>JANCRA010000001.1:13809285-15068571 GCA_024362935.1 Setophaga petechia
CTTCAAATAATCTGGAATTATGTCAAATTTGTCATTAAATAATCTGGAATTTAAGGGGCTGTGTGGCTCAGGGTTATGTGTTGCAGAAATGAGAATTTTATTCACATTGGAAGATGGCCACACTCCTTTAGAAATCTTTCTCAATTTGAAATTACTTAAAATATTTTGCTAGCATTCCACTTCAAATTGTTCAGAATGGCATGCAAGCACTGTGAGTGTGGGCACAGGCAGAAGAATATCTGGCTGCAAAGATTATGGTCCTGGATGTCTTTGCATTTTCTTGGTGCTCTGGGACTTGTAAAAATATTGATAAGAGTGAAGATAACATTTCAAAGAAGTGAAATTCATTTAATGTTTTTCCAGTTTTTTAAATATATAAATGCTTATACATGGTTATTAAAAATAGTGAATGCATCCTGTGGTATTTTATCTATCTCTGTGTCACATAAGATACTAGGAGCTCCAGAGCTCCTAGTTAATTAATTTGACTGAGTAACTTTTATTATAATTGCTACAGGCATGCTTGCAACAGGCAGCATACAAAGCTTAAATCAATATCTACTATAAGATGATACAAAAAAAGATAAAAAATGCCTCATGTTTTCATGGAAATGGACAATGTCATGACATTGCCCAGTGCATGACAATAAGGAAGTCAAAAACATAATTCTCTTAATTAGATTTATTTGAGAAATTTTAGTAAGTACCAATGGAATTCCTGATCTGGAAGAGTCTTTTTATGCAGTCTTATTTGTTTCTAAGTGCACAAAATATTTAAATATTTTTCTGACTCACCGCTATTGCGAGGTTTTATTTAGGAGGATTTCTGCAGATTTTGCAAAGTGTGTACAATGCTCATTGCCTGGTCCCCTGCTTAGGGTGTGTTCAGCTGTGCTCCTCCTCTGCCTTTCCTGCTCGGATCTCATCCCAAACCAGGGCAGGAATGTGGCTGAGTGTGCACCTTGGCTGGAAGTTTAGTAACAATATTGGATCCTGTAGGAGTGGCATGCTCTAATTTGCTACATTTTTGATCAGTGTGATTTTTAAATATATTCTAAAGAGCAGATGTAAATTAAATTTTTAATAAGTTTGGCTCAAGACTGCTTCAGGTTAAAGTGGTTTAATGTTCCAGCAAGATACAGGCAAATGATGCTGATAGAGTTAAAAAAAAACTGTTCTAAACCTCAGCTGGTAATGCCTCCTGGTAGAGCTCAGGTGTGGTTTGCTCCCATCCACAATGGCTTGTTAAACATTGTAACACATTTTCTCCTGAAGACACCTCTTGTAACACGTTCTAATTTGTGGATATTTGGCCTGCAGTATTGGTCAGAAAGCAACTGCTGCTGGCATTTATTTCATTTCTAATGTGCAGTAACCCAGCAGAAGCAATTCAGTGAATCACAGAAGTAGCTTCAGGGAACCCATAGGCCATAGAACTAATTTCAGCCTGTGAATAAATAAAAGATGTGAAAGTACAATTCTTGGTGGAATCAGAATGACAAGGTCAATAGACAGAGATGAGTGAACTGTACACATTTAAAATGTTGGTACTTGTATACCACATAGAGTACAAATATACAAACCCTTCCACCCTGTCAATATAATTTGAATTATCTTATTTACAAAACAGTAATACAATACTTCCGAGAAAATCAGCATTATTTTCTTTTGTTTTAATATGCAAACAGTTTTCATGATTCAAATGAACAAAGTTTGGAATATATTTTGGTAAAGGCCATAGAAATTGCTTTTTGTTTTCTGATTCAGCCTGAGAAATAGCAGGAATTTTGGTAAAGTTACCAGTATTAAAGTAAGAAATTAAATATTCTATCATTTTTTCCATTTTTGCTATATTTCAGTGGTTGTTGATATACCAAAAAAGGGCTGACAAGTTTAGAAAAAAGTGAAGAAAAAAAGTCCAAAGAATTAAATGGAAAACTCAGTTTTATGTACTTCTGATCCCAGTGGCTGTCTGAGAAAAAAGGGTTAGCTGGTATTTGTAGTAATATATTCTTTGTTGTCCATTTTCCAGGTATAAGAGATTAAAATATCTTTATTTTCTGGTAACCTAAGAATTATGACATTCCTAGGATGTAGTTTGTAATAGTGCATCTAATATAACACAGCTGGAGCCACAGGATTTGCAGTTGGATTTTGTATTGGTTTATTATTTTATTTCATTCCTACACCAATAAGTCTATCCTCCTTGGTGAGAGAACAATTCTTTCCTCTTCTTCACTGCTCCCAAACAAAGAGAAAACCTTTCTGTGCAGCAAAAGGAAACACAAAAGACACCCAGAAAAATAATCTCATGCAACCAACCCCTGCATATTTCCTGGTAGTGATTTCTGTTCCTAATTTATCGAGGAAATGAGCAGACACAACCTGCTGTCTCCTCCCTTGCCCTCCTACCTTGCTATCTGTGTAGACACTGTAACCTGTGCAAAGTCAAACAACAATGAATTCAAGAAATTAGATTGTAGTAAATTACAACCCCTATACTTGACCTATATTGCCTTAGTGCTTGATAAAGTCATTTAACTGCATTTCTCTGATGAAACCTTAACTTTTGATGAAACCTTTAACTGCATTTCTCTGATGAAACCTTGTGGCAGGACAACTGATTAGCATTGACTATTTTGGAAATCAATCCTTAGAGCTAACGAGACACCTTTTGATGGAATTGAAATTAAAATCTATGCCATTACAGTGCCTATCATATAGAAAACACCTCTCACTGTCCAGGCTTTTATATATGTTACACACTTTGTCTCATCATCAATTGACTTCATTAATATTTTCCTCCTGCTTCGCTGGATAAAGACTATCTGCAGCTCAGTAAGAGAGGAGCTGTTGTCTCTATACTGTCTGTCTGGTTTGCTGCAGAAATGGGTAGATTTGCCATAGCTGGAGGAGAAATCCTTCTAGAATAAAAAGGAAACCTTCACAGTTGAAGGAAAATAATATGCTGCTGTGAAAAAAATTAATTCTGTCTCTGAATTTTTACAATGAGCCAATTAATCCATATTAATTTTCTTTTCCTAGAACATATAATTTTTGTTTTGAAAACATTTAATTTTGAGCTCTTAACTACAGCTAAATCCAACAACTTCTACCTTAAAAGTATATATAATTCTATCTAAAGTCCAGTACTGTGAGAAAAATGGATATAACTATACTAGGAAGGCATTTGGTGTAATGGAGGCTTTTACCTTACATTTTCTCATTTCCCTATTTGTTAATTGGACAGTATAATCCTCTTTTCTCACAGGACTCTGAACAATACATTAATTAAGGTTTGGAAAGTATTCAGATTCTAGAGTACTGAGACCCTGACTGAAGAGCCCCTGAGAAAATGAGTGATTGGGCCCACAAGGAGGTTTTGAATACAGTCCAATAAATAAGGCCCATAGATACATATTCAAAAGCACAGAGAAAGTATTGAAAAGCTGCATCTCAAGAAACCATTGTCTCCCTCTCCTTCTGAGCAAAATTACAGTATGTGATTTCAATCCATACACCACACAGTGGATTTGTAACTTCCAAACTGGGATCTGTAAGGATGAGTTTATGTGTCAATGTGAACTTATAATAGTTGGATTACTGGTTTAAAGAACTTTTTGAAAACAAGCAAACAAAAGCAGAAACTTTAACTGAACTCTTAGAGCTAGAAAGGCAGAAGCCAACTGAAATAGTTTCAGTAACAAACTGCGACTAAAAGAGCCCTGCAAAACAGACAAACCCAAACTGAATTTCTATAGTTCCTAGATTTCTATGGTTATATGATGATGATTGCTTTCTGCTTTTTTTTGGTTTTGTTTTGTTTTGATTTTTTTTGGGTTTTTTTTTTGTATCTGTGTGGAAGACCATCGGATATAAAAAAAGCAAATGGATTGTATTTGCTTCCCACAAATGAAGCTGTTAGACAGTTACTTAAGTTTAAATGTGAGTGATTTGGAAGACTTAATCAGAGCCACATGCATGGTTAAGGTTAAAGATACTTTTTTGTGGTTTAGTATTGCCCTGTAGATGACATCCAGGAAAACCCATATGCTCAGACAAAGAATGATTTAAGCTAATAAGATATTCCACAAAGTGGTGTGAGTTTCTGCCTGTGGCTTTTATGGAGGACAAGAGCCTCTTACTGTGTTTGTGAGAGCTGCACTGCACAGGTGGACTACAGCAGTTCCCAAACAGGATTAGTTTGCTTGTGTAATGCCATAAACTTCCTCTCAGTTTCCATTGCAACCCAGGGAAAGTCACTTGGATTTCACACACAAATAGGATTGCTTTATTTCTGTGTATGTAGATTTAAAACAATAGAGACCAATATACAAGACATTGGAGTAATTAATTTATTCATTAAATTAATATATGATCCACAAGAAATCAGGTATATGCTGTGAGCTGATATTACTATTTTTCAGCATATTAAAAATGTTATCTTTTAAAAATGCTGGACTTGATTATTTTGTCATTGATTTTGATAGAAAAACTTCCAAATATTAAGATTACAAAGCATCAGATAGGATACATCAAATGCAGCTATGATGTGTGTTGTTCAACTGTATTTATTTCAATCCTCCATTGACTATTATGGGGAGTGATAGGAGCTCTATTATTATTGATCATTTATAATTATTTGAGAAATGATAGGATATAGGATATAGATTTGTGAGGAGGGCAATTGCCTAATAGTAGTCATTTGAGTAATTCAGTAAACATAACCTTCTAGTTTGAATAAGTCACATGTGAAATCAAGGCTTGTAAGATGATCACGAGCCTTATTTTGTTATTTGCCTATGGTGTACACTAGACAGAAAGGACACAGAACATTGCTGGAATTTAAAGAGAAAATTAATAGTGCTTTGTTCAAGTGTTCCTGAACTCTTTAGAGGGAATTGTGATGTTTCCTTTACTGGAATTACAGGATGGATTTTCAATGCAACATAGCTAAAAATGAAAGCATATATACATTGTAGATAGAGATATATCCAAAGTCCTGCCAAGCTTCCCCAAGATGATGAGATAAAAAAAAAAGGAAAAAGGGGGGGTTGTCCTGTGCCCTTAAGCATATATGGAGTGAAGATGTCAGCTTACATTCTGCCTTTGCTATGACTCAAGATACAGAGCAACAGCACTGTGGCTAGGCTTTCAGTTTCTGTTTTTATAAAAGTGTCAAATTTTGTTTCAAATGCACCAGTTCCTATTTTTCCTTTCCCATTCACCCGTGATAGTTCACCAGTCAGTTTAAGAAAAAACAGTTTTAAGAATTCATGCCTTGGTGATATGAACACCTGAGCTCCCTTGTGTGTTTCAGCGCAGGAGCTAACGAGTGAAGACGGGTGATTTGTAGTGGAGATAATACACAGTTGGGTACCCCAGACTGTGTCTATTCCTTTGTCAATGATGTTAACAAAAGGCAGGCAGGCTGAGTAGTCCACCAGTGGGACAAAATATTTGTTGAATGGAGAGGCTTATTGGAAATAAATTCCTATTTTTGTTCTTTGGTTGTATTAGCAAAATGAACAAACCCATAAAAATCACAGATAAATTGCACATTTTCTATGAAATTCAAAAATTAATTGTTTGTTATTGAAAATGAAAGGCCTAATTTTTCTTTCATTCATGTTGTGTTAACTTTCTCTGGAAATGTCTGTGGACCTAGATTGGTAATGGCTTTATTTGCCTTTTTAATGTGAGTGAGAATTAAGCCCCAAATTGTGGAGATTAGTGGATTCATATGGGGTGAATGGAAAAAGTTTTTGTATCAATTTTGATGTGAGGATCCTTTCTCAGTTACAGCACAAGGAAAGCATTAATATGTTTGACTTGTAAATCAGAAGTAAAAAGTATTAAAGATGTTAAAGACTTAATTTCAAATTACTTCTACTCCATCTGTCCTCCCTTTTGAAGCTTAAGAAATTATCTATAATACAAAGCCAATGTTCCATCCATGGCTACAGAGGAGAGAACAAAGGAAAAGTAAGAAATGACTGTAAACATGCTTCTGTAAGAAGAACAAAGCACCATGAATGCCACATACACTGACACATAGTGTACTACACATGTGTAGTCCAAAAGCAGTGATGCTCAAAAAGCAATTCAAAAGATAAAAAACTCATCCCTGTTCCAAATCTTGATATTCACAGGAGAAATTTATAAAATGTGCTTTCAGATTGAATACTTCGTTGGCATTTTTTCCATCTCTTTGTCATTCAGGCAGCATTTGTTTCGTTGTGTTTCTAATAAAATGAAAGTCCATGGAAACCAGAAACATCACTGTGTCAGACTAAAAATTGTTGGATAAAAGAGTGTGTGCCTTTCATAAGATAAAAACCAGGAGTGAATCAGCTAACAGCAAGTGAGAATTAACTGCCATAAATTAATCTCTTAAGATTTTCCTTATTTTTAATATTTTGGATAATATTTTTCCTCCAGTTTTCAATAGATTATTTGTTTAACACAGAACACGATTCATTACTCATACTGCATTTCCAGTCATACACTAATTATAATCACCATGTGATTAGAGTGCATGGCTTGTTAGGCTCTTGTGAGGATAGAGGAAAGAAAACAAACTGTTATAATAAACAATTTAGAAGCCTAATAGGACTAGCTCTCTAGGTAGGAATAATTTTCTGCTCAATACACAGTTGAGACACATATGCAAAGAAGGGATAGTGGAAAAAAACAAGTCTGATAATTCCAGAGAAGATTTTAGTGCACCTATCATCACTGTTTCATTCTTTGTGGTTCAGGAAAAGCACACTTTAGGACTCATCATTGCTTTGCAGGGCTAACTACCTTTAGTAGTAGCTACAAAACAATGATAAATAACTTAGGAAAACATTTGCAGTATTTACATATGCCTTTAAGAGATGAATGCATTGTCCCTGAATGGATATGGCTATGCTTGTGAATTCCTAATGATGAGTTGTTTAAACCACATTAAAAGTGGCTTCAGATTGAAGGTAGTTGATGTAAGACAAAGGGGCATTGGAAATGAAATGGAATAACTTGAATAGAAATATAGTAATTCTACTAGAGAACAGTTACTGGTAGCACCAGATTATTTTATTTAAGGAAGCTCACATTTTACATTTTCTGCAAAATCCCTGTACCTTCAGAGTTGCACATTGCATATGGACTCCCATCAGATATACAAAAATATCCACTCATTAAATCAGTTCCCCAAGGTGGAAAATGCTAAAAACTAGTTCCTATACTCTACTGGCAGCCCCCAGATATTTTAAAGCTGTACCTTTAGGGAGGAGGACTGGCCACAGATCCTGATTCACACTGACTCTGAAAGACAGGATTCTTGACACCACCTTTGCACCATGCAATGGAATCTTCAGCTCAGCTGAGACTTGGAGGCAAGCAAATCAATTACTGAGTCGCCAGCACCACCTCCTGCACTGTCTGGCTTTGCTTTGAAGAGGTCTCTTCTCCAATGCCTGGTATTGCTCACCTTATGAAATCTGACAGGATCACAGCCTAAGACAGTGCAGCTACAGGCCTGCTTTGCATTACTAAAATGGTGCATTGGACATGAAGTTTCCAGCCTCAGTGGGGGATTTTCAAATGTAATTTGAGCTCAGCTCTCATGGAAAAATCAAGAAGACTGATCAGATTAATTTTGTATTTTAACTTACATAATGCCAGTAATTGCTATTTCTGTGAGTAGGTATGTTCTTCAGATACCACCAGAGAGTTTTCTTTTGAAAAACTTTGCCTACATCAGTGCTCTCCCATTAGGGAAAATAGGCAAATCTCTCAAACTACTGTCTGGTTATGACATAGCTGGATTAACTCCATTCCTTGTTGTTGGATTAACTCCATTCCTTGTTGTTCTTTTGATTCAGATTTCTCTTGAGATAACATCTAATCTCAAAGCTTTATTGTCCAAGACAATAAAACTTCCCAAATTCATCTTCTTCTGTGTCGTAGCATTGCTATGCAGACAATTTTGTCAGCATGTTCATGTCTCATCAGAGAGTACAGTGCTTTAAACAACAATACAGTGTTGTCCAGAAGAATGTAAAGTAATGCAGGTAGATTATTGTAGGCCATTTGATCCAAGAAAAGGTCAAGAAGAAACATTTTAAAATATTAAATTCCACTTGCACTAATGGCTCAGTATTCATGTATTATTTCAACAGCCAGTATGGAACACTGCTAATGATTGCAATCTCTCTTTTGGAGTGCTAAGCTTTGATTTTGAAAGATTCAAGGCCTAAAAGACTAAATTAATAAGGTATATTGATATTTCTCCTTTGCTAGTTAGTAAAATCACAAAGCTCTGCATTGCTGGTCAGAGCAGTACAGAGAATTTCATCAGAAGCCAGTGAAATACACAAAATTGGAAGATCAAACAGTACATTTGTGTCACAGCTGCATGTTTAAGATGTATAAATGCACATGTGGTAGATGTACAGTTGCAAAAAGGATATGTTTAAAATAGAAGAAAATGTAACTTTGAACCCTTTTCTCTCAGTATCTGTAGTTCTACTGCGTTCTCATTGATGCTGAAGATGCTCTGCTGCTCAGTCAAGCCAGAGGTTGTGAGGCATGCCTTCAGTTTGAATTTCTAGGAGTAGCACTTCAGTGTGACAAGTCTGCTGAATAGAATAATATATTTTTACCAATTTTCTGAACACTGTTAGGTGGGTTTATGTTAAAGATGTCTTATTCAGTACAAGTACTGACAAGTGACAGCTCTAGGTCAATGCTGAGGGAAGGGGGAATGTTACCTGCCTTAGTAGTTGTAATATTGAAGTAAATAGCAGGCAGAGCACATCTAAAACTGGTCTTTCTGTACTGTATTTGTTTTTCTATTTTTACAGGGAATTATAGAACTGCCATGCAATTTCACCTTTGCTATAATTTTAGGTTCTTTATTCAGCAGCCTGTATTTAGCTGAATTTTTTTTGTGCTCTCTTTGACATTTTGTTTGACATTGTGTTTCCCTACTTCACCTGTCAGATCTAGATACTTGTCTATTTACTGCAAATATTCAGTAATCTGAACCACGATTTTCTAGGTGCAATCATGGTTCCTGCAGGAAGTAAGAAAGGTAGTGAGAGCGATTATCACCACACTTTATACTAAATTTCACCTTTATTTTGCCACTCTAAACACTCACAGATTTTTGCAAAGAAGTAAGATTAATGTGTATTTTAATTTTCTAGACCTCTTGTCAATAAGGTTGCCATTTCACCAGGAGCACAGCAGAATTCCCAAATTAGGCACTGTGCAGTGATTTGTTTCTTTTTTGTCTTCTAGTTAGCTTCTATTTGAATTCTTTTTCCTTTTCCTTTTTATTTTTCCCCTGATATCATTCTCTGTAGGTACAGCACATTAAAATATGGGTTGTCTCCCAATCTTAGTTCCTGAGTACATCTTCCTGTCCTTTGGAGAGTGATCATGTCAGTACATCTCTGACTGCCCACAGCTTGGAGTCCAAAATATGCAAATTTTTATAGTCTTAAATATTTGTGAAATATTGATCTCTGTGGAATATCTGTCTGATGTCTGTCTGTGTCAAAAGAATTAGGCAAATTTAATTCTCAGAAAATTTCAGTAAATTTGGTCATGTTAGCACCAACCTAATTTAGCTAACGCTGTGCATAATAAATACCCAAGATTTTCCTTCTATATTTTCAGGAATGAGTCTAGAATGCAATTTTGCATCTTATTATGTTACAATAACTTCATAAACCTTGCTATAACGTGCTTGTTTTCTCTTAGTTTTCCTGGCCTCTCCTCCTTATGGACCTTTCACTGGAGTATTCCCCATCCTTCTTCAAATGTGGACCACTGTAGTATTTGCTGGGTCCCCAGGAGGAAGGAGGAATTGAGAATCTGACTCCATGTTCTTAAAATGCTAATTTATTGTTTTATGATTATTATACTAAAGAATGCTGTACTAAAACCATACTAAAGAATAGGGAAGGGATACTTACAGAAGGCTTAACAAGATACTAATTAAAAACCTGTGACTAATTCCTCAGAGTCCTAACAGAGCAGGATGGTGATTGGTCGTTTAGTAAAAACAATTCACATGAAACCAATCAAACAACCACCTTTTGGATAAACAATCTCCAAATACATTCCAAAGCAGCAAAACACAGGGGAAGCAATCAGATAATTATTGTTTTCATTCTTCTCTGAGGCTTCTCAGCTGCCCAGGAGAAGAAATCCTGGTGAAGAGATTTTTCAGAAAATATGACAGTGACAGACCACAAAACTAAGCACAAAGGTAGTCTGGTTTGCTAAACTGTATCGGGGCAAACCTCCCCTGATCCTACTTGATGTTCTTCAGTTATGCTCACAAGTGCTCCAAGAGCTCTCTTTGCTGCAGATTGCTGACAGTTGTACTGATATCCCTATCCACATGACCTGTATGTCACTGCTTTCCAAGCATCTGACTGTCCTGCATCACTTCCTTGTGTCTGAACTGAGGAGCCAGGGGTTTGGTGGATTGACCAGCCAGTGGATACAGACTTGGCTGCTGGGTGGCTGAGCTCCAGGAGCTGTGGCTGTCAGTGCAGTGTCCAAAGTGGGGACCAGTGGGCCGGGCTGCTCCTCAGGGCCGCTGCTGGGACCGGCGCTGTTTAATGTCCCTGTCAGTGGCAAAGGGCAAAAACTGCAGAGGGATGTACATGCAGTGACAGGACAAGGGGGAATGGCTTTAAACTGGAAGAAAGTAGGTTTACATCAGATATTAGGGAGAAATTCTTTACTATGAGGGTGATGAGGTGCTGGAACAGGTTACCCAGAGAAGTTGTGGATGACCCATCCCTGGAGGGGTTCAAGGCCAGTTTCAATGTAGCCCTGGGCAAGCTGGGGTAGTAAAAGGTGTTGTGCTCATGGCCGGGGGTTGGAACTACATTTTAAGGTCCCTGAAATATAATAATAAAGCCATGTGCATTGTTAACTATTGTGTGTCAATGGAACCTGAATAATTATAGTATAGTGTGACACAGTAAAGCTAATAGCTTTTAATGACTATGTTCTTGCAGCAAATACAAAATTTGTGTGTGAATAATTAGCTGGAAAATAAAGATGCTGATTTTGATCAAGTTTCACCAATGCTACAATAAAAAAAGTGTGATTAATATAAAATTAGTGAATAGAAACAATTAATTACATGAATTATATTTAATGTTTACAGGCATGATATATGATAAAAAACTTCCCACATTTGACAACAGGGGTGATTCAAATTATTAATAATTCTACAACTGAACTACATGAATCTTAGATTTGTTTGATACACACAAAATATTCTCACCTCTGTGGTCCATTGTTCTTTTAATGCAAGAAACACAGTATTATGTGTTATAATCTGTACTGTATCATTCACTAGTTAATCTCTACCAGTGTACTTTACTTTTGACATTCTCTCTCTTCCAGGTTAACTTGTCCAAACCACTTTATCTTCCTTTGTTCAGAATGTTAAAAGCTCAAAAATATGTGCACATCCAGGTATGCCATTTAGATGTTTAAGGAATTTTCAGACAGGTGCCAACTGACTTCTAAGTTTTCCTGACTGGTGGTCACAGAAATAGGAACTTCTGGGGTCATTTGCTTAGACTTAGTGAAAGAACATCCAGTTAGGTTTGGAATTGGCATAGACATACGATGTATTAAGACAAAAAGCAATTTGAAGGAGCTGATATTTTATGCCTGATGGTAATTTTACTGTCTTGTGTAAAATTCATCTTTTTCTTTTGAGCTTTGTCAGTTTATTTCCCTGAAGTTTTCACTAAGGGCTTCAAACAGAAACTGGAATTGTTGTTCACTGTTCTAATTCCGGGGGGTTGGGATGGGGGGGTGGTTATTGCCCTGCAGTTTTCTTCACATTGTCTTGAGATATTTTTCTCCCTTTTTGTTTTTCACCTAACTATTTTTATCCTTTGCTACTGCTGCAAGTCTTCAATATGCACTTTAAATCTCTTTTCCTTCTACAGTGCTCCTTTTGTTATGTTATATATAATGGGTCAAACTGATCTTGGGCACACAGCCACAATATTAAAGTAGGAATTAATATGGACCAGTACTCTTAGAATGAAAAAATGCTTACAGTCATTTAAAAACCAAAGATAAGAGAGAGAGAGAGGGGCATATTTCTAAATTCTTTGCAAATGAAAGAGACAGGATTGCTGTTTAAGGGAGTTTCAACTGAGCACAGAAACAACTGAATGCAATCAATCAAAAAAGATTTATTCAAGAGTCATAAATTAGGCTCTACCTTAGATTCCTTCTGTCTCCCTTTCTTATATATCATCTCTTGTCCTGACATTGAGTCTGAAGTATTTCCTCCAGCCAGTAAAGAAAGATTTTCCAAACTCAAGAGTCCAATTAGGAAAAATGTTCCCCTGCCTTTCAGCATTGCATTATCTGAACCAGTTCCCTCCAGAGCACCATCTACAATGGAGGCATTTATAACTGAAAGTATCTCAGTAGGAAGGGGTACTCACTTATTGTATGAAAAATTGAAAACTACAGACTGAAAACAGGCACAGCTTGAGTGCTGCAGTATACCTGCTTTGTGTCTGTTTTATGACTGAGGCAGTATTCAGCAATTGTGAAGGAAAGACATGGTAAAGATGGCCTGAAAAGTTTGATAAAAAGTAAGAAAAGTGGTTCCAGGCCAGCTGCTATGAGAAGGGTCCACAGTTACAAGTGCTCATTCCCATTTTCAGCAAGGAATTATTTCAGCAGCTTTTGTTTTAAGAATTCCCTTAGCTTTTGAAACTGCCTCCTTCACTGGCACTTCCAGTTCCTGCAACAGCCCTGTCCTGTGAGTTAGCTGGCATCGCCTCATCTGTAAGGGAAAGATTTAAAAAATAACAAACTTGAGCCTCTTTCCCTCCATTGTGAAGGTTTTGTCAACAATCACAAGAGGTAGAAACATTCTCAATTGCTAGTTCATCGTGCTGTGATGAATGGGTCTCTTAGCTGTGCTGGCACAAAGGTCTGTGCACCCACAGTCAGCTTGCAGTGAACTGATTTGGCTCTGAAACACTTTTCTCTCTCTCCCTCTTCTCTTTCCCCCAAGTATACTTTAAGTCAGAGCAGTTGCCCAGATTTGCTCTCAGCAGAGGCATAAAAGTGGTTTTGCTGTAAGAACTGAAAGGCTAATATGGCACACAGAGAGGAGTGGGTAACATCAGAGGAAGCTCTGTTGAAACAGCCTGAAGAACTTGTGCTTTATCATGTCAGCAGGGGCTGGGAACACAGCCCCCACATGTTTTAATTACATTACATATAATTTAAATGTATATTGGATGTTGGAGAGATATCACTAAATATTTACTCTGTTTCAGAAACAGATTTCTATGCTATGGTTGCTCCTGAGTGCCTTATATGTTCTTTTTTTAACACAGTATTTCTGTCTAATTATCAATTGAAACAGCCAGGCAAGATCTGACTCTGTTATTTCCTTTCAATTTGTCTGTGCTATCGGTATTCTCCAGCTTTTCCATCACTGTGAGTTCATTTGTTTTCCTTGTGACAGCTGATGTCAAGATGATCTGTGTTTATCATCTCACCTTCAATATTAACTGGGATGTGCCACAATTAGAGCAGCTGACATTTTTCTGTAGGCAGAACCAGAATTATATTGTGTGTGTTCTCTGTGGGTCACTCTTGTGGCTATCCTTTACAAAATACAGTTATTTAGATTCATTGTTAGGCAGTTCTGTTCTGTGTTTACACAATATGCCACTCATTTTGGATTCTGGGTTGGGTTCCTGCTCCTCTGTATTGCAAGGAGTTAATGTTCAGTAGAGAGAGAGAGCAGGGGTTGAAGTTAGAATGGTCAAGGTGATGGAAATCTAAATCAGAAACTTAGCAATGACTAAGATAATTTCTGGCTCTCCAGAACGTTGTGGTTTTGAATTGTCTCTGAATCAGTGAGAGGTTGATGTTTGGAGCAGTGTCTGAAAAATACATCCCTGAGTTAAGCAGACCCCAAAGGTATGAGTACAGTAGCTGGCTTACACTGTTGAGGGCAGAGCAGAGGAGGAGTGTATCAGGAAACTGTGGTTCAGGGAAGGAAAAATGGCTTGTGAAAGGATGAAATAGGTCAAGATTCAAGTCTGGTTTCATTTCACAGAAATTACTTACAAGTGCTTTCTATCACTTCAGAGTAAGAATTGGACTATTTTGAAGACTAATTTAAATGAAATATTGCTGGCCTGTGATCTGGAGAAGGAGAACAAAAACAAAATCACATTTATGTGACTTTCAAGTAGCTTTGGACAGGCATCTGAAGTCAAAGTTAACCTAAAATGTTAGTGTTGACCTTTCATTGGTTTAAAAGGATTGTCATTGTATTTGCAACATTGTCAGAGCCAGTGACAATATCAGCTCGCTGTCCAGTTACATTGTGTCACATGGAGTTTCGTGCCATCAGACATGATAGATAGTGTTATGCCATGTCACTGCCTGATAGGACCTGGCAGAATGTGGGACAGTAATAAGAAAAATACTCAGCATCTTTGCAAACCTAGTTAAAAACAATATACAGGTGCCCAAGGTTCTTACATGAAATATTCTGGTGAAGAAAGCAGGTGTTTTGTTCATGTTTCATTTCCTTACAGTATTTGGAAGCATCTTGGCTTCATTTGCACTGATACACTGGTTATCTAATGATGGTTTAATGATGTGGTAGGGGATCAGTTGACACCATGGCTGCTAATAAAGTGGCAGTCAACAAAGTCACCTGCTCAGCAGGTTAGAGAATGGAGAACACAACCTCAACCACCAAATTACTGTAATAACTTCAGCCTTTAGGGTGCAATGCTCTGGGTGTTCTGCTCACCTTCCAGTTGCTTTTATTCATTTAGCTTGGCTAAGCACTTATTCCCAATTTCTTCCTCTATGGCTGCTCCAGAGGGTTTGTAACATCTCATTTTCCTTGAAAACATAAAAAGACTCCAAATTTTGTTTCAGGCCTTTTTTAAGCAAAATTGTGTTCCCTCCATAAAATGAGTCAATTCAAGTATTTAGTCTCTGTATATGCTATGCAGGAAGGAGAAAAGTCACATATAAAACCTATTTATGTATATGTGCAACGTCTTTCAAGAAGCAGGCTAAAATTGTCTGAGTTAGACACCAATATTTGCCCTCTGAAATTATATCTCCAGTTTGCTATGAAAAGGGAAAATTTGGTACAAAGCAGAAATTCTCTAAAGCTATTTCTGGCCACACCTAGGAAGAAATCAGGAATAGACAATGAAGTCAGTGGTTGGATGTAACACTGCTCATTTTCATCTCTCTCCTAACATTTAGAATTCTTTGCAGGTTTTATTCTATTTTCTTTTTCTTTTCCTTTTTAAGCAAGTAATGGCAAACAAGTCACTAATAGTGAGAAAAAATATCATCTGTTGGAACAATTGTTAGAATATTTCTCAGATCACAGTGTGGCCTGGGGGAGGGGAGAATGCTCCACCACAATTATGCACAGAAGTACGTCACACCTGCAGCAGAAGCAGCAAATTTAAAATGAGCAGAGGCTGAGAAAAACTGCTCCAAATTTAACTTAATTATGATAATTCACTACTTTGTTCACGTTTCATGCTGAAGGTGACATGCAAAGGCTTTTTAAATGGCAAAGAAACACAGGTAAACCAGAAAGTGTCTTGTGCCATTGTGGAGCAGAACTAGTCAAGAATCATGCATTCTTCAAATACTTCAGAAAGAGCTTAGATAAACTAGACTATCCAAGGTTAGTTAATTTAACTGCATACTCACTGCACATAGACTCAGTCTTAGCCTCAGCATCTCACTTTATTTACTCTAGAGGAGGCAGGAAGACTTCAGTGGGGTCAAGCAGACTTAAACTCCAGGTTTGGTCATAAACTTATCTTTGGGGCAAACATCATTCATTAAGTCTTCCCACGCTTTTTAACCTAAATGAAGAAAAAAGTTCCTGCTTTCCTTTCCCAGCGCACATGTTTAATAGACTTCTAATTAATCATCTTCAACATGTAACAACTTGTACCTTTTAGCTTTTAATTTTGGTGGCTTTGCTGGTTGTCTTGTTAATTTTCCACTCCAACAATCAACAAAAATTGGTTTTATTTTCTGACTATTTCAGATTTATTGGTACGTGTTCAGAAAATGAGAATTTTGTTCCCTAAAATAAAAGTAAGATTTCAAGAATTGGTTCATTCATTATCAAGACAAAAACTAGATTTCTTGAGAAAATGAACCACTTTGTGATTGCCAAGGTGTAAATGCCTAGCACTATATTCTGAAAATATACTGGAGACTCAAAATAGTTACATGATCTAAAGGTAAACATGAGGAAAGGTCTGTCAGGAGAACTATTATTTTGTATTATCAGCTGATTTATCTTTAGTAGCACAGCACCACTGTTGCTGGGCCACTGCCTAACCCCATTCTTGCTCGACCACCATTGTCCCTGTGCAGGCAAGTGCCCAGCCCGGCTGTCCCAGCCTGTTTATCCTTATCACACTCCAGCTGTGTGAGCTGCCCTGCCATGTGTCTGTGATCCTAATGAGCCTGGAGCTCTGCAAGGGCAAGCAGACCTCTGATTCCCCCTGTTCACTCATCACTCTGTGAGTGCATTATTGGACCAGCAGATCAGATGGTGATTTCCCAGGGAAAGGGTGAGCACATTCCCCATCAGGCCCTTATTTGTGTGCATGCTTTTAGGGATACCCTTCTTTCAGCCCTGGTTTCTTGATTATGAGGTCTCTTCTGTCTACGGTACCTTGGACACTCTTCTTGCCAAACTATATATTTTCCTGTGTGCTTTTATTGAATTATTTTATGACTCCTGGTCATCGTGGGTGCAAACTGACAGCAAGACTAAAATTGATATTCATTTATGCAGTGCATAGTTTGCAGTATTGGCAAAATACATATGCTTACATTATTAGACAAACAACATAAGATCTTAAAGACTAATAATGACCATCTTTCAATGCTGTCTTGGATATTTTAAAAAAGCTCTGTGTTACTTTATATTGCTTGATCTAACAGTACATGAGAAACAACAATATTTTTAAATAGGAAAATCTAATAACTTATTCCATGTGAACTTATAGAGAAAAAGAGTTACTGCATGTTTGGTTTAAGTAGTCATTTAGCTTAATTTAATTTCATATTGCAGCCTTAGTTCAGAGAACAAGTGTTTGTCTCATGTCTTTATTTATGCCTCACACAGCTCACTACTTTTTATTCATTACCTGAGAGGTTTAAGATATTGGACAATGATGCTTTAAATCTTTGGGTCCTTATCTTAGATAATATATTTTTCTGTACAATTCAGGCATGGAGTGATCTGGAATAACAACAATTAAACCTGCCTTCAAGGTAGATACTATGGCTAGATACTCATGAAATGCTATGCAATTCATCATAGCTGAATATGCATATTCAGGTCCATTCAAAGAAATTATCTTAGTTCCACATAATATACCTGTCAGCAACAGTGATGAAAGAGATAAGCCACTCCCTAGTCTGTTCATTCTTTTAAAATAGCTAGCTGGCAATTTCTGGATTTCTAGTCTTCAAGAGATCTTCTAAGACAGATGATGGTTAATATCAGATGCCCAGTGAAATTACAGTTTTTGTTTGAAAAATATTCTATATGTACATTTTCATTATTTATTCAGTACTCTGACAATAAAAAGGGATACTGGTTAAGTTTAGTTATATTGTGGGTATTTTTTGCCACACATTTTCCCGCTTGTGCCATTTAGAAGTAGAATGTGTCAGAAAAGTAGTCAAGATAATTTTTAGAGAGCTGCTGAGAGTCTGAAAGAACATCAAAGTCTATTAAATATTTCCTTTCATATCTTCAATGCTTATTTTACATATATATAACATTTGTATTGTTCTCTTGCACCTAATGGGCATCTAACAGCTTAATTAAATCCACAAATTACTGGTTATTTAAACCAGGAAAGAGGAAACAAGAAAAGTCGTTTCCTCAGAGCAGCATGATGCTTCCAAGGAACCAGAAAAATTTACCATGGCAACTTTGAAGGGATGTTTTTTTATTTTCAAAAAGGCTTGAGAGGTATGGTGTCTTGGTGATACACCCTAGAACAGGAAATTTGCCAGCTAATTATTTTCTTTGTTCCCAAGAAGAAGAATAAAAGTGCCCTTTTTCAGTGGTACGTGAATTGCAGTATTTGACAGCGTTGTTTTCAGAGTTTGACAAGTATCTAAGCAGTGATAAGGTATTGAGGAGGCTAAAGGCTGATCTGAGAGCTTACAGCTGCTTAAAAGGCAGTCACAAAGCTGACACACTCATGGTGCCCCTCTTGGTAGCACCAGATGACATAAAGAGCAACAGCTGCAGACTGCACTTGGGGACATTTAGGTTGCCTTCCTGTGACAAAGACAGTTACCATAGGTCACTTCCAACTAATATTTCTGGCTTCTAAGAAGACAAAATGAATGATACTAAATTAATGCTTATAAATTTTAATTAAATACAGTTTTACCTTCTTCAATTTTATCAGATGGCTGTATTAAATATCTGAGCTTTACCATGGTGATGACAAGTTTCTTATTCTCCCAACGTTCCACATGGTAATGTCATAATATAAGGACAAAACTTCTCATTTGTTGTCCACTGCAGCTCTACAATGGGAAAAAATAAATGTATTTGGTTAAGAGATTCATAGATTGTGATTCTGCAAAGAACAACTGTCAGCACCTAATCTAACCTCCTGATTGCAGGACCTTTCCAAGTTATTACTTGTGTAACTAGACACATCATTTAGGAAAAAAAAAAACCTTGCAAATGTGATATGACATTTTCAGTGAACTTGTAAGCCTGGTAATTGCAACAGTGCCTATGTCTCTTCAGTCTTTGCATTTTCTCACTCATTATTTTTTTCCAGACGTTATCAACAGTGATGTGATGTTTCTCTTTGTTGTTCATTGATAAAGATATCAATCAAGATAAATCTGAGAGGCTTTAACCATACATCCCTCAATAGAAAAAAATTTTTGATAATTATTTACTGCTCATATCTATGTGTAGACCTATTCACCAGTCTTTTAAAATATTAGTGTTTGCTTTTTAATGTTTTTTACTTAGTTAAGCGATTCCTTTTCACATCTCAGTTTAAAAAACAGCAATTAGTTTTTCCATGTATCTTTCCCATTTTCTTTTTTTTTGATGAGGTTTCCCACAAATTTTATATGTGGAGAATTCTTTTTGATCTTCCTAAAAAAGTGAGGACATTAGCTCAAGGTCAGTCATGAGCTCATCTGCTTAAATCTCCCCAAACTGATGAACATTGTAAAATCTGATGTCCTTTGAACACACATCAAACCTTGGACTAATTTGTCCGAAGCTTTTTCAATATATCTCATTTTATTTAAAATAGATAATTCAAATTCTATTTCTACCACCAAAAAAGAGACCAACTCCTCCCTCTCCCCAATGTAAAGATTTGAAAACTATACAGAAGTTTTAAGGGAATGTAAATAAATATAGAAAAATTTCACTAGCATTATTAGAAATGAGGTTAGCTATGAACAAAATTAGTGAAGAAGCAGCTTAACAAGGTGCCTTCAGATAATTGTGTGAATGAGATTCTTCTTCCTTCTTAATTAATATTTGACTTCCTCCTAAAACACTGCTGTTAGTTTCCATTTGAAACATATAATCTGGCTTTCTCCAGCTCTCTTTTCTTCACTGTAATAGAAAGTTTTCTGTTTATCACTTTACCTTCAGAAATGTGCCCAAAACATGGGAGGTGAATGTTCAAAATAGGTCCTGAATGTACCACAGTTTCACTAAGATAGATGAAGTTTCTCCTTAAAGACATCTTTAAATTATTTAGTGACAGAGATTTAGCTTGACTTTTCTTAAAAGAAAAAGCTTTTTTCTTTTAATAGAGAAAAAGAGTATTTTCACCGATTACTAATTGTTTTGCATGAATGTTCCAATATATTCCTTCTAGAAATATGAGGAAAAAGTACAGATAATGATCTCAACTGTACTGTGTAAAGCAAATAAATTAATGCAATTAGTGGTTTCATTCTGTGTCTGTATTCCTCAGCTAAGAAGAGACTGTACAGTTGTTATTGTTCTTATTATTCTTAAAATCATGCACAGCTATTTCTTGTATGTTATTTTTTCTTGAAGTTTGACATCTGTAGTGAAGTGATTTAGAAAACAATGTGTGAGGGAAGCATGGTGTACTCATTCTTTATTGCTGCATCCTATAATGCCAGGTCGTTAATCATTAGCAGAAAGAGTAAAGGTCCCAATTTAGTGCCCGGGGGAGACATCTCCATTAATCGCCTGCCAATTGGAGGGGACACAATTGACTTTAACCTGCTGGCTATGGTCCATAGGAAAAGCTCTGACCCATTTAATCAACCTGGAATGTGTTCCCTAACCTTTCCAGTTGGATCATCGAATGTCAAGTTCTGTCGAAGGCTTTATTTAGTCAACCATGACTGGTAACCTCCTTATCTTTTGCTTTTTGTGTCAGAGATACAATAGTTTTATCAACACATGTGGAGTTATTTTGTTTTAAAGTTGCCAGACTCTGTTCTGTCCAAATGGTTTAGAAAGATTTACCCTGACTGTGATGGCATCATATGTTGTGCACAGGCTGAATGAAAAAGTGAGATTTGTAATATCTTTATTTTCCTGTCATTTAATCTGTGAATAGTAACCATATTTAGAGAGCTTCAGTCCCCAATACATTCATCAGAGACCTGAGAAATATTAACAAAAGATTCACCTAGGTTTTGATAGTCAACAATTTTTTCCTTTTTTTCTATCAACCATAGTACATGTTATCAAGCTACCATTATTACTGTGTCATTGTTAGGAATGGAAAAATTCAAAAGGTCTGATGACACTAAATGGTGCTGTGAATCAAGATGTCTCTCTCATCAGTTGGATTTATTTCTTTCATTTCCGTGCACTTGCTTCATCTGCAAGTTCAGATTCCCTAAATTATTTTTTTTTATGTTTCATGAAATTATCCAGTAATATCTGCTCTTCTGGAAAGAGTGAATCACAGTCCCTTCTGAGGGAAATATTCACTTTATATTTTCCATCTATTCAGAACTAGAAAATCAAGTAAATCTGCAAAACAGTGGTAGTCCCAATGTTAAAATCTCTGTGTTTATTCTGCCTGATGAAATGGCTATCTGACATCTACAGCTACCTCATAAAATAGGACCAGATTGATGAGCTTAAGTTATTCAATGTTTCTCAGTTCTGTGAACATTTTGATGTTTACAGCTATGTAGGCAGTTTTCTTTTTCTCTTTTGCCGTTTCTCTCATTCTCCATTTTTGCTGGGAAGGAATGCTTAATGTGTTCAACCTTTCCATTTCACAAATTGGTCTTTAAAATGCCTAGCTGCCTGGATGATAATAACAGGGAAATCATTTCTGTCTAACTGTAGGTGCATTCATGAACCTGGCAAAGTGAATGCAAGGAATAAACTGTACATTTAATTAATGGCATTTAATTTCATTTTCTAAGTTAAGTTCAGCACCAGTCTGTCATTAGGACTAAAAGGATGTATTTAAGAAACAGTATTACATTTCCTTTAAAAGATCCTTACTAGTTTTGAATAATAACAGCCTACAAATGTATTAATGATAATGAGTATGCAAAATGTTCTGTACAAAAAAAGATTTGACAAGCATGAATGGTGACAGATGATGACCAGAATTTTCAAAAATTTATGATCATTACAATGTGAAAAGTAATTATGAATAATAAAAATCTGTTTCAATAATTAGCTGTAATGAATGCTCATAGCAAGGTAAATGAACTGGAACAATTTAAGGCAATAACACACAATTTGCATTTTATACTTTGTCAGAACATTTTATCATCAGCAATACACTCATCACAATTTTCAACATTTAGCCATGTACCTCATGTTCAAGTCTTTGGCTAAGCTGTGATCTGCAGATAAACACAAAATGGTAATAAGAATTAATTATTTTAGTAAGGCAAGATTTGTTACATTTAAAATAAATACTTTCATGCAAGTGTTGGTTTTGTACATATGCTGATAAATCTGTATTTTGGGACTTCTCTATAGAATATGAAAACATTTATGGTGTGGGAAAGGCTCTGCCTAAGGTGTCAGTGTTCATTTTGTACAAACTCAGACACATCTGTGATGGTCTTATGGAATTTTCTGTGCATTCATTCACGCTGTTTATCCCAGAAGCAAGACCTCTTTGAAACAGCCAGGTTCCACTTCTCTCAAACTGGCTTTTAGCATGTGAGAATATGCAAGTGCTCAGGGAACCCAGAGCCAGGGATTTGGAACTACTTTAAAGTTTGCAGATCTGTCTCTTTCAAATTCTTCCCAGCAGTGAGTCCTGAACTTCAGGGTGATAAAAGTTACAACTGACTGACTCCTGTTGTTGGACCAGAGTAGTCACTCCTGGCTGGATTGTCATCACTACTGTTCAAGATCACTTTTTTTCATTATAGTGAACCTTTCCAAAGGGCTATAATTCATCATTCCTTGGATGTGATGTATCAGATCTAGGGGTATCTCTGTGATTTACTTCACTTCCAAGTCTTTTTCACTTGTATCATCATTCTGCCAAAAGACAAAATTGGAGAGCTTGTTGAAGCCCGAGAGATATTCTGGATCTCCTTTTGCTTTTATGCTATTTTAATAAAATTATTCTGAAACCATTGAACTGGTAATACTTAGCCATGGCTAATTGCTGGTTTGCCAAAAATGCTGTTCACTCTTGCATAGCCAAACTATTTTTCTGAAACGTTTATTGCTAGCTCCCTGCTATGAATCTAGTTGCTGCCAATTTTATCCTTAAGTTTCTGAGTTTTGCTGCACTTTGCTCTAACCCTCATGTTCTCTCATTCCTGGAGAAATTTATGGCAGCCAACAACTGTCATTTGTAAATAAAATTGTGACCCAATTTATGTTACAGTCTGTGGAAGTATGTCTGCTAGCTATGAGGAGAATCTAATAAGAACTTCCATAAATATGTGGCAAAGAACTCTTCTTAACCCCTATTAGGACACAGAAGCTGTCCTGGAAGCTGCACTCAAGTTTGTTTTTGACCTGTCTGTGTTTTCAACAAATACTCTGAAGCTGCGGGAAGCATTTCTCAGCTTGCATTTTATAAGATGTCTTTGGAGCAAACACCTCCAACAAAGACATAAGAGTAATTTAAAATTTTATTTTATTAAAAGTACAAAGAATACATTTTATTTAACTTCAGAGAATTAATAGATAATATCATATAAGCTTAGGGAGGCTAGTGTAATTGCATTTGGTGCAATCATTTTTTTCCTATTATCTGAATCATGTGTTAGAGGCTGTATTTTCATACCAAGGAAGTGTAGGCTGATCCTTCCCTCAGACCACTTTTACCTCCATTGGAAAAGGTTTTCCAGGTGTACTGTCACCTGGGAAGGTTGTGCCATATGAATGAAACCTTGGGTAAAGACCTGAAGAACTTCATTCAAAACATCTGGGAGCCAGAGTCATTTGTTGTGGGTTTGAGATTTTTGTGTTGCAGAAGTGTTTGGACAGTAGTACAGGCCCAATGGGACACAATTTAATTACTTGTTACTCTTTCTTCTTAATCTACTTCAGAGTGAAGTGTAATAGTGAGTGTACCACAGTGCCTGCCCTTGTTCTGTGTGTGGGGCTTTTTTCCCTGTTAACTCTGAACAATTTGTTTTTCTGGGTCAAATGAATTTCTGGATAGACCAAATACTTTCATGTATGACAAGGACAGTAGGACATCAAAACATATATACCCCAGGGAATGGCTTTAAACTTCTCCTTTTGATAATACTCTTCCTGACATGTTCAATGCATCCATCACATCAAAGCTTCAGCATTTTTTTTAAAGAGGCTGCTTAAGTATGTTTTTCTTAGCGAATGCATGGAGGTTGTTTAAATAATAATAATAATAATAATAATAATAAAAAGAATTATACACTTTCAGAACAGGAATTGCAATCTACTTGAGCAGATACATCTGTTATTTTTTTTTCAATGCCCCTGGAATAGAAGTTTGTTGTGGACAATAGTAACTTAATGTGAAAGTCTACATAATACTAAACATTTAAAACCAGTAGGTGTAGATATATTAGAAACATTAAACTGATCCGGGCCTGGAGCTTATTCTGAATTAAAGCATGGAAGAACCTGGACAGGTTTACCCAGAACTAAACTTTGAAGTGGTGCTTACTTGGGTGTCCTATCTGTGCTGGGCATGACCCTAGCCACACTTTTCCCTTCTCATATCTTTGTTTTGAATTAGAAATCCTTGCTTATGATTAAGTAGAGCTTATAATTTTATACACGGCTCAATTTGAGAACAAGGATTGCAGATATAGGGATAATTACTTTTTAAAGAAACTTATAACTTCTTCAGGATTGCCCTTTTTATACTCTGAGTAGCACACGCCTGCTTTTGCGAACTGGTGAACAACCAATGAACCCACTGAGAGGCTCCTATGCAGGTGCAGAAACTCTGTAATGTCTTTAAGCACTTGCAAAAACAAATGCATGGGGAAAATTTTTACATGGAATAATGACTCCTTTTTTTCTGATTTGTAATGCTTTAAAAATTACCAGGCTCATCTTTCTATAGTCTTATTTTAATGAGTTACTTACACTGGTTCTTATTTTGCTTTCTTACACCTCTGATGCCTTTTGCTGTAAGTGCATGTAGCTGTTAAGAGAGACAAATAAATAAAGATTTTAGTGAAGTTTGTAAAGCTTTGATGGGAATGGACCCCTCTATTGCTCAGGTGAGAGTGAACCCTACCTACAAGAAAGTCAGTATTGACTGTTCAGCTTGTTCAGCTGAGTCTCACAGCCATTTCCACTGGAGGTGTCTGGCACCAGCCCTTGAGCTTTTCCAGGCATGAAGGGAGTGCTGCCTGCTCGGAGGGGCAGTAGGACCTGTGCCACAGCTCCGACCTCAGAACCAGGACAGGCGTCTGCCCATTCGGGGATGTGGGGCTTTCTGTCTGTGCACCCTGGGATCCCTCAGGTTCTGCTCCACTGAGCACCCAGCAGGAGTGGAGAAGCAGGTTGTCTTGCCTCTCACGGGAGGGATTGCATGACCTTCGTGAGAGCAGCTGCTGCTGGATCCCAGTCCCTGCCAAGTTTGGCAGTAGCTCCTAATTCAGGGCTGAGAATTGCACGCCCACGCTTTCCCATGCTCCATGCTGAACACGGTCAGGGGCGCGTTGCTGGCTAGAAAAGAGGCCAAGGCACATTGCAAATAGTGGTTTTCTCTGCAGGTTTTCCTCAGTATTGATTACAAGGGACCAGTGACTGTGACGAAATTAGAAAAGTCAAGTTCAATGTTATAAATAAATTATCTCTCTTGAGTAATTTATGTTGATAACACTTGCTACTTACAAATGTCTCCATTGAATCCATGCTGCAATATTTGCAAGCACTTTTTGAATAGTTGAATAAAACAGGATTTTAATAGCTTGGTTTAGATTCAGAAATGCAGATTATAGTCCTCTTCAATCTAATCTATTTAAGTTGTTGCCTACAGAATCACAGTGTTTTGACCAGCATTTCTCTTTACACTATAGACTTAGCTTAGATATACAAGAATATTGAAGCTATTGAAGACAAATTGCATGTTGCTTAGAGCAGAAATGCAGCTTGAATAAACAAAGGAGTTCTGCTACATTTATCTCTGTGGTGTTTTGTTATGCTAACTGCATTTTTAATTTTGTTGTTTTAGCTCTGTGACTGGTCTGAAAAGACATACAAACTTCACAAGATACTTTAAATGCAAAGCATCAATTTAGAGGCAGTCCTTAGGTCTACATGATGACTCTGTGGTTCATGCAATCATTTTTGCTTCTGTCACACCTTCTTGTCAGTAATGTTCCATCTACTGTGTTTTGAAGGTGACAGGGGATGATTTTTGATTTGATGCACATTCTGGCATTATTTTATGGTATGCAACTGCTCTGTTAACACTGAAACATTAAGACTCACAGTCTCAAACCTTACCTAGCTGACAGATATGATATTTTTTATTTTATTAAATTTTTTTCACACAACATTTAAAGCTCTGGTTAATCAGTTTAAGTGAAGTAAGCAGCTATTCAAGCTTCTTGGTGTTAAGAAAGAGAGAAAGGTGAGGATGAGAACTGACTCAGGACCAGCAGTCTGTCTAGGAGAGTATATAAAACAGCAACTTACTGTCACTCACTTTTTAAAGTGAGAATTCTGAGTCCCTGCAGACCAATGTGGGATTTACTACCTCCTGCACAGGAAAGGAAAATCATCTGCTTCTTGCAAGATTGTGATTCATGCTGACTGTACTGGCTTTGATGGGAACAACTGAAAGGCAACACTTTTCCTCTGTAGCTGGCAGGAATGCCCACCCTCCTCCTCTTGGTCTGCACTAAAAGTTGTATTTTTTATTTCTATGAATTAAGATACTTTTGGATGCCTAATTATTGTTTCTGCCTGCATTGACATGATTAAAATATTTTCCAATGACAAAGATAAAAAGCTTACAGCTCCCAGAAACGTAATATCTATTTTGTCCTTTGACTGACCCAAATAATAAATTTGCAGAGATAGAGTGAGAAAGAGAAGTATATAAATATTTTAGCAAGTATCTAATGCCTGTTTGCAGCGCTGTTGATATCTATAGAAAAAAGTGTGTGGCATTCCTTTTTAATATGAGAAATTAATTTAAATATAAAGCAGTGAGATTCATTTTACCATAGATTATCACATCTCATCTCATTATGTGCCTTTTACAAGACACCTGGCTGTTGAAACCAGCCTGGTTATAAGTACATTCTGCAAAACTTTCTGGTAATTGACTCATCTTTTCAAAATGTCTAACAGTGCTTTCTCTCTCTTCCTGCCTTAAACCTACACAAATATTTTAGAATGGATATAACTTTTCATTCCCATGCACAAAGTTGAAAATACATAAGAGAGGAGAAAAAAAGGAAACACGCACCGTTAATGTTGTACTTCATGAAACACTGGAAATGTGTTTGACACTGAGGCTCTCTCTGTGAGCTTTCAAGCTAACTCCTCATTCCTGCAGGCCTGGAGCCCACGGGCTCTGAGAGCCTGGGGTCTGAGTGCTCACAACATGTGCATGGGGCTTTCTGCTCCCTTTGGGTTATTGCTACATCTATGGGAAGCCAAAGAGATCCAGAATCCCATTGGCACAACAGCACTGTATTTCCTAATTTAACCTGTGCTTTAATCCTTATAGCACCTCATTAGTCAGGCTTTATGGGTGTAATCCAGAGCCCATTGATCTCAGTGGAAAACTGCCCACCAATTCCACTGGGCTTTTGATCACTACCTGTACACGTGATGATAATTTCACCTCTAAATCTTGTGCAAACCAAGTTTGTGACCAGGCTAATTTTTCAAGTTTATACATAACCAAAAAGTAAGTGAAAAACATGTTTCCCCTGTGTACCTGAGACAAAATCCTGCCAAATCCAGCACCAAGTGGGATGTAAAGCAGGAAAAGCAGGATGTGAATCTTCCCCCTGCCCTGCCCCATTTCTGAGTCTGGAGGAGCACTGTGCCATGGAAGTTTACAGACTTAGCTTCAACACCTGGCTGTGTTTTCTAGCTCCAAACTTGGCCTGGCCTCAGAATTGTTTTTCCTCAGAACCATGGGTGCCTCCCACAGAGAGCTGAAGGGGATGGAAAGCTTAAGCAGTCCCACAGGGAACTTAAATCCTAATTCAGGACTAACAAAAATTGATTCTTTGCAGCTGTGGAACAATTTTCTCTCCTGAACTGGGGGAAGAAAAACTCAAGGAGTTCCAATATATTTCTAGGAGCCAAAGTTTTTATTGTACTTGGAAATTTTATTTGATCAGCAGCCTTGAGATATGAAGGGGATTATTCACCTCCCTTCCTTGTTTTGAGAACTAGCATAAATAATCCATTTAGCAATAATGCTGTGCCTCCCAGTGTTCTTGTTTATTGTTAGACATCTCCAGCTTTCAGTGGGCTAGTGCACTCTGATTCTTGGCTGGATTTATGATGCAAATGTCAGACAAGAACTCTGTCCCTCTGTTTTCAAGCCAAATCTCTTTATTTTGTCATTGGATTTGAGTTACACGTTTATGGAATCATTGGGAAATATTTGAAAATAATAAAAATCTCTTGACAGTTAAAACCAGGTTGTAGGTTAATTCCAACCTGAAAGCTAACTGTAACTCCATAGGAATGCCATTCATGAATTGTTACTTTGACTGAATTTTTTCTAAGGGTCCTCATGTGGGTTTTTGGCATGCATTACAAACACACCGTCATTCTTTCCTCCCTCTGTAATGTCTTTTCACTTATTTTGTTCATATATTGTATCTTGCTTGAGAAGAATCTGGGAATTTTTAAGGATTCTTTGTAGATAACAAGACCCTCTTACAGGAATAAGCACATTGAAACAAGGAACCCAAGTGAAAAAGACTGCAGGAACCAGAAGAAAAAAGCCTGTCTTCCATAAGACCTATAGGAATAAATATAGAATGAACTTGTCCCAAAAACTTTCACACATTGCTCAGTGCAGTCCAACCTGCCTGATCAAAATTAATATGTCAGACACTGAACAGGTAACAAATTAACAGATAAGTCTTTATACAGTTATTGCTGGGGATTCAATAGCAGCTGTGTGATTTCAGGACTACAGTGAAATGCAGACTTCTAGTAGAGTGTGACAGCTGAAGAGGAGATGCTATCCTTGGAAGCAGTTTATTAGCTTAAATGATTGAACCAAACCATTTCATTTAAACTACTACTTGCTATTGTTTAAATGTAAATACAATACTTTTTAAAAGAAAGATATTAAGCAGGGTTGTATTGTTTCTATATTCACACTGAGATATGACCTCTCCCACAGTTATTGTCACAGGTCATAAGAGACCAGTAAATGTCTTTTGAAGGTAGAGAGCTTTTAGATAAGATTTATAAAGATGACAAAAGGTTTAGGAAATGTACTGGGCAGTGAGAACTGTCAGAATGTAGACCTGTTGAGTTGAGAGAGTGACAGTAAGGTAGGACCCTCGTGGTAATTGGGGTAGGGGTATCTGCAGTCCAAGTGCAGGAGATGCATAGACAATATCACGTTGGAGGAGATAGATCTGTGCAGTGTTAATGTAGATATCTGTAGTGGTAATGTAGGAGATAAAGTTGTACAGCTTGTCCAGTAACAGAGAGCACAAGCTTGACAGAAGGAGCTGTATGGTCTAACAATAAAGATAGAAAGAAATTGGTTGTTGAGAAGAACATTGCAGGCATTGCAACTATCAGACCAGAAATGGGACATTGGAGGGCAGCCCACTGAAATAATTCACCAGATCTTGATGTGAATTTTCCCTTATTTCAGGTCTTTTTGTTTTGTTTTTTGTCCCCACTCCGCCTGGCCAACCAATTTGGATATTTTTAAAAGTTATCTTCTACATCACAAGACTACTTTAAAAAAGTGCAGTATTCAAGACATCACACTGCGGGAGTGTAACAGACATTCTGGATTTATTGTTTGTGGAAAACATATTAGTCATGTTTCTTGCATTTCTGTTTTCATGAGCCCTTGATTTAATGACCATTTTAATGTCTGTCAGAAATAAACATTTGTGCCTAAAATTCATAGGTACAGATAGGAAACAAATTCATAGTTTTAATTTTCATACGTCAGTTTGATATTTCACAGGTAGAATATCAGCTTTTATGTGGGCAGGGTGTTCCCAAGTACCATTAATTTCAATGAGGGTTGTAACCGTTCCGTGTTGCTAAATTTGAAGTGAGGGTGGATTTATCTTTTGTATCAAGAGAAATGAATCATTGCACCTGAATAATAATGAATAATTATGTTGTACAAGAAAGTGAATGCAGTAGTTCCAAGACAAGAAAGGGACAGGCTCAGGGCATATCCTGTGACCACTAATTTTTAGAAGGAATTGCCTACTTGCTATGTGTACATCTCAGCAAAAAGATTAGAATTTAAGAAAGGTATCTGAGCAACAAAATATAAAATTATCTTTGACTTAAGAAATGTCAAACTTTTTGAATGTTATGCAAAGTAAAAATACATTTTAGGATGAGGTAGGACAAATTGAGTCATTGGAAGACTTTTTGTGAAACACCATATAGTTTGGAGATAAAATACTATTTTTTGTACTAATCTTATGCTTTATACTGCTGTATTTTCTAGTTTGTCATTTATGTGACAGAAACACTATGAAATATCTCTGGAGAAGACTGTTCAAATGATATTTCAAGATGGAGAAAAAGTGGAAATGTGAAATCCTCTCAGTAAAGATTGAATTAATATTTTCTACCTGATTGTGTAAAATTACAGGGGTTTAAAAATAAAAATCAAGGTTTGTCCAAAGTCAAATTGCTATAATCATGTGCACCTAAATCTGTTCCCAGTTACCATGATGAAATCTATATTCAGAATTACATAGCAACATCTGAATGAGTCCTTTCTATAAGTAAAAATGTTCCTGAATACTTCTGAAAATGAAAACTTGAAATCTTTATTTTATTTCAGCCTTCATCTTTCAATCTTTTGACTTTTAAGAATCACCAAAAAAAATGAAGAGATGGAATTATACATGTGACATTTGAATTCACGCTTAGATAGGCACTTATTAAGAACAGGTATAGTCTTTGTAAATAATGCCTGGGGACAGATAACTACCAGTTACACTGGTTTCCTTTCCCAGGAATTTAGTCACTGACATTAGTCAGAGATTTATAAAGGAATAAACAGTTCTGTATCAATAGATTTTATAGAATTTTATACAAAAGTTTAATTTCAGAATAAAGGGAGCTTTAGACTGCATTGTGCTGCTATGTGCTTTGCATGAAACCTTTACATATGTTGCTCATTTCAATCCTGAAGCAAATGACAAATGATCTTCAAGCACTAGATCACTTTTCTGTTTCCTTTCCAAGTACAATCTGGAAGTTTCTGAGGACCTCAGGTGATTTGGCCTCTACAGATCTCCACTTACTATTTTTTATCATGGAGATCCAAATCCTGTGGTGTTTATAGCACTCCCACACAGGTATGTGTGTAGTTACAGTTCAACAATCGGTCCTGACTTCCATTGAAAAGGAGCTGGGAATGGTTTGAGAAACTGCTTCCACAGTGAGCTCAGCAGAGCTGTATTCAAGGCTCCAAAGAGTGCATGGTTTGTACTGCCCTCTGTATTCCATAGCTTAGAGGAGTCTAGATAATCTCAGGAGCTTCTTTCAAGAATGGGATTTGAACCTATGTCTCCTTTGAGGCCAGGGTTCACTGTGGAGGACAATGTGGTGCTATAAAATTGTATTAGTTATTAGGTGACATTACAGCTGCACATTTCAGTGCAGGAAATGGCATTCATACTCAAGGCTAAGACAAGAAAAGGTCAAGAGATTTGTAACGTCCCTACCCTGAAACAGATTAGCAGTGCCACCAAGAAGTTTCTTTCCTGAAGGCTTTTTGTACTAAAATCTAGTCTCCCTCCCTCCCTTCATCCCATCCATCCATCAGAGGATGCCTCTCATTGAAGGACAAGTCACAGCCCTTTGTTGTGGTTTAACCTGAGCTGGCAAATCAGTGCCACAGGGCTCAGACCCCAACCCCATCATGATGGGGAGGAGAATCAGAAAAAGGTAAAACTCATGCACTAAGAATAATTTGATAGTTAAATAAATAAAATAAAGTATGATGATGATGAAAAGGTAAAAAAAAGAAAAATAAGAGAAAGAGGAATAAACCTAAGAGAAACAAAAGATGCAAGCTACAATTGCTCACCACCCATTGACCAATACACAGCCTGTCCCCAGGCAGTGAGTAACCTCTCTTGGCCAACTTTCCCCAGTTTATATATACTGGGCATGGCATACTGTGGAATGGAATTCACCTTTGCCCAGTTTGGGTTAGCTCTCCTGGCCATGCTGTCTCCCAGCTTCTTGTGCACCAGCTTTCTGGCAGAGCATGAAAAATGGAAAAGAACTTAGAGTAAGCAGCACTGAGCAACATCCAGAACATCAGTGTGTTATCAAACTGATTCACACACTGAATCCAAACCACAGCACTGTACCAGTTACTAGGTAGAAAATTAATTCTATCCGTGCCAAATCCAGGACACCCCTCTCTAACACAAGCTGCATTTTAAGCATAGCTTTGATGCCACCTTAAATCCCTGTAAAGTCAGTACTGCATGACTTTATCAAAATAAGACCAGGCACTGAGTTGGAATGGCACTGTCTTTTTTATATGAGGTTGGTCAAAAGACAATCAACAAAACCTGTGAAAATAGAAAACATTTTTCTTAAATCATTTTTAAAAGATTATTTTTCCAAGATACAATTAATTCAAGTACATTAAACTGAGATGATGACTAATTAACTGACATCCACAATACATTGATGGGAGGGGAGAACCTTCTCCAGCTACAACGATTTGTCTCTTTTGTTGATGGATGGAGTTCAGTAAATTCTGATCTGGAGTGAGACACTCTCAGCTTCACATAATCCACTGAAAGTCTGCAATGCTTCTTCTACATGGTGTATCCAGTGACCTGAAACACAGATTGTTGCCTGACCGCTGCATATTCGGTAGAGGTCCACTACTGGAGGATTTTGGGGAGCATATAAGAAAATGGTTGTAAGTATTTAATTATAAAACTGTTCTTAACTCTCTGTTGAAATACTATGATGAAGATCATGGGATAAATACTTGCTTTTTATTAAGTTAGGGTATTTGAGGACCACAGGACAAAAAATAATTGCTGTGAAGGTTTAATTTTTTTCCATCCTTACTTTAATTGCTCTTTCTTGATTGAAGTTTTGAAGTATATTGTAGTCTTAAATTTCATATATATATATATGGAATTTTTGTATTTAAGGGATTTTTATGTGGACTAGCATTACACTCTGAAGTAACATGAGAAGATGAGGTAGGGTATAGCACCAGGGAATACTTTGCCTTGCTACAAAGGCTTACCATGTTACACAAATTTACACACCTTACAGGTCCTAAAGAGGAAGTTAATAGGATGAAGCACTGCAGCTTAGCAAAACTATGAAATAATATAATTACACCATTGCTTTTTTCTTTCATCATACCTGTCTGCCATTGTTATTAAATTGTTCCTTATAAAGCTAAGCTTTGTTTTACAAGAAAATGAAGGAAGTAGGAAAATAGATTTTATAACCAAAAAATGTATATCTTTATACCTTTCTCATAATATATACTGAAGAGATACATAAGGTCTGTGATATAAACATACCTGCAAAAATGTCAACACAGTGCCTGCATGTGGAATAGAGCTTTATGAACATCTTTTTCCACTGTATCAAGAAGTTCATCAGTTTAAACCACAAACTGAAGTGACATCTGTTGACATTCAGTTTCATCCATAATAGAATTATTTAGTCAATGCCATTTTCAATGTTAATTTCTAAGCAGATGAATATTTTCAATGAGAATGGCATCCAGATAGAATAGCAATGAAACAGGTAATCTAATTCATTTGAAGAACTATTCTATTAAAGTAATGGCCCCGAGGCAGTGAGAGATGAAGAGCACAGGTTAGGAAGAAAAGATAGCATGATTCCACAGTTATGCATAATTTTCCTTTCCAGAAGGAAAAATAAAAAAGTAATTATATTGACAAGGTGAAGAAAAGAAAGCTATACACTGCAATACTACACAGGCTGAAGTTTAAAAAGACCCAAAAAAAAGCACAACAAACCACACAACAAGTTGTAAATAAAATAAAAATATTGAAATATGCGATGGGAAATACCTATCTACAACTCACATTAAATGCATTGCAAGACTGTTAAGTGCAGTTTTCCCATTTTGAACTGTGGCAAAGGTAGAGCTACAGGGATTAAGTGATCTTTTATTACTTTTGCCAAAGTGAGGAATTAAAAGGGCAATGTATTCTTTCTTCAGAAGCACCGAGACTCTTAAATTAGAAAAGATGCCTATGCAGAATGTTGGTGATATGCTGTGTCAGAGCATTCATGAGAAAAACTATTTCACTAACAACAGAGGTTGTTTTCTCTTTTGCCCTTGCAGTGTAGATCAAAATAGCCTCCAGCTGTTTTCCTTGGGATACAGCCCTATGGCTCTGGGGCATCCAACCTCTAGGGTACAAAGTGTAGTAATTTTTAATTTCAATCTCCAACACCTGCATGAGGGAGGGAGCTCTGGTCCTTGATATCATTTAGTCATTGGCTTTCCCAAAAATAGGGTTGAGCCTTAATACATCCCTGGGCAGCTAGAAGACATTAGGGGCTAATAAGTCTTATGATATATGCACACTATTGATTTACCATGCTAGCTTTTAGAATCTGAATACCAATTGCATTTACCCAGGGGTACATGTTAAGCAGGTCCATATGGAAATATTTTCTGTGCATCAAAACCATGCACTCAGAGCTCTTGCATTGCATACTTTGTCTAAACCACTCAGATTGTTCTCAGAACTTGTATATTAATAAACAGATAAAAAGACATATTGGACTAAAAAGCTTTAAATAAAAATCAAGTGTTCATAACTCTTTGCCTTGGTTAAATTCTGAAAGTGAAATTTCATTTGGTAATAGAAAAATAGTTTTAGCAGAAAAGGGAGCTGAAGATCTGATCTGGAGACAAGACAAATTCCTCCTTTGTGCTGCACTTGAAAAGACAGGCCTCTCATCATGCAGACACTTAACCTTGTGAGGAAAGATTTGCGGGAACATGAAATCTAGAAGTTTCTGTTGGGTTTGTACACATTATGCTATCCCAGTAGAGCTGTTCTGTTAACTATTACAGCCAAGGCATGCAGCTCACTATTTCCTAAAGTGCATTTTAATTTCCGTTGAACGTTCCTGCTGTCCCATCCTTTCAGATGTATGCATTTTACTTGCGTAAAAGCTTTGCTTTAATTTCCAAATGTGTCTTACAACAGCAGAAAATTACATTAAGGTGTTCTCCTCTGGACTATTGAAGCCATAAAGGAGTCAGGAGTATGTCTGAAGATAATACCTTTTAGTGAAAAGGCTCTCCAATATGTGGGCACTGATCCAGCTGAAGAAAAGACACACCCTGTAACATGTAATGCTGCTTCTGCTGGTATCAAGGATTTTCTTTGACTGTAAAACAAATGTCCCAGCAGAGAATACCTAACTAAGCATCTAACATTAGGAAAAATAATTTTTTATATGATCAGATTAGTTAAACAGATCTTTCTGCAAGGGAAAGAACTATTAAAAGACATATTTTTTATGACTGACAATGAGAAGAATGAGTGTTTCATATAAAACATATTTTCCTTTTGGGACACAATTTATTCCTGATATTCCTCCTTAGCAGATCTGTTTCCGAGGAGGCCAAAAATAAATAGTTTCCTTTAAAAACAAAATGGTGACTGAGTTAGTATGCTTCTGTGTAACAGCAATTATTTCTGACAGGTGAAAAGGCCATTAGACATGAATTGATTTTCAGAGGTACAGTGAACTCTTGGTCGACAGGAGCTGTGTGTGCTCAGCACCTCTGAACATCAGGGTCAGTCTCGCAAGGTGCTGAATGACCTCAACCCACAGAAAAGTTTTCTACACATTTCAGGAACTGGCCTTTAGAAATGAGACAAGAAATCTGTAAGCCCAAATACACGCTGTGGAAATGCTGAAATGCAGTCCCTGAGCTGTCATGTTGTCCACCTTAAACAGCATTGAACTTGGCACCACGAGATCCTGAGAAAGCCACTTAACTTCCCGGTACTCTTTCCACTTTTATTCCTTCTGCGTCCTGTCCTTCTAAACAGTACCAAGACCTGAAATATCTTCTGCTTGTGAGTAGAACACTAACACTAATTGGGCTTAGTATCAGTTGTAAACCCTTATTGCTATGAAATGGCTGTTTTTAAACATGAGAATAATGAAATATAACTGTTTAGAAAAGGAGCTTTAACTTGGCTATGCTATTTTGTATCTCCCTGGAAATCCATGACTGAGAATAGGCGACAACAAATGCACTGTGCTCTTAGCCCTCTATATCCTTCTAGAGTAAAAATTAATTCTGAAACTATGATCCACTCAAAATGTTTACAGCTAAGTAATGTAAATATTTACATCTACGTAATGTTACATCTAAGTAACACATTCATCAAAAAGCCAATACAAAGTAGGAAAAAGCCAATAAAAAGTAGGAAAACAGCAATTTGAGAGAGAACGGGTAAGTACTAACACAGATGAGATATCAAGAATTATATACTGAAGCATGTATAGTTGATATGCACTTTCTTGTAAAGTTTCAGATTTTTTTTTGTCTTTGTGCAGAATTAGGTTAGATCTGCTTTTCAAAGATCAGTGAACACTTGAGTCCAAATATATCTGAATTTTGGGGAAGATAATACCGGGGCATGATTTCAGAGCTTTGCAATGTGAGCATCTCTCATCTTGTCATGATTGCTTTTTCTTTCATCCTTTCTATACATCTTATATTTCATGGATGCTACATCCAGTTAATTTTATAATAGGAAAAAACCCCACATGGAATTAATATAAATATGCTGGATATATTCATAGGTCATGTTTTCCACATAAAAAGGGTTTAGAAAATTGTTCTGGATGTTTGCAAAGATTCTCTAGTTATGTCCTCCATTTGTGCTTCATTTCCTGACTGTGTGAAGGGAGGCCAACAGCATTTGATAAAAAAAAAACAAAAAAAAAACCAAACCAAAACCTCAAAACCTGAAAACTAAAAACCAAACTAAACCAAAAATAAACCCCTCAACCCACAAATTATGGTGGGGTAGAGTTAATTATTGCAGATACCTGTGGCATTCTTAGGTAGCAGGTGGCTTAAACAGTAAGATATATTGCTTATTTACATGTCTGCATCTACAAGGATTTTTGTGTGCAGTTGTCCAGTGATGCTCATTGAACTTTTTAGTGTTCTGATAACATAAATGTAGCTGGAAAACAGCAGTGTTTAGGATTATGATTGCAATAGTATGGATTTTATTTGGAATAGTGCATTAGATTTTACTCTTTTCCATCAGATGGGGAATATATACATTTCTGGCAAGGTATTTAATAAAATAATGATTGATATGGCCAAGTGACGAATTTTTCCTAGATTTATGTTTCCTGGATTCTAAGGGAAAAATTTGGTGCTATGCTTGTGTTTTGGCTCTTGCAACATTCCTCAATAGTCTAGACCAGAAGTATGTCTTCTCCCAAGTACTGATATTTGGAAATTGTCCTAAAGTGAAACTCTTTTATCAAACCCTTTTTACCACAGCCCCCAGACAGGAAATACCAACGTGAAAAACCTTGATCTGAAAACTTTGAATAGCTTGACTAAATTCATACTTTGACTCTTTGAAAAGGACCCTTGAGAGCTGAAATGTGTGCAGTGAGTATTTAAGACCTATAGCTCACAAAATGAAACTTGACTCCAGACAGGTTTCATTAATTGGGAGAAGTTATGATGATAAGCATTGCTTTGCTTTTCTTTTTTCCTAGCAATAGAGTTTACTAAGATTACATTGTGCTCTATCTTAACTGTCAGAGTTAAAAGACTTCATGTTACCAAAGCTGTCATTTTGTATAGTCATAATGAAACTGTACTAAAAAATTTCTGTAATCTTGAAGTTTTCTCACAATTTTCACCCAGTATAATAGGCCACATAAGGCAGTCAAGACTTGAGATTCAGCCACCTACACCCAAGTTCCTGTTAACCCGTGCAGAGCTCTTACAATGAAATGAGGCCTCATTTGTTGTGGGAAGGTTGCAGCAATGTTTTGTTATTGTTGTCTGTGATGCTCCTGTTTAAGCTACAAGCTGCATTTCTGTGGAATCGAACTTTGAAAACAGTAAACCTTATACTTTAAAGACTTGATTCAAAAAATGATCTCTGTAATTTAAAAAAAACGTATTTATTTATTGCCTTGGTTCATTATCCTGCATACTATTTTGAATTAGTACTTGTTTAGAATATGACTTTCTGAAAAGCAGAGAAGACTCTCTAAGTTTTAGAAGATCTGTTTAATGTGTGCTGTTTTCTTCCCACAATCTAAATCTCCCTTGCTGTCCTGTGTCCATTTCCTTAGATCTTTGCTGTACCAGATTCTGAGAAGCTGATGCTTTTTTCAATCAGTTCCTCAAAGGATTGGATAGGTAGTTAATGTGTCTCAGAAATGGCCATAAACAATAGGTTCCATTCCAACAAAATGAGGGTGGGTGGCAGAGCACTGGAAGAGGCTGCCCAGGGAGGCTGTGGAGTCTCCTTCTCTGGAGACATTCAAACCCCACCTGGATGAGTTCCTGTGTCACCTTTTCTAGGCTACCCTGCCTTGCTAGGACGACTGGACAGGGTTAGCTCCAGATATCCCTTCCAACTTTAATGATTTTGTGAGTCTGTGAGAAAAAATTAATTTAGGAAAAAAATGTCTCCTACAGTTTGTCCCTGACAGTGCATAAGTTTCCTTTTTCGTGGTTGGATTTTACAGAAATGATGCTTTTGTGTGTACTGTGTTTTCCTTAGTATTGATGTATTGGTCCAATTTTAAACTATGATAAGATTTCAGAAACCAAGTGTCAAAGACAAATATTTCCTCGCCCTCATCAAAGGAAGTGGCAGGATACACGTCACAGTGACTAAAGAGAAAAGGCCCTTTTACAGGAAACAGGTTACTTGTTATATTGGAACTCTGAGGAAGCTTGTTTAATAAAATCCTCAAAATAAACAAAATTAATAAAAAAATAGATTACCATTAGGCCTTAATTTGTTTGGAAATAGAAAACTCCTACTATGCAGGCAAAAAGGCTTGATCTTTGGAAATAATCAGAGTAGTAATCGAGCTAATTATTTGTGGTAGGCATCACAGTATGCTTCACAAGCTTTCATCACCTTTCTCCTTTTCATCACCCCCCCAGAAACTGACTTATCAAATACACATGGAGTAATACAAATAGTAAAGTCAGGTCCCATAACTTTGTTTCAGGCAAAAGAAAAATGTAAATTTGTGCAGGTCCTAATCTTGTTTATTTAAACAAATGTAATTTTGTACCAGGAGGATAGGGGACCTTTACAAAATGAACAAACCACCTACTGCCTGCTTGCTGCACAAAAGTACTCCCTGGCTGAACTGGAGTATGGATTTGACAAATATTTCTAGTTGGAAAATTTCTGCTCTCCAGAATGATTGGGCAAAAGAGGAATGCATTATAGATGGGGTGGGACAGGCTATCCTCCTTTCTGATTATTGACAGCTGTGCAGGACCTAAAAGGGACCCCAGGAGCTAAAATACAAGTACAAGCAACTGTGAGATGCTGACCTGAGTGTGAATATGGCAAAGATACTTAAAATATGCTGGTTTCTCCTTTCCAGCCTTAGGTCAAAGATGGGAATCATTGGAACTTCAGCTTTTTATATTTCATCTTGAGTCTTCTGAAGTTCAGACCTCACTAAAATGAAAAGAAGGTATTTTATTAAGAGCTTTTCTTCCATCTATCTGCCTTCCTGCATTGATCGTGACTCTTTTATAGAACTCCAGAGCAGAAGTACATGGGAAATGTTTCTTTTGAGGTAAATTAGATAGGAGGAAACAGAAAGACATGCTTATTAAATCAGGTTTCATTTGAAACTGGGTAAAAATTTGAAAGTACAGGAAAAAGATATTACAGTGTTTGAGGTAAAAACCTATATTTGAAGAAAATGCACAGGTCTGTACCTCTACTGCAGGGAAATAAGGCAAAGGGAGATCTACTTGAAGCAGGTTGGCTAATTAAGAGAAACTGACTAGAGAATCCTTTTCCCAGAAGAAACATCACTCAAGTAATGTGACTACTATAATTTGTGACTATTCATGATGGTTGACCTATAAGACCTTGGTGCCCACTTGATTTGGGTGGATAGCCTCTGTGAGCCTTGGCATGTAGGTGGAACCACGTTCTCATCATCCTGTGGATCCACAGCAAGTCCCTTTAAATACTTAATCACTGTTTCTCCTTTTCCATCAAGTAACAATCTGGTTTCAAACTAATAAGAAGCAGAAAAACAAAGATTTTTTTTCTTTTGACCAGTGTGTCCTCTAGAAACTGCTTTGGGTTTTACTCTGCATTTTTACAAGTTCCCTGATCCAAGCTTGCATTACGACAGAGTATAGATCTGAGGAAGCAGTGGCCACGAGAAGAAAACAGATGTTTCTTTTGTCTGGAAGAAAATAGATAAAAATTGCGTCACTGTCCCTTTGGTTGTCTATACAGCCATGATACTTGAGTGTATTTTCTAGTACCATAAAAACTTCAGTCAGGATAAATTTATGAGCTATCTAATTAAAATCACTCTGTGTTAGCCTTTTGTCTCAGTTTTACTAGTTGGAGATATAACCTCTCAAACATGGACAAGATTTACTTATATCAGCAGAATTAACACATACTATTTCAACGTGTGTGTAATCAAACTCTTATACTGTTCAGCTTATGTTTCTGTATCTTTTGGTGTATAGGAAATTTTACTTTGCTTCTTTTCTGTTTCCCTGGCAATGCTTTTCTATGTAGTTGTTGCCTTTAGGAGGTTTAATTTAGGTGGTAAATACCTCTATAGCATAGATAGTCACAATAAAGTGCTCAAGTAGTGTGGTGTATCCTTCCCTAATTACAGGAGAAATGTATGTCATAACATACATAACATGCATTGTGCAGGAATAATTATAGTAAATCTAGTAAGATGCAATTCTACACATTCAGACTTTAGATGTGTATAATGTTGTAGAACAAATTATTGTGAATTAGGATGGCAAGATCTTCTAATGATACCAGAAGCCAGTGAAGTAATTTCCAGAATACTGCTTTGAACCTTTACCACATAGCATGTGTTATCCTACATTTTCAAGGATGCATTTGAGATTTCACCTAATGCAAGAAATAGGAGGACTGGAAGGGAAAACAATATCTATAATTTATTTATTAAAGGATTTTCTATTTTTCCATAATAGTAATTTAATCCTAGATTAAATTCAATGAATGTGCAATACTGTTTTGGTGCATTTCATTGAATCAGGATATACGCAATAATTTCCACCTTGCATCCTGCATAAAAGGAGAGACTGATTTTACTAGTTCATGCAACAGTAAAAAAAAAGTTTCTCCTTTTCTCCCTAATATTCTTGGTTGATTTGAAGGAAGAATGCTTCAGAAAAAAAGAGGAAAATACAACTAATGTAAAAGTTATTCAGATAATATTGTAATTTGTTCATATAATAATAAAGTAATGCTTTTGATCTACTTATCAGGACACTATTATCTGACATTTGGATACTAGAATAGTGTGACCTTAGAGGTTAGCAATGACACTGCTTTTTGTACATGACAGTCTTTCCCATGGCTCTCTGAGCCTGTGTGAAACATTTTTATTTACATAAATAAGCACAATGATTGCTATATGACAAAATGAATCTTGATAGTCTTTAGGAGTCTGAAGCCTCACCTGCCATCTGAAAGAGAAAGTACCTGCTCTGCCTGCAAAGAGCTTGCCTTCAGGACTCCAGAATTGCCCTTTTACAGCTGTGACATGACAGTTTTACCAAAATGAGGACTGGAAAAAAAAGAAAAAAGGAAAGAAAGATGAATTAAAAAATATTTATTAATATTATATATACAAGTATAAATATTATAACATCAAAATCCATTCCTCATAGCTTAAAAAAGAGCTTATTTGATTAAGTAAATATTTTTGTCCTTTTTTTCTTGAAATAAACTTTCCTATGGTGAAAAACTTGGAAAAATCAAGCTCATAATTAAAATTTTAACATTTTTATTGTAAATACATATTTTATTTTCCTCATCATTAATTGAATGCCTAGAATTTACTCTGTGACTGGATTTTTCAAAGCAGGTAAATAAAAAATTGAAAGTACAGTTGAAATAGTTTTTAAATAGGTTTTGTAGGCAGTTATGATGAGAATATAAATCTCTTGAGATTTTTCAAAGAGAAAAATATCTTCAAATCAATGAGTTTTAGTTGTCTAACCCAAACAAAGGCTTCTGACAATCTTACCAGACACTTATTCATATCCCTCAACAGGTAAAAGCATTGGCAAATGAGATTTTCAGATGTAAGAATATTTTAAGTGTAACTTAGAATCCAAAGTTACTTTATTCTTATCCATTGCAGGTAAAGCACCTGGTAAGTCACTGATGCTATATATTTTAAACTAATGCTTGAAAATTCTCATGCATTTTATTGAGGGAAGAGAATTTTTCACTAAAATTCATCTTAAAAAGTTCTGTTTTTAAAAGCTGTTACATTTCTAAACCATTCAGAATTGTAGGTTTTTTTAAGGGAACAATTTTAATGAAGTTTAGACACTTTAACAACAACTATTCTGAATACCTTTATCTAAAATTCAAATTTCTTATATATACTTTCATAGTTGGTGTAGAAATTAGATATATGCTGCTTTCTTTCTATCTTGCTAAATTTAGTTCCATTTTTGAGTTCTGAACCTAGACAGATTCTCATTCTAAGAAACCTCTCACTGTTGCCAAAATATTTGGTTCTTTGGAATTTGAATTTTGAACACCACTCAACACTTTCCTAGAAGTTTGCAAAACATAGAATTCATTAATTTGTTGTACCTGACATTTCTGGTCATATTTCTAATTTCCTCTTCCACTTCTTCGACACTTCTTTTTCTTATAACCCTGTTAAAAAACACTTGCATTTCAAACTCTTTGTTATACCTTGCCACTAAATTCCAGCTTTATATTTCATATAAAAGGTTCTGTTCTTTTAATTTTCACATTAGTTATTAGTTAATCCTATTATTTCTCATCCTATAATTATACCTTCCTATTCTCCTTTTACCACAACTCCTCTGTATGTCAGTTCAGAGCATTAAATATCCACAGTGACAGCCCTTGTCTCCTGCAGGAGAGGAAAGTGAAGTAAATGAGCTCAGGATAGCTGTCCCCAGGGACAAGTCCTACACCACAGCATGTGTGGTGGGTCTGAGAGAGGCAAAGTCTTGTGTTTGGCATCCAGACTGGTGACTTGTGGCTTTTTGGAGGGTGGTACAACACCAGACTAGGGACCCTTGTACCATAACATCAGGCAGTGAGTAACTTCAGGGAAGAAAATGTCTACTGCAACACTGTGGGGAGAAGGTGTTTACTGACTTGAGAGATCAGCCACAACATCTGATGCCAATTCTGTGACATTTTTGAGAATATCTAGTTTCAGACACCATCAGAAACAAACCTGATCATCATCTCAGAAGTTGTGCTCTGTAGCTCATGTTCTCACTGAGCACTGAGAGCAGGGCACTGACAGCTGTGCCTCTGGGACTACTGAGAACCCAGTGTGTGTGCCTCATCCAGACAGCTCCTGGCAAGCCTGGTGAGCACCAAGCCACTGTTTTGTTCTGTAGGGAAACAACTTCTGTGTCATCTGCTACAGCTTTTGGTCAGAAGGTGATGACTCAAATGTCATAAATACTTTTCCCACCAAGGCATGGTGTGTAGTGTCCAATGTCTCAAACGTTGTCCCTTATGCACAGATGTGAGTGAAACTGATGCTGGTGGAAATAGGTAGAAATCAGAATGACTGAGCTCTGGATTCACAGATTGAATCAGTGAATATTTGTAACTACTGTTTTTCTATTCCTGATTCTTCCACATGTGATAGAAAAATATCCCATGTCTGATCTGTTTATCCCCACTTCTTTTTCTTTTCCTGTAGAACATTCAATTCTTATTGTGCTGTAAGATTATACTTCAGCAAGGCATAGCTCTGAGAAGCAATATTCAACCAACAAAGTCTCCCGGTGACATCCAGCTTTGGTGGAGTTACACAAGCATGGGTTTGAGATACAGGAGGCATAGTGGCCTGGATTTCTTCCCAAGGAATTACATTTATGCTACTGAAGGGTGACTGGCTGTACAGAATGTTCCTACTTAGGGGAAACTGATGAAATTTATTTTCTTTTAAAGGGCTTATTGGAAAGTAAATTGATTATAAATGGTATGGGCTAAACTGTCCATGTAAATCAAAGTAGCTGTAGTGAATTAAGAAACTGGTTCTACAAATGAATTTGTTTGCAGCAATATTGGTCTGGCTGATTATAGCAGTATTATGGCAAAACCATATCCAGTTATAATTCCTGTTAACAGAAGTCTGGATTGATTTATCAGGTTCAGTCCTGAAAAAGTTACAAATTTAGCTGCTTTTCAGAGGAGGTACAGCTACCTTCCTATAGCTTTGTCTTGGCTTGGAGCAGTGGTAGAATTGCTGAAAACTATTAAAAGAAAAATATTGTTTCTTTGTCAAACTCAAATTTTATCCAGCAAGTGTTGACCATAACTCTTTGATGTGACAAAGACAGAACTTCTCAAACATCTCGCTTCATTTGGACTATGCTTCACGCTGACTGTGCACTGATTACTTTTGTCAAACATTTTTTTCAATTGTTTTTTTTTAATTTTTAGGCTAAATCAGATATATAAATTTAATCATGTCCCTCTTCATATTTTTTCAATTAGAAAAGGAATATTTTAACCACATCCTGCAAACTACTATTGTTTTTTAACCCTCAGGTTATGAGGGGATTCACACCCAAGAGCTGATAGTGAATTAACTTAATAAATACCTATATTAGTATATTAATATTACTTTGTTTGAGGTAGACAGACCAGGTAAGCTGAGTGGAGCTCATAATGCTGACATATAAAAATATATATAAACATATTTCTACCCATTATGTAAAGAAGGAGTCTAAATTTATCTTAAAAATAACAGTCTTCTGCTTTCTTCCCAGATTTCTTCCAGTAGTTGAATATTGAACAGAAGATGAATTCTGATCACTGGACAAAATAATGTGTCTCAATTTGAATGTTAAAAACTACTGCTGAGCCTATGAATTAAAAAATCTGTCACTGGAGAAAACTGAAATAAATTACTTCTTACTTGAAGTAGATAGACTTCAGGCATTTTTAAACAGAAAAAAATCTCTATAAAAATGTAATATTCATTGCTGATCCTAAAACTGACACATGAGGGCTCCAACTGTAGGTTCTCTACCCATTTAACAAACATTAATTTAGGAGGTATACATTTTAGGATTGGAAAATAAATCAGTTCTCATTGAGGCTAGTGTGCTATCCTGAGGTTTTCCATTATATTGCTTGTAGAACTCTGAAGTGGCTACCTTAGTGACAGACTGGACAGAATATTTTTAAACATTTTGTAATTTTTTCTGGCAATTAGAACTTGGTGCATGCACCCCCAGATTAATAATCACACAGTGCCAGAGATATGATGAGTTCAAACTCTTTGTAAATGTCCTTGATGGAGAATTTGAAGATGATTCTTTAGGAAAACCAAGACAAAAATAAAAAATGGAAATGGAAGCTTTTTTGTGCCTTTTATGGGCATTGGTTTCAAAGTAAAGTTAAAGAGACATGAGAAGGGTAACATGGCCTCCACTTTCCCTTGAGGATCATCAGAACCCTGATCCACTTAGAGAATGAAAATCTCTTCAGCATGGCTAACCCTTTCCCTGAGCAGGTCAGCCATCCATGGACCTGAGTGCAATAACTTTGCAGGAATTATTGAGAATAGATATAACCAATAATGGTTACTTAAATTATTTTTTTATCTATATCAAATGAGCTATCAGGTCAAAAATGTTGACTTCAGGCTAGAAGAAGGAGAACTAGTTGGACTGATTGGACTTTACAATGATAAAGGACTTTGCTTTATGATGATTATTGCTGGCTATATGCCCATCATGACACTTGCTGCCTTATAGCTCCTCTTTGCCTTTTGGATTTGGGCATTTGACACTGAATTACTGTTGACTGAAGAATGAATTTAATGAAACTGAGCAAGCACAGTGGTGATTGGCTCAGAGCTCTCTGCAATATGCAACAATCCAGCACCACACATTGTCTTTCCTACCCTGAAAGAATGATGAAAGATGGAGCCAAAAGTAATGAACTTAATGAACTTAGGAGACTTTTATAGGGGTGATCCACAGATTAAGGGAATGTCTGTTTGTACATCTGAAAGAGAAGAGAGGTGATGGTATAGTGGTCAGTGTGGGGCCTGGCATGATGTAAATTGTATGGAATAAGGGATGGATACTGCCCTGGTTTCAGCTGGAATAGACTTAATTTTCTTCATTGGTATAAGGCTATATTTTGGATTCAGTAAGAGAATAATGCTGGTTGTTACTGAGCAGTGCTTACCCCAAATCAAGGACCTTTGGATGTCTCATGCTCTGCCAGAAAGCAGGTGCACAACGAGCTGTGAGGGATCATGGCCAGGAGAGCTGACCCAAACCGACCTAAAGAATGTCCCACACCAGAGAATATCATGCCCAGTATATAAAATGGGGGTAGTTGACCAGGATGGGCCAGTTGCTGCATGGGGATTGGATGGGCATTTGTCAGTGGCTGGTGAATACTTGCATTCTGAATCAATTGTTTCTCTTGGGTTTTATTTCTTCCTGTGTTCTCTTCCTTTTTCATTACTATTTAATTTTTCAATCAAGCAACTCTTATTATGTCAGCCCATGGTTTTTACCTTTTTTCCTGATTCTTTTTCCCATCCCACTGTGGTGTGCAGGTAGTAAGTGAGCAGCTGTGTGGAACTTCTGCTGGTGGCCACAACAGCAATATTTCTCACAAAGTATTATTTGGCCTATTTCAAAAGTTATTGAATATAGATTGAAAAATTGGTAGGAATAATGCTTGTTCCAACTTATCCTAAGGTGTGACTGCTGTAATGTTAGTAAATAACTGTCAAATCAGCAAACTTTTGTTGGGTTATGTAAATGCTGAGGAAAATTATAAATTTCTTCATATAAACCTTTCTTGGTCATGGACAGAATAATCTTAGGCCAATTCAGCTGAAATTAAATGAAACCTAAAAGTAGTTTCTCTAACACTCCTTCACAATATCATAAAAATATATTTGACAGTATAAGATAGTTCCTGAAATGAATTCATTTGAAAAGCTTCGGGCAAAAGCTGGCTGAAAAATTTGCCATTTTCTCAATGTGGAAGTGGATAAACTACTTCAAATATTGACTCCAAAGAAAGAAATAAAAGACTGTGAGATGCAGATCTGCTTGAAACACTTAATACTCTCATAAAGCATATTGGCAATATAATGAATGGAAAAAGAATGGGTTGATGAGCAAAAAGTATATATTCTAGGTGTTTGGAGGTAAAGTTGAAAGAATTCAAACTGAGGTAGACCTTGCATAAGGATATAAAACTGCCATTCAGGGGTTTTATGGACACATGGATAAAAGAGAAAAAAAAAAAGAAAAAAAGAAGAAAAATTATTAAATAGAAACCACAAGTTGTGCCTAAAGAAAAAAAAATTGTTTTGGTTAAGATAGTGATCTGAACAGAGAAAATACAATAGAAGTGGGTTGCCTGACCTCCATGAAGCATTTGTTGTGACCATACACAGGAAATTCAGTCAAATGCATAGTGCAGAGGTGTAAAGCAAGTAGAAACAATTTTAGGATGATCTAGGATCATTAAGATGAATCTTAGGATGAACAATCTAAACATGATCTTTAATCACCTTGACAGAAAAGGAAAAAACCAAGTAGCTGGGACAAGTACTTGGGAGTTAATACAGAAAATAATTTGAGAAGAACTGAATGAGCTTGTAGATTAGAAATACAGGAATTAATCAATATGGGAAATACAAATAAATTATTAATTTAGGCTTTGATTGGACCACTGGTGCCCCATTTACTTCTGAGCGGAATCTGGTTTCTGAAATCAAATTCTTGAATAACAAAATTATAGTGAGACTATTGCTGTTAAAGAACAAGACAGAGATTTGCAGCTCTGTGATGCAGGAGAAGGAGCTCAGTGTGAGTGAGCAGTGTGCTGCTGCAGCAAAGCATGCCAGTGGGGTGCTGGGTGGCATCAACCAGTGCATGACCAGCAGAGAAAGAGAAACCACTGCCCCACTACGTTCAGCCCTTGTCTGGAACACTGTGTTAAGTTTTACTTTACAAAAACTGCTATGCAAAAAATATGTGAGCAGGCTGAGAGCTGTTTGTTCAGTGTTGAGAAATGAAGGCATAGGGGAGACCTTATCATCATGTTCCACCACTTATAGGGTGGCTACCAGAAAAAGGGAGACTCCCTTTTTTACAAGAAATCACCTGGAACAGCAAGGGATAATGGGTACAAGTTACTCCTAGGGAGGTTCTGATTGGACAGAAAAAGAAAAAAAAATTCTCAATGAAGACAATCAGCTATTGGAATAATCTTCCCAGGGAAGTGATGGATTCCCCAGTGTTGGACACTTTTAATATTCAGTAGGACAGGCAACTGGGCCATCTTGTCTGGACCATGCCTTTGCCTAGAAAGATTGCACTGGATGATTCTTGAGGTCCCTTCCAACTTGGTGTTCTATGATTCTATTTTTTATGGTATTAATAGGAAATATGATGTAAATGGCTTGTACATGTATCCTGGAATGTAATCTCAACAGGTTGTGTTAATGCCATTATACACTTACCCTACAGAGAGAGGAAAATCTATTTTAATTTTTCTTAGGCATTTTACGAAGATGAACAGAGCAAGTATATGCAGGTACATTTTGCCTGACACTCCTGAATTCTGTGAGATGCAATCTTTGAGTTTACTGCAATCACTTGGAAAGTAATTGTCCAACTACAGCTGAGCAATTGACTTAGTAAGTTCCTTGAGTATTTTATTACTTTCTGTTTCTGAGCAAATTCAAATTGCAAAGATGAGGTTGAATAGGTGAAGAGGGGAAATATTCTTCATTTCCTCCCCCTTCAGTTATAACATGTGAATTAAAATCCATAAGCTTCAGTGTATCTGAAAAATTTAAGCACTGAGATACAATAAATACATCCATTTACAATTTTCAAGGAACAGATGTAGAATGTTAATAGCACTACAGCTGAGGCATGAAGTCCTACTTTTGCTACAGCCCTTAGTAAAATTTATTGCAACCACTTGGCCTACCAGCATTGATCCAGTCTATGTAGATTATGCATTATAATTTTCTATTTATTTATTATAATTTGCATCAATTATTTTCTTAATTGCTTGAAAATATTCAACTCAGATATATGCTATCATATACAGAATACTGGGAAAATGATAGAGAGTAGAAACTCTTTTCAAAGACCAGACACCCCAGCTGAAATATGTTACATTTATTCATAGTTTGGGTGCCAGACTCTCCATCGTGTCATCTGAACCTTGACCTAGAATGACCAAACTCTAGTCATGCAAGAAAGTCTTTTATCATCCCAGTTTCTTCAGTCCTTTCAACAAATGTTGTCAATTATGTCATTTAAATATGTTGGGCATGGTGAAAAATTGCCTGCTAAGACTAGTCTTTAAGGTGAGATATAGTCATCTCTGAACTCAGAAGACAGAAAATGAGACTCCCTGTCCCAATCTCCTTTAATTTACAATGCTCTTCATTTCCCCCCTCCTGCTTCCAGAAGGGCTTTCAGCATTATCAGGACATGCACACTTCTGGTAGTGAAAGGTCACTGATTAATTCACTCTACAACACAGTGCTTTGTGAACTTTTCAGATGTAAATTCTATTGTTCTGCTTGTTGGAGAACATGTAACTGGAAAACATAAGCCTGTTCCAAGCTAAACCATGAATGCAAAAGGACAAAAAAAGAGGATTCTTTAAAGAAGCATTACTAATTAGGTGAAAGAAATTAATCTGCAAAGGGCCTGGGTCTGCAAAGTTGCTTTGGTTGTAACACTCTGAAGGGCTTCTACTCAGTGGTTCTCAGTGAAGCCTGTTTCCCTAAGTGTAAGCATTGCAACTTGTGCTCAGAATCAGGATTATTTAGTTTCATGAAAGGAAAACAAAGAAAAAAGGAGAAAAAGGTCTGCTGATGAAAACTAAGAATAGCAATCGTATTCATTTCATGAAAGCTGACTTTAATTGCTTTATCTTGGGGTTTGGGGAAGCCAGATTGCAATAGTAATGCTTTTCATTTAAAAAGTAATACACTGATAATGTAAATGTATTTCATGGCATTTGCTGAACTTTCAATTCTGAAGAGATGCATGATGGGCTTTTTTTTTGCATGTTGTACTGCACTAGACCCAAATGATTTTAACGCTTCCCCAGAACAATGTAGTTTCTCTCTCCTGAAGTTCTTGAATATTTCTGGGTACAGCCTTTCAATTTAAAGCCAGGACAGGGACATTTTAAATTCTAGTAAATACCTCCATAGGTAACTGTTACATCAGAAATTAACATATTTCAAAAATAGCATGAAAATTACATTTCCCTTAGCACAAGAAGTAAACAGCCACCTGATAAATCAATAAAACATTTCTCTATATTTTCCTTCCTCTGTTTCCTTGCTACTCAGCGTCCTACTGGATTTGCATCAGCATAATTTCAGAATTACAAAATGTCTTTCCTTATCACAACCTCTCTTTGCCTTTGATTTTCACTTTCTTCTTTTAATTTCTTTTGTCTTTATGAGCATTGATGTTCTGTTTCTTTGATAAGGTTTCAAGAGAAGGTCTTCTGCAAAGTGTCCCTAGATTATATTCAGGGCTATGGTTTTTACCATATTTAGATAACTAAAGGAATAAGACAAATAGAAAACTCTATGTAAAAAAAAAAAAGACTTTTTAATTTCTTTCATCTCAATTGAAGTCTAATCAGATTATAAAACCCATGAAGATACATGCAGGTTCTGTTCTCAAGCACTTTGGGCCAAGGGCTATATGTGGGGCTAATACAAAAAAACCATCATAATTGCACAATCTCAAGGATATCTAGAGTTTTGCTAATTTGGTGTGCACAATGCCTCTTCTGCTTTTCTGTATCTCACAAGACAGGACTTAAATTCATGCAAGAGGAGTTCTCATAGATTTCTTTGAACACTGCATTTAAGTACACACCCTGGTGAACATATTCTGCCCAGTCATCAGACAGAAAATAACTTCTGTACCAAGGACACACCTGATTCAGCATGGAAAATGAAAGGAGGAATTTGCAAAGGATTAGAGCTGTTTCATGTTATCTACTCAGACAAGATGGAAACAACTTTCAATATGTGCACATACAATGGAATGTCTTAGGCAGTTCAATGTGATTTCTAAAAACAGTTAACAACAGATCATTATCTTTTCTACAATTAAAACTCAGTAATTTCATTGGTTTGATTTAGTGTTTCTTGAAACTATACATTTGCTATCATGGAAAATCACTGAAGATGTCTCATGAAATTGAGGTGATGTTTTCTCCTTTTGTAGCAAGCATGTTTTTCATCTTAGCATAGATGAAATTATAAAATGTAGAAAATCTGAGTCATTTCTGTCTTATAGGAGCCTTTACTTCAGCCTTTTGTCTGTTATGTTCCATTGACTTCAAAATATGTTTTTAAAAACCGCAATTTAATATCCAGCACCGGCAAAATATTGTGAAGTATTAGGAACAGTTGTAATGAAAACTGACTGCAAGCGTCATAACAACAGGTGACATTATTCATAACCTAGAGTTATAACAAGGTTGTGATGTAAACTCGGTGATCATAGATGAAATAAGCCAGCTACAAATGTGAAAATATCCTGCACTTTAGAAGTAATACAACCAAATATAATAAATCTTGCCTGCAAATGTAATAAGGCCCTTAACTGAAATGTAATAAAATCTATCAACAGCTGCAATGTATATGGAACATATTATATAGCTTTACTATGAATTATACCCCCTGCTGTTTATGGACTCCACAATGTCATGCTTTGTCTTCTTCCAGAAAATCAAGTGCTATGGGACTAAGTGTTTTCCAATTTATATTAAGTATGACAGTGTGCTAATACAAAAATGTTGAGGGTGAAAATGAAATTTTGAATCCAGATGTGCTCCTTCATCATCTGTTAGCATAAGAGAAAGGATGTGGTCAACCACATGTGGCTCAAACACTTCCTCAGCTAGACAAGGTAGGAACTGAAATGGATGTTCTGGGTAACTAATATGTTCCTCTGCTTCTAACAACGTAAATATGTACACAAAGAAAGAAGGAATTTTGTTGAGTGATGCAGTAGGGGGAAAGTTCAATCTCCCTGATCTTTACATGCCTTTCTTTTTTTGGCTTCTGAAATTTTATTTGAGGATAATGTATATCATTTCCTAGGAAGTGCCGAGTTGTGACTTCTTTATTGGACTCCTATTCCAAGAAATGAGAAGGAAGGTCTGATGTGATGTGTCTCACTGGCTGCCATCTGTTTGTGATAATCCTGCGCACCTCTAAAGCTCCTGAAATGACAAGAAAACCTAGTACTCCAGCTCAGGAGAAACTTAGGCAGTTCTAAGACAAAATATCAAAGGAAAGATCTTGATGGCTTCTTTGTGTGCAGAGGTGACTTGATCTTCAGTGGGCTAAATCCTTTGCTATGAAGTACTTGCTTCTGACAGTTATGATGATTTTATAGTGACCCATTCCCAACACAAATGTTTCCATTGCAAAAGTAATGCACAAAAATGGACAATTACAGAGGTTCAATAGCTGTCATATTGTGCCATCTGAAGCCACGCCACTGTCCCTGGTTTTCTTTCTGTCACAGTGCATTATGGATACAAATGTGGCGTCATGTCATGGCAAGTTCTTGGGCAGTCTCCTGACACTTCCAGCAGCTCACAGCTCACTATAAATATCTCAATAAATACGCCTAACAATATTGTGTCTTTAAAAAGTTATTAGAGAGCACTTTTGGTAGAACTTAACAATGGATTAAAGTATCTTGCATTTCCAGGCAGGAATTAAAACCTACAATCTATCTTTAAAGGTTGTTGTAGAGAATACTGCTGCAACTTCGTGAGTACAGAGGGATAAATAAAGTTATTTGGCAAAATTTGAACTGTGAACTTTTACTGGGCTTTTTTTTTTTTTAACAAAACAATTATGGGCCTAAATCCCATTAGACATTTCTGTACACGTGTTAAGATGTAAGTCTCGATATATTTATGTAAGTTCATTTAAGTCATACTGGATCTCAGAAGGTAGAATTTGAAATTAGGGAAATAAAACACAGTTATGATAAGTTGCAATGGAGAAGAAATAGTAAAAATGACTGCCAGAAATGTAAACATCACAAAACAATAGGAAAATTAAGAAAACTGCTTGGTTTTGTATTTCTTAATTTAATTAATTGTTACTTGCAACAAAAAAATATAAAATATTTTCAATTGTTTTAAGTTGACAGTGTCACTTAAAGGCTGCCATTACCATAGGTCTTACTTTCAGCTGAAGATCCATCTGGATTTAATAACTGTTCTATATTTTATTGTATTTTGATTTCCAATCTGGAGTTGTGGGAGACAAATGACTGCTTTACTAAATTAAGCCCATGTCCATTTATTTCACAAATGGTATTCCAAAATAACTCTAAATCATTTGTAAGGAAGTCACATACAGTACACTGGTCATGTAGACAGTATTTCAATGAAATTTGCTCAATGTTTTCAATATAGTTCTTAACTTTTAACATATTTTTAATACTTAAACATTTATGTGGTATGAGATAGATGTGAGAAGATAGGTGTGCTGTTTTGTCTGAAAAAAACAGAAATAGCCTTGCACTAAGAGTGGTGGAGACATGAACTCAAATTCAAAGGTCAGGGTTATCACTACTGTTCTAAGAATCTAACTTCATTGCTCAACTTTTTCGTGTCCTGTGCAAACTGTCATGACTGCAGCTGTGCTTTACCTTTCTACTCAATACTTGGCTAACTGTGCTAGTTTTGGCTGTGGGAGATTAATTAATTTTCATCACCGTGGCTGACGTGTGGCTGTGTCTTGGATTTGTGGTGACTGCAGGGTTGATAATATAGAAATGTTTCTGGTTTTGTTGAGCAGGGCTTGCACAGAGCCAAGACCTTTTGTGCTTTTTGTGCTGTCACACTGATGAGGTGACTGAAGGTACATGGGAGGTTGGGAAAAGACACAGTCAGAACACAAGTCACAGTCAGGTGACCCAAACTGACCCAAGGACTATTCCAGACCATGTGACATCCTACTCAGTGTATGAAGTGGGGGAAAGAATGAGGAAGGGGACAACTTTTGGAATAATGGCTTTGGTCTTCCCAAGTAATGTTATATGTGATGGAGCCCTGCTCACCTGGCGTGGCTGAACACCTGCCTGCCCATGGGTGCAGTGAATTATTGGCTACTAATTGTCTTGCTTTTCTTGTATGCATGCTTTTTCTTTGCCTTTAAACTGTCTTTATCTCAGCCCACGAGCTTTCCATCTTTTACCCTTCCCTTTGTCTCCCTGATCTCACTGGTGGGGGAGTTAGTGAGTGGCTGCTTAGAGCTTAGTGGCTGGCTGGAATTAAACCAGAGCACTGAAAAAGAATTTAGTACTCTAAAAGAACAGGAATCTAAACTTTTGGGGATTCTTTGTGGGATATAATCCAGGAATATTAATTAGTTTTGCAGATCCATTGATTAATGCACAGAAAGTAAAGACCAAATGAAAATCAAATTCACCAAAGTCTTTAGACTAGTGACTAATGATTTTCCAAAAACATCCATAAGCATATTGAAAAGGCTTAAAAGGGCATCCAGAAATGTTCCTTTCAGAATTACATGTTCAAATAATAAAACTTATTTGGATTAGTTTGGCAAGAACTACCCACTGTAGTGGTAGCAATGGCAGACATTAAACAGTGTAGAGCATGGGTGGAAAAGGGGGCTACCTCTAGTGATGGTCTGATACCAAATATTCCCTCTTAGAACAGAACAGGAGCTCCAAAGGCACTGCAGTTCCAGGAATACATTTATTTTCTTCCCGTCCAAAGGAAAAGAAAAAGCACAGCTGCACCACAGTGCAATGCAGTCCAGAAGTTCAGGGGCATCCTCATGAGATGTTGTTTTTTCCTAGAGCTCTTTGGGGAGGTGTAACTACTCACCACTCCTGACTCCCAGCTGACACAAAACATAGTGGAGCATTAAATGAAATGCACAGCACTGACATTTCAAACCTTCCTTGTGCCAGAAAATGGAACACCTGCACTGGACAATAGGAAATGGATGATTAGAGTCAAGCAAATTTGTCAATTTTTAAGAATAATGCTTTACGCCAGATCCTACAAATGAGAGCCATAAATGAAAGACTATGGCAGTGAAAATCCCTCCAAACCCTATGTGTATGTAACAACTTAGTTATACTCTTTGGTCACCTGTTTTTTTGATTAATATGTTGAGGGATTTTTAATGAGGTGAAAATATGAAAGAATTTGAAAACTTATACAATTTAGAGCTCTTCCTAAAGACAAATGATACTTAAATACATCCAAAAGAGAGATATTATGAAAATTCCCCTATGACTGAGTTCCTCTCTGTACTGTCAATAGTAATTGTTGAAGTATTACCATTCAGCGTTTAAATTTAAACCAGGAATCTCCTTTCATTTATAACAACAAATGAACAAGTTTCATTTCTTAAAATGAAACTTGGTTATTATCTTTGTCAATGAGTAACACCTAAAATGTTAATTTTACCCCACAAGATAGCTAAAGGGATGTTAATGACAAGTGAAAAATAATTACTGTTGTAAGCATGGAATTTTATCTATATCTTAATTGAAACTTTCTGGGAACCAATTTCAGAACAACATGTCATTCTCTTAGGTTCTTCTTTGTTTCTTATTCTTAAGGTTAAAATGTCTGTATGTCTTTAGCATGGAGATATTATGAAATTCTTCAGCATAGGAAAATATTTTTTGATACGTTCCAGTTTTGCATTTGTAGAAAAAAAAATGAAAGTAACTGTAAAGCTGTTATTATTACTATACTAAACAGGAATGTCCTGTGATTTAGAAGAATTTTAAAGTATTTCTAATTTGTCATATTTGTAAGTATTTATATTTGTCAAATCCCTTCAGAACCTTATAGGGAATTAATTTTACGTTTTGTTCCTTGGGGTCATAGAAGTGACTTCTTTTTCTGTAAACAGGCATCACAATAGCACAGACAGAAGTCATGATGCGGAAAACCAAAGGATTTACTAAAGTTCTTATAATACTGTTGTTAGTGTATGACTGTATTCCATGTCTCCGATAAATAGGAGACTTACACATAAATACTCAGATCATGATGGCAGGTGATTTCTTCTTTCTGTTGCTCTGACAGTGGCTCAAAAAACACCAAGATACTCTCGTCTCACATTAATCAATCCTGTGTATTTATATTTATGTATATATATATGTATATTTTTATGTAAATATGCATAGCAATACACACCCCTGCAAATATATCCAAGTACGTTTATGTGTTGCTGCTATGGCAGAGTCTTGCTAATTGCTGAGAAATAAAAAGATAAATACCACCAGAGGGCTCACAAGCTATTTTATTTTTGATGTCAACAACTGTCTAAACCAATGAACACTGGGACTTACACTTTGCCCATAATTAAATCTCCCACATTTTTAATATTTCTATGAAGACATCTAGGTGTCCAGGTACCAAGGTGAGGGTGCATTATCCCATCTTCTGACACCACAATCTCATTTCAATATTGCTATAATTTTTCTGCTTGGTAAGAGTTCACTCTAAGCCCTGAGAGTTTACCTCTCTCTAGAAAAGCAATTGCTGTCTTGATCTTAGATGTGCCTGAAGTGCAATACCCTCGACACTGGTTGGTAGCCTATAGATCACATGTGCATGCATGCAAGGTGATACACTTCTGCAATCTATGCAAAGACATATGTTGGGTAAGTATACGAATTGCCTACATTAATGAACCTTCTAGAAAAGCTATTCAGAAGACATACCACCTCCTCTTTTCTGAACTGCATGTGTATTTTATTGCCCAGGTCAGCCACCTCTGCCTCAAGAAATAATTCTGATTCCAAGGCTCTTCCATGGCAGGCAAATTGCTGATCCTTTAAACGCCTCTTGGGGCCACCTGGGTTGAAGCAGGCTGGCAGCAAACAATATAGTTTGCATGTACTGACCATTTACTAAAAAGTAGGAACAAGGAAGGCTGTACCTGAGAAAATGGCACTGTTATAAAGTCCTTAGATGGTAGGTTTCAGAAAAAAAAACCTAAGGAAAAACAAATCCAAAATCAGATAGGCTGACATAACTAACTGCACATATACAGGGCCAACAGCGATCATAAAACTCTTTTGCAGGGCTAACGTGGGAAAGTCTGAGAGATTCATCTTCATGTATTGAAACCTAGCCCCAAATCATCTCCAGTTTCTTTATTCCCTCCCCACAACCACCAGCATCACTCTCTCAGTAGCTCTTATTCTCCCTTCCTTCTTGGTTTTATTCGTTCCTTGTGATCTCTACCAAAGCTGGCTTTGCTCTTAAACCTCCCTTTGATTTCTCTGCTTCTCTAATTCCTTTCCTTCCCTCTTTGTTTTCATTCCCTTTGCTTGATGCCAGAGCCTGTATTTTCAATTCTTCCCACCCTTGTTCTCTCAGCTCCTCACTCCCCTCTCAGCGCTCTCCACCTGACTAATCCCCAGTACTGGCTCCTTACCAAAAGCACTACTTCCATTTCTGTTCTCATGCTGTCAAACACATCTGGAATAAACTCACTTCCTCAAACAAAATTCTCTTATCTGAGCTTGTCTAAAGATTTTTACTTTTTTTTCTGAGCAAACTCAAGCTGCAAATTGCCTATCATTGCTCTCTACTTTATAGTTCACTCTAAAATTTTCTGCCCTCAGCACTCTGCCGCTTTCTGCAACATCCCCCTCACAATCTTTCCCACATCCTCCATCTGTAAGGGGTGTAAACCCCTTTGCAAGATTTGAGTGAGCAGCATCCTTCATGACCATTAGTGAATTTCTGGTTTTAGTGACCAAATGCAGTGATCAGACTTTAGAAATTGTAATCAACAAAGACAAATTAATATTAACCCAAGAATGACATTTGTCTTCCTTAGCACTTTTCATAGGTTTGATTTACCATGAAGAAAAAATAATTTTCTAAATAAATATTCCTATTCTGTTATCTTTAAACATTGTTTCCATCTGCTTTTCTTTTACAGCAGACATAACAAGAAGGTGCTTAAAACTTGCTTTTATTAAGCATACGCAATTGAAACCACTTCAAAGCAAGACTTAGTAAAATATAAAGTAGATGATGACCATTGATTATAATTTCATTTGAGTTGAAAGACTTAAATTGTTATACATCTTGAATGGACAGTATTCAACTCAAGCAAAAGATTTTATTTTATTTATTTTTCTTTTAAACTCTCATTGGGTTTATCTCAGATTTCTTGGTTTCTGCAGATGCTTTTGTTCACAAGGTAATAATTTTCACAAGAACAGAATTGATGAAGTGTTTTTCTAAATGTCCATGATATTTGTAGGCAAAAGACTTTGGTACTGTGGGTTGTGTCTACTCAACTGCTACCATTGTTACCAATGAAAATAAAACCACTGATCTAGTGAAGAAAAATATTTGATTGGGAGAAAAAATATTGGATGTATTTATAACTGAACAGCAATTTGAAGCAGTAAATGGAGGTTTTGTCTGCATTAGCTTCAATGGAAGATATTTTTATTTCCTTTCCTCCAGTAGTGACTATAGTTTAAATTTTCACTATGTTTATGCAATCTACATTTTCTGTGAGGCTTCTATTTATGTTCTATTTTTATTTTGTACCAGTTAATTCTGGTTAAAATGGCAGTCTTTGTTTACATTAATGTGATATATATATTTAAAAGCATCATCTATGGAATATGGAAAAACTGGGTCTTGGGGAGAGGAAGATTTTTCTGTATGATTGTGTTTTAACCTTAGCCAGCAACCAAGGCCCTCACAGCCTCTCACCAGCAGGACTGGGGGAAGAACCAGAAGAGTAAAAGCTGGAAAGCTCCTGGGTGGAGATAAAGATAGTTTAGTAGGGAATGGAAAAGCAGTGCACACAAGCAAGGAGAAGAAGGAATTAATTCACTGCTGCCCGCAGGCAGGTGTTCAGCCATGCCTAGGAAAGGAGGGCTCCATCACCCATACCAGTGACTGAGGAAAACACGTGCTGTCACTCCAAATGCCCCACTCTTCCTCCTTCTTCCCCTACTTTATACACTGAGCACGATGTCACATAGTCTGCAATATATCTGTGGTCACTTTGGGTCACCTGTCCTGGCTGTGTCTCCTCCCAGCTTCTCATGCACTGTCAGCCTCCTCATCAGCGTGGCAGTGCAAAAAGCAGAGGAGGCCTTGGCTCTGTGTGAGCCCTGATCAGCAATAACAAAAGCATCTCTGTATTATCAACCCTATGTTCATCTCAAATTCAAGACATAGTCCCATACCAACCACTGTGAAGAAAATTAGTACAGCCAAAATCAGAACATCTACATTTGGAATATGCCCAATTTTTTCTGCTATCCATGTTGAAATGAAATTATATTAGAAGTGAAAAAAATACTGATTAGTAGAGGCTATGTGTGTGGAAACCTTCTTGACCGGGACACTTTTGCTGCAAACATCATCCAGCAATTGGTTTGTTGTTGTTCTTTTAATCTTTTTCTAACAGGCATGCATATTTAGCAGCCAAGTGTTTCCTCAAAAATCCAAGATGGACACAAAATCCAGTAAAGCAAAGAGTTGTGGAGGAGAAAATTGAGTAAGAGTTGCAATACATTTACTTCATTGGTTGACACTGAAGTAATAACAGAGGGTGTGAGAGCAATTTGCTGGTCTGATCCCTTAGCTTAGATTCTTAATCCTTTGTCTTTATTTTAGACAGATTCTGAGCTTGCTGGAGCTTAGTGAATTAAAAATACCCTGGTCCTGAGTCAGTCAGTTGTTTAACATAATGTTGAACATATGCACAATTGTAATGACAGTCAGTTCAAAGCTTTAGCCCCTTTGCCTATACTGCATTTCAGCTGAGTTGGATAGCCCACTGAGCTTCCAGTATGACCCGTAATATCGGACATTTGCTTTTTAGGACTGCCAAAAATGCTAAGACACACTTTTATCACAATGCTATGGCCTCTTAAATTCAGCTCCCATTGATCTTATAGATCAAGTTCCAAGGGTAAACATCAGTATAGATAAGAATAGAAACTGAAGAAGGAAATAAAACTGGATAGAGAAGACTAAAATGCATAGAACATGACAATGGTCAGTGACACATTTACCAGAGGGCACCTTTTTTTTCCCTCTTGTGTTAGTGCTGCTTCTTGGTGTATGCCCTCTGTGTCACTTGTCTGGGAGGCAACCATAACCCTGGGCAGCCTCTTGTCACTTTAACCATCTGCATTCAGCTCAATACCTATCAACTGATAAGCAGCACTGCTTTTTAAACCTTAACTAAAGCACTTCCAAAGCTCACGCTTCTGTAAAAAACTTTTTCTCTGCCTATATCACTTATATTAGTATATGCAAAGCTCATCCTTAGGAACTGGAATTTTTAATAAATGCATTAGAAGCCATTTTGTTAATGAATAAATTAGAAAAAAGTATGACTGAAGCATTAATTGTAGTCAAAATATCTCAGAGGTATAGGAATTTTCACTGTCGTCTGTGTATTTTCAAGGAGACAGCACAAAATATTTCTCATAATATTTTCCAATATTTTTTTATTTTTGTGTCATTAGGATGGTTACTTTTCTTTACAAGAAGAATTCACACTTTAATTAGTAACCAGTCTTACAGAGAATTTTGAAACTGGCAAATGTTGGAAACAGTGTAAGTTGACATTGTAAGATTCAAAAGTTTACCTTAATTCAGACTTTAAAACAAAGTAGTCATATTTTTCCCTTCCTCTGTAAATTTAACTATGGAGTGGTCTCATCCTGGCTGTTTCTTTCAAGTATCATATGAGATTTTTGCATCTTGGGAGACACTGACTCTACCATTGAGAAAACAGATTCCAAGTCTTTCATTTAAGATGCAATGTTCAATTAAGTCTTCACTTTTAAGTTTCAATGCATGAACTAACAATGTTTTTATCAACCCTATTTTCAGCAGAAAAGTTTGGAATGATTTTATTTAGATGATGGCATATGAAAAAGAGTAGCAAAGGATCTCAAATCAAGATAATAATGAAGAGGAATATTTTTCCATCTAGGGCTCTGAGATATAATTTGTTTTATGCTTCATTCTACTGTTAATTGAAAAGTATTAGTGATCTTCTGTTTGTCCTGGGTTTTTTTAATAGGAAATACAAAATTATTAATTTTTCATATCACAATATCTCATAAAAAAACCTCAAGAAGTACCTGTAAATGTAATTCCCCAAGTATATTGTTTATTTGTATGATTTAGTTAAAATCTCATAGTTTGCCAAACACCTCATGAAGGCAGTTAAATTTTTTTCCTATACTTACGTGTCTACCAACCTGTTCCAATTAATCTCACTTTTGATGGTGAATTTGCATTGCCACTTGTGGTTTCTGTTGTTTGTGAAAAGTACTTTGGTCATCTCTGCCTACCTGAAAACCTGTCTGATCAGCAAGAATTCCAAAGCTTTACAATTTTCTCTGAATCGCTTGGGTTATGACAATGTTTCATAATTCCCTGGATTGCATGGGGACTTTCACACTTGTGTAGTGTGTAAATCCAGTAAGACTTATTAAATATTTTAGTCAAGATTGTGGGCAAAATAGTAATATTAATTGCTACTTTCAGACATAGCCAAAGGATATGAGAATAGTTGCCCTACCAGGCTGGAGCAGCCCTGGGAGAGCCTGTGAGTCTGGCTGCTCTCTGCAGCACAGTCTGTCCTTCCTGCCCCAGAATGTGCAGCTGGTGGGCTCAGGACTGTAGAGGACTTTCTGTTGTTTGCTTTAGTTTTTCTCTGTCATTGATCTGGTTTGGACTCCTTCCCTAACGTGCAGTGGAAGCAGCTTCTACAAGTCCATCACTGGCTGCACAAGCAAGTACATTTCTTTAGCTATTCTAAATCAATCAGTTAGTTTGACTGAATGTTGTTCCATTCTAATACTATGGCTGTGAGCAATCTGCCTTATTTTTATTCATTTTCTACTCATTAAATTTGTACTCACTTAATGTCTAATAACACCTGGTCTAGTGGAAGGTGTCTTTGTCCATGGCAGGGGGGCTGGAGCTAAATGATCTGTAAGGTCCCTTCCAATAGCCATTCTGATTCTCTGACTCTATGATGTGATGCTGACTGAGGAAAGCCACAACGGAGCACTCACAGAGCCCAACAATGTCCTGTCCTCCAAAGTGGCTCAATACCTCGTTCCACTGCATGAACAGAACTATTTGTAATGATTAGCTCAATAGAAAACTTCAGTGGTTAGTTCATATAAGAATGAGTAGTTTGGGTATCCTTAAGCTTGGGTTGAATGGAGCTAATCAAGAGGCTGGTACCCCAGTTGGTTCCACAAATATTGTTAGGTCCAATAACATCAGTCATCAGTGATGCCTTTCAGTGCTTTCCTACAGAACAAGAAGTCTGTGTCTTCTAGAAGTGCATGCTGGGTGTGCTTTTATTTGTGTTGTAAAATATTACTATCCCTAGTAGCATCTCAATCTGTTTGTAACTGTGAACATAAAAAGAGACACAAAAGGTTTGATAAGGGGACATGGGAGAAGGTGTCTCATCTACAATACCTACCCTGCTGCATGGAAGGGATAAGGTCATGAGGAGAGAAGGAGCAGGATTGTACCCAAGAACAAGGGTTTTTAGGGACTAATTCTTACCATGGACTGTGACATGAAGACAGTGCTGTGTAAGGCTGTACTGGGGTATGGGCTATAAAGCCCAAGTCAGGCAGTCAGGCTGTATAGTTAGCATGCCCATGTGACCTATAAAGACTTGGCTTTATACCAATTTCAACTAAAATATAGTAGAATATGAGCAAACCTTTATTTCCTTCCTCTTGTATTTATGCCACAGAAGAAGAAAAGTACTTTAGCAGCTGGTAATTGACTGGAAATAGTTAAAAGAATGGGATAAAGTTAAAAATCCTTGAAAATGCCTCACTTCACACTATTCAAAAATAATCTGGGATCAAAGTACATAAGCATAAACTAGAATGACAAGAAATACTTTTTGGTATTTCTTTAGCCACCCATACTCTCTATTCTAGTTTGTGTTCTGGCTCTTAACCCTCTTTACTCAGCCAAGGAGGGGTAGAGTGGAAATAAGAACTTCTTTCTCTTTGCACAGTGGCACATGGGCAGCACACAATAGCAGTTCCTGTGCTGCCTTCAGTGAGAGGAGCTTGGGAACCATTCACTCACTCATCCACTGGTGAACAGGGTTCAGGGAAAAGCTGAGTCTGCAGCACTGACAGCCACACTTCACCTGGGGGACCAGGGCTGGCGAAAGGCATGGTGCCATGGTGTCAGAGAAAAGTGCACAAAGCCTCTCCCCACACTCAGAGACGATGTGGGAAGGAAGGTCTGGGGCTGCCTGAGGCACCATCTCTCCAGCACTCCTCCTGGGGCAGTGTCTACTCACCACCTGCTAGTCAGGACTTGCAGACAAATGGCACAATCTACCCTTCCTTTCATCTTTAGGACTCTAACAGCATTATGCAAATCCCAGCTATGTCCCTGGCAACCCAATCCAAAGGCAATTTTGTATGCCTTTTTTTTTTTTTTGGTCCTTGTGACAGATTTCATCCCCAAAGAGATGAGTCCAGTAGAGGACAGAAGTGAAGGCTGCTAGAGTACAGTCTGTCTGGTTTTGAATGCAATGAGTTGATGGCTGTAGCCTAAGGCACTGGTGTGATTTTGTTTAAACAAACATAAGCCAATTAAAAATACAAAGAGATTCAAGGAAAAGATGCTCTTACTTGAAAGCCTCATGGGAGAATAATTTAAAGAACAGATCAATAGCAGTGAGAGAGATTTGCTCCCATAAGGCCGAAAGCCAGCATGTAACAAATCTCAAGAAAGGCATTTTATAGGATTGTATTTTGTGAGTGACTGTGGCATAAAAGAATGGTGCTTTAGAATAATTACAGTTAAATATTTACACAGTCTTAGCTTTTTCCGGGAAAGCAAATATCCCTGCAAAGATGATTTTCTCCTATTCGATATATCACTGAAAGTGCTTGCTGTGCATGTGTTTACTGCAAACATAATAATTATATAAATGCAGCTTCAAGCAAAAGTCTAGTGGAGAATGCTATCTTAAAAACAACAAATCACAAAGTAAGGACAATAAATACTACAAGCTAAAATATTCTCTCCCTCATTTTCCAAGTAATGGCTTTTTACTTGTCACCTCTTTCTCACTCATTTGCACATACAAAAATTCTTAGAAGTAAACAAGTAAAACAAGTAAAAACCCATTTTTATAAGTAACCTGAAATATTTAGCTACATGGATTTTTGTTTTTTTTTTGTTTTTTTTTTTTTTTCTTAAACTTGCAGGTTTAATAATACCATATATTTGACTTTCCAAATATAGAAACAATACAGGATATTCCAGATAATTTTCTCTTTAGCCATCTAGTTCAGGAGTCTTATTTAGGAGATTATTTCCCCTACTTTTTAACTATTGTAGGTATACAAGGGGAAATGATAGGGACCAAAAATATATGTGCATTTATATATCTTCCAGAGGATGACTGAGAACGTAGCTCAGTTTAGAAGCTATTTGTCCCTGGAGAAATATGTGTCATGCTCTACTAAATGTTTAGGAACAGCAGAGGGATGGGTGTCCTATACTGGATCCTTACAGTCAATAATATAAATTTTCCTATAAGCTTAAACCTTTGAGAAAACAACAACTGAAAAATATTTTTTTCCAAAGGACATAGGTTTTCTCCCAAACATGAGAAATCTTGAGAGATTACTTCTGAGCTGAACATTCATACATTTTGCAGAGCAGATAGAATAACTCTGAAGAAAATACAAGAATTCTTGAGATTGGAATGAGAGACTGTTTCTGTGGTACGATGACTTTAAAAATAGGATGTACACCAGGTATTTGGTGAACACTTGTGTGGTTCCACTGCTTTGTGCTGTGTTGGTTAAACCAGTGGTGAAGAGCAGTTTACATCAGATGAAGTGATGACCCATTGTTTCGCACTGCTCAGCAAGATTAGTAAGGCAGAGCAGCTGCTGTAGGAGAAGCCCAATGACTTAATTGTGGTGTTGTGCTCACCGGAGCCATATGGGCTCCAGAAAGCAGGTTTCTACTGGGCACATGACTAAAATGCTCATAGGTAACTTAAACATCTTAATGGCACTGTTTGAATCCCAGCTCACTTATCCCACTCCCAGAGACTCGAAATTAACTTGGTTGTGATATATTTGCTGGTTTCCAAAGCAATAGTAGCAAAGACCATATTGTAGCAGGGACTGTTTTTTTTTTTTTTTTTTTTTTTTTTAGTACAGCTTGCTCCATTAGCAAGCTTGGACTTGAGGATGTCATTTGATATCAGGAGATGAATAATATTACAATGTTACCTGCCAGGAACTTGTACAACTCCCAGGGTATTTGGCGATTAGTAAGTTCTAAAATGCCATGGATATACCTGTGTACATATAACATAATTCTAAATATGTGAACATATATATTCATACAAAACATGCATAAATATATTTCTTGAATGCAATGTGTGCTGCAAAACATTGGGAAAACTTTTTTATTCCCTCTGAAGCATTAAGTGAAAGGTCTAAACATAAGTTTCTAATGAAAGCTGAAAATGCAGGTTTTCCTCAGGTGTTTTCTGATTGCCTTTCAGATTATTGACGTTAGTGGTCAGGATTTCTCTAATGACTCATGACACAGGTGCAAATGTCATTAGGAAAAGCTTCTAGTTGAGAATGAAAACACGAAAAGTTTTCAATCTCCATTTTTAACCAGCTAAGGAACAAAAATAAGCAAAAAGTAGAGAAAGGGAGTATCCACATAAAGTATACCATTCTATTTAATGAAATAAGTAGTGAAATCAGGAAAAATAAGAAAAATAAAATAAAAAATATTTCATACGTTTGTAAAATATGCATAAAATTAAAATAAGAGAACAAAGTTTAGTAGAATGACGAAATTTAACTAAGAAATAAGATGCTATTGAAAAGAGTTTTTACAGCATAATTAATGGCAACATGAATTTTTCCAAGAGTTTCTTGCTAAACTTGAAGGAAGCCCACTGAAATCTTCAGTGTCTTTTGAACAGATCTTAGATAAGGCCACACATTTATAACACATATCACTTACAACAACACAGGCCAAATTGGCCTTAGAAAAAGACACGCTTCTAATTTTCAAGATTTATAAGTCAAATACATATTTCAGTGGTATTCCTCAAAAGAAGATGCCCAAAATAAGAAAATTTGAATGTAAATACAGGATTTCCAGTGCATTATTTTTGTCCATTTAATCAATATAAATAGAATGAAAAAGCCCCACCAAACAAAAGTAAAACTAATAAAATTGCTGAGTTCCAGAGTATTTCCCTCTTGAAATTCAAGACTAATGTGTTTATTTCTTTACACATCAATGTGTATAGAGAAAGAATTTATGCAAAATAAAGGCACACTAAACTTATTTCAACTATGCTTCATTACTTAATCATTCGCTGTGGAGAAACATTTTTATCCAAGGTATATTTTGTGGAAGAATTCTACAGATGATTTACCATCTAAGTATATGCTACAACAGGGATTTTATACCCATATTTGCATATTCTTATTAATTTGATGAGAGAAAAAATTATTACAATCATTGCTTTATAAAATAAAGCAGTATTTAACTGCCACATAAACGTCTGAAAGTTCTTTTGCTTAGATTGCCCATTGCCTTTAGCTTGTGCCTCAGTCAATAATTGTTGATGAAGGGATAAAGCAATAGTCTGAGTAATTGTGTAATGGGATCTTCAGAGAATGATTTTTGTTGTTGCTTAGAGACAAGATTACATATCAGAGTGCTTCAGTTTCTATCAAAGGCCACTGAAATTTATTTCATGGAACCAGCAAATTTTTGGGGCAACATCTTGACCTTTTTGAGTCTCATTTTTTCAAGCTTGGAAATAGTGCCTATTATTGTTAATATTCTTGCATACGATTTTAATTTACATTTCTGGAGTGATTAAAATGTACTCAGGGCCAGGGAGGGAATTGCAATTTGAAATAAGTGGCAAAAATTACCTATTTTTTAAATGGTCAAAAATACCTGAATGTAATAAAAAATTGCAAACAACAACCTAAGAAAATAAATAAACTCCACCCTTTGATATCTTTCATACATGAAACACTGGAGATGTTTTTATGTACACAGGAGGTACATTTATTTTTCATTTGTAGTTCACTTTTCAGTTAGATTCAAGACTTCATGGGAATGGCTGTGGGGAATGTGTGTGGGTGAGTACCTCTTGCAAGTATTTCCTCCTGAAGCGCCTGCCCAAATCAAGACAATGTGTTGTCCCCCCTACTGCACCTCTCCTATTGTGAGGGTTGAAGAGTCCATGCCCTCCACAGTCCTCTCCCCAGTAACATTTCTATGTCTCGATCTGGATGTTAATATACTGTGAATGTTGCTCCATACGTTTTCCCACATTTCTCTTTCACTGCAGGTTAAAGGTGCGCCCAGGTTTGGCCTTTTGAAGAAAGTTATGACTTCACTATCTATTCATGGGGACACTTAAATTAAAAATTGATTCTTCCAAGGAATGACAGCCTAAGAGGAGGCAACCTGAGGAGCAGACACCCGGGAAGTAAAGCAACAAAGTATGCTGTGTGTATCATATAGACTTTGCTCTCTCAGCAATATAGAGACATAACTGCTGAAATGAAGTCTGGCATTGTTTTTCTCATGGCTGAGTGAGTGGCAGACCCTGGGGAGAATGTATTAGAGTTCTCATCTTGTAACTTAACTTCTCCTTTTGTTATTCTGCATAATTGCTGTCACCCAGGTAAAGCTGGGTTGTTTCTTCCATGGTAAATTCTCTCCCACACAACCCTTTGACCTTCAGGCAGCAAGAGCAGCAGGGCTTCTCATCGCACGATTTGACTGTAGCAAACAACTATTGCAGAGGAAGAGATCTGAAATAAACAACGTCTCTGAATCAGAAAACTAAACAACTGGCTTTTTAGAACAAACTGGTTCTCCTGGGATTACTTGCTTGGAATTAACGAAAGATAAAACTAAGGTGCTTAATCATGTGAAGTATTAAGCAGAAATTTGAGTACAGCTGGGAAAATCGCTTAATTCTGAGTAGAATTCTGATAAATGTAAGCAGCTCATGTTTTATCAACAGACATTAGTATGAATTATGAGCTCATATTGATTCTCCAATTCTTTTACATTAAAAAGTCCAGGATATTTTTAAGATGCTGAAAGCAGTGTGATAATTGCCCTTAACAATGCAAGTATGGAAAAGAATATGTCTGGTTTGTCATTATATGCCTGATAAAAGAGTGGTTTTTTTGATTGTTGTTTTAACAGCTCTTACCTCAGCCTAGAGTTTGAGGAAAATTTCTTGGCAAAAATTCCTAGAAGTCATAATCTTTTTTCTCAGCTTTTCTGGGAAAAAAACCAATCTGATTTTCACTAAGGAGGTATTTTCTCCTTAAAGTCTTCACAGAAAATACCACTATATAATAATTCACTGTGGTGCCAATTCATTAATTTGATTTGATTACTTGCTATTAATTTGATTACTTAATCTATTGGTATATTGATTCAATTTTAGTAGAGACCTAATTTAATTATTGCATTGCATTAGTTTTGATTAGCAAATCAAAAGTGTAGTGTATTATCTCACTAATTGTCACATATTTCTTGTCTTTGCTGAAGTGTCTGTCTGACGCCAAATTTATTTTTTTTTTACAAATCCATAAATGGAAAAAACTCTTTTGGTTTTTTTTACTGTGTTGGTAAAAAAAATGATGAAAGTACTTGTAATTGGGAAGATTTGCAAGTCTTTTTGGATCTAGTTGCATGACTAAATTTAAATCATGGTATAATGTCTTTTTTCGGGAGACACGTGGGAAATGTTTCAAGCAGAAGCATATGTAACTACAGAAAAAGAAAGAAAATATAGCTTATTCTTTGGAGGGATTAAAAATTCTGAAGTATTTTTGTGCCATCTGAAGCCATTTTGTGCCAAATACTGAAGGTTTTATGTGCCATAAATCCATGTTTTGCCAGAGATCAATCTTTCATAGTCATAGATTTCTCAGTTTTCCAAAGTCTTCCACTGCAGCTGTAACTCAGTAATGTACCTTTAAGTCATGCAAACATAAGGGCAAAGATGATGCTGATACCTGCTAAACTCTCCAAATGAAGACTGCTGGTATTTTGCTTTTGGTTTGTGTGCCCTCACATGTCATGATTGTTCAGGAAGAACTCAAATATTTTGAGTAGGTAGCTAGAAAGCAAGGAATTTCCCTTCTGTTCCACACACCCTAAACTTTTGGTGCTAATGCTTGTCAGTGGTCTTAAAAATGGTGAGAATAGAAGCACATTTCTTAGAAAAGCTGAGAAATGTAGTATGTACCAGCATTTTACCTTTATTGAGAAATGTGAATTAAAAGTCAAATTAAGGACATTGTATCTGACCAGAAAATGGGCTGACCCTACACTTGTGGTCACTCTTCCATTCCCTTCCTGCCTCAAACCACTTTTCCTTATTTTTCACTGCAGTTTGATAAGTCTTACACATATGAGACGTAGGATGTGGTCCAGGCCCTGACACGGCAAGCAGAAATCACCTTAGAGATTTCTAACCAGGACTGGCAGTCCAATGCAGGAATAAAACACCCCTGACATACTGGGCACATTTTTGTTGCAGTGTAGGCAAAATCTGTAAGGGAAATGATTAAATGTGCCCTGAAGTCCAACTGAATAACCAAACTGTAATATAACTTGCTATTCCTTTGCAAGCTTGGATAGCCTTGTGCTTCTATGCCTGAAATTAAGTACTTTAAACTTTGTTTCCTGAAGTGTAATTTTTTTTACTTTGCATTTGGTAAAGTACCAACTATCCATTTCCAAACAGTTTAAGTCAATTACAAGGTCCTGATTGTCAGAAAGACCAGAATGCTTGATGGTATCAACAGGAACATAAAGACCAATGTGTATTTATTTAGAAAGTACAAGAGGGCGAGTGACTAAATCCTTTAATATATTTAATTTTTTAAAAATATCATAATTGTTGATGATTCTTTTATGTCATAGATCCTTTGCAGAATTCAACCTTTTTATTCTGAGAGTTATGAAACAACCAGAAGAATTTTTTTTCTTTTTCCTTTCATTTTTTCCCCTTTCCCTTCCACTTTCCATTTTCCTCTCCCTTTCCTGTTTGATTTTTTTTCCCTTTTCTTTTTGTTGTTTTCAGTTTTACTGAACAAATGGCCCTTACAAAACTCAAAACACACAAAACACACAAAACACAAGAAACCTGACTTCTGCATGGAGTAGATCAAGCACAATATGCATTTGTTAAAGTTTTGGGTGCATCCTTTGAAGGGCGAATTAATGCGGATAATACCACTGTGGCAAAGGGACAATTAGCTTGGACGATCAGTGGGTGGTGACTATTGCCATTGCTGCAGAGTTTGGATTTACAAACAAGGATCAAACACTTCACACCCTTCACCACAGAAATGAACCATGTAGAGGACTCAGTGGTCTAAAACAAAGCACAAGCCTACATTTTTCTATCTGTCAAAAGATTTCAGAAGTAATTCATTGTTACAGCTCCCTGGAGTGAGAGTCTGCTTGTCCATCTGATTTTTCCTGACTGAATGCTTTAGACATCCTCTGAGGAAAAAACTGTTGTAGTCTTGTTTCCAAAGCATAATAGTTAAGACAGGAAGTGTGAAACCATTTGGAATCCTTCTTCCCTGCTGTCATATTTTATCACTACTAGGATGTTATGTTCATGAGCAGCTCTTGATTGCAAGCCTCAGAGCTAATATTATTTCTCAGCACTGTCTGGTACCCCTCTGAAAGGTCTCTGGATTTCTGATTTCAGAAATCAGCTATACAATACTTTATGTTTCAGATATTTCAAATGAAATGAATGAAAAGACTCACCAAAGTATAATTTTGATGCCAGACTACACTGCAGTGTAGGACCAGTATTTTGAGGAAGGTTCTGTGAAGTCAATGGCATTGCTTCATCATCTCAACAGTTATATAGCTGAAATTAGAATTTAATTTTTAGGGTGTGACACTGTGGAAACTGGAAGGATCTGCTGGTTCCTGCTGTACAGATCTGACTATTGCAAAAAAGATTGTTGACTAAAATAATGAGTTGAGACCTGTTCTTAATAAAAAAACAGCATAAATAACATTCCTTTAGAATAGCCATGAAATGTGGATTTCTAGTAAATCTGTGAATGAGAAGGGAATGGAAAGAGGACATTTTAAATTTTGTCTGTATATATTTTCAGCATTTTGATTGTAGCGAGATCTTTTTTGAATGGAGCAAATGTTTAATAAATTTTCATGTTCAGAGATATTTGTTCACCCATCACTATAGAAAAATTTAAAAGTATAAACAAGCTATGGTCATCAGCTGAGGACTATATTAATTATAAACAAAATTCAGCTTACTCAGCTGGCAGTTTTTTGCAAGTTCTCCTCACTCTCCTTGAAACGCCCTTCATATCTGCTTTCTATTTTGAGCAGGTTATATTGGATATTTCCATGAAACGCAGCCTATGGGAAATCAGCTAGCCTAGTGCAAAGTGCAGTCAAACAGATTATTGCAAAAAAATATCACACATAGGATACCCAGTGCTGTGATTCATAGGAGCTTTAAATCACTTCCCTTTATGCTGCTATTACAGCCTTCCTGACTGATTTGCATTTTGATGAATCACCACTGCTGTGTTTTAAGTGATGTGGGAACACATATGATTAAAGTGCCTCTTTCAGCAGCAATGGTCCACCAGAGCTTTATAAACCAATATAACAATTATTAGCTGAATGAAGCCAGATGGCATCAACTCTTTCTGTGTCAAGTTTCTGGTGGAATAAACTTTTTTTGGTATCTCTGGCTTTTGAGCCACATATTGTGGAAAAGAGAAAAAAATATTAAAAAGGCCCTTTCTCCTTATGTTGGGTTCTTCCTGTTCTGTTGGTTGGGTCCTTTCTGTTTTGTTCATTGGGTCTTAGTTTGTTTTCATCAGCCCAAGAAAATGTGTGACCCTGCAGATAGATGCAGCTCCAATTCCTATGGTTACACCAGATAATACCCTTTTCTTTTATGTTCCAGAATGGGAGAAATGAAAGGTAGTGGGCAAAAAATATGTGAAACACACTGGGAACACTTCAGCTGAGACAAACATGCCTGCCTGTAGATAAAGGTGACATTCTTCTTGTCAATAAATCACCAGCTTAATCCTTAGCTTGCTTTAATCAATTCTGGAGGATTTCCACGAGGGCACAACAGACATGTTGATTCAAAGCTTGTTAAAAAATTTACTTGTTAATTTGACAGCAATTAAATTGCAATGTGAACAATAATTTCTCTGCTGTAAATATAATTTTTTTTTGTAATGTAAATGGAAGAGGAACAACTGAGGATAAAGACTGACACACCGATGCATCTTAAGGCAGAGAGAATGGCTTTTTGGCAGTTCTATCTGTCAGGAGGGTAACAAAGTGTAACATTATGCTTTGCAACCTTGTTAAGCAGAAAGTTGTGATGGAAACAGCATGGTTCTTTTAAAAAGAACTGTGCTTTGCGATCAAAACAAGGGATGCTGAGCACATGTAACATGATCTGAAAAGAATTGTGAATAAAATATCAATATTCCATTTTCATGTTTTGCCAGTACTAAGGAGTTTGCACGTTTCAATAGTCAATATGTGAAAAAATAACCAATTAAAGACAAACTCCATTTTTAACACTGATGTAGTTAAGAAGGTATAAATGCAGGACAGAAAGGTAGAAAGTGTTTTTTTGATTATTAGAAAATTTCTTAGATCTCAAAAAAGAAGGAAAAGTAATGTCCTTTTCCATTGCACAATGAAAATATGTTCTTATACCATTTCCTCAGTGAAACCAGACTTTACAGTACAGTTCTGCCTTTACCATATTTTATTTGGCTAACTCACTTTCCTGGAATGAGGGAAAGTGAAATTGTAAATTCTTTCTGAATCTTGGTCTGGCTTATGTCATGAAAAGTGCCTTAACTGAATAGCTAGATTTCACTGTTATCAGCTGACTATTTGGAAGTTATATTTCATTTTGTCCCTCCATTCCATTATAGATCTAAATTTTTTTCCTAGATAAGCTTTTCTTGACATACATAATTCCACATAATGCACTGGAGATGGTGAGTTGGCATTCGTCAATGCAGTAGTGGTTTATAAAAGCCCTGAATGCATCTAAAATTTAGGATCTCCTGCAATTATCAGTCAGAAAGACTTTTCATTGATGATCTTGGGGAAATAGCTAAAAAATAAGACCAGATAAAAATCTTTTGTGTAGCAGTTGAAAATTTACCTATTGTTTCATTAAATCATTTGAACAACATTTTGCTAAAGCATTCAGATGTGCTGAAAGGGAAGTGTATGTATTTTCCTCCTAGTATTTGAATGAGTCTTTCTCTTTTCTTATCAACTCTATAAATTATTTATTTCATTTGTGAATATCCTTAGTGATGTTTAGTTATGTCAACTTTAACACTCGAACACTAAGAGCGAGGGAAGGCATTTTCATCAGAGCTAATCTTACACATTTTAGATTTGGCTGATTTTGTTTATTCTAAAATAGATTACAGTTTTTTCTAATGACCTATAAGTCCCAAGTGCTCAACACTCAAAGTTTGTCTTCTATCTTCCCTATGGACTGCAATACTGGTATATGCCATGAAGAAATAATATTTGGATCACTCTCTTTATAGATATCAAAGTATTTTACCATAGAATTGTTATCCTTTATTTCTTTTTCTAAACCAAAACAGCTTTAAGAGGGGAGGGAGTTAAAAAATGAGTGGGATGGTGATTTGTAGAAATACGAGTTTTAAAATCCAGATTGGAGAATTATTTGGTCTAAGAAAAAACCTTAGATCATGCTACCTTTTATCTAAAAATAAGAGAGGTGAACTTCATTGAAAGACAGACCAACAGGGCTGGTTAAAGGGCATGGGAAGAAATGAAAAAACTGAAGAATAACAATATCATGACTGACTATAGAAAAGGAAGGGAAAGGACTTTTTTCTTCCTGCAAACTCCTTGCTGGCTGTGACTTTCAATGGCACTTACCCATGACCCCATCGGCTTTTAACTTTTGCTTTTTATTTTAAAATGAACAGATAAGTAACAAATATTACTCAGTTCTCGATTTGGCTTTTTCAATAAGAAGTGAGAGTTAAACATTTCTGCTGCTGTAAGTGCTATTGAAAAACATCAGCTTCAGTAATGAAACGATTCAGGTGGGAGCAGACAAGCATGAATAAAAGGCCTCAAAACCTTATTTTTTTATTAACCTTTTGTTGACATTAATACTCTGCAGTAGGAGATTCACACAGAGCATGAATAGAAATACATTTAAGAATGAAGCACGCTTGCTTACACAGGAAAAGGTTAGAACTTAGTTGAGAACTAGAGGTCTCTCACAGGATTTGTCTTCAGATAAAAGCTACAGTCAAGCCTCTACAAGTTTCCTTGACAAAACTATGGACCAGATCCAAGAAGAGATGCAGGCATCTGTGGTGCTTAAAACTAAACTTGCCGTTCTGAAAGCCTCTGCTCCACTGACTCCTGATGTTGATGTTGCCCACGCTCCCAATATTCTATACATTTCTAGCTGCCATTTTCCCATATTCAGTCACAAGTACTTCTTTCACATGTGTGTCTATACCTCTGCTTGACAGAGGAAGCACAAAACTCAAGCACTTCTCTCAATTTAAGTTCCTTATTGAGGGAAGAAGGAATTTTTGCTCCATCTTGAATTTTGAGATACATTCGCAACTTTTATTCAATGACTGCTAAAAGCAAAATACAGAATTTTTCTGGGAATAGTTGCCAAAGCTCAAAGCTAAAAAATTAATCTGGTTCTGTAAATAAGAACTTATAAAATCAGGTGTTAATTATTGCCTACTTATAAACCAATGGTATCTGGACATTCTTCTGCATAGAATAAGCACTGGTGGCAAGTACCTAAATACAGCATGCCTTACAGTATTTCAGTGTCTCTTCATTAGGAAAGGAGACTGAGTAAGGAAGATACTGGACTCCTCAGGCAGGAAAGGGAGCTGAATTTCCTTCCCCTGGCGTAGAAAAGTGTTTGTCTCTCTCTTGTCCTCCCTTCCTTCTTTTAATAATATATTTTAAAGAAAAAGATTTATCCTTTCATTGAAGGTGTAGTGGGTTGATGCTGGTTGGATGGCAGACACCTACCAGAGACTGTCTATCACTTCCTTCTACTGCTGGACAGGGGAAAGAAAATATAGCACAGGTTCATGTGAAATAAGATCCAGGACAGATCACTCACCAAATGCTGTCATAGGCAAAACAGACTTGAGTTGGGGAATTTATTATTAACAAAATCAGGATAATGGGAATTAAAATAAATATTAAAGAACCTTTCTTCCACCATTCCCTCCTTCCCAAACTCCACCTCCTCCCCACAAGTGGTGCAAACAGTTCTTCATGAACTTCTCCAGTCTGAGTCTATCCTATGGGCAACAGGTTTTCATGAACCTCTGCAGCATGGCTCACTCTTTCACAGGGTGCAATCCTTCAGGCACAGCCTGCTGCAGCCTGGGTCTCCCCCATGAGTCACAAGTCCTACCAGGAAACCTGCTCCAGCATGGGCTGCTTTCTCCACAGGCCCTTGGCAGGAGCCTGCTCCAGGATGGGTTTGCCAGGGGTTCACAGCTCTCTCTCAGAAATCCAGCTGCTCCAGCTTGAGGCCCCTCCACAGGACTGCAGGTGCATCTCTGAATCCCTGTGTTCCTCCATGGGCTGCAGGGGCATAGCTGCTTCCCCATGGTCTGCACCAGGGGTTGCAAAGGAATCTCAGCTCTGGTGCCTGGAGCACCTCCTCCCACTCCTTCATCATTCATCTGGTAGCTTTTGCCATTTTTACACTTTACATGACTACACATGACTCAAAGCACTCCCTAAATCAGGGTGCTAAGAAGATCTAAATTTTACCTACCTTTTACAAATGTCCAGATATTTAGCTATGCTATATGGGGTATCAGGAAAATTATGTTTAATGATTTATTGAAAGGTATATAGTATTAGCTATTGTTTCTTTTAAATATTTCACTGGATATGACCATAAATAAAAAAGCAGCACTGACTGTGTTAAAAAAAATTAGCATAGAATTTGAGAATTAAAGACAGGACTAGAAATAGAGAATGGGAAACCCCTTAGTTTAATTGGTGTGTTTTATTTCTAATGAGACACAGCTGATACATCATGGAGTGGATATGTATGTTAGAGCAACCATGAGCCTTGAGTGGAAAAACTTGTTGGAAGATTATAATTCTAGCAGCAACATGCACAAAGAGAAGGTACTACTTTTGGTTACATTTTTGGGTTTTAGATAGTTGATTTAGAATTTCTTCTAATGTTATCTTTACCTAAAACTAAGGGATGCTTATGTAGTTGATTGGTTTTATTTTTATTGGCTAGAACATGCATATTGAACTTTTCTACAATGTATACATAATAATAGCTGCTGAATTTACAGATGAAATATTTCGATTCCATCAGGGTAAGCTAAGTTAATTTCTTTAGGATGACTATTTGGTTATGTCATACTTGTGTTCCAAATTATAGATTACATTGCATGTTTCACATTATTTGCCAAAGAAATTTCAAGCCAGGTAATTTTACCAGCAAGGCAAAAAGGAATTAAAGGGAAAAAATAAAGCATCATAGCAAACCCAAAGACAATTGATTTTATATTACTAAAGAGTCAGCAGTTTATGTAAATATTCTCCTCACAGCTTAACTGCTTCTCTTCTTGTTGCAACACTGCCATGTGTTAATCCTAAACAGATGAGCCCACATCTCCTGTTTGTAACTATGGTATTAACTGCAAAGCAGAGAGAGTTGTAGTGTGGGATGATCTAATTCTGATAATTATTAACTACTGAAATTTGTTCAAGTGTCTTTGTATGCCTAATTTAATATAATTAATTTTACATATTAAAATTATGATTTTGTGCATGAGAAACATGCCAATCTGGAACAAGAGAGTTTGATCTACATAGATACTACAATACTGATATGGATTTATTTAATTGCCTGGTAGAAGAGCAAACGAATGTGACAGCTGAGTGGTGTCCCAATCAAGCTGCCTGTTGTTGATGAAGCCAGCCTGAACTCTGAGTGGTGAGGTCCATGCATTCACTTCTTACAAGCCATAGGAAAATGACCCAATTTTTTATTCTGACAACTGTTTAGTTTTAGTATATGCATAGTTCAATTTTCTATCCCCATTCCTCTCATGTATACTCTTCTGAGAAAAGTATCTTTTATGTTGACTTATTGCATGTCAATAAACAGTCCTAGAAGATTTTATATCACACCTAGGCTGGGTGTCAGCTGAACAACGTTTAAGCTTGATTTGCTATTACTGCCTTGGAAAACAAAGACACTTCAATTAGGTCACATAATTCTTAGACAGCCCTTTGCTTGCTGGTGGGTGCTTTTCTTTCTTGTTGTTTCTATAAAGCAAACAAAACCTTTCACCCATCTGATTCAAGTCAAGCAAGTCAAATAGAATAAGCTCAAGGGTTACAGAGGAGCAGGGCTGTACTTATGACCTGACAGGCCGCAGATCAGTATTTATAGCAAGAAAGATTGGGAAAATCCTGTGACAGCTACCTTGAACATATCAGCCTGAGGAATGATAGACATTTCTTAGGAATTATTTTCTTTTTTATTTTTCTATATTTTCATGGAGCTAAACCAGTTTCTAATTAAGATTCTTAGTCATATATCTCCATCCAATGATTTCTAAGTTCCTTTCTGACAATAACAATGTGTGTTATTTATCTAACAGTACATCACTGCACATACTGCAGATGACATTAATTTTTAAGATTACTTTTACTAAGAAGAATTAAAAAGCAATTTATTGTAAATGTTCACCAGTCTACAAGTACATATAAAGCAAACACAATGTTTTCATGCGTACTCTGTAATTTGTTACATTCCTTTTCTTTCATTATTGCAGTACCTACTATTACTTATTTATTCAACAGCCCTTCTCCATTATATTCCAGAAACTTTTTCTGAAATGCCAAAGAAAGCTAATAGTAGTTATTTTAAACTTTGATGACATTTTTACCATTCCTTTTTAGTTTACTTTATTATCTTCTTGGTGCCATGAAACAGCCATGGCATGAGCATATACAGAAGCCTGGCCAGGGGAGCAGCGCTCTTTTTTGGGCCAGGATGCAGATTTAGACTCACACGTGTTAGCTGGAAGCTTGCAAATATTTCTCACTGTTTCTTGGCTTAAGTGGTGGGAAATCTCTGGAGATTAGTGTTTCCTATGAAGTGACTGCCAGTTTGGGCTGAAATCCTGTTAGTATGATTCTTCTCACATGATTACTGTCACGTTCAAAGAAGTGAAGGGAAGCTCAGATCCTTTCCAGTCATAGCCATGGAGATACATTAGTGCAACAACTCCTTGCTGACATTTGGAACAGTTGTGGGGAAGGTTCCGTTTGCCCAATCTCTAATTTAGGCTAAAAGAAATCAATTGGAAATATACTTGATCTCTAGAAACAGGGAAATTGATATACCCTACATTTTTTCCTCCTACCTTTTTATGTGTGGAAAAAAAAAGAAAGAAAGGATGACTCTTAGTAATTTTAGAAGCTGGATGGTAAAGGCAATATTGCATTTGCTACCGTTTGGGCCAATTAGACATCACTCTTCTTTCTGAGCAAATGGTGGCTGCCTAGGTGCAAAATATGTTTGCCATATTGCAGACTGCACAGCTGGGAACAGAGTGGGCAGCAAGATTAATGAGATTTAGAGCTTGTTTATACTACCTAACTACTCTAACTCACATTCTATAATAAAAGAAAGAGGTGTTGAAAGACTAAAGCTAGTTCCTTCTGCCTGAAGTGTCCTGAGGTTCATGTAGCGCTTCAGTTGAGAACAAAACCAATTGTTACTAAACAGAATCAGAGGCTGTTGGCAAAGCCCATATTTTTCTATTCAACATACATTTTATAATTTATATTTCCCCCTCTTCTGTTGCAAATCTTTGATTCCCTTTTATTGCAAGTAAATTAAAGAGATGATTTCTCTTTCACAGCTCATGACACTGTAACAGCTGCTTCAGTTTTATAAGTCCATGTCCCTGAAGAGATGTGAGCTTTATGTGGCTTAACAGTAGTGCTTGGATAGCATGAGACAGCACACTATCACTAGGATCACACTGACTTTTCCTTATGGAAATATAACCAAAGTCCTGACTGGTGTACTTATAGTTGCCTTATTATATTTTTTTTTAATGAGATGAATAACCTTATAGTTTAAACCTCAACTGAATTGTTTACAATTATTTAGGCTTTTGTTTTCTTTTCACAAATAATATTTGTATATGATATATTTAAGAACTATGTGTGCAAATCCTTTTAAAGCAAAAAATATTCCTTAGCAGCACTTATGAGATATTTTAAAACATGCACTTTCAAAAATCTCCACTTCTCTTACTTATAGAAGCTGTTCTTTTTAAATGCAAGTCTAAAGAAGTCTTGACTCCTGATTAAATATTTACATGTGTCTGACCAGTCAGTAATGTTTTATAATAGCTTTTAAGAGTTGCTTATTAAATTGCAATTCAGAAATCAAGGATTTTTTGCACTAGACCTGTAGGTATTCATGGAAACAAATCATAAATTCATAATAAATGAGATCTATTGTATAGACTCATGACACTTTCAAGTAGACTAGAGGGAGAGGGGTAGAGGGGCTCGTTGGAGAGACTCTTGGCCTTTGACATATTTTTATGTTTCAAGTCCAAACTGAAATGCAAAACGAAGCAATTTTTCTCATCTCTGTGCAGATCCTTCAGAGTGGATAATTGCATCATCAAAGCATATAAATCTTTGAGCAAGAGTTAGACATAGGAAAGATTACTTACTGCAGCTAGCACAATTTTTATCTCTTTTTAGCAATATATTTTTAGTTTAGAATTGAAAAAGCACATCAACAGTTTTTCCTCAGTGAATTCATGTTGTGATAAGTATGAAATAATCACAGCATCTCTTCTTTTCCTTGGAGATAATCAAATGGCATCAGCTCAGAGCTAAAAGCATTTATCTTTAAATCTATAAAAGGTTCAGAAACAATACATTTAGTGCATGCATTAGCTCTCAATCTGCAACATCCTTTAGTGGGAACCTGCCTTCCAAGGATTTAATGCTGTTTCTCAATTCCCTTCTGAGCGAATGTAAATTGCAGAAACGGAGAACTCAGAGCAGTTTCCACTGCACCTTGCAATGACCAGTTCCCTAAAGAACTATTGCCATAGCACTAAACTGAGGATGACACTGGTAAAAATTCTTGCACATTTCTGGCATTCACTCTTTGGGTGCCATGGTGGATTGCTCAAGGGAACACTGCTTTAGAATGAGCCATTAATCAGTGTGACTGTTTCTCAGTCTCTCAGTTTACCAATGAGTTAAGGAAGTACATGGTGTAATGACAGATGAATTATTCTGCATATTTCTTTTTCATGAAAATCAGTTAATACATATGACAAACAAGGCCTTTTGGAACCTATTGAACCAAGAGTTGTCAGAAGAGCTATTGTTGAAATTTAGTGGTGTACATATATGTGCATATATATACATACTTGCAGGAATAGCATCTTTTCACTCTTAAAAGTAGTTAATCCATGGGGATGTTGCATTGATATATTCAGAGTCATGTTTATCTAATGAAAAATGAGTTTTCAATGTCCCTTGCCAATACCCAGAAATTCTTTCCTTGCTGATGTATTAGCAGGAGTATCATCCAATTATCCATGAGTCATACAGCTGTCATGTATGTGACTGAACATCAAATATGAGGGAAAAAACCAGCTTGACCTTTATAATCACATGGAGTTTGTATGGTCAAGTAATCGAAGAAGGTATGGAAACGTCCATGTAACCAGAAACAAGGCTCTACAGGAGGTTTTGTCTTTTTACATAAGCAATTTTATACTCTTAAACTGTGCAATTGCATACGTTATAAATTTATTTGTATTCGTATTCATTGTTGGCAAAATGGTGAATGTTTATGTAAAATAATTCCCTAAATTATTAAAGTTGCTACGGATCTTCTCTAATGCTTTTATCTCTGAAAGAAAAAATTAAACATCTATTGCAGTGAAACTTAACTGGAAAGAAATAAAGCAATTCCTTCTAGGAATAACATTCCATTCCTTGAATTCCTGTAGTGATTAGTATTGTTTAAACAGCTGATCAAGCACAGTGACAGACGGGATTAAAATGCCCAACAAATAACCAGGAATGTATGTTGTATATTTTAGAATACAAATTTCAGGGATGATGATGACTTACATGGAGTCCCCAATAGCTCAACCCTGCAATTCTCAAAACAAGTTTTATCAATAGGAAGGGTTAAGAGAGTTACATTGCATATCCTGATGTATATGTTACCTGCATCCTTATTTTTTCTACAAATGACTTTCTGAGAGAGTCCTACCAAGATACCTTCACTGTTGTTAATTATGAGAAAAAGCCCAAACTCTCCCCCAATGCCTAAATATGTTCTAAAACTGTTATTCAGTGATGATAATAATGCAACAATGGTGGTAATAATGAGACAATGTTACTTTAGGGAATGAAAGTTTATTTTCATGTCTTCTTAAATGTATGTAAATGATAAAAACACAACAGCATCCCCAGGAACTTTGACTAGGAAAATTATTTGGTTTTGTGCTTTTCTCTTTTTCCCTACTTCGTTATTTCCTCACTCTTTCATGTAGAATGGCATAATAATTCTGTGACTGGAAGTGATGTCAGAAAGTTGCTTTGGTTCAACCTCTAGCTCAAAGCAGGGGATATTATGGGATCAAACATGATTGCTCAGGACTTTGTCCGTCTGGGTCATGAGAACTCTCAGGAGTGAAGATGATACCAGCTCTGTGGGAAACCTTCTTCCCTGCTGGACTGCCCTCATGGGGAAAATGCTTTCACTGAGACTGAGTCAGAACTACTTGTTTCATCTTGTCATCTGCTCCTGCCAGACCACCACCGTGAAGGTTCTGGCTAGGTCTTTAAAATTAGCTCTTCAAAGATATATAAAGGCAGATATTAGACCCCCATTAAGGTTTCCAAGACAAAAGAGAGAAGGAAATGTGATCTTCATAATCTGTTGATTTGTTGCTCAGTCCATGATTAAAATAACACAGCTATATAAAATTCATGGAAAGAAAAATTGTCCTTAGCCATTTTATTAATGATTTAATTCATTGCTTCTATGATGGGAGGCAACATTCTTAACACAGTTCACATTCTTGTTTTTGCTAAGATTATTTAAGAGGGACTCCAACAATCATTTAGGAATACTGGAGAGCATAAGAATTAGAGATGAAAAAGAGGTGTTTAGGGTAGTCCAATGGGACACAACTGAGAGCGCTGTGATACAGTATACAAAGGAAAAATTTAGGCTGACAATTAGCTCAATTTCTTGAATAATTTAAATCTAGTCCAGATACATCAGTCAAAAACATCCTGTTGGCCTGCAGGAAAATGAGCATGACTGAATAAAGGGGTTTTGAATCTCCTTTTTATAATGTTATTACCATCCCAAAATATATGGATATATTCAGATGTGGTGAAGGTATCAAACTACAGATGTTAAAAAAGCAGTTCCCAACAGAAGAATTAGTCAAATATCCTAAATATCCTTTTTACCATGGAGGCTTTCTCAAGTACCAAAAAATTGATCTGGAGAATTCTGAAATCTTGTGAAGACCAGTTGCTTGTATAGACACTCTTGACAGAGTTTATTTTTAATTTGCCTCTGGCAGTAAAGACTTGTCACTGTAGTAAATTATCTTAGTTGTTAATCAAATTCATTCTTTCAGTAAGTAGAGTAGATAAAATATATTTTAAAAAATGAAGGGCAAACCAAATAATATTATTTCAGAAAAAGCTATTTTTTTGTTTGAAGATTCTTCAGACATTAATGTTGAAGTACAACAATATGATATTACCTACAAGCTTACTTTTTGCTGGCTGTGGGATATTTTCATTCAGTTTCTGGGTGCATTGTCAAATTCAGGTGAACACTTGTATTTTATTTTTTTTTTCCACTGGGACCTGAATTTTACATGAATTCTGTTGACCTGAATAGGTTTTAGACCAAGCTCTAGAAAATCTAGGAAACAGATCTTGATATTGTAGGATTTATTTACTATTTAGGCACTAGAATGGATAGCCACTAAAATATTTTTTCTCTATGGAGTACCTAAAAAGGGCAATGATTCAGTCATTGGTGTTTTGCTGATAATGGAAACTAGCCTATATGATTATGTATCATTCACGTGTATTATGAATTTTGTGTTCATTTTAAAAAGAACAGAGAAAAAGTGAAAGGTACCAACATTTATAATATTATGAAAATTTTAATGAGATGATTCTACAGTGTTGAAAGAACACATATTTATTATAAGCACAAGAGAATCTATTCTTTCATTAATTGAATAATTATCTACTTTCACATCAATATATAAGAAATCTATTTCATAAATTAATACACAAACTAGTAATGCTGACTCAAGAGCTCTTCACTCTTCACAATACATGTGATTAGCTCCTTCTTGGAAAAGCTTTATTTTCTAGACTGATCAATGCACTCCACAGGTATAGGTCCATCTAGGTCCTTCTGCATGCAAAACCTCTCATACTACACTTTGTTCTCAAGTGACATGAGATAGAGTTTTCTCAGTTTCTCAACAATCAGTGTTCCCTTTCTCTTTCTGGCCAATTCAGGAAGTCAAGTGAGAAAAAGAATTTTTGTGAGAAGAGAAAAAATATGCTAAAGGATACAAGAGGTTGGAAAAGAAGTGGTGGAAAGATAAAAATGGAAATTATTTTCTCTTACCTTCTTACCTCCTCCAAATATTCTGAGATTCTTTGCTGTTATTAAACCTTATCCTTGGTGAGTACCTACTTTATGTTGGTAAAGTCATGCCCATGTTGGCACCCTCCATTGCCTTTTTCTAAGGTCATCACTGAAGAAGACAGAAAGAGAAACTTGAGAAACAAAGATATTTTATGAAAAACAATGTTGTGGAGGGCTATTGCAGAGAAAGAGAAGATATAATTTATACAAATCTATTTGCAAAATGGAATTTTAGGACTCATTAGGGATACCAGGAAGGGATGACATTTGGTTACTCCAACAAAACTTCTTTCTCTCATCAGATTTCACCAATTTTAAATTTTGTTCCATATCTTCTGGAATGTCTACTCTCAAAATAATAATATATTTTTAAAAGAATTGCCTGAAGTTCTCTTTTACGCTTAAAATTCTTTCTGTGCTTATTGGATATGGTTTGAAAAATCAGTCTACAGCATTACAAATAACAATTCCAATCATTACAAAGAAAAAGTTATTTCAGTGGTTCTTTTAATTATGCTTTTTAGTCAGCCCATATATTTAATGCAGCGTTTTTTGTTTCATTTTTTGCACTTACATTAAGGATGATTTCTAAACAGAACAAATTATCGTGCATATCAGAGCATGCATGTTCATGTAATCCACAGAATTTAGAAACTAAAGCAGTCTTTAATTTCTCCTGTATAAAAGGATAATAATATGTATTTACTATAGTCATATTTCTCCAATGTTTTAGCTAGTTATGGTGTTCAGACTTCAAAAGGCTTTTGCAGATTTGGAAATACTTCAGAAAATCCTTAAAGAAAATCTTTATCTTCTCTAAAGATATCTAACATTAAATCCCAGAAATTCATAAAACTACTCTTTACCCCAAAATAGTTGATGAGATATATTGATATAGAGCATATTCTGGGCTAATTTAGTTCAGTTCCCATCTAAAAAGTAATAGTATGGTTTAAATTGTACAGTTTCTATTTTTTTCCTCTCAGAATTGTCTGACTCATTGTGCAGGCTAAGTAGTGCTTACTTCGCACACACAGGAAAATTTTGCTTTATCCATATTGTGGCTTAGCAATGTGGTTATTACACATACTATTCAAATTCTGCGCTCAAAGTTTAATTGATGGCCATTAATGGCTAAAATTTGCTTCTGTTTAACTCATCACAACAATGCATGAGTACTTGACAAAGTTACTTGAATTTTACAGCCCTGTAAAACCACAGTTGGATGGTACCACCCCCTTTTCAATACATGAATGGAGCTCCAAATATATATTAGGATTCAAGTTGTCCAGTGTCATGTTTTTAGGATGTTGGTATTCATATATATCATCATATGTTCAAATTACTACTCTTACTGTCTTTGGCTGGGCTGGAAAATATTGAGCATTTCTTCATTTGGGCCAGAGTGTCAGAAAATGAGGAGAGTACAATTAACAAGCATTTCTGTAGCAATTCCTCCCTTGGAGATATTGAAAATTCAGCTGGACTTGGGGCTGAGTAACTTGGTCTGATGGGGCTGATGACCTTGGTTGAGAAGGATGATGAGGCTAGAGGATCTCCAGAGATCCCTGCCAATCCCAATATTTTGTGATCCTATAATTCATCTTTGTTATTTGTCTCTCCTTTCAGGTCCCAGACCCTTTCCTCATCAATTGATACACCATAATCCAGCAAACTCCTACAGTCTAGAAGCCAGACTTTTTAGCAAGTGAAACATGCAGAAGTAACCATAAGCAGGCTCTTATGAGGGAAAAAGGTAATGTTACCTTAAAGGTACCACAGTTCCAGCACTCTGTATAAAAAGAATGGTTGAGAGCATCTACAGGAGGACATAATTTCTGTCATAGATAACCTTTAGTGAAGTGAAAGCACAGTGAGAATCAGGAGAGAGAAACTGGAACATGAAAAAAGCCCAAGGTGGAGATAAAGTGCACATTTCAGTAAATGTAACTTTTAATACATATGCTTGTATTTTCTCATATTTTTAAGTCAAGGTTAGATGTATTAAATACATACGTTCTAAGCTGACCAGAGACTTCATGAAGTGAAAGTAATGGCCTGGACTATGTATGTGGTCAAGTTAAATTACTGTCATGGTTTTGCCTGGCCTTAAATTCTGTGATTATGAAGATGTCTCTCTAGAGAATTTCCAAGTCATGACTTAAACCTGCAATTAATACCACTTAAAGGAAAACTGTTAGATTAAGTTTGATTTCCTTAAAACTCATGAGAGATAAGAGGTTAAACACTGACAGCAGCACCACTCTTAAGAAAAAGTCCCAGGCATGACCTCAGGTTCTTGGACAACCTCCAAATACAATTTAGAGAAGATGACCCTGACTATTGCTGTTTGTTTCAACTTTCTGAAGTTCTACTCAGTTTATATTAGCTAGAAGTTTAGTCTTACAGATAATTCAGGAGGATGACTTAAATATCAGTATGATAAGATAGCATTTGTCACCAGTGTAGTTTTTCCCATCCTGAGTATCTGCAATTCCTTTTAAAATAAAAATAAAATAAATAAAAAGGGCAGTTTTAGGTGAGAAAGTCTGGGATTTTGTGTCAGCATAGATGCTGTTTGCCAGGGCAAGTATTTACTTAGTGATTTGGTTTTGTTCTTTGATTTTCTTTTTGATGTGATATTATTGTCCATTAACCAATGGTTAAGTAAACTAATTCTGAGTGTACTCTTACTCTACCTTCACATCTGAACATTGAAGAATATTTATTTTGAATAAAATCGGCAGTGCTTAGTTTCTCATTAAGAGAGACAAAATCCAGGAAGGCTAATCAATCAAAGAAACACTTTTCATCCTAGTGAGAATAATTGTCCAAACTTTGTCATCAGAGGGGCAGCACTGGACTAGGATGTACAGATAATATGTACCTGCAGCCCAGTTGCATTCCAGTTCCTATAAGCATGATGTGCACACTTGAACAAGAGCATGTCTTTCTGTATTAGCTAAATTTAAGTGTTACCCAGAAAGATCCATAGGTTTTCTTGGTGGCAAGGCCATCCTGATCAATCACCATGACGGGTGGAGATGTTGTGCATATGCCACTGCCTTAGGATGGAATCCTTTATATCCATTAGTCCTCTCATGTTTGTTACAACTATCTGATAATTTTTAAACATGGATACTATTATTATTAGACTTAATAAGTATGTTAGAAATAAGAGAATGAAGGAAAGAATGAAAGTCTCACCCAGCATTTCCATAAACTTGCTGTTCTTGGTTTTAATTATAACAAAATTGAGTTTCATTTTGATATTCAGGGTGCTATTATTATTTTTATTAAGACCCAAACTAATTTTCCCTTCTAGCAGGTTAAGGTATATTTAAATTAGTTTGATTTTTTTTCTCTTGGTTCATGGAGGTGCTTATTAGTCTAATGAGTCTTGTCTAGCGTCTGAAGTTCTGAATTCTGTTTCTAGTGATTTATGACAAACTGTGATCTTTGTAGATATCCTTTAAGAAAAAAAGTACTAAATAAAAGGGAGAAGAAAACATGCTCCTGGATGAGTGGTATTTCTGAAGGTGTTAGGAATATCTGGCGTAATAACATAAATAGCTGAAAACTGTTCTTTCATATTTAGGAGCAGTTAAGATTTGCAGTCAGATATTCCTAATGTTATAATTTTATGCATATGCTATGGAGTCCTATAAATTACTAGATTTTCAGTTAAAACCATTAATACTGAGCACATTTTGGGGACTGCATTTTTGGATAAATTCATCTGCCTCACATGAACATTTAACAATTGCTTTTTTCACTTCCTTGAGTTTCATCACACCTGTCATCCTCTGCATTCCTCAGATCTCTCCTCTGCATGATTCCTTATTGGTTATAACATCTTTTGCTATATTAAAAATTCATTTTCAGTAAACTCCTTGAAGAATATACACATATATTCTTTTGTTCTAGAAGCAGGACATGCTGGAGCTGCACACTCCATAATCTGGAATGTGCAGAATAAATTACCAGGAAAAAAGTATTTTAGTACTGAAGAGAAGAACTGCTAAGAGTGCAACTTTTTTTGGGCACATATTTCTCAAGTGGATAACAGACTAAACATCATTAAACTCACAAAAATTGTAAGCATTCACATTATTTTTTTATTTTTTATATCCTACCCCACAGGCAAGACCACTTAATATTGTTTCATTTATTGTCTTGCAGGACAGTTCTGCAGAACAACTGCATTCACATTTAGAACCAAGTCTTAGACACACTTATTTACTATTAGCCACATTTTCTTCCCACTATATTAAGTCTTTGTAGATCTTTGTTGTTTTTCTGACACAGTTCCCATGAAGAAATCAGATCTGTCTTTCCTTTCATTACAATAACTTTAAAACATAATCTTTATATATGTCCACAGTTCTTCTGATGCTTGGTGTACTAGATGGATCAGCCTTTGTTGTCTACATGATAAACAAAAAAGTATAAACATGGCTAGCTGTGCAAGAAATATTATTCTGTGGGATGGCATAAGAGAGTTGGACTCCATGGATCTAAAAAGACCAAATCTGGCCAACACTAACAACCTGGCCAGGATGGTCTACCTAATAATTTCAGTGAAATTTGTGCATTCATCATCATCATCATCATCATCATTTGTGCATCATCAAGAGAATATTTATTCCAAGAAACAAGGAAATCATTTTTAAAAAAATCATAACCAAGCTCTATACAGTATGTGGATAAATGGCCTTTCTGACATATTTTTCTCTAAATATTTTTTATTGGTGTATAATTCAAATTTCAAGGCAGAGTTAAACAGAGATAAGAGCATGTGAAATTTAAAGTTAAATTGAAATTGTGAAAATCTAGACTAACATTCCCAGAATCTAAGCATTAATTAAAAAAACTAGTAAAGTAGGACAATTGTTTTAATTTAGCACAAAAGCTGATCATTCAGTGCATCAGAGATCTTTTAAAAAACTTTTAATTTTCTACTGCTATTCATCACTGGAATTTCCTTGTTAATGTGTCCTCTATTCTTAGACTGAAATTTCTGTTTTTGTCCTGCATTGCTAGTTTCTGAGCTATTTTCTTTCACTTCCTGTTTCCACTCATTATGTTCCATGGTTTTAATTAATTTCTATATTTGATATTATACAGCTGCAGGGTATTCCTCTCTTTTACGCCTTTAGTTGCATTTAATACAATATTAATCTGCATCATCCATATCTAACTCTATCTTTGTTGCTTGGTAGCTTGTTTACCCCTGAGAATATATTAAGTAATCTGACAAGTATTTCCTTCTGACATTAAACATACTGATGTATTTTTCCCTTTTCAATCTCAATTTATTTTTAATTATAAGCTTTAATTAGATCATGGTTCCTACTGCTTAGGTACTTTTTCATTTGCTACATCTCTAATTGCATTCTGTTTTTGTTAAATTGAGTGACTTTTTTTCTCTTTTGGCTTCTTTAAAAAATATTACCTCATAAAGCTCAGAATAATCTCAAAAGAGAGACTAGTAAATCATGGTTTTGCTGATTAGGTATTTTGTTTTAGCCTCAAAATGTATTATATTAAAATACATGTATCCGAAGAATAAACTGATCACAGTTCTTCATCCAAATCTTTTGCCAGCTCTGATGAGGGATAAGGCATTTGGACATTGTTCTTGCCACATGAATCAGATGTGGATTGTGTGCTTGTTAAATTAGAAATAGAGCAGATGAGAAAAGGAACTTCAGCATCTCTTTATTAGTTGGCTCCATCTTGGATAGATAATGCTTATTATTATGAGGTGCTGAAGCATGTCCAAAGAAGGCCAATGAAGCTGGCCAAGGCTCTGGAGCATATCTGATGAGGGACCTGGGGTTGTTAGCCTGGAGAAAAGGAGGCTCAGAGGAGCCTTTTCACTCAACTGCTGCACCAAAGGAGGTTGTAGCCAGGTGTGGGTCAGCCTCTTCTCCCAGGTAACTTGTAACAGGACAGTAGGAAATGGTGTCAAGCTCCTCCAGGAGACGTTTATATTGGATGTTAGAAAACAATTCCTCAGGAAAAGGGTTGTGAAGCCCTGGAACAGGCTGCCCAGGGAAACGGTTGTGCTGCTGATGTAGGAATGCAGCCAGAAAGCTGAGCCTGGGGGCACTGTCCAGCTCATGACAGAAGTGGATATGCCAGCATTAGTAGGCTGCAAACCTTGGCACCAGAAAGAACAACCATGAAGAAGGAATGCAGAATTTAGCCATGTGCTTGGTATGATTGATAAGCAGAACTTATGTAAGAAAACACATCCCTGCACTAGTGTGTACGAGGCTTTGAATTAAGCAATGTTACATAAGTGTTATAGTTGTGCTATTTTTAGTAACTGCTCAAAAGCTCTACAAGCTCAGCTTTGAGAACCAGTAAATGGCTTCATGTGTGCAAACCATGGAGCCCATGCCTCTTCCTTCAGTCGCTGTCACACCATCCCTGGAGGTATATAACAATATGTAGCTGTGGCACTGAAGGACATAGTTTAGTGGTGGATTTGGCAGTGCTAGGTAAATGGCTGGACTCGATCTTACAGATCTTTTCTAACCTACACTGTGGGAACCCAGGAAATTCCTCTGGCTGCCCTGGAGGACTCGAGCCCCTGTCCAGGAGGCTCAGAGACCTTGGCACAGAGCCCAAGACCCCTGTGCCTTTGATTTAGCCCTTGGAAAAAACAATTACCAACCTTATAAGAAGAATTACAAGCACGAAAGTTTAAGTAGAATGGTAGTGAATTTATTACGGGGTGAAAAATAGATTTTTTTGGGGTTTTTAGAATGGGGGGTCAGGGGGCAAGGTGGAGGAATCTGGGTGTGTCTAGCCTGTCTCTTTCTTCTTGGCCTCCATCTTCTGGTGTGATTTTGGCACTTTTAGATTGGTTCAGAGTACAAGCTCACTGTCTAACATAGGTGATAGGTATTGGAAAATAATTGTAAATATTGTACACGTAGTTTTTGTAGAAAAAGATAACACCGCCCTGGGGCAGGCAGAGTGCCTCTGACTGTCTTGCTGAGCGGACCTCGGCAAGTCAGGAGAAAGAATTTTATGGATAAGATAAAAAACAATCTTGGGAGAGAGAAATGAAGAGCTCTGACTCCTTCTTCAACTGCCAGGCTGGGAAAAGAGAATTTCTAACTTTTCGCAGGGTCACTCTGACCAGCTAGAGACCCTGAGACTCTACTATTCTATGGTCCTTTGATTCTATTTCTTCCTCATGGCTAGTGTCCAAAGCTGTGCAAGGTGTGTGATTGCAGTGGTGAGGGACCATACTCGGCTTGTGTTGGCTATAGGTCATGTCCAGGTGCTGAAACCAGAGCAGAGAGCTGCAGAGGTCTCTGTGAGGAGACACAGACAGTTCCAGCTAGCTCCACCCAGCTACAACAGATCCATCACAGGACACGGCTCACCTCATCAGCCAGCCCAGTGGTGCCTCTGGGGTAGCAGGTTTAAGAAAAGTGAACACACTGCGTGGCAGTGAGGAGTGAGGAACACAATGTGAGGAACAGCCCTGCGAGCAGAGGTCAGAAGAAGGAGGAGAGGAGCAAGAGATTCTCCTGCAGCCCACAAAAGGACTATGATGGAGCAGGATTCCCCACTGCAGTCCAAGATCCCATCCCAGAGCAGGAGGATTCCTCCTGAGGGACTGTGTCTCCTGGGAGGTATCCCATGACAGAGCAGGGAAAAAGAGCAAAGAGAAGGAAAAGTAGAAAGAAAAAAATTACAGACAAACTGAGGCCTTCCATTCCCATCTTCCTTGTGCTGTTTGGGGCAGGAAGGGAGGTGGGATCAGGAGTCTTGGCAACGGAATGGGTGTGGGAAATACATTTTATGTTTTCTCTCGTTTCCTACTGCCAAATTTATTTAAATTAGGGATAAATTAAAATAATTTTTCCCAGGTTGAGTCTGTTTTACTTGTGATTGTAATAGATGAGTGAGCTCATTATCCTGTTCCATGAGCTTTTCCACCTTGTGTTCTCCCCCTGTCCTTTTGAGGAGTGGGGCTGAGAGAGCAGCTGGGTGGGTATCTGGCAGCCTGCCAAGACCAGCCCATTTCTGGATATCTGCTCTCACCTAGAGACTGAAGATCACTGCATTTCTGTTAAAATATGTACTGAAATATAAGAACCAAATGCATAATAAACGTGTTTCTGATCCATTCCTGTCATTACCCTCAGTTTAATCCTTTGTATATGTATTGTAAGGAGCAATCTTTGTATAATACCTTTCATTTGTGAGATTCACAACTCTACTGGCTTTAATTTTACTTAAACCATTTTGCATAGTAAAACTTAATTTACTCAAATAAATAATAAAAATAAAATTGATGCATCACCATTATATCTGGGAAAACAGAAGTTTAATTCAGAGTTCTTGAGACAGAAAAATTGAGACAGTTTTCAGACACATTGAAAAATGAGTTTCTGAAAATACATGGTTGAGACTATGGTCTATGGTATTTGAGAAAATGAGCTTTATATGAAAAAATTAAAACTTTCTCAATAGGGTGAGTAACACAGCCCAGCATTTTCAGGCTTTGTGATCTAAATTCTTACTGCTGCCCTCCAGTTTAAAATACATTTTCCTTGGGTCTGCAGTTGTGGAAAGGAATAAATACACAGTTTTGCTAATCTTGTAGAATATTTTGAGCACCTTCTGAAGATTTCAAGGGTTCAAGATATTCTATCTTTTTCAGCACCTCTGTTCTCCTCAGTTCTTTATTGAAAGAATAAATGCTAGAAGGTGCTGTATGGTCTTCTTCACCTGAATGTCTCATTCTGTTTTATCTCATTCTGTTTTTACTCGGGTCTTTCTCTGTTTTATTGTCTGATTTCTTTTAACAAGTATTTTACAACAAGCAAAAAGGTTTTTATTTGAGGGTTGCTCTATTTGATTATTGTACTTTACAGCGATGCAGTTCATGACTTGAAGCATTTGTGATGAAAAAAATTTTGCACACTTGAGACTGTAGAAACAATAAAAGATTAGTCTTTTGAATAACAGCATTAAAATTATTTTAGAAGGGTTATGAGTATTACCCAGCTAAAACCCATCTTAGTACTACCTTCCCTGCTTTTTTTTACCTCAGGCTATAGAGTAGATAAAATCTTGTTAGTACATGGATGAGCCTATTAAAAAGCTATACTGGGATGAGTCATCTATTATAAAATGTATGCACATAAAACTATTTGACAGATTGAAAATGCTTTTATGAAAAAAATAATGGTAAGAAAACAGTCTGATATTTTATTACTGAAATAAAATTGGCCAGGAGGATTCCAACAATTAAAACATTAATGTCTGAAGTAATTCTGGTAAGCAGATCAAAAGAATGGATTCATGATCCCTTTTAATTAGTGGTTTCTTATTGCAAGTTATATCAGGTTTTGTTCAAGTAATTTTAAATTCATATTTCTCTCTTTGCTCTTGCAGATTTGTTTTTAAAAGACTATTTAATAGGGACTTTGGATTTCTGCACTATTCAGATGCTTGAGACAATTTTGTCTTAGGAAAGGGTAGCTCAAAGGGTAGTACAAAATCTGCTTCCACCAGGCTATTTCCAAAGAAAAGGAAATCCTGAATGGCTCCCTGAAACAGGCTTGTAGGAGTGGGCCACTGTCCATGAAATGAATGTTCCAAGCCCAAGCATTTGGCAGGACTGTGGTTGGATTACCCTCCTGTTTTAGGGAAAGGAACTAGTGGTCAGTTACAAGAATACACATTAAGATAAACCAGTGTCACTGAAAGCAATTGTCTCACTTGTAAAACATTATTTACTTGCTCAGATTTATGAACTCAGATTTTCTTGGTAACTGAATTGAAATCACCACAGTTAGATGGGTCACAGCTAGTCTAAAGTGTAAAAAAGGAAACTGTAGTAGTCCCCTGGGTCCAGCCTGTGAGTCATGACAATGGAAACATATCTTAAAGTCCTTATTTATCCTGTGGTCCTCCATATTCAAAATAGTGTCATTTTGTAAAATGAGTAAGTTCACATTCGTAGTTCTACTGAGCCAGATGGACTGGACGTTGAGAAGTCCAAGTTTACATGGAAATGCAATGGCAAAACTTAAATCTACAGTTCATCTCATAAATGTTAGCATCTCATTCTTTTGTTCAGTTTTTCTTTCTTATCTCCCCCCAAATGTGTGCTTATCAGGCAAAACTGTTCTGCTCCATATCATGGAACTTCCCTTTTAATTTACTCTGATATGGGCAATGCACCTACAAAGTTATTAAAGTAAGCAGCCTGTGCTAATGGAAATCTTCAGGATGTAACATCACTGAATGGCGATGCTTAGGAAGCAAAAAGAAAAAAACCCAAACATATTTTCAAAAACCTGCAGGTGTTTTTAAGTCTGTCTTTAAAGTTCTCTCCCTTGAGCCTGTGTATGTTTGAAAGCTGACTGCTGTGTATAAGAATTATTCCAGTGCTTTCATGTCTAAATATTTTAGTGGTTTAACACTATCAATTGACATGATATGATAGATTGTTAGATTCTATTAAGTACTTAATATATACTTCCAAATTGCCTCAGTACTGCTGTAATGACTCCTCCCACTTAAAAACCTGAAAGGGAATTAAATGACTGTAATGATATTGAAGTGAATGCTAGGATATGTGTTCCTGTAGAGGAAAAACACAAAAAGAAGAAAGAAAACCCCAGAAGTTTTGAACTAAAACTGAAGTGCTACAATACTACTTGTTACAGGTAGACTTTTTTGTCTAGATTAGTAGAAACTGCAGAAGTGACAATAGATAGCAAATGTTCATCCTTCAGTTATCCTGGCCTCAATTTTGTACATTAAGAAGATATATTTATTTATTTTTAAAATTATTTTTCTATTTTTTCAAGGAAAGATGCCTTTTACAAGCAAACGTGTTCACTGAAATCCAATTCATATCATCCTACTACTGTTTAAATAAACCAATCCCCAGTGGTTGTAAATATGCCCAAGTTAGCAAAGACAATGTAAAGGAGAATGTGTTATGGTTTTATAGAATCTGTGTAATTTGACTCTGTATTTGCACATGAAAATCTTGTTATAGTTATTCATGCAGTCATGTCACAAACAATGTGTTTACATGGTGATTAAAGTCATCCTATTAAATCATGTTTCTAGAAAATTCATTAGTTTGAGACTATTTTGGAGAAGAAGCAATAATAATATATTTTAAGTTCTACAAATCTTAGGATGGCTGAATATTGGTCATTACAAATAAAATTATAGTAAAGGGTTATATTTTGAATACCTGTATAATCTACATAGCAGTGCAATCTGTATAAAACAGAATTTTTCCTCTGTCATAAGTTCATATGGTTCCTCCATTGTAATCTGAAATATGGACATTAGCACCAGTTGAGAATCTGAAAGATTTACTCTTAGAAAGCAAAGGCTGTTAGAAAGTATGTAATTATTTCTGCACTAGGAACTTGGGGTTTATCTCTTCCCAGCTTCTTTCTATCTTACTAGCAAGTCAGTGATTCTCAACATTGCAATGTCTGAAAGTTACATTTTGTGAATTTTGTGTTTCATACACATATTTTCCTGTGTCCAAATATGTCCACGAACAATACTCAGAATTTTGTCAGGGGGTAATTTTGGTTTTTTGTGCTACAAAGTCACTACTAAAGTAGAATGATTTTTACCCAAAACGGCTACAGACTTATATATGCATATATGGTAGATTAAAACTAGCTGGAAATTAATCTTAAAGCAGCTGGTCCCTTTCTTCCTGCTTTCTCTGGTAAGACAGGGCCAAAAAGGCAGAGATAAGGGTTGAGATAATAATTTACTGTAAAAAAAACAGCACTAAGGAAAACATACAGTGACAGCAAAAATGCTAATAGCAACAGTGTATAAAATAAGGTAATTACAAGCAAAAAAAAGAAAAAGGAAAGTTGGACATGAGCCAGCAGTGCCCTGGCAGCCAGGAGGGCCAGCCCTGTCCTGGGGGGCATCAGGCACAGCATGGCCAGCTGGGCAAGGGAGGGGATTGTCCTGCTCTGCTCTGAGCTGGGGCAGCCTCACCTTGAGTGCTGGGGGCAGTTTTGGGCATCATAATACACGAAAAAACCTAGTAGAGAGTATCCAAAAGAGGACAAGCAAGGAGGGCAAGACTCATGAGGAGCAGCTGAGGTCACTTGGTTTGTTCAGCCTGGAGAAGAGAAGGCTGGCGGTGCCTTCATCCCAGCTTACAGCTTTCACAAGAGGTCAGTGCAGGGGCAGGTGCAGATCTTCCCTTTCTGACTCCAAGTGACAGGACATGAGAAAATAAAATGAAGTTGTGTCGGGGAAGGTTCAGGTTGGTGATTAGGGAAGAGCTCTTCACTGAGAAGATGGTCAGTCTTCCATTGGAGTGAGATCCACAGAGACATGGACACAGCACCAGTCTGAGTTCAGGGAATGTCAAGGTGACACTCCTAGTCATTTGGTTTAGTTTTAGTTTGCGCCTGTGAGGAGCAGAGATTTGAACTCAGTGATCTTTATTGATCCCTTCCAAACTGAGATATCTTATGATTTTTCATGATACGTATTTTGAAAAAATGTAGAGAGACTTCCTCTCCCTTTCAAATGGTTTAAGACACTGCTGTATTAAACATCTCTGACACTACTGAACTTTCAGATAGATGAATTGTGTACTGGAAGGGCATGGTAATTATACATATTATAACCCTACTTGTAACTGGGACTCAAGGCAGCAGTTTTGTTCCATCTTGTCTAACCCAGTCATTATGAGTCTAAAAGAAAATTAATCACATTCTTAAGGACTGAACAGCATTTAAAACAAGATAAAAGAAATTAATAAAAAATAACTTTAATTCTTTTGTCAAGTTAAATCAGATTCCTTAAGAGTACAGTGGAGTAATCATATCTGAGCAACTAGGAACTTCCATGATCTCTCAACTTGCATGGTTTTGTCTCTAAAAGAAAAATACATGTATGGTTTAAGTGCCTGCATTTTGGTCATGTTGGTAAAAATTTTCATTCTTTGAAAATGTTTTACTTTGTAGAAAAATAAATCATAATAGGAAAACCTCAGGATTTTAATTATTCTTTGTGTTTAGTTGTCTTCTGCTCACAAGAATGCTGAAAGAAAATGTTTCAGCTGTTACCACTGTAAAATCCATAGAGGGACAGATTCTTAATTTGGCATATTGTAAGAACAGAATCAGCAAGCATCATGACCATAATAGATCTTTGCTCACATGAGTCACAGTTTTTTTATAACACTTCTTTCTAATGGATAATTTGTCACATTTTTTCTGACTTTGTATCTTTGCCATTTCTCTAAAATCCATTATCCATAAAATAGCTTTCTCTGTAGACCTCTGCCATAAATAACTAAATCCAGGCACATGAGGGTACCTTTGAAAAGCATGAAAGAGAAAAAAGTACCTTTCTTTTTATTAAATCATTATTTCTAATTTCTATTGTTATCTCATTGAGGAGCATCCAACAGGGATGTCCAATTGGGAAACAATCTGAACAAATAACAGGACGATAACACCTTTACTATAAACTCAGATCTGAACTAGATATTGTTGAAGCCATGTAGAAAAAAGCTGAATCTCTCTTATAGCCAGTGTGCCTGCCTGTTTCTTGGATTGTCAGAAACACATGAATGTGTCAGTCACTGATTGAGATGACAGTTCTGTGGACAGATGGGGAAGGAACTGTCTAAGGCTTGGTTTGGTTTCTTTTGTGTATTTTATTGAAGAGCCAAAGACCACATATAAACACAAACCCATTACAACACAGAGGAAGATGTATTAGAGCTGGTCATTCATCTTTCTATTACAATAAAATGTAAAAAAATAATAAATCCTCATTTTCTAATTCCTAGTGAAAATTTTAAGGCTAAAACTTCCTATGGAAGTCCCCAATGACATGAGTCAGATTATTTTTTGCATGAGTTCATGTCATGAATAAATGGCATTTCACTCAACAGATTAATTAGAAGAAATTGGTGGCTCAGACAGAACAAAATATACAGAAATGTGATTACTTTGTTTTTCATGTTTTTGGTTTGTTTTTTCTTTCTTCCTGTCTAATTTCACTCGCAGCAATAGCGATTTTCCTGTTTCTTAAGAGGATCTCAAGTGATACTTTCAGGTCAGATGGCACAGAGTTATTGAATTGCCTGAATACAGTAAGCTTAACAAGAAAGAAATTGTACTTGTATTACTCATCTGCCTACCTGAAACACAGGATTTTATTTATATCACTCTTATAAAAGTGAACAGTTTTTTAAAAAATAGGCTGTGTTTACATCTTTCAGCAAATATGAAAATAAAAAGAAATAAAAGAGTTACCAAATTTTAAGTAGACAAAATGATATCTTTGAGAGGCATTGCTGGAAAATCATAAGAAGGATTAGAAACAAATTATATCCAAATTAGCTTTCAAATTCCATATAGGAAACTTCAGAAGAAAGAGGTAGTGAAGAAACAGTTGCTACATTGTTTATCAGATGCAAATTAACAGGTATTTTTCCAGTCATCATAGAGGTTTGTAGAAGCTGCTTCTGCTGATAGGAGTTCAGTTATAATTAGCTACTACAGAAAACTTTGATCTATTCTGTGCAGTCTGATCAGTTTATTCCACAGACTGAAACTAATGATATTTCCATGTGAATACATCTACAGGCAAAATGACATCCATATCCTCACCTGGGCAACATGAATTTCCTTCTACCTTTTCTCCTGGTAAACAGGAATGTGGACATAAAATATGAATAGTATTTCTGTATTACTGATTTCGTCTGTGCTTTGGTTCTCAAATCCAATTGGCATGACAGTTAAAATTAGCAGAACAAGGGCAACTGTCAAGGATGAAATTGGCTGTGAGCAGAGGGGCTTCTGTGGCTTTGTTTGCCTGTCATTTCAGCTGCTATGTCAGCTTAAATACCATCAGTTAAAAAACACAGAGCATAGCTTAAGGAGTAATGGGGTGGGGGGCGCATTTGAGCAATGATCAAACAAGAATAAAATCCAGAGAGACCACACTCTCGGGACACTGTGGCACAAGAGTCTTTCACAAACTGTCAGTGCAGGCTGATTAAACAAATGCTGCTTTCAAGGCAAAGCTGATCACCCTAGAGTTTATTGGAGAAGTTCACATGTGCTTGTGTTATCACGAATACATGTTATCTGAAATACTATGGGTAACTGAAAAATATTACAATGTTGTGTAAAATGGAATGCTGCATGAAGCTTAAATATTTTCTGTACCTTGTATACCAGTATTTCATGTTTTGTTTGATTTGCATTCTGTTGACATGATTTAAAAGCCTTTCAAAATGGCTCTTTGCCCAGACACAGATTGAAAGTCCAAACTCTCCCACAAAAGCAGGTGAAATTCATTTTGCCACACGTACAGTTCCATTCATAAATCTTTGTTCAGTACAGTTCAATTTTTTTCCATTAATTGTCTTTGCCTAAAAAGTTATATGATACTCACCAAAGTTTTTTTCTACAATTCGAACTCACTTTTTCTCTCTCTAATCTATTTTATATTTATACATTCTTATAAAGAAATTTTAAAAAATAAAATAAATAAAACACAGTAAAAAAATCATTGTAAAAGAAATTGGAGTAAGAATGGTGTAACCTTTTTTTTTGGAAATACAGAAGCTTCATGGGTACTGTTGCACATTACAGATCCTAAGTTCACACTCCTTGATCGAGTGACTGTCGTGTAAGTAATTGATTAAGGATTGCAGAAATTGGCTGAAGTCCCTTGATTTCAACTATGACAAGAGAACAAAGGTCCATTTGTGTCTGAGAGAAAGGAGAGACAAGGAGTGTAACCAGGCAAAAAGAGGGCAGGGTTGAGCTTTTCAAATAGGTGCAGAAGTCAAGACAGGTGCAAAAGGAAGCTGTGAGCCAAAGAGAGGAATAAATGGTTAATGATTAAGGGGTTAAATTAGATAAAGCCCAAACTGAGGGGTATGAATTGTATTAGAAATTAGTTTTGCAGAAAAGCACCCATATAGGAAAGGCATAGAAAGACAGAGGCTATAAGCAGCCAGTAAAAAAAAACCCAGAACATCCCACTAACAATAACCCCAGACACAGGTGACAATCAAAACAGAAACATGATCAAATACAGAAAGAACTCCTAAAGCCATCTTTTTCTTCTGTGAAAATGGAATAATGACAGTGCAGGGGAGTAATCCTCTGTTTCTGGGCCAATGAACCTTAGCAGATCCTAAACAGGATGTGTAAGGACAGATCCTGCAGATAGTCTTTTGGGGGGAAATGAGAGTGGTGGGAGTGGGGTTGACTTTCTTATAATCTTTTCCCCTCCTAAATAACCGAAAGAAGTAATTGGAATGAAAAACTCTTCAGCTAAATCTAAGTCCAAGAAGGGATTAAAAATCTGAGCTAGACGGGACATGGATTGCATAACCAGAGAGGTCTGAATCCACCCCAGCTGCAGAAGGAGAGCTGAGATAGCAGTTGATTTAGTGAATTGCCCATTTAACTCATCTGCATGCCCAGCGCAGCCCATCCCTGCCACAGGTGCTTGGCTGGCAATGCTGTCCTCTGGTGTCGGGTACCACTTTCCTGGATGTCTTACATACCTTCTACATACCTAGATCTGAATTACTTGCTAAGCCTATTCTGTGGGCTTTGGACTAGACAGCTCAGATTTTCAGTTCCTGGAATTCAGATTGTGGCTGTAAACCCTGTCAGGCTGAAGACATTTCAATGTAAATTACTGCATTCAAGAGGAATGCATTAGCCACGGAATGATTATATGAAATGAGATTGCAACAATGCCACAGCTGTGGTTTTAAACAAAAGCTCAAGTAATTGTGGTTGTTTTGTCCAGACCTTAATGAAATTAGCAGGTTATAGAAATGCTTTTCACATGCCTGGGCTGAAAAGAATTATATTTATCTTTTAAGGTAAGAAAGAAAACAAGAGGTACATATTTTCAGATCCTCAAGGAAGTACTAGTGTAAACAGTGTCTTTATGAGATTTTCTCAGCTTTGGGGTCTTATACGACTTATTCTCCCTCTTTTAAAGATAAGAGAAAATTAGAAGTGGAGAGAGGAGGTGAAGCCTATTTTACTTAGGAACAGCAAAGTATATTCTTGGAGTATAACAATTCATTAATTGGTGTTCATTGTATTAGACATTTTTTAATCACTTTACCTTATTCTCACATTTCAAAAGAAAAAAGGAAAACTATCTAGTGCCCCTTCTGAATTTGCAGTTACAGTATCCTTTCCCATGTGGTAGGTCAACAGGACTATATTGCCTTGTTTTGCGTGTCAGGGTCCCATTAACCTAATGTAATAGTTGGCACAGATTTCTGAGCAAGTTTCATCTATGAAGTCAGGAGGAGAATCTGAGTGGAATATAATACTCTGCTAAAACAATAATACTCTCATAATCTAACCCTCATTAACTTGTCAAGCCTAGTGACAGACTTTAATAGCATTCATTCTTTTTATGTTTTATTTTAAGTGATTTCTTTGTAGCCATTTAAAACCTAAAATAAGATTGTTACTCTATCTGCATTTAATAGGGAATCATTCTGCCCTTTTTCTTTTTTTCCTTTTTTTTCTTCTTTTTTTTTTTAGATTGGAAAGCACTTATGTTGATTTGTAAGCCAGCTTGCCACAGATTTCTTTAAGAAGTGGATTGAAGTACATACATTTTATTTATGTTTATTTTCTATCTTGAGTAAATGTTAAAATGCTACAAATTATGTTACAGGGATACTGTTAGAAATTTTGTTCAAAGTCTCATGTTTTTTGTCACCAAAAGCTATATTGAGAATTGAGGGAAAGGATTGGATTTCCATGGCATGGCTGGGCCACCTGACATTGTCAGTTAGCAAAACATATTAGAGAGGAGAAAAATGTAGATGTGTCTGTGGGGGCTTTGTGCCATCCTGTGTTCCTTGTCCCCTTCCACTCCCCACAATGTGCACCCCCTGCTTTCTGGCCTGGAGTGGCTCATGCTAAGGCAGCTCTGGTCTCCCAGAGCAGGGCTGGATCAGCACAACGCCCTCCCCTGAGGTCAGGGAGTTCTTGTAGCTCACCATGACTTCAGTGTAGGTTGGGAAGTTCAGCATCTGACAAGAGCAAGCTCTGAATTCCTCATAGAACTCTCCCTTGTCAGGTTCCCTGAGGGCTGATATCCTTAGCATGATGAGAATTTAATTCACCCACTGGCTGATTCACCACACATCAGGTGCTCATACCTTTGTTCATACCTTTAAAATCTGGAATGAAGACTTGTCAACGATTCTAAAAAGAAAAAAAGCTATCAAAAAAGGTTGAAACTTTACTTTGAAAGAAATTAGGAGCATCGAACATTCTATAGCTTAGCTGCTGTTTCAGTTTTGAAAATGGTGTGAAAATACAACAATTTTGTTCCTTAAACTTGATTCCTTCGTACATTTAGTTACATACCTCAAAAATAATAAATACCTTTTCAAACTGATATTACATTGGTTTCTTTTTCATTAGGTCTCTGTAACCACTTTCTACCCATTTGGGTCCCCCAAAACATAACAATGAAAAAGTAATATACAATTCCTAATGATTTTCTGAAATACTGCACAGGTGCAAGCTGCAGCTGTTATGAGTAAACTAGATTTTGCTAAACTAATTCAAATCCCATTGGGGAAATAGAAGAACCACTGCATTCCCATAAAAAGAAAAATGTTTTCATTGTAGGATAATGAAGTTTCCATGTACATTGTACCTAGTCAAAAGGTGCTTTACAAAGAAAATTAAAGTTATCTTATAAAAATTGATGAAATATATAATCTCTTAGATTCTCACTTTGTTAAAAGTAAATGGTATTAGTTATCATCTTAAAGAAACCTCACTAGCATTTTCAAAATTGAATGAAATGGCTAAGATTATGTTACAGATACAAAAATAGATCTGAAATAAAACAATAAGGCATTATCCAGACATATTTAAAATATATCACTTTTAATATGAACAGGTATATTACAGTGAAAATTACGTTTCTCTGCACATTTCTAAATGTGTGTTTGCATCTGTTCATATGCTAAATGCACTATTTGTGTTGCCAGGCTATTCAAAAAGGAAGCTGTCTGAAAGATTTGGGTGTTATTTTTATTTTAAAACCCATATTCTGTTTCCATGATAGGGATTTCATGGAGAAAGCATCCACACCATCACCTCCAGATCAACTGGCTGGTGGTGGATGGAGCTGAAGGAGTGGGTTTCTCATCTTTGCCTCTCAGCACCTTCTCAGGCTCGAGGTAACACTAACCCCTGTGAGGTGTGGAGACCTCAGCTGAGGTGTGGACATGTAACTGAGAGAGGACGTTGCTCTGTCTAGTGATTGGCACAATAAGATTAGCTTGGAGTCTCAAAGTGCATTTGCAAAAAAGTGAAAAGAACTGAATAAGTTTCTGTACTAACACATAAAATACAAATCTCAGAATAATAACACGTTTTTCACTAGAAAAGAAGTTATTTTGAAGCAAAACTTTCCTTCTCAAACTAAAGTGTTAAGCTGCTCTGAAAATCTGGAATTCCTGAAACACAGTTTAGCTCTGGGACCACTGCTAAAAATCATTATCAGTGCTCAGGCACTGGTAACAGGATACACCCTCCATAAACATCTGCAGGGCTGCCTTGATTGGCACCAGCCAAGGAACTGGGGGCTGCATTGTAAACCCTGTTGTGCAAACTGGGGACCTGACAGCAGGCTCCTGGTTTGTACACGGGCATGCTGCTGGTCCTGAGCCTTTCCACTGACATCTTGTTATGGGAGAGAATCTTGGAAAAAACACCTTGGAAACCGTCTCACTGCTAGCCTCAGGGAGAGCCCATTCAAAGCAGAGCAAATTACTCTAATAATTTATTAGCTCACAGGTTGTTAAAGGCTTATTTATACATTCCATAGGGAAATTTTCAGCTTCCTAATTTGTATGTATTATCTGTTTAAAAACTAAGAATCATTGCAGACTTTGGATTTGCACTATGAAGAAGGGCTAAATTAATATTTTAGTTTTCTAATGATGCTAGCAGGAATGAATAACTTTTTTTTTTTTCCCCTGCTAATATCCAAGATCAGAAGTGGATTACTTATCTGAATTTGTCTTGGTACTTCTTTACACGCTTTATGATTGTTTTTAAACTAAGTGGATGAATTTAAAATCAGTTTCCTCTGTTTGGAGAGATTTATTTTTCTAAAAACATGAATGAATGCTAGTAGAGACTTTAAAAGTGGGATGTAGAACACCAAGCCATGTATAACAGTGGCGTATTTTGCTATTGTGATATTTCCATCATAAAATCTGAATAGGCTCTGATTGGACACTGTAAAAATAATGCATTTTATGTCATCTTAAAATAGATTTTTTGGACTAAAAGAGAGAAATTTAATTTTTTTTTGGTTTTTTTACTTCCTCAGTGCCTGCAGTATTTTGTAACTTTATTTTTGGACATAACCCATATTCTGCAGAAAATGGATTTGAAATGGGGCTTAGACTCTGTGGGAATTTTTGCCCACTTGAATCAGACTGGAGAAGATTCCATCCTGACTGGAAAAACCACTCCACTTTGCTTAATAAGCAGAGCTGTCACTCACTTCTGTCATTCTGGGCAGTCATATCACCTCCAACTTTCTTAGGAAGATGAGTCTAAGGCAACACCCTGAAAATCTATGGAAAGAATTGATGTGCTGGTTGCAGCTCAGGTGTTCAATTTTCATGTTAAACACCTGAAGCCTTTTGAATTTTGAGGTACATTTTGTTGCATATTTCCAAATTCATTCCCATGTACATTTTGTCATGCTTCTAGCCAAGAGAAGACAAATTTCTGAGGCTGCATCTGTCTGAAAGGCATGTCCCAGCCAGTCAGATTTTGGAAGGAGTTATTAACAAATGCTTGTGTGTGAAAGGCTAATAGAAAGGCAAACTGTTAGCAGCAATAATTCCTTTATGAAAAATTACTACATTACATATGTTTCAACATGTAAACCGTGAATAGAGCTAGCAATGGGGCCCATTAGGCTTAGTGTGTTTATTTGCTTACTGTAAACTAAATATCCTCAGAAATATCTGCTGGAATGAGTCAGTAATTTACAAATTGGAAATCTTGCAGAAGTGCTTCAGCAGATCTTTATGATTATGCACACGTGCCTTTAGGAACAGCATACTTTCTGCATGCTTTTAAGGATCAGGAAAATAGATTAAGGATATCAAAGCAAAATACAGACCTCCTGCAACAGATCATTTTAAATTCTGAACAGTTTGGAGAGCATGTAACCATTACAGCCACTCCATATTTATTTTGATAATTATGCCACATAGAATGTGTTGCTTTTCACCCCATCCTGTAAAACTCAGAAGTTTACAGTCTAGTGTGGATTTGCAGCATCAGAATGCTAGAGATGGACCAGTTCCAGCACTTATTGAATCATTAGCCTTAGGCAGAAAAAATTTAAGATATCCATACAGAAAAGAATTTATTCAAATATTATATGAGGTTTGACTTAGACTAGGGAATTATAATTGTCAAGATTGACAGGTGATACTGCCTTCTTTCACATCTCTGTGACTTTCCTTTATACATCATGTCAATCATTCCCCTTCTAAATTTATTTAAATAATGTGTTATTCCTCTTTAGAGATGTTAACCCATTAGTATCTACTGCCCTACCAGGATCTAATCAGGACAGAAAATGAACTCTCCATAGGAGTTTATGTCAGGAGTCATAACATAAAAGACGTGGATAAAATTAAGAAGGCTTAATAAAGTTTATCTAATGAAAAACATGATTCTGAAAATAAGAAAGGGGTCAAATTGGCTGCTTGCCTAATAATGCTATGGAGGTGAAATTAAAGCAAAAGTGAAAAGGTATACTCAATACAGAAAAATGTTAAAAGCAGAATCAATTTCAAACCAATAAAATACATCTTTCAAGTGTAGAATATTAATAATGAAATATTCTGTGCCAAAATATCTATAAAATAATATATATTAAGATCATTAGAGCAATAGAAGCCTTAGGAAAGAGAGGTCATTCGCTACATGGAGAAGATTAAGATATTTTGAGAAATAAGAAAGCCAAAGAGTTTAGGAGCACTTCTACATTTGGAAAGAATTAATATGTCTATTGTTTAAGTGGATATATATCATCCATTTATAACCCAAAAAAAGATGTTAAGTAACATCTGGAGGTGATAAACATTTGAAATCATCAAACTGGGAGAATTGCACAAAAAAGAGCTGGTTGATGACATCTCTGGTTTGATAGTGTTGATTTGTAATAAATCTCAGGGACTGCAGAAAAAAATCCAGAAGACTGAGGTAGAGTTTATATTGTGCCAATAATCAGAAATACTAATATGAGAAGCATGATATTTATAAGCCTAGAGCTCCTATCTTTAATTATGAAAAGTTGGATACACTTTCACTATTGGGGACACAAAGGAGAACTATTCATGCTAACCAATATAAATTTGTGGGAAATGTATATTGTTCAACAAACATAATTTTACTGTTAGTTTATTTGGAGATTATAACAGTGATCATCACAATTATGGTAGTATGTAGGAATTATAGACATGCAAGCTGAATCCCATTTTATTGAGGATAAATGGAGAATAAATATCAAACAGAGAATAAATGCTTCACCCAGATCTTTTGGTGATTCAGATGTTTGGATGCTCATGGAATAAAATTCTCTTCACAAACACAGCATCTGATCAGTGAAAGCCAATGGATAGGAATGAATGGAGAAAAAAAGAAAAAATGCTCACTTAATAGCTGGGTGGTGGCAATACCTGCTTCCTCCTGCCTGGAATAAAACAGAAAACTTTTCCAAAGAGTGTCAGAATGATAATATAAAAACAAATCTTTTATTGAAAGCCTTCAAGGTGCACAGCATGGCAATGTGCACACATGATACAATATTTCTATAATTTTATGAAGTTATCTGATTAGTACACCCATCAAATATTGTCCAATTAGAAGGGCAGTTGGTTAGGCAACTTTCCCCCAGGTTCTGCCCCACTGAAGCTCTCCCCACCCCAATCTTTTAGCCCTACATTTTCTAGTGTATGTGATATATGGTGCAAAACAAAGTGTCCTTGCTAGACTAATGGCAACACTAAAAAGAATTTCAAGAACTTATTAGTAAGTGTTTTTTAAACTATGGAAGAGGACAGAAAACATACTAGAAGGTACAATGATGTATTAGCAGTCTACAAAGTTTCAATTATATGAAAAAGTATATTAATGGCTAAAAGTCTTTAGGCATCACCAACCACCCTGTGTTGGTGGGAGCCCTAATGGAATAATACTGAAAGATGGTTTTGCATAAGCATCATTGTGCTAAGAATAACTTTCTGGTAATCCTTGCCCTCAGGGAAAACAGTACTAATAGTAATATAATGTTTATAAATGAAAAAAAAAAACAAACACATTTTAAAAACTATGATATACTTTAAAAAATATTTCCTCTCTAGCCATATCTGTCTAGAGAGAAAGCAGAAAAATATGCAGAATCCTTTGTCGTGTAATATAGGTGAAAATTTGTTCAGTCTGTTCTCTTCCTCTCATTACTCATTTTTCTACAGTGATCTCAGAAATATTATGGGTTGTGCAATTTGCAAACCCATAATATGTGTGAGAGTGAGTTTCACACACAAAGGGACATGAAAAGCTTGAAAAGCGGTTTCACCTCATGATTTGCCTCTGCCTTTCATTGATTTCAGCTACCTGTCAGGCTCAGCTCTTATCTTTGACATTACTAAACTCTGCTGTGTTCAAAGTTGTAAATTATAATAAAACTCTTCTATTCATCATTTCAGTGCCATGTGCATAACAATTATTCTAACTGCACAATAAATGTCAGACCAAATTGTTCAAGGCCTTTTTTCGTATATTTAAGTGTGACTGAGGAAACACTGAAAGAATTTAAGGAAATTGCTTAGAAGTTGAATTATTTTCTAACTTCATTACATACCACAAAAGATTTTCGGGGATATATTTTTTTTTCTCACTATAAAGCTGAAAAGCTGTCTGGGATTTAAAACTTTTTTCTTTCCACTTTATTTGAACCCAAGTCAGTTTAAGCAGTTTGTGTTTAACAATTTTTTTTTTGAAGCTGGATGCCAGTTACAGGATATCTGATCTAATAAGTTTGAGAAATGATTGGAATCCTTTGAACATTATTTTAAAGTAATAATTATTTATTGGGTCAAACCTTTACCCAGAATTCTCCCACAAATGGCAAGAGTTAAAAACTAGATGGTGAATGGTCAATTGTGACACAACAGACTGATAGTACAGAGTTTCAAATCTCCGTGAAAAGTCCAATGTTAACATATTTGTAAATATTCAGTGAATATTTATGATGTAGCTTTGAAGTTAAGAAATTTTTTCATGAATAATCAAATCCAGAGAAAGCCATGAGAAAATATTAGAGTATCATGTGACTAGTAATGTGGTAGCCTTATGTCAAATAGAACTAAACCAATACTAATTAATCCACAATAGAGTGGATTATTTGAATTTCCTGCGCATATTACATGTGTAATGCATCAATTCAGGAATGATTCCTGGGAGTTTCTAGTCATCCTGACTCTGAGACACAATTTCAGAAGCTCACAGAATTGGGATGTCTTAATGAAAAGGAGAAGATTCAATCTGTTTAGGAAAAGAGCAGTGAGGTAGATAATGTGACATCTGCAAATTGGTGCTGGACTCTATTTCAGAAAGCATGCATGATTAGAGACATGATAAGTCTGAACCAGCCTTGCAGTTCCCAGCTTTTTGTAAAGCATATTTTTCTAGAGGAAGAAAAATATCTTAAGGAATATGTCTAGTCCTTTTGGAGACCATTTTGCCTATTGAAAAATATACAAAAATTCCAATTTTTTTATTAGTTTTTAAAAGGTGAAATTTTATATCCCTCTAAAAATGAAAAATTGTTTTTGGCATCTAAACCATAAAGACAGAAACAATTTTGCTTCGTTTCTAGGTCAATTCATTTAAGTAGATTTGGAAAGTGTTGCTACTCTTATAACTACCAAAACCAAAATGTCTACATGCTCTTTAAACAAGCAAAAAAATATTTGAAACTCGGGGAACCAAGTGAAGATTGGAAGAACAATGAAGGTGTGCTTGTGGTTGCTGGAGATTAATGGCTTTTACATCAAAAAAGCCTAAAATTTTTTGCTGTGACCAGTTTTGTTTATATTTTTTTTCCGAAGTGAAATTTCTTCCTTTAAAGTTCATAAGGGCACTTACTGCTACTGTTATATATATAAATATATATGATTATATATGCATATACATATATACATATATATATACACATCTACAGTATATAAAAAATGCAGAGTTCTACTTTTCTGCCTGCTTGTGATGCAGACCATGTACAGTGCCAGGTGCTGAAACACTCAGTTGCCAAACCCCTTGGATCTCATTATGACTTTTTTCATATGAGCACACTCAGGAATTAACAACATAATTGAGATTGGTCAATCTTTTAAAAGTTTGTGTCCTTGAGATGTGTGCCAAAATTCCCTTAGAACTTCTCAATCTGGAGAAATGTCTTTAGTTTTCTGTACTAATTGGATTTGTATATTCAAATTCAGAAAACATAATAGAAATAAAGTTTGCTCCATTTAATTGAAAGAACACTTATAAATGTATTTGTTTTAAATCCAGTGGTGATGATGTTAATTTTGGTGTGGGAGAAAAAGAACTGGCAGAGACATCTGATTAATCTATTTTTTATCTGATAGAAGAGGGTTCTGACTTTATTCTACCAACATACTTGCAAAAATTAGTCTAATTACTAACACTGAAGCTTTTATGGTAATGCAAAAGTCTGTTTTTTGATCACTGAAAGTTCTTAAAAGGATCTGTTTAAATGTTGCAGTGTAGGGTCACCAGTATTTCTTCTACAAACTCAAGAACAGTCTGGCTAAAAGACCCTGACTCAGTCACTTCCTAGGTCTTCTCTGGAGTTGCTGCAGGGTGGTATTGCTGTCACAGTAAATCCATAAAGAAATCTCAATTAATATCTTCATTTATTGTGAAGAACATAATGGAGTGACACTACAGGATATGTCTGCATTAGGATTAGGAGTGCTTTTTCTTAAAAGAATCCACCAGCTGTCACCATTCATTCTGCTTTTGTTCAGGGTAGGGAGCAACAATTTTCTTCTATGAGCTTGATGTAAACTTGCTTTCTGATAATAAAAACCGTGCGCAGCGCCTTCAAGGGGCACTAAACCAGAAGTTTGGGCTAAATCTAAAGCTCAGAGGTACTCGTGCTGTTGTGGGTTTAATTTTGTAATTGTAAAATGTCAACATGAAATATTTTTGGATGTAAAATGTCTTGGAGGTTACATTTAATTTTTTTCTTTTAAGTGAAAGATCAAATTTTCAATGAAGAAAGAAGAATGCCAACAATTCTTGCTTAAAGTCAGATATTTTACAATTTAATAATGCAATACTGAGCTTATGTGTTTCATCTTACCAGAAATTAAATTTAACACTTGAATTAAACTTGAAGATTAGAATTCAAGTAGAGATGCAGTGAGCACTATAGAAGGTTAAACCCTTGATTCCATCACACTACTGAATGCGTAAGACTGGGAGTAAGAAAACGGGAAACATGGAAGCTTATTGAAGCCTCTAGCAATAATTTTCTATCAAATTTATAATGTCCTGAAAAAAACAAACCACCAAAAAACAAAACAAACCAAAAAAACCCCAACACGACCTAATCCCTTGTAATTTTTTATATAACCTTAACTGAGGGATTGGAAGCAAAAATGGTTGTAGAGAATTGGAATGTCAGACCACTTACCAACTGAGACTCAGCTAGCAGCTCCTTCAAATGGCCTGAGACAGCTGAAGTAAAGTTTTTAAGAGGATGTTGAACTTCAGAATATTTCCTATATCCAAAATTAAACATATCTTACTGTAGGTAAACAGTTTAATAACTACCCAAAAGCACAGAAAGGTCTGTCAAAAAATGACAGCTTTGTCAGGATCTCTGTGGGAATTTGGAATGGGTTTTCTGATTTACTTAGATACTGAAAGTAGAAAAAGAATGATCTAGAAAGTTCAAAAGTGAAAATACTTGCTTTAATCTTCTCCCACTGAAATCACTAAGATGTTTGTTTGGTTTCTTTTTCATGCAATTTCAGGGAGAAAAGATATGATTGTCACAGCTTTCTATTCTAAAGAGTCTTTTAGAAATGCACTGGTTGCGGAGAACTAAGATAAGATCTCTCCAGAAGTAAAATCTTGTTCATTTATTCAGTCTGTTAAAATTTAAATGGAATTTAATTGATTCATGGGCTTTGTGTTGATCATTTGCAGGCATCTACTGCCATAATTTCAGTGTGCTTTAAGATGTCAAGATTGCTGAGTGAACAATGTAAGGGCAGCAAAATGGCAGTCATTGAATAAATGTTCCCAAATAAATAATTTAACCAGACCTATTATATTTCAACAGAGAAATTCAATCTACTATTTTCCCTGTACTACAGAAATAATACTCTGTTTTAATCACTGGGGGTTTTTTTTATTTTTTTGTTTTTGTTTCTGTTTTTTTTTTTTTTTTTTAACTTATAATAGAGTGAAATTCTCCTTCCATCTATGTATTAATTTTTTCTGGACACATCCCAAAAGCTCAAGATTTATGAATAGCATTCCAAGATTAATTAAAGCATTCCCATTTAGAGTAGAAATGCACATTCCTTACTTCCTTCCCACCTTTTATCAGGCAGAAGCCAGCAGTATTTACTTATACTCTAGTGTAGTTCTTAGAAGAGTAACTTGAAGGAAAGAAGAGGGAAGTGTGTTTACAGCATAACTAATTATTCACTTTCCTGACTCTAGGTAAAAGGAATATATGTGACACAGTAGATTCTGCTCTTGCCATTGGAAATATAAATTAACTCTCCTGACTCTAGGAGATTTGTGTGTAGAACTGAACTGGTGTAACTGAGATCAGAGCCTGTTCCAAAGATCTTGAATAATTCCTATAAGGCAAATGCCTTCAGCTGTCAATCTTACCAACTGACCTGTCAGTGTCACATAATAATTAAACAGCAGCTGGCATTAGTGCAAATTTATAATTGCTATAATCCTTATTGCTGACATGTCAATATTTAACTTGCATTAACCTTTCCTTTGAGGCTTACAAATAGTGCATCTCTGGCTTGCTCAGTCTAATTTTTCATGTCATGCCTAGCAAGGTACAAAGATTTATAATGTCATTTGGTGATGGATACAGACCACTCCTTTGCTTAGCCTTGTAAGATGCACTAACTCTCCAACACTGGTTCATTAATTATTTTTCTACCCTGCCTGATAACTACTTTTTAACCATTTAAACAATTAATGACATGAAGGTCAAGTCTCCAATATTTAGTGTAAGAATGTCACTCTTCTGAATTTTGGACTGCTTTTTTGGAGGGGGAGACCATCCTAACTATATAATGCAGGTTCAGTTTCTAGAACTTTTTCAGTTTGAAATGTAGCTAAAGGAAAACAATAGTATTAAAACTTCAGGGAGAAATGTTGCAAATTTTGGAATATTTATGAAAAGTCAAAATCAAGCCACTATTTTAGCAGTCTGTCTTGAGAAAACAAATTTGAAAATTCTGGCCAGAATGGTTTGTTTTGGTTCATGGACATTCTAGTTGACAAACCAAAAAGATGAAAAGTCAACCTTATGCTATGTTTGACAGTGATAAATTGTATGTAAACTTTTTTGTAATGTAAACAAAAGTAAAAAAAAACACCTCATTGTATAGAGAGTAATGCAAAACAAAACTTTTTGTTTTGCATTATTCTCTATACAATGAGGATTTTTATTCAGCTACTTATCATATGGAAGCTTATAAAAACAATTATCATTCGATGCAGCATTACATTTGGGCTCCAGATACTTGCAATGATCACAAAATTAAATGACATTTGGCTCCCAAACCCTTGTGACTGCTCTTCTGTTCATCACACTAAAATAAAGCATGTTCTAGGAAGCTAACCCATATTTCCATTTCCGAAGATCTCATGGTTATTTTGCCTTCCTCTCTTTAGGTTTCTGAGAGTTATTTAACAAGTACCTGTATGCTTTATATTCCTTACAGCAATGATAATGCTATGACTAGTATAACTGTTCAGCATATCCTAAATATTGTCATCAAAAAATTCTCATAGCAAAGTGAAGTAAAAGACTTTTTATTAACATCTGAGTGTTTTCTCTTCAGCCTTATCTTATATTTCCATTACGTGTCTGATAATGGCAAATTATAGGTCAGGGCTCTTCCTTGAAAGGATGAATTGCAATTCTACCTGGTGTAGACACTGTTTCATGATTTATTGAAGTTACAAATAACCTAAACTCATGTTATAATTAAGCAATCTAATTTGTCACTTACTGTTACATTTCTGAGGGTTCTTGACTCTGCACTCCATGGGAAATCGCTGATCATGTCTTCCAGACCAAGTTCTAAAGCTGAATGTGTGTAGTGAATTGATAAATGCCAGGCATCATGGGTAGCAGGCACAATAGATGGTACTTAATTCAATTGATTAGGAGGAAATGAGAAATGTGAGCATGAAATAAGTGTATTAGACCAGAATCTATATGAACAAAAACTCCTTTTGTGTCTGAACATTCCATAAATCTCTGAATTGTCTTTAAAAATAAGTAACTTTTAAAAAGAAAATATTTGAACATTCTGGAGAATCCATATGTCCTATGAGTTCAATGATTAAATTTAATTATTGCTACAGTTACATCAACACATACTGTAATATGATATAACCAGCTGTGATTGGTTGTGGCACAGAAATTGCATAGATGTGTTTGATTTTAAAAAAGGCCTGTGCCAAATGTTCTTGTTTTACAAACATACAAGGTATTTTGAAATTCCAGAAAGGTTTAAGATGCAGGCTGTCAACTTTGTTTATTTATTATGATGACTCCTTAAAAGGTTTCAAGTTGATCTGGGAAGATTTTTCTAAAATTAATTTCCTGGATATAAGAACTAAAATATTTTTAGAACAAGTAAAACCTATTTTTTATACATGTAAATCCCTTCCAATATTATTTGTTAAATTGTCTTAAATACATAATAAATAAGTTGCTGTAACTCTTCTCCATAATAAATCCATTTTAATGCTCTTATACTAAATGAACACATATTTGGATTTTTCATTCATTCTTCCCCTAGATTTTTCATTATTTCTTTTTCCTTTATCAAATCTTATTTTTACTTAAATTAGTTTACTGCATATCACCTGGATATCTCTTTTCCTAATAAATTATGTTGATCTCTTGTAAAATTTCCTGTATCTTTCAATATTGATATTATGATCTTCATATTTTGGTACTTTGATTTCAGAATTCTTCTCTTTTTTTTCATCCCAAGTGATGTTTACAAGCCCAGGCAGATGGTGTAAGTCATTGGAGAAGGAATTAAAAGATGGCACACATTTTAGATAACGTATCAAAAGATGGCTCATCTATACAGCATGACATACTGTTAGAAAGAAAGTTACCAAACCCCCTTTCTTGCCAAGTTTATAATATCCAAATTATTTTCCCTTACACGTTGGGCAATATGTGGGGAAAAAAAAAAGTAAATAGAATTAGATAAATATGTGCAGTGGTTTTAAAAAATAATGCTGAAATGAAAAATGTATAGATTCTATGGTAGAATGTCTCTGTCTTTCCACTAGGCCAGGTTGCTCAAAATCCCATCCATCCTGGCCTTGAACACTTCCAGGGATGGGGCATCCACAGCTTCCCTGGGCAACCTGGACCAGTCTTCCAACCTCACAGGGAAGAATTTCTTCCTGATACCTAATCTAAATCCACCCTCTTTGAGTTTGAAGCCATGATCCCTTGCCCTATTCTATACCACTGCAGAGTGGCACACATGATACCCTCCCTTTAACAGCCCTGTATTTTAGACAAGGATACAGAGCCAGTCTCCCTTGTGCTTTTTTTTTGATTTTTATAGTTGTACATTTTTCATGGGGTGAGGAGGATCTCAGTCTTGGTTCGGGCTACTTTTCATAATCTAATCAGTAAGAAATGCTTTGGGGAAGTACAAATTACAGGTCTACATCTCTAGAGGGAAAAGGCTGCCTGGAAGAAAGTTCTCCTTCTTTCTTTATCCATATATATATTGTGAAAAAAGTAATTTCCTTTTTTACTACATATAGACTCCTGGAAGTGGATGTTGCTTTGAATTTCCAAAGGGTGAAAGTTTGGGTGAAAAGTTCAGACTAATTCCTCTGCAGCTACTTTTTTTTCTGTGTGTAGACATGTACCTTTTTATTGTGCAGTATTTAGATTGCATGCTGAGACTCCTTCTGGATAACTAATTTTTAGATGTTAAAATGTTAAATGATACCAGTAAGAGATAATATGAAAAATCCCATGAATTTCAAAGTCTTGAGAGGAATAGTTTACTGGGAAATATTTGCAGTGATTACTTTATATTGATTAATATCTTATGAGATTTCTAATATTTAAAGCTAACAATACTAACCAGATGGGATTGAATTCTTGTGCCAGCCCTTGTGTTTGATTTCACTCCATTGAAGAAGGATTTATGCACGAAATTTTCACTATTGTTTCTTGTCTCTTCAGTGCACTAGATCACTGCTATATTTTTTCAGATTGCTGTAGTCTTTAGCCCATAAAGGACAACTCCAATCATCTGTGCTGTGCTTGACTGCGAAATGAGCATCTGCTTAAAAAACATCTTTATGTTTTCAATATCATAAATTTTACCAGCCAAAACCAACCAAGCTTGAAGAAGTGGATTATTGTGTCACATCAGCTCTCAATAGCCCTAACTGTCCTTATGCGAAAAAAACATCAAAAAAACATCAGTGCCAGAGCTGTATTTCAAGATACCAGATTACAAAAATCTTTCAGGAAAAGTAAGGGAAGTCTCATAATTGCAGACAAAGGATATGAAAACATGTCTGGATAAAGTTCAAGAGAATATATGGTTTAGTTCTTTCCATGAAGGTGAAGTAAGGAAATGAGCCATCTTTTTGAGTTTCATGTTCTGTGACTAGATATTTTGTACTATCTAATGTGACGAATTTATTCTCTAACTCTTAAAATCTTAGGTGTGCCATATATTCAGTATGATAGAACAGCAGATGCTTGCAACATAAAATATTATTGTTCCTGCCTGCTCTTTTTTCTAATTTGGATAGCACTAGGTGTTCAACTTCAGCAGGAAAGTAGATAAACCTATGGCTCAAATTGTGAATACTACCAGGCAGAAGACAATTGGCTGTATGTGTTTGGGAAGAGTGCTGCTGCAGCTGGCATGTGTTGGCTGTACATTTTTATAATACCTGGACTAAACAAAAGTCACATTCTCAACATATGAATTAAAAAAAAAAAAAAATTTAAGAAATGGAGATGGTCAGTCATGTGTTATGCTTCCTTACCTAGACTGTCTAGACTGTCTAGTGAAAACTGGGAGTGTAAGGTCCTGGAAAGGGGAGGTGCTTCACAGAAGAGAGATTCCCAAAAGGGAGAAGTGGTCTTGGGGAAAATACTAGGGGAAAAGGAGAGAGGGAGAAGGGAGGGAAAAAGGAGGACAGGGAGGGAAGAAATTACAGGAAGTAGAAGGTGAAGATTGAAGCTGGAGAATAAAGCTGGAAAGTAGGGGAAGGTTCCAGAGATGTGTGGACTCAAATGCTGGTGATTCCCAAGAATGGAGTGCACCAGTACAACATTCTCAGCTTCCCTGGGTGAGCATCTATGTCCCATCTGGGAACTGGAAACCCACAGAACCCAGTGTGGTGGGGGGAGACAGTGAGCAGTATGCTAGTAACTGAGTCAGGTGTAAGGGAATATTTCAGGTTTTTAAATTCTGTTATGCAAATCCACTATGGGATAACTTAATCTCACCTTCTTTTATTCAGATTTGGGAATAATTCAAATTGTTCTTATTAGAAAGTTATGTTTGCCTTACTATAAATTGCATCTGACTTTGACTTTCCTTCTTTAAATGTTTAGTGTGTTCTTAATGCTTAAAGTTACACCATGCTTCAAAAGATTTTAAGAATTACCTTAATGTCATGAAAGAAAAAGTGTATATTTTTCAGTTCAATAACAAAATGCTTTAATATGTACTTATTTACTCTTATATAGTTACACAGGATTTAGATTTTCATACATTTCACCAATTATTACTGTATTCAAGATTGTGCTCATCCAGATGCTATATCCTCTTTAGTCTGTATTTACATATAGCTATACTTTTATATTTAACTTTGTCTATATGGTTTACTTTATATCCTATTATTTCTCAGACAGAAAAGGTCAGTGCAGTCCAAAATCAATTAATTAAATTATTTATTTTTGAAGCCTTGTTTCAGAATCAAGAGGAGAAGACATAAAATTGGATCTGAAATACCCTGTGACACTCAAGTTTTTGATCTTCCTTTCCCTGGAAAGGATTAAGACCTGTATATAGATACCTGAATAGAAAACGACCTCATTATTTTTTCATATTTTGTCTCATATAATTATGTCCTTCTTCAGACACACTTTTGATCTATGTTACCATGCATAAATCATATCTGAGTTCACAGAGCAATCTGACCTTGGGAAAATTGGGCTCGTTCAGGTACAAACTCTGTTTCAGAAAGTCAATACAGGTTTGTAGAGATCTAGTTGCCAAAAAGGTTGGAAATAGGAAGACATTGTTTCTTTTGCAAAGTTTCATATTAAATTAATTTCTGAAGTCTAAGCATACCTAATTTTGTGCTAGTAAAATGAGCTACTAGCAAAACCTTTCAACAAATCCAAAAACTCGGTAATGAGATCTACTCATCTCCGAGTCTCAAAAAATCAGAGGTAAATTCCTCATCTACATTAAACTGTTTGTGAGATTATCCTATTTCCTCTCAGTCCCAAAAGGAATGCACAAGACAGAGAGCAGGGAAGCAAATACAGCTTCCTGTAAGATCTCTTGAGCACTTATTGCAGAAACCTTAAGATTAGCAAAGCTGTTGGGAGAAAGCTAAAGCAGAAGCATTTGATGGTGATTTGATGATCATAGTTTGCCTAAATATGATAATCTATCATATACTAAACCATTCTCTTGTATATCTGAAAGCATTTGAACTAAATAACAAATTTCTCTTAACTGACTGCTTGAATGCCCACATGTGAAGGAAAGGACTTGCATGAGCTGAGTATTTTCCACTGAATCATAAGAATTAATTTGGGTACTGGTGAGATGAGGTGCCGTGGAAACTGACTACTTTTAAGTCCACTCAGGGAGCTCAGTCCCTTTTTTTGCAAGTTATGAATGTTTAATTCTGAATGGCAGCAGTCATTGATGAATGTCTCTTCCCTACATTCCCTTGATTTAGTGCAACCAAACTGGCAAGTGTACAGTATGGGAGACAATGCTGGTAGCATTTGTGTCTCATTTAGTATCTCACAAGAGTTCCTGTGATAAGAACAGCTAGTTTCAGGGTTTTTGGTACCTATTCTCTTCACTTATTGCTATGCCTCTATCATGTCTTTCAACCTGTGTGGAGAGTATTAAGGTTGGTAAGTCACCATCTCCAACTTTAGAATATTGCAATATTTTTTCACAACATACTCATCCTATGAATTGAGCTGATCCAAGACTCATTACAAATATTGGATATTTACATTTAATTCAAAAATCAAGATATATTAGTTGACTGCATAATGACAACAAAACCTTTGTTTTTTCATCCATGGAAAATTAAATCCTATCGTGTATCTGTAGGAAGATTTCCACTAAATATAAGAACTAAACCCATGAGATGGATATTAGTGAATCTTCATTTAATACTTTGTAAAGTTTCATCACTCTTATTCAAGAAAAGTTAACTCTGAGGGTCTTAGAAAAAAACAAACCTATAATGATCAAGAGGAGAAAAGCTCTACTGTGAGTAAGGGGAAGAATAAAGGGTCTGCTAAGTAATGTTACCTGTATCAAAGGTGGGAGGTCTAGGATCCTTTAGGAGTTCTGGCAGTGTGAATATGGGTAGCAAAGAGCCTTGAAACAGCTTCAACTCATTAAGGATGAAAAATAACAAAGATGTAGCTAGGCTCTAAGAGAAAAATTAATTCTTTGTAACTTCAGGTCTCTAACTTGGATCCTCTGAGTCATCCCCTGCTAGGTAATTTATATTCTCACTGGAAAGTTCTTAGAATCCCACATGAACTGGATAATTTGCACAGAGAGGTTATTTCTGTTTCACAGCTGAAAATTCATAAGAGTATTTGTGTACCTGAATCTTATTCATCAGGGATCTGTGTTCTGATAATTTTTTAATCAGCAAATCAGACCTAAACATGAGTTAGGCAAATAATTACCTTCATGGCTCTGTGACTACATAATAAAAAAAAAAAAAGTAATGAGAAGAAAATATTAATATAAGATACTAGCTGAAAGTATTGCTTTCTTTAAACATATGTCCAGAAATATGATTTATAATTAGAAGAAAATAAAGATTAGTGTTGGAAAGAACTAAGAATTTACTGGTAACTACAGCTGAAAAAAAGCAAAATCTTAATTGAATTATCTCTCCTACAATCATAGGTACAGAACTGATGGAGAAAAATAGTGATAAAAACAATGAATCTTTTGACTGTGTGGGAATACTTGTGCTACCTGGATAGTTGAGGGATGCATAATATACATAAAAAAGAGATATATAAATACAAGTACATTGAGATCAAATTTTGAACATGATTAATGAAAGCACGATTATAAAAAATCAAATACTTAAAAATTTAAAGAGGAAACAGGCTTATAAAGGTGATAAAAACGTCTTTTAGAAACATTTTAGGATTTTGTGTGAGATACGAGCATAAAGCTATTTATGCTATTGATTTGATTGCCATGACAGGGTAACTTTGTTTCTGCCAAAACAGAGGTTTTTAATTTTCTTCACTCTGTGACCTTTTAAAATTGCAGGAGTTCAATGGCAACCAGTTTGGAACATCCATCATACTCACTGCACCTGCTCCAATGTCCCTGACTACATGGGTGCTGAAATGGGAAAGAAATTAACAGTTCATTTGTGAAAAGTGTGCTTTCTTCCCTGAGCACCTGATGAGACTTCTCCCTCCATGTGTCTCTTACAGATAAATCAGCATTCATACTTCACTGCACAAAACTTGCATAAAATTGCAAAAGTATACAGTAAAATATCTCAAAACAATGAAAAGAAGTATAGAAAATTATTTGGGGTTCCTGAAACAAAGGAAAAGTGAACAATCAACATTATAGAAATTATACATGTATTTCAATGACAGATAGGTCAATAAATAATATATAGATAATAAAATTTTCCTATACATCATATTCAATTAATAAATTAAATATCACCTGGACTGGACTCTTTTCTGTATAGATACCAGAAGAACTGGCAAAGAAGAGCTGCTCAAATATTTACCTCAAATGTCAGACAAGACACATACATCTGAAAAGAGAATTTATTTGAATTTATTTGATAGCACTAGCATAGAAATGATGATGAGGATGATGATGATGATGATGATTACTATTAGCAAGTAAAACCCCCCGACACACAGATATTTTCTCTGTTGAAAAAACCCATTGAACATCTTATCCTATTCTTACACTGTGTGAACCAAATACATGCAAGTAACACCCAGACAAAAACAACCCATGACTGAAGTGCAAAGAGTAGATTTATTCCATTACATCTCTGGCTGGAGGATTCCAAAGCACTAACCAAGACACATACACTGCAAAGCTCATTATAGCAGGGGCAAATGTGGAGGGGCCTGATCCCTGCATTACATATCAAAGAGCCTGATGCACATGCAATCCTTCACCAGCTGGTGTTTTACAATCTTCAAACCCTCTTACCTCCCTTTCCGCTTTTATAAGGAGGCCCAGTCTGTGGAAAAGCCTCTTAAGTCTTTCACAACATCCTGTTATCTACTCTGAGAAATTTTAATTTCTTTTTCAGCAGATGAAAACAAACCAAGGTGAACACAAATATGTGAATTCTCTCACAGTGAATATTTTCTAACATCTCCCAGGTGCAAGATTGGTCTTTGAGTGAAAACAATTCTAAAACCAACTTGTTTTTCTCTCTCCTCACCCTTCTTATGTTTTTCAACCCTTTTTTACCCCCACATATACCATTTTAAGTAAAGGATAATCTGTCTGTGGTGCTAACATTGATAATTTTTTCATTAGTTTCCCAGGGAAGCTTTAGAGCTAATAGTCAGTGATGTGTTCATTTAGTCAGGTGTTAAGTGAGTGGTTAACCATGAAGTTCAAACAAGGATCACAGCAAATCCTGCTATTGGTGCTCAAAGGCACATCTGTGTTTTCATCTGGAGGTTTAAAACTGATGCCTTAGAGGCAGAAAATGAAGATATAGCAGGGGAAGAGCCATTTAATTTTCTAACTGAACACTATGTTTATAAAGTTCAGGTTTATAAACAACTTCTGAATTATTATCTTCAGTGACCATGGGCACAGTATGGCCACAGGGCTGCAGCCAGGTAATCAGTGTCTGGCCAGTTGTATCACTTCCTCTCTTTTCTGCAGCTAATGAACCCTCCTTGGTTGTGTATCTTTGGCTGACAGAAATCAGTGTCTCTTTATCAACTTCAGTTATTTCATGGCTCATAATAGACCTCTTTGGACATAATTTCTTTGATTTTAGAATGATGAAATGTTGTTTATTTGGAGGGGGGAAGGAAAGATTTTTAATGAAGAGATCTTAAGTCTTCCTTTGGCTCCAACCCTCATCACTAATTTATCTGAACCCCAAGCATAAACAAGTAAGGGCAACACAGTGAGTTGCTGGCACTACTTCTGACTCAAATAATATGATTGTAAATTATTTTAATCTTCTGCTCCCTCTGACTGTATACATTTGCTTATTCGAAAAGACTGAGAAATTTGAAAATACCACAACGTGTGGTTAAACATCAATACTTCTAATGGTAATTGCTGTTAAAAATATGTCTATACATGAAAAAAGCAAACTAGACATGTCTAAAATGGCAAAAAGACAATCTCAACAGTCTAGCTCTTATCAGGGTAGCCAAGAGATATGAAGATGTTGGGCAAAGAAACAAAAGGAAACAAAGACTTGGCAAAAACTGGACCAGTATTAGCACAGCCTTAAAATAGCTGTGGCAGTTTTTTATTTTTTGGTCATGTCTCTTTTAAGACCTATTTGCTCAACTTTATATTAATTCTAAAATGGAGATTTTATTTTTGCCTGATAGTAAAAAATCCCTGCTGAAAATAAATAACTACAATATTTCTGGATGGAAAGGGCATAAATAGTCACAGTAGAATGTGATTGGTCATATTTGCTTCACACTTTCTGGAAGTGTATTTGTCCTCCTGAGACATGCTAAAAATCCAAAAGAAATATTTTATTACTATGAAGATGGTGCTGAGTTACATGGCTATTTAAAAATATTCACCTCAAATAAGTTTTTATTCCTGGAAATAAAAGTTTTCCTGTCTTTATTAAATTACATTACACTTAATTTAATACATGTTTAAGAATATTGCACTACTATGAAAATGGTGATTGTGATGCCTTTATAAACCTAGAAATGAAATTTGAGATAAATTTTTGTATAGTAGGTAATATAAAAGGATCTTTACTGAAGCTCCTGGGGCAGTTATGGAACAATGTCCACAAAAACCCACCCACATAGTGTGAGTACATTTTTATAGGCTTTAGGAAATTAGCATAATTGGTAAAAGGCACCAATTAGGAGGACAAATGGTGATGTAATTCCTCCCCAGGTCAAGCCCCTTCTCTGGAGCCCCCCTTCAGCACTGGCTGTACTTTGTCCATGAGAATGGATCTCAGTGTTGTTCTCAGCCTGGGTTCCCAGGGAGAACCAAGATAGGATAGGGACCTTGTGCTTCCTGGGGCTTGGAGCTCTGGAATTTGTTTTTCCTTCCTGCCTAGGAAAGAGAGTGAAAAACTATTGGGAAAACTAGCTACGAATGGAATCATAAGCTACAGAGCTTCAAATATTTGTGTAAGGCTTACAGAGAATGTATAAAAGAAAAAAGGGCAAAAGCCATAGACATCAATTCTATACTTTGCATAAGCAACAACATATCCAAGTAAACTTTAATGTCAATGATTATATAAAAATTAAATTATAAGATCATAAAATATATTTCATTGTGGTTTTTATCTTGAAAATTATACAGATTCTTCCCCCTCCCTTGGGAACTGATATACTTCAGAGACAGAGACAAAACAGAAATCAGTCTCCTCCTAGATTAGGTTATTTTGAAAGACACAGAGAAAATGAGACAGGCAGGCTTTGTGTGCACTCTATTATACAGCATATAATATTAATATGCAGCAGCCACTTGGCAACCTGAAACGTAAAGAACTGTCATTTTAATTCAGCATAGAAAGAACGAGAAATAGGAGAGAATAAGTTCTGTTATGTCAGACATTTCACTCGTTTTATGGTCAGTAGGTGATACGAAGATCAGCTCTTTTAGACTTGTTGTATTTCATCTTAATATATCATCAGACTTTTTCCAGGAATGGATGCAAATGGAAAAACTCAAAAACATCCAGTTAGTAGATTTGCTGCTCCATCAATGACCAGCTGCAATAGGCACTAGCACTTGCTTTCTCAGTGCACAGAGATATTGATAACTGTAATAAGCAGCAGATGCATTCAAGTACCAAGAACTTAAACGTAGAATGTGAAAACAAATGTAATTTTTTCTGCTTTAAATTACATTTCAATAATTTTGGGGTTTATGCACATTGACCAGATTAAGATTGCAGATAGTCCTTGGTTACTTAATTTCATTTCCGGATATGTGAATGTCTGTTTCAGAACCATGCAGAAAACACTGAATGTGACAAAATGAGAGCTCTCCTATTCTGAATCTGCCTCTCTGTGTACTGTATGGGAAAAAGATGCACTGGCAGAGATTTAACATTAGATTTCATTTGTGGTTATTGCTCAGGCATCAGGCTGAAGAGATGAGACAGAGAAACTGATTAAGACAGGTCACTCTGAAGATAAAACTAATTGTTAAATTGGGGTTGGATTCAGGTCAAGGGTGGTTATTGTAGTAAATAAAGAGGGAGAATTAGACTGCAGTTAGAAACAGTCTGAGTAATTAAAAAGGGCCAGAAAGGCCTTCTGGAGTGACTGAAGAGCGCAGAGTGAATAAAAAGGGCATCCAGGCTAGCAGTCACCAATTGCACACAGAATCACACGAGCCAGTATGTTGTGGTACATGTGTGTATGTACATACAGGCTGCTTATTTCAATGAGTTTTCTAAGCTACTTTGGTTTAAGTTTTAGAAAAGTAATTAAAGTTTGAAACATCTATCATTATTAAACTTCCAAAATCTATTTCTACTGAGACTTAAATTTTGAATGAAGAAAGTGCAGGAAAAAAGAGAAAATGAGGGGGAAACCTGCTGTATTTTCAGAGGTAACATTTAGCAAAATTTTTCAACTTGAAAAAGAAACCAGAATTCAGTAGTTGTACAAAAACTAAAAAGGTTTTAAACACAGAAAAGAATGGAATATTCCATTTATTGACTCTTCCTATTTAAAGCAGGATTCTTCTATTCAATCTGTCTTTGAATCTAGCCTTGGCGGTTTCAACAGAATTTAAAATACTTTGTACTTCTGGGGTTTTTTTTTCTTTCTTCTTCCCTTTTTGGCTTCATTTTGATGCTTCACAGTCTTTTCATGTCATGATACTGTTGCTGTGAAACAATATTTACACACAGAGTGCTATTTATGTGTAAAGTATACTGTATGGGGTATTGGCAGAGGTGTGGATTATCTGTCTGAAATGGGAAGACTTCTGCACCATTTCATTCCCACAGATGAGGTTCTTTCCTTTTAGCACCTTACAGCACATCCGTCTTTGTCAAAACCTATTTACTACAAATGAGCTCAGGCATATTTCTTCAGTGATTCAAGTCCTAGTTTATTACTCCTCATTACTTGATGTTCCACCCAATTTAATCACATCTGCATACTGAGAAATTGTCCTTAGACTCATTATTCTAGTTGTGCTGTGATACGCTTGATAAAACTGAATTCTTAACTATTTCTTTCTATTATATAAAGGAGTTTATCACTGTACATGTAAACTATATTCTTGATGCCAGATCTAACACCATATCTTTGTCATCATTATCTTTTTATTTGAAATTTATGAAAGCAAGATGTTAAAAATGATGTCTGCAATAGAATGCTAGTAAAAGTTACCAGGAATGCAAAAGTTGTAGTTAATTCTTGGTCTGTTTTCCCAGTTATTCTTTCAGCTATTTCAAGACAGGATTATTTAAAAACAATGTTTTGTTAGTGCCCATCTCCAGACATCTTTCCTGTAATGAAGTCTTTTGACTAATGGCAATGAAGTCTGCTGGCTATAATTAGTGACAACAGCTAGTTTATATTCTTGACACTCACAGATTTTTGCAGTGTAATCTGGGGACATTACATACATCAAGTCACCGATAGGTAAAATGTAACAGCAGCACAATACCTAGTGTAAAAAGACCCTGTGTACCTTCCTCAAGTTAAAATACTTTGGTTCCTGTAAGAGGAGGCAAAGCTTAAAGACTTATAGCTGACTATTTAATATTCTTTAGAAAATTCATGTCTGGATCTAAACTGCCACTGAAAACAGTTGCTATCATTGGCAGCCCATGCGTTTCACCAGGATAGCTTTTCACCAGCATGCAATAGCAAGAACTTCTTGGGATACTGTCACAGTTGTTCATTTTTTATCTGTGGAGTAATAAATCTTTGTTACCAATTCTTTTCCTATAAAATGCATAAAATGAAGGCTAAATTAAAACTAGAACTATATAAATGAATCCCCATACCAAAAGTATATCTAAATTGAAATTTAAGATTTTTTTTCTTTCAGTTTGCAGTTAATTGACTTAGGTTGCATGCGACAAGATCTGGACATCCATTCAAGTTTGCTGGAAAGACTTTTAGATTCAGTTCAATGGTTGTGTTCAGTTATGGTTTTCATTGACCTCTAAATGGTTTGATATTTCATTTTATTCAGTAGCAGCAGTAATAAATAGATTGATAGTATTTTCACTGCAAAGAAAAGCTACTTCCTCATTCAAAAATTTGTGTTAATATAAACAGTATCTAAAAAAGACATTTTCTGAATCTGTAAATACTGATTTTTTCAGTTATTTAAAAAATATTTTAGTGTTTCATGGTTCCAAAAGGAAAAGTAGCAAGATATAAAATATAGGACACTCACTGAAAGATTTTTATTTATTCAGAAATAAATTAATAATCCATCTCTCAGATTTGTGTAACAAAAAAGCTGTAGCTAATATATTGATTAATATTCTTCCTGGAATGAGAAATTCCAGAACTTGGTCATGATTCTGTCATTGTTTCTTCATGGGAAATAAATTCAAGCCATCTGAGAGCATCTGATGACAGACTAGGATTGGATTTTAATTTTCCCCCCTCAACCTACTTTTCTAACTAGTAAATAATCAATTACATGTTGTCATCATGGTTCAAAATAAGCCAGCACATTCTAGAAGCTTCATTAAACTTTTCTCATAAACCTGGAAATTGTGTGAGATGGAACATATACTCAGTGGTATGGTAATGTAACAATGAAAAATCACTGATGGGACATAATCTTTGCCTATAATGAGAAGATTTGCCAAAAAAAGAAAAAAAGGAAAAAAGGAAAAAACCAAAGAAAGATGAAAAAACATCGGCAGATGAGACAGCACAGGAAAATCTGTGAGTGTGCACATTCACTGAGCTGAGCCAGAAACTTTGCTGGTCTGATTCCTGTCTTTTAAATCTGACCTAATGGAAGAGTACATGTTTTAAAAGACATTGAAATGTGGGATTATTATAAGAGTTCATTGGATTTTTATATTTCAGACTGGTTCTGATAAGACACTCTGTCAGTATAATTTGTAATTAATAAAACACATTCTAATTACAGCAGTCACTGTTCAGGTCTATCTTTTACAATAATAGTTCCAAACATCTTAACCTGATACTTAGGAATATGTAAACTATTCTGTACCAAGTGTTCATTGGATGTACCTGAAATACTGGATAGAGATGATATTCATTATAATATATATTGATTCTCTGACCAGCAGCATATTACTCTTATTCTTGTCTTATAAAAATATAGGAAATAAATCAAAACATGACTATCCTCTGAGATCTTTATTCTCTTTTATTTACTTTGTAGGGTATATTTTCATTATTAATAATTTGGCCATAAGTCAAAAGATTCAATCAATGTTTACCTTAATATATATTTAAGTTTTGTCCTGTATAGATAATGACTGATGATATATTAAGCATATGATTTTTTTTAATGGTTTTCTAATTAATATGGCAGTAGCAGAAACTAGTGGGTAGAATTCAGTCAGTATATTATCATGTTTGAAGCACAGCAATTCACTTTCTGCAGAATGTTTATTGTGTCTTCCCTTTCTTTTGGCTGAAGTGAACAAAGGCAATATAAAAAACTACAAGATACACAGACAACTCTAACCAATATTATGAACACTTCAGACATGTTTCCAAAATGGTTTCTGTTCAGCTCAGCCCTGCCTATGCTTATCTCTTTCATCAAAACCTGAAAGAAATTGAAAGACAGGCTAATTAAAGAGAAACATTCAGAGACTTGAGAGTATGGATTGAAAGACTAATTACAAGTTTTTCAATACATCCTTTTGTTTCTGTTTTTCATTTGTGCTTTTCCTTCAGAAAAAAAAAGTCAATTTCTACTAGAATTAGCTAATAATGTTTAGTTTCTCATCCTACATTATAATTTTTTGTTCTTTATGTCTTTGAGGCTTCAACATCCTGTTAAGCAAAAAACAAAGTGAGGGAAATACGATAGTGTAAATTTGATGGAAAAGCCTTGTTCCACTGCTCAGTTTTATAAATTATGCACAAATATTGACTTACGTATGCTGTAAGACCTCCTAGAATAGGGCCCCAGCAGGCGCATCTGTTGAAAGAGCCTGCCAAAAAAAGTATGTTTCAGCCTCCAACATGCAAAATATGCATATTCAATTACAAAAAATCATGACATCATTTCAAAAAGGTTTCAGTAACTTGCTGCCGTCCCCAGGAAACAATAACTTGCGTGCCAACAACTCATGTAAGTTTTATGTATCTGTTTAACTTAAACAACGACACCAAAAATAAATTAACATTACTGCATGGCATTTCTCGTAACACACAATGCACTGGAATGCCCTCCAAATAAGGTTCTTGCATATAAGGGTGTATATGCAAGCATCTTTTTACTTCATGCACAATTTTGAGTGTAGTACTGACAACAAAAAGCTCACAGGTTCAAAATGCGCTTTTTTCCCAGATGTTTTTCTTTTGGATACTCTTTTTCTACCATGTACTTGACAGTATTTTTCTCCAACTTCCTGAAAAGAACAAAAATTATAACCCTGAATATTTATGAAAAGCAAAGCACACTTCGAAGCACCACCTTTGGCATTTTCTTTCCATGCCAATATTGAAGTTATATTTTGGGACTGAGCAAATGTTTAAAGTATAGAAAACCATAAAAATGGTTTAAAAATGGGAAAAAAAAAGGCCTTTCCTTTCATGGACAAAAACAATATCTTGTACTCACATTTGCTTTTCCTTTCAGTTCCTCGGTTCCATTCCTTAGTGTCCCACAGTCCCTACCAAATGACTAGCAATAGAATAAAATACTCTACCTCATACATAAAATAAATATAGATAGGCTGACCTAACCACAGGCCTACTTTTAATGAACACAATTTTGAGTGTTTTATACAGCTGTAATCTAAGATTAGAAACATATGGTTCTGGCGGTAAATTAGCACTATGAAGATATATGGCAGTGAAAATTTCATGACATTTTCAGAACACATAAAGTACCCTGGGCTTAGATAAATTCAGAACTAACTCATTTTGAAACATGAAGGTTGTAGCCTTGTCAAAACAAGTTGGAATAATGATAACACTATAATGATTTATTGAAGTTCTTATGAGGAATAATAAGGAGAGTTTTAAATTATCATCTGTGTTAGTGTTTCATCTGCATGGGAATCATATAGAATTATGTTTGAGAACAATAAAACCTCAACAAAAAGGCCAGATTATTACTGAGATAGAAAGACAAAATCCTGTGAAACTATTTAATTTCATTTCAATAGATTTTTTCTCTCTGTGAATATGTATTATGGGGACAAAAAGCAATGGATTTGGAAGGCAGCTTTGTCTTCAGAGCTCCATCAGTCTGAGTGCAGACCTGGATCTGTGGCTGCAGAGCACTGCACCGACACAGCAAGGACATTGCTTTGAGCCATTGCACTCCAATTAGACTTAGAAGGTACTTAGTGTACATGTGCTTCAGAGAGCCTTTTTCAATTAAATTAACATTTTTCAAAGAGCTGTATTTCTAGAAATACAGAGCATATAAACCAATCCAAAACCAATTTTGAACACGTTTTCTAAAGTGAATACTTTCTGGGAAGGAGAACTTACAATAGCTGTAAACTGAAGATCATTTGTGCTTGATTGATAATATCCATTTTGCCTTGATTTTTTGTGCCTACATGCCAATGAATTTAGGGGCTAAGGGACTCTTTAAGGATCGCTGTGGCTCAAGCCGTTTACTATTAAATTTAAATGGGAAAAACAAAGGGTAAAATGTAAAGGACCATAAACCACTGGCAGGTCTCTGCTACTCACAACTGAATGCCAGTATTTGTAGAAAAAATGAGTCCATTGGCAAGACTAGGCTTTGTTTAAATAAAGAAACATTCTGTAATAGCTCTGAAATACCAAAAAATTTAGATTTTGTCTATCTTTAATTTATTTTATGTTAATTTATTACTTGGTGGCAATAGTTACCTTGTAAAAGTTAAACAAGGCCTTTCCTTTCCTTTGGATAGGACTAAAAACAAAAAATGGCATCATACTAAAGGAGATGGAAAGATAGATTTCATATAATCAAATGCAGATATATTACCTATGTTCTGTTTAGCCTGGTTCAATTGGAGCTTTTTAAGCCTTCAGAAACAGATGAAGAATTTTTAATCATCATGTTCAATTCTCAGCCTATCATCAGCGGAAAAAACCCCAATACTTAGACTACCTCCTACCCATCATAAGAATGAAATCTGATTAGTAGAAAATGTATAGGCAAGCTGAGAGAGAAAAAAATCCAAAACTTTCAAGGCATAAGCTGTTATATTCACTCTTTATCCCTTACTCTTATTATTTTTGAGGAATTATATTCTGGCAGAAAGTTTTACAAGGCTTAGCAAGGCCAATAACCTCTTGGAGAACAGCATGACTCCAAGACCTGAAGGTCCTGAATTCATCTGTATACAGATCACTTTAAAAGTTGACCACTGAAAAGCACCACTGAAGGTATTAAATAATCAGGAGCTGCATCCTTTTAAAGTTAAAAAGAAATAAAAATGTATAAAAGTAGATGTTATGTGATTAGGAAGCATTAGGAAGATTTTAGCTTTTCTTCTATTCTTCTTTTGCTGTTATCAGGTTGACTTTCTACAAGGTAATTCAGATTAAAATGCCACATTAGAGTGACCTCAGCTAAACACATCTAACTTTATAACCAACGGAATTTAATTATCAACATCAAAGCAATAATTAAGAAATCTGGATCTGTGATTGCACAGAGAAATGTTGTACAGTGAAGAGTAATTGCAAGGTAGACTGGTACACATATGCCCTGCATTCAAGGATGTTGAATCTGCTGAGTCATGCGCTGATTCCCTTTAGACGCTGATTTGCGCGCACCAGGATGCGTGCGACTCCTATGATAGAGACAAACAGACCTCATACAGAAATGCTTTCAGTTATGATGACTGCAATTTATTAACAATAGGATGGATTGAGAAGAAATACTCTGTCTTTCTCTAAGCCAGGTATTTTGTAAGATGTTTTACACAGTGACTTGTTTTGGTATTTAAAAAAACACGCTATTGTGGAACTGATCTTTTTCTAATCGAGAGGCTGAGCAGACATGGCAAGAGGGCGTAGTCCAAAGCACCATACTACTCTAGAAAACTAAAACAATATAAAATTCTGAGTTAAATCTACTTTTTTTTATTTTTTGAAAACCAGGAGACAAATCTGGATTACAGTATTTTTGTTTTTATTTTCCCATCATTAGCAGCAGAAACTGGTTAGGAAGTGTACAAAACTCTAGGTCAGGGGCATAATGTCTAAAGGGAAGTCAGTGTTGGATGAACTTGCAACTGACCCTGTGAGCTGCTAAAGATCTAGTTGCCTTTAAAATATAATTTAAAAAATGAAAACGTAAGGAATTTACTAGAGAAAAAAGTCCTTTTGAATATCAAGGATTTGTGTTTCTAAATTCAGGAGTCTTTGATGACCCAATACTAGAATTACTTCAGTCTAAAGAAAAATTAAGATATCAGCATGCAATTCTTTTTTATTTCTCAGGGAGATTTGCTTTGCTGTTCAAGACTCTTCCATTTTTTAAATCTGATGCACTATATCATACCTACTTAAAAATACAGATTTTCATTGAATAACAATATTTTCCTTCAAATAATGATACCTGTAAATATAAATTAAAATCTTACCTGCAGTTTGGAAAGAGGAATTAATAAGCACTACTCTAAAGCCACATGAGTCTGAGACCTGAAATAGAAGAAAAGTTGAGTATTTTTGAATATATGATCAATGGTGCTTGAGCTTTCTCCAATTTCCTTATTACTATATGAAGAAATATCATAGATGTATGTAAAAATATATTATAAAATATATAATAATATTGGTTTTGTCAATGTTGTAAAAAAACTTTGTTTCCACAAACTGTACTTTTTTCATTGAACTATGCTTTGGCAGCTGCTGCCCCACTGGGTGGCTCCTATGCTATACTTTTAATAGTTTTTGTGCTTTCAAATGTAATTTCTTTTAAATTAGACAAAATAGCCTAATTTATATGACCAGCCAAACCAGAAGCTGCAAAGATAATATTTTTTAACTTCCTTTCTGATGAATAATAAATGTCACATAGGAATTAGAAAGTAGGATGTAGTTGCATGTGCCATCTGCTGTGTATGGAACAGAAGAAAGATATTAGATTTTAAATTAGGGGTTTCTTTCCTAGAAACTCAAAGATGAAAGGAAACCACACTGATCTCTTGGAAAGCAATACTACTCTCTATCAGTCATTAGAAATTTACCGGTGCTTAGAAAATCTCACAATATGACAAGATACTCTGGAGAGCTCTCTAAGGAATATCTACAAAGTGTATTTTAAGTAAAAATTAATGTCATTAATGTCATACAGTCCTCTGATTATTTACTTTAATTTCTTTTCTGCTTCTTCTAGTTGCCTAAGGCCTGTGATAGCAGGATATGTGGAGAGAGTTCTGAGGTAAAATACAAATCTTGCATGCTGAATTCCCATAGTAGCTGACTATTTGCGAAAGTAAGGAGAGCTACATAATTACATATTTACATTTTAAAAAATTAACTTACTTTAAAAAAACTCCCCAAAACTCCCCACATTTGCATCTGAAGTGGAAACTGTTACTGTACCCATTCTAGCTGCCCACTTGACCTTAGCTGTCACTAAAGACCCAAATGCTGACCTCACCATAAGCAGCACAGGTTATGCTTTTCTGCAAGGGGAGACAGCCCTGAGACATGACAAGGGACGAGGTGTCTGTCAGGGGTGGTGTCCTCCAGGATGTGTGCAGCTGGGATGATTGAGCTGTTTCTGGCTATTTTTTATTTTACATCAATAAAATATATATCAGATTATGTTTTCTTCTGCTTTATAATTTGTTGTTTGACTGCTATGCAGAAATTTTTAGTTTAAACAGTTGTAATATTTTTTTATTTAATATCAGATGTTAGCACTTATTGTACATATAAGAAAAGTAGGAGTAGAATAAACGGAAAGATAAGCAAGACAAGTGTAATTGTTTTGAAAAAGTGACAGAAATCAGCTTCAGAACAGTTGGTTGCACACAAAAAAAAGTTTCTGGAGAAACCCCTTCATCTAGACAGTATTTAATATTTATTATTATATGTAATATTATAGGACCTTGAAAGTGTCAACCTGGCATCAAGGTACCTTTTTTGTAGAGCTTTAATTAAAATTTCATATAAAATAATTTTGGCTCATAGAAGCCAAAATTGGTCAAAAATAAAGAAATTAAGAAATTAAATTAGCAATTGCTTATACACAGTATTCATAGTAAGCTTGTACCATCATAAAACCCAACACAGATAATATTATACATGAAGGCTTGTGAACAGAGGAGAAAATGTAAAAATATGGCACTATCCCTGGAAACACTGTCAATGTTCTAAACTTGAACTTTTAACCTTCCTTTTTTTTAAAAAAAAAAATCCAAATTTCTGTGATTTTTTTTTTTGGCTTAACACTTGGGCAGCACACAGATGACCTGGGACAACTTTAGTCTATAAGATAACTGCAGATAACTCATGTTCTGACTTTCACTACTGTCCACATTCCCCTCTGAGATGAAACCTGTGAATGGTTCTGGGGCTAAACTGGTTCAGAGACGCCTCTCTGCAGGTGCCATGGGTAAAAGAATGAAGTTACACATGGCTGGGCTATTTCCAGCTTTCCAGCATTAGGATGCTATTTCAGCAGCCCCTGTGCTGCAGATCCCCACTCCATTAGTACCACTGCTGGTGTACCACGCAGCCTTGGGTGACAATACAGGGTAACAGCCTTCAAGCTACCTAAGTAATGATATTTCAAACAAAAACACCTCCTGGTTTTAAGGCTGCAAGGCCATCACAAACAACTCACAAGAGACCTGGACTGCTATGACACATGGAAATAACCTGCTGGCTTTAGAGTGACTCACCCTGGAAAGCAGGCACTTGAGCCACTCTGTTCACTTGCTTATGGAGCAATGGGTCACATCCTGAGGAAGTTATTAAAGCTATCACTGTAGCTTTAATAGAAGTCTAGTAGTATTGACATCTGCTACCATAAAATGGACCCAAGCAGAATTTATTAGAGATGAAATACCTGTGTCTGAAGTAAAATTTAATCTTGTGATCTTTATCAGCTTCTTTATGCTAATTAGAATATTACAAAATATTACAAGAACATCAATCAACCTCTGCTCCCTGCACAGTTTTCTAGTAAATATTGACTTACAGTTTGTTAATACCAAGAGCAAGCAAATAAAAAAAATTGCCTGAAGCTTCAGTAGAAATGTCCTGGTTGAGGAGTCTCCTCCCAGTTTCTCCATCATCAGGAAGACAGACTGTGTAGGAAACAGGGTTGTGAGGATTACCAGAAAATGTTGTTGGGGCCTCTGAGCACCTACACAAAGTAAGAAATACCTCAAACATCACAACCCTCCCTTGTTCAGCTTGCTTTTCCCAGCATAATCACAGAAAACAAAGCTGGCAGGTTTATGCTGTCTCCTCCTGCAGGGAGGATGATAGAGTCCATGCATGGACTGAGTATAGAGACCATGTACCCAGACCTGGAGGGGAACAGCCGTCTGAGCAGCTGGCAGCAAGGCCAGTGCTCCTCACCAGTGCCCAGAATAGGTGGAATGAGACAAATGCTGTCTGAAGGACATGCCTTTACAATGAATTTCTAAAGTTTACACATGACAAAATCTATTCCCACAGCCCGAGAGAAAAAAAAGTGATTTGAGAGATGGAAGTCTGACAGGATTATACTCATGTATTCTGTGCAGATCCATAAAAAATTCTTGGAAAGTCACACATAATTGATCACTGCTTGTATTTTCTGAAGCTGTAGCAGTCTTAGAATCTTAGTCACATAATTTCATGTAATTAATTTTGCTAGCTGGCAAGCCAGCCCCCAGTCTTTTGTTTATTGTAAGTTATTCTCTAGCAAATAACATCTTAAAGAAATAAGACAATAGCATGGCTCGTTTTTAGGCTGATTTTTCCCCCAGAAACAAGCTATAAGAAAAATGAATAGGTGAAGAAATTAAACACTCATGTCTGTACCACTGTATGTGTACCTGGTGAAGGTAAAAACAGGTACACTTTAATAGAAAAACAATGGTTTGTATCTCAGCATGCCATCCTCATGTTCTGTTGCTGCTCACCACACACACATTCCTCAGAATATCCTAAGTCCATCAGACATGGGTTGGGCTACATGGGGAGAGAAAAATGTTGCATTGAAATACATCATGTGCAGCAGGCTTCACACGTAGTTTTCACAAGTCTCCAGCTTCTGCTGACATGGCTCTGATTTTGACAAGATAGGTCAGTCTAGTTCAAAAGCTGGAACTCATTATAGCAATACTTTACACTAAATATGTGGGAAAAATTAGCTATAATGGAATACAAATATTTTTGAGCAACTGTTAAATGTTGGGGGTGGGCCAAATGGACAGTTGGCCTGGGGCACCAGATTTTTCCTAGGCACACGTATTGTTAATGAGCTCTTAGTCCTTCTATCTGTTACCTTCAATCACTCAGGGGTGCCTTCATTCTGCCTCCAGGACGTCTGAGCCCAGACGTCTAGCCCCAGCCTGGCAGCAGGAAGCCTTGATGTAGCCTCGAAGATGAGAGAAGGCAGCTGCAGATGAATGAATGCATGAAACCAGAGAGTGATGCAGACAGAAGAGGAATCTGCATGTAACCATCTTGTGGGTCTCTGTTGTTTTGTCTTGGTCAAATAACAGCCTGCCCTCTGCATGTGGGAGGATGTGGTCCCAAAAGGCCACGTTGGATGTAAAAGGGCAGGGTGGCAGAAGGATTTGTTCACAATGCATATTGAAAACTCTGATCTTGTTATTTTCTTCCTTCCTCCTTCCTTCTGTTCACCTGCTTCGAGGCTTTTGCTTCATGACTCCCCTCAAAATTACTTTCTTACAATTTTTGTCTACTTTTAAAAAAAAAATTTAAACTTCATTTAATTTTATTAGTACTCTCAGTTGAGCAACGTGTAACTTGTCGCTTGATGTCATCAGTTCTCAAAAACTAAATAAATTATATTCGATGATCTACTCAGTTTTCTGATGACAAGCAATGTTTTTCAGGGAAGCTTGAAGACAAAATACAAACAAAAACTCTGGGCCTTGCCTAGGTAGGACGGTTTCTTACACATTTTGATATCGTGTCCTTTACAGCAACATTCTACATGGAGAAGACTGGCAAGCGTTAAACCAACCTCTTAATAAGCCACCAAGAGCACAGCCAATTTAGAAACACTCAGTATCATACAAGTGACCCATTCTGACCTTCTGCAACTTTGTTTTCAATTGAAACAATCACTAGTTCAAGCATGCAATCGAGTGCCTCCCTATCTAGTTAGGCATTTCCTCAGGGGAAAAAACACCAAAACCCACAACAAAAACCCCCATTAAAAACTGCACATGTTTTAACTACTCAATACTTCCTAATAACTACTTTATTATTATTCAGTCAAACTTTAAACACACAATCATGTGCAAAGAATCTGCAAGAGACAACTTGAGAATCCAGGTGTTTGCCTGGATCCCCAAGAATAATAGTATAGGTGAAAAACTGAGAGGACAACTGAGTCCTAAATAAAACCTGTGTGCACTGTATAGTACATGACAAGTAATTATTTGACTATTTTTTTCAAGGATGAAAAAAGGATTATTTAGCAATGCACAGTAATGACCAAATAATCATCAGCAGTGATTGTCCTGTCTTTGTTCTCATACAGGAATAGTTTGCTCAATCAACTCGTTATTTGACACAAATAAAAAGCTCAATAAAGAAACTCTAATGGTCAATTTAAAACACTGATCATTTTGATCCATTACAGACTTCCGCTCAGGGTCAAAAGGAAATATCAGGTTTTCAATTATTTAGTTAGACTGTTATAAAAGTGCATTTTAGATAAAAATCAAACAAGCAATGAAGGGAACCTCAAATTTTAGAACAGAAGGAACTCACTAGGGTTTACTGTCATTGTCATAGGCTAAATACATTGTGAAGCAATGTTTTTCATCTGGGCTGCATGTTCGGCGTGTGTGCCTCATTTGCAACTTATACTAGGATGCTGTAAATGACTTAAGGATGTGAATTTCAATGACTATTGTATAAGACTTAATAATCTCATTTATCTCAAGATTTAGTATAGTACACTGTATATCTGTCTAGAGGAATAGATGGTCGGATATAGGATAAAATTTAGAAGGGCAACAGTTGTGATGCAACAAACGATATATGATTCTCCTCCTTCAGTCTCTCTAGTTTCCTCATTTTCTTTCTGGAAATTGCTTGAGGTTTTTTCGACAAAAAAATTCTTGGTGTGCCTATCACTTTCTGTTAAAAATATCTTAATGGAGTAAAAGGAGCAAAATTAGATAATAAATTAAATAGATAACAATGCCTTTACCAGTTAAATGACCCTGTAGAAAATTGTTGACACGTTCTCACAGGCTCTTTTGGTTATGCTCTGTTGAATATTTGTCCTGATTTCTCTCACATAAAAGCCAAGACTTCTGCCACAAGTCTCTGCACACTGAAATTTTTAAATGTCTTCCTGTACTGCTTTACCATTTACTATTTACATTTACTATTTACATTTTATTCTGCTTTCACCGTAGGATATGAGTTTTCTATCCACATCAACCATATTTATTGGATACTTTTAAACAAAGCACCTGCTTTTATTTTTCCCTCCTTCCTGCCTTTATTTACTAAGTTAGGCCATGCAGCACAGTAGAGGTGCAAACACCAAATTGTTTTCATTTGCTGGCTCCCAATTAAGCCTGCAGCTGCTGCGCTTGAGAATAATGGCCATCCAGGAAACTTCTGATAAAGGAAAATCAAGGAGAGATGTAGACAGAAGGATCCTTACTGCAGCAATCCTCATGGATGACCTGTTTCAAGGAATCATTGGGAGCTGGCATTGATCTATTGTGGAATAGAAAGCTGACTGGCTAATGAAGGCATTAGTGGCAGTACGTGTAAGACAAAGGTTTGGTCTTCAGTGTTGTGACCCAAGGTGTGGGAGCAATGAACCTTATGTTACAACTACACCTCTTGAGGGCTATATTTTATTTTCCTAGATGTTTTGAGTAAAGTGAGGATATAGATGAATGACAAACCAAAAATAATACCATTTTGAAGGAATATTAGAGTGAATTCAACACAGTTAAAATTGAATTAGCTGTGAGTCCCTGCTGAGTTGTATGAAATAGCTGTTAAAGCTAATTCTCATTGTAACACATAATGGTATTATCGATTTACTTGATACATGGCTAATGAGTGTAATTTTTCAGACTCCTTGAATACAGTAAATCCTGTTTACTCTTTGAGTGCAAACCTGCCTGCTGCCTGTAATTCAGCTTCCCTTTTATTGTATCTTCATTGTTCATTCAAATAGACCTGCTCACATTCCTTCGCTGCCAGGACTTGATAACATATTCTGTGGGAGCACCTGCGTGACCTTTTTATTACATCTCTGTTATCCTTTGTGACAGTCCAGCGGGAAATTCAGGAGAAACAGCTGAATGGCAGGGAAGCATTAACCCCTTCAGGGACTGTACTTCATGGAAGCATGATGACACTACATCATGGTAGCATGAAGAATGCGTCAGGGTCAACTAGAAAGGTCATTATGAGGCTTTCAAGCCCTGAAACTGTAAGGAAAGAGCTTTGACAGAGTGGAAGAAGTTCAATAATAAAGCACAAAAAGGAATCAAGGATGCTTTAAAATTTTTGGCACAAAATAAAACTCAAAGGCAAAGTGGCTTTGGATTTTGAAAGGGCATTGACTGCCTTATGGTCATTCTCATGATGAGCAAGAAGTTGAGGTTTTTTTGTTGAGATCCTGACACACAAAGGATTGAGGGTAAATTTAATTTTGACCAGATTTTAGCTTTAATTCCCAGGGATTTTAGACTCTTTGCAATTAGGAAGGGCATTATTAGTGAATTCCAAATTCTGTTTTAGACTCTACATATTTCACTGTGATTCAACTACCATCCTATCATTTCCCAGGTCAAATATGTTTCAAAACAAATAAAGCAGATTTTCACTGTGTATTTATTCATATCTTTATGGTACCAGTATCTGGCTATCCTCTCCCATATACAAAAAAAGAAACATAATCAAAAATTGTGTTAAAGTCTTACATGCTTTTTTCAAATGTAAGGCATCTTTCTTCCTTTATGATTTTTGTGCCTTCATATGAGTTTGTTGGAAACTGCCATGAGCTCTGGGCAGAAGAGATCATGGGATCTCCTTTTTGCTCTTTTCCAGGTTTATCTTGCAAAGGGATAAAGAATGTTAGAAATGAGAGTTCTTAGAATTTTCTATTTGTATCCAAAGGCATGACAATGTTTTATGTTTGATTAAACCTGTTTTATTCCAAATGTCTGTTTTGATATGGCACATTGCCCCTCACTGCCCTTCCTTGATGGTGGTGTCCTTCACCACAGTGCCCACACATCATATCCTTACATATTTCATTCTAAAAAATACTCACAAAATGAAGAAAATTAAAATACTCAGGACACTTTACATAGTTTCTTCCAACTGCTTCAAAATATTTATGATGGTTAAAGGTTCAGATGCCCTCTGTCCCCTCAGCAATTGCATCTCAGACTGAATGCCTGTTTTCCTTTATTCAAATATTCTTTGGTCCTTAAATACTAAATTAAAATAATAGAAAAACAAACACAGTTTTAAAATCCTATCCCTGCTACTCATGACCAACCCAGCTTTTAAAAAAAAATCATAAAATGTGTTTAGTACCAATAGAGAATTTTATAGAATAAACTAAAAATTATTTTAAAAATGTATTTCAGCACTTTAAAAATCCCTACTTAAATATTCCATTAAATTTTCTTGCATGCACCCTGTCCTCCCTTTTCTAGTAAGGTCATAGTATCAGTTTTAATTACCTTTCATGAGCATGTGAATACATTTTTAGCTGATGTCCTTTTAAATTCCATGCATATTTTCTATCATATACACAATTACAGAATAAATATAATAAGTTCTATATTCCCACTTCTCTAAAATCCAAAGGTCATACAGCTTTTATTGTTTGAAAAGCTTTTTCATTCAGAATTTCTGCAATGACATCCAAACCCCACTTCTATATTAGTGTGTGATAATCACCAGTCACAAGAGTAATGATAATAATAGCAAAACATATGGAATCTTCTCATATTTATCTACTATACTGAAGTACCTTATTCTTGGAAAAGCACTATGAAGATGAAAGGTTCACTCTGCATGAAAATTTACAGAATTTTCATGCAGATGTTGTGAGCACATGGATTTAACCATTTCCTTTCTCTTGCCAAAGTTACATGGTAAGAAGACAATTTTTTTCCCTCTACTTTAAGAGGTTGGAGTAACAAGATAACAATAAAAAAGAGTGTCCAAGTAGAAATCTCCTAACAGAAGATACTGAACGCTACATCAATCAGTAAGGGGGTTTAACTGTCAGAGAGGTCCCTCTGTGGACCTTTTGTTCTGCTTGGATTTTATTTCTGTCCATATTCCTCTCAGCTACCACATTCCTACAGGCAATGACTCTTACAAATTTATCATCGAATAAAACAACCATGAAGCTATCTTCCAAGGGTATTAGTCAACTGAAATAAAAAATGAACTTCTGATCTGTTTAAGCCAAACCCTTCTTCTGGGGTTGTGAATATAAATTTTATGTACATACCACTGCTGCAATAAACTGTCAACTTTGACTCCAGTCACAAGTGCACTAATAGATGTAGGCTTCCTTACAATGTGTTTTTCCTTTAAAAACTATTCACACCCTGGGCTTGTTTGATACTAATTAAAGATTACAAAAATGTGTTTAATGTCTACTTCTGTTTGTCCAGATCATTAAAAATAATAACAACAAAATTAATAAAAGACTAGAAAAATAATCTTGAAGTTCTTCATCAGTTGTGGCCCTCCATGAGAGTACTTACAGTTGTCTATGCATATTAGAAGGTAATAGTCACTTACAGGGTTTTTTGTTTACTTATGTCTTAATTTTCTGATTGGGTAAAGCTGGTTATTTTTTCACAAGCAATACTTTTGTGGTTAAAAGGCTAAGCACAAAAGCATTAAATAATTTCAATACATCTGCTTTTAAATGAGGCTCTCTTTTTCTTTTTCTTTTTTTTCTTTTTTTTCTCCCCTTAACTTTTCCATGAGAAACCAGGGTGGGGGGAAATAAAAGGAAAAAAAAAAAAAAGAAAATCAACTATACCATTAGAAAATCAAAGTCATTAAAGAGAAACAAGTTCTACTTTTCAGCAATGTTTTCCATTTCATAGAATATAAATAGATTGTGAATAAGTCCTGTACTTGAGGAAGAGTAAGAAGAAGGGGCACTCCCCAAACCTACCCCGGAATGACACAAATCTGCCTTGCCCTGTGCTCAGGTGACAGCCCCGGGAGGCTCTTGTGCACTGAGCAGTGGAGTGGGCAGAGCAGTGACACCACTGGGAGAGGTGATGGAGATGTTCCCTGAGGAGCTGGGGCAGAGCAGTGACACCACTGTGAGAGGTGATGGAGATGTTCCCTGAGGAGCTGGGGCAGAGCAGTGACACCACTGTGAGAGGTGATGGAGGTGTTCCCTGAGGAGCTGGGGCAGAGCAGTGACACCACTGTGAGAGGTGATGGAGGTGTTCCCTGAGGAGCTGGGGCAGAGCAGTGACACCACTGGGAGAGGTGATGGAGGTGTTCCCTGAGGAGCTGGGGCAGAGCAGTGACACCACTGGGAGAGGTGATGGAGATGTTCCCTGAGGAGCTGGGGCTCCCTTCATGTGCATGTTCGTGCTGCCCAGGGCAGGAGGCTCCCCACGGCCTCCTCCACCGTGCTCCAGAGCTCATCCAGAACCTGCGGCTGAGCTTGGGCTGGCACCCAGATGTGTTTGATAAAGGACAAATCTGGACTCAAGTGTATGATTTTGGTTAAAATAAATTTATATATATATATATATATATATATATATATATATATATATATATATACATATATATATATATATATATATATATATATATATATATATGTATATACCTACATAATCCCACCCTCTAAGACACTTTTACCTCGATCATCATAAGGGTGTTCAAATATTAAAAACCCAAGCATCCAAAATGGTTTCATAATGGTTTGATCATTCCATAACAAAATACATTAGAAGTCATAATTATCTCCAAAACTACCAAAACAAAGAACTTGTCCAATATTTTTAGAGAAAAAACTCTTTCGAAAAAAATTAATTTAAATTCTTCCAAGCCTGAAAACTGCAACTTGCTCTGTAGTTTTAATTTAGCAGACAAAAAGCCACAGGCTAATTTTTCCGTGATGTTTCCCTGATAAAAATGAGCAGTGAAGTCAGAAAATACAGCAATTTTCACTTTATTAAAAAGCTGAAACACATAATTTCAGCTATGAAACCTGATAGGAATAATCTCCTTGATGGAATTTCTGAATGTAAATAAAATAACAGATCTACAATCACTGCTGAAGAAACAAGAACTTAGTACCAACAAGAATTATTTTTGATTCATTTTTTAAATCACTAGAATAGTTAAAAATAACTTTAAAAACCCCAGCCCAAAACCTAACCTCATTCAAAAACAGAGACTACTTTTGGTAAAACTTTGCTCACTTGATACAGAAATTGATAGAAAAAACCCCAATAGATGGGGGGGAAAGAGCAATTAAAATGTGTTCATACAAATGAAGGGAAGAGAATGGAATGTATGAGATACTGATTTATGGGTAATTAACTAAATTAGTTTAACCACAATAAGAGCAAGACAAATTCTAAATTGATAGAACTATTTGTGGATGGAAAAGGGGTCATTTTATCAGATACAGAGAGGCAGAAGAATGGAAAGTTTTTTTTTTCTTACATACTTTAGAAATAGCAAGTTCAAATATGAATATTAAAGGAATAATGGAGAATATCTTTTCAGCCCACCAGTCATTAGAAAGGAACAAACCCTGTTAACACATGCAGGAAGGAAATAAGGATGGTAAATACTTTACACTGGAATCTCACTGAAGAGGTAGCTGGGAATTTAGTTTCCTCCTCAAGGTGGTTCATAATTTAAAAAATAATATACGTGAGAAGCAAGCTGGTTAAACTGGCTTTTGTTACTGATTTCTGTCATAGTTTGAACAACATAACAAGTGTTTGAAATTGGTATTTTTGTTATCAGAATTTAGTACAAAAGATGTATAATATAGCAAATTTTTTACAAATCAAATGACCATATGAAATTAGTCGTGCTTTGTGTCATCCCATCATGTAAGAGATGTGAAATGTAGGAATCCTTCTCACCTAAGTGTCCAGCTCTTTCACAGGTCATAAAAGAGAAAAGGGTACCTAGAGAGAAGTCATTCATCATATCATCAACCAGATGTCTATTACCCCATTGATAGCTATTTACACTTTGACTATGTCTTTGAAAGTTAGAACATCCTGATCTATTTAGATTAAAATACCTACTTCAGTGTTTTTGAAAGTAAGTGATTTCATGAAAGAGGGTTTTTTATTACTAGAAATTCTACCATTAGTGGCTGTCACAATAAAAACAGAAAAACAAATACAGAATTATTCACAATCAGTTATTAATATTTTTCTTTTTAATAAAAATGTTTATGTATAGGCAACCTTTAGTTACATATTAAGAGTGAAAAGTTTAAAAGCCATTCTAAATTTTCTTTCACTAGATAATCTGAAAACAAATTGGAGCTATAAAGTGCAGAGCAATTGACCTTCTTCAATATTATATACATCACTTATAAAGCTAATTGCATTTTAATTGGGTTTTAGTAAATGGACAGTTTTGCAATGAGATATTAGATTTTAAACACTTTTGGTTTTAATGAGTGTTAATTTTCCTGGTGATTTGCTTCAGCATAGAACTATCATGACTGAATTAATTCTGCCTGAAGCTATTCTACATTTAAGGTCATAAATGTTGGCAAGTAGTATAGATGATAAGAAAAAATGATTAAAAAAAAAAAACACAGCCCAACCAAAACTAGGGAAGTTCAGCTCAACAAGAGAAAAAAAACCTGAATAAAAATTCCCAGGATATAATGGTTCTGCAAATGTTAGGAAAAGCATTTTGAGCTGCAAATGTCCACATATTTTTGAGTAAATTTTAGCAAGGTTTGACCTTTTTCTCTAATTATAGCCTCAACACAAAACTGGATTAGACCTGAATGTTTGAGATAGAAACTTTCTATGATAGAGGCATTCTAGAAGATATTTTTCTTTTTTTCCTCAGGTTCCCTTCCCATTGTATGACAGTCTCTTAATCATATGTAGGACACACAAATAGTTCTATTAAGATACCTTCAAAAATGATATATTTTTCTAGCCACACATAGATTTAACATCACTCTTTAGAAACATTCTTACATCTTCTATTCACTTTCTTGTGAGCTCTTCTTACCTGCAACGTGGTCTTTTCATCAGCTGTTAGCTGGACTCCATGCATGAGCTTTACAAAATCTCCTGAGCCCTGACCCTTCTTTCCAGGGAGGGACACCTGTTCCCTGGCCTCTGATCACGACAGCTGGAGTCAGAAAAAACAGATTATTGAGTACCCTGGAATACAGCCCTGACAGGCTGGCTGGTGAGGGCTTCTCATCTTGGGGTGAGCATCATTGATATTTGTTCCCAAACATTTTCTGTCAAAGTCGAGCTGCAGTATTTCTCAGGACAAAGCCCAGGTCCCGCTTTCATTACTAATTTTTGTTGTTTGCCTAACTATGTATGGTCTGGCTGCATGTGGCAGTCTGTTACACTACTAGCTGCTACCAAGTCATCTGGTTGAGACAAATTCAGCTTTCTTAATATATTGACCTGTCTCATCTTCAGGTGTCACACTCAGGGGCTCCCAGCACCAATAAAGGTAGCTAACAGTTAGCATTCATCTTTAATGCACATGGTTTTCCAACAGGAGCAATGTTAACCTTACAGAGTAGTGGTTCAAAAATGTCTTATCATAATAAAATAATAATTCAATAATAATATAATCAGATAAGTCGTACTATTTATATATTTGTACATGTACATATACATATGTATGATTAGGCTTTTCTGGGCAAAGCGAGTAAAACAGAAAGAATTATAAAAAATCATACACTACTGTGGCAGTAATCTAAAACAATTTTCTCTCAAATTGATATAATCTATGAATTCCATTAGCACATTGTGTATTCTCTCCTTATTAATGCAAAATGAATTAATAGACTAATAAAGTAATATCTGATAGGATTTTGCAAGTGAGAACAAATATATCAAAAACTGTGAGAGGCAAAATATGTATTTAATGTAAAATAGATATGTGTCTTGTATCCTTGAGGTGTTAGACTTCAGTCCATAATATTTTGATATGATCAAAATACCTCCACCAGAAATGCTGCTGTACTCAACACTTCAAACATTTCCATTCCATATGTAACAGCGATTTTGAACTCCACTGCATTTTAGGGTATTGAAGGATGTTTTATAGAATAAAAGAATCAATATGTAGAAATAGTTTATTTCCTCATGCATCTTACCCTGAATAGTAACTCTGAAGCTACTATTTAGAGGACAAAAGCACTTTTTAGGGGGTAGGGTGTTTGTACAGTTATTTCAGTTTTTATATTTATAGATCAACTCTTAATATTTCATCTACATATATTTCTACTTAAGCGTATTTGGATAATTAGTGATATTTGCACTGAAAAAAGTTTTAAAATAAATGTATGCCAAGTAAAACACCTGGAAATTTGGAATAGCAATATTCATAGTTTAAATTGCAAAGGGAAATTTTTAACTAAAATGTAGAAGGGTTCAATTATTGTGTAACTACGGTGGTTAGCCTTCATAAGGACCCAAAACACCACTGAAAAGTGCTTGCTTATTTAAGCAACTTGTTCCACTCATATAAAAATCAAATAATCAGCAGCTCCAGATGTGCAGCTAATATACAGACATATTTGTATGAAAATCAAATGAGTCTACAATGGAGAATTCCTCATGTGTGCTTCTGGTAAGCAAATACTAAACAGCTGACATTCCAGGAATGGTAAACCACCTTCTGACTTTCTGAAACTAGGTCCTAATATACTTACCTGTGTAAGGAAACACCACACACTTGTAATAACACTTGGGCAGCTAACTGAACAGGTAGTATGCACTAAGTGCTTCCAAAATCAGAAGGCATAGTGAAAGTTCAGAGGATTTAATTTTTTTTCCTGCAAGATCAGTGAACTAAGATGAGATGTTTTCCTGTAGGAGGGGGAATTTTTTTCATTATTCCAGGTGGATAATTTGACTCATTTTTTTTTGTATTTAAAAAAAAAGAAATGGTCCCAAGCAGAGTACTGGCTTTCAGATAATTTCTGCTGGAACATCTGGACTATGGATCAGCATGAAGAACTACACAAAACACTAACACTACTGGATCACATGTTCCTTGAGGTATACTTGGACCTGAACACAGGACTGTACTGAGAAATCCCCAACAGAACACCTTTAATCTAGAGGTTTTTATTAAAATATCTTTGGTTTACATACAAGGACTCCAACACAGACTAAGCCATTGCCTTCAGGGAAGCTGCTGATAAATACATGTCTGGGAAAAGGAATCCACGGGAATTGAGACCTGAGCACTGGGCAGAGGGAGAACTCAAAGGGCTTGAAGATCAGATTTATGGAGAGCCTTCAGCTGAGCAGACGTGCACTGAAATTTCCTTAGGTTTTCTTTGTGGAGAATACTTTCACTCTACCCTAGCTGAAACTAGGACAACTGCCCAGATGTTATATGTTAGCAAACCTGGTTTTTCTAGTTATCACCTTGTATTTGTAACTCAAGGGCAATTATATTTTGTTAATTGTAAAGCTCTTTTAGAAAAAGAAATAACATTATTTTTATTCAGCTAATTTTTTTCAGCTCAGATTTACATGCAGATACAGGTATATGATGGTCTGCAGCAAATTAAGAGCCAGTAACTTGGTTAAAAATATAACATGGTGGAAACATCCCAGTAACCGCAAAAAGTCATGGAACTTTGACTGGAAAGATTAAGACAAGTATTTTACTTTTAAACTTTCTGTAATACCTCAGTTGTGTAAATATTTAAATTTTAAACTTATTTTATTATGGGCAGATCCTCATCTGGTATAAATCAGTGTGGCTTCTTTGAATTTCAAAGAGCTATGCTGGTTTACTCCAAGTGACTCCATGTCTGTCCCTTAATGTTTTTTTATATAATTCTTTCAGAGTTCCTTTCAACTTGTTATTTTCAGCTACAAGGGAAGCTGCATTCTGCCTGTTTTTAAGCTATTTTACCCATAGACAAATCTGTGCTGTCAAAACAGGCTTTTAGAAGTTGAACAAAATCCAAAAAATCCAAGCTATGTATAGTAAAAGTTGGCACCAGTTTAATCTATAAATTCTTAACCATAAGAACAGCAGTAAAATCTTCTAGAGATCTGAATTTTCAGTCTATCTTGTTTAGCTCAAGGGCAGTTGCTAATGTAGGTGATCTCACACCTCAGATGCTAAGGATATAAAGACATCACATTTATGCTTTATATTTATTTGTTTTGACATTGCCCTGAAGAAAACTAACATTACTGTTAAAAGAGTAATACACATCATGCAGTGAATGATAACCTGATCTGTCATGACAGAAGGTACAAAACTTGTGAAAAGTCTGTTATCTTCAAACTTGGCTCCTTGATCCTCTAGTAAAAAATGTGTTCCATTTGTAACAAGTGTAATTAAAACCATACTGATTAATTCAAGACATAACCAAACATCCTAAATCCTGTGAATAATTTACATAGCTTTCTGTAGTCTGTTGGTTTATTCATTATGCTTACTACTTGGAAAATTCAGCCTCATCTTCAGATGCAAAACTTAGACACACCATGAAAGATTTTGGTAAGTAAAAGCATTTTCAAGCAAGAGAGAGAAAATTAATGCAATTGCAACAATTCTTCATAGAGTAATCTCAAAAGAGGTTAAATTTCAGGGCAGGATCTATGAGAAAGCTCTTCAGTGATACCAAAATCCTGGTTCTAGAGAAAGATGGGCAAGATTGCAATTTTCAACATGTATTACATGCAGAGGACTGATTGAGTCCAGATGAAAGGTAAGTGTTTTGCAATAACTACTGCATGTAGCCTTCAGACCTTGATGTGCTTTGTGGAGTGCAAGATGCAGATTTTTTTCTCTAAATTCACTACTCCAAAACAAACAACTGTGCTAAATAAACCCTCAGAATCACAGTGATTAAGGTTATGCCAACACCTCTCTGCAATTTTTCTAGGGACTACAGTTCAATTAGGAAAAATTTATCCCAGCCTGTCATCTAGTTCGAAGATAAATCAAAGCTTACCTAATTTGGAAGAGAAAAACTCTCTGACAATTTATCATGCCCAGGAATGAAGGGAAAACATAAAATTAATGATGTTTCAGGATCTATTTTGCATATACTGGATAACGAAGATATTTTTTGAAAAATCCCATGCAACTTCAGTGCAAGATTTCCTCTAGCTATTTGAGGCAACTGTACAAACTGCCTTGTAGATGGACATTGCCTAGGAAGTATCATTCCAAAAGCTTAAAAAACCATTAATACATTCTGCTTTGACTGCAGAAGGAAAAATTATATCTCCTCCTGCAGTAAACCTTTTAATGCCTTTCATGCAGACAAACATCAAGAAGATATCTGTCAGTTCTTGGGCTAGAAGCTGTGCTTATATGATCGTTTTTAGTGGAAGATGCAGACAGGGATGAGTGAAGAGTAGAACTCTGTCCCTTTTGTTTTAGAATGTGATGAGGGACAGATGTCTTATACTTTAGAAGAGATAAAATCTCTGGTTCTGTGAAAAACAACAGAGGGTCAGAAAAAAATAAGGTGTTTAGATAAAGGAAAAGGGAATGAGAGGAAGCCAAGCACAGCAATGTGTCTCTCCCCTGTTACCCCTGCAATGCACAGTATTTTCACTGTGCAGCCTTCTTCTGTTTTTTGAAGAGCGGGTCTGACTCCCTCTGCATTCTTGTCATGCTGTAAGTGTAGGGGGCTAAGGGGTGGGAATATTTTTTTAAGTATGGAATTTGTGCAAGGCTGACAGCAAGATTAATAGAGGGGACCATAAGGATTCCTGCTGAGCATTCTATTAAGCCAATAAGCACTGAACTAAGAAAAATTTGCACAATGGACCATAATGGCTTCTGAACAGATGTTCTGGTCTACCGTGTCCAAACCCTACTTTTGAAATAATTTCTAAAGTTGGCTCCTTCTTATGAGTAAGTTCTTCCAGTTTTTACTGTATACCAAGTAAATATAGTAAGTCAACAGCTGGGGTTTTATTTTCCTTGTTTATAAGCAGAAGTGATTTTTTTTCACCTTAATATCCTTGCCCACATTCGTATTAATTCTAGTTTTCATTTTTCTACTGTACCTCATGTCTCTTCCCTTATGCATGGACAGTTAGTCTTGTTTTCCTTCCTTGCCTGTGCTTTACATCTTCTCCAGAATACTTGTTTTTCTTCAGCCTTGTTGTTCTTTCTTTTTCACTGTTCTTTCCTGATTTACAGCAGATCCTCTTACTCCCTCACAACTTTGCCCTTACTCTGTTTCTGCCTTCAGCTTAACCTCCTGTTCATGAGTCCATAAGCTCTAATTTATCTTCCACTCCAGTGCTTGTTTAAGTAAAATTTAAGAATTTTTTTGTTCTCCCCACTCCAATATTACAGAGCATGGGAGTTCTGGGGCCCTTAAAAAGGCAGCTGGTCCCATTTTGTAAGGAAATAATGCACAGGTGCTGGGAATCATCCAGGGCTGATGGGTTTCCAGCCCCAAAAGTCATAGAAACTGATGTATATGTTTGTGACTGGGAAAGGCTTTAAGTTTTTTTTCCTTTCCTTTGGGAGGGAGAGGATTGAAGCAGCTTAGTAAAGATAAAGACAAGGACTGGGAATGGCAGTAGATGAGAGAGGCTCCCTTCCCATGACACAGTAGCACCATCTGAACTTTGGGAAGCAGTTACCAGTTGCCAGGGATCTTTTATAGTTAGATTACTGCCATATCTGAAGTTTGGCATTCAAGATGTCCATTTTCAGCTGTATCAGCAAATCGTGTCTGTGACTGCCCTTGTTAACAAATGGCAGAAAAAGAAACAAGATCAAAATTCTCTGTAAGAATCAAAGGAAGGGTATCAGAAAAGAAGATTTACTTCTAAAAGGACATTTGAGGATGATCTTGACATGTGGTGGCTATGTGTACATTGAGATATCTTGAAAATGGCTGTGGCAAGCTAACCTTCAGGCATGAACAGATCCCTGAAGCTGTAATTATTAAATTGATGATGTAGGTTCTAGATCTGATGTCAGAAGCTAAGTCTTTTAGAAGGGAATTCCTGGTCAGGATGATGTAAGACTTTTAAGTATAACTCTTGGTTTTCTGTATGTATTAGAATTTGATTTTTTATCTCCTTTATGGCATGTGATACTCAATTATCTGTGGAAATGCAAATCTGAGGAGTGGATGCTGACCTGGCTTCTGACCTGAAATCTGTTTCCCAAAATGTCAGGTGATGAACTAAATGCACAGTTCTTTTCATTCTATTACATGACTAATTTGGAAGGTTCAGTGCAGTTTTCTGGAAGCCACCATGAGTAGGCACTTTTGCCTGCACAGCATTGACTGCCTCATCTGATATCCTGAGGTTTTGATATAACAATGTGGTCACAGAGGAACTCTAAAGCTCATCAGTTCCACCTTGTCTAGAACAGAAACCCTGGCCTCAGTAATATGATTGTCTGATATGATGAAAAGTGACTGATTCCTTTCCTTATAAAATGACCTATAAAACTCAGTGAATTTTCTTTTAAACTGATGAATTATCACTGTTGAGGTGTCCGGCTGTGATACAAACCCTGAGCTTTGAACATACTTTTGCATGCTCCCCCATTTTATGTATGTATTTGTTTTTTAACAAAAGAAATATTCTTAGTCGTGAATTTTTGCTTGCATTACAAAACACGAATTCAGATGCAGGATAATAAGATCTGAGCTAAATAAGATTGCTGGTATGTCATGAATTCTGCTGCATCTCAGAATTTTTATTGTATTTCCTCCATAGAAGTTGTCCATGCTTTTCTATTTTCTACTGCCAAGTGGTCAGCTGAAATTTCAAAAATAAGTGGAAATCCTCATAAGAAGTGGATCTGCACCTACACATCAAAACCAGACAACAGACAATAGTGCTAATAAGTGTTTTTGACAGCACATACCAAAATTTAGCCCTTGAGTGTGAAGAGGCATTTCTCAGACTGTTCCTTAGATTTCTGCACTTGAGTAGCAAAAAAGAAAGTATTTCAAGGCAGTATTTCAATGTATTTCTTTTTCACAGCCACACATATACACTTATCTTACCCATTAGTTATTTCTCAGTGTTAAATGTGATGAATTATTTCACATGAGAAAATTAAACAAAAAGCTGACAACAATGGCAATGATCCCCTGTCTCTCTTGCCCCTGGAGAAACAGGAGGAACTAGGCAAAGAGCTGCAAATTTATGAGAGTTCATTTGGTTGACTGAATAGATGCTCTTTAATCCCACCATGCTCCATATTTTCAATCAAAAAGCCAAGCATTTAACAAAGGCTTTTGCCCTGAATAGAGGTATCCTGGAAATTGCCTGTTTCCTGTGGCAGCGGTGAGATTCCCAGCCACTTGAATTGTATGAGTCAGAGCTCTCAAACAGGTCTGTGTGTGACTGCCAGTGGCAGTGTGGCAGTGTTTTTCTTAGCAGCTGGGGCAGTTTAGAAGTTATAATGGAAAGATTTTCAATGACTTCCCAATTATATCTGAATATGCTCGGAGTTCTGCTTTGATGTTGCCAACATCGTATATGAAAGTATCTGAGTTTTCCAGATGTTTCCTCAATAAAGTAAAGCGTTTTAGCTCCCAGTGACCAAATCTTCCCTTATATATTTAAAGCTCCTTTCCAACCACAAAGAAAAATCCTAGATGAATTAAATCAATAAAATTACAGTTATACAATTCTGTTATCTGTGTCCAAGCTGGGCTGAAGTTCACAGCACTGAACAATCTATGTTTGTTAAGATCAAACCTTTTCCTGGATGGGCTCTACATTGAAACCTGTTCTTTTTGTACCTCTTGGAAATGCAGATATGTTCATCTGTTGGTGACTTCTAAAAGCAGTTTTTGGCTGAGGGGAAGATCAAATATTTTGCTTCAAGTACAATTTTAGGCTCCTAGTTATCACAGCATTCATATTTCCTATTAAGTTATTTTTAAAGTCTAAAACAATGAGGTGTTAAATACAGTTTTAGAAATAATCAGGATGTTTATAAACAAAGTACATGGATACTGCATTGGATGCTGGATGCTCCTCAGAGATAAGGATAGACATCTTTTGCAAAGAATATTTCAAAAATCAATTGAGAGTAAAGAATTAATTTAGCTCTCTACTGCTTTTGTGTCTCAAGAATTCAGAATTTGAGAACTGATGTCATAAAATATCCATTATTTAAAGAGCAGCAATAGTATTCACAGGCTTAATTACTCTCAAAAAAGTTTCTAACCTTCTCTTGAAAAGGCACCCTTTTAGTGCCTGGTAAATTGAAATTCCATCAACAAGAGAATGACTTTAACACAATATTGAATTAAACTTGCATTACTACCAACTACAGATGGAACTTCATCTGTTGTAACAGCTACAATATTTAAGAAGACTCAGCCATTGCACTGAAAATATTTAAGCAGCCTTCTATACATTTTATGTATGTCTTATGGTACCCACCAACCAGAACAGACTTAATGTCTGTATTTTCATCCTAATAGCAAAAGAACATAGTCAGTTTTCAAACTACTTTGAAATAGATCTTTTGCAGGTTTATTCCTTTCACTGTTTTATAAAAAAAAATATAAACATTTCTGCTGAGAAAATCTCAGTAAATTATTACTATTAAAATAATAAATATTATTCTTTTACTGTTTTAATGAAATAATTTTCCAGCACACGTGATATTATGAATTTATAAAATTTTAAAATATGAATAATTTTTTTAAGACTTAAGGATGAACTGTGGTGTTGCTGAGCCTGATTACAAAACACTCATTGATACCTCTGCTGGTCAGGATTTCACTTCAGTCTTCTGGGCTCTCATCCAACAAATTTTGGTCTATGGTGCCCTTTGGGGATGCTCCTAAACTTCCTTCCAGCCACATTCAGCAGCAGTTACTGACAAAGCCACCTCCTTTGGAAATACAGCAGGGAATTTATATTTGTGTATGCAATTGCATCCCTTCCATCTGAAAATACAGTTAACAAATCAGCACTCTTTTTAAGTTTTTTCTTGCAGATTTGCACTCTGAACTTGTGCAGAGTTAAAAGTGGGAAGCATAGAACCAGGTAATCTATTCTTGAGGTAACAGAATGCACCATAAGTACCTATAAATGATTGATATATCAAATTGAAATATCAAACTTCAGATTGATACAGCAGGCACATTTGGACTTTTCCTTTTTCTGATGAATAAATTCCCAATGTTAAGGAAGTTTTGGGCACTTCCTTTCAGAGGTAAGAAATTTCACTTAGACTAAAAGACGAGGTTGACAGATCAGTTGAGAATGGTGGACAGTTTTGTCCTTGACCAGAAGAGGTCACCCTTGTGTGCGGCATAAAGCGAACCTGAGCCCCTTTACCCCCTTCTCTAGTTCATCAGAAATTAGGGGCTCTGGTTTAAATGAAAGATACCGTACCAACTTTTCTTGAATTTGGGCAAGTTTTGGAAGCCAGGTTGGACCCAGGTTCCAGACCTCAATCCCTGGTTTTTTGAGCAAGATGGTTCTGCTGGTGGTTCAGGTAACTTCAACCTCTGCCATCGCCTGAAGGTCTTCACTTGTTCCTTCCTGTGAGGAGATTCACATATCTCCAGCTTGTGTGGGTTTCAATGAAGAAAAATGTTTATGAGATCAATTTTGATACGTTAATTGATAATTGTTGAAAGATGAAAAGTGATTTTAAAGATAAAGATTTCTTTTATTACTTTATATTAATTTTTTAACGTATTGTTTTTAATCTTACAAAACATGTCTTAAAAAGAAAACCTTATAACCTTATAACATTTGTTTCCTCCCCTTCTCTTGAGAATCTTAAATTTAAGAGATGTATTCTTATAGGTACTGTACATTCCTCTATTCCCTAATTGGGTGCAGAGGTTTCTAATGCAAATTCAGTCCATCCTCCTTCTCTCCAGGCACAAAGCTTTGACTTCTCATCTTAGATTTTTTTTTTCCTTCTTTAAAAGAAAAGCAGTGTCCTTTCACACATGTAACCAAGACCTGGAAGTCTGCCAGCATCTGTCTGACTCATCATTTTCAAAGGATGCTGTGAATGCTGGGAATCAAATTCTAGCTTGTGAGACTGGAGGTAGACACTAGAGTGCCACATTCCATTGCCACTTTACCATTTGAGCCCAAATAAGAAAGACAAGCAAAAAGCAAAGCAGCTCTTTCTGTTGTTATCCTGCTACCAATCATCACAGAGCCAACATGGCTCTTTATACTAAGAATATGAATAATGTACAAAAGAATTTTAGAAAATACCTTTAGGCTAGAAAACTGAGACTAATCATAATATTGTTTTTCATGAAAATAAGACTTGCTTTGAAGTATTTATGCTACTTCCTTACTATTCCCTTGGCTATATTTTGTTTTCATAATGTTTATTCAGTTAACTTAGATTTTTTTTTATACTTGTCTGGTCTTAATACCTTCTCTTTTCCCCCTTTCTTTTGATTCATGATTTTTTCAGTTTTCTCATGTTGATTTATCTCTGTCAAGTATTGTTTCATATTGCAAGATGTTGGACATAAATCCATTACTTATGGGATGTCTATTGCTGCAGAAAAATGTGCTTCATATGGAGCTTGATTTTGTCCCCCAAATTTAAACATATTACCCTTTTATGGAACATGAAGATCAATCATTAAACAGAACAAAATATAACCTAAGTGTTTGATTTTAAAACCTATACAGCCCAAAATAAATATTTTCTTCCACAGAATTGAGGAGGCATTGCTACTGGGGATGTTCTAAGTTCGAGTCCTAATCTTCAATCTCTGTGTAAATTAAACCTGTGCCTTCATGGCCCCATCTTACTTTCATGCACCCATGTTTCTCACAATGGCTGTGATGAGACCTTGGTTAACATTACTGTAATATATTTTGAATGTTGCAAAGAAAATATTAGCATGGTATCAATGCAGACAATCAAAATCTACTGGAATCAGAGCTGTAAGAGGCTAATAATCTCACTGGATATATTTGGAAACAAATTGCTTCTATCTCTGCTACTTGAATATGATGCAGAGATGGAAAAAACCTAAGCAAAATTATTAGTGTTTAGATTTGTCTGTCTTGTGGCTATTTATCTTGTGGTAAAGAACTTCTTACCTCTATTTACTCAACTTATTTCTTAGATTTGTACTGTCAGAGATAGCTCCCAGGTGGGACTGAGATTTTATGCTTTTAGTCACTTCTGACACACTAACACATATAAGCTTAAATCCCTGAAGTTAAGGACAAAATTCCTGTTCATCTTGGTAGGTTCAAGATTTCAGCCCTTGCATCTTGGGAGACAGCTCTTGCACTTCTTAGCATCACAACATTTTTTGACAGTAAGTAAAACAAACACACTTTAAACCTTGCTGATTTTAAGCCACATTACTCATCACAAGTCTTTCTGTATAGATTGAAACTTTCTCCTTTGCTTTTTGAGTTGTTTTTTTTTAAATAAAGGGAAATTGGAGGTATCTGTCTACTAAGTAAAGAGTGTAAATGATGTAGTATTCATCAAATTCTTTCATTAAAGTCTATTGAAATAATTGTTGTTAGAGTATATTAGAAACTGATTGAAATGTCAGACTGAACCTGCAGTTAGCCAGAGTGAACTGTCTCAACATCTTAAAATCACTGCATGTCCTTTCCTTCAAGTGTTGCAATTTGAAACTTGAATAATATTCATCCAAGGATTCATATTTCCTTCAATTAAATATATTTAATAAGCAGCTAAATATGTATAACATAGCTTAGCTGTTGACTCAAAGCTGTGTATGTTAAGAACAATACTCCTACATTTAAACTTTTAGTTACTCAAAAGAAGAACTAGAACTGGATCTTTGTTACATATTTCCTACAGAATTTCTCTATATCTAGACATTTGCGTGCATTGCCAGGTTAGAAAGTCAGCAAATTACTTATTCACCTTCTTTTGCTTGGTGTATGCACACATCTTCTATCACAGAAAGCAGTTTATTCATCAACCAAAAAAGCCATTAACCTGAAAGAAAGCATTCTGCTATGATCCATGGATCTGTGAATCCCATGCATCACCTTGGCCTGAGAAGGAAATTTCTGCTGAATGCTGGACAGTGTGAAAGAAACAAACAAATACCCTTTGCAATATTCATCATGTCCTTTACAGATTGAAAACTGAGCTCAGCTTCTACTGAATTTGAACACACCAAATATTATTTTGCTTACCATTAACATCAGGCATATTTTGATTAATACTTGATCAAAATATTGATTTGGCATTGTCAGCACACATTTGAAAAGCTCAACATGACAATGTCATGTTTATGACCTCAGGCTCTCTCAAAAGAACACTTCTCCCAGCGGCAAGAGTCAGCCAAGCTCTGCTTCAGCAGCAGCAGCAGCAGCAGCAGCAGCAGCAGGTCTCCAGCAGAGGCTGAACTCCTGCAGGGCCCTACAGCAGCCTGCAGACTGTTCTTGGGCACTCCAGAAGGTGCTTCCCAGTATCAGATTTTCTTCTGCCTTGAGCACTTAACTACGGTCTGACCCTTTCCCTCACAACAGAAAGCAGTGCACTAGAAAAATCCATGCTTCTTCTCTTAAAAAAAAACAAACAAAACAAAACCAGCCAAACAAAAAAACCCAAAAAAAAACCCCAACCACCACCAACAAAACTACAACCCCCCCCCCAAAAAAGAAAAACACCCACCAAAAAAACCCCCCAAAATAATCAAGGAAAATAATTGACTTTTGCCATGAAAAACATCTCCACAATTGGATTTATTTCTGTATTTTGAGAAAAACATTGAAATTTCTTACCATGTGATACATATGTTTTTTGAACTTTTGTAGCATCAACGCTCATCTGACTGAAGAGTTGATAGATGTCTGTGTAACTACATCTGAGTAATTTTTAAAAGCCCTCTTATTTTCAATAGGGTCATGAATAGCTGTCTTAATCCTACTTACTGTCCCTGCCTGTTCCAGGTGATACTTCCTGGCATGGCAGTGCATTCTTTGAAGGGTGGAAATGGAAGAATGGAAGACAGAGAAAGGATTGGTGGAGGTTAATTTTTTAAATATATTAATATATGACTGTGACATTAGTCCTGTGTAAAATGGTTACCTTGCATTACAGCTGTATCTTTACCTTGACTGCAGAGCTGGCCTTTGGTCTTGTTTCAGGTACTGTTTTAAAACCAGTACATACAGCACAAATATACTTAAAGACTAGGATAAAGTGGGTATACTGAGGGAATAAAATTTTAAATAAAATCAAAATGGCGATATTAGGCATATCAGAAATAGCAGGAAATATACTTTTTGAACAAATTCTATCCTCAATATTTTCACAAGAAGGACTGCCTCTATTTTTTGCTATGTCTATAAAAATATACAACTGTGGAGAAACAAATACCTAATCTGGAGACATCATACCAAAGCACAGGCACTGAAAAAGTACTAGTGTATATAAGTATGCAAAAAGCTTAAAATAAAAATTATAAAATTAGTCTGAAAACAAGAAAAGGCAAAGAAAGGCAATAAAAAGAAGAGATCATGCCACTAAGGCAGAAGAATTTTTTTAGAAATGACTGAATCTTGGCTAACATGTTAGTTAGTAGGTAGATGAATATGTAAACACATTTAGGAATTCAGTTTTGCAACAACTTTTCAAAGTCTGCTACATTATATAACTTCTAATCAGGCTCTTACGACATTTTCCATTTAGTCTTCTCCTTGTTCCGTGAACAGTATTTGAGGAACTAGAGAATTCAAATACAAAATGTAAACATTAATTTACTGATCTTTGATGACAATTTGATTATTTCTTCTACCACCTGAGCAAGCATTTTGGATGTTGATGAGCAATTTGATGCCAAATTCAGTGTACACAGACACATTCATGAACAAATCTGTAGTTACTCTAAAACTGCTGACCTAAGTAAAATGTAAGTGAACAGGGAGAAGGTACAAGATGTTAAAGAGTGTCTTATTTTGAAATCAATCTTCTGTAGCTAAGATAACCTAAAATAATACTGGTATATGAAGCACTTGAAGTTGTATAGTAGTGTTTTTCAGAAGTATTGAGAAGAATTAGGCATTGAGATACCATTGAAATGAAATCATTGAATGAGGATTGGGAAGACAGGCATCTGTGGATTAGTTGCCTTTCATGACTGCCACCAAAATAGATACACATAACAAAACCAGAACAGCCATTTGAATTAAACTCCAGATCTTCCTAACAGGAAGTGTGATTGCCTCACTATTTATTTATACAGGCAATCTCTTTGTTAAGAAAATACATAAGAAGGGAAATGCATAGGAAAGTATGCATAGTATGTCAAAGAGGAAACTCTGTGCCAGTTCTTTACTAATTGTTTCTAGGGAGAGGCTTTTTACCTTCCTCCTGAAAACAGGAGGCAGGGAGGAGAGTGGGTCGGGTTGGGAGCTGCAGAGGGGTACCAGCAGGCAGAGATGGAGTAACTGCTTCTGTGCCTTCCTCTGTGCCTTCCCCTTGCAACACTGTAAGCGTGGTCAAATATGGAAAAGCCAGAGGGAAAACTGCATCTGTCCATGCTAAAACAGCTGCAGTGCAGGAGTTCAGGAGTGAGTTCAGTCGGAAAATGTAGTTCAGCTTCTCTAAGCTGAAACAACCTTGGCTACAGAATTAGAGAACTGTTTTGGTTATAGTCATCCACATACACCCTGTGATTTAGGTGAAGCAGAGAAGCTGGCACATCCCCTCAAGGATTTAGAAAATTAAACTGAAGGATCAAGGCAGCTCTAACATTCTAGCTGGTGAAGGTGTCAGCAGAAGGCTTTGTAACAGTCTGGAATGTCTTCAAGCATTGCAAAGAAAAAAAGCAGGAAAGTTTGTCCCTCATTGCCTTTATAACCTAATGCTACCTCCATTTCATGTTTCCACCACTAGGTTCTGTTGCCAGCACAAATTTCAATGAAGACAGGATGCCCAATAATTTCACAAATTTTCTGATATTCCTGTGAGATGCACCCCATTCCAGTGTCTGTTGAATATAACTGTCATTAAAAAAGAAGAGTTGGAACAAAGAAATTTGTTATTGTTTTAGAAGTCCCACAAACTATTATCCATAAAATCAAAGAAATTATTTTAGGCACCAGAAACTTAATCAAATTCTCTAATCTTAGATATATAGATGGGGGTTGGGAGGCGTTAACATACACTCACAGCTCAATAATTGTTGAAACTCTTGCTCATTATGAACAATAAAGATTTATGAGGGCAGATATTTGATTATGACCACAACTGGGTTAAATGGTTCTCTGTTGTAGATTTTGAAATTCAGTGTTGAGTTTTTTAGCCTGTTCTCTGTAACAACGTTTTCCCCCACATGTAGATGGAGAAACATGACAGCTGATTTAACATATACCATGCTCTGAAGGATGCAGAGCTTTTTAAAAGGACAGTCCAAGATCAAAGTGCTGCTGTTTCAGCCATACACTCCATTTTTATCTTCACTTTATTTCCTCTGTCAGCAGTAAAGGCATCAAATGTATTTCCACCAGGAGATCCCTCCTACTCTTAGGTCACACTTAGATACTGCTTCTCCCCCTGAATTATTTATCCTTTAAACTAGATAGGCACTGGTTCAGAGCTAAGGTATAGGAAAATTTGGTGTATTCTATTTATCACTTTTATCTGTCTCTGCAGAGCTTTTATTTCTATCCCAGTTTCTAAAGGGACATGTTAAAATACTCCAACTGTTCACAAGTACTGGTCCCTGTGCACAAAAAAAAAAAGGTGAATTTTGTATGACAAAAGATACTGCATTTTATATTATGATTGCCTCCCTATAGGACTTTTGTTCTGCTTGGTTTTGTATGATGTACTGAAATGTGTATCATCACATACAATTAGCTGGTACTGAATCAAAAATAAATCCTTTGTCAGTGTGGCTGGTAGTTATGGTGACTTTTGTGGGAACAAAGTTTTGATTAATTTCTTTGACCTAAAAGCTAAAGTTCATGGCCTTATGTAATCAAGTTGATAGCAGACTGATTTCTTCCAATATGTAGCTTTCTACATTAAGGAAAAAAAATATTTGGAAGAACCTTAAACAGAATGAGATTTAATAAAATATATGAAATAACTTCTTTTTTAGCATTCTAAGGCTAAGATTTGGATAGTTTCTTGCTATTTTTCTTAGCACTCTGACAGATGTTTACCAACAGATTTAATAGCTACATGATAAAAAATGATATCCACTTTTTATCTGTTTTATCAGAATTTACTGGCTTATAGCCAGTAGAGGGGTAGAAGGAAGCATGCTTTTTTACCTGAATCACTCAAGTTCACAGATCAACATAGTAATTCAAGTAATGAAAGACAGCAGAATAATGAAAACAAACAAACCTATGAAGGAATTTTGATGAGGGGAATGCATCTGTTGTAGTATATTCAGCATGAGCAGAAAGGCAAGGCACACAGCCAAAGGTACTAATGTCATAAAGCAATGCAGAAAAATCTAGTGGAACATTTAGCTTCTCTGCAGTTTGTTCCTCAAAGAACAGACAACCTTTTACAGTGGATAGAAAGGACAATATACATTGAATTTTTTCCTTTTGTTTTGGTTTTTTGGTTTTTTTTTGGTTTTTTTTTTTTGTTGTTGTTGTTTTTTTGTTTGTTTGTTTGTTTGCTTGTTTGCTTTGAATAGAGACAGTGAGTAGAGAATATTTTTTTCTGGATTACAGGAAACTTGTTTGGTCTAGAAGCTTCCAAACAGAAAGAAAAAAGGAGCTGGATAGCTCTTTGTTACCATGTCACCCCATCCTCAGCTAGATCCAAAGGGGATGTTATCAACCCAAGAATCACCACTCTGATATTTTCCCCTGTCCACTTCTGCAGCACCATAATTTGCTTCTCTTCAACAGAGATACTTATGATTTTACAGGCAAGAATGAGAGAAGAATTCAATGAGGATTTCCCTGAATGCTGAACTACAAATAGAATAAGCAGTAAAATAAAGTGTGTTGTTGGATTTTCACACCTATGTGGAGCATTCAGCTATGAGTATTATAAGTAAGACACCATAAAAATCAATAAACAATTCAGAATTTACTGGGATTCCAACCCAATGGGAAAAATTTTATTTAATCCAGCAAGCTGTGGAGCAGATGCTAAAGGTGAGTTTCATGCTTTCTGCTGTCAGAACAGATTTCTGTCCTCCCCTATGCAACTCCTTCTCACCATACATGTCTGTTGGCTTTCTGTCAATCAGGACATTTCTTTTTCTCCACAGTGGACTACTAAAGGTATCAGTAAAGAAACACCAATCCCTCCCTCTTCCACTCAAGTGGATAATTTCTGATCACCAGCTCACCCACCATGTATCAGATGAAAAACAGTGTGGAAGATGTGGGGACTCTGGCTGAGGATGGGAATCCAAGAAACTGTTGACTTTTTTTGGTAGGGAAAATGTGTTAGGCTTACTTCTGATTTGACGTCACAAACGAAAGTCTTAGTTGAAAAGAATGAAGAAGGTGGAACTTGGTACAACAGAACAGCACTAAGCACCCTGGCCGTAAACCAGCCAAAGACATGACCCTGAGTTTAGCTGTGGGGAGTATTGGACTTTGCTCCTGGGACAAAAAGGAAATAATTCCTATAGATTCCTAATTAAATCCCACACTATATTTTTTTTAAAACCATAAAAGATATGGATATTCTTTTCAATTGCAAGCAAAAGAGGGGGAGGGGGAAAGCATTTTCAGACAATTGGGCTTTAAGTTTTTTACAAACTGCAAAAGCTATTGATCATAAGACCTCAAAAGATGACCATTTTTAGAGAAAATATGAAACCTTAAAATAAAAATAAATCTTAATATATCCTAATTATTAATTTATTTTACGATCTTTAAAGCAGTGCTAGCTTATTTGACTGTAAGATACTTCATGATGCTCAGTAGCCTGAATCATGATCATAAGAGAAAATAAGAGACTAATACTGTTTCTCAGTGCTTTAATAGTGATTAGAGGAAGCTAAAGTAGCAACTTGTGTCTTGTTTGAGACCTAACAACTGAAAGATTTTTTGCCAGTGAATCAAAACAATTAATATAGCACTGTAACTGCAGCATGATTAATCACAGTCAGCACTGTGCAGCTGCCACGCAGGGAAGCTGGCCAAGCAAGCCCACCAGCACTAGTCTGGTGACCTGACCTAGTGTGATGAATGAGAGGGCTCCAGTTGGTGAAAGACAGCAAACCTGGCCCTAAATGTATGGGAGTGCAATTCCAAGGTACATGTGTTTGACAGCCAAGGAGATTGTCTCACTGGATACCTGAGGAATTGTATAGGGGAAAGTGACATATTAACTATTTGTGTTAAAGCATAATGACTGATTTATGCGTGTAAAGCAGATAAATAACAGATTGAAAGCAATGACTATTTTTTTTTTTTTTCTCATGCTGCCAGTGGTGTTTCTCTGACAGTCCTATATTTCTTCTGGAAAATTCAATTTTAATACTATATCTCAGGTAGGGATTCCAGACATACCACACATATTAGCTGAAATTCCATTCCATTGCTCATCCTCCTCTGCCTGTCTGCAAAGCCTACAGATTTCCAGTATTCCTCATTTTTCTTGAGTTCAATTGTACTTTACAGATGCTGATCAGATCATGCTCTGTCAGTCCACAATAACATCAACAAATTGAACTGCCCTTTTTTAGAGGGCATACAATGTTGGTTTCACAGATGTGTATCATTAGGCAACTAGTCACACAAAAATGTGCACTTGAGGTCAAAGCCTACACAATCTTTATTTTCTTTCCTTCTCCCCCATATGTGATCATTTGTGTCTCAGGATGCTACAGCTCTTTTTTATCTCATCTGCTTCAAACACAAAGCAAGTGTGGTAGCTGCCAAAACCTGCATGTTCTGCAGCTTCACAGCTGTGATACATATGCTTGAGTGGCAATGACAAGAGAACATCATATTAAGTGAAGCTCAAAATGAGAAGCTCTAGGCCACCACCAACTAAGGGACTGCAAAAATGATGACATGATCAACTAATCTGATCTTAAAGAGTCTTTAGAGACAGAGAGAATCATTCCAAATAGCCCGCAATGCAATTAGAGAAGGAAAGGGAAAAGAGAAGAAGGGCTGCTGCAGTAAATATCACTCTAATAAAAGGAAGGCAGAAGAGCAAGAAGAATAGTTGTATTGGGAATAGAAAGGGAACATCTTCTGGTTTGATATGAACATTAAACAGCTAAATAAGGATAAAAGGTAAGGACAAAAGTACTATGGCTAGGAAATCACTGAAGTGAAAACTTTATGTATACAGAGACCCGTATTATGTTTGGAAAACGAACTACACAAACTGAACTTTTTAATTATACTTTTAGCTTTCTAAATATAAAAGGAACAAGGATTAGCTGTCAAAATCGTTGGAAATGTTTAGCAAAACCTCAGGCTCACATCTGAATGGTATTATGTCCTCATGAGCTCATGACTAACTTTAAAGCTAGCCAAAGCAAGCAGCACAAGTTTTATTTCTCTGTATATCTGAGATGTTATTTCCCACAGTGAAGAAATCTCATGTAGGAATAAAAGAGAAGTATAAAAAGCTATGATCTTCTTATAATTATTGCTTTTACCGATTTTTTTTAATATGTTACTGTCTTCAGCTATAAAGGTCCAAAGATAGAAATTTATATTAATGGTTAAATCCAACAATGTACAGTTTAAACGACCACAGCATTGTTATTTAACTCTGTAAATAAAAATTATAAAATAATGATAGAGCTTTGTGAATATTTCCTGCCAGGTCAAAGGGTTGTAATACTTACTCTTTATTTAATAGCAGCAATTCCTAAATTTACTTATTTTAACAAAGTTCTTAATCTTTTCTAATTCATAAAAATTAATAAAGGTCAAAAGGCATAAACAATCTTTACACTTTCAAATTCCAAACTTCATATTATCATGTAAATTTTCATTGTGTTTAAATCTAGTAAACTTCCTAAGAGACTGATTAAGAAATCAGAATATTTGGACAACTAAAGGTATGAAAAATCCCCTGCAGGAATTCAATGATTGTGTATAGTAAATTAGAGACTTCACCAGCTCGCAGAAAATCCTAAAGCAGAAGCATCTTGCATTATGCCTCTAAGTATCCATTTTGCCTGCCTATTTTCCTGATCATCAATGATGGGCTCTATTTCTAAATCAAGTTTTGTGCTTTCCTTTCCAAATACCTAAAAGAATAGATATTCTTCTGCTGATGCAATGTCTCATTCTCGATTGTGAGGTATGGAATTAATTTGCCTTCTTATTTGTGCTTTTAATTATTTTCTGAGTTGTATTAATACTAGCTCTCCTGAGTTAAACTGGTTTTTTCTGTCCACATTTTAAACCCCTGTTGGATGCCCTTTTATTATTTTGCAATCTTCCCTCGGGTACATAACTTCTCTCAATTTATTAGCATCTGCAAATTCTGTTAATGAGCTGTTTGCTTCCACCTCCAGATCGTTAATGAAGATTAAATAAAGCTGGATTCTGCACTAACCCTTTGTGTTCTGATTCTTCAGGAAATCACACCATTGATTCCATTTAAGCATCATCAACATAAAAGTGGGAGAACTCTGTGGTTTGAATGTGACTACTTCAGTCATTTTTTGACTTGGATGTCTGTACATTTTTTAGAAATTTAATAATCCATAGGCTAAAAAGAATCCTGGAATGAATGTTCTAAGCAATGCTACATGAGAATGTGGGATAGCTAAATAATAATAAATTATAATACACTGGCTATCAACTCAGACTATTTCAAATATAGATTTGATATCTGTGCTGACTCTTTGTTAATAACGTTCTGTAACTTAAGGATAAACAACAGAAATAATAAAACTGGATGTTGAAAATTATTACAATATAAAATGTTAAACATACCTTGAAAAAGTTTGGCTTAAGAATCCAAAGAATTGGAATATGAAATATGGATAATCAATTAAATTACTGTGCTGAAGTAAGTTACAGTAAGACAAAGAAGTAGCACTTAAGAATAAAAATCCTTGAAATACAGAAGAAAACAGACAGACACCATTATCTGATGCTCAGAAATGGGAACATACATCAATGAACCTTAGAAATTAAAAATAAAAGAAAAGGAGTCTGCTACAAAATATATTGACCACAAAACATCAAGAAATGACTACAGTTTCCTTAGATGTCCTCTGTAAGATTGAGGTTATGTGCCACATGACAAAATCATCTTTCATGTTAATATTTGTTTTACTGGTTTTCTCTCCTCTGAAAAATACAGATTTTATACACTGAAGTATTTCTTAAAAAAAAAAAGGTGCTTTTTGACCTTGTGATTTGTCTATCGGAATCCTCATATAATCAATAGTCCCCAAATTTATAACATGTAATTTGGGAATCTTTGGTTAGGGAACATTTTTAGGTGATTGATAGAAAAGGCTTCCAAGGACTTCCACTGCTGCAGCCTTTAAAAGGTACATGTTGCATATTGGAGACCTGTCCTGGCTTACTGGTGTCACTTTCCCAGGGATTAGATACAAAACCAGAGACAGTTATTTTATCCTGTCCCTAGTTTTCATGTCAAAGTCCACTTGGGCTTCTCAGAATTTTCTTCAGTCACTAAATGGCACAGCTCCCGTACTTTTCTAGACCTCATCACAGGGCTAGGTAGGGATAGCTCCAAACTAGCAGTGGAAATCTACCCCAATGTCTCAAAAACATATGATATTAAACTGTGTCCCAAGAGGCACTAAAAATATCCAGCTATGAAATCTGGAATCTCACCTAAAACTTTCCAGTTAGGTAAAACCAGGTAAAATAGTCTTAGTAAGGCATGTCTGTGCCTGCACAGAGTATGGAGACCCTATACTGGGAGAAAAGCAGCCCTGCTTATATCCTAGACTTCCTAGGAGATTCTGCAGTCATTCATTTCCCCTCTTCAGTTCTCATCTTGCCATACAATGCCAAATTAAAGAATGAATAATTCCATTAAATGTTACTTCCTGTGCTATGTATGGCCACCACCTCCCTTAATAGTCAATACAGTTTTTTCAGCAATGAATGGCATAGGAATATATATTTATTCATTTATTTATTTGCTTGCTGTTAGTCAATTGTTTAGGATTTCTTTTTCAATTATTTCTGCACTGGAATGTATGACTGGAAAAAGGAGTGCCAAAGAATAAAAAATTGCAAATCATGCAAGTCAAATTAATATCTCAAACTTCTAGAAAGAAATAGTCAAGAACCTGGCTGCTCTGTGCACTTCTGAGAGCTCCTGGAGGTTATGATGGACACCAGCTACGTTGTCATTGTGAATAAGACACTGGATAAGCCCTCACTGGTATAAATTACTGCATCTGTGCTTGAGCCCCCTAGCTCAAGGGGCATGTGAAGGAACTCAAGAGCATCCAGCAGCACACGACAGACTGCTCAGGAGCCTGCAGCACAGGACCAATGAAGAGATCATAGGAGAGCTGGGGTTGTTTAAGAGGAGGCTAAGGGCAGCCTAACAGCAGCCTACATCTCTTTGAAAGGCAATTAACAATATGACAGATTGTTCCTTATTATTATTACATTCCCTGAATACTTTCCCTGTAAAATCACATAAGAGTTATAAATCATAATATGATGCATAGGAAAATCTTCTAGACTTTTCAGATTACACATTTGTTTCCTGTTCCCTAACCTGGTAAATCATCCTCCAGAGAAACTGAAATTGAAATCATGGTAACCTCTGTAGAAATTTTTGGTCTTTTGCTTGTTTCCATGAGAAACGTGAATGTACAGTGACCTGATGCCTAGAGTAAATTTAGTATATTTAAAGGAAAATGTATTCTCTCCATTCTATTTTAGAGAGAATACATTTATTCACGGTGAATAATTATGCCTCTATTTAATGAGGAGGCAAGAAAAGATTTAAAGGCATAGCCATGAACTTTGTATAACTGACACAATTTATGAAATCTACTTTGAATTAATAGCAATTTTGAGCTCCGTTTCAAAATCCTTAATATTACCCAATCTCCCACAGATACAATTTTAAAGCTTCCAAGGCAAATTGGAAACTTCATATGACCCTAGAAAGACAGAGGGCTTAACATCACAGTGATTCAAATTATAGGGTGATTTTAAGAATTTAAAGGCTGCTATATTAATCACATTGATATATCTACCTATATCTACATCTGTATCAAAATCTGTATCTATATATCATTGTCACTTTTTGATCTATTAACTCAATGAATGCGCTGCAGACTAAAATATATCAGTACTTTGGTGACATAATATTTTAAAGTAAGATTTCAGTAAATATATTATGAAATATTGAGAAGTAAGAAATTAAGCTTCCTCTTTTCTGTTCCTGAATGTCAGAAGGAGTTTACCATTACTTGGTACAGGAGATGGGCGTCACATCAAGGTGTGATACTTTAGAAGAATGTATCACAGGTATTGGAAGATAGTTTAGTCAAGGAAAGGAAATTATGAGAATAATTGGGAAAGACTGGACAGAAAAACAGTAGAAGGTGGATATTGGAACAAATTTTCTGAAAGAGATCTCCAGCAGACTTTTTTTTCTATTAAACGCAAAACTAGCACTGTCATCAATCTGACAAATGACATCCAGTAGTGCAGCCAGTATGGAGAGCACTGTGCTGTCATCATGGGCATCATTTGTAGTGTAAATACAAGAGTCACACAAGCTTGTTTTAGAGCAGATGCAATTTTCTAAAGTGAATTTAAGTTCACCAAAGGATTAATAAAAGTGGAGCCAGGAAGATAATCAAGGTATCAGAAAGCATGGCTTATAGTCAAAGACTCAAAATCTATCACTTTAGAGAAGAAAAGCTTCTGGAGAGATCTGATCATACTAAATCTTAAGGGACCAAAACCTTTCTTAAGAAAGAGCTCTTCAGTATTTCATACAAAAATGTAACAAAAGGCAAATGATAGGAGTTACAGCTAGAAAAAACTAAACCAGAAATATGTGAAGAATTTTAAGTAACAAAAGTTAGGAGCCATTGCAACAGACTATCAGGAGTATTGTGAGTTCTCCATCCTTTAAAATGTTTTACTTCTAGAAGTCATCCACTTGTTAAAACAGTAATTAATTAAGGGAGAGACAGGAAGGAAGGTGGACTACATGCTCTGAGTGTTTTCTGGCTGAATAATTCGTCCCAGTGTATCATTTAAAAATCAGTCTGGTAAAAATCATTAGATATAACACAGATGCAAAGAAATTTCCCAATGGCACTTAAATTTGAATATGATAAAGAACCGTTTCCTCAACAGCAGAAATGTAATGTCTTGGCTTCTCTCTCAAGCTTGGATAATATGTGAGGTATTGCTTGTTAACCTTAAGCAACATTTTATCAAACTATGTTTATATGTTGACCTATTGAATGTCTTCTCAAAATTCTCCTTTTCCATTAAACTGTACGTGCAGCTCAATTAAAACTGTGGGAACATGAAATATTTTTTAAAGTCCTATAAGCTTTGAAAGATTAGAGAGAGCTTGAGAAAAGTCGTTTCAGAAATCCTCCTCCAACAATGTATATGCACTAAATTAAATATGCTATTTTTATTCTAAATTCATGTAGCAAAAGTGCTCTTACAGGCTTTCCATCTAAACCAGCTGATTCAAATATAAAAAGTTCAAAAGAATTTTTTCCTAAAGGGACTGTTTCTCTGCAGTTCAGATCTTTAAGAAAAAGCTTAGTGCCGCTCTCAGATCAAGACTACTTCTTATAAAAGTTCAAAAGAGCACAGAGTAGACTTAGCATTATATGTTTAGGTTACCAGGCATGTTACTTTTTTACTCTTTTTGTTTTCTCACATTGCTTTTTAAATGAAACTTATTATGTAATCTGGCAAGAATGCTGCATTTATCCTCTGAGAAAATGCTTGACTAGCAAAGTTTCACAAGGAAGGGGAACATCTTAGGAGGTTGTAAATTCTAATAAATTTCTAGATTAAAAAAAAATTAAAATGGAAAGAAAATTAATAATTTGAAAAATATGAAATAATTTCTATAATAGAGACAGTATTTATATGCATCTTTTTATGAGGAACAATGAGGGGAAAAATTGAATTTCTCAAAATTTTCTTGAAAGTTTTATTAACCTATGCTCTTAGCATGCCAATATCCAAGTGTCAGACATTACATACAAGGGATCCTCAAAACAAGAGATGGTAATAATTCTCACACAGCAGGCTTTGGGGTATACACATTTTTTCTTTTGAGTTTCCTGTAATCTCATTCCCTGTGAAGGACGTTTCTAAATATCAGAGTAGTGGCTGTTAACAATAGATCTTCACCTGCACTAATGACTCAAGGTTAACACAGAATATATTTAAAAGGGGTGACATTACCTGAGAGAACGTGTCAAAGTTTCTTTCAGCTCTGAATCTGTGATACTGTGTAACTTCATCCACAATGAACATGAGAATGATTCCTTTTTTTTTCCTCTTTGCAGCTTCTCTGACAACGTAAAGATTTAAACAACGTCGTCACTATGAACTTTGAATCCTTTCTTTGCTCTCCTTTAGATTTTCCCCTGCTAGTGAAAATCTTTTTCAAACCATTATGTCCAAGATAGAAAAAATACTGGCCAGCACTAACTTGAAAAGGCCACTTAATTTGCTTTGAACTTATACCCACAGGTGTTATTTGCCTTTCCTTAACAGTGGTGCATCCACAGTTCTCACTCACCTTTGATCTGCTAAAAATCAAATGTCAGACTCCGCATTCATCCTTGTTGAACAGTATTCTGTCTTTTCAAGGGTTATTTCTGCAATTTTAGGGTCACATTGAGTCCCAGCACTATAAAGGATGCTTGCAGTCACTCCCACTGTGAAAGCTGGGTCTGTGTTCCATGAAACTGCCAGCAGTAATGTTCTTGAATAGCTTCCATCCAGAACTTTGTGGAATCCTGTTTAGACCATTCTTTCAAGTTGACAGTGAACTCCTTTCCATCTGTATGCTCACGTTGTGGCAGTTTCACCTATTCATGCAAGATGTTAGAAATTTTAGTGAAGTCAATATATACGACAATATACAGAAGGTCATGAAATATCTCAAAAGAAGAATAGATGACATTTAATTATAAAAATGCTTATTGTCCTTATTTTCATGTTATCGTCTAGGTAGTCAAAGTAAGTTGTTTGACTAAATATCTGTTTCAGGAACTAAAATTAAGCTAATCAGTAAGCCATCTTTTTTGCCTTTAAAATTTCTGTCTCCTCAAATACCTTCTTAAAGATAATTGTTAATGGACCCAAGACTGCCCGGGAGAATCCTCTTCGTTTTCTAGGATGATTACATTTCTACCAGTCATGCTAAACTGCAGTCTGCTGTCCTTTATCTGTCTGTGAGAACGGTCAACATGGTAATAGAGTTAGGGTGGGAATTGAGCATAGTCCAGCCAGAGAAGGATAGAGCTTCACAAAACCCCATTTATTCTCCTCAAACAAAACTCTGTGCTGCTGTGGCTGTAGTACCCATGCAGTAGCAGTCTTGCACCTGGCTTATGGCTCTGGTACTCTTAGGCACTGCTGCAAAACAATCCTGACGCAATAGAGGAACATTCCCACAGCTGTCATGGGCACCTTTCATCTAACACTTGAAACCTACATTGTGAAAACCAAAGGCTGATGGCTTTCATCTAATTGCCTTTACCTTCAAAGTTAACATCGTGCCAGGAGGCCTTTCCTCTGTTGTACAGTCAGGATACAATCACCTAAGCCTCCTCTTTAACTGAAAACCCAGTTTATGTTAGACAATTCTTCCCATTGAAAACGGTTAAGAGTTTGTTGATGAAGTACCATCCTTGCTGCTGCTCAGTGATGATAATATTAGTTGATCTGCAATGTTATCTGAAGTGCTCTGAGACTGTGAATAGGGAAAAATGAACAAAAGCTAAGAAGAAAGGATTTTCTTAAATTTGATAACTTCAGTGATAATTGCTTAAACTGAATCTTTCATGAAGATTACATTTGTCAGATTTGTAACACTGCAAAGTCACATGCTGGCTTGAATGGCTGGTTCTGACCACACCCTTTCACTTCTCCCCAAGGATGTTTAAATCAGGTCACAATTATTTTTATTATGACATGATAATTTTGTATACAAGCAATTGGGATTGTCATTGTTAAGCTGTTGCATCACAGCTGTTTATATCCACAGTGGCCAAAATGCAAATATTCACCTGCTCCTCTGCCATGTCTCTCAGAGCTCCTGGGAGCATGGGAAGCCTTGGGGACACAGTCAGTCTTTGCTCAATAAACAATCCTTGAAAGGGTTGGACACAATCATTGTTGGATTCTATCAGCTCAAAAGCCAGCTTTTTTTCATACTTGGATTTCTTACTCAAATTGCACTAGATAAAGATATTTCTAGAATAATTCTTATAGGTAAACTGTAAACCAACAACAACAAAAAAACCCCATCTAAAACATCCCAGAAAACAAGCCCTCAATTTTTAACAGTTAGTGTAGCACATAGTCTGCTCAATAAAGTATGACTCAGGTTAGAACCAAACTTTGTAATGTCATCTTCTACTTCTGTATGTTACAATTTTCACTTCTCTGAATGAGTGTCCCTCTACCCTATTATTATTTGACAATATTTTAAAATCCAAAATCATTAACAGGAAGGAGGACTACTTGACATAGATTTTAATTCCTTTGTGGCACCACCTTGAAAGTTACAACATGAAAATAACTGAAGTGCCAGAGATTAATATTGTTGTCAATTTTACTTCAGATGAGGTAGTATAAAGAATAGAACAACCCTTATGGAGAATACAGACAAAAAACAAGCAATAAGTAAACTCCAGAAGTGAAGTGGAAGGAAATTAAAACCTATTACTTACTTTACATCTTTTAGGTTACTTGCCAGCACATTTTCCAGTCTTTCTGGACAGCATACTCTATGTTATATTATAATTTTAGAGTTATTTTCACAAAGAATGGAAAGTAAAAGGTAAAAAAAATATGTATGGCTGCAAAACCATCACGCAATAGTGGAATGATTCAATAAGAAGTGATATGTCAGAAAAGACAACTCTTTGACTATTTTTCAGTGACTAAATTTTAAGCTGACATTCTTTTAAAATCAAATCTCTTGCACTTTTATACTCCATACTAGTTGTCTATTATATTTTTTAGTGAAATCTACAAAACTGATGCTGGTCCTATAAGAAAAAGTCTAAAGGTATAAATATTTCTTATTTAAATACATCAAAAATTATGTTAATATGTGATCTAAAGTAACAGGAAGTAAATTTTTTTCCGCTTAATAAGTACTTGCTATTTTTTTAATACCAAAATGATATTCACTGTGGGTTTGCAGTACCATTTAGTAAGACTTCACTTATAAACTGAAGAAAATTTCATCTCATACTTTATAGAGTCACAGAATAGTTTGGTTTAGATGGGACTTTTAAATGTCATACAGTTCAACCCTGCAGTGAGCAGGGATATCTTCAACCAGGTCAGGCTGCTCTGGTGGCTCAGAGCTCATCCGGCCTGACCTTGAACATTTGCAGGCAGGTGCAGTGGCAAGGACAGGGGGACAGGGTGCCACTAGACCTGCCTGGATGAGGCAGGAAAGCAGGGGTAGCTAAACACTGTCATCACTGTCCTGAGGGACACTTAAAATATCCCAGACTTATGTTCCACCTGAACTGAGTTTGTGGGGCATCACAGAGCTGTGCAGAAATCCTGGGTTCTTCCATCTGCAGGCATTTGCAGAAACCTTTGAGGAGCTTGAATGAAGAGGAAAATCCCATTGTAGCTAGACAGAAAACCTCTCCTAGTGTCAGAGTCAGATATTTCAGCTAACACTCTTCGTCCTGGACTTTGTTGCCATTTTCAAGGCCATAATAAAACACCTGAAATAGGTTTCTCTTGACTCTTTAACCCTTGTGATATTACAGACTGACAGAAAGTAGTATTTCTGGTGTCCAACTCAAAAGCAACATGATGTATTTTTAAATTAGAGAGCACAGTCGCAAAATTAGAGAATTATAATAGTGCAGCATATGCTTCAGCTGTATTTTATTATAATGAAATTGTAAATTTCATCAAATAACACAAGAATTGTATTATTTTCTTGAAATGACTTGTCTAATAACACCTGGTACTCTGACCATGATGTGCATAGTTTCAACTATCACAGAAGGAGTCCTTCTCTAATATAAATTAGTGGTTATGAATAAGAAGCAAATTTAAAAAATATTTCTTTATTTTTCCTTCAGAAGAACCCAAATCTTCACCTTATGAAAAGCAACATGAAGAATAGAAGGTAGAAAAATAAATATGTCTTATATAATTGGCATGTTTGAACATCATTCCACATCATTGGGCTGATATTAAAAAAAATGCAGTTGTTTTCCTAACCAGGAGCATCTTTGAAGAACACAGGGTCTGCAAAATTCAGTGGTTTGCAAGTCCATCTGACAAAACACACCAAGAATTGCAGCTCCAATTTAAATTGCCAAATACTTAATATTTCCCATTGTGTCAACCCTATTTTTGAATAAGCAGATACAAAACATCTCAGTTCCTTTGTGTCTGTTGCTTTGTGACTTCTTAAGTCAGGCAAAATGTGCAAAAGAGAAGTGTATAAAGGAAAATTTAGTATTTATACTCAGGCACCTTAAGATGTGAACTTCCCATCATCATCCAGCATCTGCAGAAAACAAATCAGTTCGCTTCAATTTCCAGTTAATAAGTGACCAAGAAACAGAAAAATTTTTATACAGAATGATCAGCAACTTTATGCACTCTATACAAAATGTAGGCTTTCTTGCTGTCCTACTGGTTTCATTTTAGTCCTATATCCGTTTTATGGATTTTCTGTTCAGACTGAACAAGTTATTTCTTTAAAGTTAAAGCTGACATTTTTGGCTAACCTTTTCACATGGTTTCCCTTGCTCTTCTGCCAATGTTCCAAAGCTCAGCCACTAAATACTTACCCCATAAAAGCTGTGATGGCATATAAAAAAAAAACCCTGAACATCCTTATTTATTTTCCAGTGCTATATTGATGCATAAACAATTGGATGATCTCCACAAACATATTTGCAATATTGTCCTTTCTCACTGAAGTTTCTTGCCAAACATTAGTGTGAGTGACTTGACTGTAAAAGTGACCCAAAAGTTTCTGCTTATTAACTGTTGCAAGGTAACTTGTAACAGGCAAAAACCCTAGCTGTAAATGCTAAAAATAATTGTGTGTCTGAATTCTAGCACTCCCAAACTTCAGGTGTACCATCATTCCTCATGCATGCACTTACAGGAGTGCAAGCACTTTATTATCGTTTATGAACCCAATACACACCATTACCCAAGAGGACTCACTTTTTGATCTGGAGTGAGATTTCAGGAATGTGATGCTATCCATTCACTCCTTTGTCATGCTCTGGAGATTCAGGCATGCTTATATCTCTGCTGTTGCCTGTTAAATCATACATGAGCTGTGAGCAATTCAAGTAATGACTCTCATCTAGATTTCTCATATTAAAGGGACTCCTTAGATTTCAAATCCATCAGCAAAGGATATTTTTACTTTGTACAGGGACTGGGGTTAAAAAAATCAGGGATACATCTATGTTAGAGATAAATGGTAATAATTTGGTTATTACCATTAAATAGTCTTCCCCTTATTCCACAGAGGGAAACAGTGCATATATATGCATATATACATATGTATATATCAGACATATAAACTCTGGACAACTCAGGTTACTGTCTTTGGAATGCAAACACAAAAGAAACCTGTTGATCACTGTGTGATGAATTTGCAAAGCTCCAGCAGTTTCAGCTCCTGCACTACATTAGTTTGGCTGTTTATAAGCTCACTTTGGCTGTGAGTAGATCAGAGTCCTGTTGCTGCAGGAGGGAGGCTGCACCTGACTAAAGAAGAAGCAGCAAATAAGAGAAGGTGCCCAAGAAAGGGATACTTTATTTTCTTTCTTTTTTCAGTCCAGATTTATATGCCAAAGGCATTGAAAATTTTTGAAAACACATATTCTCTTTTGGTGATCTTTTATTTAAAATAAAGACAGTAGTCATTTGTAGAAGATGCAGAACTGAAGCATCTTCATGGGCATACTCTTTGGGAAAAAAAGGAGGTCCTTTCAAGGCAGCTGGTGCTAAGAGTTTTTGTCATCTCATAAGGTAAATTATTTATTCACCTGATTATCTTAATGACACTTTTCTGAATACACTCAGGTTTGAATTTATACTTTTTAAGTAGCATTCACTGCCAGTGCCCACAGAATTCCAGCTGAGGAATCACTTCTATTGTATGGTATTTCAGAAGGAATCCTTGCAAAGATTAAGATATCATTTTTTTCAGAAATATCCAATTACAGACACAAACAGTCTTACAATCAATTAATATTCCCAAATACTGCTCCCTGTTGTCATCTGATAAGATCTTTCACATTTTTGCATGTGTTTCCTATGTCTAGAACATGAAGAAATCGGCTTACACATTTCAGAGAGAATTTTTTTTTAGAATGGGAAGACAATAAGTAATTAGCAAAAGAGTATAATTTATTTCTTTGTAAAGAAGCTGGATCAAGATCCAGTTCTGTGTATTTTATGGGCTTGCTATGACTTTATAGAAATGTTACTGAAGCTAAAATTGAAATGAGAGTTTTATTCACATGAAACATATTCAGAGAAAAAAAACATGCATTATACCAAATTCCTTATGAGAATTTGCTTCTTTATTTTTCTCTAAAATTCAAATAATTTAGTGATTTACTTAGTGTAATTAGTTCTTTACGAAAATTTGAGGGGGGTTTTCAACTGTTTACACAGTGACCCTATCCTGTCATTTTGTGATTAATTTATTCACTTACTCTTCTTTGAAAAATTAGGATGTTTAATCAAAATGTTCTTTATCTATTTCCTAATTTGTTAAAATTTCTCATCAATCTCCACAACTTACAAGGCAAGAAATAGTGTCCATTATTAAAGCAGAACACAGAACATACTTTTGAAAGAAAAAATTAGTAAACTGACTTAGTGAAAAAAATAGTACAACTGAAAATTTAAAGATCAACAGACTGACATCTGGTTTTAATCTTTAGACATCCATCACCTACATTTGCAAATCAATTAAGATCCTCACAAATAGCCACTCCATGAGGAAGAGCTTTTTAGTTTGATAATTCATATATCAATACTCTCTGAGTCCATCTTGTTTTAATTCTGTGGGCTGTACATGTTCATAGACACCCAAATTCACACACATGTGCAAAAACACGTAAAAAATAAAAGCCATTTTTAATTGGGTAATAAGTAACAGAATTATTTACTAATTGGTTGTATTACAGAAATGTGTTCACGCTGCTGTACTGTACTTAATGTCCTGGCCAGTGATTCCAGCAGAAGCCCACTAAGAGCTTACTAATTTGTGATTGTATAGCTGCAGAAAAGACAGTAGCTCTGATTTGAAAATTACCATTTGTTGTAATTAGACAATAATGCAGTCTAATTGCTTCAGATATTTTGTACATTTTGTTAAAAATAGAGAGAGATGATTATTACACTTGACTAAGCTTGAAAAAGAGGATATTTACACAAAAAGAAAAGCATAGCTGGCAAATACTCAGAAAAGGTTTCCTTTACTGTTCCAGCAGATAATTGATTTGCAATGAGAGCTCTGCTGCTATTCCAATTACATTTCTGTGTTTGATTTTCCAGTAAAATGGAAAGTAACAGAACTGAGTATATTTTCACCAATATGGACATATATGGGTTTTGGACTTTATCTGTCATGTGTTTGGGCTTTTTTCTTGGACCACCAGCACCTTGTCAGCACATTTTTGGGGTGTTATTCATGTTAGATATTACCAAAGGGGGAAGGTTAGAAGAACCAGCTTGCTAGTGGTGACACTAGTGGTAACAGCCTCATTCTTAGAATAACTCACCCTTCAATTTTCATCTTGTGCATTGCACAATTTTTCCACCTACCTGTAATCCTCACAAAGGAACGGCAGCATCAAGGAGGACACAGTATTTGAATTTGTCTGGTCTTCCATTTCCAGCAAGAGATGTAGATGCCTTTGAAGGTACAAACATTTCTTGGGCTTATACTGAAAAACTGGGAAAGAAAAATGTCACAAATACAAATGTTTTCTAGACTAGCAAACATTTGATGCCTAATTTTTCTGTCTTTAGAGGTATGTTGAATTATACAAGCAAAGCTGTGAGGGAAAACTAAATTTTTATTCGGAAGAAAACATGTGAAAAATGTTTTCACATATTTCAGAGAATGACTAGGTTTTTGAGGACTGTTTAATTTCCTGGGAAATCTGCATGGTAGGGTTAAGGAATTGACACTTGTATAAAATTCTTCCAAACAGGTCAACAGACATGTTAAGAGCCAGTTCAGATAGTTCAGATACAACTAGTGAGGTAACTTGAGGAAAATATTTACATCATTTACCTTTGTCATTTACACTTAAGAATAAATAAAGGACTCTGGCCAGTATACCTTCAACAAATTATGTCCTACTGTCAGATTTCAAGCATCACTCTAATGTCCAAACAAAACTATTTGTGTCAACATGTTACTTCCTGCAGTGGGTGAGTTCTGCCCTCAGTGCTGTTTTGAACACAAGGATGTCATAGCTGGGATGTTAGACCTTTGCCTTGCCTCTAATGTGGAAATAAATACTCAAGTTCCATCATTTATTTAAATAGAAACTTATTATTGTCAGTTAGTGTCTGTGTCTCTTCCTGCAAATCTATATAATCAGCAATTCTTAAAACAAAATCCTCAGGTTTTAGTTACTTTAAAAAATTAAAAACCAATCCCAAAACCCTTTGTTCATTTAATCTTCTTTTTTTTAATAGTTTCTGTGGGTGTATAAGACTTGTAAATCAACATGCTGATGTAGCATGGTTGAGTGTTTTCCTGCCTTTTCTGAAATAACAGTGATATAATTTAAAGTGTCACCATTAATCCACATTAAGCTGCTCTGCACCCTTTCCATTCTTAACTACAGGAGAACAGACCAAAAGTCCATCAGTCTGGCACCTTGCCACCCTGAGCAATGCCTAACAATGGCTTCAAAGGATGCTGTGAAATCCCCAGAGTGAACCTTGCTCCATAGACTGTTTCATGAAGGGGATGCGAAGACAGAAATTCTGTTTCAGTCCATGTGGCAACTGTTTTATCTCCAAAGTCTCCCAGTTAAAGCTATTCTGACTTTAGAATTCTTCTGATTTTAATATACTTATCTTAATCTATACCTGTAAAATAACCATCAAGATAATACTTAAAAATCATCATAGGAGAGCACCTTCACACTCTAGCAAATGCAGAGTGTGATTCTCACTCATTCAGAGAGAATTACAACTGGATCTTGTTTCACTTATTTCATAGAGGGTAATTCAAGGATTTCAGATAGTTCCTGAAAACTACATTTCTGACTAACAGCATGCAATATTTCATCATAAAATATACTTACATCAACACAAACCCAGCAATGCCTCAAAGCCAGCATTATTTTTCACCTTTACATTTTGCAAAGGGACACCAGAGGGTTAAAACCAAAATTTTAAAAAAATTAAATTGCTTTTGAGCTAAGCACTTGTATGCCAAGTCTCAGCATGGAAGGAATTTTAGCTGCTGAGCAACCTCATACAATAGTGCTTTAGAATAGAAATGCCAAAGAACAGACCCTTAACTACAGTATTGTAGCTCTGGTATGGGTGCCACTGTGATGAAAGTACTCTGATATAAAAGTGTCTGCCATGAAAATAAAGACAGAGAGACGGCTTTGTAGGTGGAACTTGGGCTCTTTTATGTAAAGACTGACCCAGGCAGTCAGAAGGGGAGAGTAAGAGGGCAAGGACCCCATTATGTGGGCACGTAGCTGCCTGAGCAGAGAGTCAGGGAAAGTGCTGTGCAAAAAGGGAATAATTCTAGCATCATTTCCCACACCTGTAATAACATTAATGATTTTTTTACAATTTTTCTCTTTGTTTGTGTCATTGTTTTGTTTTTTGGGGTTGGGTTGTTGGGGTTTTTTCTGCCTAAGATCAGAGTAAGGTTATCTGCATCGTTTTAAAACCTCTCAGGCTTCATGCAAAATCTTCACTGTAGTAGTTTTAGAATTAATATAGCTCTTAGCCTTGTAAAAGACGACTGAAAAGCATGATGTTTTAATAAAGACACGTCCTTTGTCCTTGAGCAATGCAGATGATGTCACGTTAGCCTCATGAATGTATGTAGAATTACCTACTTTAAAACTTCTATGGAAATACTTGTGGCTCTCATGGAAAAGGGAGGTTTTAAGAAGATTACAGACCTAATGAAGAGAAACTTCAGATGTTAGATAAAACAGTGACTTTAAAGAGAAAGACTTTAGAATTAGCTGAACCACTTACCATTTCTTTTCAAATATTTTTTTAGATGAGATCTGTTCCGTTAAAAAGCAGTTTTAAAGGGAAAGAAGCAGCAACCACTAAAGTTCTGCTCTGTTCTATTTAGTAGAGTAAATATAGTGGCATTTGAATTATTAATGAATATTTCAAACTTAAGTATTCTGGTTTACATACAAAACTATTTTTGTTTTAATCTCAAATAAGAAAAACTAACTATATTAGCAAAGTAGTGATGGTATTTCTTGCAAAACCTCTGTTGAGATACTGAAGAAAAAGAATTTGGGTAAGTCAAATCTTCTGTGTCTTTTTTTAAGGGGAAAGAGAATGAAAATTCTTGCTTAGAGTTGAAGAACTTTAAAAACAGAAATTCATACCAACTGCTGAATATTTCTTTTTGTTGTTATTGCCAGGTTTGTCACTGAGTGCAAGCCAACTTCCTATGAATTCAGAAAATTATTTGTGTCAATGTGTGCTGCATTGCCAAAGAACAGCAAACCTATAAAACGTCATCTGTGATTATTTATGAATACATGAATGTACTTGATTTTTTTGTGGCTTGGTACAGTCTGGTTTTGAAATAGAAGGCTCATGCCTGAATTAATGAAAATAAATGAGAATTCATGCAATAACACTGACTGTTGATAGCTCCTCTCTAGTAACACCAGGAATTATATGAAGATTTTGCTAGTCTTGTGTAAGAACTAGAAGCTAGTATTGTAGGCAAGAAATTATTCAACCCATGTAGGCTAAAGACTAGACAATATTTTATCTTTGACAACTTTTCCCTCCCAGTTTTCATCTTGCAAAAATTACCTGCTCTGATTTTAATTCATTTCCTGATACTCTTTTAGGACCAAAGATATTTAGGCTCATCCAGAGTGTCAGTATCTGAAGCAGCAGTGTGTCTTCTAGCAGGAAATGTCTATATATTAACCACTTTAATTTTTACTGGGTGGAGTCTATATTTTGCCACTTGAGGGCATCCTGTCATAATGTTCCATTACAAAGACTCATATCTAAATTTTCATAAAAAATAATGGATTTCTGCCAAAACAGTGATATTTTTCAAAAGTGCTGATCAAGCATTTGAAATGAGAATTTGCCACACTAAACAGCCATTTCTAAGACCATAGATCAAAGTGGACTTTATTTCAGGAAATGCTAAGTCAACAAAGAAGGATAAGTACCACAGATGCAAGTAGATTGAATTTGCTTGGCACGCACCAATGTAGGCTTCAGAAATGTGTCTAAGCTTTGACAAAATTCAGTTACAAAAGCTAGACAATTGGACCTATGCTTGCATGCAGACAATTGGACAATTGGATTTACCTCTCTTCTTTGGTAAATCATTTATAATTTAGCTTTAGTGAGAATGATGGCAAGGGTTTCAAACTGGAAAAGACAGCAGGCTGAGATAATGCAATAAAAGAAAAAACTCCATCAAGTCAATTACCCTGTACTTTGGTAAGTGTAGATGTATGACAATTACACTTGAAATGCCAATGCTCCAATGCCTAAGATGTAACAATGTTTTGACCAAATTTTACAGTGGCTAACACATCCAGATCATATCATCAATTGTTCTATTAATCAATGATATTATAGTTGTATCATTGTGCAGATTTACACTAAAAGCATCACAGTAAATTTTTTGCTGTTTCTTTCTTCAATTTTTGGTCATTTACCTATGTAAAAGAATTCATTTTAACATACAAGGTTATCTACAAAACTTTCCGTTCTTTATGTCTTTGTTATATTTGATGTTGATGCTCTCATGTCACATTTACTTTGTGCTGGGATAGAAATTTTGAAACTTAGGGTCACACAAGTTGCAGTCACCAGCAGTAACAGATCCTAGCCATGAATTTACTAGCCTTGGTGGCAAAGCAATGGAACATGCCACATTTATTTTTCCTCTCTGCAACATTCCTTCATACTGAATAAGGTGCACTGATTATGAACTGTGTCAGTGTAAGATTTCCTCTTTCCATACTTGGCTCTCAGTCAGCCTTTTTTCTCTTCCACCTTATAACTTTTCTCCACCTAGTTCAGAAACCACATGCTGTCCCTTTATTAACCTGCCATTTAATCAGCCCTTCTCACTAAGCCCATAAACACAACCCTCACAATAAAACTTTATGTGCAAGAAATGTGCTTCTATTTAACAGCCAGTTTAACCTCCTCAGTCTTTCATTTTTCTTTTCCCATTCAAACAATACTCACACGGGGAAAGAGACTCATTCACACTCTTTTCCACATGTTCCTTTCATTTCTAATCACAGTGCTCAACTGACTGAAGTCCTCCCAAGGAGGATCTCAGTCTGCTGTTTTATTCTGTATCCTTCAAACCACCCAACTTCTTCCCAGTCTCCCCATTAAAACCCTGACCCACAGCTGTAGATTGGCTGCTCTCTTTTGCTGTGGTCTGTTCCATATTTCTAAGGTTCCCATAGCAAAAGGATTTGGGAGAGCTGCCACCTTCAGCTTTCCACATAAGTGAAGCCACCACAGTGTTGCCACTGCAGGTGTGAGGATAAGCCATTGCCAAGTTCCCATTTTCCACGGTGAAATGCCTCTGACCTCCACACTCTGCTGGGGTGCAGAAGTGGGCTTTCAGCTCCACCACCCTGCATACATCACGCCATTGGCCAGCTTCATCTCGTTGTGCTCCTGTCCCTTGTCCTAACTGTGGAGGACAGGGGGCAAATGAAGTTATGGAGTCTCAAGTTGACACCTATTATTTAGATTAGGCCTTGCAATCCATTTCTTTAGATCTTGTCCCATGAGGTCATCCACAAAGTGTAGTTCTTTCTTAAGAAAAACACATGCCCAAAGGAGGCATTTTCTAGTGAATTCTTGCACTTACAAGAATGGTATCCTTAAAATTTAATTCTAGCACTGCTCATATGAAAGCCAGATAACATTTTAATTCATCAGGGACAGCCTCTTGATGGTGCAATAACTGTAGCATCACCATCAGGGGAAAGAGGTTGTAGAATCACCTCAGCAAAATCTTGCAGACTGCTCATCCTCTTTTCATTGCTCTTCCCCAGGCATCTCTCAGTGCTTACCATTGGAAAGGGACTATTTAGTAGGACCTCATACAGGTACTTTGTGTAAAGCAGAGATTTGAAAAACTCCACAAACTATCCAATATAACTCCCCTGATGAGCCAACAGAAAAAAAAAAACACTTTATCTGTTTCAAAACTACCTAGCAACAGCTATCTATAAAAATGCTGAATGAGGAAAAGGGATTTCTCTTTTTCTTGCATTTTATCATCATGCACACAGGCAGAGCTTTAATACTGATTTCTTCTTGTTTCACAGATGTCATCTGTAAGTTACCAAACATTGGAGTTCTGTCTGATTCTTGTAATGGTAGGCTTATCTCACAGCAACCCTAAATCCATGCACAAAAATATGTATTTTATCTTGAGCATCCTGCTAATTCCACAAGGGGGAAAATCCCATAGTATTCAATGATATTGTAATAACCTAGGTTATTGTAGGCTTACTGTTGCGTCCTTAGGTTCAGAACTGTGGGATTGCACTGACTGTCAACCTTAAGTACACCTGAAAAGTACGAGATACTGAGAAGCTTTATTTATATAAATAAATAAATATATATATAGAATGTGAAGCATTAAAAATTGAGATAAGATTTACATTATCTACTGCCATGATAGGCTCAGTCAGCTGAAGAAGAGCCACCAACCTGGGATTCTGCTCTGCCAATATCATGCTGGGCTACCTCAGAAAAATTTTTACCCAGGACATGCCTCAGATTTTTGTTTGGAGGGGTTGGAAATCCGTTGGTACTGAATATTATGTTAAAAATCCATATTGTTTATATGCAAGGTCAAGATCAATCTTGGCTGGAACATGTGTGTTTGTAAAATAATAAATATATTTTTTTCTTCACCTGTTAGCTCAACCAGAGTCTGAAGATTTTAGGTGGAAACAACACGAAGCATTCCTAGTTAAATATAGAAAAAAATGGGTTTGTTTTGGTATATATTTTGCAGATTTTTCCTGAAGAAAGACAGTTGAGTACTTAAGAAACTGAAGTTGCAACCTTATTATATGAGTTCTGAAGCATCACTATATGTCATTCAACACTTTGTTTTTTGTTTGCTTGTATCCAGTTATGAGGAAGTCAAAGAACTCTTTAAAATAGTGTCTTTGCTTCTAGAAATATATTAATTCCCTGTAATTATGACTAGTAACAAATAGCAGCTGACTTTATTTACTAAGGTAAATAAAGGGACTTTATATATTTATTTTTTAAAATAAAGTACCTTTATTTACCTAAGTACATATAGCACCTTTATTTGCCTTAGTAAATACACGTAAATTCAGTAATTTAGTAATTTTATACTGTATTCAGCAATTTTCCAAACTACAAACTCTTCAATACTAGATTTATTTGATTGCTCAAAACAATTTTTGTTAAGTCTTTTGGGTTTGACCTTTTAGGTTATTAGAAGTGGCAAGAATACTAGCAAAAGTGAATGTACTTTGTCAAGAAGTTTTTGTTTGGTTTTAGCTTCATTTCCCTGTTATCATGACTACTTTAACCTGCAACTTCTTTCCCAGACCTGTAAGTTGGTATCTGCCCTAGGGTGTCTCAGACAAATCCATTCAGCTACATTATGACTTGCCTACATTTTGTATTTTGCAAGTGACAGGCTTAGAGAAAACTGTTAGATTTCTTTCAAAATCTAGAAAATTATGGAAATTATTGAAAGTTAAAACCAGGAAGATGTTCTGAAGGAACAAATATTTAACCTTCATTTGCTCACTGTTAGTCAGTGATTGAAGGATTTGCTGACAGTGATAAAGAAGAGAGATCTAGACCCAGTTTTATGTGCCTATCTAGAGCACTAGAGTCTGATCCATTCCAAGGTATGAATAAATACATCCAAACACCTGCAAAAGATCAGAATCTCAGAGGAGAACCTCTTTCAAGAAAAAAAATAATTAGGCACATTTTTTATAACAGCAAAGACGAAATCTGGAAATAATGAGTTAATAATTAACAATTCTTTTTTGCTTTAGAAAAAGGTTTGTCCAGCCCATTTGAAACTCATCTAAGATTTTGCATAAAGAGATATTTTCTCAAGCATCTTAAAATATTTCAAAATTGGCACTGGGGAATAGATTCTACTCTATCCAAGTAACAAGCTGCTCATTCTCCACGAAATGAAATGAATGCCATGGCCTTTTTAAGTGGCACAGGGGAGTGATTTATTATGAAAAGAGAAGTAGAAATAATTCTGGAATCCAGATAACACCTTTGTCAATAAATATGTCGCTGCACATAAGCTCTCAGAATTCACTTCCACCTGAGAAATTGTACCTCTCTTGTTTACATATACTCTACTTCTAAAAAATGTTTCTTCTCTTTAAAAAGAATTTGTGCTCTGCTGTGACACTGGCATTATGTGTCTCTTGGAATTTGGGGTCACATCTGTGAAATCAGTATCAGCCTATCATCAGGAACAAGTGCAGGGACACCTGCTTCCAGCCATGTAATCCTAAGGTCTTTAAGAACTGAGCAAATAATGTCAAGTTATTTCACATATTGTGAAGAAAAAATCATGATCATACACACGTGCTTAATTCCAAATGCATAAGTAGTCCTACTATCTGTGGGATAAAGTCCAGTGATGGAAGTAAATGTGACTGTACTTACAGATTTGGACTGCAAGTGATCAAAATTTGCTGAGAAGACAGTAAGATTAAACGTCACATTAATTATCAATTTATACTGCCATGTGAATCTTCAGACTTTTTTGTTGCATGATAATGTTCTCCACCCTATCCCCATTGTCTGAAATTGGTACCCAGAAAGACTCTGTTCTGTCATGTATTGCCTCTTACCTTGGAAATGGGATTGAAGTGTGAAAAGGTTCGTACACACTTGAGATCTCTTCCTGAAACAATGTGGATTCACCAGTATTCACTGCAGCACTCCAGAGGGACCCCTAGAGTGGTATAAATTGGTTCAGGAACAAAAAGGGCAGCTGCCAAATATGATATAGTAATGGTTGCTACATATATTTTCACTCGCTGCTGACATATGACCTCCTCTTATATTACTACAATGGCCCATAATGAAAGAAAAATAAAATGACTAATCAAAAGCAAGATGTTTGGTTTGCACTGCTGGTCACAGCATGCAGCTCTATGGCTATGCTGTAGATCTCATTCAAAGATGGAAACATCACTGTAGGCCATGCTTGGATATGAATGTCTGCTGTCTCTACAGATTTTCTTACTTTTATACTTGGCTAAAACCCTAAACAGAAAGATTTAGAAATGGAATTTTATTATTCCATGGCTATTTATTGATACTAGATACTAGAGTCTATCTGTGAAAAAGTAATTCTAACACATTAAATGGAAATATATATTTATAAATGTTATCTCCTTGTTTTATTAGCCATATAAAAAAATGAAGAAGTGCTGCAAGACAATCTCTCCTTTTGTGTGTTGGTACCCAAGTCCACAAAGATACACAATAAAGTATTAAGACGGAGTGTTCTTTATGTTAAATTTTAAGCTCACCTTTGTGGAGTGGTTTTGTATGCTGACACACCCCAACTCTACTTATCATATTGCTTGTTTTGATATTAAAATATATGATCTAAAGTATTTCTTCTTAAAGCAATGATTGTAAAAAAAGGGCAAATTTACAGCCACTTTCTTTGCCTATATGAATGTTATCTGCTGCATTTTGCATTGCTCATCTTAATTATGAACTGGTTTTTTACACTATACAGCATGGAGTACAGTGTCATTTTGTTGACATCAGAAATTGATTAGGAATATTTCTAAACACACTTATATCTTCTGGAAAAACACACAGCTTTGAAAAAAGTGAATGTCTGCCCTCTGTTGAAAATTTCTCCTGGGCAGGGCAAGATGACTTGTGAAAACTGTCATATCAAGAGACAGAACCATCCCTTTCTATCCAGGCATTGTGGTCTCTGCAGATTTCATTAGAGAATGGCATTGAAATGACACATGGTTTTGAAAAGGTCACTTGACTGCAAGGCCATTGATCTGCTGGTCTTCTTTAACAAAATACTTTTACTGTTGCTAAATCATACACAAATAATTTTTTTTATATTCCATACCAGAACTACAGAATGACAGAATATGCAGAGATGGAAGGCACCCAGAAGGATCATAGAACTCTGATCCTGGCCCTGCACATTACAGCCCCAAGAGTCACACCATGGGCTGGAGGGCATTTTCAATGTTTGAACTCTTCCCTCTGGGTGAAGAACCTTGGTCTAATATCCAGCATAAACCTCCCATGTCACAGCTTCAGACCATTCCCTCAGGTCCTGTCCCTGGTAGCCACAGACAGGAGATCAGTGTCTGCCCTCCCTCTTCCCTTCACAAGGAAGTTACGGATTGTGATGAGATGTCCCCTCAGTCTCCTCTTCTGGTTGAACTCTGGCCAAGCAATCTATTCTCTATATTTGTGTCTTTGTAACAGCTAAATCCCAGCTTCTGGTTTCCTAGATTTGTCCCAGAGCTGAAAACATGAAGAGGACATGCTTCAGGAACCCATAAAAAGAGCTGTGCTATGGGATGCCCTTTTTCTAAGGACAAAACACCTCTTCCATGGCAGAGATAGAGCTCTGCTCTCTCACCGTGACACCAGGAGCAACGGAGGAAATGCATCCCAGAGTTGTCCCAGATCCAATGGCTAAGCCTGGAGAAAAAAAGGCTTTGGATGAGTTCCAATACCTGAAGGTTGCCCCCAAGAAGCATAAACTTTTTACAAGGGCGTGTAGTAGTAGGACAAGGGGCAATGGCTTTAAGATGAAAGAGAGTAGGTTTAAATTAGATATTAAGAAATAATTCTTTACTATGGAGGCAACCAGTGAAGCACTGGGCATCCCCATCAGTGTTTAATGGTAGGTTAAAAGGAGCTTGAGTGACTGGTCTAGTGGAAGGTGCCCCTGGCCATGGGAAAGGGGTTTGAATTAAATGATCTTTAAAGTCCCTTCCAAACCACAGCATTCTGTGATTCTATGATTCATAATTCTATGACCCTGCTTTTGCCTTCACCCTGGTTTGACATAATCCTTTCTTTAAACTCCACACTTTGCCCATTCATTTCTGCTGTGGTAAAAGCACTGTAATCAGATTACAATCACAAAGAATCCTTCTGCAGGGTGCCCCATGAACTGGAAAAATAAAAGAGATAAATAAGATTAATAATAAATTTCAAACTGTTGTGTATGTTAGCAAAAATTCTTTACTCCTTTTCCCTTTCCAGATTAAAAGAAAAATATATGCAGCACATTTAGAGGCTGTTATATTAAAAATCATTTGAGTCATACTTGTTCTTTTCTGAAGGAAATCTTTTAAATACAATCTTTTTAAATCTTTTAAATACAATCTTTTAAATTGTATTCATTTACTTATTAAGATAGAACAAAAAAAATTTTCAACTGCATCCATATAGGAAAAAAATGAAGTTGTTACAAGGTCACACAGTATAGAAAATTAACATATTATGGCCATGTGAAATAGAGCTATTTTCTGGATTGGGACACAGGCAGTCAACACTAGACCTTGCTTTAACTGCTTTAATTCCTAAGGTTTCTGCTTAGAGTGCTTTCTGTCTTGAAGAATAATTAGAAATTAAACAGAGTGATAAACCACCTATGTTTTTAGTACTTTTAGAGATAACATCTTTTTTGCTATTAAAGAAGACTTATTTTATTCATTGTGTCTCATAAGTGATAGATTAGTGAACAAAACCCAACACTCTGCTAACCATTGGTTCCATACTGTATTCTATTAGGAAATTCAATTAATTATGTATCTGTTAATATATGTCAAAATGTTGAACATGGTTTTGACAAAGAATCTTCCTAATACCTATTTTGTTTCTAATATTTCCCTCATTTTCCCCTATGGAATTGAATAGAACTGAAGAACAATGAACACAAAACTAACTGCAAGAGAGCAAACGTAAAACTGATTAAAGTGAATTTTGTGTATAATTCACCTGTACCACAAGACGCTGTTGAGGAGAGCAATGTAACAGATTATAGGAAATGAAAAGGTATGTGGACAGATATAAAGAAAGTCCTCAACTGTATCTTAAACGACTAAAACATTTTACAAACACTTGCAGATGTGCTGTGAAACCACTTTGAGAAAAGATAGTTTCATTTTTCATATAAAGTCTGACAGTCCTGGGTGATGGTTTGCTATGCTAGCCTTTCACGCTGTCACGTGGCTCAGTATCCACATTACGCCAAGTACTTGAAAGTCTTACGTTTTCTCAGAAAAAACAATGCTTTACTGTCACAGTTTTGTAGTGATAACTGCCATTGATTTTGTGGGGAAAAAAAAAAAGAAAACACCCCAAAATAATGTCTTCAGTGGTTACGAGCCAGGAACTTGATAGAGATACATATGTATCCTTTTGCTGTGCTCATAAAATGTAGTCATATTGCAAACACCGCTGAAAAACAACCATGCAAGTTAGTTTAATTTGCTAAATTATGCTTTCTGAGAACACCTTAAGTTAGATTTGTGTTGAGGGGAGACTGCTCATTCACTTGGAATGAAAATTAATTTTGGAATGGAAAGTAAATCAGTTGTTTTCTATTATTATATCAATAAAGCAGGTCATGTTTCACACCACCAGCTTTACTGTAAGACAGAGCTCTTTGCAGGCTAAAATAGAAATTACAGTGGTGGTGGTTTTTTAGTTTTTGTCTTGGAGATTTCAGTACTATTCCTCTCTTTACGCACTGTGCCCTTTGCTCTTTCAGGAGTTCTGAGATGAGAAAGACCTTTGCTGAGATAGTGGTTCACAGAACTTCAGATATACATGAATTTGATACATGATGCAGCTCAGTCCTCCTCTGCTATTGAACTCAATGAAACAGCTTTTACTATTGCCACACATTTGGGCTGCTGTGTTTCAAACCACTGTCTTCAGTCTCATATTTTATTCACAAATATTTTACTCACAGCAACTGCTACATCAATCTATTTTTTGCAAGATACTCAGGAGCTCTTGCATCATTATAATGTGCATAAAAATTAAGAGGACTTCCTTCCCCATATTTTGATTTCTCCTTGATACTTTCTCTCTTTCCACATTTACTCTCACTTCTGTTTCCATTGCAGAGTTTCTCCTCCTAAGCTGACCTGGTCACGGGAACTTCAGATCAGTTCTTGTGCCTGCTTAGCCCCACACTCAGCATCCTGTGATAGCTCCACACTAGGGTGGATGGAGAAGCCTCTTCCCTGATCATATCCACAAAATATTTCTAGCTCTTTCTAACTCATTGCTTTTAGTAAAAACAGCGTGGGTTTTTTTCTCTCTATTAACCGCTGTTGTGGAAATTATTATTGTAGTTTATTGCAATAAAAAGAGTTCGGGACAAAGAATTTTAAAAAACCTGAAGTGAATTCTAGAGCTGTATTCACAAATTCTGATTCACTTTGTGGTTCCTTTTTAACTCTGTTGACAAAGTTTGGCTATCATAAACCATACTGATTTGCCAGTCAGGGATCTGTAGGGGGATCAAGTATTTTATCCTTCAGCTTTTAAGGTATAATCTAAGGTAGAATACTGTAACGTATAATCTGCTTTTAAAATATATATTTCTTGTTCATTAAAATGAACATATGAAGTGCATGCCAAATGACTTGGATGTAATCTTTTCAGATATGGGTCTTTGATTTTAGCAGTTATAGAAAATAGAGAGTAATATCAGAAGTTAAATTTTATATTCATCTGTCACGGGTAATCTAAGATATTTTTCTGAATCATATACCACGAAAAGTAATGAAGTGTAAAATTGCTTGAGAAAAATTTCATATCAAGTACATAAAATAAAAACATCATGAAAGTTTGAGATTTATTTATTAGTTGAAAGGTGAGGATTTAAAATATATTTTTAATGGTTTTTTTCTGAAATCCAGCAATTTTTAAACATGTTTTCTCCAGAAATCCAGTAATCTCACATATCTAACAGAGAAATTTTAAGCAAAAGTCTGGGTTTCTAATACAGTCATAGCAGGGAAAGCAAGAAGCAGATCTTGAAAAAAAGCAAAGCTCTTACAGATACAACTAAGTCTACTATGGGATCTATCAAATCACAGAAAAATTTAACAAAAACTCTTTGTGAAGTCCATGTCACCTTAGAAAAGATTCCTGTTTAATAATTTTTATCAGTCAAATTTCAGACCGTTTTTTTGGAACTGACTTCAAATTTCCTGTCCAAAAAAATTATATAACTACCTAATTTTATAACAGAAAGCAAACAGACTCAAAGCTTACATGAAACAGCCAAACTCATCCCAAAAACTCATCCAAAACAATTTCTTTGAATACAACTACTTGCAAAATATTATATATAAACATTTTATCCTTATTTTGGACACTTTTTCATAAATCCCTTTTTTTTTAATGGGACCGAAAATTGGTTTCCTAAACCTCTCATTTCCTCTTCATCCCTTCAGCTTCAGTAAAGTGAAAAACCTAAAGGCTGATTTTTCATTGAACTGATTAGTACAAGATTTTCACCCAAGAGGGTGGTCGCTCTCGTGCCACTAGGACAAGTATTTTTTGGTCTGTGCCAAAATCAGTGGCAAACCTGATGTTCTGGCCAATGTAGCACTGGGCTTTCTGGTTATCATAGGAAATTTCTTTTTTTAAATTATGAAATTTGCATGCAGTCCAAATTTGAGGTAGCCCCTCAAATTTTGGATTCCTAGAATAATAAAATGGCTTGTGTGGGAGAAGACCTCACATTTCACCTAGCCCCAGCTATGGACAAGGACACCATCCCTTAGAACAGGTGGCTCATAGCACCATACAACCTGGCTTTGAATACTTCCATTGATGGAGCTCACACAGCTTCTCTGGGCAGCCTGTTCTGGTGTCTTACTCCTCTCATAATGAATAATTTCTTCCTAATATGTGATCCAAACCTCATGTCTTCTGTTTATAGCCATTGCCCCCTGTCCTGTCATTTCATGCCCTTGTAAAAAGCTCCTCTCTGGGTCTCCTGCAGGGCACTTTCACGAACTGGAAGGGGCTGTAAGATTTTCCTGGGGCCTTCTTTTCTCCAGTCTGAACAGCCCCAACTTCTCAGCCCGTCTTCAGAGGTGCTCCAGCCTTTCTCTGATCATTTTTGTGGTGAGATTAGACCTGAATGATGTCTTACTATCCTGTTAGTGAAAAAATGTCAAACGTTCTTCCAGGCTTTGCTGGGAAGGAGAACTTTGGCAGATGTCCAGCCTACCATTTGGCCTCTTGTCAGCTCCATGGTAGCAGCCTTCTGTGTGCAAGGGCTAGGGATAATGGTCTGTTTAGACAACATGCTGACTGTGGTACAGAACAGAAAGCTGTTAGCTACACAAGCTGATTTGGTAAAAACAATTCTCAAGAGCCAGAGTGGCTGAAAAATTACCAGGAATCAAATCTGGCTGCTGTCCAGAAAACAAAAGTTTGTTGGATTTGCAGTCCTGATGTTTCTGCTCCAGAGGCTTTTAGACCTTTCCAGGGTGTATCAGAGGATGTATTTGGAAAGTGTCATGGCTACAGGGAGAGAGCCATCTACTCTTGGGGGACAGTTTATGTCAGTGTAATTAAATTTAGAAATACAAAATGCATATTAGGTCATTCTATCCATCTTGTCACAGAGGAAAGCACTACAATCTGAACATCATTTGTTTCCTTCCTCATCTTCTTGCAATATCTCAGAGTAATGTGTCCACTTCTTTGGAAGGCAATTCTATAGACTTGTTAAAAGGTTTTTGCATATGAAAATAAGTTTTCAATCTCTTGTACTGGTGGTAATGCACAAATACAGGATATTCTGTGCCCTCACATTGGTTACTTCAAATTTAGGTCAGTGAAGAAAACCTCTCTACCTATATTTATATTTTCTCTTTTTCGTAATAAAAAATAAGTTAATAATTCAGTGAAAAATTAAATTCTTATTTCAGAAAATATTTTCTACATCTTTCTAGCAAAAGGAATTTTTGCTAGAAAAATTCCTTTCTAGCAAAAGAAGTAAAACTCATAAAGAAAAACAAAAGTCTTTTGCCATTTTAATTTTTTTTGTGTTTTTAGAACAAGATGTATTTCTTCATGAAAATAGCTCTCTATAAGGATTCCCCTTCTCAATAAAAACTTTTGTATGGAAAATCAACAGATGACCTTAAGAATTGAAAGGTACTTAATGGTCATATAACTTGTATTACAACATGTCAGTATTCTGTATTTTCTCATTATCCCTCTTCATTGCAGTTTTTGTGCCTTCCATAACTAAAGAAATAGTGAATTTTTTTTAAAAAGTCACTTCCCATGCCATAGCTGCATAATGTCACACATTAAGAGAAAGGTTGTGAAGGAACAGTTCCTGCTAACACATTGCTCTCTGGATATATATTATTAGCCCATCTAAGGTCTGTAATGTTTTCCGTCCATAAAATTTGCATTCCCAGAAATATATCTGTAGTACCAGAGTAAAATGGTTTTTAAATGCAGTTTTCATAGTACTTAAGAAGTGACAGAAAAGAAAAAAAACATGGTTTGTTTTGTCCATGAAAACATGATCTTGTTTTTTTCATTTTGATTCATGGAGCATTTTTAATGTTCAATCTGGCTGCTTCTTTTAAATGACATAGCTTCATTTAAAAGCTTTGCCAAACAGGAACCAAAATAAGACATGTCTCTGGACTCAGGGTGTTGGCATCCACAGAGGACATGAAAAGATGTAGGAAGATTAAGAGAGCTGAGGCAATGAGACAATGGTCATCTTCTCACATGATAAAAATTTGACAAAGGGGTTCTTGAGAACAATATTTAAAATTAAAAAAGTTGGGAAAAGGTTAAAAAAGGGTGAAGCAAATAGCAAAGTCCAGAAACATGACCTGAAACTAATGTACACACATTCAAGCATTTTTCAGTCCTGTCCAATCTAGTGTAAATAAACCAAAAGTAAGAGTATATGAATGTTCGTGGAATGAAAATTAGGTATTAAAAATTGGACATCAATGGCATTGCATAAATCCTTTTACATCTATGTAAATTCTTAAAACATTCTATTAGAACAGCAGATATGCAGTGACTTTTTTAGATTAAATGCACTACAGATGTGGCTGTCGTAATTTCACAGTTTAAGCCTTGGGCATACGGAATTTAAAACAGAACTTCATCACTAAAACATTACACATTCAGTTCTTTCTTCACTGAAAAAGCCATGAAGTAGGTACATTAACTCCAAACAATAATTACTTCAGCACAGTACTTCTCAGTGCTAGCATTTCTATTTCCTTACTGAAGCATTATGGACTACGTGGCCCCTATTATTATAGCTCTCTCAAGCATTTCCTATGTATTTAGCTGCCCAATTACCCTGTGAGACAGAATAAACCCATTTATTCCTATTTTATGAGATGAGAAAACAGGTCTCAGAGGACTGGTGCCTTATCTAAGGTCACACAGCAGCAACTTAAATGGAGTCCTCTAAAGCAACAGGCTCAGTGCCTTTATTTCTGAATGGACCTGATATGCTGCTTGAAATAGTCTATGCATGGTATCTCACTAGATACACTATGAAATCAAAGAGCTTACTGCAAAGCCTTTTCTCAAAAAATACTGATTTCAGAATCCCAAATCTTTCAGAAAATGAAAAAAAAATCTCAGCGCTCAACCAGGTAAACCAGGTGTATCCAGTTTACTTTTCCTTGGAGAAGTACAGCTTTTATATAATTGCAAGTCTGTCATGACACCTAACACAATAATTAATATTTACGACATTACATATATATAATATGCAATGTTGCAAATATATATATTTACCATATTACAACATTATTCCATATTTTTCGATTTTAGTGCCATTCATATATTAAAAATGGGTGCACCTACAACACAGCTCAGCCCTGAATGGGCAGTACTTTGTGCCTGCAGGGTAGCACACAAGGGATTTCCCTGGATGTATCTAAAACTGCGCTGCTCTATGGCACTACAAAAAGCAGTCCCCTGTTATTAGCCAGTTTCTCCTCTTTTCCAGTGTACAATGAAGTGTTTTATGTGGTCAATTTTTTTTAATTACTTTTCTTGGAAATTAGTCATTTACACTGTCCTTGATTTTTACAGCAGTGCCTTAAACCTCTGCTGTGTTATAAACACACACAAGCTGACACACAGAGAAGTACAAACACACAGACACACAGACAGACACACACCCCTCTGCTCCAAAAATTTCCTCTTGAGCTCCACTGCTGCTAAAAAGCAGTAGAGATGCCATGTGTGTGGGAAAAGCATGGTATCACATAAATTAGTGAAGATGCACCTGCTTTATCTCTGAGAACAATTCAATGCAGCTAGTGAGCAATGTCTACTCACACAGGGGCTCATACAATGTGCATACTCACTGGCATTTGGGAAAGTATCATAAAAAAGGTTTTTCATAGTCCCAAAATTAATTTGTGATCATTTTTGATAGTTTAGGAAGTGGTCCGCATTTCAGACAAGCCTTAATGTAACCAGACTAAACTAGACAGGCAACTACAATTTCCCTGTACACTCGGTAAGATCTGCAGTCCCAAATCTTGGCCAAAAGGGGAGAAGTTGGAAACAAACATTTGTCAAAAACTTCCAGAAATTTTCAAGGGAGGCTGGAAAGTTCACGCCAAGATTGTGGCTAAACTTCCAGTTTAGTTATCTCAAAAAACAGGAAAATGAGTTTCAATGAGTAAACAGAATTGAAGGATGAATCTGCACATATAAAAAAAAGTTCTCATTTTATGAAGCTAATACACATTTTCCTTTCAGCAATCCAAGGACAGAACAAGATGCAGTTCTTCTAATAAACAAATGTACAAATTGCCAAGACATATTACCAAAACTTTCTGGTTATATTACTATATTTTCCCCACTTAAGAGATTCAGGAAGTTCTCATCCTGGCACAAGAGAGGTAATAGCATTCAACAGACTTAAAGTAGAACTTGGCTTCCCTGAGATGCAAAGAAAATGAGAGGTTTTCTATGTGAGTGTCTCCACTGTTCACAGAGAGGTGGTGTAAAACTCCCTGAACATAACAGGGCTCAGGAGGTGTGATTATGGATTAAATTCTCATTCTAGGTTACCCTGTATAATCAATTCTCTAAAGACAGCTGGTGCTCAAAGGCAGAAATTTTAAGTTTTCTGACTATCACACTGAAAACTAGCAGGAAATTAAGTCATCCAAATCTAACTTTAATTTTAGATTGCTGAAGTGAAATTCCAGAAAAAAGAGGGAAACTGTGAAATTGCCAGGCACTTCATTTTGTATTGGGTGCTCTTTTCACATCTACAATTGACCTACTGTGCATTCTCAGTCCATATGCTTCACTTCATCTTGCAGTTTTGACACCACATCTCTCAGTGGTCTACTAGTGTTTGATCAGCTTCATAGCACAGATTTGTGGATGAAAGTGGCTTTTTAACATTTTCCTTTGTTTTTGCCTACCTTGAAAATACAATTTTTAGTAAAAGACTACAAAAAAGCAAGAAAAGCAAGACACAGCATAGCATATCTGTTCTACTGTTTCCTTTCCTAAAGAGTATTTTCTGAATGTGCATCATGATATCATTCCACACCAGCAAGAGTTGTTTTCAATTTTGTGCTGTTATGAACACAATACCCTTAAAAGACATTGTGAATGAATGCAAATTTGTTGAGAGATTGGTTAAATTTGGAAGATATTCAGAATTTTAACAATTTCCATAAAATAATAAGCACATAAAATTTTCTGTACAGCGTCTTACACCTGACAAAACAAATAAGGAAAAAATAGTGAAAAGAAATCATCACTTTAGATAAGCTTACCCAGCTCCCTGAAGATCTTCAGGGACTAGTAAAATTCATTAATAGGAGAATTATCATGAGAGCACATTTATCCCAAACAAAGACATTTAATTATACTCTGATGTTTCAAAATGATTGCTTCAAGCAAATTCCAAATCCACTTGAGACTTGGGTATAAAGTTCATCCTGTAAAATAAAGTGATTTGCTAAAAGGTTTATTTTCCTGGGAAAGATGCTTTGCAGAGAGCCTTCCTCCAAAGCAAGATTCCTGCAGGGCCAGCCCTTCTCCCCAAGCCCAGGAAAACCACCAGCAGCAAAATGACATCCAAAAGGCCACACATTGAGTTGGTGATGGAGCCAAGATTGCAAACATGGGATATCTTAGTGTGTTTGTTTTCATTCTCCCAGAATAAAACTTAAAAGAAAGCCTAAAAACTGAAAACTTTGCTTTGGAAGAGATGAGTAACCATGAGACAAAACTTTCTCTTCCACAAAACACTAGAAGAAATTCAACAAATGTTTTAGCCTATTTCTGCTTTGAAGCAGAGGAGGATGTCAAGAATATACAGAAGCCCTTTTTCAAGCTGAATCTAAAATAGGAGAGTACAGGTAATGTGGGAAAGAATTTGACAAAGTATCTCAAATTTGAATTGTTTGAAACCTATTTGCATGCTCGAAGCGTTTGTGCTGGTATTTCACTTTCCAGTACTTTACAAATCTATTGAGCCAGCATCATTGCAATGCTAGGAGAGTGTTTACGAATCCATTGCAACGACATTATGTTATGAATACTTTTGTATCAGTTCCATTCTGGTCTCAAAATGTACATTTAATTGGAAAGGTGCTGTTGCTTGCAATACAATCCTTGTAGCAAATACACTTTTGTAAATGTCAAATGAAGATATAAGGAGATGATGTGCCTACAAAATGAATAGAACACATTGAGTTACTGTGGCAGAGCCTTTCATTAATCACTACTGAAAGATAGTTAATTAATGTTTTAGTGCCAGTTCTGCATTTGTAAGAAGATGCAGCATATGCAAGGCAATGTCTTGAGACCCCACACCCACAGTGTTCCATGACAGACACGAGAAGAGCAGCTCTAGGCAGTCTGAAGGCAGAGGTTGCCCCCACCACATTCATTCGATCACCCAGTGGTTGCAGTCTGTTTGGTGGGGAAGGGCACCTTGTCAGTGGCATGTGTCCTGCAGGCAGTCCCCTGTCACGTTCATTACTGTTGACAGCACCAGTGAAGTGCCCTTGTGCTAACGAGAGGGCAGGTAGTTGGCTCCCAGGCATCAGCACGCTGCGCTGCAGGAGGGATCCCTGCTGCCCAGTGCTGACAACTTCTGTGCAGGGCATTTTGTCAATGCTACTGACATCTTGCCTTTTAGGAGTACATCTGGTGTTTGGGAGAATGCTGAAGAGTTGTTGTATTCTGGGAAGCTGCCTGATGGGTAATGAATAATCCCAGTGAATAACCCAGTGCTTCCCAGGCATTTTTTTAACGTGTAGGTTCCATACACAATAAAGACGTCATTAATATCCTATTAAAAAATTCTCAGACAAATACAAGGATATGATAAGGTCTTCTTTATAATTATCAATCACTACTGCTTTGCCCTTGGACGCCAGCCCAGCTCCAGCTGCCTTTTGCTTTCCTTGCTCTTCTCTCACAGCTTTGGCCAACTTCTATTCAGCCCTTGAATTTTAACTCCCAAGACCCCTCTATGTTTTCTAATGGAAATGCTATGGCTTGGCAATACCCTGCTGTACATCTCCATGGTCCTTTCATAAGTTTGCAAATTCTCCAAGTCAGAAAACACAGTGAAGTTCTGTTTGTTACTCTCAGGTGACCTTTCAAATGGGCTTTCAGAGACAAATCTTTCACTCTAGCTTGTGTTTTTTCTTCCCTGAAGTCAGAGTCAGGGGCTGTGTAATGATGACATTAGCATACCCTGCAAGTGCTATCAACTAAGGCAGAAAGGCAGGGGAAAGGGAAAGAACAGCTCTACAGTCCTGAATGCATCTCTCACATGCTCCTGGATAGGTGGACCTAAGTTAAACTGTTTTGCTTAGGTCAAACGAAATTGAAGGGATTTTTGTGTTTACTAAAATAATTTGAGCCTAATTAATACCCTGTAGATCAATTCATGTAAGTTTACTTTCCATACTCATATCAAGCTGAGATGTGCTGCTTAAAAATGGACCATTTGGGAAAAAAACACCCCAAACATATAAATGAAGCTTTGAAACAGGTAGAAAATTAAATCCATGACTGTCTCTTTGTGTTATTTGGAGAATTAAATAACTTTGAAAAGTGCAAACGGTCAAATCAATGTTGTCCTGAAGTTTGCAGGGATAAGAATTATTCATAGAAACTGTAGGCTCATGTATTATCAGAATGAATACCCCAGTTATTATTAACCCAACACAAAAATCCTTTAGTGAAACCTCCCAACATGGGAAGAGAACAGTAACCTTAAATCTTTATGTAGACAATAAAGTAAGATTGTGATTTGGTTTATCAATCTCCTGCCTTCAGGTTTTTGGTTTTTTTTCCCAGCAGAAACTGCTGGGAGTGGGGATCCTGTTCTGTACACAGTGTAGGACAAGGGTTAGTCATGTAAGAAATATTAGCTGATGGAAAGATGTGAGGTCACTGGCATGTTGCTATTTGAGCTTTTTTAGCAGAGGAATTTAGGGTCTTGAAATATAGGCACCACTTTTAGAAGTGTTTTGAGGCTCTTGATGAATCTGAACATGGTACTGAAACTTCATTTCCTAATTCCAACGACTAAACAGTATGGCTTACTTTGCTTATGGACCATAGGGGCTGGACACCTTCAACTCCATAAGACTTATTTCCTTCTCCAGAAAGTATCTATTTGGAGTTGAAATTCAATGAATTTGTTCAAAAAGCAAGAGTCTGGTTTGTCAGATATAGTATGACAGTTGGATTGAAGTGAAGACTCTCCCCCAGCACAGTAACCTATGTAAAGGATATTTAATGTCTGCATTCCTACACTCCTCTCTCCCACCAATACCTATTTCTTTGCAAGTTCAGTAGACATTTCACTGCTACTTGGTCAAAAATTGCTTTCCCAAATTGTGTGCTTGAGCTTGTGTTATAATCTGCTGGCTTTTGGTTTTTTGCCTTTTTTTTTCCCTAATGTTTTATAACCTTTTCTTCATATGTAGAGTAAGAATATCTCTAAATAGACGAATTTGGACATTACTAGCCTGAAACTTCCTGCAGATTAGTCATGATGCTTCCTGGGTAAGTTTAAAAAAAAGAAAAGAAAAAATCAAAAGCATAAACACCTTTCAAAACAAAAAGTCTGAAAATATAATAAAAGTGGTGTTATAAATCTGAGTATAGGAAATATCTGTGAAATACTTTCTTCAGTGTTCACTAACTTGTGTCAGCTTAGCAGAGTCTGTTGTCTTTAATCAAGCTGTACTGCACTAAGGTTGGTTGCTGTAATCCCAAATGACCTGTAAACATCAATTTTGTTCAGAAACAAAATAATCTTTTTTCTCATTTGTATTTTTGTTGCTCTATCAGTAATTGTACAGGCACAATCAAGGAATTGTGATCTACTGTGTTCAACTTCCGATGCACACTGAGGATGGCTGTGCTTAGCCATGCAGCTTTATTAGGTCTATGGAATGTCTTGTCTTGTGTAAGTTGAAAAATTGTCAGAAAAAAGGAATTCCATGTTGAAATCATTGTGAAGGTGTCCAGCAGAGTGACTGGGGCATAAACATGGGAGAAGTTTATTCAGCAGGACATAACAAGAGAATCTGGAAAGTATTGTGTACATATGGTGGAAAAATAAAATAGCTGAAGATGTGTTGAAAAAAGCTTTTCTTGGGCAGGTGTAACTGGCTCCCACCAGGGTGTGATGAGCTGTTCAAGGAAGAGGAGGGGTGGTCTACAGCTGGAATCAAAAAGTAAACTACATAAAAGAGAGTCTGCTGATAGTTCCTGGGCTTGATTCTGAGAGGCTTAGGGATGCAGTAATTGAATCAGCATTGCCTTTTTCTAGTATTATTTACTGTTCTGGATTTCACTCATTTTGTTTAGTGTGTGTTGAATGAATGAGATAGTGACATGTTGAGGGAGTACTCTTGTCACTGGATGCCCCACTTCCGATCCTCTTTGTCCCCTGTTTGATCCTGGTTCCTTCCTACCCAGCAATGCAGCAATCACAAACCAACGTGTCTTGTACCCAAATAGTCTTGATGGTTGTGCTTGGAGACAGGTACTGTGGGATATTTAATCTAATCTAATCAGTTGGTAGGTATAAAATAGATGCAAATGTATTAGAAGAATTCCTCTGTGTCTGATGTCTTAGGTAGATAATGTTCCTTAATCAGTCCATGGGCTAGCTAATACTATCCAGTCTGATTTGTTTAATTCTCTACCCATAAATAAAACATAGAAAATTAACAAAACATGTCATGTAACACATATTCCATTTATGCTCATGATCTCTGTTATATTATTACCAACTTACTAGATTGAGATAATGAGAAAAGATAACTGTTTGTAAGGTCACTGGCAATTTGATTTCCCTTATTATAAACAATTCTTTTTCCAGTTTTCTTCTCTTCATGCTTTTAACCACCTAGTTGATTTTTATGATTTTGTTGTTTCTTTAGTAGTTGCATAATATAAACTGGCACATATACTTAGTGGATGTGTACATATACACCCACCAAATAATTTATTATAACAAATCTAGGCATTGGTTCAGCAAGTCCAGTAATGTTGGCAGTGTGAAAACTGGTCTTTCATTCTTGCACAGGACTAGAGAATCAAACTGATGTGTTTACATCAATGTGCAATCCCATGATTGTTGTTATTAGACGAAGTACAAACCATTTTAAATAAACAATGTTTCTGGCAATTCTATATACTAAAATCACTTATATAAATACTTTTATATTGCATCTAATCCTACAATGCCAGAATCCATTCATGTTTTTATGCTCCTTTCTGGAAAATGTAATAAAAATATATTATGAATATATTCATAATATATATGGAATTCCTATATCTGATTGAAAATATAAATAATTTTTAGTAGACTTGAATGTATGATACCACATTTTGGATATGTTTATTAAGTTTTGGCATAATTCAGTCTTTTTGTCTGTTTAAATTCCAGTCAAAAATGGTTGCAGTTTCACCTAGGTGAAGATAAATTCTGACCGTGAGAGTTCCTTTCTTACTTGCCATAGGCAGTTTTCCTTCATCACTCAAATGACTTATCTAAGCATATAAAACTATTCCAACACAGACCATACACAGATTCAGACTTTATAATACAGGAGTATCATGGGAGCCTCTGATCCTAAAATGACAACTTTTAGATACATGTGGTTTTCACATTGATAGCAAAAAAATTATGGCTGAAATTCTGAAATGCTGTGAGCATTTTCATCTTTCAGTGTTTAGAGACTCATAGGTGTTATTCCCTGTGTGTTCAGTTAGGGCATAGCCACAGCAAATGATTCTGGCTGCAGCAGCTCTGGGTTAAACCAGAAGTCACCTCCCCCTCAGGGCTGCAGGTTTAACTTTTCAGCCACTCACTGCAGCCCACTCTCTGGCAAGTGGGTTGAAAACTTACCTTTCATCATCAGTGTTCACAGATTTGTTGGTGCTGTGGTTCACACTGTTCCCTCCTCTGGCCTGTCACCTCATCTGTCCATGCCAAAAGCAGCACATTTGCCCTGCATTGCACCAATGCACACTGTCATGAAGCTGCTGCAACACTGATCAGCACAATGACACAGACAAGAACAAGAACACACCAGATACTCTTGGGTCTGACTATTTAGATCACTGCTGAATGTTACATGGCCTGTGTTTGAAGATTTTGAGGAAAAAAGAGGCTTTGCATTCCTTTTCTTCTCCTGAGATGTGAAGAATAGTTTAGATATTCTTCTAAAACAGCATTTTTGATAACAAATTTTATTAAACAGTCCTCTTACAGCTTGGTCTTGAACGAAACAGTATCTTGTGAATAGAAAGCAACACTTTGGGACAAAGTAGAGCTGTATTTAGACCTTATAAAAACACTATCCAGAACACAGGAAAGGAATGGCAGGTGCTTTTAGTTATAGGAAAGGATTAAGCCAAGTGCACACTGAGGCAAGAAGAGTTCTGATTTCAGGGGCAGGGCAGATTGCCAGGTGGAGTGTGTAATTGAGATTAAGAAAGGAAAAATAAGGAATGAAAAATTTCAGTATTTATATTTAGGTTGGGATACAGAAAGCAAACGAGGAATACCAAAGCAATGTAATGTTAAGGGCAGTCTTCAGTAATGCAGGAGAGCAGTTAGATGTCATTTTCCTCCCCTGTATTGAAGGGTCACTACCTTGGCCTTAGATTAATTCTTTTATTTCTTTTTGCTGCATTTCTTTGGACAAGAAAAACCTCTTTTCAGGACTGCGAGGATAAATAAGGTGAAGACTATAAGGAAGACAGATACTCGAATAGCAGGGCCAATATGAGTAACTTATACACACAGGAAAAAAAAAAGGATTCATCAACAGAACTTGAAGTGAAATCCAACCTGCAGATATCTATTTCCAAATTTAGCAGTGCAGCTGAGTCTAGCTGGATAATATGGATCTGAAATATATAAGAGGGTAAATTTTGGTCAAAAATCAGAGATACATCAGTGTGACACTGACTTTAAAATATACCTAGAACTATGTCTTCATTATTGAAGATTCCTTATTTGAGAGAGGAGATGAAGGAAAAATATTTAGAAGAAACATTGCGATGTAATTCAAAATAATAAGCAAATACACTGTGTAATTCATGAATATATCATCTGCCACTAAATCATACACATAGAAAGTTGAATTTTTCTGTATAAAAATATGCTCTTTCATGTAGATAAATATGTCACTATGTTTTGTAAAAAATGATCAGTAGATACAGATATTAAAGAGATTCTCCTCACTTTTTTGTGAGAAGCCAGAGGGTCTTCATCTCATTGTTATGGAAGGTCCCATGAGATGCTTTTTGTGATCAGCATATTCACAGTCCCTTTGGGATAGCATTTATTATTAGAAAAAGTATTGCAGCATTTGAAATCAGAAATAAAAAATTTATAACAGGGTTTATGAGTAGAACATGAATCTCTAGTGAATACAAGTACACAGAGAAGTGAATTTATAATAAACTGTATAAAGAAGTTCTCTCTTGAATACTTAACACACTCTGCTAAGTTTTGTAAGTAAATCTTTTTGTATTAAATTCCAAAGTCAAGGGATCAAGCTGACCTCTAAGACCTAACCTTCCACTATATCTGTGAAATATCGATTATCCATCTGGGCCTTGACTCAGCAAAGTATTTCAGCATGAATTTAACTTCTTTAATTCTTCTCTGAGCTCCAGTAAGAATAGCATAATGCAGAATTTTGTTTATTGAACAAGGTTGTAAGTAATAATTTAATCTGTTTATTTTGAAGAAAGAAGTGCTGATAACCAGTTTTGATGCTAAGATTTTCTTTTTCAACTATTTGTAATAAGTCCTATGGCCCTTCTTTCATAAATAGTTAGTTGAGCATTCATCCTTAGATGAGTGCCTTCTGCAAATCAATAAAACTGTGCATCTAAATAACCATAAGAAATTACATGTTCAAGCATACTTCAAGAAGATGTAAATCCATATAAGGAGTTAAAATGTGTACAAAGAGAGACTGTTTCTCTCTTTACGTACTACAATTAATTCTATAAAAAATAGAATCTATTCTGTATCTAAATGACTGTAGATATAGAAACTGTATCTTCCCGGCAATATGCATTAGAAAAAAAGTGTTAATGGAAAGGCAGAAAATAATCTGCAAAAAGATTATCCTGACAGTAACGGATGACAAAATTGTCAGAAGAGCTTGGATAAAAATTAATAACAAATAAATTATATAACTAATTATAATACATTAATTTCTATAGAATTTTATATGGTATATTATATAATTATATTATTACAAGATTAATAAAAGATTATTAAGTTTCATATTTCTTCCCAGAAGTATTATGCTTACATTGGCCACCTGCTGAATTTTCTCAGTGTTCCTCAGCTCCCTTTACTGTACAACTAACAAAAATTTCTGCCATTATGGAAATCAATACCAAAATGCTAATTGCTAGCAGTGGAGACAGGATTTTGCCCTGGGTGAAAAATTGCATCTGAGGCAGACTTAAGTCCTGTCCCTGGGAAAAGAAAGCAGGGAAACTATTTCTGGGGCTCGCAGTAAGGCTAACACCTCATGAGCAGATGACCCCATGCTTAGTCTTTCATATACATCCAGCTACACTGTTAAAAGGAAAATTCAAGATATATGGAGCCAGATGTGCTGATGACACGAACTAGCAGCTGCTTTGGAGTCTGAACTGCCACACCAGATAAAATCTGTCCCATGGAGGTTAGCACAACTGACCTCTGCATGTGTGTGGCTCAAAGTGGTGAAGCCATCAAAGAAAGCAGGCAGAGCAGCAAGAATCAAACCCAAAAGAGAACATGGTGCATATTCTCAGCCTTCCCTCACTTTTTCCACTCCTTCCCTCTGAGTGGCACAATAAAAAATATTTTAAAAAGCAGCATGGTTAGGAAATGCAGAAGAAAAGAGCAGCACAGTCAATCTTATATAATTTAAATATATTGAGTTTGAGTTACTTGTGGCTGAAACAAGCAAGGTGCTAAAAATACAGGGCTAGGAAAAATAATTAGGAACTGTGCTTATGTTATGTTACTGAACAAAATATTACCCCAGCCACTACATGCTCACCCACTGAAAGTAAAGGATATCTCATATCATGACATTACCATACAGCAGTAGGCATTTATTTTTGCACTGGTGTTTTTGGTTTTGAATTGAGGTAATTTCAGTTTTATTGAGGGTGAAACTTGAAAAGGTCGGCAAATGAGGTATTTTAGTGAAAGAACTCATAAGTTCTTTTGCTGTGCAGACTCTTGATTGTAAACACCTCTGGGAGATTTCTGTAATTCTTTCTGGTCAGATGGTAAATACCATAAAATCAGCCTCTCACTGTGTTTTTCTGCCCTGACTTGCTTGTAGTCCCAAAGAAATCTCAAAAGAACAAAATGAGTAAGCAAAGAAACTAAAAATTTTAGACATCAGTTACAATTTCCATGAGATAAATTTAGAGGATGTATTTGGTGTGTGGAGGGTAAATTGCTGTTTTGGCTCTAATATTTACTAGTAATGGAAAGGAGAATTTATGGACTTTTGGAGTCTTAAGGCTGGTTCTGAAGGTTTTTGGATAGTTATTGAAGGATCTTGTACATTACTTGCATGAGTTTCTTATTTTTTTTAACCAACATCTTTACAAGTAAAAATTCCTTTCTAGAGAAGAAAACCATCCCCCCATGGCAGGGGGGTCAGAACTTGATGGTTTTTAAGGTCCCTTCCAACTCAAATGATAATATGATTCTATAATAAGGAATTTTGGGACAGTCCCTCACTTCAAGCAGATAGCTGCTTCTGTCATTCCAGGCTCCTCTGAGTAGTGGCCAGAATCTATATTTTGATTCATTCTTCAATTGTTTCCTTTCTCTTCTGCAATCCACAGTTTAGCCTCTGCTGTGCTGGTTTATATTTATTCTGCAGAATGGCTAAACTTTCTAATCCTAAAAGAAATCTCCCCATTCTCAACCAAACAGTGTGCCAGAGAGGTAAGTCATGAAATAATATACCTTTGCACAGAAGCCAAACATGTGGCAACCACCTGAGGAAGGAGGCTATGAAAGCAAAAGCATGTCCTGCTACTGTAACAAGAGCTTTAAAATATTACAGTTGCCTTCTTGCCTGTAAAAAATAATGCAGGTTTGAGCAATACCCTACAGTAAATAGTTGCTTATTTTCCCATGGAAGTTTTATAACTTTCCTTTGTTTATGACTTCAAAGACCCTATTTGCTTACTTTCCCAGTGTTTTCATATCCTATAATTTGTAGAATAAAATGAGATTTTTGTGCTTAATGCTGTTAATAATGCCTTGCTAAAATAATATCTATACTTTTAGTGCAATATTCATGTTTTTAAAGCAATATGGATGAATGTACACTTTCAGTTGATTTCAGTGTTATTAAGGATTACATATTACATTAACATGTCTCCATATAAGTATCCTGTAACTCAAATAAATTTCTGGTAGTGAGACTATAAGCTGCTCTGAAAAGAGGGGTCATTCCCTAAATCTTATGATACATCATGGGTAAATTCAATTAAGAACTTTCATAATTAGCATTATGTATGTGAAGCAAAGTATAACTACATTGCTGCATGCTTAACTGCTATAGGCATATACTGTTGTGTTGCTATCTCTTTGTGTTGTGACAGAAGCAGAGGTGTACTAAGCTGACCAGGATGATTTTTGAGGATCACATGATCTAATTTTTATTCTGATTACAATTCTCTGTTAATGATTGATTGACCCTTAGGTTTTGTCTACCTTTTGTTTTCCTGCTGGCATTTTGAATTAAAATTTTAAAATCTGTTAAACAAAAGAAAATATTTGTACTGCTCAGACAAAGCCTAAAAAAATCATAATATTGGTATCAGTTATAACAGCAGTATTGCAAACAGTAATACTAATTCTATTAATGTTGAAACCTGCTTTAGTGCATGAACTATTTCTTTGCCCGCTGTCACCCAAAAATAATCTATGAACACTGATTGGTGCTGAACAGTGAGAAATCTGATACAGGAAGATTCTTGATGGCTCAAGAAGGAAGTTTGAATATTTCAATAGAAGATATTTAATAGATAGGAGGCACTCTTTCTAAGATGGTCTTTCTCTGACCTGAAAGCAGCAGCAAAGCATTAGGCGATCAAATGGACAGAGCTGCCATTACAGTTAGGGCATTTCCTTCTACTCTTGGACAGCATCCTTCTTTCAACAATTCAACTCATTTCTTCCTGTCTTGTGTTAATGGACATGAACAACTAATTAGATACTAATCCAGATACTGGTAGGGGATGTTGTGAGCTCCTGCCTAGCTGACGTTATACCTACTTCTCTCTTCTTTGGACTGCTTATGTATCCATTCAAGGGCCTTTCCTGCATCAGGTTTGCATAACAATCCACAGATTGTATGGAAGAATTTCTTTATGGTTATGAATTTGCTTCCCAGTGTCTCCAGGACCTTTTACCTCTTTAGGTCATTGCCATGAGCAAAGCAGAAATATAAGAGGTTGATTTAAATGTTTATACCCTCACAATGATTTCTATAAATAGCTCACTTCAAATATGTTAAGCCATTCTACTCTTGTATAATGGAACATTTTTTGTTAGTTTCTGTGTTTTGTTCTTTCATTGCAGATGGTGTTCTTACAGAGATAGTAAGTCACTAGGATTAAAAGGATGTATGTACACATACAGTGAAGGATGGACAATTTGTTTGAATCCAAAAGGATTCATTTGATGCATGAAGAGGATGGATAGGCCTGACTTTAAATGTATTTCCAACTGTGTATGTAAAGTTGGTTTTTTTTTTAAATCTTTTTCTCTAGAGAAAAAACTATACCACATAAAGCAATATGGAGAGGGCATGACAAGTATGAAGAAAGAGCACATCAATAATTCTCTTCATGGGAGGTTAAGAATTTTTTTTAAAATGTATGTTTTAAATATAATGGTTTTTGTCAAGGGCTGAAATGTAGGGAGAAGGATTGTACACACCACAATATTTAGTTGTAGTCTACAATTTGTACTTTTCAAATTTTCAGATTTTCATCTTTCATCCTTCTATCCCCCATCTCTTGCATTTTGAGTATAAAAATCTGTGCATATTCTGTTCCATCTTCACCTTTAATTGATACTATGGAAGACATAAATTTACTTAAGAGACGTGTAGCCAGCAACATAAGGCTGCTTTCCTGAAGACCTGTGCCAAATCAATCAGCTATACAAAAATGTGCTATTAGGCAAAAGGCTGAAATCAAACCACTGTTAGTAGAAAGAATGCATAAAATACCTCTTGGAAACAAGACAAACCCAACACCAGCTCCAGCTTCTTTCTCAGCCTAGATACTGTGTAGTGTTCTTTTAAGCAGACTGGGACAATATTATTCCAAATTAAGACACAGTTCAGAAAGTGTGTAAGTATGGGCAGGGATGGGTTCTTATATTGTTCTACTTTGTTTATATTTTTGGTTTTCTGCCTGATTGATAATATGAAATTTGAGGTTTTAAATGTCCATAGGAATTTCTTATTACTAGTGATAAGATAAACAGAAAATATAATTTCTTTGAAAAGTTGGATTCTTTCATTGTACACAATAAAACATGCTGTCAGTACTTATCATCCTTAGCATCTGTTTAAATTATTACAATGTGTCCTATGTAGACAGAAAAACTGTAGCTTTTTCTTTTTAATGGAAAAATTGGGGGAATATATTATCTCTTCTTCAGTATCTCTTAATTAGCCCTGTAAAAGTGAGAAACTTCATGTATTCAACTGATATGGAAAACCATATTGGTTCTGAACCAATTCCAAATCACAAGTTCCACTTAGGATAATAACTTAAGAGTAAATCAAACACACGTGACATAAACAAGTGTTCTTTATTACAAAGGCTTTGAAGTATAACTTGCATCATAAGCCAAATCTAACAAGATGCACAATTTTACAGGCTATGAAAGAAAACATGCTCTTTATTAATTTCCTTCATTTTGAACAATGTCATTTTAAAAATTACATGAGAAAACCCAACTATTACTTAATAAGTTTCTTTTGTCCCCTAGTTTGTCCCCTAGTGTATGGGTGCTGAATTGCTCTGAATTGTTTTGTCAGAATTCCAGATGTTGATAAGATATCTGTATGCAGCTAGGCACTAACTTACATTTGTCCTGTTTTGACTATGTCTTCTGCATATTGTTAAGTGACACATCTCCTCTAAACTGCAGAAAATCTTAGATCTTTATCTCTGCTCCTGGGAACTTCCTATAAATACACTTGGTTTATGTTGTCTTAAAGTTTTCTCATCTAGTCTGCAACCAAGATAATAGACAGTCAATATTCAGCATTTAAGCTGGGAAACAAAGTCAAAATTCCTTGGTTAAGCAGTCAATAAGGTTAAAAAACTCAGAGATTTAATGTTGAAAAGTTTCCTTAAACTCTCTGGCTGTGGAAGGAGTATGACAGCAGATGTATATTGTCTGCATGCCATTAACTTTATATTTCCTTGCTTTCAAACATTTGTATACTTAAGTAGAAACTTCCTCTTGAATGGCCAGGCTTTCCAGACTTAAAATTTGTGAGGTCTGTGAGTTTGTGTTTTATCTGTGCTGCAATATCCTCTTCAGGCCTTTTCCAAAGAGGTTAGATTCATGTCTGTTAACAATTTTTCTTTGCGTGACTGAAGCTAAGAATCACCATTCCAATGCAGTGTGAAAAATGTGGCTATGTTTATTATTAACAACACTATCTTACAAGATAATCTTGTTAATAATGCAAGTCACACCAGTGCACAAGATTTTCTTCTTGAAAAACTTTATTTCCTCTGATGCTTTTCTCATCTTATGGGACTACCTTGCAACTGTCACTTTATAAATAACTATTAAATTATGCAGAGGAGCTTGTAGACAGGTTTACTGAAAAGTAAATTTTGCTTAATAATCAGTTCTGTAACAGCTTTTATGAAAAACTGGGAAAACATACTTTGTGCATGTTAATGATGTCACACTGAAAAACCCACTAAGCTGTAGGTATAAAGGGGATCACATAGTCTAGGAGAATTAGGGGTCCTAATTCCTCCCTGGTGTAGGACCCTGCATTTGCTTTTGCTGAATTCGAATGGGTTCCTTTTGGCCCATCTCTCCAACATGCCTAGGTCCTTCTGATGGGCTGCACAGCACTCAGGGATGTTGTTCATCCCTCCCAGCTTTGTGTTGTCAGTGAATTTGCTGAAGAGGCATCTGGACCTTCATCCCAGTCACTGATGTAGAAGTTAAACAATCGTAGGCCCAGTAGTGAACCTTGGGGGACCCCACTCATGACAGCCTCCAGGTCATTACCTGGTTATGACCCCCTTGGATCTGCTGCTCAGCCAGGTCACAATTCACCTCACTCATCCAACCCACACTTCCTGAGTTTGCCTCTGAGGATGCTGCGGAGACAGTGCTGAAGTTGAGGTAGACAATGTCCACTGTTCTTCACTCATCCATCCAGGTGATTTTTTCATTCTAAAAGGCAATCTGGTTGGCCAAGTATGATTTACCTCCAATGAATGTATGCTGACTACTCTTAATCACCTTCTTATAATTCCCCTGGCTAAAGATGGCCTCCAGAATGAGGCCACTGTCACCTCTGTCACATTTCCAGGTATTGAGGTGAGGCTGACTGGAAGGTCAGCCTGGGTTCTTCTTCTTGTCTTTTTAAAGACTTGGGGGACCAACTGCTTTTTCTTCTTTTTCTTATCAGGATAAAAAAGGAACTAGAGTTACTACAAAAGGAAAATTTAATCAAGGCTTTTTGAAAAACTGAGGTGAATAAAACCCTAATTTGAGGTATGTAAAGTAGAGAAATAAGGAGGAATACCCTTTTTCCCAGGAAGCTGTGCAGCATGCGAGTAAGAAATGCTAGGTTCTCCAGGCAATGAAGATTTAGGGCTGTGGATATTCTTTCATTAAGTGTGCCAGCATTATACAGAGCAGTTCCAAATGAGATTGCCAAGGATAAAAGAGAATGATGTCTTGCTGTGCACCATTCTAGTCTTTCTGAGAAGTTTGATATAACATGTGAATTTGTGCTTGCTTTGGCCAAGTGATTCGTTCCCCACAGGAGAGATAGCAAAGGCACCTTTTGCTACTGGAATTCTTCTGCAACTTTTAATTTTTTTTTCATATTCATTTTGTTTCAACAAATTGATTCCTGTTTAATGATTCATTTATGGTAGCCACTTATCAGCAAAAACAATATTCTGGCAAGAGAAGCCTTGGATGGGTCTTCCTAGCATGTCAGGTGTTACAATACATGCATTGGTTTCATTCCAGCACTTGGCTTCCATCTGAACACAACAGGAAGTAACCCTTCCAAATTTTCTTAAGCCAGTAATTCTTACTAATGACAGAACATCCTGATAGTGTTTCTGTAAGTAGTCCAACACCATTCAGTTTTTTTTCTTAGCAGTTACAGAAAACAATCATAGCTTATATAAAGATCAAGGTGAGTAATGGATATAGCCAAAATCAACTATGCCCTGAACATGCTGCAATCAGTGTGAACACAACATAAAGATGATTTAACTGGGCTTATGGGCTTAGCCATTACATGGAAGGGTGAAAGAAGGAGAAAAGGAAGTGTTACATTAGAAAAACTTGCAAGGTATTTACAGATGTAATTAAAAAAAAATATTGTTAATCCACAATCTGTCATTTTGAAAATGTGGGAGAATAAACATGTGAATAACTGGTAGAGGAGTAATACAGAAATAATGGAAAAGAAAGAGTTCACTGATCTCTATAATGACACTTTTCTCTCACAAAAACAAAACCAAACCAAACCAAAATACAAATCAAAACAACCACCCCAAACAAAACCCCACAAACAAACAAACAAACAAACAAACAAACAAACAAACCAAAACCTCAAACCCCAAACAAGTTTACTGAATGTGTATAAAACATATTTTCTTTTCAAAATATATTGTCAAAGAACAAGTTTTCATATATTTTGTCAATCTTTTGTCCTCCCCAGGTACTCTTCTCTTTATGCTTATATGTTTCCAGCATTAGGAATCCCATTTTTTCCTCAATTCCTCATACAGCCACGAGTTTTAAAAGAATCTTTTACAATTGGTGTTAAGAAACTGGTGTTCCTGTGTAATTTTGATTGTTTCATTAAGCTGTGGGAAATGCAAGTATTTTTCTTTTTTCTCCCCTACAGATTTTATTAATGTTTCCTTTTGAAAAATCACAAAAATCCTTCCTGTGTTTGGCGGCTTCATTTTACTCAATATTGTTTGGAGAGAACCAAATCTCCACTTAGTAATGGAGAGAATGTTAACTAATATATACACAAGGCATGCTTTGCCCTTAGGCAGAACATACCCTTCATTCAAAGAAAAAATAGTTGTGAGACATAGCAAGTACATTTTGAGAAGAAGCCTTTACAGTCCCCCATAAAAATCACTAGAACTGAAGTGTTCACAAAATGCTGTATGTAAACTGACCATGCCTGAGCTAATTCTGTCAATTTTTGCTTTTGTATCTCTTAGAAAAACTGATTTCTACCTGAAAATGGGCCACACAGATCATCTAAACCAAGAAAATGTGGAAAAACAAGGCAGTACCACTATGACTACATTTTCCCATCTTCACCATTAATTTCATTTACCAGGTGAATATTTTAAGACTCTCGATTGTCTTTTATTACATGCTTATATTTAATCTCGTATAGTGGGGAGTCAATATTGTTAGGGTTATTAGGAATCAGCATTATTAATTAGAATTTATTAGCCTTTACAATTATATATTTACAAGTACTACTTCCAAGTAAACACAGTTCTTATGGGGATTCTGCATCCCCATAAATGAAAAGGCGTATGTAGACTCGTCTCTGAATAGATGTGGCCTGCTTAGGACGTATTGTGCCTTAAAGCATGTATCATGCTGCTGTCTCTGATGCTGTCAGTTACTGACACGTCATTAAAGCACTGCTGTCACTTCCCAAAAACCTGGTCTTTAGGGCCTGTCTGACTGCATGTGTGTGCAAGAACAGTGGCTAGCACGTTGTGGGTGTCGCTGGAATACAAATGACTGCCATTCTATTGTATGTAGCACTTCTTTTGCTCAGTAACGCAAAATGTTGCATTTATCATTATGAGTAAGGCTACAGATGTTCTCCACAGTGAGCTTTGCATGGAGGGGAGCCATGCTGAGGGAGTCTAGCAGCTACCTAACATCTTGTTTTCAGCTGATCATAAAGGACTTTCCAGGGTTATAAATATCACAGGACTCATTGTGCGAATGGGAAAATCGAGGCAAAGAACGAAGAAGTCAGTGTCAGATGAAGTCAAAAGAAGGTTTCCCATGTTACTGTAGTGTTGGAAAGAGCAGGAGAAAAAAATGGAATCTCTTTCAGTAATAACTTGTTTAAATTAAGATATTTTAAAAGGTTGTATATTTCAGCATCAACTGTTATTAAGTCATTCCTACTAGCAAGGTGTATTAAATTTGCTATTTTTTTGGTACAAATTACAGTGCATTATTTTTAACTGTATTGTAAGCATACTTTTTAACGCATCAGATACATCAGACTCAAACTGACCCTTCATTTTTCTTGTGCAAATCTTGTTTATTTCAGAAAATAAAATGGAGAACAGATATCTCTTATTCCTACAATAATTTCAATGTGAAGGATTTTCAGAATTTAGAAGTACCAAAAGAAATGTGTTCTTTACTGGTTTTCCTCAATGTTATAAATTTTCACTCTTTTTAATTATTTAGAAATTTTATATAAACACCACTATTTCTGTTGCTTTCTTCTACTTGTGACATAAATTTGCTATCAATTTGGCTGCCCTCAGTTCAGTAAATGCAAACCTATGCCTCAGTTCCGAGAGGTGTTTTAAATACATGCTTAGCTTAAAGCATATGTAGGTGGTTTATAGAATATAAAATAGTGTTGCAGATTTGGGGTTTATGTGTAGAGTTGCTTTCTGCCCTGGGAAAAAACCTTCATTGCTAGTTTCTTCTTTCAAATTCCTTCTTTAAATATACTCATGCACTTCTCAAATTATTGAAATTATCAATTTAGTATATTCACAGATTAAAGTTTTGTCTGTGAAAACCTTTACAAGTTATTTCTAAAGAATTACGATATCTATAGTCTTTTGGTCCAGACATGAGGAATTTATATTTTGCAGTATCATAAAGGCATGGCCATCTGATATAAATGAAAACAGAAATATTTTATTTCTACCTTTTTCAATTGTATACTACTTGAACATTTTCAACGCACCCTCCTTATGTATGTTATAACTTTATCTTTTCCTCCAAAATATTTTGTGCTCAAAATAATATTTTCTTACTAGCAATATTTTCATTAATTGTTCTCTTTAAGCCAAAGTAGTCTGCTGCTTTATGTCTCAGAATAAATAAATCTACCTGATATGAAATGTTATCTTATATACACCTGTCCATTCTTTGTATGGTGGCACTATTTGCAAATGATGTTGGGTGACATGGTGTGGGATGGAGAAGGAAAATAAGTTGTTACTTATTTTGTCTATTGCTTTGAAAAAAAGGTAAGTCTGATTTTAATCATCATGTCTTAAAAATATATTACACTGACTGGGTTACCATTGATGTCCTATTCCAAAGCCTATTAGGATCCTGTAAGAGCCTGTACAGTAGCTTTAATATCTATTGATTAAATCTTGAGCAGACAGTGTTTTACAGAACTATTTCTGTTTGTTATTTTGAACATATTTTCCTTATTTTACTCCCCGCAAACTATTTATTACCTTAGAAATAGTATGTGATTAGTACATTTAAGATTGCTATTTGAATTGCCCTTTTGTACAGTTATAGGCTACAGAGAGATTTGTCAATTATTGACATTTATGTTGCTCTGTGGCTGGATAATTTGGATATTCTTACACAAATTCATGTAAGTCACCATGGCTCCTTTCACGTGCAATATTCAGCAAATGGAAAAAATTATCTTGAACTAAACAGTAACCTTCTGCACATGAGAATAATTAAATGGTGTCTACACAAACATGTGCAGAAACAAACATGCAAGTATATCTCACAGGTTGGAGACCTTATTGGGGTACAAGATTACACAGCTTGAGGTAGTTGCAAGCATAAAAATGGAGCTCTGCCAATCATCTCTGTAATAAGCTGCTGGAATAATTTGCGATCTAGAAGCTTGTGATAACATTTGGTAATTTCATAACTTCTCTGTGAGCATTTATTTCTGAGACAAATTCTAATGTTCAGATTTCTTACCTTCGCTGAACAAAATACTGTTTCTGATAATTAACACTACAAAATAACTTTTTTTTCCTTTATTCCAAATATTCCAAATATTGTTTTACCATATTAGAGCACTTGACTTGGCTGAAAGATAGTGTGTTTTTCTGCATACATGAAATCCTTACTTTAGAGTCCAAGCCCTAAAGCATGGTTATGTTAGCAGAAAACAGATGATAATCTACCTATGTAAACCAGGACTGTATTTAACTTTTGGAAGGGTCCAAGACATTTGATATCTTAAACAATAACATTAATAAGGACAAAAAATCAAGTTTGGTATAATTGAGGAGGTTTTTATGTTGCAAAGCTTGTTTATTCCTTTTTTGTCTCACTCTTAATGAAAGGAAGTGGCTTTGCAAGCAGAAGGATGCATTAAACAATTCCCATAGTTTCTAAAGACTCTCCCAAACAGTCCAAGACATATTCTGCATATTTTTCTGTAGAATATGTAGCAGATTCTATAGTCTTACTGATGAGCTGTGAAATGAGAATTGTGACCTAAATGTGGTCTTTCTGAAATGCATTTTGAAAAAGAAATAACTGCATCATCATGTTAGATATCCTGTGCACCAAAACTCATGTTGGCACTGGCATTATTTTGGCATCACAAGTGCCAAAGACTTTTGTTATCCAAGCTTGCCCTTGTCTATATATCCTACTCAGAAGGTTCATGCCTTGCCCTTTGCCTTGTGAAATGCAACTGCCAACAGTCCCTTGTTGAGGACCAAATCCACAGATGAGTTCAAACACCTTATTTAACATTTTTTGTGGTTTGGATTTTAAAGCATCATCTGTTTTCCCATTACTAAGAATAGCATTATTTTTGCCAGCAGCATAACCACAATGACTTTTACACTAATTCCTGTTTAAGTCTCGTTGCTGTTTAAGCACTTTGCTGATGATATTTAGTAGTTACAGATCCTTGTTTTCTAAAATGGGTCATATCCAAACAAAATGCACAAAAAGGAATCTGCATGAGTTCTCTATACTATATTGCTCTGTGTACCTCCCTAAGTGTTTTCATTTTATAAAACAATTATATATGGAACTATACATCTAAATCTCAAGTATTATAGCTTAAATCAAAAGAAAACAATTTCTGAGAGGACAAAACAGTCAGACAACCCATGTCCCAAAATAAATGACCCAGAGACAACTCCAAAACCACCAGTGCAGCAGCATCTGGAAACCTGTGAAGAGCCAGATGCTGCTGCAAAAATATCTTCCACAGTTTGACATTTGGTGCTGTGACTGACATCCAAACTACTGTTGTAAATATAAGGGAACATACCACCAGTCTACTGCTACTCCTCTTTTAGAAGAGAAAAACACTATATCACATGATTTAAGACTTCCAAGTAGTTCATGAGTAGAGGAATGACAGGCAAAATTAACATCTGTAAACAAAAACCCAATAATTAAAGCATCTTGCTGCGTACTTCAGGATTTTCAGTCATTTTAACATAGATGAACTCCCAAAGAAACTCCAGATCTGACCCTAAGACTTGGCATTAATTCTTAGGTTCTCTCTAAAGTGCTAAAACAGCATTTAAACTACTCCTGTCAAATTTCAGAAACCTTGGAAAATGGACATTGTTTATTATATGTTTACTGAACCTGGAAATTTACTTACAGATAAAGTTCCTGATTAAAAAAGACTTTTTTCTCAGCTGACAATATATGTATTACTGGTAATAATTTTTAAATTATCTATCTAATTTCACTTTTTTCCCTTGGAAATACTTGCTTTCCCTTACCCAGAAGCGGATCTCTTACTGAGGCCTTCTGTCTGATCTACTTTAATTTTACCCGTTCTCCTTTCTCCTTTCTTATGAGATTTTCTTCTATTATAATCACCAAAACCACTCATCAAGTGAAGAAAGAGACTAACCTTGTTCATACATTGCAAGCAGGGGTTTAGGTAGAAGAGGTTCAGAGTAGGATGAGAGAAAGGAGGCTAAGATGAGTAGGATGAGATAAGCAAGTTAACAGCTGATGTTTTTCTATTAAAAAAAAAAAGCAATGAGCATGTGTACAGGAACATTAAGCCAATTTTTCCTGAACTAATTTGAACTGAGATTTAAAATGAATTTATAATTTTCTTCTTGTTTACAAAATTGCTATGAGCTAAGTAGCCTTGGAAGTCCCTGTGTTTGCTCCATCACCCAACAACAACTATGAAATAACAAAACTTGTTTAGAAAAAAAATTACAAGAAGTCACATAGTCCTGCCTTTGCTCCTGGAAAAAACACTGCAAACACACAGTTCCTGTGGCTCAGCCAAATTGCTGTAACTGGTTAAGCTACAACAAATTCCACAAATGTGTGAGCACCTCAGCTAGCTGGTGTGTGCTGTACAGACACTCACAAAGGAGAGGAAAGTCAGGCCAATCCTTACTGTAAGGCAAATCAGGAAATCACGTTGGCAGATGCTTTACTTTCTATTAATTCCCAGTTTCTTTAAACCATTTTAGCCTTGACCACATGCTCAACATATTCTGAGTGGTATCCTGAATAGTTGGGGCCACTTGTTATTTTAGCAAGAGGAAGACTGGCAACTTACTGTATTTCTAGGTAGCAAGGGCTGTACTGAGACTGAGGCTTACTTCATCAAGCTCAATTGTCTTGCTGTTACTTCGTATTTTCCCCATCTGTTAGTAGCCACCTGTTATATCTCATGCTGATTCCTGATTAGGGCTTCTTCACACCACTGAAATAAAAAATAAATGGCAGTCAAAATAAGAGCAATTAGTTTTTTAGAATGCAATGATTTAGTGCATTATGCCTGCATTCATTTTCTGAGTCAAAAACTGAACAGAACCAAACCAAACCACAGATTTGAGAGACTTTTTGATTTTTTTCCCCCAGAGCAAGAGGTGTTGACTACCTTTCCTATTTATTCCTCAGAGCTGATTGTGCTTGGTAAAAATAATGCTAAGATTTTAAAAACTGGCTGATAATCTTCAGTTTCCCAGTTGAGATCTTTTAGAGAGACTTAAATGTGCTTTGGAAGAGAAGAAAAAAGACCCTATAAAAATTGAAAATCACTAACCTTTTTTTGGGTAATCTTGGTCACAGAAAACACACAAAGTAGAAAAAGTCTTAATTAAATGGTTTGGTTTTTAAGCAAAACCCAAATGTTTTCACTGATGAAATGAAAAACAAAATGTTTTCAGACATTCCTGGGACACTAAGATATGAAAAAGAAAAAAATGGAACTGACCTCATAAACCTAGTTTATGTGGTTGCTTTAATCCAGGGATTGAAACCGAAAAAATGACCCGCCTCTGCACTTTCTACAATGTGCTGTGACTTAAATGCATAGTTGAGATATAAGTTTCCCAACCAAATTCTCAGAAAAAATGCCACAGTGCCAAGAACAACTCCTCATCTCCTGTTTGAACCACAGAAACACATTAGAAGTTTTACTCAGCTTTATTGCTTACATTTTTGGCATTTTGCCTTTTTTGTTAAAAATTAAATTTGTTTATTATTTGACTGTACTCTCATTTTTGCTTTATTTTTTTTCAATTTTCTTATGACTGAAGTGAACACACCAAAATAGAACCACAATGAACATTTTTATGAGTACTGTAAATGCACCCTGTGATTCTTTCCTATCTGTAATTTGGAAAACTCCAAGGGGTAGTAAAGAAAGAGTGCCCAGGCTGAAAATATGATGGAAATTGGATTACTTCAAATTCATTAAGTACAATGCCCATTATGGCTAACCTGGAGGTGAAAACTAACCTGGGGGTGAAAACAGTGGTAACTGAGGCTGCTATTATGGGAACATGCAGAATAGGGAAAAGGAGATATTTTGGCCAGTGTGGTGCAGATTCAATTTTAGAATTTTAAAATTCCTTAATGATCACTTGAAGGGCACGAATCATCTGTCTGAACAGATGTTCAGCAGCCACCTACTAGGGAACAGGTCTCCCTCCCTGAGACTCAGCACTCCACATCTGCTCCAGTTGTTTGTCCCCACCTGGCAGCTTTCATAGCACTTTGGGTATTCCCATTACACAACTTCGTGCATAAACTTCCCTGCCACCAGCATCTGGAAAGTCCAAATGCACTGGCTCAGAGTGTGACTTGGAAAAGTGTTTGCTTTGTTGAATTGGAAGCTTTAACCATGGCAACTGACTGCAAGTATCAGGCCAGGTTTTTTTTCTCCCACTTGCACTGCAGTCTTTGCTCACGTAGGCAGAATGCAAAGTGCATGCAAGGACCCACTGATTACTTCTAGTCACTGCACCTAAAACCTGAAATTTGCTATGGCAGCACATCTATTGCACCTAGCAGTAAAAACCTTGCCATCCCAGGCACATTTCGTCTAAATAGTATGATTAAAGTCTTCATTCCACCTTAATGTGGGGGAAAAAGCATATAGCTTTTCTTGCTGAGCATGGAGCCATAATACTAATATGTAATGGAAAAGCCAAGCCTTGTTTATCATCCTATTGCCATCTGCCTATATAAAGTGCACACAACATCATCATACTTATAATTTATGTATTCTCATTTGTCTGCAAGACATCTACAGCTTAGGAAAGTTATTGCTCTCCCTATGTATTCCTGCTGGACTGTGTAATCCAAGACATTTATCTCAATATCATTTTACAAATTCAGGTTAAAACAGGTAAATAATACCCATCTCTCACATCTGCTCTACTTGTCTTATTATCTTTTCTAGTATCTTACTTTATCAAGAAACCCACTGCACATAGGATGGGTGAAACTGCTACATAGATAGATGAATAAAGAAATTTAATCAGAGCTCCTTCATTCATAATATTCATCTGCAAATTAGAGCAGTCAGACAAAAGTTGAACTTAGCCAAACCAATCTGGCTTGAAAACCAGCCTGGCAATACTGTGGGAACCGATGTATTTTGCAGTACTTCTGACACAGTCCCTGCCAAAATCTTGTAGTTCATGAAAAATGGAAAAAAAAACCCCAAACCCATCTTGAATGTGAGGAAATGTTTAAGTAATTTCTTATTATATCCAGATGGGATTGCTATTCCCTGGTCGCTGTCAGTGAACAATAAAAACACAGGGTAACTAGATGAGCGTAAATGAAAATCCTTGTATTTGGGGAGTCAGATTTTCAATTCCTCATAGAGAATCAGCTGAATTTCATTGAATAAAAACGTGTAAAACTTGATCTTCCTTTAGGGTCCTGAGTTGTGACTACTAGAACATGCATGTACTGAAAATATATACAAAACTGGGCTGTGAGGTCCTGTTGGCCCCTCCCCATGAAGTAAATATAGACCATGCAGCTGCTTTCTCGGTAGACATCCCAACTACCTGCCATTCATCCCTCTAGCAGGATCTTGTATTTAGCTATGACTAAATGTTTTCATTCTTCTTTTCCTTTTGTGTTTCTGAATTTGTTGGTTTATTTGCCCCCAAGGATGTTCACAGATTTTCCATTCTGTGGATGGGTGGCATGAAAAGACTCAAAAAGACCAGTTATTTGACAATATCTTGTCACACAAGTTCATGTACACCTTTCCCTATCCACCAGTTTTACTAATCTACTTATTGAAAAATGCAGCATTCATTAAAGCAGTAGAGAATATAATTTAACTATGTAGAAAAGAGAACAGTCTGAGATGTTCCAAACACCTGATGCTAATACATCAGAATGATTTTGCAATTGGTTGTAGTCTAGCCGGTATCTTTGGAGAAAAAAAACCAAACTCAATGACAAACAGATCATGTTTCCTAAGAATGTTACTAATGATTAACACAGAATTCAAACTCCTCAACTGCACTTACATACTGAAAGTTAGTACAATACAGCAATCAATAAAATAATATTAAAGAAGAAATGTTTAAAAATTTCCAGAAGGTTGAGTGGTGAGGAACACAATGAGAAAAAGGACAGGTACAAGTCAGTAGGAAGTTACAGCAGGTAGAATACAAGACTTTGAAAAATGAATGAAAAAATCCAGAAAAGTAGCAAGAGATAGTTTCACAACATTTTAATATTCCATAGGAGGCCTCAGAGATAATGGGGTAATATGCAGGTGGCACACTTAAGTGATGTGGGGACCTTGTGAAGTAACAAGGTTATTTTTTTTTGTCAGCCTTCAGTAAAAGGTGATGAGCCATTAGCAAATCCTTGAGCTATTTTTTTGCAAATATTTAGAGTGAGGCTTTGCCAGATATGAGAAGATGGCATGGGAACAGTACACTTACAACTGTTTTGTTAAATAGGCTGATGCTTCAGGGATGATGAGAACAAGGCTGACTCTAAATTCTTCCTGCCTTATTTTACATTATGAATACCAGCAAGAGTCTGTATTCCAAGCTGTCATGCACATATTGTTATAGCTGCTTTGTGGTATGGATGTGCTCTGACTAAGAATGTTTCCAGATAACATTTTTAAGGTTACCTTTTTTATCTGATCATATAAATTCCTGAGGGTTTCTTTCCATTAAATATTCCTGATGTGTCACTTATCCTCTTGAAATAAAAATAGAAACAGGGAATGCCTGAATTCTGGTAAATTAATTGCCCATTACTGCCTTGTATTTTTCAAATATTTTCTGGGTTAGGGTTGGGTTTTGGTTTCCAGAATTTGCATTTGCATAAACATGGTAGTTTAGGTCCTAGAGGTTCAGTGATTTAACAACTGAGCTCTCTATGAGCAGTTAAATTAGCCTTAATCTTACCATGTGAAGACACTACTTCACCCTCAGCATCCTTACTACTTGTTGTCATTTTTGGGGTCTTCACATTTTTTCCTTCTTGCATACTGAGCATACTGTGCTAAGATGGTTCTCAACAGCTCACACACACACTTCCTTTCACAGTCCGAGTAATGTCTTTTGGGGTTGGTTGTCATGCTGGATCAGTATTAGAAATAATTTTGTTAGCAAAGTCATTTATACCAGAATTTAAACATACAAAGACAGGAATAAACAACATGTAACTCAAAGATGCATGTAGGTACATTTGTCAAATATGTCTACATTGCACCATTCACTCAAGAGTCGTCTTAATTTAATTCTGCAAGCTGCGGCTCTGGATGGAAAGTCTTAACCTCACACACCTCTTGGTACTCCTTCCCTGCATTCTTGGATATTTTTATGCTGTGCACTCTCTTTAGGAAAGGAAATTTATAGTGAGTGACTTTGCTGCTACACATTAACAGAAACGTAATACATACAAATGATATTGCTAAAGCAACGTGTAGTGAATTATTGCAATAAGTCACCACTCTTCAATATCTGAAAGTCCTGAGCCTTGCTATGCTCTCAAAATACTCTGATCAAGTGATGTGTCAGAAGGTGAGAATCCCACTTCAATGCACAAACCTCTGAAAAATTGATGAATAGAACAGAATAGAATAGAACAGAATAGAATAGAATAGAATAGAATAGAATAGAATAGAATAGAATTCACTGATTAACTTTATTTATAATGAAGTAATAATTGAGGAATTTTTTTTTCTTCAATATTACACTTACAGAACAATAAGAGACATATAAAACCTGCAAAAAATTATTTCTTTCCAATGAGCTCTTTTGAGGAAATCACAATTACAGTAGATATTTAGACTAAGTAGTTATAGTGTGTTAAGACATTTTAAATTCTCTTTGTGAAAATCACTCAGAGACCTGTTTTTTAGCTCATTTTCACAAAAAGAAGACGTACACTGTAGCTGTGCATTAAAAGCATTGACGTATGTGAAGAATGTGGCATTATACTGCCAATTATCAATGTAAAAAGATATAAGAGAACCAATTGGGCAGCAATAAGGACAAGATTGTATGTAATTAAGTATGTCTATACAAGAATTTGAGATTATGAAGCAGCAAAAATCATAGCTGAATAGCAATATTTAGCAGAAGAAGAACTGAAAAATTCAGAGTATTTTGATAAATTAATTGGAGTAATTACAGAGGATCAAATTAATATCATCCTGTTCATTAGAAGGAAATAATGAACTGCACTGATGTGAATAAAGCCTAAATTAAGTTAAACTTCACTACATTTGAAATTAGCAAAGTAAAACTTTTTTATGGACTGTAAGGTGAGATATTGTATTAATAAACTGACTCAGAGAAAAACAGAACAAAAAAGGAAAAAGGGAAAAAATCAAATTAACCTTAAAGATCATCTTACTCCAACTTTCCTACTTTGGGAACACCTTTATTAGACCACGTTGCTCAAAGCCCCATCCAAACTGGCCTTTAAACCCTCCAGGGGTGGGGCATCCACAGCTTCTCTGGTGAACCAGGGCCTTACCACCCTCACAGTGAAGGATTTCTTCCTGGTATCTGAAATAAACCTACTCTGTCAGTTTAAAGCCACTCTCCCTTGTGCTGGCACTACCTCCTGGTAAAAAGTCCCTCTCCCCCTTTCTTGTAGATCTCTTTTAGGTACTTAAAGGCAGCAAAAATGTCTTCCCAGAGCCTTCTCTGCTGCAGGCTGAACAATGGAAGATCTATTGTATGGCTCTGTTTTACTTTCTATCTTTCACTCCTTTAAAAGAAAATGTCTAATAGAATAAAAATTGTAGATATTTTGGTCTAGATGATCAAATTAACTACGTTTTTCTACTACATTTTATATGTGAATGTAGATTTAATAGTGGTTTATTGAGACAAATTGTTTAGAATTGCAAATACCCCTTTTCTGAGAGGTATTATATATATTTTTGTATACAGTGAAAATAAATACATTTGGAATAAATTCTGCTGTTTATATAAAAACAGAGTGATAAATATCTTAGATTGGAAAAATTATAATCAAATAAAATGCTGAATGAATCTATATTATGCTATGTGAAGTATGACTCTAGGAGGAGTGTAAGAGACCAGCATGATAATTTGACTAGGATGATATTTATATTTCCCTAATGAAAAAGTGGAGGAATACAGTCAATTAAAGGTGTGCCTTCAAGCAAGAGATTAGGCAGATTTTTTTATTTGCTGCATTTAAGGCAATTGAGGGAATAGCTCTTTCTGTGCCAAATCCTTTAAAACGTGGATTAGTTTCAGAATTAATGGAATTAGTTCTTTTCAAAAGCATTCAGATACAACTTATGTCCCTGATTTTGTGGGTTTACCAAATTCTGTAATACTCAGTAAGCTCCACTTAGTTTGAGTCGAAACAACACAAAATTAAATGACCATGCAACTTTGATTTTAAAATGATAAATACCTTCATGGCTTGCTTAGACCTTCACAAGTGTTTGATTTACCCTAGCCTGAATGTCAAGTTGATAAAATATTTCAGACAATTCACACAATCAAAATTAAAAGCTTTTCAGATTTTCCAATCACAGAATTTATTTTCAACCAGTTGTTGTTTAGCTTTAACATTTTACACTGCTTAAGAATGTTTAATGTACGAAGAAACACCAGTAACAGAGCTGAGGGGGACCTGACTGTGCCTGCTCCTGATAAAACATGAAAGGGAGCATCCCCTCTGCCCCAGCAGCACAGCACAGCACTGCTGTGTCTGGCCAGGGACCAGGCAGCCCCAGTGGAGTGGTTACAGCTCCTGCCTGCCTGGCATCTCCTGCCACCCTTGTCCCTGAAAAATAGATATGATGGTGAGTTCCACCGAAGTAAACCCAGGAGGAAGTTTGCTTAAGCTCTTCCTAAGTGGCTACAATAGGCCAAGATCCAGTGCTTGATTAACAAGTATGTATTTATCCAAGCATAGGCTTTACAATTAAATTAAATTAAAGTATTGGTTTTAAAAAACCAAACCAAAAAACCCTCAGATATCGGGCAAATAATTTTAAAATTAATTTTACATAGATCATTGCTTTGCAGTTAAAACTTCTTTTTTTTCATTTTTTGTTTCCTTTTTTGTGCTTTTTCTCCTTAATGTGTTTAAATGTCTTTTTTTTTTCCTCTTTCAACTTTTCTTTAAGTTTTTTTCCTTACTCTGTACTTTTAATCAGGAATTCATATTTTATCACTATGCTAGGATAATCCATCACAATTTTTCCATATTCTATTTTAACTTTGCTATAAATACAAAATTCATTAATATGACACTATGAATGAGTCCAAGATCAGAAATGGATGAAAACAGACCAGAATGGACTGAAAACTTCAGCAGCATTACACAAGATTATACATTTTCATTAAAGACAACAAGGGAAGGGTTATAACAAAACTGTACTATATGCATTGCAGACTATCAAATAAGAATAGACATATGTCTGCTTCATGTTGTAAGTTAGGTAAATCATTTTGCTGACCTTCCTAAACAAAATCTGTTTTACCATTTTGTCATCTTCTAATTTTTTTTAAAGAGAAATACTTAGTTTTAAAAAAGCTTGTTTGAAATCAATAACTAATTATCTGTAAAAGAAATTTGTTTTGAATGAGCTCCAACAGATGTGGCTTGCTTTATCATACTCAGTTTCAATTGTCTCTACTGCAAGTCATAACAGAATGAAATATCTACAGATTGACTTTGCCAGGTGTAACAATGTAAACAAATGACATCACAAAAAAGCACTCTGAACTAAAAAAAAAAAAAAAAAAAAAAAAAAGAAACAAAAAGAAAAGGCAGCATAATCATCCTTTAAGTGTTTTGTGGCGTTCTTATTCTAGGAGTTTCTGATTAAAATAATAACATGACTGCAACACTTATTGCAGAACTACGTTGAACACAGTCTTAAAAGCCTCAGAAGATAAATGCAGGGTTTGGTAACTATACTTTCTCCTTTACTGATCAAATCAGGTAAAGGTCTATAAAGAGTTTGGTACCTGAGTAGACCACAAATTTATCCCAAAAAAGAAAATCAAATATTAGTGCTGTCAGTGAGAACGAGTGTGTGTTGCAGTTTTTGTAACTGCAGTATCTCAAACAGCCACTGAGGATTTAATCCTTTTTATCAGCGTTCGCCAAATCCTCTGACTTTTGTTGCACATACAGGAAATTAAAAAGATAAAACTGAAACTAATAAGAGAGCAAAGTATGACCACCTTCTATGAGCAATATGCTCAGTCCTGTCATTCAACAGCCAACAACAGTGGGTAAGTATTTTTTTTATGAGATCTGGACTTCTGGGATTTAAGACACTCATTTCTAAATATAGTAAATTATATGGGAAAATTCTTTAAGTGTCTTATTAGAGGATAAAAACTGTGAGAAATTCACTGAGCTAAAAAGCCATCTAAATAAGATTAAATCACACCTTAACACCATCTTTTGGGATTTTTTTTTTTTTTTTATTTTTCCCACCAAGGGAATCTAGACATATGAAGTCAGAATGACCCAGCAGTTTGAGTAGCCCAAAACACTGTAGCTAAATGTTGTTTGATTTTTATGTTTGACTTACATTTAGCAAAGAAAATATTCAGCAGATTCACACACTTTTTGTCTACTACTATGACAAATGAGAGGGAAACGTTGCTAAAATGTTGCTAAAAATTCAAGCTCTCCACAAACAAGTTGTCGTTCCTAAGATTAAACTACTCTTTTCTATTTCTAGCAGTTTTAGTGCCAAGAAATGGTACTGCATCCAACTAGTGTCTGTGAAAGTGACTACTAATATTTTCACAGAATTCATCAGAATAAACTAGATAAGAAAGAAGTGTCTTTATTGCTGTCACCTTTAGATAATATGCAGCCTTGACTCAATTTCTCAGCATTGGTTACCACTTAACTTATATTTAGACCCACAGGATTTAGATGACAAATTTCCAAGAGCCCAGAAAAATATCTTCCTGTGAAGGCAGTCCACGCACTTCAATTCCTGCTGTCCCTGGTAGGTCTGAGCAAAGGCTGGTTTAGATGAACCAGAGAATATTCACTGCAAAAATAAGGAAACATTACTGTTTCTCATTCCACACTTGTTTTATTGTCTGAACATAGCTAAATGTAGAAGCAAACACATGTTTTGCAGACAAGCTATTTTTGACAAGTAGTTTCTCCAAATTTTAAATTCAAGCCGTGGGTCAAGCCAGACACCAATGTATTGCTCCACAAGGTGCCTCATTTTCCTAGATGCACAGGAAGAAAGCTAAGGTTCAAAGCAAGAGATTAGGACACAACTTTATTAATTTAACTACTATGCAAATAAGCAGCAATAGCCTGTACAGTATAGGTCATGAATTCTTCTGTAGCTATTTCCACAACCTGCTGGACTCACATGAAACTCTGTCACCCTACAACTGAACCCCAGATCTGTTGCTTCCTTGTCCATTTCTTCCTCAGCATTCTGATATGGGCAGAGGAGAGAGGAAAAAGGATTTTCTTGCCATTCTATGTATCAAGAGCCACAAGAGCATCCTCTCTTTCCTTTAGGGGCTGTCTCCAAGTGAGCCTGTTCTAGCAATTTCACATTGTCACGTAAAAAGACATGGAACAAGTGCAAATTGCACATCTTCTATTTGTAAAGTGGCAACTTTTGAAGCTGCTACTCCTGTCTGGAACAATGGGTTCAGGCAGCTTAAAGAAGGCTGCCCATTGGTGTGTGAAATAAGGTCCTTCCTTCTGCCAGGGATAAGCAATTAGTGAAGACCAGAAGAGATCCAAAGACCTTATGTTGTGGCAGAACCGAGAGTATAAAAGTGCATGAAGCTGGGAGAAGGCAACTCATGTACTCACTCTCTCTCTCATGCAGGAATAGAGACATCCCAGCATAAAAGCATCCATTTCAGTAGGAATTAAAATTGTAGATATTATAAAGAAAAGTGTTGCCATAATATTTCCCATAATAAGACATGAAACACTGTTGTAACATCATATGAAATTAAAATTATAATACAAGTAAATTTCAGACCATTCATAGCTGCAAAGCAATTAAAACTGAGTGACAGGTACATTGACAGTAAACAATGCAGTTTGTGTTCATGATCCAGTGTAGCTATCCAACCAAATTAAAATCTATTGTTTTATTTGACCTTCTCCTATTTATTTGTAAAAAAATAAATTAATATTTCTCACATTGGTAAAGTCTTTTCATTTTGTTCTTGTCCTGGGAAAAGTAATAATGAATAGACTACTTACCTTTTGGGCAGTGATAATGAAAGGCTGACTTGTGCCCACCCATTTCTGTGACCCAGAACTGCAGAACGCTTGCTAATAAGTTAGGTCTAATTTTTATCTCAATATTGTCAAATTAAAACTGGAGTAAGTATGTTTTTATAATTTAAGACTTGCTCCAAAGCATAATATAAGGGAAATGAGTATCTCAATTGATATCATTAGGCTTGCTCCAAAACATAATATAAGGGAAAAGAGGCTTTTAATTGATGTCATTCACCTTAGGATCAAATCCAATGAGCAAACTACAGTTTTCACCTCAAGCATATCATTATTCATATCTATAGCTTAGATAACATCAGAAAAAATATTATGGTTGCTGTTTATTCAGCTTGAGCTATTATTGATTGCAGTAACTGGTGATTTACTAGAACTGTCTAAGCTTTTCTTGACATAGTCCAGGAAATATACTAAAGTGGTCATCTTGTGTTACTTCAAAAGAGTGCTAATTATTCCTTAATGTTAATATTGCAGAAAGTAGTAAAGAATGAAGTGAATACTTCAGATTTGAATTATAATGTGAATGATATTCGTAGATAATTCCTTATTGTCACATTCAGAGGAAAGATGTTTACACAGAATTGAAACTATGGCATCAATTAATCATAATCTAAAATGAAAATTGAATATGATCTGACAGGGAATTGAAGAGGTAGGCTGGAATATTTGCTCCCAAGAAGACAAGAAATAGATTGAGAATAAAGGCATCCTTTCTCTCCAAGTGCAGAGTTGAACCATAAATCTGAGAAAGAATGTCATTATGTCTTATTAGTACTCCTTTGTTCTTAAAAATGAGATTTAGATGATGCATTGAAGTTAGCACAGGTTTCTATTGAGCTGTCCCATTATCTCATGAATATATCATTGCAGTATAGAGAGGAATATATCTAATTTGCCTGAGAAAGGAAAGGGTTGATCATTCCCAAGTGAGGACAAGAGAGAATGATGGAACTGATAATTACCAACTAAGTATGTCCTAAGAAATGGCATACTCTTAATTTGAGAATACATTAATTTTGGATACTTCCACAGTCTGGTATTTGCCCATTAATTTTAAGGCACTTGCCCAGCTCAAATAGAAGAATAAACTTGTGTTGTTTCAATATATTTTAGTTTTGTAGCAATTAGATTACTACGTCCTCCTGTCTATTTATTAGCTATAAGGATAGAGTGTTGTGAATTAATAGCTATTTTTCTAAAGCTGTGTCCTGATTCTGACCAGGACAGAGTTAATTTTTGCAGAAATCAAGACGTGGGCATAGCTAGGACCTGGAGGTTTTCTGTGCAACCTCACCTCCTTTCCAGGGGCAGGGGGAAAGGAGTCTCTTTTGGGAAGAAGGGGCTCATTCCAGGGTGGGCTCCTTCCACCTCCAAACGTGTCAGAGGGAGGAGCTGGGTAACCCAGGTTCGGAGCTGGAGAGAGCAGTTGGGGTAAAGTGTCTGCAGTTGGATGGGGTCAGGTCAAGCTCCTCAGCGAGCATTTTGCACGTCAATCGCTCTGTCTTTTGTACACTCTTTAATGAATATTGTTGCTCTTACTGTTCACTTTCTTTTCATTTCTGTTTCCAGCAAATTCTTCTTATCTTAATCCATGACCTTCACTTTTTGTGCCCCAAATTCTCCCCTCCTGTCTGCCACAGGGGAGGGGGAGTGAGAAAGCAGCACATGGTTTGTAGAGTCTCAGTGGGAGCCCTGAACTGGGGAGTACCAGTCCTAAACCACCTCAAGCTGTGAGATCATTGTTGCATCTCAACCCACAGTGACTTTGAAAGAGGGGGAAAGCCTCTTTTTTACCCCTCTACTATGACTCTGTTCAGAGAAATAAGTTCTCATCCATTTTGATCAGTAGGACAGTGAAATTGTGGTTTTCATTTACACCTGATGGAAAGACAGACTTGTACCAATAATATTGACTGTCTACAAGAAAACCGTTAGAGGGGATGCAAAGAGTTTAAGTACTATTAATGTGTTCATTCAATTTCTTTATCAGTCTCCCACAGTTCTAAGTGTCAAAGCCAACTATTTCATGTGCTTTACACTGGTGGCAGAACCTTTGAAGAGTAGCTGACTGCATCTCAGTCCATCTAAGAGATTGATGAATTACAGCTAGAGACTAGAAACAGGGAAACCTGTAGAAACACTACCAAAACCAGTTCAAGTTGACGGCATCTTCCACAGAGCAAACAGTTTACAGTCAGTCCTGTTGAAAGAGTTATCAGATCTCAACTAAATGAAATAATTAATCATCAATGTCTTAGTTTATCATCTGTTATCACGACCTTAAAGAATATTATTCTTCCTGAAGTCAGGTTTTCTCCTAAGTCTACTTGCTAAAGAGAAAGTTGACCCAGACTCTTCCAGAGGAAATTTCTCCTGAAAGCTCTTTCTGGCTTTTGTGCATCTCCTGGATGTAGATCTGCTCAGAAAGACGTGGAAAGGTGTTTTAGTACTATGTAGGGTATTGCAGACAAAGGGTCAGTTCTCACACAGTAAATATTGCACATGCCAAATGTTAAATTTAACTGACACATAAAGTAGTTCCAGCATATCATGGTACTCTAGACATGTGAGTATCCTAGCCTTGTCTGCATTACCCATTCAGATGGATGGAGATTATAGACAGATTTTCTAATATAAGTCAAGACAAAATTTCTGACTTGAAAGATGATATGTTCAGGGAAGGTAAATATACTGTAAATGTATATTTATGTAGCAGAGGAAACTGGCAAGCATAGCTCTTTGGGAAGATCCTCACCTTTCACTTCCCCTAGAAAGTTATTTAGAAACAGGGCATAGAAAGAGTTCAATACTTTGTAACAGAAATACTATAGAACTGATTGTGCAGCATGATCAAAAGGATACTAAAAGCAGATGTATGAAGTATGAAATTACTGCAGAAATGAAAACAGCAATACAAAAATTGGTCAAATTTTAAGTCATTCATCATATTTTTCTAGTTTCGAGGTAATTAGAGCTAAAGGTGAGGTTAGTCCAACAGGGAAATTATCCTGATACTTTAAAATCCTTGATTAGACTTTCAGTGAAGACAAAAAGAACAGAAAAGATTTCAAAGACATTATCCTCCATCCTTGGCAACTAATCTTCACATCAATAAAACAAAACCTTAAATTAACACATTGCTCTATTTCATAGCTCTAAGTGCACTGCTTGGGAAGATTATCTCAAATTGTTCCTAAATACTAATGTGAAAATGAAATTCGGTATTCAAGGGAAAACATACAATGCGAAGGAGGAAAAATGATGAAAAAGCTATCTTTGCGTGCCTTAGTTAAAGGAAATATCATTCACACTTTCATCCAACATGCTTTGAATCTGCTTGTCACTGTAATTTTACCTCAAAATTGCTTTAGTTAAAATAACAAAAGTTAAAAAATATTCAGTTTAAGATGTTTTAAGTATTTTGTGCATCGCTGAAGTATTAACTAGTATACAGAGAAATGTGTGTGGCTGTGATCTCTCTTTATACAGTTGGACATTTAAAAAAAAAATGACAGTTTCCAGATTTATTCTTTCGGTGTGTCTGCCCTCATATTATCCTCTTGCTTCAGCCATGCTGGTTGTGGTTTTTGTTCTTACCTGAATACCCTACAATATTTACTGGAAAATATTGTCATGTGATTTTCATTCCCTTCAAGTCAACTATGAGCTAAACCAAATGAGGCTGCTCTGACCTAACACTAAATAAAATTAGAACTGCTGATAACATTCTTTCTCATATGTACTGTTTTAGATTAATGCACCATCTTACATCCCTTAAAACAAAAATGCTTTTTTGTCTCTATTCGAGGAGAGCCATTTGGAAAAAAACAAAGTAGAAGGACAATTTCCACAAGACCTTTTGGAGATCTGGTGGGAATAAGTAAAAGAAATGTTTACTACTTTGTACCAGCAAAGGTAAAATTCTCTAAAAGCCTGTTTGTGTCAAGTTTAAAGAAAGTTTGCAAGCTTTAAACTGATTTTTGCATATATCACTCTAATGCATACAATGTTACATTAAAAAGCTTATCTTTACTTTGGCTTTTGCAGACAATCATTCTTCATTGTTCTAGTTCTTAGTTTCCTTTTTCTTAAGCTAAGACAGTTTGTTTGCATGCATAATTATTGGTGGAATTAGGTCTAATCCCAAGATTTTAAAAATCTATAGAATATATACCTACCTTCCCACTGCAAAATAGTAAACAATGCCCACAGCTTTTATTTATTCCACATGAATCCATCAGCTCAGAACATCACAAATGTGACTTCCCATGCAATTACATTTAGAAATTTTCCATTTATCACATAGTTGTCATCAACAAGCTTTGGGTAGAGTAGATTACAGTGATTAAGTTAAAATTTATAGCCATTAATACTTGAAAACCCAGGAAACAATACTTTAAAATGAAGAAACATTTGGAAGAAATGGTCTAAGCCTACATTAATTCTGTACTCCAAACTCTTTAGTAATATGCCACTATTATATGATCAGTTTTGTGAAAATCTGATAGTTTTAGAAGAAAAAAGCATCAGATTAAAACTATTCAACAAAATTTAAAAGCATTTTCCAAACAGACCTCTATATGAATGTTTCAAGCGAAAACTACCCTAATGATAATAAACAGAAAAAAAAATGAAATTTTTGATACTTTTTAGAATAAAAATAACTATTCCAAGGGCAAAGTAAATAGTTTAGTCATCCTTTACATTTTCTCTGAAACACTCTAACTGATACAGTATACACAACATTTGTTTTTAAAACGTTTTCAGGCAGAGGTATTTTGACTATGTTGACAATTTGTTGCCAGGTTTTTTTAGTAAAATCTAAATGAATCAGAATCAAACTGATGACTAAATCTAGAGAGGGACAGCTTCTGAACCAAATTTGGCAGGTATCTGTAAAGAGTTTTATTGTACTTTCTAGAGGGAAAAGAACCGTTATTCATTAAGTAGGAACATCCCAGAATAAGATTATTCAATTGCCAGGGCTGATGGTAGACCCAGTCCCTATGTACACAACCAAAATTATTCCACTGAAGATGTGAATTTTCTTCTTTCTGCTGTTTTTAGGATCAATATATTGGTAGCTGAGTGAATGGCCTGTGATTTAGACAACATTCAGATTTTTTTGGTAACCCTCAGATCTTAAATATTATGAAACTATTAATCCATCTGTTGTCTATACTTTTAGACACAGATATATTTTCGTTTTCAAGTTTAGAAAACCTTTTTTGAATGTGTAAAAAGTATGAGATTTCAAAATTATCTGTTTCCAGAGACATAAATCTTTCTTAGGTGATCTGCATTTACATTTTTGTTTAGCACCCAAGGCCGTCATTTGTTATTTGTTATTTAATCTGCTAATGTCAGAAGGAACTGCAGTTCCATAAAGCCATGTGGTGATGAATAACACCCCTAATGGAGTTATAAATTGAGACTAATTGGTTTACATGATTGTTATTAAATCCCATTTCAGCTAATGGAAGTTGTTTGGCAAGGGAACAGAGCTAATGTTATCAGATAATTTTCTTTTGAAAATGGCTTAAATTTCAGTCTTCCAGATCCACAGGTTCTAAATAAGTCAAAGCCATTCCTGCAGCAAAAAAAAATATCACTATAAAGTGCCAACACAAGTAAATTCCAACGTTATCAATAATGTGGCTTTAATATTTCAGGACATTTTCACACCTTATCACCATATCTCACATTGCCCTCAAAAATGGCCAAAATATTCCAATCAGTGAAACATTTCAGCAGAGACTTTAATCCCATCTCACAATTGCTTGAATGGTTTCAAATGTCACATAATGAACAAATAAATTGACTTTCATGAAAACCAGATTTGGCAGGAATGCATGAGTGCCTATTTAAATAAGCAGACTAGGACTCTAGGGGTACTTCTAACCAATTTGTTGTTTTTCAAGTGTAATAGTTACTAAATTAGTATCAAAACATGGACTGGTTTAAAACTTGAAATCAATAGCCACATGTGATTTGAAATTTGGAGGCTTGCCTGACCATATTAAGGTTCTGAGGCCTTTTTTTTTAAATTATCAATAGAATCCATGGATGCAAAAATATATTGCCAAATCTAATACCTATAAAGCAATCTGTCTGCATCACTAACTGCTGCTTCCTTTCAGTCTTGTTGATAAATCTAAGAACACACTGTTTTAAACAGCATAGCAAAACTCATGAAGATTAGGAGTACTAACATGAGTTTCCCAGTTTAAAAGCATTGACCAGCTTATAATTCATAACACTTGAGTACAAACACCACTAGGACATAGTTCATCAAACACAGGTTTCTTAAAAAAGAAAACTAAAACAAATAATGGGTTTATTTTATTCCTATGATCACAAGCGATAATTAGAACTTACATTAATAAAACTTGGAATTAGCTTTTAGAGAGCATATATATATATAGTCTTACCTCTATAAAATGAAGGTGTTCAAGTTCTGTGTGTTCACTTATAAAGGAGAGCTGCATGAAAGTACGTCCTGATGGGCAGCTGTCCTTGATTGTGACAGCAGTGCACAGGGAGAGTAGATGTTCCCAGACAATGCATACTCAAACCTAGAAGCTATTTATAGACCACAGCAACATCCTGGAAGCAAATCTGGAAAAGAAGTTTCACATTCTCTCTATGGCTATCATCACCAAGCAACCTGGCCTCTCCACAGCACAACAGCTGTGGCTTTTGAATGGCGTCAAGTGTAATCCCACATCTAGTGAATTACAGAGACAGAATTTTGAGGCTACAATGGCAGGGATGGGTTTGGAATGGTGAGCACCACAGAGGTAATTATAACTGTCACAACACATGCAAATGCAGGGTGAGGACTTTGCCCATGCACGGCACTGGGGGACACCAACGCTAGCGAGGCACAGAGGAAGGATGGCATGAAAGGAATTATTAGAATGGTGACAGGTACTGGTAAAACATTGTAAAATGCCACTGACCTTGAAAGATGTTACAATTTCTTCCACATCAATACATTATGAAAATTTCAACATCAGCTCCAAACAACTCGAGGGTTCAGTGTCAATCAGGGTATTACCAGGCCAACCCAACCCTTGTTTTATCGTGTCTCTACCTCTTCCATTCTAAACCCTGCTTCTCCTTCAGTGGGCCTTCACCTGTATCCCACTACATGTGACTTGAAATACTCTTATCACTCCTGACATTTTTATATCATTACAAATGACAAAAATGTGAACTTAATATCTGAAAGCACTTGATTGAGAGCAAGCATAGTAAGTATCATTTGACTGCTTCATTGTCCTCTCACACTGTGCTTTTGTATCATGACTTTTCTGATAACAACATTAATTTATCCAAATACAGACACATTAGCAAGAAATGAGCATTAATCTCCTCAGCTACTTTATCCTAAAGAGAGGTATATTTTACAAAATTCTGATTCCAAACAAATTCAAAGGAAAGCAGTGCCAAATCTTCACAAAACACTCTGTTCTCAAATCTTAATTTAACACTCTGTTCTGCTTTCTGTCTGATTGTCATCTCCACTTCTCCCAGCAGTCAACCAGCATGAAGACTGGCATAGATTCTAACAGAAGGAATTGAGGAAATTATAACTAAAACTGGATTTTCTCTCTCTCTCTCTTATTGATTTTCACAACTATTTGCAAAGAGGAAGGAAGAAGAAGAGAGAGCGTTTCACACAGGTTCACCAGTTAAACTTAACAGAAAGGTTACAGATTTTGGCAATAAATATTTCTTGCAGTTATTCAAGGCTTATGTTTTACCTGTTTCCCCCCCTCTTTTTCTGCTCAGATCTTCTGTTATTTTAAATAATTTCTGAATTTTGTTACCATGTCTGCTCTAGCTCAGATCATCAACATTCTTCTTAATTGCCTTGAAACTGAGTGCAACTTCCCAGTCCTCAGGGTAGGATCAAAACTCATATTGTGAAAAACAGCAGAGGATATGGATGAGGAAGAGAGAAAAAGAGATGAGTCATAACAGAAGCATGGCTCACACAAGAGGGGAGATGATTCAAAAGGCTGGCAATTTTTAGGAGGAGGGAGGAGGAATTGGAAACTAGTAATTTATACCACCTTTTTAGAAGGTCCTTTCTGATTTTTTCCCTGGTGCCTCATTTTAAAAAAGACAAACAAAAAAAACACCAGCACAACAAAATCCACCTAATCAAAAATACAAACTCAAACCCTGAAGATGGGTTAGAGAGAACTCAACAGTTTTAATAGTATATTTTTACCTTCATAAATTTTTGTACTAACAATTGCCAGGTAGTTTACATGTGTCTGAATTCCTAATTCTTTCTGAAAGCTACAACATAACTAGATTGTTGTAGAGCACTTTACATGAAATTGCCTCCTGTTATTTGGAGGCAGGACAACATATTTCCCATCACTTCCATTTAGCAAATTTTCTCCTCTGCAGCGAATGCAATGAATTTTTCTAGCTGCAGTTTAGATTCTTGATATCAAATTTCACAGAATATTTGCTTATGTGGGTGACTGTGTTTCTTTTTCTGCACTTCAATTAGAGAGTTCAGAAGTGGAAATATTTTTGTTGTCCTCAACTCTGGATCTTCCTTTTGATCCAAATCTTTTGATTTGCTGAACCTGAGGAATGTGCTGCACAGTTCATCTTACCTTTTTTGTAGGAACTTGTGCAATGGATGAGTTTGTAAATGAAGGGATTTTAGCATCGCAATAATGTCTGTCCTGAGCACAATAAAACTGCTTGTTTAGTGAGTCAACTGAATTTTATTTTTAATATTTTGTACCTAATTTTTAAGCTTTCAAAGTAATTTAAGAAAAATATTTTTAAAAAGTGAAATTAACAGAATAATATATTTTTAAATATTAAGTTTGCTTCTTCCTCTCATAGCAAACAAATTTTATTATTTAGTTTTTTTCTCCTTCCTTCCTTGACTCCTGTCCTGTAGGATATTTTGCATTTCACCTCTGTTTTTCTGGATTTTTAGTTTCATTCTAGTAAGGATGTCATGGTCAAATGATTTTACATTTATTTACATTAAAACTATTATTCTTAGATGTGAAACAGACATGTTGCATTACTCCATAAAAATTATTTATCCCTTGAATTTTTTTTCTGTTTATAAGTAGAGAGCAAGACAAAAGCAAAGCACAAATTGGCAAAATGGGAATGCAGAACCCCTGCATTTTCCTTTTGTTTCTGTCTGTGGTCTGTAATGTTTTGGAAGGACAATCACATATTGCTAGGAAATCAGGAATGATCCATTGCTGCTTCCTCCTCCCTTGTTCACCTCTCAGTCAATTCCAATTGCCTCCTGATCTCCTCTCTTTGGCCCCCCCAGAGGCGGGTGTTCTCATCCCAGCTGTGATGCCAAGAGGTTGGCAATGGAAGAGCCAGGGGTCTCCAAGTGCCTGAAAAACTCCAACTACCCCCTGCCTCATTCTGTGCCTTGGGGCAATGCTTTAGGGGACATCAGATTTGTGGGTCCTACAAGGGGAAAGGTGAGGCTATTGGATTGTATCATACAACTTGTAAAGATTGGGTTCCAGAGAAGGGAAAACCTGGTAATCCTAAACTGACGTAAACTGACCCTGAGGAACCATCAGCAAAAAACCAGCTATGAGGGTGCACCCACAGTTTTCACCTGTAGGGCAAAAACTCAAACAAATGCAAACATGGAGCTTTGAGGGGAATGAAAGTCAGTGCTACCTAGCAGTGAAAATGTGCTCCACTGAAGCTCTGCTATGTGTTTTTTCCAATAAGTGCACTGCCAGAGGACATAGGGCCCCTCTTAAACATTATTTAAAGTCATAAATAAGCCATAAATCTTCCAGCATTGATTGGATCACCCTATTTCATTGGTTCTTACTATTGTTCCTTCAGAGAATTTTTATATTTAACTGAAAACAGGAACTCTGAATGTTTTGCAATACTCATCTCCTTTTCCTCCACATTTTTCTGCCAAATTAGTGGGAGTGTCTGAGTTCTGGCTAGGAAGAACTAGTAAAAAATCTGGTAAGATTTCACACAGCTGGTAAGAAATCATACAAGTACAGAAGATATATGTAAATAGTTTACATCTTTAGTCTGCCTTGTTTGGACAGTTTGCTGTTACCAACATTATTGTTTGCCATGCTTCCTGTAAAGTGGAACCAACTAGGGATTTGAAGTAGATTGATATTACTGTCACTTGCTAGCATGCCAGAATGACATTCAATGTAGCAGGGAGCCAGACAGATTACAACTGCATATTCGGGGAAAACTGTGTCAGTCTGACTCAGTATTGTAAGTTGCAGGATCAGTTTGGGTATTTAAGAATGTGTGGGAAATAGGATGACATTTAGAACATGGCAGAAAACTTTGTGGGGTGACTGACTTGTCTGCAGCAACATCGCCAGTGATCCACACCCACTTCTCTTTTAAGGTATTTGAAATACACTGAAACTCTTTCTTTAACCCTCAACAAGAATAACCAAGTCAGAGTTTCCTGCAATCTTCATAACCCCAAAGGGCAAGAATGTTCTGTAGTAAATTCACCATACTGCAACAATGCCAAGATCCTCTAGAAAGTGAAAAGCTTGGGGGTAGTTAATGGATCAGAAAGTCCATGATCCCAACTGACAAGTGCAACTTAAACTTTAAAATATGATGAACAAACAATCCCAGATTAAGCACAGTAGTGACTTGCCCGTTCCCATATTTCCCTGCTGTTGTGATTTTACATGTTACACCATGGCAGCCATGCAAATCGATTACAACTGGAAATGACAACTCTTCCAGTAATGCATATCACCATTGTTTAAAAGATGCAAAAAGCATTCCACAAGTAATATAAAATCTCTTGCTTCATCTCTTTGGTCTCCACAAAGAAAGTAAAATCTCCCCATGCATACAATTAAACTCATGAGAACCAAACATGAGTATAAGATACAGCATTTAAAAATGCTAACTGTACTGTGTGGGAATTATGGTCTCCTATATGGTACATAGAGAAATAACATTGAAGAATAATCCAGTGAGACACAAACCCTTGTGCTAACATGAGAAAGGAAATCCTAATATTAGTGGAATAGAATGATTTTCAGGTAACTGAGCAGGGAATAATAGTGATTGCAAATATAAATCCCATTCTGGTCACAAGTATGCACACAATCCTCAGATGTACAGCATTTTGAATAAGGGCCTTTATAAAGAATCAGTAGGTAACCATTGACCTTGTTGGATTTTTCAGGGTATAAAATGAACCACTAGGTATAGTTTATTTCTTGTAGAGTGCACAAGACATGGTCTACTTCAGGCCCGTTTTTCAGATATTTTTTCTAATGTAATTAATAAAGCTGTACAGTATTTTCTTTATGAAGCTTGTCTTTCAAAGTGTACTATGTGATGTTCTATGATTTTCAAGCTTTCCAAGTTTTATTACAATTTTATTACTAAAAATTAGGAAAATTAAAAATTTTTCATAATTTTGCCCTTCAAAAGGGAATTTTTATCTCAAAATTAGATGGATTTTTATTTAAAAAATTTGTATTCTCAGAAAAGTAGAGGTTTGTTTGTGCTTCAAATTGTAAAAACACCTAGGGAAACCATCAACATAAAAAAGTATGTTCACTTCTAAACCACATATAAGGACAGAAATTCCTCAGATTAAACAATTTTGCTTTTTTTTTGCTATATTTTCTATTTGCCCAGTAGTCAGAACTTATACAAGTGTGTCTGATAGGCAACCTTACTGTGACATTACATAACATGACACTCAGTTGTCTTCAAACAAGGCCTTGTCTGCATTGTTTCCCTATTCTGAAGCCAGAGATCTCGTAGGGGGTTACAGTTTTTTAGAGTGACAGGGTTAGAATACATAATGTACAATTTTCCTTTGCACTCCCACAGAAGAATCTCATGCCTGCAGTGAACCCCTGGCATATATAAATATTTAAAATAAATATACTCCTCTCCTTTTGGCATTTCTTCAAGCTGTGGTTTCCAGCCCTGATACCTAATATGAGCTATGACGATTAAATAAATATATTGTGTCTCACCAGAGGTTTTCACCATGTGCTCTCAGAGGCACCTTCTGCCTATGATGACTGTTTAACACACTCTTAAATTCAGGATCCGAAAGGTCAAGTAGCAAAAAGTATTCTCCTCCATCTCCACAATAAACAGAAGGATTTAATCTGCTGACACTTTAGGTGTCCCATAGCTCTATTTCTTTTTTACCTATTCCAAAATAACAACTTTTGCTTTTTCTTGTGTAAAGTATTATGCCTGAGAATAAAAAAACAAAAAAATTTGCTCTAACCCAACTTTTCCTGAAACGCTGAGGAAAAAGGTTGAGGGCCAGAAAGATTACTTCCTATATTTCACAAAATGTTATATTTTCCTTACTTACCTCTATTTCAAATTAGATTTTGGGTAGACAAAACCTATTTTCAGTCCTTTTAAAATTAGAGAACTGTATTTCTCAGGTAGAACCATGGTTGACCAAGATGCCATTGATTGCCACGGCTGCTCTGGTGCTAGGGAATGGATTAGGTGAGATATGACTTCTAGGATCATCTCAGCAAGCCACCTTCAAGGCTGTAGAGGAAGGTAAAAAATTCCAGCCATGGAAAAAAACTTTGTGGAAGTCAGCTGCACAGAAACAATCTCATAATCCTCCAAAAATGGACAGAAGTGAAATGCTCACTGCTGAGGCTGAGGAGAGATCTGCCTTTAGGGCACTGTTTCTCATACAGTGTCTTTGGTATGCTTCTGACACTTCTTTTTTGTGTTGCCCTACATGTTATTTTGTAATAACACATAATTAATGTGTTCTGTAGTTGCTCTGTGATAAATAAAAACTAGATTTGAAAAGTAAATGCTCTAAAAAGTTTTTCCAAGCAAATATCTGTACAGGAGCTATTTAAAATAACAGCTCACTTTTTCTCCTAAACAGAGGGTTGAAATTCCCAGTTTCTTTTCTAAATACATATGGAGAAACTGCAGGTAGGGAGAAAGAAAAAAACAGGATGCAGCACACAGGAGAGAGTATATAATTGTAGAGGAAAGTTTAAATTACAAATTGTCACAAAGACTGAAACAACACCCATAATCCTCACCATATTTCATCTCCTATCCTAATAACATATTGGTTATGCCATCCTTTCCAAGCTGTGCTGCAAAACAGACTGGGATTGTGCTTCATTTGGCAAAGAGTTGGGCAGATTCATTCATAACCAATAAATCCTATTAGGTCTTATTAGATCATGTAATTTTGATACTTAGAAATCGTCAGATGCTTTTTCTGTTGTAGTTTATAATCCATAGGTGGGAAAATATAATCTGTAGTGGGAAAATATATCAAAATAATTTGCAAATCCTCTGTGTGCTACTTACTACTCTGCTACTCATTCAGCTATTTGTGGGAAATATGATTGTCCCACCACCTCAAAAGAAGCAGAGTAAATTGCCTTGAATATATGAATACCTTGTGGTACCTGTGATTTGAAAGGTATCTGCAGACACAGTCACAAACAAACAAGAAATCAAAACTAGCATAACTAGGAAGCTTCCTGATATGAGGGGAAAAAAGCTTCAGAAAATGTAACTGTCAGATTAGGTCACACCAAAACTCCATGTAGCCTTTTTCTTATAGTGGTCGGGGATGAAAGAGTAGGGGAAGTTTATATGGAAATGAAAATGAAAACATTCTCCATGACTGATGCCAGTCCTTCAGGTAATCACTCATTAAAGATCTGGAGTTTTATCCATGCGATGCAATTTAAAATTTTACCACTGTTTTCTCTACCACATTTTTGAGTTAATTCATATTTTGCCCTTCATAGTATCTCATAACAATAGATCCCTTAATTTCATGACCATTATTCCTAGTTCTTGTACTCTCTATCAGTTTTGCTCAGGTTGGATCCTGAAGAGTGTACTGAATAAGGCACCATGGTAGCTTTAAAAAGTCTACCTTAGCTTCCAGAAGCAGTCTGTGTAAGCAAAAATCTAAAAGCTACTTTCTCACTCTCTCTTTTCATTCCTTCTAAATTTTCCTTGGTATTTATCCTTTAGTAAAAATATTGAAAAAAGTCCTGATTTTATTATTACATTATTCTATTTTATTATTTTATTGTTATTACACACAATATGATTTCAAGCTGGAAATGTGTCCCATTCACCCTGATTTTACAGACAGAACAAAAAGCTCTTGCATTTCTATTCAAAGTCTGTTTCCTGGGTTTAACGAGGGTTTAAAATCCCTTTATTCAACCAGTGTTTTGCAAATCTAAATCTCATGGCATGAAATTAGTGAATATTTCTCGTAAATCTGCTAATATCCAGAGATCCTTTTCTTTTCAAAATATTTCTGAGAACTGAGTAATTTCCACAGCAAATTATGCAAATGTACTGTATAAGCTCTCCAGCACAGGCAGACAGTGCAAATCCTGACCTTCCAACACTCTGGCTGTTCTTGCTCTGGGCTTCTCTTCATCAGGCTGCCAGTCTATCCCACAGAACAAAGCTTTGCTGTGCTGTTAAGTGTCCCCTAAAAGCCAAGAAATCATCAAGGAGCTTCTTTTACACAGGAGGACCAAACCCAGCACCAAAGGCTCATATCAAGAAGCTTCTGGACTGAATTTGTCTAAAAGTGGTAGCTAAGACTGATGTGAGAATAAATAAATAACTCTGCAGCCATGTAATGCAAATGTTCAACTGGATAGATTGTTGGGTCAGAGATCAACAAAATGATGAAATGTCTTAACTTCAGCTCCTTAACATCTTCTATTAAGAAAAATCCCCAAATCATTAAATCTTAATTAAATCTTTCCAATAAAACATGTCTGGAATTATTGTATCCCACTCCATCTTCGTGCTGTAGCACCTGAGATCAAGTTGGTCATCAGAAGCCAAATTTGCATTTTCAGAGTTCTTGTATTTTTTTAAAAAATATGTTATTTTTGCATGTATGAACGCATTTGTGCTCTCCTAGATAGATAACCAGAGGTATTGTAACAGCACAGTAAAAACAATAACAGCTGTCCCAAAAATAACTGCTACACTGTGATAGTCAGTATTAAGGTCATTTTCCCTGGAATTCTTCATTAGATTTCCTATTCCAATTGGGAAAACAAATTCTCTGTTTGATTTAGATTATTTTCTCAGGATTGCAGGAAAATTTGTTCTTTAACCCAGTATCTTGGTTCTATCATACCTGTGTAGTGGAACAGTGTCTGTTCCTCTGCACAGGTATGATAGAACCAAGCAAGGTGTCCCCCAAAAGGGCCCAACTTGACTACAAACATGTAGACAAGTAAAAGTGATTTACACTCCCCTAAATTCATCCTGATCTATCTTTCCTATCACTACTGGTTCCTTCCAATTTCAAACAACTTTCATCCCACCACAGCTTAAAAATTATGTGCAAATTAATTTGTGTTCCATTGCTGTTACAAACTTTATGCTGCAAAGCAACAAGACTGAAATAGATAAATTACTGTGTTTGGGACGGCACAATCATTTTTCTTACTTTCCAGAGCAGATTGCTCACATTGCAATTCGTTTCCGTTTCTTCTTGAAGCTCTAGGGCTAATCTCTGCAACTAATCTCTCCTTGAACCTATTGCACACATCTATAGATAAATGTGAATGCAAAATACTTTCATGGTGGAGCTCCCACATTTTGATAAAAATTTTACAAATTCACTGCAACAAAAACAACACAACAAATAGCAGGACTCCTTAGAGGTAACCTGTTAGGTGGAGAAAGTTCTCAAAACTGAGGGAACTCCAAATCTAGTCCATCAGTAAGATTCCCTGCTTCCATTCTAGTCACATGCTCTAAGGCAAAGGCTATGTAGAAGAGTATTCTCAACCTTTCCTCTCAGCTCACAATCTTTGAATTCTTTTCTACACTGAACCCAGACTTTAAAGAAATCCACACAAGAGATGCATGTTTAGATTGGATCATTTAATGATGAGTACTGTTTTCCTCAGGGAGGTGTTGAAAAGACATTTAATCCTTTAAAACAACAAAAGGATACATGACCTGGAATTTCCACACCTGTATAAGTGCTGAATCTAACAGCATGTAAAAGCTGTTGTCTCAGACTAAAGCAGAAAAAAGTAGTTTAAACACCTCACCTGCTGTAATGATCCTCTCAAAAGAAGCAACTGGATGAGGGATCAGGATCAGAACAAGAGCAATTAGGGTATAAGATAAATATTGAACTTCTTGACTCTGAAAAAACTGGACGAGAACTTCAAAACTGTGAAAAGAAAGGCATGTAAAAATAGAATTTTTAGACCATGGTTCTTGACTAAGATACTGAACTTCAGTGCATGTCCCAATTTAGCTACCTGTCTCCTTTTTAAATGTTTAAAGTGCTAGAGTTATCAGAAAATCTTTCTTGTGTTGTAATGTGCTATGATGATCACATGTTCCTTAGAAGCAAAACATTCATGTTAAGAGTAAGAAAACTGTTCATTTCTTCACACCTCCTCTGCAACTTTCAGCTGACATGTTACAACAAGCCAAGGACACATTTCATTACTGAAAACCCCACAGATAATAATCTCCTTCTTCTCTCACCCATTTTTATGAATTGGCTAAGGGAAGCAGCAGTGTTCTGCATAGCAAAGCACAAAATTGGCAAAAGCTATTTTCATCTTAGTCTGTACCTTTGGGTTTCACCTTGAATTATCCACCAGGTGTTGTGTTTGTTTGATTTGTGTCAAAGTACTTCCAAATGTGAGGCAGGTTACCTTCACATCTCTTTTGCAACTCATAGTTTCATTTAAAGTGAATTAGTATTTTCTTTCAGTAGGTTCTTTTTTGAGTATTGTATTAGCTTACAGAGGAGAAAACTAAAAAAGTTCAAGAAGGATCCATTACTTCTATACAACATTAATGATTTTAATTGCAATATGGAAAAGATTTTTTTTTCTGTTTAAGTAAAGGAAAAATACAGATGGTGATTATGTCTAGTGAGTTCACTTTCAGATTGTGCTTCCAAAATATGGCACTTAGCAACTAACTGGAAGAATACTTTTTATTATATATTTCAGCAAGACAGATAAACATCTCCACAGTTCAAAACCATCAAGAATGTTAAATACCAGCACACTTTGTGACAGAGTAGTTGTTCTGTACTTTAATGGTGCTGAAATTTAAAAAGGCAATAGCTCTCCTCAAAAATGCCATGCAGTTTTCAAGAATGATAACCATTCTGCTTGGGTTTTCTTTACTTATGCTTGACATTTTCAAACAGTTATAATTGACATTATAACTGACTACCTGTCAGAATCGAATTGCATTTGGCTGCTAAACAACATTATCCCTATTGATAGTATTGTTCATCACTGACTAACATTACCTTAAGTGTTTGCACTGCTTTACAAATTCATTTAATTAAAAATAGCCAAATGATCAGAGTTTGAGTGTTCAGATGTGGAAAAGGATGACAAATGTTATCACTTAAACTTTCCTAAGATGGTTACACCTTTTAGTCATTCAAGTGTCAGGTATTGTGGATAATGCTATCTATTGTGCAATCCAAGATACAGGAACTGCTCTGTGGTTTTGCTTCTGATACAATTTCCAGCAGAGGAAGCTTCTTCAAATATTCAGCTTAATTTTCATACTTATTTAGCATGTATGCCCAGCAGTCTAGCAAACAGTCCTCAAGGAATATTGGAACTGGGCTTCTTTCCCCTTTCAATCTTTTCCAGTCTCATCCCATCCAGAGTCATCCCATCCTGAGTCCCCATGCCTATTGACATTATTTCAATGTATCTCTAGAAATTTTCTTTGTGATCATTGCTAAACGTTTTAATGAACATTGCAGTGCCTCTGAGTGTACATGTTCACAGTAGAGATTAAAGGTGTAACAACAGCATGAGGGAACCAAGGCATTCTTATAAGTAAGAAGATACTGGGGGTTTTCCCTAAGGTTGCTCATGTATGTCCAAAATTATGCATGACTGGGAAAACATAGGATGCACACTGACTTGTGTTTCTTCTGTTGAGGAGCAAAATATGAGCAGTGGCTTATCCAGCTTGCAGGAATTATCTTGCTTCTCTCATAGCTTGCTGAACTGCAGCCAAGATCAGGAGTGTATGCTCAATGTTAGGGGAAGAGAACAATCTGAAGAATGATTTGCATTCAGCAGAGACAAAATGGGAATCTCATGTAAGATTTACAGACTTTTCCTTCTGGATTGTGCTGGGTCTTGGGTTTTTGGGGGGAAGGTTCTTCTAGCACTAGTATCTCAGAAATCTCCTGCTCTCTGAAGCAGCCTTTTTTCTCTGTGGCAGGAGAGGAAGGGCAGGAATTGGTTAGATGAGCAAGCACAGCCACTCTGGGTAGTTTTCTTAGTGGTCTGATGGTGACAGAAGCATTCATGTGTGCAGAGCAGCCAGCTGGAGCACTATGCCTGGCAAGGCAATTCTAGGCTCTCCCTATTGCTTATAGATGGGAGATTTCTATCTGCTGGCACTTCTTGTCTCGAGGGCCTGCCAGGAGTGTCAGAGAGACTTCAAGGGAAAGAAGGAGCTGTGAGTGAAAAGCCAAAGGGCTGGCACTATGTGAGAGCTGTAGCTGTTCTGTTCATCTTTTGGGCAATTCTCAAGTTATCCTTGGGAAAATGAAGGAGGTTCTGACTCTGGTCATGGCTGAATACCATTCGAGCTTCATAGCAGTTTTGTGTGGGGTTCCTCTGTGGCAGATGGAAGAATGCCCTGATGCTGTGGGACAGTGTACTTAACCTACAGATCCCAGTGCTCTCTGCCACTGCCATTTCACAGGTGGCTTCACATAAGATTTTGGGACCCAGGCATGGTATTCCATCTCATTGGGTAATAAAAGATATGAATTACAATAGTGTCTGCATGAGAACAAAATAGAGTAAAATATAAGTATTGCCACACTAAAAATTTTCCTATGAACTCTTTAGATTGCCATTTTTTTCCCTCTGGGACATAGAAATAACAGGTCAGGTCATTAAGTTCAACTTGACTGAAGATCATAAAATAATAGCAAGGGTAGATTAATTCCCTGAAGGCACAACATTTAAGGATTGCTAGACCGTAGCAGAATTTATTCATTCAGAAAAAGTATTTGCTAACAGTCCCAGCATGCTTCCAGTGTTTTAGAAAACAAGTTGAAGGAAGCAAGAGCAAATCACAGGAATGTTCAGATTGCTATTTATCTCATATTCTTACCAACTTCTGTCTACACATGGTACAAACCCTGCAAAAATCCCAAATTTAGCCCAGTTTTCAGAAAAATACTTACTTTCTATATTTTTTTTAATGGAGTAAAAGAGTAGTAGTATATGGCATTGATTTGAGTAAGACTGTGGCTTAGAGCACAGAATTAACTCTTCAATTGATTTTGAAAAATGTATTTGGAAATAAAGCATGAAAGTCTTTAAAATTGAAAGTAAAATTATCTTCTGACTTGTAAATGTTTAGAACTACCTCCTGGCACTTTTAAATCACTTGGCTTCCTATAGGATGATCTGGTCCCAAAAATTTTGTATTTTCTTCTGAAGTTCAGCAAGGGATTAGGGCTTCTTTGGAATTCTTGAATACTTGCAGGACAAAATAGAGAAATTGCTATATGTTTTAAAAAATAAATTCGTGTAATTAATTTATTCATACTTACAAATATAAACTCTTTGATACACCAGCCATCAGTGCTATTTTCCTGAATATTCAAAATTAAAAGATTTGCCGCATGTATTGTGATATTGTCTGAAAAATTCTCTATTTTTTTTCACTCTGCCCAGAATATGCACTGATTCGGGAGACTGAATACTGATAATACTTATTAGCAGCTCAGAAATTACTACAAACGTGTTCCAGGATGCCTACATTATAAGGGCTCCAAAAAGTCCTGATTTCTCTGGTAATATGATTGAACTTGCAGAACTTCAGAGGAAGAGCACTTCAGAAATAATACACCCTCAGACTACAGAGTGAAAAAAAAAAACAAATTGAATTCATGAACTTGCCATGAGAAATATTTTGAACTGTAAAACAAACAGCAGCAAAAGTGTATGAAATGCCAAAAGGGCAGCCTTCTGATAGAAAGTTTTGCTGGAGGGAGACAGATACAGACTGCACAGCAAGTTGTCACTACATTATCAGTGACATCAAGTTACTGCTCTGTGGACGAGAGTGACCCCAACCATATCACAAACAAGGGGAAGAAGAAATAAAGCCTATTGTAGTTGATGAAAAGATATTCCATTTTCTCCTTCCCACCCACAATTTATTTTTCGTCTCACTTCCTCATAGCATCTGTTTTGCAAAGCATTTTTAGCATTCTTGCTCTGTAAAGACCCAGAGGTTTTTTTTATGGTGCCAGGACCCAGCTCTATTTGGCCCAAATTCTCCCCTATTCAGATTCTTCTTTTCCCAAGAGTTTTTTTCTCCTCAGTCATGGACTTGTAGCTATTAAGACTCTCCTCTTAAGAGTATTTCTTCCTGATTTATTTACCACAGAAAAATACAGTTCAGATTATATTAAAAGCATTAATTAAATGCCACATTACTAGGCAGCTTGCATCCATGTAGATACTCGCACATGCTGTTACTGTTCTCATTGCAGAACCTTTGTTATTTTCAGTATCTCTCCATCATGCTGCAGTCTGACAGTGCAGACATGCCCCGAGATTGATTAGAAACGGCTGCCTCCACACTTCATTCTCACAGATGTTCCATTCTTTAGCTGCCTCTTTGCCTCTGCTGCAGCTGAGATATCTGGTCATGGCTTGGAGACAAACCTGAGTTACTTTTAAAAATGTTTGAGCATCAATAGCAATATCAATAGTGTGGAGAGCAATATCAGCTGAATGTCTCAGCAAGTATAAGCACTTGATATGACTCATGAAATCAACAGCTCAGACATGACCTGCAAGGGCTACAAACCTGGCTTGGGTGATCGTCGAGGTAGATATGTTTTTGAGAGAGTGAAATTATTTTGGTTTGATTTGATTTTTAATCCAGGTGATAGTGAGCTTTCTCTCAGAATCCAGCAGATGTTCATTGTGTTCCCGTTCTCCAGGGCACTGTCTGTGGGAAGGAATAGGCTACTGTCAGATCATTATCCTCATGTCTTCCTTTGATTTTCATTTGCAATCCAGCTGAGTGACTGAGAGGTTTGCATTAGAATGGAAATGTATTTTGTTTCTTTACCTTAAGGTTCTACATTTGTTAGAATTAAAATCCAATTTATTTGAACTCTACAGTTTTGGGGTAAATCCATTACACTAAAAATCAAGGCTTTTAGCTGTTCTAGCTGCTGTCTTTACAAGGAAGATATTTATTTACAAAGGTATGCTTTGAGATAAAATTGTATCCGGCAGCAAAATAAAAACAGACGATGGATAAACTTGTTTCAAAATATATTGGAAATGATTGATTTCTTTCAGGTACCAGGAAAACAAACATGAAAAAAAAAGATGGTAATCATATACAACATACAAACGTGTACTTTCACTGATAATTACTTTAATGTTTTATATTAAAGCTGCACATTGTAGTGGTGCAGATTTATGTGCTTAATATGCTATTGGCTTTTTCCAACAAAGAAATGGATATTCGGAAAAAATTACGTACTTTATTGATCAATGTTGATTTAAAACCCTTTACTTTCTGAAAATATTCTTTTTATCTGCATACTGATTTTCATATATATAAATGAAAACATTTTAAGAATTCAACTGTGTAAAAATATTGGAGATATATTTTTGGGACCAGCTAGTTAAAGCACATAGATAATTAATTTAATTTATTTATTTTAATATTAGATGGCTGATGCACAAACATCATTTTTTTAATCACTGTTTTTTAACAGAGAAAATATTGAAACACCTTTTCAAATATTTTTATGTAACTAGTTTTTCCATAATTCTCTGTTATAATGAACATGAGATATTTTCTGTCCATGTTAAGTATTTAAAATTATTACATACGACCTTTACAAAAAACTTCTGATTTTAGCTGAAAGCAACAAATATATTTTTTCCTTTTTAAATCTGAAAGCAAGATCTTGCAGTTTTGCAGTTTTGCAGTTTTGTTTAAAATATTTCAACAAGAAATAGGAAAAAAAAACCAGCTCTGCTTTGTGTAATGCCAGTTAAGGAAAAGTACAAAACCAAACCAAAACTTCATCCAGCAAAATTTCAGCATTTGCACACTGTCTGTCCAAATATTGAACATTTTAAAAAACTACTCACGTTATTTGTATATAGAGAAAAAAATACCAGATCAGTTTAGTTCAGCTCTGAAACTGTGAATCTGCTCTGCTAGCTCAATAGCAGGCCATGTTTCACAAAATGTTAGTCATGATTTGAAGTCATGGCCTTCACTGAATTCCATCCACTGAATTTTTTTCCCCATTGGAAATTCTGCATCTGCTTTGTATAGGCAAATGCAGCTGTGTCCAGTGAAATATTGTAACAGATTTGCGTAAGTGACCACATGAAGGTCTTGGAACAGACTGTTCCATAGCATTTACTCTTCTGAAAGCACAGTTATGTGAATAGGAGGAATGTCTCCAGGCTGCATTTTTAGGTACTTCTGTCCTAGAACCAATATCATAATTGGGCCACAATCATGCTTCAGGTATATGAGAGTGAGTGAAAAAGTGTTTGTAAGAAACAATCACATTGAAGTTCTGTTCCATATCTCTGGTTGTCCTTTTTTCCTTATACTCATTTAGTTGGTGCTAAATAAGATTTCTTTCCGTATCTTCAAAATCACCTATATATATAGCTTCACAGCTGATTTTTACAACTGTCTGAAAAACTACTAGTTAAAATACACTGTAGAAACACACACAAATGCAAAAGTGTTTTATTAGTTAGATTGCTGCAGGCAGCAGAATGATCTTCATGTACTTTGTGTAATACTATGCTACAAATGCAGAGCCAGAAAGCTGGGGCAGAGGGAGATCTAAAGAGCTGTAATTCATAGCTCCTTATCAGTAGACATACAATATGTACTACATGGTGATGTACCTGACTACTTGTATAAAATAACGAGCCTTGACTAAAATATAAAGTTCTTAGTGTTGTGAAAAAGCTGCAGCATTCAAAGGATCTCATGCAAGAAATGAATCTCTGGCAACAGAAAATTATAGCTACCTCAGATCTCATTTCACAGTAGAGAAATATGTGAAAATTTATGGCATTTTGCACTGAGATGTCCTGAAAAAAACATTGAGGTGCTCTGTGAGCTCTAAAAATAATTTCACTGGAAAATGAGTATGCATAAAGTTTTCCAGCTTTTTTGTAAAATCTTTTAATATGGTGTAATAGTTACAAAAAATTTCTTCCAAAAAAAAAAAAAAATTAACCCCTCAGGCTAACAATAAGTGAAACGTCATAGAAGCTTATCTGTGTCTTCTGGAGAGTAAGAGATACTTACAGTCCTCTTTCCTACATGCACAGAACATGGTTTCTGAGTTTCTGAGGTTTCTGAGTTTTCTGACTTCACATTTATTTATTTTGCATACTGTCATAGCACTGAAATATAATGAGATGTATTCTGTTAAAACATTTATACCTGCAAATACACATACAGCACCTTTCCCTGTTAGAAAACCAAGAGTGTAACAGTATCACCACTTCAGCTGCAGACCAAATTTGGCTGTACAAATACAGAGCCTTGCTTGGTCTGCCCAAAGAACTCCATGGCAATGAGTGGGCAAATGTCAGCTGCTCCAGCAGACATTTCAAGGGACAGACAGCATCCTCTGCTGCTGCATCCTCATGCAGCATGTCCAGGGCAGAATCCCATTCAGGGTAGAACATTCAGGGTAGAATCTCCCAAGAACTACTCCTGCCCATCTGTGTCTCTCTCATGCAGAACTGTGAGAGCAAAAGTCATCTTTATTAGCTGTGGGTAGGACATTAAGTAACTTGTGTTTGCCCTTGCTTCCCTTCACTACAGACAAATGTACTGAAAGTAGAAAATAATAAAAACAAGTAACTGTAGATATTTTCAAGTCAAATTTGTGTCAATTCATGGGGCCAAACCAAGTATTTGTAGCAAAATATATTACACAAAATCCTATCATGCCTTTCAGAATATGTATGTATTACCACATGGACTGAGCAGTACTTGAGACGATGAGACTTTTCCACTAAATCCCTATCTTAGTATGTAATCATGGGTCGTAAATTAAAAATGTTATCCTTTGGAAGAAATATTATTCATGAGTCAATAGTGGACATCTCAATTAATTTTAACCTCTTTCTTGGGCTCTGTCTTTTTACTGTTTTCAGCAATGGTCTCCTTGGTAATGCCAGTGGTGCTGTTTGCACTGATGTCAGTGGAATTATGCTGCTGTAAATAGGACCAGGATTAGTTCTGTGACAGGCCAACTATGCTGCAGAACCCTCCAGATGAACAATTATATTGTTTGAACCACATATGCTTTTCCTATGATCATTTAAGTTGGTAGAGAGTTTCAAACTGTAGCTTTTGCTGATAATGTTATCAGGAGCTTTTCCTTCCCAGATTAGGGAATTTGGAAAAATGAATTAATTTCTGTAAAATTTGTTGCTAGGAATTTTTGAGGAAGAGATTAGGTCAGTTATATTTTTAAAGAGGGGACTTCAAAGAAATAAAAATCATCATATGAATAAACAGCTAATCAATGTTAACAGAAAGAAAATTACTAGCAAGCTTTTATGAAATAGGAATCTTGACTTCTGACAACATCTAACAAGCACAGAACAGAATGCTGCATAGCTAGAATTTTTGCAGTGAGACCTCTGAGGCACTTAGAATTAAGCAAGTGCTAAGAGCTTTACTGGACCATAGCCAAAATGTTCAGAAACCATGCAGTTTCTCTTAAGACTTGAATACTTTAGAGATATGTTCTATTATATGTACATATTCTATTAGTCACTATCTTTCCCCAATGCTTGCTCAATGTAACAAATAAAACTGTACTTAATACAAAAGCATGAGATTTCCCACTGTTGACCATTTTCCATGCTGGAAATTAATAATGTGGTTTAGCCTGTGAACTTGATTCTTTTCTTCTTTTATAATTATTGTGTTATTGGAATTACACAGAAGAGTTTTTATTCAAAAGGATTTTTCAAAATACATTTTGAAAATTGAAATAAATCATACTGACCTTAGCTTATAGCCTCTGATAATGACTTTCAAATATGTTTTTTCCCCCTGTGCCAATACATTTGCAACCATTTGCATGGGTAAACAATTATTCTTGCAATCTCTGTAATGCTGACACAGTCTATGAGACATGAAAATGATCTAAATATAAGAAGTAAAGCTAGAAAAAAAAACCCACACCAAAACTCCAACTCCCACCTCCCTGCAAAATTTGTAGTTATAGCGGTAGCTGAGTAGGAACAGGTTAAGGCAAAATCAACATGTTTGTTCATTAAAACAATCTGAATAATTAGAAGTAACCATGGCATCAAATTGGTAATTTAATGCCAATTTCTCTTATCTTTAACAGAAAAACAAGACCAAAACCACGTTGCTAGTACTATAGCAATTATCCAGGCACTGTCAAGACTGAAAAAAAATTACATTGTTCTTTCTTGGTAACCTTTAGCTTAGCAATTCAGAATAATATGCGCACTGTAGTGCAATTAGGCACAATAAATACATTAATTACTATTCTGGTACATTTTACAAAAAGAAAAAGATATTTTTCAGAAGGAAAATACTATATTATATGGAATTATCTTTTCTAATTTGCATATGAAAAGAATTTCAAAAGTTTTGATGTATAAACTATCATAGGCAAATCACTCAGAATAGAACCAGATTTAATGAATCTGCAATTTGTACAAGAAATCTCATGAGGAGGGACTATCTTAGGTGATTCCCTGCCCTGCACTTGCCATGCATAATTTGAATTGCCCACAGTTACTACTCAGTAAAAGGATCCTACATTTTGTTCTCATGTTTGGAAGCAGGAGGTTGTCACCACAAAAAATTCCATGACCCACACTTTAACCTATTCCAGATGCTGAGGAACAGCATCAACTCTCTGATGCCTTAGTTTCCTTAAGTCCATGGAAACAGTGGTGAAAGCAGAGAGCATGGAAATGATCATAGAATCTTCAACAGCAGAAAAAGACCTTTAAGATCATCAAGTCCAACCATCAACCCAGCACCACCAGTATGTTTGCCACTAAATCATGTCCTCAAATTCCATCATCAATACATTTTTTGAACACTTCCAGGGCAGCCTGTCCCAATGCTTGGCAGAATTTTTCATGAAAAAATCTAATCTGAACCTCCCCTGGAGCAGCTTGAGACATTTCCTCTCATCTTGTCACTTGCTACCTAGGAGAAGAATCCAAGCCACACCATACTACAACCTCCTTTGTCACAATTTTGGAGAGCAAAAGACATGTCTCCTCAGCCTCCTTTTGTCCGGGCTGAACACCCCCAACTCCCTCAGTCACTCCTCCTAAGTCTTGTGTTCCTGGTACTTCACCAGCTTTGTTGCCCTATTACTGTCTTGAAGTGAGATGTGGGAATGTGAATGAAAAAACTGTAAGTTTTAGCAAAGTTTAATACTGTCCAAGCTTGGGCAACACAGTAGCTTCCTACAGTTTAGGAACAGTTGCTGACAACTTGCCTGTAGAAGTCAATCTGATAAGGCCCCAACTGTACAGAAAATTAATTGATTTGAACATTTTAAATTAACATATAGATATAAAAAATTTGGATGTATATGAAGCCAAAGATTATATCATAGAAAAGGGTATGGTTGGAGAGTATAAAGACAGTTAACTGGAGATCATCCAGCACAAGAAAATAGCTGGGTAACTGTTTCAGTGCCTCATCTATAGCCCTCTGAAGTCAGTGGGAATGCTGTAAAGGGATTTAAGGACTGAGAAAACAATTTAAAAGCACTAACCTGTAAGCAGACATACACTGTCAGTGTGATGGTCAAGGGGTGACACTGTGAAAGAGAATGGTCTATTTTCAAGTGGTCCCTAAAGGAGGGGATGTCAAATATGCAGGTGGATTTTCTTCAATTGCCCTGAGAGGATTTGTTCAGGGGGGACACAGGACACCTCACAAACCAGTCTCCATGGGCTTTCATTGGAAGGGAGGAGATCTGCTGTACTATACACTGAAGGTGACAGTTGCTATCCTGGCTGTCATACAGGGCACTGGAAGGAGAGCTCCAGCACTCAGAGCAAAACCTGCTGAAGCCTGTAATCAAGCTTTCTGGTATGGATTAGTACAATCATGTCCTGCAGAGAGTAGGCACAGATGGACACCTGTAATACATGTTCACCAGTGAGTTACACACACACGGGCAGGATGCAGCTGACCTTACACTCCTGGATTTGTCAAGAACCACTGAGACTTTTATCAGTGAATTTTGGCATCTGTCTTGTGCCTTATGAAAGGGGAAAACTCTTCTCTTCAATCCTACTTCACCAGTATGAAGCATATTTTTTAATCTCACAAAGAATAATGGCCTTTGGGTTTAACTGTGTGCCATACATAGGTGCTTGTGGGAATGGACTCTGTATCTTTGCCATCAGAGCAAAATAATATATTCTGGTGGAAAAAAAGAAAAGACACTCCATGCAAAAGAATGACCACAATTCAGTGCTGTTAGCATGGACTCCTTTTTTTGTGATATAAATGTTAACAAGGCTTGCTGGCACTGAAACTTGATTTGCTGGGTAGTATGAGACACAAAGAAGATGGGTGGTACTCCCTCACTCAGGAGAAAACCTTGCACAAATGAGTTTTGTCTGAGAGAAGCTCTATTTTGCTTACTAATTTGCAGGAGTATCATTTATTGTACTTCAGTAACTTTTGCTTTTGCTTAGTCTTTAAGGGGGTGTGTGAGGGGGACAGTATAATACAGCAGTCTTCTGTGCATGTTTGCATATTTTTAATTGCCATATATTTTATTGAAATATATTTTAATTTATTAAATAACAGAGAGGTAGCATTTATTTCATTGAAGGAATCAGGATGCACTAAATATTTAGGATTTTTATTTTGGTGTGTTAGTATGGATGAGAAGAAAACTAATGTCTTGCTTTAAACTGGTGTGATATATATGTGAGAAAAGTTGTTGAGCTGATTTATGCAGAAATGCATAAACACATATAAAACCACCCAAACACTGACATGACTAGGCTTGTAATTTTCCTTAGCAGTTCTGATTAGTGGCATGGTTCAGTTTACTGTGACTTCATGTATGCTGATAAAACAAGTAGGAGATTCCTCATTTGGAGGAAAGAGATCACAATATATTTACACTTCAGCAAGGCAGAAGGGCAAGGGCAAGCAGGGAAGAAGAGATTTTCAAGCTTTTGTTTGTTGCATTTGAGGTACTCCAGCTTATCCTACCAAGTGTCTGGCTGCTGGTGCAGAGCTCAGGTGTTGGACAAGTCCTGTGCTGTACCTGCCAGCTCAAGCAGCACTAGATGCCTGTTTAAGTTACTTCAATTCCTTCTTTCTATTTCAATCATAGCTGGAAATCAATATATCTCCCACCTTGGAAATATCACAGCTGGGTGTTGGCTCGAGGCTTATCTTCCTTCAGAGGGTAGTGGAAAGCTTCATTCCTGGGCTGAGGGCAGTGTCTCAGTCCAATGGGAATAAGGTAACTTTTAGAAAGAACTTCAAGGAAAAAGAATTTCCAAGTTTATATCCGCTGAACACAAATATATATAGCTATTTAGTTCTCAATTTTTCTTTTGCAAATAAATCAAAACCTTTACATAGTTAAAATGCAGTTGTTTTTTGGTTTGTTTTTTTTTTTCATTCCATTCTCTCCAAACTCAAGGAAAGTATCCTTGGTAAGTAACACTGTCAGGACATTTTTCACTGAGATATTCAAAATATCTTAGGAAGATGTAGTTTGAAAAGGAGGCGCATTTCCTCTGCAGGATAGGCTGTTGAGAGGAACTATGCCTATTTGACCAGTTGGAGTCCTGCCTAGTTGGTCATAGGAAAGAGTTACATGATGTCATGTGTTATACACAAGAAAAATAGAAGTATTGCCACTTCCAAAAGCTCTGCTAGAAGCCATGAGGCATTTTAAACTTCTGATACAGACACATCTTACTTAAGGAATACATTTTTAGTATGGATTTATTAACAAAATGTGAACAGCTTAATCATGTTCAAAGTAAAAATGTTGCCTCTGGGAGTTAAATGCTTTCTGTTCTCAGCCAAATCTGACCTGTATACGGTGCTTGTGTGTTCCAGATACCAAAGAATCATGGCTTTGTGGTGGGAATTCTTTGTAACATGCAGCTTTTATTAAGGTTAGGAGGTATTGAATCAAATACTGATGTAAATTCTCATCCTAAAAATGATTAGGAATGACTTTTTTTTAAAAAACCCACAACATTTATTTTACTGGAAACATTTGTTTCTCATTTTAAATGTTTTTGCTTTCACATTGTTCTGCCTTGTGAAGTTTATTTTCTTAGTGTGTTGATCATTTAATCTTCCATTTTAGGTTTTGTCTCTGAATATACTGAGAAAAACTTTTATGGTTTTTGTTTTAGCCAAAACCACAGAATGTGATAGAGCTTGTTAAAATCCAGTTAACAGACATGCTAATCTCAACTTTTAATTAACTTATTCATCTGATAAATGTCGAAGAAGCCTGCTATTAAATTTTATATTGTGTATAATAATGGAGAAATGAATAATTTTATATGAGGTTGATAACATCAACCATTTCAAAATCTAAGGCTAACTAGACATAGAAGTGCATTTTAACAAGGTCCAGGTTGTGAGGTTCCCATACCAGCATCATGAGCAGAGTCAATTTTTCTAAAGAGGATTTATCTGTTTCTGATTGTTATACAAAGTGGACAAATTTTAGTGCACAATGCCACTGAGAAAAATGAAACTGAGATTCCATAGCACACTTATCTGAAAATGCAACTAATATATATATTTTTTTAAATAATAATAATGAAGTGTTTCCTTTCTCCATGCATTTCTACATACATTTCTGGATGAGAACACGGTACTTATATTGAACTAATTTAATATAATTTACACTGAGGATCTTATCTTTTTATTTTGTCATGTAATCTATTTATGAACTACTGAGGCAGTTCAAGGCCAGCATGGTTATAGAGCACAAAACTACTGTGGGAAAAGAAGGCATTTGAACAGCAATCAGGCTTAAATTGTGTTTGAATCTGTCAAGTGAAGATACAATTAGAGAAGAAAAAATTAATAGACTAATATTCTACTCTGATCTTCCTTATGCACAGTATCATGAATCAGTTGTATAGGTAAAATGAACCTAAAACATGTTCAAAACATTAAAATAGAATAGAACATTAAGATATAAGACAACATTAGGATGCAATAGAATTGCAGATACATCATTAATTACAATTATTTCATTGTTGTTCAGATTTTTTTATAATAATAAAGGTTCCTTTTTTGAAGAAATATATCATATTATATCATACATATAATAAATTATAATTACCCTTTTATTACATTAATTTGTCCACCCACCCTTGGTATCTCTATTCAGATAAGAACTTCACTGCTCATGAAAGCATAATGAAGTACTGCAGGCATCATCTGAAATGTATTAGCCTTAACTGGTGGGTGTTCCAACTAATAGGAAGAAATAGATACAAACACTTTGACTGCTTTTGTCCCATTCCTCTGGAAGATAAGGACTGATAAGATCAGTAGCAAAACACTACAATATGTGAATCTGAACATATGCCTCTTGTTTCTGATTAAAGCACAAAATATAGGGAAGAGAGCAAATATCACTCATCAGCAGTCTGCATATAGTTGTATGTGCAAAAACCTATTCTCTATGGATGTACATAAAATATGTGTGAATCCTGTGTGGTGATTAAGGTGAAATCCATGAAGTTCCACATTTAAATAAGAATCACAAAATCATTATGCAGAAATTACTCTAATGTATATGAGAAAAAATATTAAAGAAATAACATGCACCTTCAGCTATGGTCCTTGTGATGCTTCCTAGAAAACAACTCTGTCCAAGTCTTCTTTAGTTTAAGTCTCTGATGTTCAAGGTGAATGAGTATGAAGTAGATTTACATTTCTAGTGCTTGACAGAGCTGATTCCTCATTTGTTTTGCACTATGCAACAGCTTACACAGGGCAAGTTTTTGGGGATCTCAATAAAACTACTATTATCCCTCAGGTAAGAGTAATAAAATGGCAACACTCTGGGTTTGTGGCCAGTCCCTTGGCAGATAACTGGAATGTTGTCATATCTATAAAACTTTGAGGCATGATTTGCAGAAGAATAATAGTTTTTTTCTGTTTGAGGACTTCAGGTCAGATCTGACATAGCAAAACCATAGCAAAGCATGAGTGCAACTCATGCTGAAGAAAAAAAAAGAAACAAGGTAAAGGATAGTTCCAACCCTATAGTAGGGTAGGATAGATAGTTCTTAATCTGAGCACTCCAATTTGAATCTGGGTGGTTACTCCTCTTACAGCAGAGATAAAAATCAGATTAAATTTGCTCAATGCAGTTGGATCTGGTAATTTGATTGAAAATCCTCTCTATCTAATGCTAAAATGCATGCATTTTCTATGACCTTTTTTTCTTTCAAGACTGCCAAAGTCCTTGGAATCTGCATCAATATAAACAAATGGACTGAAACCAGAGACTCTGAAAATTAGTTACTGTCCAGACTCCACACAAGATTTTCCCAAAAGGCTGGGTAGGTGAGGACTATTTCTCAAGAAGCAGAATATGGGAGTAGGTGAATTCCAGGAAAACCAGTTATACCAAGATTATGAATCCTTCTTAAATAAACATAAATAGCACTAGAGTGACTACTGAAAACAACTGACTGAAGGATAGCTTGCCTGAAGAAAAAGCTCATACAGTTTATAGAAGTCAAATGAAAACATTTCCTAATACATTCTATGTTCTCTGTCAAACTACATGATATCTGTTCTTATCAGCATGGATCCTGTAGTGTATCATGGAAAGAGTAAGAAATGGAATGTGATTCTTATCTCTATTTGTGATAGAAAACCCAATAAATCTCAGAGAATAGACTACAAGTGAATTATGAGGGCCTTACTGTCCTATCTATACAGTACATTTTTCTTGAGAGAATGATGGTGTTGATTTAAAAGCCTGAAGAGAAAAAGAAACGGAAAATAGGAAATGGAAAGTGGGATGTTTTTATCTTCTACCACAAAAAGTATGCTTACTGTGTTCACTTTTCAGGGAAAACAAAAAAAGCACAATTTAATAATTTGTGGAAATTATGACAGTGGTAGAGCAGGCAATTTTTATGGGTTTTTGCAGCTTTTAGCTATATAATCATGAAGATATACAGTGCTATGTCTAAACTGGGAGCTTTCTGATCTCCCTGTCCTTGCCACTGTCATAGACATATTGTAGGTCAGGCATGAGAATCCCTAAACTCTAGGTGTTCACAAGCAACTTAGTTATGAAACATTTTGATTCACAGATCTTCCAAGTCTAACCAGGCAGTCTCAGTGTCCTGCAATGAGATCCTTCTCCATTAGGGAAAAAAGAGTCAGGCAGACCTTCCTAAAAAAGGAGAACTTTAAAGAGTAATATTCTTTTATAATCACCACATAAAAATTTACTTTCCTTTAAAAATACCAAAGTTTCTCATCATTTACTATCAATTCAAATATGGAGAATAATCGCAGCTGATATAACTGGTATCATATATATATATATATATGAGATATATCTATATATATATATATATATATAGATATATAGATATATAGATATATAGATATATAGATATATAGATATATATATATCTATATATATATAGATATATAGATATATAGATAGATATATATATAGATATATAGATATATATATAGATATATAGATATATATATAGATATATAGATATATAGATATATAGATATATAGATATATATATATATATGAGATATATATATATATCTCATATATCATAACCAGTATGATATAACTGGTACCTACTGAAGTTCTGATGAATAGCTACCTGTTGAATTCCAGAGCACTCTATGCAATATCTGGGTTATGTACAGCCTTGCTGCCATACAATTGGGTGTCTGCCCAATTAACTAAACCCCTTCTGCCAAATTTCTTCCTTAACAAGCTCTAGTATTGATTTCTGAGTACAAGAAGGATGAAGGGCAAAGGTAGTGATTTCCTTGATTTTTCTGGTAACAAGGAACAATACTGATAGGAGTAGGCAGATGGACTGATTCAATGCATGGCTCTGAGGATGGTGTAAGGGATGCCCTGGAGAGAGAGAGGGCTGAGCAATCACCAACCTTACTCCTGGGCTGGGCTAATCCTGGATGTATGGACAGACTATGGAATGAGGTGCTGAGAAGCAGGGCCACAGAAAGGGACCTGAGGGTCCTGGTTGATGGAAAGTTGAACATGAGCCAGCAGTGCCCTGTGTGGTGATTATCAGGCACAGCATGGCAGCTGGGCAAGGGAGGGATTGTCCCGCTCTGCTCTGAGCTGGGGCAGCCTCACCTCGAGTGCTGGGGCAGCTTGGGGCACCACAAGAGACAACACATTACTAGAGAACATCCAAAGGAGGGCAAGCAAGAAATACTGGGCATTGGAAACAGGCTCCCCAGGGCAGTGATCTCAGCACCAAGCCTGACAGAGCTCAAGGAGCATTTGGACAATGCTCTCCAGCACATGGTATGATCCTTGGCGAGTCCTGCACAGGGCTAAGAGTTGAACTCAGTGATCCCTTCCACTTCAGCATATTCTGTCATTCTGTGAACAACGCTACTTGAATGCCTAGGTGACACCCATGTCTCACTTACAAAACAACTGATATTTCTGTTAAGTGTGAAACTGCGGCTTGTTTTAGTTTAGGAAAAAGCCAGACAAATATTTTTCTAAAGGATTCAACTTTCTTATCAACAACAAAGTACTCTAGAGATGTCCCACAAAATCCTATTATGTTACTAAAATTGCACATTATAATATTGGGATTGGTTCACTTTAGCCTTTGGACTGCAGCTCCAGGATGAGTAAAAGGATTCTGAGATCCTGTTTCCATTATTCTCTGTCCAAGCCCTCAGGAAATATGCTTAATTTGCAACTTTCAACCAACCTTTCATAGATGCCAGGAACCACAGCAGGATGTTTTCAGGGGGCATGTGAGGAAGGGCTGGTTGAATGTGAGGTCATGATACGAAATATGTAATCAGTTCCTTTCCAACTAGAACTTTATCCATTTAAAACATAATACCTGTGGTTCTTACCATTGTTTTTTCTTTTTATTTTATTTTAAATGGATCTTTTGCTGCAAAGCCAAACTTTCTCTCTCTTCTACTAAAACACTCCCCTAGAACAAATGAGCATTTTTGTTAATGCATGAGGATGGTGGAAGAATTATGATTCTGTCAGATAAAATCTCTTTGTTTAAAATAGTTGCCATTTTTCTAAAGAGAAATCAGACACCTTGTTGGTGTTTTCTTATAGTAAACATAAGGTCACTGAGAGGAAACAGGCTATATGGAAGATCATCATGGTATTAAATTACTTCCATCTGCAAACGCTGTAAATTATATAGACATAAAAAGAGAAGTTATGATAAGAACTCTGAAGTGTTGTGTATCTGGACTTTAAAATGCTATTCTGCTAAGGACTTTATTCTACTGCCAAGATTAAGAAACATGAAGTAATGATTCAGGAGTTGGGCTTTGTCAAAGGAATTCTGCTCTAAAAATGTGCTCCTTCCTGTTGGATTTTTTCCATTCTCTATAGAAAAGATCATCTTGGATTATTGACTATTTATTATGATTTGGTATATACTATTTTCTTAGTTCCTAGCTTGACACTAGTTCTAAGATCAAAGCTGAGTAAACTTCAGAAAAGTGCAAGCTTACTTGCTTTTTCTATTTGTTAATTGTCTCAAAATAGACATAACCTTTTTTTTAATATATCTGAGGCTATGAACCAAACAAGCTGTTTTATATGTACACATTCCTGCATGTACTGAGTACTCATATGAGGAATTTTAGTATCTAATTATTTTATGAAATTTACGTCAAAAATTAAGTTTTCTGAATTTTCTCTCAGTTTCATCACAGCTGTTGTGGTCACTCATTTTACAAGGCATTTTCTTGTTTCATGGCTATGTTTCTAAAACTACATATTCCAAAATTTTCTGGAAGGACTTTTACTACATATTCCCATGAAAATAAATGTTAATTATGTCTCCTTCAAAAATTTAAAGACATTAAAAGACAGGATGAAATGAATGTAGTTCAAAAACTTTGTAACTCCTGTAGTATTTATTGGAAAAATATATACAGAGATCAGTTAATAAATTTCAATTCTTTGAGTGTGATAAAAAATATTTAATCTCAATTGAATTTTTCTTTCTTCTTTGCTTCCTTTGAAGGAATTTACTTACAATTCTTCAAAGGTGTCTTTTTATACAAAAGGATTCATGTGTTTTTTTGATTTTTATCAGCTTAAAACAGCATGTTTGTTGCAGTTCATTACATGCCCTGAGAAAAGTTGACATGTGAATTAAGGTTTTTTCTCAAGGAGGTCTTGCATACTTGCCTAACAAAATACATTACAAGTATAACAAAAACATATATGCACAGACCACAGATATAAACATCTTACAAGGGTAACTCCCATTCCCGTCTGTCTTCTCTTGTGTATCAAACAAATTACTGCAATGTAACAAAGGAAAGGCTGTTCTTTAAACTGTTTTTCAATTGGAGCCTTGTCTTTATCTATGCACAGAGAGAACAAAAATGTTTATTTACACATGTGGTTCTTTATAGTTGTTACTCAAAAAGTGCTGCGTACAAACATCTAGGATTTCTCCAGCGAAAGTAACACAAACGCACACATTGAAGATAATGGCTATAGGTGAAAGTTCCATTTGGCAGTTGTCCACACAGCCTGAAGATATTAACAAGGAGACTTTAGAGAGAGATGCCAGATTTCTCTTCATCACTACCCAAAACATTGTTACAGAGATGTCTGGCTCCAGGTCCAAGAATTTCCAGCTAAAAAGAACTCCAGGAGTTTTCTTTGATTCTGCTTTGGAGGGGCCCCCAGTAGCCCTCCCAAGGAGATGATGATGAAAGACAGTGATGAAGAAGGTTAATTTTTTTTTAAGGAAGACCCTCTCCAAAACCTTCAGTCTTGACGACTAAGCTAAGAAAAAAACCGAAAATATGTAGACCCAGGGGGCCTTAAAATTGGTGGCTCTGCTATGCTGGGAGACCAGCAGAACCACACATTAGGAACAGAACCATGTTTTTTAATCAGAATCTTGCATTCAAATTTGGGCTTCTTTCTGAAGTATTTTAGCAATATAGAAGATACAATCTGTCTTCTGATTGACTTATTTTATTCTGGCAATTTTTCTCTACATTGTTATACTGAATAGTTGATCAGATAATAACACTTGAAAAATGTTTACAAGAGAGGATCACTGAATCTTAGAATTTCCATGTAATTTGAAATAATTTGAAACAAAGAAATTTTCCTTCATTCATTTACCTGAAAGGCCCATCTACCTTCTCATTCAATTCAAAAGTATTTTCCAGTCAGTTAAAACTGTACACGGAATGTTAGTGTAAGTTATTTCATTTTGTTGCTTGCAGAAAAATAAGTTGGTTTTTGGTGCTGGCAGAAGACATAGCAGAATATTTCCATGGGAAAATAGCAGTTGAGATACTACTATAAAATCCTGTAACTACTGTAAGTGGATCATGAAGGCAAAAAGCAAAGTATTTTAGAAGTGGCCAGGCAAAGATCTGTGCTTTTATTTATAATTTCTGAAATTTGTTTCAAGTATTGAACAGTTGAAATATTTATTTCAATTTATTTCAGTTGAAATATTTATTTCAACTGTCACACCAACTCTTACAACAGCTCTGATTCCAACAGAGTCAGTTACCTACCAATAGCAGGAGTTATAAAACAGTACAGAAATTATAGGGGAAAATGCAGTTCCTGCTCATGGATGAAATGCAGTTGGCATGCTCAAAACCCATTCCATGATGACTCCCCATACACAGGATCCGCAAGTGCAAGCACCAGCATTCCAAAGGGGATGGAATGGAGGTGACTGCAGTGCAGACTCCGCGGCCAGGCTGTGCTGAAATCCCTGCAGGGAGAGGAGCTCAAGGGCACTTTGCAGCTGATGAGCCACACAGCACCTGTCAGCCTGGGGAGACTGGGGAAGATGTCCTGCTCCTGAGCCAACTGTGGCAAAATCACTCTCCTCAGATGAACTTGGTCCATTATAGCCTAATTGTAATATTAATACACAACTTCATCCTGAAGTTACCTGTCTCCAAGTTATTATCACCTCATACCAGGCATGTGCTGTATACTCCTTTTGACTGTATCTTTAAAAGCAATGTGAGACAATTTTACAAGTGAGACAATCAGTACCAAAGATACATGCCTAGAGTCACTCAGGTTCCACCTAAACACAAAGAAATAGTATAAAACTTTAGAATGGGGGACAAGTTAGGGAAGACTCCACTGTAACAGCTGGGACCAGCTGTTGGGCTGAACCTGTCTTCTCCCCCATCGCCTTTTGGGAAAGAATCATACTCTGTGCAGGCTGAATATCTCTTTGTGGATTAGAGCTTGTCTGTACACTGCTTTGAATACATTTTTGCAATCAGAAACTATCACAAACAACCCTTGAATTTTAACCTGCCACAACTTTATATTAAGAAGGAGTGTTACTCCATAAACTGTTAGTGTGAGTCCTTCTTGGGCACAGTTGCTGGCAGCAGATATACTCAAATAAAGAGCAAAACCTGCTGAGGGTTCTCCCTTTTGCTCAGGGCAGGGTCCCCCCAGCAGGATGCTGACACTTGTTGGCTGCAAGGGTCTCAGCTTATCTTGAGGGCATTGACAGACAAATTAAACACTAAGGGTCAAGGAAACCTCCCCTCTACATATGAAAAAGTATGAAGTGAAAATTTTATACTGAAAAAAATTTGCACACATAATTAACTACTTCTCAGAAGTAGTATAGATGATCTCTGTAAATCTATTATCTTTCTTTCCAGTACTTAATTAATTAGTACAACTTTTAATATTACTGAGCTTTCGTATATTCATCTTTCAAATATTTCTTAAAGACATTTCCTCAAGACTAACCTAATTATTGATTGGCAGTCAGAAACTGGCAAGCATCAACCATCCCTTTGCAGTGTTTGTCTCCCTTGCTCTTCCAACTCTTACAATTAAAAATGTTCTTGAATCTTCTTCAAAACAAAAACAATATATAAACAAGAACTAAAATATATAAAAACCACTAAATAGATGCAGAATTGTTCCTGTTTATCCTCATACCTGCCTTCATACTTATACCCTCATCATCTAGAACTTATTTCATTTTTATCTTTTGAACCTGTTGCTGCACAACAGAGGACAATTTATCATCCAGCTCTTGGAGTTACAAAGCTTTTATTGCAGTCCTCACTCACTATCATGATATGAACATTTAATATTAACATTCCTTTAATGATTGAGCAGCAATTTTAGTCTCCAATCAGATAGAGAACTTCGTTATCCAGAGTTCTGAATACAGTATCCTAAGTATCCTAACAATCAGTATATTAATTAATCAATAACAAGTAATCAACACCTTAAATAAACAATTAAAGTAAATATTTTCTTTCTCCCTTAATATCTTAGGCACATGAATACCATAGACATGCAAAGGCAATAAAAGTTTATTATTAATATTCATGGTTGAAGGGGATTAGAAAGAAAACAAATGAAAGACATGAAGTGTTTTCATTGTTCCTGCTCCAAGTCACTGCAGAATTTCACTTTCTGTCTTATTTATTAAGCAAAAGACAAATTACTCTGATGTTAAAGAAACATAACAGGGAGGAAAATTAAATATGGCCAGTGTACTAAAGTATTTAATGTTGCTTTCCTGTAGATACCATTTTCATTTAAGTTTTGCTATCACATTTCTTTAATAAATAAATAAGAAATTAAGCAAGGCAGACTTTGTGGAATCACTTCAGCAATTAAAACTTCTCTTTTTACTGTCATCTTTAACAATAAAAGTTTACAGCAGCACAAATGCCAGTTCAGTCTTATCACGACTTTGGCAACCTGTGCTTCCTGGCTTCAGAGAAATGTAATAAAATGGATGGTTATTATATTTTCTTCTAGTAGATCTTTGAGTAGATCCTAGATATTAATGCTAGTAGAAATCAAAAGGTCATCTTGTCTGACCTGCTTTATATCATAAACCATTACCTTTCATATAGGTACCTTATTTTCATCCCTGCTGCTCCACTTCAGTTAAAGTGCATTTTCATAAAGCACCTCATCTAGAAACACATCCCCCCTTGATCTGAAGACAATAAAGTCCTGTAGAGAACCCACTGTTTCTTTTGACAATTTGTTTATATGTAACCCCAACTTTTAGAATGGAGAAAAAAAAGGCCCAGGGCCAGTCAGGCTCACCTTGGAGCCTGACAAAATCATGGAGCAAATAGATCCTACTGTAAACTGTGCTAAGGCACATGGGAAGTAGGGAGATGGTTGGTGACAGCCAGCATGGCTTATCTAAGGGCAATTAATACTTGACAGACTTTGTGACCCTTCTTCCACATGGTTCCGGTGTTGTTTGGTAAGGAAAGAGCAACTGACACCATCTGCTTGGATTTGTGCAAAGCATTTGACACTGTTCTACATGGTATCTTTGTCTTTAAACTGCAAATACAGAGATTTGATTGATAGAACACTCAGTGGACACAGAATTTGCTGGATGTTCACACTTAAATCTCAAGGTCAACAGCTCCATATCCAAGTGGAGAAGAGTGATTAGAGCTGTTCCTCAGGTGTTGGCACAGGAACTGAAACTGTTTGACATTTGTTGGTAAAACAGGATGACATTGAGTGCACCCTGAGCCAGTTTGCTGATGATACCAGACTGTGTGGTGTGGTGGAAACTCTGGAAAAAAGGAATGCCAGCTAAAGGGACTTGGGCAGGCTTAAGAGATGAGTGTCTACAGCCCTCATGACATTCAACAAGGCCAAGTGCAAGGTTCTGAACCTGGGACAGGGCAACAAAAGGCATAAATACAGACTAGGGTGAAGAATGGATTGAGAGCAGTCCTAAAGAGAAGGACTTGGGGCATTGGTTGACAACGTTCAGCATGGCCTGGCAATGTGCAGTCACAGTCCAGAAAGCCAACCATGACCTGGGCTGTCAGAAGCAAAGCAGACATCAGATTGATGGAGGTATTCGTATCCCTTTACTGTCATCCGAACCCCCCTGGAATACTGGAATACTGTATCCAGGTCTGGGGCACCCCATATGGGAATGTAGACCTGTTGGAACAAGTCCAGAGGAAGGCCACAAAGATGATCAGAGGGCTGGAGCACCTCTCCCATGAAGACCACGTGAGAGTTGTATTGTTCAGCCTGGAGAAGAGAAGGCTCCAGGCAGATATTTTAATCCCCCCGTACCTAAAGGAGACTGACAAGAATGCTGGAGAGGGACTTTTTACAAGGACCCAAAGAGATAGGACAAGGAGTAACGGCTTTAAACTGGCAGAGGATAGGTTTAGATTAGAATTTGTAGAATTAGAATCTTCACTGTGAGAGTGGTGAGGCACTGGAACAGGTTGTCCAGAAAAGTTGTGGATGGCCCATTCCTGGAAGTGTTCAAGACCAAGTTTGAGATGTTTTTGAGTAATCTGGTCTGGCAGAGGGTGTTCCTGCCCATGGTCAGGGGGTCAGAACTAGATGATATAAGGTCCCTTCCACCCCAAATCATTCTATGATTCTTCTCTTCCTCTTCTCTAATGGAGAGATCACATCACCCCTCAGCAGACCAGATTTTTCAAAGCAAGTCCCATGATCTAAGTAGCTGAAGTCCTTGTTGTGGCACCAGTCCTGTATCCATTGGTTGATTTGCTAGATTTGGCTGGCTTTTTCAACCCTTATCTTTGGTTGGGAGGTTTGATGACAACACCTCCTACATTCCAGAGTCCTGTCCCTCCCAGGACTCTGTAATCCTTCTTGCTACACCTCAGACTCTTCCTGGCTTTACCACTGGTGTCTATGTGAAGCAACAGCAGCAGATAATGACCAGCAAACTGTGTGACACTTCATAGCCTCCCAGCACCATCTCTGAAACAAACTCCTGGTGAACAGCACACCTCTCTAGACAGTGTGGCAACAAATGGGGACTTTCATATCTTTCAAGAAAGAGTTGTCTACAGCCATCACACATCACCCTTTCTTAGTTGCACTACTTGCTATGTGGAAAGCAGGGCTGGTCCAGCTTCTCTCCTGAAGTGAAAAGTCCTTCCTCATCCTTCTGCAGACCAGTGAAGTGAGTTTGCAAGGGCATCTCAGGCTTTGGGAGGAAGTCGTTCCCTCCTGAAGGTCTTTGCTGTTGCAAGTTTCCATTCTACCAGTTATTGTCCTGTCTCTCTTCTGTGTGTGCTGGTGGGAGAGTTTTTGGTTGTTTGGTCATGGAACTGCAGGTTCCATCACCTTGTAACCCGCTGTCTCAGTCCTTCTCAGCCTCCCTGTTGCTACATTCTTCTCACTGCCTCCTGCAGCTCAGTCACCTGCTGGTCCTTCATGTGTCCCTGACCCAAGGGAAAGGTTTTGGCACAGGTCATCCTACCTGGCCATCTCAGCAGGATGGTGGGCATTCATCTGAGATCATGGTCACTGTTCTATCGGGCAGCTTTGCACCATCTATCCTGGTTGTGGCTGACGTCTCCACTCAGATAGACCCACAGAAAGAAGAAGCTGATGGTCAGACCTCAGCCTGCAGAAGTGCCCTTGACCTGTGCAGATGGTCCCAAAATGGTGTCCAGTTACTGAGTTGTATGTACTTCAAGTCTCTCCTATTGCACTTAGACCATGGGATGTTCCCCCTCCAAAGAGGTTCCCTCTTACTCAAACTGCTGTGTGAACCTCCCTGGCAGATGTGCTGCACCATTTTCCCACTCTGCTCATGGTGTTCCTGGTTGCTCGTGCTCTCTGTAGGAGTGAGGGGCAGCCACCATCGCTCTTGGCCCCACAGCTTGACAGCTTCTCTTGTGCAAGCTGCCAAGTCCTGGCAGTTCTTGGCACTCCCCTAGAATTTCCCTGGCTCAGGAAGCCCACTCTGGATTCCCAGTTCTGCTGCAAAACATGCCTGCACTGAAGTTAAATGACTTGAAATTCATCTTGAAGTCATATTGAAAAATTCCTACTTCTTATTCACGCTTTTCCATTTAAGTGATCCTCTGCATCAATTATATTCCTAATTTTCATCAGATGTGAGAACCTGCCTTCTTTGAATCATGGCCTATTTCTGTTATTTCTGCTGATTTTCTTTTATTTGCTTACATTGAATAGAAGTTTTGACCACTATTCAACCATCAATTTCTATCTGAGTGATTATTAAATTGTCATTATCTCTTGTGATGAAATTCAATACTGTGTGATCCATGCGAATACATTACAATACCTTTTGTGTTAAAAAATTATCCTGTATAATACTTAAATACTTTAATGCTGTTTTATTACTGCCTGCCTGAAACCTTCAATATTTCTCTGAATGTGAGTCCTCCATTATATATATTTTGTTTTCTTTCTGCACAGCCTGGACAGACAATGAATAGATCATGGTTTCCATATGAGTGTATGGTCTGTCACAAACTCCTACAGATCTTCCTTTCCAGGCAATGTTCATGAGTGTGCTTATTTGCAATTATTCTAGGATCCAACCACCCAAACTATTCATAGTTTTACAATAGAGAATGCCTGTTGTAAGTAATGCCATCTGTTATGCCCTCTGTATGTTCTATTTTTTTTCTATAAAACTTACATGATTTTAGGATAACAACTGAATGAGCCCCCCCAACTGATTTCACTGGCTCCATTCACGTAACATTTTTCTTGCCAACAAGAATTCCAGTTTGTCTTGTTTGTTACCCATTTTCCAACCATCTGGAGGCTAAAATCTACCCTTTTCTTTGTGTTCATCATTGTTTATGATGATCCGCATCTCATTTTGTATGTTGTCTGCCTTGCTCTTAATTTCATAGTATTTAGCTAGGTCTTTGTGGAGTTTACAGAATGATGTTGCTTGAATGAGACCACAGCAAAGCTGTGAAATTAATAAGGATATCCTGAAAACATTCTTTCTGTGTTCTCTGGTAGCAATGCCCACCTCTTGGACATGAGACCAGCAGCTGGCCCCTGCTAGACAGGAGAATGAGGCAGTTTACTTAGGCCAGAAATCTTGCAAAACATGTCAAGCAAGTGAGAGCAGGGAGGTTGGACCAGATGACACATTGTATAGCCTTCGGACCTGACCAATTCTGTGTACCATGGCAGAACCTGGTCTGACGCAATTAGGCACTGATGTCCTACCTGTCCCAGTTTTGTTACTTCTCTGCCGATAGCTGCAGAAAAGTAACAAAACTGAGAACATAATTTCAGTGAGTGGGAGGTCAGTGCAACATCCGTCTTTCTTATCTTTGCTCATTTGCGCATGACTGAACTTTTTTTCTTTTGCATTGCTCAAACAGTCTCTCAAGCATTTCAGTAATGCTTGCTTCACTGCATGTTTTGTTAGGTTGTCAGATTTCTGTAGCTCATTTAGAAATTGTTTTCTTTTAAATGAAGTGGATAAAGTGAATGCAGACTTTTCAGCTCTCATAGTTAAAAGCATGTCTAAGACAACAATAATGACACTAAGAGATGAGAATGTCCATGTTAAGCTTCGTTGATAATGGTCAGCTGTATCTTTTCCCCTAAAGCCTTATACTCTGTCATTGGTATGAACTAATAAAATAGCATTTGATAAATAGCACTGTATCAGAGGAATCTGGGTAATTTTGCTCACATCTCACCATTAAATAAAAAGGGAAGCCTAAGTACCCAGTGTTAGAACATCAAACTGTTTCTGAAGACAATTTCTGAATTCTCTATGTTCATTAAAATATTAACTGAAATTATTGAAATTAAGGTATTAACAAGTTTAATTACCATTGTTGGTGCTTTCAGCTGTGAAAAAAATCTACCATTCCCTCCCTCTGTATTGCCCACACAAAGCACAGTTGCCAGGATGTGGCAAGTGCCAGAGGTATGTTTCTCTCTGTGAAGCATTCAGTGTCACTGCTCCTCAGCAGCCTCTCAGAGCAGGCTGGGATGTGGGTACCTGGGACTATCACATGCACAGGAGAGCTCACACGGCAGCAAATGAGCAGAAGCAGGGGATGAAGGCATGGCAAGGGCTTGCTTCTTCCCAGGCAGACACATGCTCTGCATTGCAAAGATACATGCTGATCATGATCATTCAATGAATTAATGAGACCCCTTGATCTTAAACACTTACATTTGTGGGTGACAGAGGGTTATGGAATAAATTTGTAAAGAAAAGGTGAAATAATATATGATTATTTAATTTTTTTTAACTGTCAATCTTATATACATGATACTTTGCATTCCATCATCAAATCAGCAGCAATTAGAGTATAATATTTTTAAATAGTTATCAAAACAAACTTAATTTTATACAGATAAAACATTTCACAGATTCCAAAATTTCTTTAGTACGCCTCAATTTGCAGGCATTATATAATACTCCTGTAGAGGAGAGGAAATACTACAGGTGAAACTGGAACTGGAATGGCAAAAGATGGTAAAAAATAAAGACTACTTGAAAAAAAATAGGTCTGTCAAAAGAATGATGAAAGACTAAGGAATGAATGGAATTTCCCAAAAACATAAGAGAGTATTTGAAATTATTTTGACTGAAAAGCAAAAAGAGAGTTATTCTATTGAGTTTGCTTAAAGAAACCAAAACAGCTTTCAATTAAAAGTCAGGGCAGATAGGAATTTCTCTACTAAACATCATCCAGCATATCTGCAGGTGGATTTTCAAATCAGGTCAATATTGGCAGGCAAAGGGATCCACAAGTGGATCCACAGTCCTACAAAACATGCTGAAAACATGGTTGTGAACGATGTGCAGAACTTACTTTTCCAATGAGGGAAAAAAAAAAAGACAAATGCAGAAAACAAAAATTTATTCTTGGTGCCTGGGAAATATGAAAGCATCATGTGTTTCTTTAGTTGTAGAAAACAGCCCACCTGAGAAAGGATTTCAAAATTCCATAAAAAACATAAAAAATAAGAACAGAAAAGTTTTGAGCAAGCATAGGTGAGTACAAATAAAGACCTACAAGGAAGAAAGAACAGTGAAAAATAATAAGAGATCTAGAGATTTGTGCAGAAGGTATAGGCCCGTGTACAGGAACCTGTATGCTAAAAAAGTCAAGCAGAAAGCCAAAAGGCATAGCATGAAGAAGGATAGGCTTGTACTTTAAGATTTGTATTAATTTGTCTGCAACAGCACAGAATTAGTATATTGACATATAAAAATTTATAATTTTGGTGAAATATTTGCTAAAATATGTGGTCTAGTAAGGCTGGCTGAAGGATGGGATAGCAGAAATATTTTGGAGAGAATGAAACTAAAACATGGTGCTACTCAAGACGAGAATGAAGTTTGACTGGCTTGTACTAATGAACTAACTTGAAAAACTAAGATTGATCTGGCTGAAATAATCAAGAGGTTTTTTTATTAATTCTAACTAGTTTTGATTATGTTCCAAGCAGGATTATTTTTAATATGCTAATAAGCAGGGAAAATTTTGCATTACATAAAATCAGAAAATATCTCCAATACAAAGAGAGAGACTAATTCTAAATTAGCTCAGGGTGTAATTGTCTTGCCCCAGAGTTTGCATCAGAGGGGAAATGAAGGAAGAAACAATTCTTTCAATGGTCACCTAAGATGTAGAGCAGAGACCATGAGCCTTTCAATTGTTGCACTTTCTTTAGGGCTGCAGATTTCCAAGGTAGTGTATAAGGCTGATAGAAGTGAATGATGTGAATTTCTCTGTAATTTGCTTCACAGAAACATCAATGTTAAATTTTGTTTAAACCACATCCAATAAAGACTTACGGAAACTAATCGACTGTGAAGAGAAGGTTGTAAGATTTTACTGAGGTGCCAGGATACAACTTTGATTAATTGGATATTAAATGACACTCAGTAATTTGACTGGTCATGAATTAATGTCTTTTCTTCCTGTTGATAGGTCTCATACCTCACTTATCACTATGTCAGACGTTTGATATAAGGTATTAAATCATTTTGAACATTTTTTAGATTACTCAATTATAAGCCTTGTGACTGTTTAATCTCATATCATTTGTTTGATGACAGCCTGTTACATTAAAAAGTCTAGAGGAATCTAATGACTCAGTTATGAAAATTCTGCACTTAGCATCAATTAGCAAGAATACCTGGTTGTAAGTAAAAGACAGAAAACCAGTTTCTTAGAGATGCCCCTATTGCAGAATAGAGAAAAATCAGGGTTTACAATGGGTAAAAAAAAAAAGTGCAAATCTAGAGAGACCAGTGAAAAAAGTGGAAAGGCACATTGGAGGACAGATGATATTTTATCCTGCAGTACTTTATTGTGACAAACCATGAAGAGAAATAATAAAATGACGAATTTGTCCATGGAAATGTCCAGAATTTGCCAGAGTGGATACATTCCCATTCTAAAGTTCAAAATAAAGGTTTTTGATGGAGGAGAAAAACTGGCAGTGAACATTCATATTCAACAGGTTATGTGAACACACTAATTTTCAAGTAGGTAGAAATTTTTCAGCTGTATTAAGGTCTACAGAATTTTGCTTCAGTTTGGGAATACTTTTCTTAAGCAAAGATTAGAAATGCAGCCACTAATATTGCATTTTAATAGTCTTCAATTTACTAGCTGTGTGATTATAGATCTGATACCAGTTAGGCCTGCAAGTATTTATGTAGAATGAATTGAAATACCATGGCTTTTCTGCCACAAGATGAAAGGCAGGAGGGAGGAAAGAGAGGAGAAGTGTGATAAGTCCTCCTCATTTTTATTGCATTGCTTTCCTTCTGCAAGGGGATCCATAAGGGATCCACAAGCTGCTCCCAGAGAGAGAAATGAGACAAGGAGATCCACACTTGTCTGTTGTCCCTGTAGGCCCAGGGCCAAGATGTCATGGTATTAATTGCCAGTAAAAAGAATGAAAGCATGTAAGAACATAATTAAATAGGAAAAATAAAGTAAAATACCATTAAAAAACCGTAATAATAATGACTAATGCAATTGACATCTGGCATCACTTTACATTTATATAGAGTGATTAAACTGACTAATTGAACTTCTGTTTCTTAATTTTTATGACAAGGCTTAGTAAGGAAAATGCAAGCAAAAGAGGTTTGTTTTTTTAATGTAAGTGTATTATTTCTGTTATAATTTTCAGGAACTGCTGGAATGACTCATGACCTTGTGAGTTTAGTTGTCCCAAAATATGTAATTTGACTACAAGAACAGTAAAATTGCAGACCAAATTTGTCCTTGATTTTACCCCATTTCACTATGCAAACTCAGAAACTGTTTCCTTTCTTTTCTGCTTTTTTGCTGCTATGGGGATGATTATACTTTGTGCAAGTAAAGCCAAAAAGAGGATCTAGGTCTGAGAAAATACTATGGTAGAGCATAGTGTCCAAATTTAATTTCCTTATATAGTGTCAGCACAAATCTATGTTGTACTACTTTAGAGGCAGTCTCTTGATTTTGAGCTTTTGATTTCCAGCTGTTCTACACTTCCTTTAGAGAAAATGTGGCAATCCACCTTGGTGTACACAATTTTGAAACGGTTTGAGTCACAGACTGATTATGATAATCAAAATCTGGAATTCACTGTTTAATATGTTAGGCTAGCAAATGAGAATACAGTTTAATAGTGCATTACATACATGATCTTCATCCAAGCTGAAGAGGAAATCTACTGTAAATAATGCTTACAATTTCAGCTAATTATGGCTGACCCTGTTCTGAGAAAGCCATAGCTACTACATCCACAGATACCTTCCTGAAGTATCTTTCAGGTATGTAGCGATTTTTAGCATACAGTCAATGGTGGGAAAACACCAAGTAGTCCTTAAACTATGATTCAAAGAGATGCTTAATTCACCAAACACCTGCAAACAGAGCCCATTGCTTCCCTCAGGCCTAATAGGAGACTTACTCTCGTTCATTTCCAAATTTCTAGACAACACATGTCTTGCACTAGCTCAACAAAAAGGGCCCAAATATGTTGATATTCAAGGAGAACTGATAAAACTTTGTTGTTTGGGCTCTGTACCACTTCAGTAGTATGGAAACAGGAGAAAGCCAACTCCTTAGGCCATATACTTTATACATCATAACAAAATCAGTTGCTGATGGAAGGATACCCATTTTGGATTCCAAAACACTGTGTTACATGGTTACATAGGAATGCTTAGCTCAAGCTCAAGACCATGAATTGCAGAAGAGCATAAAGCTGGGAATGTTTTGAAAACTATATCTCCATGTTGATTTTTTATAGTCTGGAAACAAGGAAGTCCAAGATAATATGGCAAAGTTATGTGACAGATTGGAATTTCCAGTTAGAAGCTCCAAAATCTAAAAGGTATATTGCACTGTATCTTCACTGAAAGCAGCAAAGGCAGAGAGCTATCCTGAGTTTAAATTCTTTATAAAGGTCAATGTGAACTCATATTTCTTCTGCTTCTTGAACCACTAATAAGAGACTATATTGATTTTTGTCCCAGCAAGCCCTGATATCAAGAGATGACAAGGTAAGCCAGTATAACTTCATTCATTGATAAACAAAGGGATCCCAAGTCTTTTATCTGGTGTGCACTTATGAGACATAGTATTGCAAATAGGGCCAAATTTCTTATGCATGATACCCATGGCAGCATTCAACAGATAGAATGTTGCTGGAAATAACAGAATATAATGGACTGGCAGGCCATCTCCCAAACAATGCAAGATCTTTACCCTGTAACAAGGAAGAGCATCTGACATGAGGTTGTTACATACATGTGGCTCTGTAGCAATACAATTTAGTAAGGAATACAAATTCTCCCTTATAAGGCTTGTAACAAATTCTCAACTGAAGTTTAAGTAGACTGTTTCAAATTAATTATTCTAGGTACTTATATGCAACTCCACATTTAAAAGATTATTCACATTATAGTATCATTACATTGGAAGAAAAACAAATAATTTAAAAATAATCATACAGAGCACATAATTGCCACTCCAGCTGAATCAACACCATCTTAGTATAGTCCTCAAATCCCTAGCGATGCTGGTGGAATGTTAATATTTGATTCTTGTCTTCTGCTTCTCCTGGACAGACCCTGAGCCTGGTTTCTCACCTTGCTGTTTCTAACGTGGGAACTTGTGCCTGGCACCCTTCTCTGCCCATCATGCTCAGATGCTTCTTGCAATGGGCATCACTTTGGTGGATCACCCTTGCCTTCTGGCCCATCCTCCCTCACTGAGCAGCCTGGAACTCATTCTCCCTGGCACACTAGTCCAGGTCCTTTGAAGCTACCAGGAGCATGGATGTTTATCTACATCAATTCAAGTTGCCTCTGTGTGAACTTAGAAAAATCTTATGAGTCTAGCACTGGGTATCCAGCCATCAAACCTCACACAGCTTTTAGTCCTGCAGATTTTTTAATTTCATTTTGGTCTTCTGGAGTCATTTAACTACCAATTCTTTGACTAGAAACAGAAGTAGGAAAATTTGGGGGTTTTAACACCTTTCTTATTTTTTAGTAACAAATTTATGCTTTAGGAAATTGTGTTATTTACATTGTATTTACTCTTCCATCCAAGATGCCTATTCTCTGTACAACAATTCAAAATAAAAAAATTATAAACTGAAAAAATGCAGATCTGATGAGGTAGTTTCTTGCCTTTGGTATGTGATTGCTGAAGTGAAGGAAATATTTGTCACAAGTGTTTCTGCTATAGTTGTGGGAAGCCTTGTGGGATATTTTCTTAAATGAGGTTAAACTACAGCATGATTAAGATGAACTGTTACTTCATAAATATTCTTAGATGTAAAAAGTGTTGCTTGATAAAAAGGTCCAAATGTATGACAGAGAAATTATGAGAGAAAAAGGAATGTCCTAACTTCAAACAGCTCCCAGCAGCTGCTGAACAATGAGCACCCTGAAGCCTTGTCCTTCAGCAGACCCTCAACTGCTTATCTTGTAGAGCTAGAAATAGGAAAGGCCCTGAAGAGAAGAGTGAATGAGACTTCGTTTCAGCCAAGAATAACACAGACAGTGTAGAGCAGCATCAGGGAGTTCTGGATAATTAAGCACCAAGAGACTTCTTTCCACTGAGCTGAATGCATGGAAAAGAGAAGAAACTTTTGCTCATCTTGCAGAGCAAGGATAAGAGCTCTTAAAAAAGCCAAACCATCTCCTTACCTGGCCTCTATACCATTACACTCACTGAGATGAACAGAGGCCATTCCTATTTTGAGAAGGTAATGTTTCTCCACTGCTGGGTCACCTTTGGGTCAGCACTAGGGCAAGCGTCCAAGAACGGACAGTGAGGATTCCGTGTTTCAGGAGAGGTGAAACTTTCCTTAAGTGCCATAGAGCTTCCTACCTTCTCTTCTCTTCTTAATGGTTAGAATATAGGACTAGCAGATAAAAGCACACTTTTTTTTTTAAATGTTACTTCAGCACTCCCATTTTTGTTTCATGTTTATCTAGCTGACTCCTTTTACTCCAAACTCTCACCTGTAGTTCTTGAAAAACCAAATTAGCTGCAAATGTATCATGTAATGGTTAAAATAAAGAGCAACAGAATGGTGAGTTTGGTAGGGTTATAATGGTGGAAGGGGGATCATCTAAATGTCCTGTATGTGCTTCCTTTCTTCTTGTAGGGCTAAGATTCAGAAACCACAACCTTGGCTTGATGATAAAGAAACAAGAACAAGAAAATAAGATAAAAGGGGGAAAGGAAAGAGGAGAACTGTGAAAAGCTTCTTGGCCGTACAATGAATGATATTACAGTTTTGTGACCCAGTCACGTTTGTTATTTATAAAGTATCATTTTAAAGTAGAGTTTTAGAAACAAACACAACTGTTTCATTAAAAACAGATAGCCTTTTTGACTTCTAGTTCACTCCACAAGATTTTCTAAACCAGAGAGAAAATATATTATGCCTACCCTTTAGTAGACAAAGGTGAAATTTAAAAAGAACAAATTAATGCCATCTGCTTACAGTGTATCACACTTTGCATTTCTATTCGTCAGTTTATAGTCATAACAGAATGATAAATACTCATAGAATGGTGGACTTAACATCTCTGCCTGTTTGCGGTTATACCAATATACTTGACTTTGCTGTAGATTTTCAGGAAATGTTTTTTTGTCTATAAGGCATGGAATAGGAAATACTGTTTGAATCGTTGTGAACTATTAATATATTGTAATATAATGTGGCTACCAGTGATTGCTGTAAAGGAAGGTTTGATATTCCTATGTTCTTTTCCATTCCTGTGCTCCCATTTGATATTTTGGTACACTAATATAGATAAGACAAGTTTACTGAAGTGTAATAAAAGAAAACTAAAGTTATTCATTTGTTGATGCATCTCAGAAGGTAGACACTACATTTCTTCTTCAAGAGATGGTAGATTAAAAATTAATTCCACTCATAAAAGAATTAAATAATTTTGGGGAATTGTTATCATATAATTTGTTTGATATTAGCCTTTGTTTTCATAGTGGGAACAGACAGGGATATTTTGAAAGTTCTTCTAATGGAATCAGCTATAAATTTATTGTTAAGACCAAAATCAATTGCAGAGCCAAAATATCCATACAGAGAAAATAAATCCTTCCTTCTGCATAACATTTACAACAGCACCCCAAGGTCACTTCTACTAGTGAGTCCACAGACACATTGATAGTCATAATTCAGAGAGGAATTTTCATCATTAGAAAATGCCACAGCACAATTGGCTGTCTTGTCCTGCTCACACTGAACCCAATGGCTATAAGATTGGGACTGGATTTATATTTTAAAATCATTCTACCAGTTATGGCTTTGAGAGTAGTATCATTTGATCTTTTACCAGGTTGTGTTTGTTCATTTGTTTGTTCAGAGTTTTTTTCCAAATTGGTGGGTTTATTTAAAAGTAGTATTGTTAGCAATAATAATACTCTAGCTTTGTAAAGAGGCTTCTTTCAGATCTGTGCTGCTGAAGATGCCAGCACTTCACAAATGTTGCTTATTAGTTGTTAAATTTATGTAGGAACACAAGATTCTTTCTATACCCTGGGATTCAACTTTAAAGTTCTTGGTCCTCTTTATAGCACAATCCCACAACACTTCCCATGAAAACACTCTTTTGAGCCTGACAGCTTAAAAAAGAGACAAACTCTTTCTACAGAGGAAAGAAGCTATGTGTACTCAAAAAAAACAAAGAAGATTTTAAGGGTTGGGTTTTTTTTATTAATAACCTTGCATATATTTGAAGGACTGCATGTTGAATAAATAGGAATAGACATAATTTTAGACCTCCCAAGAATATGTTCAGCCCTGGTAAAAAATACTAGGTTAGACTCTATGACAAATATATTTTATTAAAATATTTCTTATTTTATTAATGCTTTAAGCTACATGGACATAAAAATTTTAACTATGCATCTATTAATGTATCAGATTATTTTCAAAGTAACTTGAAATATATTTTTAAATGCTATATCATTTTTCCTTCTTTGGTAACAATTTTGCATGTTTGTTTTGGAAGTTAATGGTGTAACATATGCTTCTGTCAGTGATATATCAACAAACTGTATTTATACTGAATTGTATTTTCTCCTAGCCCACCACAGCTGAGGTCTGATTGAGACTATAGCCTCAAGTGACTATAAACCAAACAATTATTTTTGAGACTAATGTGTGTGCTTCCTAATGATTCACAACATTAAACTCTCACTTGGAAAGACAGCCAAAACTCCCTTTTTGTTGCTCAAGGCATAAAAATTCTGTGGAACATTTTTTAACATGGTCGTGGGTGACCAAAATGCAATTTAAAACTTCAGTGGTCTTTGCTCAGGGTTACTTGCTTACTTGTAATTGTTTCCAGAATGTTTGTTTGGAAATTTGTTGGATTACATATCCCATGCAATAACTCTATATACCAAATTCACTGCTGTAATACTTGGCACAGCAGCTGGTTATGCTTATTTCAACACCACCTAAAACAGTTCTTTATGTAAGCAAGAATAAAGGTGATTTCAGCCTATGGTTCTCTTTTCCACATGTAATAGCATTAAATGAGTTGTAGCAGGAGATATTTCTTACAATATATTTTGCAAAATACTGTGGTCATTTTTCCTCCTTGTTAACAAAAGCAAGCATCTTTCTTTTTGTCTCTCTTTTTTTTAAAGTAACCTTTTCATACCTGCAGTTGACTTCAGATTATTTAAACAGAGAAATCACTTACGTATAGAACTTACGTGCAAGTTTTATAGCACCTTATTCTAATAAAGCTTGGACGATATTTTATAGTTTTTGATTTTAGAGAACAACAATAACAGCAATATAAACATTAAATTGAAATATTAATTTATGAAATAAAATTTATGTTCTCTAAACATAGAGAATGAGCAACAATTGCATGTCTATGGTAACTCCTACTAAATTCTATAAATCTGAATTTATAGAATCAGACAGTCATTTCGATTTTTAGATACCTCTTGAGACCATGTAGTCCAAACCTTCTGATATCCAAACAAGGACAATTAATGCAGGCTGTCCAAGAGTGCACCCAGATCAATTACAAATACCTCCATGGATGGAAACTCCACAGCATCTCTGGGCAACTTGTGCCAGTGGTAACAGCCTACTCAATTAAAAAAAAATAATCCTAGTGCACAATGGAATATTTTAATCTGTGTTTCTTGCTACTTGTCCCATCAGTAGACACTACTGAGAGGAGTCCAGGCTGAGCTGTCCATACGCTCAACCAGTCCCAATATCAGACCCCATTTTCTCAACCCTCCTTATCTGACAGATATTTCAGTCCTTAACCACATTAGCAGCCCTGCACTGGACTGCAGTCAAGTCTTTCTTGTCCTGGGGACCCCAGAAATGGGCACGGAACCACAGATGTTTTTCAGCAATGCTGAGCAGATCATTTGCCCCAACTTGCTGACTATTTCCTTCATCAAGCAGTCCAAGACGCTGCTGTTTTCTATGTTTTGGGTATATGTCCAAAACACTCTTAACAAGCCATTGGTGTTTTGGTTATTGCAGAGCAGTACTTGTACAGCAACAAAGTTTTCCCCTTTTCCCACACTGTCTTCCCAGAGAGTAGGCCAAGAGTGGACAAAATGTTCAGAGGGGACACAACCTGGAGAGCTGACCTAAATCGGCCAAAGTATTCCACGCCATATTCTGTCATACACAGCAATAAACACTGAGGAAGGTGGTTTTTAAGTAGGTAAAAATTGCTTGGAGGCTGTCTGGGTGTCAGTCAGTTTATGGAGGTGACTACCTTTGCACAACATTTTTTTGCCTGCCTCTTTCCTTCATGTATTGAACTATATCTTGACTTACTCAATTTTGCTCTTCTGGTCCCAGTGAGGCTGGGGGTGTGAGCAGATGGCCAGGTCAGGCTTAGATTGCTCGTTTGAATTTTGAACACCCTGCAAATGTCCATACTGTAAGTTTGCATTTCCCATCCCTGCTACAGTTCTGATTTCCAGGTAACAGAAGGTTCAGATAGCCAGACTCAGTGGTTTTCTGATACACTGATAAAATACTGTTAAGAGCATGGGGTTTCCAATTGCATACAAGTTTTATATGAAAATACTTTTCAATAAGGAAGATCGAGATCTTTTAATTGGAAATAATCATAAAGATTTCCTGTGAGCAACCTGCATATCAATTTTGTGCAGTATCAGCCAAGACAATTTACCTTCTTTGTCAAAACAACTAAAATTGTAGGCAATTTACTAATGTGATTTGCATAACTTTTCAGACTATGTAGAATAAGTTAACTATGTATTATTCATAATAATCTACTGCAGAAACATTATTGTCAAGTAGACACTCTGTTGATCTAGCACTGTCATGTTCACTTCCAATCTAATATTTCTAGCACAAAACTCAGAAATTCTTGGTTCAGAAAGTTATAAAAGAAGTCAAAACGGGGAGCTTGCCTTTAGAAATCTAAAACTTCACTATTCTGGAGACACAAATTTAGTTAAATAGTATTACTATTCCCAAAGCTGTGCAATAAAAGTTATGAAGAAAATAAACAAAATATATATGTTTTAATGCAAGAGAAATCTGCAAAATTTTTATCACTTTATTGGTGAAGATTTTAGCTGACAGAAAGTAATTCAAAGGAGTTTTTAGCTGAAGGAAAGCAAAGCCTATTAAATCCAGAATTCTGTATGTGTAGACAGTTGGGACAGGAAATTTTACAAGCAAAGAAAGACAAGTTTTAAATGGCTCTTCTTGAAAGTTGAACTCAGGGCAACTCAACTGAGAATGGCCCTTTTTGAACAACAGGTAAACAATATGTTCAAGCACTTATTAAATTTTTTTGAATAATTTTAGCGTTATCTACACCTTACAATAAGGGAATTTAACATAAATATTAACAGTTTCTACAAAAAACACAGATGAAACATAAAAGGAGTAGAAGCCAAACCAGAGTTAAATTTCAGTAGTGCAAAATCATTATTGTGAAATAACGTTTAACAGAAGTCAGTGGAGTGCAAAGTAAAAACAGTGGAATAAGAGCCTAACATAGTACTTTGTCAGATTTCTAAAAAAAATAAGATATGTGAGCACAAGCAGTTGAAATAGTGGTTCTGTGAGATATTGCTTAGCTCAACTTTGGGGTTTTTTTAGGTTTTCCAGAATAAATGTCCCTTTGGAAAGCCTTACTCAGTTGTTACCTAAGGGACAAGTAGATTTTGGAGTTTAAGTATAACAGATGATTTTACTCATAGTCTAAAAAATTTAAAAAATGCTGTAATCACTCAGAATGGTTACATATTTAAATACATGAAAGGTAAATCATCTCTGAGAGATAGAAGCTATTAATTTCATTGAACACTTCTTGCCAACATTTACATGCAGATAAGGAAATATGTTTGTCTTACTTGAACTTAAAATTCCAATCAGAATATCTGTGAAGAGAGAAGCCAAAAGGGAAAAAGTACATCCTTATGGCTAAAGAGGCATTCACAGAAGTAAATATCTCTCTGTAATGCTATGCAGAAATGGAAAAAGCTTTACTTACATTTTCTGAATTTTCTTTTTGTTCCTAAAATATTCCATTTCGTACTAGTACAAAGGATAAATAAAGTGTATACATCTTCAAAAGTTACCAGTCATAAAAAAACCCACAAATACCCCTGGCAGCCCTCACAGTACTGTTCAAACCCAATACAATGCCCCACAAAAACAAACCAACAAACCAAACCAACCAAACAAACCAAACAAAAAAAAAGCATAAAAATCTGTTATCAATTAAACTTTGTTTAAACTTTTCAATTTTTTTTTTTTTTTTGTTTATAAGCACAGATTTACAAAGGGAAATGAATGTTTGGTGTTCATAAAAAATCTGCATCAGATGTCAACTATCCATCAGGAAGACTCAAAGAGCTACACAGTAATTACTGAATTTGTGAGCATGTGGAGCACTGGTCTCAGGCCTGCTCAAGCACAACACTTAAGCTTGTCAATGGCTTGAAATTCTCTGAGACCAGTGCTATAGATCTGTCCTTTAGAAGGTATTATCTGCCTTCTAATCTAGTTTATGACATGAAATTACCTTTCTCTGCTCTGCTCAGGGAAGTAGTGGAGTTGGGAAAGAAGAAGTCCAGCCTAGGAAAAAAGCAAAGGATGGGGAAAGGTGCCCTAAAGTTTGTCTTTTGTTTCTCATTATTTTTCTTCTATTTTAAATGGCAATAAATTAAATTAATAAGGCAGCCTGTTTTGCCCGTGGCAGTAATTGGCAGATGATCTCCCTGTCTTTATCCTGACACACAAGGCTTTTCTTGCTATTTTCTCCCCCTGCCCTGTTGAGGAGGAGGGGTGAGAGAGCAGCTGGGTGGGCTTCTGGCAGCCAGCCAAGGCCAACCCCCTTCAAGCCCCAGCTCAGATATGACTGATTTGTGGAACTCCCAAGTGTTGTGGGCTTGGGTTTGTTTCCTGAAGCTGGGCAGACCAAAGGCCATGAAGCTGTTAAATGTTATATTCTTAACAAACCTTGCACAGGATTCACATGCCAGGGTTCATCAAAGGTATTCAGTAGACTGTTAATTGTACAGTGGAGTAGTAAACATGCTGATACTGACTGTACTAAATCTGTTTTTCCTAAAGTAAGAAATTCACACTCATGGCATACTAAAAAGAACTTGAAAATGCACACTTGTATTTGATTTAACCCTTGGTTTTACCTAAAGACACATATTTTTTTGTTTAAATAGAGGTCTAAAAAATTTAAGTGCTTTTGGAAGAAAAAATTACAATCACAGGTAATTTTCCACAGCAGGAAGATCCTTCATTATGTGAAATAAATGAGAGAACTGTTATCTATTTAGGTGAATGGCCACTTAGACTCAATTTGCAACAGTATACGAGAGTAAATTCAATATATTTTGGTTTGTACTTAGTAAAACCTGAAAATTTGTGTTTTTACATGAGACATGAAGATAAAATATATATATTTTTAATTAAAATCTACACATCTTCATTAGAAAAGGTATTTTCATGGACCCAGAGGTTCTTACCTAAAACGGATTATATCAATTCTCTTTAGCTATAATTTCAGGATAGGTGTGGCAAGACACTAAGTGAGACTGATGGGGTGAAGTAAAAAGCAAAAATGCTCACATAGCAAACTTTGTCACCCTAAGAAAAACATGAGAAATCCAAGTGTTACTTTAATAGTTTTATTTGTTCAGATAAATTGATTTTTCTTTTACACAGCTTTCAGTGTGACAAAATACACTTTTAAAAATATATATTTCTTATTTTTGTCATCATAGAAAGCCCAAAGGAAATAGCTATTAATTTTGGAAAAGCGCTAGGGTTTACATTTTTACCTTATTGCTCATAGAACAGGTTTGGTTTGAATATAATTTTTTTCTGAAATAACACCTTCAATGACTCACAAGTGGTAGTGAACCTGAATTCATTTGAGCTTTTGTTTCCATGTCTTTTGTTCTTTACCAGCACAATATTAATAACTTGGAAGGGTGGCAAAAGTTATGCCCTTGGTTTTAACAAAGTGAAGTAATTGGAGTATTAAAAGCAAGATCACCTATGTTAGTTTTTCTAGTTCAGTTAAAGCTTGGTAGCAAAACTAAGGTGTTGTAGTATATCATGCCAATCTCTCTCTGATCACAAGAATTTCTAAACTTTCTATGTAATCATGTTTTCATGGCTTTTAATCTTAGAAGAATATGAAGATGGATCCTGGGAACTCTCCACTATCCTGAGTTCAAGGAGATCTTCACTTCTCTTAATTTCTTTGCTGCCTTTCTCTTCTTGATCATTTTACCCACCAAAAAAAGTTTCCATATCCTGAGTTAAATTCAAAACTTCTGGTACGAAAATTTACAATTCACTATATTCAACTATATGTCATTGAAAGGTCTACCTTTGTAATGCTGCTCTGCACTGTAAAGCTACCCTGAAAGCCAGGTGAAGGAGTAGGCTAGAAAAGAAAACCATCAACACAAGAAAGGAAGACAGGAAGAAAATTAGAAAATAGCAATTTGAACAACATATAAAACATAGTTTTTCTTTTGGTTTTTATTTTATGTTCTAATCAACATGACAGTGATTGTTCTGAGCACTCAGCATGGGGGAACATTTAGATTCAAACTTGGCCTTGCAGTTTGACCCTAAGCCCATCTCTATTCCAGATGGAGACTTCAGTAGCCCTTCCATGCCATCCTGGATCCTCCCACTATTCTTACAGACGCACAGAGATAAATTTTCATTTTCAGTCCTCAAAAGCCTGCCAGAACTAATGCAACGAATTCTGGGGTAAACAGCTGCTGCACTCCTGAGCATGGCAGGCAGGAGTGACAGGGCTGCTGACTTCCCCAGGGCATGCTGCCACTCTCTGAATGATAACCAGCAGCACTGGGGGCAGGAGGTTGCCCAGCCTGTACGCAGGCTTTGGCCACTCAGCCCAAAGCCAATGCAATTATTTCAGTGAAACATCACTGATCTAAAAACCACATCTGTTTCTTTAGTTACTAACCTAGAAAAAACAATAGAGACCATATTAGTATGCTGGCTATGGAGACATAAATGCTCATTATAAGATGTTCAAATGTAATAGGAAAAAAGAAGAAATAGCTTGTGGTTAAAAGGCTTCCTCCAGGCTATTGAAATCAAAAAGTAATTATTTATCTTGGTAGAATTAATTACTTCCCTCCTTTTAACTGAAATGTTCCTTAATAATTTATTAATCATTAATTAATTCATTATTGGGTAATAGATGTTTAATATCTTTCCAAAGAGTGCAATTAAACATAAACTAGAGGATTTCACTTTGTGTTTGTGCATCTGTTTTTATTTCCACTAAGATGTTGAAGTACACCTTTGTAATTTTGTTAGTATTATCATTGCACTTGTTGCTTTTGTTTTTTATTGTCTAGAGATGCTCTTCTCTATGTTTGAGGCAATGAATGTCTATAGTAAAAAGATATGGAATTTGCCTTCACAAGAAAATTTAAATAAATATGATGAACCCAAGTGGAAGCCTTTCTTAAGATACAACTTCTGTGAATTTCTGAGGCGTTAAAAATAAAACTTCTAGAATGAGACATATTCAATCCTACAAATGCTGGAATTTCAAGGGGAATAGATAGTAGGAATGATATTGAGTCAATGCTATTTAATTTCATTCATAACTCTTGCACCCCTCATTGTCTTCCATGAGTCATGCAGTTCCACTGATTTCTTTAATGTCTTAATTTTCCCCTGCTATGCCCTCATCTGTTCATTTGAAACATCATCCTAAACTAGACTCATATGGAACCCAGCCAGCATGTATGAAGCTTTAACTTCCACAAGTCCTCAACAGGATTAGAATACTTCAACTGCCACAGCAGTGCAACACCAGATATGGAATATTCAACTCTCTCCAACTTCAACATATATAGAGATTTACTTTGACAGTATCCATAATAATTTGTTTAAAATATTACTTATGTTACTCAGGAGGCCGACAGAATTAGGGTATTTATTAATAGATAGCTCCATCAGATATATTATTGGTCATAAAAATCCCATATGAATAATATCTTGATTTCTTGAAGGATAATATAGTTTACATTATCATGTCCAAATAATTGCTATGCTATATGGGGAGAAAGACAATTTATATGTATGTATGTGTGTGCACATAAGAACGTATGTAGATAGATAAACACACTTAGAAGCTTTTTCCAGTTCCCCAGAAAATACCTGATGATCATCTCTAGCCTCTAGACACCAATTTTGGATCCTTCTTCCCTGTCAAGTCTGAACAACGTCTGTCTAAAATCATTATCAAAAACCAGTATGACACAAATCTCCTCTCAAACCATTTCATTATACTACATAATTAGACAGCATTATCTGAATTCTGTCATATTTATTATGAATAATATCAGATATACAAAGTAGGCAAGGTAACGTTCTTATGACACCTAGAACATTTCTTTTCAATGACAGTGCAAATATAACATTTTTTCATAAGCACAGCACACTCAGAGAGTATCCAAGAAATCCTTCTCTAATTTTAACCTGTAAAAGGAAGAGATCAGTTGAGTGATAGGCTGAATTCATACCAATATTACCTGAAAGTTTCATTCAATGAAAAGATTTAGAGGGAAAAAACCAATAGCTTAATTTTTTTTAATTACTAAGATTTAGATAATGAATTCAATTCCAGCTTTATCTTGCTCTGTAAAAAAATAAGGAAAGAGACTAGTTCATTAGGCAATCCAAGAAAATCATATTGTTTTGTCTTTTAGCTATACAATTCACTACTTCACCAAAAATCTGTGCTTCATTAGGATTAAGTTGTAGAGCATGTGATTTTTTCCAGTAATGGTGTTTCATTTGCCAGCTCACACTGGAGATGTTCTGCACAAAGCAGAACTAAGAGACTCAATCTAAATCATTGAGGTACGTTTTCTGTTCTTTACTAAACTAGAAGTAACCCAGTGTAACAAACCAATCTGCTTCCTCTTCATGGATACTTTAGCAATGAATGATTGGTGTTATTTTCCTCAACATTTTGGGAATTTCAGGCAACTGAAGAGTATGTTCTATCTTTTCATATGTCACAGCCAGGTAAAATAGCAATATTGTATTACCTCCCATTGGGCGTGCTGCTAGAGAGAAGTGAGAAATTAACATGTGGCTGTAATATATGCCAATGTAGCATTTGCAGCTGTTAATAGACATAAGATTAAAGTATAGAGAGCTGGAAAGATACCAGCTTTCACAGGTCTTGTTAAAAATTCTTGCTTCCTGTCACAGCATTACCACTCTGCAAGAATTCCAGGATATGACTGGGCTAAAGCCTTGTCCTATCCCTTTAGATACAGATTACAAAAAACACTCTTTCCAGCTCAGCTTGATGGACAAATTTCCACTCAATCTTTTTTTTCTTTAGCTTGCCCTAACTTGTACCAGCCTTATAAATATGGAAGAGATTGGCAAGCCTAAAATTAAATCTACCAACTTCATCTGGTTTGCAAGCAAAATAGAGTGCCCCTCTGCTCTCTCTGTCTGCTTTGCTGCTGTGAACAAAAACAAAAAGCAATGTGAATTGCAAGCATCCCTCTCTTGAAACTTGGTGGTGTCAGAGTGGTGCCAATGCAATCTGCATATCTGAGGAACTTCAAAGGATTAAAAAGTGAGTAGAGTGTCTTTTAGTCTTAAATCTGTCACGTTGTCATCAATCTGCTTTAGGTTCCCGTCTTTGCCTGCTTTTTCATTGAATTCCAGGTAGGACACATCCTATTCTTTCCCCTTTTCCCTAAAAGCAGCTGCATGAACATTGAAACATGCAAGGAAAACATCCCCTCTCTTGTACCAGAACAAAAGCAACCTTTCTAGAGAAAGCATGAAAAACTACTACAATGAAAGTCTTAACTAAAGCCTACATGTCTGGTACAGAGCACATTAAATTTTCCAGAATGAAAAAAAGGATTTATAATCTTATTTCTATATAGAAAAACACACAATAGAGAACCCAGGTATAGATACTCCATTGAAGAAAATTTAGTCATCAGATTTGAAGAAAAATCTATTTACTAAGAAAATAGAGATTCCTTTAATAGGAATTCCCCCGAGATTCCTCAGGGTCTGGCATTTCAGGAAAATTTTGTTGCATTTTCTTGAAGGTTGTAGCAACACCAAAGGTGTTCTCTGGCATCAGAGGAAAACCAGTATCAAAACCCTGTTCTGTGGCACAAATTTGTACAGGAATGTCTCCATAGAACTGTTGCAGTAACAGCCGCATAAAGTAATAAACATTTAATGAATATTTTATAAATAATACTAACCTAGAAACTCATCACCCTCCCCAAATCTTCTCATTTGAACTTTTCTCTAGAATATTTATTTTTCTGCTTTATTAAAAATCACCACATCTTACAGAATGCTGCAAAAATTGGAAAAGTTCCATAATATTTATTAAAATGTCCTGTATTGGACAGCTTTATGCAAGCTGGTTTTAATTCAACTTAAAATAGAGGGACTTGTCTATAAAAAATCTTCATGATGCATACTATGGAAAAATCTGACCTGCCTCTCAAATGAATCCATGCTGCAAGTCTTCCCAGCAAACTTCACTACTCGTATGTGTGGTGTTATATATTTAGAACAATTTACAAAAGGTGGTCCTTAAACATGGCGATCCCTACTCAGAATAAAAATATAAATTTAGCAAGCTGCCTGTAAATAACAAACAAACAAAAAAAACCTGAACAAACAGCAGATCCAAAAAGAGGTTGCATAGAAGAAATTCAGCTAGTTAAAAGCAAAAAGTAGCTTAATGAAGAGTTGTGTGCAATAAATTGAAAGTAAAGAAATGTCAACTTTTTTTTGGGAAGTCCCAAGATATATTTGAGAATTTGGAATTTTTGTGATATTTGATAATCCTGTTTTTTAAACCAGAGAATATTTTTAAATTTATTCATCTCCTTATTAAAACTCTACATTAAGCTGGAAGCAGGATTTCCTTTACATGTTCAAACTAGGCAGCTGCAAATTCTTACCCAAAGTCTTCTGGCTAGTTGCAGCACTTCAGTTGCAGCAGTCTGTTCTGTGTAGATTCTCTAGTTTTTAATAATATTTGAGTTATAATACTGGTCTTGCATCAGGTTAGAAAGTAGTGTTGGAGATTTACAGAGTATGCCTAAACACAGGCATCTAATCCCTCTGGGATATCCTTATACCTGATATAGTCAGAGAGGGCCCTTCTGTTATAGCTCTAGGATACCACAAATATTAGTACAGTCCATGCTCAGGCAAGTAAATCATGCCCTAAAGTCTCCCTCCTCCATCTAATCAAGTTTTTATGAAACTTGCAGAAACCTAATACATCTGATACTTTTGTCTGTCAAATTTTGTTTAAATCTACTAACAGTTTCAAACACACAAGGCATGGTGGTGTCCCAAGACTCATTTACTTATGAAATCATGTTCAAATGCCACACTGAAATAAAGTGCAAACACTCCAACCCACAAATGTTAGGTTAGGAGCAAGCATGAGGAAATAAGCTCCATTGAACTTGTAGGAGTTCATCTGCAGATGCCCCTCTAACATCTCATTAGTCTTAGCAAGCTGCAGATGCTCATGCAGAGCTGCAATAACAGCCCAAGAGCTTGTAGGAGTCCCATGGGGCTTCACTTGGGTTTCTTTTTCATTCTCTTTGCACAGCAGTGAATAGCTCACATTCAGCGTGTATCCTCACACCTCTTGTGACTCAGACAAGACTGCCTGAACTGTTAGTGTAAAAAAAATATGATTACTCTTTAAGGGTGCTTGCTTCTGAAAAGCTTATGCCACATATTTTTCAATATGTTTCTTATGTATGGATAATAGACCTTCACCTTTTTTTTAAGTTCCCAGGTCAACAGTACCTCCTACAAAAGGTGATGGTTATATCATCATCCACGATTTTGTTTTCACAAGCCATCCACGCCTTCTGTTCACTAACACCTGGTAGCATAAATAACAACTGAAATAAGTTGCTCACTCTCCATAATCCCCAGTAAAACTCTGTAGATTAGCTATCTGAGCTATGTTATTTGCTATTTTATTTGAAGAATTATTTTTTAAAAGAGATATTTTTAACCTACCTTGATATATGACTCGCTTGACACTCTGACCTAGTCAGCATGACTGGTGTTTGTGCATGCTGGCTTTATCAGAGCATTGACACAGAAAGAGTTAATTATGTCTGTACATTGCCAATTAATTGGTTAGCAAGATCTTCTGCAATTCAAAAAAAAAAAAAAATAACAAAGGCAAAAAACTCAAACCAGAAAAAAAACCAAACTAAACCAACCAACACCATCCAGAAAACCAAACAAAACACACACACACACACACACTGAAAAAAACAAACAAACAAAAAAAAAGCCCAACAACCAAAACAGTAATTTTGCCATAGTTCCATTTCTTTTCCCATGATTTGGAAGGTGAAGTTAAATAACACACTAAAAACCTGACTGCTTCTGAAGCTAGAAGCTGCAGGCTGTTTTATGGGAATCTTTAACCATAAACCACATACTGAGCCCTGTAATTTGCTTACACTGCTTACTGGGAAGATGTGTCCCAGGGATTTTAACCTGACATTCAAAGGGTTCCAAGGACTCTTAATTATTTCCAGAATATTGACAAAAATATATATGGAAGCAAATTGAAAAAGAAAAATAGAATACCCAAACACACTAGTTGCTTTACCAGAAGGAGAAAGTAGAACTTTTTTTTGTTTATCGCTGGTTTGAAAGATGAGAATGCAACTCATTTTCACCAGACTTTCTGGAGTTTGGATTGGGCTGACAAAGTTGAAAAGAAAAATCTGTAAATCTTATAGCCATATATGAGAGACTTAAAATTTTAGTCTTAGATTTTTCCTCATTATAACAATAAAGAAAACAAAAGGCCACAGATCTCTTCACTTGTTTGTGCCAGTGAGATCAGCTTCTGTTTTCTACACAGATGATTTTCCATTTCTTCCATTTTTCTTTTCTTGCTGTTAAAAAATCCTCTTTATTCTTCTCCCAGACTTAAAGATCTTATATTTTATTTTAAAACTTTCAGTCTTACTAATATTAGTTTAAAAAAAATTCATATCTCATTTCCTTTTAAAATTCTGAAAAGTCATCAACACTTATTCTGTTTTTCCCAGGCTGTGGCTTCAGACCAATTTGTAGTAATGAGGGCTTGGTACCCAGCTCTATAGAGAACAATTTGGATAATTTATGTAAACAGACATAAATATTATGCAACATTTAAAAAACATTATAATAACAGTGGAGCTAGAGAGAGACATCCTAAGTCAACTGTCTTGCTCTCTGGAGATGCCTGTCTCGTTCACAGAACCTTGGATAACTGGAAGCAACTCCTGCTGCCTCAGTTGAGTGCTTAAGAGTTAAATGGGATGAATCCTGTCCCTGTCCTAAGTTTTTTACTGAAACACAAATGTTTTTCAAATAGTCTTTAAAAGAAGATATATATAATCAAATCTTTCTAACTCGCTCATAGCAGGGGAAAAAAACTCAAAACATTACCATGTCAGAAAACAGGCTAGAGCAGGTGATTAATGGGGCACAAGGATGTTCCAAGTCTTCAGTGCCCAATTTACACAGCTAAAGACTGGGTCTTTTGTCATTAGATCTTTCCTGGATTGATATTTCTCAAGAATCAATTATATTAGCAACTTTTTTCCTATTATTTGTCATATAACAGTTTAGTCTTTTTTTTGGATGCATGAAAGAAAAAACATTTTTAAAACAATAAGGTAAAAATCCCTGAAATTCTCTGCAAATTAAAGCCATATTGTGCTATGTCTCAGTTGATGCTCAGAAGAACATAGGGCACTAATTTAAAATATTCTGTCTCTACCAATCCAGTTTGGCTTTTTTGCATCTGATTGACTGTGGCATTTTGGTCAGCAGTATGTAAGAAAATGTTTTCTAGACAGACTTCTTATGCACAGATTCTAAACTTATTCTGCAGTCCAGACAAGACTGCATGAATCACATTTTCTTCCTACTTTTCTTTCTCTCTGGCTCTTCAAAAAGATCTGTTTCTCACACAGACCCAGAGCTTGGGGATTCACATGCTTTATACTAGTTCTATTTTCTTATGTATTGACTTTCTTTACTTCTATTGTCTTCTTCACATGTAAGTCTGGTGATACACAATTATTTTTAAGAATATACTGGATGACCAGACATTAGTACTAATCCTATATTCAGAGATTTTGTACCATTTTCACAAGGATTATAGGAACCCAGGAATAGGCTAATCTAAATACACATATTCTGATAAATATTTCATGAGTTTCAAAGATGACAGACATCTCATCTCTCAGTTGCCCTGCTGGTAATAGTAGAGTTAAATTTCAGACAGAGATGACAAGATCATACAAGACAAATTTAGTTCTCCAAAGGTGTGACATGGTGAAAGATTGAAAGATAATTCACTTCAACCCAGGTAGCCGCATTCCAGATCAGTGATTACTGCTTGCCTTTTTTTTTTTTTTTTTTTTGGGTGGGGAAGCAATTTTTCAATTATTACCAGTATTATACACTGTAGGCAAACTGAAAACTCAGAATGAAATTTCAAGGGAGATATACATTTCCTCATCAGTATTCCCACTCAAATATAGCTACACCATTTAAATTGTCAATGTACCTAAATGCTACCTGAAAACCCATTCAACACATAGTTTTTTTTCAAGGTATAATTAATTTCCATGTCTGTGTTTGACAAATTAATTGCTATGCCTGTGTTGGGAACTGTGGTTGAATTCAAATTAAATCTGAACAAAGCAAACAAACTATAAAAAGAAAAAAAGGGAAAGGTTTTGATTGAGAGAAACAGTTCAGTGAAAAGTTAATGTCATCCTCTAGAATTTTGTTTACACCAACAAGAGCTTGCAAGGTGCCCATCAGCAGAGGGGCCTTCAGCGACAGCATCTTCCTGACCCCTGGGCACCCTGTGCTGGACAGGCCTTTATTCTGCACTGGGGGATCTTGTGGGCAGCCTGCCCACCCCAGCAAGGATCTGCTTGGCACTGAGGTCTGCCTGTAAAGAAGCACTAGGTAGAATGACTCTAAGAAAAAGATCTTATTAGAACCTTCAGTATTAGAATCCTTATTAAAATGCACCATAATGTCAGGGGATATGATATGATGATATGATGTGATGATATGATATATGATGATATGATATGATATGATATGATATGATATGATATGATATGATGATATGATATGATGATATGATATGATATGATATGATATGATATGGGGCTGCATCATTATTCTAATCTCAAAATAAAAAGTTATTCTGCTGTCATCCTTCTTGGGCTTTGTATACTCTCTCTATGCATAAGATCTGCAATCACTCCTTTGGTATTGTTGGTATTTACTGGGTAAATACTTTTAAAAATCTGCTGAAGTCACAATAACTATAAACATCCTATCAGGTAAGGAAAGAGTTAAATACTGTGTCGGACTCAAAGTATAAATGATTGTATCAGCTGATGTCTGTGTCAAATACGATGTGATTTGCAGAGCTGCACGTGAGAATGTCAACCTTCTTTGTTCCCCTTTGTAGTCTAGTGACAGTGACTTTATACAGTCTAGCAGCAGTGTCATGAATATTCTCAGGAGTAGGTGGATGGCATATTCATTGAGAGCTGTACAGTGGATTGCATACAAAACCAACAGTATTTTTGAATAATGTTAGTACAACTGTGATATGTCTGCCACCACTTTTCATATTTTAAACTCATTTGTCTCCATTTGAATCTTAGCTATGTTTATCAGAAGCTCTTGTTTCAGCTATGATGACATTATTTTCCTGGTAAGAATCTCTGAATTTGTTGAAAGAAATACATTTTAACCTGAAATAACCCCCGTGCTATATAAACAAGGGAAATAGCCACAGAAGAGCTTAATTGATCTTACATATATTTTTGTTCAAAATAAGTGTCCTGTGGGTCAATTAGCAGGCTTAAATGTAGCATCCACAGGAACTCTGCAAAAAGCAGGTTCCGTCTAAATAAGACATGAATTGTCTGTCCAATCTGACAATCTATATAAAAACCATTTAGCAAAACCAAAATTATCTAGTTCTCCTTTACTCTGTAATTTAAGACATTATAACGAGAAATCACTACAGTAGTGGTTTGGCAGATAAACACAAGGAAGGACTTGTGGTTTTAACATAAACCTGCAACACAGGAAAAGCGTTTTCTATTTTTGGTCTGGGCACTGACTTCTTCAGTACCCATGGGTGATTTGCAGTTCCTGAAAGGTGAGTGTCCAGGGATCCCAATGACTTCATCTAGGATGTGGTCACTCACCATTTCTGAAAAAAATGCCTTGCTTTCTTTATAGTTTAGTTTTTCTGTCAATGAAATGATGCTTTGAGATGGTCAGTTTGGTGCTGAGCACCTAACTCAACTTTTAACTTTACTTCGGGCTCAGGACTAGAATAAAATGGGAAAAATAGTAAATGAAATATTCACACAAATTTTCACCATCTACTAATGCCTCTACAAATCAGAGATGTGTTATTGAATCCCCCTAAAAACTTTGGTGCTATTTTCAATTGTTTTTCACGGCAGTGGGTAGTGGGTTGTCCTTTCAGCAACCTTGTACTTCAGGAATGAGGCTCTTCTCCCAACTCCTCAGAACTGCAATTGAGAAATGATGCATTAGGATCATAATCAATTATAGTGATTAGGTGAAATTATGCATTAGGGTTAAAATCACCCTCTTGTGAACATCTTTCATCTTGAAATTCTTGGGATAATACTTTTATAAAAACTTTTTAATACAATTTTGTTTCCAGTGTTCAGTTCCTGTATGTCTTACATATGGTATCCCACACTCATAAATGTATACAATCACACACAGAATGTAGGTGCATTTTTAGCTGTACACACATATGAAAAGGTTTAAATTTAACCAGAAATGAAAAATGGGACATCTCTGGAGTATTTATTCTACCTTTCTTATCAATTTTTATGTAGGTACAGGAGTATTTAATTCGTTAGAAATTAATTTATATTGCACTAGTAACAAAACTCCAACACAACAATCTATGACAAAAGATGAGTACCTTGTCAGTACTTAGAAATCTTCCTGTTTGATGTTCCTTTCTCAAGATTCTCATCTGGTTTTTGAGGTACCTGTGGTAAAATTACGCATAAAGAACATTTTACCAGTTTTGAGATTTTAAAACTTTTTCATCACCCTCCCAAAAGACTGTCACCTGTAGTTACCCTTGTGAGCAAACTTAAAATATGGAATAATTTATTATAATATATAATTTATTATTTATTTCTAATATTTATAATAAAATATTTTTAAATTTCTGAAACACTCACTGCCAAAACATACTCTAAATCACTTCAGTGGTTGATATGTCTCCCCAGAGAAAAACATTATTAATAAATGTAATTAATTTAGTGAGGCAATATATACAAAGATATGCAACAGTGAACTCATTAATTTCTGTTGTAATAATTATTTACAAATATTCATCTCTGTTCCGGAGACATATTAATGAGTTGGAAAAATGTTTACATTGTATGATTGGCAGAAAAATAGCTATGGGCTTTTGCCTTCAAAAATAATACTCTTTTTCTTGCTTTGAAACAGAAATGCCAACTTGATTGCACCTGAGTTAATGCAAGAGTTGCAGTTTTCAGTCAGCCCAAAATACTAATAGATTTACATAAAAATTATTAAATAATTTAGGCTAAAAGAAGAATGTCTGTCAAAAAAAAATGTCATTTTGTCATTTCATTTTCATGTAATATCTTCACTGATAAGGTTGCCTACAGCTAATTTTTGACAGGGTTGAGAGCTGAATTAGGTTTCAATTTGTTATGCCTGAGATATGTTTGTATTTGTTTCACCGAGACAAGTGCTGTTGACTCTATATAATGTAAACTTTTCTTTTCTGTAAATCTTGTATTGTTTTCATGGTTTTGCAGCTTAGGCTATTTTCTGAGAATCTTTTATCCCTTTTTTCTAGACTTTTCTTAGAGTAAACTACACCATCAATAACATGCAATAGATGAGAAAGCGTTCCTTTGACTAATGCTTTCTTTCAGAAGGTATCAATTTACTAACTCCGTAGAGAATTTCTGCATAGATTGAAAATCTCAACACTCTCAAATGTTGAGTCCAACATTTGAAAAGCATATTTTAATTGCATCCTTTCACCACCATTCTCCAAAAGATTCCTTACACAGAATTCTGTCTTTCCATACAATGACTACTGTTGAGTGGACAGTATGAGAATTTCTTTCTTCTTCCTTTTTTTTTTTTTACCATTTTTGGCTTCCTGCTACATGTTGCCAATTTTCTGGTATTTGCTCAGATAATTTTATATGGGGAATGTTGACCCAAGATCAAATCATGTTAATGGACTTCATCAAGGGTGGGATTCAGTTGCCTAAATGCAGGCACCTCATGCCATTTTTACCCTCTAGGGTATCCATAATATCTGCAATGAACTAGCAGATAGGCCATGGGCCCCTCAGGATACCCAGCCTTTCTGGAGAGCCTGGTGCAGGTCTGGCACATATCTTTAGAGGAAAACCCTTAACTAAGGAAGAAACAACATCCCCAATTGTTTTCTCACAACATATATTTTTGAGTCTCTTACTGAAAATGCACAATGCCATAATTTTGTCTGTTATGCAGTGTGTAATTATATTTTAAGGTTGTTTGCTGATTCTTCAGATTTTAGTCTTATTTAAGGAAATTGAATCTTTATGGAAACACCCAGATCACATTTATGCTGATGTCAGTGATGACATAGATACTAGAGCAAGCAATAAAATAAAGAATCTCACTAATATGGATTTCACTATGTTTATAAAATAAAACAGAACCTTCGCAGTCAATTTACAGTCAAACTTACCCCCTAAAATTTTTCAGCATTATGAGGTCATATAATGAGACAGCACTGTAGGGTTGTTTTTGCTAAAACAGAAAGCCACAGTTACAGAAAGGTTTATGTTAGTAAAAATAAAACAAGACACAAGAGAACTGTTTGCAGATAAAGTATCATTAAGTCACTTACCCATAAAGGCAGTAAGTGACAGCAATAGAACATAGAAAACAAGAGATCAGGGTGTAATAAAAGTAAGCCACACTATTTTTTGTAGAGTTTCAACATATGTACTGTATTTTTTATGAATTTTAAGCATGAATGGAATTCTGTGCTTGCCTAATTGGGGCTTCATATTGGCTATAGGCCAGTCAGGACTATAGGGACTCAAAGACTAATAACACTACAAACAACTCTATGTTCTGTACTGCTTACTATCCATTTTTAGAAAATGAACAGAAAATTTGGGACAGCTATGGTGTGTTGAGTTTTCTCTTGACATTTGAAGCTAGATGCTATATATGTCTTGGTTTTGTGTCAATCAGTTACTTCAATTTCAAATATTCCTCTGAAAAAGTAATGGATTTGAAATTTTAGGCTGACAAAAGCAGACCTGTATTAAAGGTGTCAATAACTCTGAAAGTGGGTATAGACTTTGCCAGAAAATTTGCTATTGGAACTTTAATTAAAATGATGTATAAATAAAAAGAAAGTAGGTACTTGAAGATGCATTCTTTTCACCCAAAGTGATACTTGAAGTGGTACTAGAGGTATGAAATACTAAAACTGTTGTAGCTGTAAACTTTTTTTTAATGCAACTATTTCTTAAACTCCATTTCAGAGCATTACTTTTGTCTTAAAACTGTCTTTTATTGGAATTAAGCAAACACAGTTTTCAGAAAACTGAAAATCCATACAGCTAGAAACAGCTATATTATGAATTTTAACAGTTTGTAAAAATTTCAAATAGTTTGTAAAAATTTCAAGTATTTTCATGAGCAACAAAGCTAACAAAGTTCCCTGTAGGTTTATATCCTATATATGTCTTATCCATTGTCTCACAAGGATTGGTGTTCACAGCAGTTTATTCCCACACAGAATCTTTCTGTCTGAGAAAATATTTGAGTTCATGGAACACAAGATACTTTCATGAATTTAATCCTACACACAACACATACATAAACAGCACAAATCTCGTAACTGTCAAATCCTTAGGAACTTAGTTTTATACTTCTGATAATACACATTTGTTCTTCAATGTCTGACCCTAATTTTAATTCATTGTGTTGTATTGTTACTATACCCAAGTCACTTTTGGGTTTTCCTAATCAGTCTCTTGAATAGCATTCTTAAAGAGCTAAAATAATTTTTTTTTGCTATTTGCATTACTTTTATAGTAAAGATCATAGTAAAGAACATGAAGGAAAAGAGGTGCACTTTCTTATTTTATTTTTTTTAACCAAGGTGTATTCAAATAAAAAATAAAATCTAAAAAAGTTAAAATGCTGGAAAGGGAAAATACTGAAGGTGCAGCCAAAGCAGTCTCCTGTGGCTCTCATATATACAGCTCTTGTCCTAAGGCTGGAGGACTTAATCTCAAAGATCAAAAAATATTTCTTCCTTTTTCCTATTGCAGCATATTGTCAAAAATGCTAATTAAGCTGTATTTTCCCAGTGACTTTGGCTGTTTAGAACAATAAAGCAAAGGCTGTGCACTGTACATTTCAATGAACTTCCAACATGAAAGCTAGGAGCAAAGAACTATCTTGGAAGGTAGAACAGGCATGGAAAAGTCAATTTTTATTTAGACATTAATAAAATTATGTTGTGGATATCATCTGTAAACATACATCAAGGATATGGCCATGCACCAGGAGGAGCAATGGCAATGAGTAAATCAGTATCAGCAGACTCACTCCTGAGCCATTTCTCTGGTGTTCAGATACAGCAGGGGCAGGCCAAAGTATCATTTGGGAAATGATACCTCAGCCAGCATGCAATGACATTTTCAATATTCTTCCTGCTCCCTCCTGCCTTGAACTTTTCATTACACCTCCCATTTAGCTAATTCAGATTGTATTACTGGTAATGCTAATATTTCCATATTTCCTCCAAAGTACATTTTAAAGCAATTATTAGAAACTAGCTTCCTATTTCACTTCTTATATCAAAGTACAAACTCCATCATTTTAATATAATTAAAAAATCCATTGGCAGTCAAGGCATGCCACAGATGGAACACTAATCAGTTCATATTTTCCTGATGAGAGCTATGTTTCTGCTCAATTTTGACCTGAAGAAAGTAAGAAAATAATTAACCCTCCATCCCCTGTATTCTGTGACACTGGAAAGAAATGCTATGACACAGTATAAGCAGGCATTATGACCTGAGAGATGCAGAAGCAGCACAGTGACTACACTGTACATGGCCGTGAAACAGAAGACGTTGACAGGATTAATTACAGCCTCTCCACATGAACTCACAAATCTTGTCTTCTGGAAGCCTCAAGAATTGTTAATTTCAAATCTAAAAATCTGGTGAATCTGCTGGTATTTCTCATTTAGCTTAGAAAGAAAGATAAACCACAAATTCTTTAACAATCACTGACAGGTAGTACACAATGTTGTGTGGGTTTTTTTTTTTTTAAAGTTTCACTATATTTGCCCTTCAAAATCCCTGTTGCTTTCATGTGTGGGAAAATATGCAATCAGGTTAAACACTGAGTAAACTGATACCAGTAATAAATCTTGTGTCTACAGAATGAATCTTAAGCCTAGGGTAAAATAGTAATACATTACCTGATCAGTTACAGAAACACTCAAGTAGGATGAAACAGAGTAAAACAAATACTGGAAATACTAGATGAAAAAGGTTATAAAATGAGCTGTTTTCTTTAGTGTCTTGGAAGTCAGGATATCAATGTTAGAAGTTGAAATTAATCAGGCTAAAAACATGTACCAGAACTGAGATTCCTGGAGTCTCTCTGGGCAGATCAGAACACTTGAAAGGAGTGAGCCAAGCATCAAGAAAGGAACTATATAGTCAACATCATTAACAATCATGATTTTACCACTGGCTTCCCTCTATTAATTATAAAGAGATAAGAAAATAGTCAAACTTGAAAGAAAAAAAAAATCTTTTGTTCCACTATTTACACAGCTGTAAACCTTCCAATTCATACTCTTAAAGCCAGTTCCAAATGAAATACAACTCATTAATTGCTTCCCAATTCACAAGTAGAGCTTCCAGGAGAGGGCTCCAAAGCAACACTAGTACTCAAGGGAAACTGCCCAAACCTCACTGTCCCACTTTGAGAAATAATTAATTTTAGATTAATTATAGGTCTCATGCCCTTCTGCCTACAAATGTGAGTATGACTTACACTCAGATGGAAAAATGAAAGCTATGATCAGACATGGGCCATTAATGTTTGACTTAGAATAATACAGCTAAAATGGAAATATAAAAAAAGATAAAAATCATAATAAACCCTCATTACTACTTTAAGTGGTATAAAATGTATATATAAATAGCATAAACATATATATACGTAACATAAAGAATAGTTAATATAGAATAAGAAAACAATTATTGTCCATATATTTCCCTAAGACATACATTTCTGTGTAAACAAAAGCTGTCTAGTTCTTCTAGGGGATTAACACTGACTATACTGTTGTCAACAACTGGGAAAAGGGAAGACCAAGGGATCCAGATAAACATATGAGATATTTGAAGAGTTTTAACTAATGATCAAACCAAAATAATAGTTAAACCTTCAAATGCTTCAATGCTTTAAACATTAAAATGAGACATAGCTTTAACTGAGATTAAATAGTTTAAAGCATGCCATTTTTAGTCACTGATTCTTTTACTATTAAGATTTGTTTCAAGCATAGGTATTGAATGGCCAAAATTTGCACTTAGGATATTCAGTCTTCGCCAAGCAAATAACATTTAAATTCAAATTTTCTTAGATGTTCAGTGTTTTGATTCTGTGTTTAATTTAGCCTCGGCATAGCATCAGATTCAAGCGGAACAAGGATTTAGGTTTGAAATCAGGATCTAGGGTTTGGCTCTGTCTCCAATTAATTGCGTAAAGCTGGCTCAGGGATTTTTAAAAGTCTCTGCTGAACATTGTGAAAGATGGATGAGGTGAAATTCCCAGGCACAAAAAATAGAGAAGTGTAATACGTTACTGTATAATGTACTAAACTCAAAGACACAGCTTATTCCACTCAGACGCAGCCAAAAGAGCCACTGATGCCAAAAATCCCAAGGAAATAAAAGGTTAGTTTTGAATTTTTTGGTTTACTTCCAAATATTTTCCATCTTCAGGCACACAACTAGCCAGAGCATATAAAAAGTGCAGAAACCTAAACACTGAGCCTGCCATGCTGACCTCCCATTTGTAACACCCTTCATGTGATGGGAAAGGTTTCTCCATGCAGTCCCTCCAGCCTCTGGAGCTGCAGGGGGTGACTGTCTGCTGGACCTCACAGTGAATTTGTCACAAGAATGTACATAGCAGCTTGTGGAAGCAGGCCACGGGGCTTCTTATGAAAGCAAAATGGGACACAAAATGTGCATGCCTGTCATGCACTCATCTGTGAGCAACTGCTCAGAGGTGCAAATTTATGTCAGCTGATGCCTGAAGCAAGACAAAAGCAGAGTCCCTGACCTGGACTTGTGTCCTTTAGGAATAGTATGTCTCTGCCTCTCTAAGGACTGTTCTTATCCATACACGACTCTAGTCTTGTGGAAAGTGCTATTTGTATATTCTGGGGTCTTCATGACAGACTCACCCAGTTTTCAGGTGGTACATTTCAAGTGAGTTAATGCAAGCTTCTGTGTTTTGAAAACTCCTTGTAGCAACAAGTACAACAGCCATCCTCCAAGACCTATTTGTGAAGCATGTGCATTTTATTAAAGCTTATCTCATAATTTACAATGCCATAAACAATGTTGAGTTACTGAATGGCTGATCAACTATTGGAAATGCTGAATTTTGAAGAAAAGATACAGACGTTAACATTACCAAAAAAAAAAAGGCAAAAACAAAAGTAACCAACCAAACAAAAAAAAAAAAAAAACACCAACCCAAAAACAACAACAAAAAGAAAATGACAAAAAAAAAAAGAAAAATGAAAAGGAAACAAAAAAACCCAGAACAAATCAACTTCTCCCAAAAAAAAACCGTTCAACTATGTCTTTTGAAACATATTTCCTGATTCTTATGAATCCCAAGGTTCACTAGGCTAAGAAACCTAAAGCATGTTTCTGGGAAAACAGCTATTTCTCTTCAGATGCTTCCAGACTTAAAACCTCACTCATTTAAAATGGTTTTGGATTATTTCAGTTCCTCTGGTCAACCATCTATAAGGACTGAGTTAATCCATCTGAACCTTTCTGCTCCATCCAAATGCTATTTAACTTTTTGATCTGACAGTTTAATGCTGTTCCATCACAAAATATATGTTCTCACTGAAAACAAACATTTTTCATATTAGCAATAGAGACAACTTCAAGGGATGAGGTTATCATGAGGCAATTACACCCCAGAGGGATTACAGGCACTTATATCATGATAACCTTATCTTTAGTGTGCCTTATTAAATAATTACAAGACTGCCACAGCCAAATATAAATACTCACAAGCTTCCCAGCCATGGGCTTATCACTAAATAAAGGTAAATGTTTATGTGAACCTGGCAACCTCTACCACTCATGCTAAAGCATCTAAACAAATCAGCTTTCCATTTAAATGACCACAGACACTTAATGTTGAGCTGGGCTTGCTCTAACAGGATGCTTGCCATTGGAGTGTGGCTTGCACAGAAGACTGATGTCTTTCTCCAAATTTGCAGAATTTTTTAGATTGGAAGAGATCTTTAAAGGTTCACTCACTACATTATGAGCCCCTGCCCAAGTCCTTTGATATGTATAGGCCTATGCTGATAGAGTTTATATAAAGAATATCTCTGACTCAGGAAATCATTGTTCATAATTTTGTTTCCAATGCTGTTGTCAATATTTGTGCTGTCAGTAGCTCTATAAGAAGCCAAGCCTCCTCATTCCACCCAGAACTGTGGCAGAACTGTGGAAGAACTGTGGCAGAACTGTGCAAATGGTACTCCTGGAAAAGTAGAAATGAACATTTCCTATGCATATATATTCGAATTTCAAAACCATTGGATTTGTTCATGGTGACAGACTTTTCCTCTCCACTTGCAATTAAAATTTTAGTGTCTGAATTTAGTGGCAAAACTAAATTTTAAACTTCAGCAATCTAATACTCACCAAAGATAAATTAACATTGATACGTGATAATTTCACCTGGTACTAGTTGATTTTATGACTGCAATTCAACAAGAAAATAAATTTCTAAATCATTCCCAACATTGATTTTTAATGTGTCCAACCATGTAGTCATATTTCTTTTGAAAAAAATACTTACATTATGCTAACAATGGTAATAAAAGGTAATAATAATAAACCACAGTATGAACAATGTCTCTAGGCTACTCCAGTTCAGTAGTGAAATTCAGATGCAACATATTTCCAAACTGCTTATAGAAAGAGATAAATGTCACAAGCAAGTCACAAGAGCTGGGAACAGTAAATCAATCTGAGAATGGCTGGCACTGAGAACAGAGTAAGTAAAAGCTGTTTGCAGCAAAAGTTTCCCATGTTTCATGGTGTACATAAACCAGTAGATTTTACAGACTGCACAATGAGAATCAGATTAGGAGCAGAATTTCTTTAGCTATCCCACAGGCAGGACTGGGGAGAAGAGAAAACTATTCTCATAAATGAGGAACATGGAAAGGGAAAAATAGTTCATGTTCTCTTACAGAGTATAGGAAGCACAAAACTGCCAGGAAGTAAGAGTTTTGTTAAATGGGGATGGGCCCCTAAACTGTGTTTTTTATGTCTTCAGTGGTTTATATCAGTAGATGCTAACACAATTAACCATGTAACAATAGGGAAAAAAATTGTAAATGGTGGGAATTTGCCCCAATAAGCTGTGAAAATTTAACCTGGTTGAAATTTAAATCAAGATAAAATTATTTGACCCCTTTTGGTTTCCTGTCAACAGATCACTGCCTTCTGGGCATGTGACATACATGAACTTTTCAAGTAATTCAACATGTTGATACATTTCCGCCATGCAGTAATGATTTGAGATAAAATGTAACCATTTTATCACCTTGAATCATAGATCCTACTTGTTAAAATCTATAAAAGTTTGCACTTAAAATCTATTCTTTACCTAAACGTCCATTTCTTTAAGTACATATGCTTATTCAATTCTAAAACAGATCTGGTTAGAAGAGGGACACTTGCGTTTTTTTCTTTTTTCCATAAATCCACTGTGCCTAGAAATGATCAACATGTCCTTTAATTGCTTACAGACTGACAACTACCGGTGTATTAATCATTCAGCTTGCTCAGTACAACAATGCAATTTACACGTCTGTGATCCCTTGTGTCCACTTGTTTTCCTTACCAAAAATAACTCAGAGTGTAACAGCAATAATTCTACCCAGGTTGGGATTTTTTCAGTTTCTTGGCTAGATTCTGCTGCAAGGAAATCTCAGAAATAATTGACTGCTTTGCTTATGTGTTCAACATCACATAAGGAGTGGAATAAAGCTTTTCTTGTCTGGAAAACAAAATATTTTCATGTTATTTCTTTTAAGGGGCAATTCTGCCTGGTTTAAACTAAGATTTCTAAACCTAAGTCATAACCCAATGGCCTTCAGGTCCTTTCCATGCATACAGTAATAATATTTCCCTATTTGTGCCATTCTGGAAAGCTAACTCTGCCTAATTCCCTTCAGAGAGTGGGCAGTAATTTTACACACCAATAGTAGTCAAATTTCAATTGAAATTCAGCAGGAGAATTTCCAGGTGACACTGATATGAGGAAAGTACTGAGGAATAAGGTGCAATTTTTTAGGCTGTGACTTTCCATGGCAATTAAAGGATATGTTGATCAGTTCTAGGCACAGTAGATTTATGAAAAAAAGTAAAATACAAACGTAATTGTCCCTCTTCTAACCAGATCTGTTTTAGAATTGAATAACCCTTCTGTGTCTGCAGTGTACCTGTAACAAGGAATAATAGCTGCAAGTCTATATGTCTTAAATAAAACTTGCAGAATTTTTTGTTATGGATTTGACATTCTTGCAAGTCTAATTTGGCTAGTTTGTAGTCTGAAGAAGCAGCACCTACATAGGTGTGGAAAAGGAAACAGTAATTCTCTGGAGGCTTTTATCAGTAACACATGATCACTACTTCTCTTGTCTCAGTTAACTCTGGTCAGTAAAGAATTATAGGACAGGTTTTTGAGTGGTATCTGTAATCTCTTCAGGCTGCTGATTCAACTCAGACTGTATCTGCCCTATATATTTAACAATTTTCCTCAGATCAGCATGCAGTAGGTTTAGAAGGGCAATTAACTTAGTAGGCAATTAACTCATGTAGTAGCTGTAGTGAAAAGACCTCTCCAATAAATAAAATAATATTCACCAATAAAAAAACAAATAATAATAAAATAATATAATATTCTCCAATAAAAACCTCTCCAAAATAGCGCTTGAATCTAAAAAAAAAATGAAAGAAACAAATGAGAAAAATCCTGGATGGCTACCTATCTGACAGCGTCCATTTAATCCCTAAAACTCCTAATGCATATTTTAAGAAACCAGCATTAAAGTAGGACAATTTATTTTGGATGATGCATGATAAACACATTAAACTTTCAGCACAGTGCCTTTCACCATTCAGTCAAATATGGATTTTTTCTGTGTTAGCTGCATATTTAGTCTTTTAAAGAACATCCACTTTCAATGTGTTTCTGTTTTTACACTCACTAGAGACCTGTGTGAGGAACTGGAGTACACACATGAAACATTCAGGACCAAATGGACCAGAAAGATTACAACACTAAGGAGGACACCTAAATTAAACATTTACTCAGCAATGATGTAATCTTGTCAAACAAACACAAAAAGGGATGACTTAAAAAAGGAAACGATGACATCCAATCTCAGTTTTTTGAAATTGAGGGTTGTGAAAAAATTTCAGAATATTTATCAGCTAATAATGTATGCAGGCATCACAAGGTTCTTTATGCATTTAGACATCTATTTTGATTTCTAATGCAGTTGTTTATGTAAGTAACTATTCATCAGTGTGAATAAAATGTTTTCACCTGTTTCTTCAATTTTTGGTCATTACAGTATAACAGCTAACACATTCACTCAAAGGTAGCACTTTATATAAAATTTATAACAAATTAGTGGTTTTGAAAATATTACCAGATGCTTGCCTCCAGAGCATATATGTGCTGGATACCTAAAAGATAAACAATCCTCAAATCATCAGGATGTAGTTTCAAGACAGTTTATTGTTTGGTATCACTGAAGGACAGACTTAAACGTGTTCAATACACATCCTTAAGGCCAGATTTCAGGAAGACTAATACTTAAAATAATAATTGTTCTTTTTTTACAGCAAAACTTCTTCATTTGAGCTTAAAATGGGTACTGTGTCTTCTGAAGTTTGAGCTTTGAAGGGTGTTGCTAAAAAGTCTGGAAAAGCTGGAGATGAAGTTAAATATATACTTTTACACTAGGGTATATGGAATGATGATTGCTATATAACATATGCCTGAGTTTAATCTAGCTTTAATTTTTAATACATTATGGATGTGGCTTTTAATATGTGTATTTAAATTCTTAGGCTTGTTTAACATAAGACAGTAAAAGTTAACTAAACTTGCAATCTCCTTTGCCTGGAATCCATCCTTATGGATCTGGTTTTGTGCTACACCTTGCTTAAAGACATCATTCCCTTGGGCAGAAAACTCCACTCAGCCCAGAACAACAGCTTTTAGTGTCCAGTATTACGGGTCCTGATGATCTTAAATCCCTTCACAGAACCAGTGATGTGTTTTATCAGCTGACAGACAAATCACAAATTAAGTGGAAGATGTAAACCTGACTACCTATTGGTATCAAGTGAAGTGGTCTGGAGGTAATACTATAGTGTGAGAAGAGACTCAATTCTATTATTTACAGGAGACTGACAGAGCCACTATTGGATTGAAAGAGCCTTAGTCATGGGTTTTTTTCCTTGAGTTTGCCAGAAATTTGGTCCCTCTTCCAGGTGTTTGGGAAATATATTTATATTTATTAGATTCAAAAATTCTTATCTCAGATTAAACCACAGAGAAGTATCAGAACTTGCATGCATTTCCTGCAGTGGAAACAACCTATCTCCCCAAGGCCAAAAGAGCCAGAACTTACTTCTGCCCACCCTGGGAAACATTAGTGTTTGCTGTCAATTCTGTTTTTTATTTGCTATTGAGCCTGAATTCTTCGACATATTTTATCCCCTGTGGCCAAAACCTGTTTAATGTTTTAGCATATCAACATAGAGTGTTTAGGGAAAGTGATTTGATTACTAAATGATGACTCTCATTGCAGTAGCCATTCTTCATCAACCACATCTCTTCAGAAAAAAAAGAGGAACATTTCAAATCTCCGTAGCTGATCAGATTAAAAAGGCATGGAAGGGCACTATTGACATGCATTCCTCAAAAAAAAACTAAAGAAAAGAAATTCTACTATATATAATCCATGGAAGTCAGGTTAAAGCATACATTTGTCTTGAGTACTGAATCTGCCAGTGCAAGCATCAGATCTGGTATTACAAACACTAAAACAAAGGATGCCTATATTATATTTCTGTGTAAGGTAAACTGGGGCTGTATTTGTACTCTAAAAGAAGAAACAGTTGATTAAAACCAACCATCATAATTTTCATAGGCTTTTGGATTTTTAAAATACACATATGAGAACAATACTTCATAAAATTTGCTATACTTTAATGACAATTAAATCCATTTTCTCTTATTAAAAAAGACCCCTTGAATCAATTCTTTCATGTTCTACTATTGGGTTTGCAACTTCAAACTCATGCAATGCTGTTCAAGCCTTTTCATGCCTCACCTAGCAGTAGTAATTCAATTCAATGACTCTGTTGTACTCCACATTGCAGAATGTCAGAATTTGTTTCATGCAATGTCAGTCATGTGCTAATTTGACAAATTATTTCAGATTCAAATAGTGAGAATTCCTTTGAGGATATTTAAGCCCAAAGCCTAAAATACACATTTGCTTCCCAAAACTCATATTTTTTAACCCCAGAACTAGAATGAGCAATGCCAATTTCACTACAAATGTCAATCAAGTTATGTGGGGATTTTTGACCTCCCTTCCAGGAGGAAAATATACCCACAACATAGAGACTGTATTCTAAAACATCAGAGGACATTACTAGTTTTAGGATACTGAAAACTCCAAGCTTTGAAGAAATATTCTCCCTTCATACTAAAACCCATGACATCTGAAAACACAATCCCTACCTCCCTTTAAAAGTTATGTGAACTACATATTTTTAGAGGGTTTTTTAATATGGTCCAACACTTACTAAAGTCAAATATAACATTTCTAATTCTGAAAGACAAATTCATAATTTTGTAAGAGGAAAGCAGCTTTTTTCCTGTTACTAAATGTTAAATCTCAATGCTTGTTTAAGAAGGAGGCAACAAAAACCAGCACACTGCATTGACCCTTAACTTAGCTTTCATCAGTTATTGTTAGCAAAGACCAACATAAATGTTTAAGTCACAAAAAAGATTCAGACTTACAAAATATGCTAAATATCTTAAGCCATTGACTTTTTTTCCAAGGCAATTAAATCTTCTTTCAATAATTTCATTTTCTGAAGTATATCTGATACAGAGACAAACTAGATAGGAAGTGGAACCTACTTGACAATAGAAAAAACAAATTATTAAATCAGTTGATTTGTATTATATGGAAGTCGAACAATGCCTTGAGGAGGCAAGAGCAGAAGGGTGAACTACAGAAAGGCAATTTTTATAATAATAAATACATTTTAACTCACTCATAGCAACATGAATCGCCTTTCAGTCTCTGGCAGTATGAGCAAGTGCGCAGCCACAAGCATTACATCTCTCAGAGCCATTGATTCCATACACAGCACTTATATCATCCAGCAGCATGACCCCGAAACACGTGCCATGGGATTTATATCAGATGTTAACATGCAGGAAGTTTCACTGCATAATCAAAAATTGAGACCTGTAAAACTAACCTTAAACAGCATTGACAGATCTGTTGTCCATTCAGTTCACTCTCACCTCATGAAGCTAAGCACAATCACATATATTTAAAAGATCTTTTAAAGATGATAAACACCACATAAGTGTTAAAAAGCCCACTAGGGAGCCATCAATTTGAAGAAGGGAATTTAAGAGAAAGCATACATGTATATGTATAAAACAATCTCAGCTAGAGGGAGCATATGATATATATCTAGCATAATCTCTCCAGATTTGTAAAAAACCTCACACATCAGACTGAAGGGAAGTTGGTTTCCTCTAGCAGACAGTGCAGCTGGACATGTGTAGCCATAGAAGTTCTACCTTTTGTGGATGGAATATATTACATGATGGGAAATATTTGCTTTTTATTAATGACTTGTATCTGATTACACTGTGGGCAAATCCCGGCCGCGTAATAAAATCTTATTTTTTAAATAAGGTTCTTTTCAAGGCCAGCTTTAAAAATAATAATAAAAAAAGTTTACTTTGACAGAAGTTTTTCAAACGTCCTTTTCTGCTCATCACTATCCATCATATTTTTTTAGGGTCATGTTTTGTCATATATGACATAACTCAATGTGACATTATAGTTCATAAGTTAATATACTCCACTGAGTGATATTGGCCAATGAGTTTGAGCTAGACCTGTAGAGAGCAGTGTACCAAATAAGCAAACTGGGTAATGAACAAAACCTTCAGAAGTCCTCAGATGGTTGCTGTAAGGTTCCCTGTGAGGACTTGATCTTCATTTTTTGCCTGAAGGAAAGCAAAAATTCAATATATTTTGAATTACAAGAGGCCAGATCTCCAACATTTATTCAGTCAGCAGTAGGGATAAAACTTCTATAGGGGAATTCACAAATTTTACTATTTTTTAAAATTATTGTTATTAGTTGAAAACAACAAAGTGGTTTGTTCTTGAATAAAAAAGTTTGTTACTTGAAAAATATTAATCATTCAAGGCCTACCCCATGACTCTGCTGTCATAGAACCACATCTTCTATGTGGTTGATTAACTGTGAAAATTTTATAGGACCTTGCCCAAACCTTTTTACCTCCAGGTCCTTCTGCAAAAGAGACACAGATTTCTACGTGCCTTTAGCTTGCACTATGACTTGTAGCTTATAAGTAAGCAAAATGTCACAGAATCTATCCCACAGTTGCTTCACATGTTCCCTGTCTCTTAACTGGGATTCCAGATTTATTCAGATTGCAGACACACAGCAGTGGGATGCTTGCCATTCGTTCTATAATTCATCAGCCTAAACACTCATCCTTGAAATAAAAGTTTACATTTGGAATATCTCCAAAAGGAGCAAGGAACAAGATGATGGATCATTCTAGACAAGCCTAACAGAACAGGGAAAGTTTAAGTAAACATTTCAATAACCAGGAGTTCTAGGTTGCTCACCTTTATTCTTGAGAGCAATACTTGAGTTACCAGAGTGATTCTGGCAGGACCACAGTTACAAATATGCAGTGTTCATGGCAAGATTATACAGCTGCAGCATCCAACAATTCCTACTGCCATCACCTGAAGCTAAATTTCCCAAAGGTTGTTCCTGCTGAGATAGACATTTCTGATCACGTAATCTAGCACTAATCTTGTTGTCTAATAAACAACAAAGTATTTCTTAGCTTGTTGTAAGTCATGCTAAACCTGATCCATTATAGAAGTTTCAGTCATGCATCATCTCCAACCAAAAACCCAGCAGAAAGCGTAGACTTAATTTGTGACCTCCATGTTTTCTGTTCCTCCTGCCTAGGAGTTGTTTATGTATGTTTTGCTAAGAAAAAAAAAAAAAAGCCATCCCCCAAATAATGAAACCATGACCATCAAAACATTGTTTTCACCACCTGGATATTTCTTTGATTTTACATTCTTCATTTTACTGAGGTGTGTACAATTCTAAGGGATTGATAAGGGAGGAAAAGGGAAATTTAAAGATTGAATCTGGAGACACTGATCTAATCCAGTCTCTGACAAAATTCTATGTTGTTTTTGCAGATTCACAGGAATCAACAGATCCTAGTAAGAAAAGCTAGATTGCTGAGCTTCAGTTGGTTTCTCCAGCTAAGACCGCTATAATTAAAATGTTTCTGGATGTAGATAATGTGAACCAAAATGCATTTCATCAACTCATGGTGAAAAAGTAATTTTTAGGTATGTGCTACAGTGCAAATTAAAATTCAGTTCTAATAAATATACTAAGAAAGAACATGAATATATATATAATTTGATTTGAAAAAGAAAAGAAGTATTCACATGGTGTCTTCAAGCACTGAAAGTTATTTGTAAGAAACTTGTCAGAATAATAGTACAAGGAGTTCCTGATTTTTAATGTCATTGTACAGCATGGCTAATTAATTATTTAGTGAATCAAACTGCCTATGGATAATTCAAAACTAACATCATCTGGATACCAAATTCTCTATCCTAAACCTTCTACCTATTTTCACAGGATATTTTCTGAAATAATTAAAAAAAAAATTGACCAACAGTTATTTTCTTACTAGAAAATATCTAAAAGTGGGTTTAAAGAAGAATATTACAGCACAGATCTTATAGATTTTGAAAGCAGCCCAGAACTGCAACAACTAGGAAAAGTGTGAGACAGTAAAGAAACTAAGAAAGAAGCAGTTCTATTGTGAGTAAAAAAGCACAGACAGAAAAAGTAAATGTTTGCGTGGAATCATACATCAAGGCTGTGTCTTGGTCCTAGTCACAGCATTTATGCTTGTTTCTGAGCCTGATTTTTTTCAGTTTAAGAAAGGGCAATTCCCTTCAAGTGACTGGAGTAAGAAAAGTAGCTTTTCATTCACACTGAAGGTAACTGTGCATTGTCCATAAATAACTCTGAAATCTCATGTTACTTGTGGAGAAATAGGAAGAAATTTCCCTGTTTTTTCATTGCCTCCTGTGGACCCTAGTTGGTATAACTCCTTATTATAAGCAAAAATTCACGAGCCAAGTATAATGAGGATTCTTACTCTTCTTATTAGGAAGCAAGTTTTTTAGGTTGAAGGTGACATATCAGATACTTCAAAGAACTATAGAATCAGTGATGTATTCTAACAGGGGAAAACAAGCATACAAAGCTCTGCAAGCAATAGAGCCATGAAGAAAGAGCATTCCAAGCAGAGTGAAACCATTAGCGTAAATACCACCAGCTAAATAGCAGAGCTTTGGCAACCTAAATCCTGTGGGAATTCTTGGCTTTAAATCCATTATTTTAAATGTAGGAAAAAACTTCTATTAAAAATTACAAGTCTGTACTATTTTCCTCCTGGATGGCTGCAGTTATATATCAATTCTGACATTGGCCTCATTTATAAAGCACTTGCAGCTCCTATTAGCTTTTGTCAAAATTGTCATTACTCAAGTTGGTGTTTGTTGATGATGTCCAAACAGATCTTTATGCCAATGAAGATTAAACCAACGAGGGTTTTGAATAAAGGAACAGATGCATACTGTATACATGAGGAAAGACAAGAGGGAGGTTCTTCACACTGCCATGCCTGTCTAACACTGCAACACCATCTCTTCGAAATGTAAATGTTTAATAGCTCTTTCAAGGAGAGTAAAAACACCTTTGAAAACACACTCCATGAGACAGCTGTGAATGTCCACCCTGTGAGAACCTCTGGTAGGCCATGAGGACAGTGCTGGCCTTTTGCCTTAGCTAACAGACATAACCTAGCAATGAGAGTTTCTACACTGTAATCATCCACCACAGAAGGACAATTGTGAAAACCTTCATGACAACTGGAGGCAGCAAGAGTTTTTTTCTAGTCTGACACAAGTAAGCTCTTCTCCAGATAAGAGTCTTAACGTTGTCTTTCATCTTTGTCTTGACAAATTTAAGAGCTCCTTTCTCTCCAAGGCCAGTAACCACTATCTGATATGTTGTCTAACTTTCACCAAAGTAGGGAAAGCACCCTGCAAGTCTCCTAGATTCTCAGTAGTTCTGGTTCCCTCAAATTATTCTATTGAATAGATAGTATTCAATAGAAAGCATTACTGCTCTGGAAAATATTCATCTGCTGAAAGGAAATTTCCAAAATTTATCTACTGATGTCTTGCTTCCTTCCTATTTAAGAAATATCCTGAAGTCAAAAGATGTGAACAAAAATAAAGTCAAAATATGGATATAACCTTGGATTTATGTTCCAGCCTCTGTTAAGGCAGTTTCTTACAGATTTAGGTTTTATAAATAAAGAACATTCATGTATTTCGGGATTTGTATGAAGAACAAAATAACAGGCTTCAGGACTCACTTCCAAAGGGCTGTGACTTATCCTATAACATGGCAGTGGAACTATAATGAACAGCACAGCTTCCTTTTATGGACCATCTGCATTGCGGACTGGCTCTGGACACCTACACAAGAAGTTTGCTGTAGTCTGATACTTCTCCATCCTGAGGAAGGCAGAGATTGAAATATTTCTAACCTTAGAAAGATGTCTGCTTTCTTGAATCCCACAATTATGGTGAAAATTTCATTTGAACAGACACATCATCAGTTCAGTTCCATCCTTCCAATAAAAATGTGTGAAGAAAATTTTTTTTATATATGTATTTCATTGTTCAGCCCTTATCGGGGTACCTTGGTTTACTTTCTTTAGTTTTTTGGTTTTTTGGGGTTTTTTTTGTATGTTTGGATTTTTTTAAGGATACGGATTTTTTTTTTATAATTTAGGACAAAAAATAGTAGAAGTTATAATTAGATGAAAAATTAGCAATTATTATTTGACTAAAACGTTTGAGATTACTTCTGATGTGTAGCAGTTTTGATCAGATCACAATTTTCAGAATTCTGTAGAAAAATTAGGCTGATTTCTTTAAGAGTCATCCTTTGTATCCTGGCATGTTCCCTTGTGCATTGCCACTGAGTGGGTATTTATGGTGCCACTTGACAGTGCACTTGATCAAACTCTCACCTCATACCTCTACTATTATCAAGGAATAATAAAATTTAAACACAATCTTTTTATCTACAGATAAAACAATTATTGAAAATTTGTTTTAAAATATAAATGAAAAGGAGGAAAGAAAATATCTCTTTGCTAAAACCACAGTTATGAGATGTTAAATAATGCTCACTGAGCTCAGAAATTCAGATATCAGCAACCAGAAACATAATCATGCTTTATATACATTTCAGCTCTGTCTTGGAAAAATAATAATATAGTTTTTCTAAATGAATATTTAAAAAATTGAATCCTTTTTTTTATTAAAGCCTTTTTATTGAAATTTTAATGCATAGCAGAATATCATTCAGCAATATTTTTGTCTTGAAGTTATTGGAAGCCAGGAAACTGGTATGAAGGAGATACAGAGCTCAAAGTTATAACACAGTAAACTGTTAGTATAGAATGCATTTCCAGAACTCTTCCCACTTCATATAAAACACTGACATCTATTTCCTCCTATCATTCAACTAGAGTGATTTAATAATGAGAAAAAAAAAGCTTCAAATTGACTAAATATTCCTGCATGGCTTCTGCAGAAACTAAAATTTAGATATATTTCAACTGCACACCCTCAATAAAATCTTCTAGCATTTATTAAGTGTTTTGTGAATATGAAGCTGAAATAGTGTCTGAAAAACTGTGTTTTTTCTGAGTCTACTGGAACTCAGTGATGACCAGTGATGGCAATGTCATTCCCTGCCATTCCCATGTCTCTATAAGGCCATTTACTGTTCCCATGCAGCCTCTTGGCTTCTGAAAAACAAACGCTGAAATGCCATAAACGTTGTATATTGAAAAAATCACCAAAGATGTCCATTGGAGCTGAGAGTTACTCTTCTGAGCTGTGTATGAGCAGCAGCCTTTTACAGCCATTCATCATGCCCCCTTCTCTGCAGACCTATTGATCAGGCAGATGCAGAAGAGACTAAACAGAAGTGTAAGCTGTTTCCAGTTACAGGTAAATTGATTCTTTAAATCTGTCAAAGAACAAAACATTCAAAGGCATGACAAGATTTGCAGTCACCATTCAGCCCAAACAAGAATGTTATTTATATTGTATGTTGTGGCAATTCAATTTGCTAAACTGGTTATTTGACATTAAAATATAGCACAAGAAAGATTTAAAAGGCCACATTCTGGCATCTTCACTCAAAATGAATAAGGATTTTTCTAGAGGCAGGTGAGGAATCTACAGCACAGAACCAATAGTCTGAATAGCCTGAAGCCAAGCAATATGTTAATGAAGAGTATGATAACAGACTGCAAATATTTTACATTTGTAATCACTGTAGAGTGAAAGAAATTATTAACTTTGATTAAATGTGTATTTTATAACTGAAGAGTGTATAGCTAGAAATAATGACAATAAATTAGAATATATCACAAAGAAACTGCTGACAATTATAGTAATTATGTTATAGGAAATTCTTCAAACTGTTTTCTTGTTACATAGTAATTACAATCTAGATTGGATACCAAAAATAACAGCAGTAAACCTACAAACATGGTACTGGCAGTGAATTGGAGCCGATAGTTTATTATAGCAGATATTTTCTATCACCATTTCATTAAAGGATATTTGAGGGAGGAATGAAGTATCAAAAGAGTGATTGAAATATTGAAATATCAATAACATATTGAAATTTTTTTCATTATGTCACTCACTGAATATTTTATCATTTCAATGTATTTACAAAAAAACCCCCAACAACTAAACACCATCTTAGAAACTTTCTTTGCTGATAAACCAGGCTGAATTCTTTATCTATGTCTTTTATGTACTTTTTTTTCAATAAAACTAAGTCACAACTAAGTGTGACAAGAACTTGCAAATCAGGATGGATTGGAGAATAAATCATGAGAAGAGAAGAATTAGTTTTTGTTGTTTTTGTTATTTTTCTCATCCTTATAGTGGCAAACAGTGAAAAAAACAATCTGAGTTATGAATATGGATCATATTTAACTTCTCAGGAGGTACAGGATGCACTGCAGCAGAAACCCTTTCCCAACCACAGAACCAGAGTTACATGTTGTGAGATCAGACAACCCATACAGGAACTAACTACTTTAAAGAGGATAAAGGGACAGCATGGTATTCTGGTTTTTCAAACCTAGTCTGAAAATTCAGTGTAGTGGAACTCTAAAGCAACAATACTTCTGTTCAAAAAACTTATTCTCTTAATATGGCCAACAGAGGTGGATAATCCAGTGAATGCAGGGAAATTTGTAGTCAAAATAGTCACTGGATCTTTTGCCCTCAAGCTCCCTCCTGCTGCTAGCGGGGTCATTTCAACTTCCCCACAGTGGAGTTACTTCTTTCAAGTACTTCATAAAATGAAGAAAAACTGCAGGTGGTCATTTTCTTCTCCTTTCTAATACTTTTCTTGCTTTCACAGGAAAATTTGAGAGATATTACAAAAAAGATGAAAAGCTTTGAATTCAAATTAATCCAACTTCATCAGCTCTGAGTGATTTCTGAAACCACAGGCTAGAGTTCCATTGGTTTGACTCCAAAACACAGGTTTATGGCTCCCTAGGTCCAAACAGTGGGTGTAGCCATGACTGCAGCTCGAAACCAGAGTCCCAGAGAAACAGCCAATTTCCTTCTCAGAGTGTATAGATGTTCAAGACAAGCAAACCAGTGAAGTTAAAACTGGTTCTTTTGGGGTTGGGATAGAAGGTTTAAAGAAAACTAGACACACACATTATATCTGTGCTGCTAACAGTGATGCAGAGGTGCTGCTAAGCCACCTTCAAATTAGCTAGCTGACACACCAGAAGCAGGAGTGCTGAGGTAACACAGACTTCCAAGCACAGGTCCAGTCCAGCCCATGTGAAAAGCAGAACAAAACAGCCAATAAAGAGTTCTTTGCTGCCTTGGCTAAACCATTCCTTATTATGTGTAAAATATTCTACAGTTTGCAGAGCCAACATGCCCACAGGAAAAACATGAATAACTTAATATTGAACTTTGAAGGTAAGAGGAAGAAGTATATCTGAGGCCATATGAAGGGTGAAATAGTGATAATGTGCAACAATACATGTGCAGGTGAACATCAGGTCATTCTTTTTTTTCAGATCTTAGCTGGGAGACCTTGGCCAAAGGTCTTTCTTTCTGCACTTTATTTTAAACTGGGATGAAAGCTTAACTATATCCCATCAATGTTTGAGAAAATTATTGGAACATTTTGATATCACACCAAACCCAAAGCACATAGTACAGATGACTGGTGAAGGATGCATATGGAAGATCAAAAGAACTGGACAAGTTCCCAGAGCTTTTTCCCAGTCAATTAGAGACCCAAGGTAGATGCCAAAGAACAGTTCTTCCATAAAATATTAGGTCACTTTTTCAACCCATACTAACTTATTAATATATGTCATGCCCTTCAGTTAATGTGAAAGGTACCTCATTCTTAATTTTGATTTGCTTTAAAATGGGCTTTACTGAATTCACTTGATGCCTCCCTAACTCTAGTAGTTTAGGGCACAAGGAGCAGTCCTTCCCTTGGCCTTTTCTCCATGTTACTTTGTTTTTGATAAATTTGTTAAATTTTTCACTGATTATTTCTTTTTCATTCTAAAATAGGAGATTCAGGAAATCTAAATAGTACCCATATCCAGTCATTTTTTCTTTGCTGTTTTTCTTATTTTCCTTTTCCAAACTTTTTCAATTCTCACACCTACATTTTTCAGATGCAGGATGAAAACTGTACATAGTATACAAGATGTGCATGTAATGATGCATGTACCGTGTGAAATTACAATGTTTACTATTCTGGGTTTTTTTGCTGTTTTTGTAATTCTTACTGATTTTTCATTATGATCCGTAGGCTTTATTTTACTGATTTTTCATGGAAGCATTATAAATCCAGTATTTAATTCTTGAATTATAGACCAGATATGAGCCCATTGTGTACACAATTTTGATGGTTTTGTCCATTTTTTTACACATAAACTTATTCCGTTTTTTTATTGCAATTTTTGACTCATTGAAATTTGTATATGTCTTCTGCAAATTTTGATAACACCTCAATTCATTACCTCGATAACTTGATATTTCTAGCAAAAATATTTAACTAATTTTTCCTTCCTTTTTCCACATTTAGAAGAGCACATACACAGAACAGATCCCTGTGGGACTTCATTCGCTCCTCTATGAAAACTACCCCTTTATTTCTACTCTCCATTTCCTATATTTTAAACTGAGCATATTTTAAACTTCTTTTACTTTTCACTGTATTCTTTCTCATCCCATGACTTATTTAAGAGCAAAACCTCTTAAATATCCCCACACAATGAAACAGATGTGACTAAAGAGGAGGTTTTTTGGTTTATAATTAAAGTTTACTTTTAACCAAAGGTATCTCTAAAAGATGTTTTTAATTTCAGAATGATAAAAATGTAAGAAATAGCATGAAAAGAACATTAATAAGGCAGTCAGTTGTCTCATTTTGGTAATGAGGACTGAAAGAAATCATCAATAGTGATGAGGACGGTACAATATACAAATGCCTTTCGTAATCTTAACCATTGATAAGAATGTTTGGATATTTAGCTAAAGTGGCTTCTTCCAGGCAATAAAATAGCCATGAAAGGTTTTGACTGTGATAATGAAATGAAAGGTGCTTAGAATAAATAAAATATTTTAAAGTTTAGAACAGCACTAAGATGCATGTCAGTACAGTCACATTTCCTTTTGCGAGCTCCACAGAACACAGCCATAATAAACCCTTGGGGACAATGTGCAGACATCCCAAACCCAGAGACAGTGTTGGGTTGTCAGATTAGAGCAGAACCTGGTAAAGAGTCAGAATACAATTTTAAAAGTTTATTTGATATTCATGTTCACAAAACCCATGCAGATTGAATTACAGGTTGTAACAGTTTCTCTAGTTATAAATCCTTACATGGTTATACATAAACTGAGAACAGGCTAATCACGTGCAGCTAGCAAATAAATTAATACACAGGCATTGTATGGCACAATATTTCTGTTAGAATAAATTCTCAACTCCTCAGGCTTTCATTATTCTCAGGTAAAAGCTCAAAGAGACATAAATCATTCAGCTCTGGTTCCAGATCATTCTCATCACAGTGTGCTCTTGAGATGTAAGGACTGAATTCAAATATCATTGAGTGACCAGACAAAACATGCACATCTTCTATTCCATTTTCTGTGACTTAGAAGCTATGTTACACATGGATATAAATAAATCTGACACATATTTCTTGTGTCCACTTGACCAAAATTCCTACAGGATGATTATCACCCTACAAACTTCAATTAAGGTTCTGTAAAACTGAATTTGTGTATATGTATACCTTTAGTGCTTATTCAGCAGGCAGATACTCTACTCCTAAACTGAGAAACTTGATTTTCCCTTTGTAAACTCTGTATTGCATTTGTCTGCATTATTACATGTAACTGAATTCACTTCATGATGAGCAAATTTCAGTCCACCAAAAGTGAGAGCAAAAAGATTATATTCTTGCCTTGCTTTGCCCAACTTACAGTTTTGAAAAGCTCTGTTTCATTATGAAAATTTGGACATAAATGGATCCTTTGAAAAGAATGTTAAGAATAAATCTTACATTATCAAGGGCAGCTGTCTCTTGTTTGTCTGTGAAAGTAATCTTCCTTCATATCCTGATATCTCAGACATAAGGAAATGATTCACCTTTGACACAAGAGAAAAATGTGTTTAAGTTCTAAGGCTGCATTTTTTGTAACACTGGGATACATGACTGAATTATATGCACTGGTATCCACATAGCCATATGGGTCAAATAATAAAAGTAATTTTGTAGATTAACATAACAAATATTTATATATATCATTGCTTTTGAAAGTGTGAGTTTCACAAGAACATATTCTGTTTTACTTCAAATTCATTAAGTCCTCTTCCCTGCTCTCCCAGGAGCTAACATAAAACAACAACCAAATATTCTAATAATAAAACTTGTCAGAGAAGTGGACTGATAGGTCTTTTCTGGAAAATAATACTGTTTTAAAATTAAATCAAAGCAAAATTTTCTGTCATTTCAAAGACAGTGTGATGTCTTTGATGCTATCCACTCCCATAATCACACTTCTCAGAGAATGAACTGAATTTGATCTCTAGCAAGTCACTAAGCTTTTATGTTTGGTATCAGAAAACTAAAAATTCAGTAAAACATGTTACTAAATTAGTCTGTTCTATAGTTCAGTGCTCCAAATTCTTGCTATGAATTCATTTAGAGAGAGAGATTTAGATATGAATTTAATGTCACTTCAGGGAACATCCCTGGTAATTGTGAAAAAAATCCAATAAACAGTGAATTTAAGGAACATGAAAATCACATTTATGGAATGACTTGCAGTAAAGACAAAGTAAAACATCCTAAGCACTTGGAGTAAAAATGGCAGTAAACCAATTGTGCATTCCAACCCCAGAATGCTTGGTAACTTAAATAGAGCAACAAATCTCTGGTTGATTCAATGAACCTTTATTCTTTCTCCATTCCATGTGAAAATGTCTCAGGACTACAGGGTCCACTTTAGCAAAATAGTCTGCCATGAGCTTACATGAAATTCATTTAACTGAATGTTAATGATATTTTACTGACATTTGATAAGCATTAGCCATGAGTCACGAACTCGAGTAGAGAAAATTGTAAATAAAAATATGGTCAGAAACATTTTACCTCAGGGACATTTTCATGAAGGGTGTGTACTCACAGTGTTCTGGCCAGTCACAGTAAGGCCAGAAGCTCCTGGTAGCAGAGGATTTGTAGCCTCATTCTGGTTAGCATCAAGATGGTAAACCAGATGACAAAAGCAAACATTTATCTGGCTTCTAAATATATGGTGATTGTGTATTTTCCCAGACAATGTTCCTGAGCCATTCCACTACCCACTACCCCTTTTTTTATCAGCATTTCCATTCCAACTCAGAACTTCTATATTCAAAGTGAAATCTGGCTTGTGTTTCTTTGTATATCTAGATCTACAATTCAGAAACTGTAATGTTGCCTTTTCTAAAATATTTATTATTTGGGAAATGGTATTCGTTCCCCTCTCTTCAGCTGTGTTAACATTAGATTTGCAAGAACATAAACTCAGTACCTGTGGACTCTACGGTTAGGATCCCAACTCACCAGACTCCATCAGTGGGTGCACTGTTACCAGCTGTATTCATGTCAGCAGCTGTAGTCAGGAAGACACAATTAAGCATTTCACTGCTGATGATAATCCTAAAGGCAGGTGAAGCCATGTGAAGAAAGGATAAAGGGAGGAGAATGAAGGAACCTCATTACAGGGTTCTTAGAATAAAAAAATGTTAGACCCAAAAGCAATGTGAAAAGTACTCCTTTCTTAATCTCTATTTTTTAATTGAGCTGATGATTTCCTCACTAATCATGAAGTATTTTTCTAGAATGTGTTGTTTTAAAAGCTTCATATAGGCATGTCATGATTCCCAATCATCCTATCATATATATCTAAATAGATGAAAAACATTGCCCCTACTCAGAATACTTCCAAGCTTTGTATTTATATTCAATAAATAGTTTTGGAATACCATATTCAGCAGGGCAACAGGGCAGGAGTTGCTTCAAAAGGACAGACATGCTTAACTTCAACTGTTCACACTCTAACTTACTCCAGAATCAAGGCAATCTATCCCAAAATAGCAACTTTCCAAATAACAGCACAGATTTCTTTGTTAGTGAAGAGTTTCCAAGTAAGAGCACAAACTACTTTATTATTCTTTTTGCTTCCACTTCATGGCCTTCACGACATTCAGGTGCACAGAGATCCTACAGCTCTTGTCTCCCAGCAATTAAACTGTTTCTCAAGTATCTCCCACCAAACATTATCAGACACCATATATTCCCTAGACAAAAATGATAGATTTTTTTTCTGTGGTTCCTGAGGCCTCAAGTCATAGTTTGAAACCATATTTTGCTAGCTATTCCTTACAGAACTACTGGATGGGACATAATCTATTGTCAGCTTATCTTCACAAAAGCAATGCAATGTATAAAAGGTTCCTTAGGATGCCTAGTAAAGGGGAATATGCTGTAGCTGTATCATCAATTGGTCTGAAGACAGAGGAAAAGAGTTTTCTTCTCCTTGCTTCAAATGCCAAAAATTTGGAGAATTATATCCTATTTTGTCATGCTTATAGGGAAATGTAGAATGGTTCTGTACTTTAGGAAAGGATCCTATAATATTTTCCAGATATTAGAGCTACTTTCTTAGGATTTCTCATCTGCAGCTTTGGATTCCTTATGCATGACAAAATTGGAGACACTAGAGAAACATTTTCAGGGATTAGTATTTCATTAAGCAGCCTGTTTGTTATAAATTTTAAAAAAAAATGCAAACCATAAAATATTGAATGCACTGAAATGTATATTGCTATTTTTTCAGAAAAGGGAAACACTAAAAATACTATTAAGTGCAACAACTAAATTCAGGATATGTAATGTCACAGGAGAAAGATAGAAGGAATTTACAGTCAATATTACATATTATCATCCAAATAGCTGACTTCATGTCTTGATTTCAGAAAAACCTATTCATTTGATTCAGTCATTTTCTCACAAAAAAAGTGTGACTTTTCAAGAAATCATAAATGTTACAGAAGGGTTGAATCTTGTCGAAAAGTTAAATATAGAATGCTTGAGGAATACTGTGTCATGAAAGATTTAAGGATGTATGTGTGTATTCTTCAGAAGCTTAATGATAGAAATATTCACTCAATACCTTAAAACTTGTGATATTTATTATATTCACTGCTGTCACAAACTCAGCAGTGGAATATATATAATAACTACACATACATGCATATGTTCCTTATATAAATAGACTTGCTGAGATTGCAGAGACATGCTAAATATCCTGCTAAGGCTAAACTTCTAATTAAAGTTATTTTCCTCCTATCTGAAAATATGTTAATATATATTTCTACTACATATTTATGTCTATGACAAAAATATTACATTTTTAAAATTACAATAGTATTGTTTTAAATTCTGAATTGACTTCACACTGAGTTGGGAAACTGAGGTCAAAAGATGGTTATCCTAAAGCTATGAATTCTATGTAGTTAATAGACCACATTTTGGAGCTTTTATCAGATTTCTTCTTCCACAGGCATTAACTTGCATGTTGCACAGGAGTCATGAATTCAATGGCTCTGCTGATAGCCTGGCTATGGGAACAAAAGCAAGTAAGTGAGAAGGATGTGTGTATTCTTATGCATTAAATTGACAAGGTCCAGGCTCAGTGGCCTGAGCACACAGACAGACATGCCTTGCTGAATTTTGGAGGTGATAAGAGTGGAGCAGAGACAGCCACACTCACTGTCTCTGATATCAGAGTCATGCTGCAGACTGCCATGATTGCTCAATATCTCTAAGCCCCCCACTTTGGAATGAACAAGTGCTAGAATGAAAACAAGACCTGGCTTACTACCTCATGACCCACATTTTATCACTGACCCATGCTGTAACAAATGCTTCTACCCCCTCAAGTCAAATCCCAGAGCATCTGAGTGGGAGAGGATATGTAAACATGACATGGATATTAACACAGTCTAAAATTCTGCTTAATAATTTTGCTCTGTGAATGCTTTGTTGTCATCCTTATTCAGAAACAGACAACTAATTGAACTACTGGAGACTGCCTAGTCCAGCCAAGGTGCCCTTCTCAGGAGAGCTCCGAGGAACCCACCTCACACAAACTCTGTTCTGCAGGGGTGGCCACAGCCCAAGTGTCAGGCAGGCAAGCTAACAGCTGAACACAGGGCTTCCCATCTGCTCAGAGAATGTCTCTCCCAGATAATTTGGAATGGCTGTATGGATATGGGGTTTCAATGGAAGGAGGATCATCAAAGAAGAACCAAGGTTTGTGGGAACAGGCCCTCTGTGTTTTAGGAGCAGTAAGGATTCACAGGAATGTAGCAAAGACTAGGTCAGATATAAATACAATTTTTTATTTCTCTGTCTACAAGATGTGCAACTCTTGTGCCTGGAGTCAAGTAGTTCTCTATTTTTGCATGTTACAGCTACAAACCAGGATAAGAATAACCAAAACTGAGTGGCTATTCTGGATAATAAAATTACTTCTATAATACACAGTTTGCTATATATCAGTAGCTTTTTATGCTTTGTAAAAGGAGGATGTGTTGAGCAACAATAAGAAAAGCTGACTAACTGTGGGGATGCTGCACTTCGGATCAGGTGAGCCATTCTGGGAGGAAGGAAGATTGCTTCCACCTGAGAACCTGAGACATGCTGAATTTGAGAATTGGCCAGAAAGTTTGATAAGCAGGGTGAATAAAAAGACATTTCTTTTAGAAATGTTTAGAGTTTAGTGTTCATTGTTAGTAGACTTGCTTGCAATAAAGCCACAGCTAAATCTCAGGGGCTAGAAAAAAGAACATTTTTTTAGACACCCTGAAAAGATTATTTAAGATTTATATCTTCAGAAAGTCTCATGTATCTGCTGGAAAGCCAAACTAGAAGAAAAAATATTTTCTTGCAAATGTATATGGACAAAATTTTTTAAAAAGGAAAAATTTGCCGAGCATCTTTTTAATGAGTGGTGTTCTCAACTTTAAAGGTTTTGTCAAATTTATTTAATCTTAACCATTTGCTTTCAAAAATAATGATTAAAACAAACACTTCTTATTCAAAGTTTCAGCATTTGAAGTCATGTGATGTTATAAAATTCACAGACCCAACTCAAAAAAAACCCCAAAACCAAACAACTTTAAATGATAACTTAAGTATGATTCAGTTGCAAGCAGCTAGTTAGAACTAAAGCATCCAAAATAAACAGAAAAGTTAAAGTAACCTTTGAGATATAGATATATATAAACACAATTTCATGGCCCTGAATACCTCATTTGACCATTGAACATTTTGCTTTAAAACTGTGAGACAGTTTAATGACCATTCTCACCCATGTAAGAAGACAATATTTTAACCTCAATTTTAATAACATTAAAACTTTTGCAAAATAATAAATAAATTAGTCACTAACATTAATTTCTAAATTACATTTTGAGTTTATAAATAACATCTATTAAACAGCTGTCACCTTGTTTCAAGAACATATATATATATATATATATATATATATATATATATATATAAATAAATTAGTGGAGGTTAAACGCTTATAGATCTGGGTTTTTAAACAGCTGACACAATTACAAGGAAAGGGCAACAGCATATTTAGTATGGGCCTATATTAGTATGAAATAAGCAATTTTGGACGCAGCATTACCACTGATAGAAATGCTTTCACCTTCATAAATGGTATGATATTGTTTTACACAAACAATATCTGAATCCAGTCCTTAAGATTGGCTAGATAGGTAGATAGATGTAGAGATAGATTGACAGATAGTTTGTAACAGAAGAGAAACTAGCAAGTGAAGCAATTGTTTTAGCATGTAAGTAGGTTTTAGTAACACAGATGGTGCTTTTTTGTTGTTGAAAGCGTGTTAACTAAACTATTTCCATATGTTGATTTACGTAGTTTTACTGCTGCAGATTGTAACACAGCCCTTGACAAGAGACAGAGCAGATCTCAAAACTCAGGGGGAAGATGGAAAGTCACAGCTACTGGTACAAACAGAAAAATGGAAACACTTCTTGCATGTCCTGTGAAGATTGTGTAGGTAGAGTAATAATTTTGTGCTTAATAGCATTACAATATAAAGTTTTCTTCTTGGTATCAACATATCTTCTAACAGTCCCTACTGGTGATCTTACAAATTCCCATAAAGACTCTTGATTGACAGTTCTTTCATGCTGCTCTGCAGAGCAGGCCTCTGCATCATTGCAAGCTTAGGAATCTCCATCTAGAGGATGTTTCTAATTAATGTTGTCTTGAGGTTTTTTAAATAGAGGGATAATGGACACATTCACAAGGATCCCAAACACATTCTCCTGTTCCCTGCCCTCATTCTGGAGGAAAACACCCTCTTAGAACTGCAAATGGCTTTGAAATGGTAAAGCAATTTTATGGAATAGACAAGTTCATATACATTTAGAAAAACGAGTTTATGGCACCTAGCATGGAATGTTCAGTAAAGCTATCAAGTGAACGTGGAGGAGAAAAAATATGGAGCCTCTGCTGGGTTCTGTGATATTTCCTATACTTTACTTGCAAAAAAAATCTGAAATCAAGGGGATTTTTCCTTTTTAAATTCTTGCTTGCAAAATCATGTTTGAGAAACAGGAACTTAATATCACTGCTTTCCACTTTCTACATTCTATAATGAAATAGTTTATTCTGTTCTGAAAGGGCTAGTGTTGGTTCACCAGTATTCAAGTGTTCTAACATCTACATGTACTCATCTTCCATCACTTATGAAACAGTATTTTAGAATATAAAACAGATACATTTCTTTCTGGGTGTCTCTTAAGTTTCAGGTGGCAGTAGATGTTACTGGATCTCATTAGGAAGCGAAAAACCAAATATAGCTTCAATTTTTTTTTGTTCATCTAAACCGTAGGAGGACTGATTTCATATAAATCATTAGGATTTGTCACTTGCATATGATCTCAATGGAAATTAGCAGTAAATATTCCATGAGTTAAAGCAGCAGACATATGTCTAAATTTTGAGCCAGAAATAAAGGCCTGAGTAGAGGCTGAGTAGAGGGTTTTGTCCTAACAGAGAAAATGAATAAAAAGCAATACTGTCTCATCTATATATTTATATAGTCTCTTTGATACACAATTTGTTCTCAGAAGACTTAAAAATTTATTTCAAAATCGTTCAATGGCAATTTCATAAAAAACTTAAGTATTATGGCAGAAGCTCAAACTTAGAGACAGAAGGAAGGGGACAAAATATAATGATAGTTTCACCTGTCCCGTTACACATACCCTTTTACTACATTACTAATTAGGGATATTATTGATCTCTGGGGGAGTTTAAAATAGAACCTTTTAACATATACATCAGAGTGGAAGATGTGTCTGAGAGCATTCAAAATTTTGATTATAAAAAACAAGCTCAGACCATCTGATGTGCAATACCAGTAGGTCTCCCATTGTTCTTAGTATATAAAAAGCCTATGGCAATTTGTTCTCACAAGTAAATGGAATAGTAATGGTTCTCCTTAGAGTTAAGCAGAATATTTTTGATTAAATGTATTTGTCATAAAGAGATCAATCAACTAAAGAAAAAAAACAGAGCTGTGTTCATAAAATCTTTATTCACAAAAGGTTTGTGGGATCCACGATGGAGTCTTTCTTTAAAGCCAAGTACAAGCAAGCTAGTGGTCACTCCCAGTTTTTGTGTGAAATATGGGTATCCCCTACACCACCATCTCTACCTTTAACCACCCATTAGTCTTACATTCATGGAATATCAAATAGATGCAAAAGGAGACACTGAAAGAAAAATGCAGAGGCTAAAAATTGAGTAGTTAGAACACATTGTTCCTTTTGTCCCCAACTTTACACTCCCTATTCCCTCCAGTAAAAGCCCTATTGTAGATTTTGTGAAGATAAGAAGTGAGGCTGGCACAACTCCAGTAAACAAATCACTCAAAACTCTCCTTCACCCACACACAGTAATGATAACACATTTAACATGCTCAAAGTTATTCCCAGGAAAAACGTTCCGTTGTGTCTTCCCTCTTTTCTTCACTCCCTAGCCACACCTACACTCCTAAAACTTGAGCATGCAAACTCAGATTTGTATGCACTCAGGCTGTCCTCCAAATTGCTCAGGCTGTGAGGTCACACTTCCCTACAAGTACACTAACTGCATGTATATGAAATATCTCAAGTTTCAGTACAGCCTACCAATGGATAATTTGAGCAAAAAAAAAGCAAGGCACAAGACTTTTTAGCTTTCTTACTTTCATTTTTCCCAGAGGGGAGGTAGCAAAGGTCTTTTCTGCCCAGGCTAAATCCTTTAATAAATCAGTTTCTGGTACAGAGGGGAGTTCTGCATCACTCATGCTGAAGTGTCTGTGTGAGCTGAGGAAAGTGTATCCATTCTAAATCACTGGGAAACTGGAGAGGATAGTACCAAGCAGCATGTGTTCAGAAAATCTATACTGCATGGTGGAAAAAAACCCATAGGGACATTTTATGGCTACATTATTAAATACCATGCACTTAAAATGCAGCCTAATATATTTCAATTCCTTAGTTTGGATTTAAAATAGGATATAAAGGTGTAATAATGCTGTAAAATTCATTATTGACTGAATTTCCTGATGCCAGTGGAAACTGGTGAGATCACATCACATGAAGATTATATCACTCATACATAGATTACCTTTCACAAATTTGCCAAGGGGAGAACTTTCCTTGATTTTCTTATATACTTATTTTACTTAATAAACAACTTCTATATCATGATGGCCAAGACAGTCGGAGAAGTGAATTGTTCTGACAAGGAATGCAATAAAACCTGTTGAGTCCACCAAACCTTGCACTTGTTTCATGTTTTTTGTTGGGTTTGGTTGGAGTTTTGGGTGTTTTTTAGAGGATTTGGTTGTTGGAGTTTTGGGTTTTTTTAGAGGTTTTAGTTTTTCTAGAGGGTTTGCAAGCGGGTGGAGGGTGTATATGTGTAATTTCCTACAGCTGGGGGTCACAGGAAAACAACTGACTGGAAGAATAAAGCACCATCACCACTAGAGAGGATAAGATCTGACTAAAGGAGAGAAAAAGACATTTACAAGAAATATATGTACTACTAGGCAAGTATAAGCAAGGGAGTCATGTCACAAGGTGCAAAGAGCTAGCCTGGAGCCATTGACACAGATATATGTGATATAAGGGCCAAAATCTAAGATACAGGGTTATTTTGCATATGACCCTTTGTTTAAGGTTGTGATCAATACTCTTCTCCAAAGGGACCACAACATTAGCAATAATTAAAGTACATGTTCAACCATGCAAGGTCAGTGGTAAAGTCAGCAGCTTAAGTCATGTCAATGAATCATGTGAGTGCAGGACTAGGCAATGTAAGGATTGCTGAGGAGCAGATTAACTCACTGTGAGCAGGTGAAGGCTTGGAAATGTGCAGCAGACAGCTTCTAAAAGAGACAACTCATATAAAGTATGAGACTTCTGTTAAAAGAGAAATGATATTACAGCAGCTAGGTTTTATGCCTAGTGCCTAAGCCAGTTATTAGCAGGGAGGAAGAAATTAAATATGAGGTACTCACAGTGCAGAAATCTTTTTTTTTTTTTTGTGCTGCTGCTTCTGTCCCTTAAACTGGCCACTGAACCTGGCTGTTCAAATCTGCCATGAGCAGGTAAAGCAGAACAAAATGGAGCCTGAGGATTTAGGATGAGAGAGCTGAGAGCTGATATAGCAAGACAACTGAAATAGTATTATATGAGGGAGAAACTTGTGCTGCAAAGACAAAGAGGAAAAAAAAGGAAGGGGTAGTGATGGCAATATATGTTATATCTTAAGAATATTTTGTCTCTTAAGTGCAAAAAAAAAATCATGGGCAATGGCAGAGGCCAAAGTATGGTGTTGCTGTAATGGAATCATCCACTATATACTACCAGAGCCAGAAGAAGTGAATGATGGATTTTGTGAGCAAAAAGATAAGCCATTCAAACCACCAGGTTTACAAATAGATGTGAATGTTTAGCAGCCATTGTAGTGTGTTGACCCTGTCTGGATGCCAAGCACCCACCAAAGCTGCTCTATCACTCCCCTCCACAAGTGGACAGAAGAGAGAAAATAATAATGAAAAGCTTGAGACAAAGAGCAGAAGACATCACTCAGCAAATATCAAGGGCAGAATAGACTCAACGTGGGAATATTAATTAACTATATTACTAATAAAATCAGAGCAGGTGATGTGCAGTAAAATAAATGTTACAAATACCTTCCTCTTTCCTGTCCCTTCTTCCTGAGCTCTTCCTCCTCCCCCAGTGGTACAGGGAGTCAAGGAATGGCAGTCATGGTTAGTTCATTACACATTGTTTCTCTCACTGCTCAGGGAGAAGAGTCCTTCTCGTGCTCCAGCAGGAGATCTCTCCCACAGGACACAGTTCTCCATCAGCTCCTCTGATGCGAGTCCATCTCATGAGCAAGAGATCTCTGCAAGCTTCTGCAGCAGGGGTCACTCTTCTACGGGGTAGAGTGCCTCAGGCACAGCCTGCTCCAGTGTGGGTCCCCCAAAAGGGTCACAAGTCCTACCAGGAAATATCCAGGGGAGGCTGCTCCTTTCATGGGCCCAAGTTCTGCTTTCAGGCATCCACCTGCTCCAGCGCAGGTGTCCTCCATGGGCTACAAGTGGATTCTGCGTCCCTATGGATCTCCATGAGCTACAGACACACAGCTGCTCCTCCATGGTCTTCACCACAGATTGCAGGGGATTTTCAGCTCTGGTGCCTGGAGTACCTCCTCTGCCTCCTTCTCCACTTACCTTGGTGCCTGCAGAGTTGTTCCTTTCATGTATTCTCTCTCTGCTTTTCTCTGTGTGCAATTAAATCCTCACAATAACTTTTTTTCTTCTTAAATATGCCTCCACAGAGTCATTACTATCATTCCTGATTGGCCAGCAGCCAGTCTGTCCTAGAACCAGGTGGCATTGTCTCTGCAGACATGGGGGAAGCTTCTGATAGCCTCCCACACAAGCCACCCCCTAACTCCCCTCCTACCAAAATCCACCCTCACAAACTCAATACCATTGCAAAGCACAACACTGTGAGGGCTGCTATGAGAAAATTAACTCAGTCAGACTCAATATAAACATTCACTCTGTGAAAAGGAAGACAGTGAAGGGGCCAACTCAGTTGGTTAACAACTCGTATGCATTTTAACGACTGCTAAATATAAGAACATCAATAAGACATCAAGGGATAGAAGGCGCAGAAAATGGTTAATAACACCTAAATAGAAAATATCTAGAGAGAGAGTGAAATTATGGAGTTCATGATCCTTAGGAAAAAAAAGAGGGACTGTAACAAAACAAAGGCATTTCTAGAAAGTGGGCTTCTCTAAATTCATGGAACTGGTAAACAAGTAGTCCTAGGAGAGTAAAAAGAAATTAAAGTGAACTGTCAGTTCCACGAAGAAATAATATTAGGGTCATCTGTGCAAAATATACTATAATAGAAAAAAGATTAAAAGTGCAGTAAGAGATGGGCTTGATGAAATCATGGGCTTTTTGTGAATTTCAAACATAAAAAGAAAGTGGAAACTAGGTTTGTTTACTAAGGTCAAATACAAAAAGCACAACAAATGCATAGGGAGGGAGCAAGAAGAAGATACAACATAAATCTGAAAACCTTTAACTAAGAAGCTAAATTATATGAATAAATCCTTCCAGAAGAGAAAAGACTGGTTGACAACTTGTTGACTACTTGTAGTGTGGTGTTATTGCAGGTTGATTCAGGAAAAGTAAGGAGTTATTAATTTTCTTGTAAATTATTCCTGAAAATGTCATAGGGCAGTCATAATTAATGCAATTATCAGAGGGTAAGACCTTTTTCTCTAATAAGGAAGGAACCGGTCAGATAATATCTAAATATTCTCAAAACGGTTGAAGCAGCTGGCCTTCACTGTAGAGCAATTAAAAAGCTGGCTGATGAAGTCATGGTATCATTAGTTGTTATCTCTGAGAAATTAGAATGGAGAGACAGACAAACATAGTTCGAAGAAATGGAAATGTGAAAAGAAGAAGGCAAAAAATAACAGAATAACCAGCTTAACATCAGCCTCTGAAAAAGTACTGGAAGAGCTCTTTAATTTTTTTTGAAAACCCAGAGAGGAACACAAAAATGAATAACAGCTGGCATATTATCAACCAGAAATAATACCAAATCAATTTAATATCTCTCTCCCACAGGCTAGAAAACTATATGGCTAGAAGAAAACAAGCTGAAACATAGCTTGACTTCAGCAAATTCTCAGCACTAGTAAAATCTTAAGGAGAAAAGAATGGCCTCAATGAAAATATAAGAAGAAAGATACAAAGCTTGTTGTATCAAATTCTGAAAGCAGTTATGATGAGCCCTGTGTCAAAACAAAGGAAGGCAATTGTAAGAAATTGTGAAAAATTGTGAAATTCTGCTGGGGTTTGTCCCAAGTTAGGGTTCTCATTAGTTATGAGATTTAGATTTATTGAATATGTAACTCATACATGGGTGGGAAGTTATACTGCCAGTATAGCTGAGCATGTAACTGGAACTCACAACAATCAAGACTAAGTGCAAGGAATCATTTGAAAGACAAGCCCTAGGTATTAATGCAAGAGGAAAGCACCAGCTAGGCAGTAGCAGTAAATAACTGTTTGCAACCATTTTCAGGTTTGCTGTAGGGAGCAGCAGATTTGACAGTATTCAGTGTTCATTATGAATAGAAAAGGACATTATGTAAAAGAGATTTAGACAGTTATGAATAGTAAAAGCATTTAAATTGAATTTGTCTGGGAAGTTTGTATCTTTCAAATTTCATCTAACAGTGTCCTCAGTCTGAACAAGTTTGTCATCACTGACCTACATAATTCTGCCTCGGACATATCAATGGACTGAAAGATGTTTTGTGATTTCATGCTTTCAATCTTATGATTTTATGTCTACCCAGAAACTACTGCAGCCACCTTCAGCAGCTAAGAGGTAAATGCATATTGCTCTCCTACGTGAGAATCCAGCTGAGATGCAGGAATGCATGACAGGATCACCATATGCTCCACTCTCTCACAGCTCCTTCCTGCCAGCTCTAAAGTATACTCCATCCCTTCTGCAAAAACCTTCTGCAGAGGGAGAGTGCTGATAAGGAGACACCCTGCAGCCCGCGCCGGCAGGTTTCAGCAGATGACACCCTCAGTACTTGCTCAAAATTTGGATTTACACTTAGGATTCTGCAATGTACCTGCAAGCACCAAGCACAACACCCTTGCTGGGTAATTTCACGCAGGTAAAAGGGTCCATACAAAATCTGAAGACAGAACAATGTAGAGATGAAAGAGTGGGAAAAACCTTCAGCAATGTAGGATTTCCAAGTCAATCCAGGTATAGACAGGATGTTCCCATAGGCACAGCATGCATTTTCTTTGGCATCTTGATAATCTTCTCAAAGAACCTTTTAAAGGCACTAAAACACCAGTAAATTTTAGCACTGCAGAAATATGAGAAGACAAAAAATTACAGGAATATGTTTGCCTTTATTTTAAAAACAGATTTGCATGCCAAATCTAATAGAAAAGGCACACTCATCTATCACAATTAGGAGAGATATATTCCTCAAGTATTCAAATAATGAAAAATGTATTTTAAATAATTTTTGATAAATCTGTTACAGGCTACCATTCAGGGTGGGTACACTGCTAAGATCTAATAATTAAGAAGTTCCTGTCTGTTTCTTCTTACATCCCTCTGATATCTGAAAATTAATAACAGCCAGTCTTAATTTCCTGCATGAAGAAAATAAACCTCTCTTCCCAATGGTATTCTGATTTTGAGCTTTAATCTACTGTAGAATATCTGAACTCTTTAAAATGAAGAAAGCTGAACAGCATTCAGCCTAGATAGAATCTCTACACACATGTATTATGATAATGGTAACATAACCAGAGGGAATATAAATTCACTGCCTGGGACTTTGTCACAGATATAAAGATCTTCTGGAGAAGGTGTGTACATCAAGACCAAGAATATGTGACATTTCTCCACCTCTGCAGGAATCAGTTAATCAGATAATATTTTTAAGGCAATTCCATCACTGTAATTTACCTTTTTGCTTTCAAACAACAGTGCAATAATGCAGAAGCTCCGTTCAGTGATTCAGAATGATTTAGTTTTCAGGAAGACCATTAATTTAACCATATTTTCCCATACTTTTCATCACCATCTCTTGTCATCTGGAAATAATAGAAACCTTAGCAGTAAATTCCAAAAGCTAAAAAAACCATGCAAGTACAGTTCACGTGGTATTTACTGGCATGCTAATGTTAGCCCAGGCTAACCAAAATTAGAGTTTCTTGGTTAACCTGGATTAGCTTTCTAGTGAAAAGGATACTAAAGTGACAATCAAAAGCAAATGTGTTGTAGCTCTATATTTATATATATGAGAGGCAGATATATGGAACCTGAAAGAAAAATATATGGAAAGCAAGAATTTTTTTGTTGCTGAAAAAATGTATAGTCATAATAATAATTAAAAATACTCTGTGAATGCAAAATAGGACTAAGAAAGAGAAAGAGGTTCATCATAATTCAAGATTGATTAAGTTTTCAGTACTGCTCACTCTTAAAAATGTAGGCCAGACAAATTTTTTAAAATATATATGGTTACTGCACTTGTAAATTTATCGGTCCAACATTCTGAAAGGAAAAAAATGCAATAAAGTTTTTGAATCTTTCAATTGTGTCAATAAATTTAGTTTCCCCCCAACATTTTTCAGTCAGAATGTCAGCCTAAAATCAAGCAAGATTTTCTAGTCTAGACTCATAACAAAGCTCACATGTTGGTTTCTGTAGCTTAGTTATAAGCAGTAAATATTTTTAGGCTTTGACCATGGGAATGTGTTTCAGATGGATTTAATATTCTCTAAAGGCAATTATCTAAGAACATCCTATTCATTTTTTCATTAAAGTGAAAAAAAATCTCTTCACACAATAGGTGAAAAAGAAGATGAAAAGGGTGCTTTCACTGTGCTGATTACTGCTTGTGATTTCTAGGAAGTGGCATTAATTAGAAAGTCTCTGTACACTGGGCCAGTTTTGATGTCCTTTAGTTAATTTAAAGGTAAGCAGCTCCTTGTATTCCCCAGTAAATGTCTTCATGTAAATATATATGTATACATCCACACAACAATATATGTAGATTTTTGTCTATTTATCTGGGGACAGACAGACAGATATACCCACACAGATGATGTGTGGGACAGGATCAGACCTGGTGATACCTCTGTTTGGGATAGAATATGAAACAAAGCAGAGGACAGGACATCTAAGAGGCTGCAGTGCTTTCCCTACTTACATGAAACAATGGTCAAATGGCTCACAGATGTGCATTATTAATATGCACTAGATATTGATAATATTAGAACAGTCACAAAGTAGTTGCATCACAAACTGTTTTATTTTGAAGAAAAAGAACTTTGAATTCCTTTTCAAATTTCCTTCCAGATCCCTGCAAAGTCTGTAGTAAACAATGATAAAGAAAATGCCTAACATAAATTCCCAGGATTACTTGGTTTTGTAAGGTGCACTCAATTCTTTCACACCTTCCTTTACTGTTCTCCTAATTGTTCCATATGCCTGTGCAGGTGATGTTGGTAGCAGAGTGGTCAGTGAATGTGACCTTGGCGTCACTGCCTTAACTAAGGAGTGTGCAGCTACTCTGACCAAAATCCAATTCCTGTAATAGAGAATTTGCAGTTAAACAATCTCTGCATTTCCATGCCTGCTATACTTAGGCTGTTACAATTGAAACCTGAAGCCCCTTATTATACTGCTGAATTTTAGGCATGTGAATAATCTACTTGAGAAGAGACTACTCTAAATTTAAAGTGATTTCCCAGATTTAGGTTCTGCCCAAAGCAACATGGAAAAATTAATATTTCTGCAGATGAAAAGAGGGATTTTCCCTCAGGACTGTAGGTTCAGCACCTTAATCAATAAGCCCTCAAATGCTGAAGAGTGAATAAAGCTGAGGAATAAAATATTTTATTTTCTTCTCTATTACTGCTTGAATAATATTCTCTGCTAAAGAAGTTTATGGCCCATGAATACATTTATGCTGACCAGAACACCTAGCATGAAGGACAGGTTGATATATATTTTTATATAACTCAAGAAACTGAACAGAACAGACTAAAGTGTTTTCACAGATATATAAAAATATTATGGAACTGGAAGACAGTGTCAAATCAGAAACACACAGCAACTATTTTTAGTTTTGTTTTATTTGCATAATCAATGAAAAAATGACATATGAAAACACTATGCAAATGTATGCTATAAAATAGCTTGTGCTTTATAAAATAATTTTCTCAACTATTACAGCATATATTTTTCTAGAAAGAAAAAAATAATTTATTATAATTATTAGTGAACATTGTAGTAATTTATATTTCACTCTTTCTCTCCTGATTAACAGTGGAGACTGAACTAAAATGCATAAAATATTTGAAACCCGATCCAAATATGTAGGATGGCAATGCTCAGGTGCAGAATTGCAAACTACTCTTTGATTCCTACGATATACCGTAACAGACATACGTTCATTTTAAAAAAGGTAGTCCAATAAGAATTCTAGAGAATAAAGCTGACTGAAATTAGAGATATCCAATAAAATCTAATTAAAATGTATTTGTTTATCATCCATTATTTTAAAGAAGTTTAATACAGAATGAGAATTTGATCACACATATTTCTCTAAAAACAAAAGGAGGAAAAATATTTTCTAAAAAGATAGCAACTAATGCCGTGTGAAAACTGTTGTTTACATTAATCTGAAAAAAATCTGGTTTGAAAGGGAAAGAAAATACTAAATTCTTGGTTTACATATAGTGGAGGTCCAGTTGCCTGGCCTGGCCTGGGCAGCAAACCAGCCATAGCTGAGATCAACCTGAAGCCATGGAAAGCAACATCCTAAGTGTGGGGAAACTGTTTCAAATTAGGGAGAGTTAAAATTTGTTCCAATGGGATCATGGGAGTTACCATGCTAAAGTGGGTTAGTTGCCCATTATGGTTGGTTGGAATGTTGCTAGAATGTTCCATGTTAGTGTATATAAGTTGGGATCGCCCCTTGTTGGAGGTCTTAGTGTTTGGCTGCATTCAGGAGCACTCCTGCTACTGCAGCAGAAGAATAAAGGACCCTTGGATTTTCCACCTAAAACCATCAGCTGCATTTCTTCCCTGCCAACCCCTCACAATAGCTGCCTATAACATGCAGTTGTACGCAATGTAACGTGACAAATATTTAGATTACATACGTATCTTTGTTTCCTGTTCAGCAACAGGAATTTAGTTTAAGAATTCCTTTTAATCCTGATAGTCCTAGTGTGTCAACAGAAAGAACCAGTCTCTGAGACAGTGGGATCATAGAATTATGTTCAGCTTCAGAACTAATTACCAGGACTTTGAGCTGGAGGTATAGAAGCAGGCACTGTGTTGTGCTGGTTGCTCCATGTCCTCCTAAGATCAGCAGTTGTATTCCTGGGCAGTTCTCAGCAGCTACAATTCCCTTCTTTTTTCTTTTATGAAGCACATCCCTAGGTGACTCTAAACAGCCAAAAATAATCTTAAAAGACGTTTTATATGTAGAATTCAAAAACCTAGACAAGTTCAGTAACTTATAGTAAAAACAGAAAATACATATTCCCATGAGACGCTGAAGTGAGAATGCCCCATTCAAGACCGTCATCCTATACAAAATAAACTGAATTTCCCTGTAAGAAATTTGTAATAAATTCTTACAAATTCTCATACAAGAATTTTCTCTTACATGTGCATTAATACGCCTGGAGAATATCTCAGCCCTGATGCATAAAAATTAAGTGTGAGACAAACTTCTGATCAACTTTTGATCATATCTTAGCAAAGATTCTGGCAAGGAGTAAATATAAAATTGTGCACTGAAAAAATGATGAACTAATTTCATCCATTCTAAACAATATTCATCTGGTAGCACACGTGATAATTTTATTGAAGACAATAGATAAAACGATGACAGCCTGGTATGCATGATTTGTATCTACACCACTGAAGAAATCCTCCCTCAGAACAGTGAGTGTCCTACAGTGAGCACTGTCATCAAAACCAATAGTTTAGATGTCTGAGGATATGCAGATTGCAGCAACCAGATGTTCCTGGATTTTACTCATCCTGTGTTCTCAGAAAGTGAAGACATAAGCATATGATTATCTACATTCCAGATAAAATAACAATTCCATGCTTTATACGTAGTTTCATCTTAAAATCCTCCTCAAATGTTGGTTCAGAATACTTGTGTGAGCATTCTCACATTCTCACACTGACCTTCTTCTGTGAGCTGTTTTTCTGGATTGCTCATGACCCCAAATAACAAGTAGCAGGACAAGAGGAAATGGCCTCAAGTTCGTCCAGGACAAGTTTAGATGGAATATTGGTAAAACTTTCTTTCCTGAAAGTGTAGTCAAAGACACAAACTGACTGCCTAGGGAAGTGGTGGAATCACCATCTCTGGAGCTATTTAAAAGACAGGTAATTGTGGCACTAAGGGACTGGGTTTAGTGGTGGACTTGGCAGCACTGTTGAACTCAATGATATTACAGATCTTACCCAGCCTTCTTGATTCCACGATTCTGTGAGATCAAAGTGCACAAGCTGCTTTCCTCCAGAACTGTTATATATTTTCTTCCATAAGCAGGAAAGCAAAAGAAGTTGCTCTCACTGGGACTTTCATATTTAAGAGATTTTCTAAATGACAAAATGGAGCTAAAGGTTACAGCCAGATGTAAAAAAATACTGACTGCTCTAAGTGATGGAATAAAATATCTGTATATTAATCTTGTGTTTGTACCAGCATGTTGGGACTTAAACAAAATGTCAATAGCTGCTCAAGCTGCTTACTGACCTGCTCAAACTCACTCTATAGAATGAATGAAATCATCTGTTTCTCAAGGCCAATAAAAATGCAACACACTTGAGTGGGCCTTAAGTACAGACACCCAGAGCCAACAGAGACAGCCAAAATATTCCTTCCAATCAATTAATATATAATTGCTTGGAAATTATGTTTTGCCATTTGCAAAATGACAAATCTACAGATCTCCAGTATTGTTCTCAAGAGGCAATTAGTTACAATGTAAGAAGTAGTTACATTTTGCAGACAGTTGCATAATTTATTTCCCCTTATTTTTCACTATTTTGGTGTTGATCTATATATATTATTAAACCACACCTGACATTTAACTGTATTGTTTCTGGTGAAAGTATATTTCTTCTGCAGAGTCTCTGTGATGCTGTTGCAGCTCCCTGACACTCTCAGTCAAAAATAATTATCTCATGTTTGTTTTAGTGTCCTTTCAGTCTCAACCACCAGCAATTTTTTTTTAAGCTATTTAAACTGTCACAGCTTGACTTCGTTACTTTCTGAAGTTGAATTCTACAAATTAATACCTTCATTTTTCTCTATATAATCTGTAAAAATTCTATAGTTCTGCAGACATTAGTAGCTTGGGACAGCTTGTGCTGCAGGATTCCTACAGTACCTGCTTTCTTCCTTACCCAAGTCATTAAGATGTGTAGATGATTATAGGTTTTAACCCCTAGCAGAATCTGCCTACTCTTCATGCCACCATTCCATTATTCCTATTATTGTTCAAGCCTCATATTGTAAATGGACAAATCTTTCACTCAGCTGTCATTTATCCAGTGCTCCTTCAAAAAAGATATTTAAATCTTTTCACCAGCACTCAAGTGTTACTGCTATAGTTTTGTAAACGCTATCCTTCACTTCTGTGTTTGTTTCTTTCCTTTCTGTCTTCCTAGAATAGATTCTCACCTTCACTATCTGGGATGTGTATAACAATTATAATGTAAGGAAACCACATGATCATATTTGAATTTCAAATTACCATGATTATTAATCATAAACACAGATATAGTTATTTATGAAATAAAGCTGGTTTACATGATTAAAAATTACAAATATAGTAATTTGGAGTAGAAAATTTTCGGGGACCAAAGATAGATGGGATGGGAATTCAGCACAAATATTTTCCACAATATATATGGAGAATCGTTTTTGGACAAAGAAGGTTCATTTTCTACTCCTGCAATTGCACAGCTAATGCCACCTTCATAGCTGGATAAGAATCTTTACAGTCTGTATCATTTGTTTAGTTGCTTTTCCTCCAAACAGCAAAAAGGTTGCTTTGGGGTTTCTCCTACTTACATCCAGAACAGAGTTCATTTTTTGCAGTAGCCATGAGGGGGCAGAGGCTGGGGCCATGGCCGTGGCCAGTAGGTTATTCCATAGCCCCTCACCTCATTGCTGGGCACTGGGAAAGGGATGCTCACACCTTGGAGAAGAAGAGCCCCCAGTTCTGATGGGAGAAAGCATGGCTGGGAAGAAAGAAGAAACCATTTGGCATTTTGTCATGGGCTTTCCTTGTAAATTGTTTCTTTATCTTTTACCTTTTGTTATTAATGTTGATGCTGTTACAGTTCTTTTTCTTGTCTCATTACTGCTTTCAGTAAATTGTTCTTATCTCAGCCTGTGATTTCCACCTTTTGTGGCTCCAGTTCTCAACTCCATCCTTCTGGATGGGGAGGGAAGCTGGGAAGGGGGAGGAAGCAAGCAGTGTCTGCTTTGGGAGAATCTTGGTGGGGACACTTAATTATGTGTACTGTCAGAGTGAAAATAACAAAATCAGCTATAGGCCTTCTAAATAGCAAAGAGTTTTTACATTGCCTATTAGGAAAAGAAAACTTTCTGAAGTTATTTATTCCCCTCTACTTTCATTGAATATGGCTCATATTCAGGGACTGATCAAATTCCTTTTTTAGCACTCAATAGAATTTTGTTTTCAACTGATGGTAGAAATGGTTTCATTTCTGATGTAAACATATTTGTAGATTTTGTTCTTACCTTCTTTAAATAAAGGTTTAACCAGGCCATTTGTTTCCGGTTGTAGGAAACCATGACTTTTGTAGGATGACCATGATTTTCCATTTATGTTTTTTATATAAAAGCTTTCCCAGATAAACAGACTCTTGATTAGTCTGCTTTGTTACAATAAACACAAATATGCTATATCTCAAATTTCTCAGGATTCAGTTAAATAAAATATATTAAATGCTTTTAAAATATGTTTTAAACTGTGGTCCTTTTTTTGACAATGTAAAAAATGTGTGTTCTTTACCTTTTTTTCCTACCCAGGGAACATAACGTCTTGCCTCCTACTGTTCTGGACAATTGTCTCTTATTATTCTGTGAAGCACTTACAAAAGAAATCGTGAAAACTGCTAATGCATCACAATGTAGGAGTTTATAACTTTTTTTAGTAATGACTTTGTGATCTGTTATTTTTTGTGTTCTCCTACCTGTAAACATTTTACAGAAAGTTAATTTTGAAAATATTTCCAAATTTTGAAAGGTACTAGATGCATATAAAATTGTCACAGCACCAGCAGCACTCCTTCATTTTTTTTGGTAGTACTGTGGTTTTTTACATGCTTCAGTCATCTTCTAGACTGAATTTTATTTAAGAGGTAGTTTTCATTGGTTGGGGTTTTTTTTAATCTCATAGTAGTTTAAATATCACATAGAAACCATATAAATTAACATGGAAATAATTTCTTTCCTCACTTTACCTTTTCCTAAAACTTTCTTGAATGAAATAAAGTGACATTTCCCCTCCCTACCTTCAAATGCAGTGTTCGAGCTCTGTAAATGTAGAGTAGTAAGAGAATTGGTACCCTACATAACCAGTATTTTATTCCACCCACAGGCTCGCAGTACAAAATAGAACAGATTTTAGAGTTTTTTGGCAAAGGATTTTGTTAAAGCATTTGATAGCATTCACCAAACCAACAGGGCTTTCCCATCACATAAGACAACCTCTGCATGGGCACATGTATATCAAATGTTGAGATAAAATTAATAAACATGCTTTCTTGACACACAGGCACCAACTCCTTAGTGTTCAGGACACTAAAAAATCTTTGTAAGGGAAAGGGATTTTGTATTTAGATCAGTGTCCAATCCAGTGAGGAATTCTTCTGTTTGCAGGGACTTCTGCCTAACATGCATGCAACCAATTCTAACCTATACTTATCACTGCTGTAATTTGTCATTAGTACAGATTATAATTGAAATCATGTAAATTTATACTGTTTTAAAAGGAGATAAACATACATGTATGTATTTACAAAGAAGATTTTCATTCTTTTTGTGATCACACTGAGGAAAATGGCTCTTAAAAGGGGATAACAATCAGCAAATATATGACACTGCATATAATATTATAAATTATTCAGCTTGGCTAATATGATAATGTCGTAAGTCAGTGTGTCACATTGTTGAGGGAGCAATTGCTTTCTGCTTACAATCAATCTAGTTTTCCCAGAGTCAAATCTGATGACAATTCAAGTGCAGGCAACTCAGCCCGTCACTCCTTCACCCATCTTTTCTGAACTGGGATCAAGCTTTTATCTGGCAGCCACAAAGAGGAAAAATTACAGAGATAATCACAAGAAAAAATGTGCAATCAGTCTAGCAGGAATACTGGTAAGTACACATGAATCTGAATCACATATAATACTTTCCTGCCATATTTTTAGTCAGATGTACAGAAATCTGAAATGTAAGGGAGGACTGAAGATCCAACATGGTTAGATTTAATAGCAGTGGCAGAAAGTGAGGTAAGAACTGACAATAAAATGAATATTTGATGCAGAAAAATTATTGAAGAGACTGCAAAGGCTTCAAAAGTGCCATGGTCTTGCAAATATAACTCCATCATTTTTTATGTGTAGCAATAAAGATTTTGACAGCTAGACAGAGTCATTGCAAAATATGCTTTCAACCCTGAGGTAATTTATATCATTAAAGCATTGCTTCTGATAGACATTTAAGAGGTACAATAGTAGTCACATTTCATATGGTAATATATTGCATCATTGCTAGGGTGTAATTGTAGAAAACAACTTGAAGATAAAGAACTTCAAACAAGGGAAGCTTTAAAGTGATTACATGTATTAATTATTAGCATGTTCAAAAAAATGTTATAATTGCTCTTCACAATTGCCATATGTCCCATTTCCCTATCTGTATACCAAAAACTGTTGATGTGTCTACTAAAACACTTACAAACCTATTATTACTGACAGCTGTTCATCTGTTTTCTGCTTTCAATTTAATTTAACTTCAGATTTAGAGGGAAAATTGCACAGATTGTAGGCTTCCCAGGAAAAGATGTGTTACCATTTTAATTAAGAGACATAGCATAAATACATAGAATAGAATATTTAATTTACCAATCGTATCAGTGTAGTTTTCAAGACAGTATGGTTCTATTTTGCTTTCCTTTTACTCATCCTGGGACTTAACAGAAAGCACTCATGTAATGGGGATCATTTGGCAGAAGGAATATCAAAGGGTCATTGAAGTTCAATGAAATGAGAAAACTCGGGATTCAGGGAAAAAGGGGAGAGGCTCATTCAGGGGAAAAGTGGAGTAGGGCCTCAGGGGAGTAGAGCAGAAGCCTGAGGTCCCAGTGAATGGCTGCTCTTCTGTGTTCAGCCTGGAACAGGGAACAGCCTGGTTTTCCTGGGGTTTCACCTGCTGCAGGCAGATCTGGCAGAAAGGTCCTAACACTGTGACCCGGGGATAAAGAGAAGCCCCAAACAAAAGACATTTGCATTTATTCAAAGTAGCTTGCAGTTGTTGTTGTTGATTTTGGAACAAAAAAGTTTGTTTTGGCTAGCAAATTAAAATTATCTCATTACCCCAGTAAGACTGTGGGCCATAAAAGTAACCCAGACCCCGGTCTTTTTTTTCAGCTTTTTCCCTATGTTCAGCAATAAAACATTCCTTAATATAACAAAAAATAACTTGTATTCAGTGTTCTCCCAGTCAGAGAAGCAAATCCTTCACAAAGTCTTTGTTTGCATAGTTATGCCTGTAGACAAGCAGAGTATCATGGTGCAGCATATGCCCTCACCAGAGACCTAGAGGGGTATCAACTTCTTTAACAAATTCAGCTGCTGGGAGTTATGGGAATTTAATGTTGGCTGGCAGATTATAGCTTTAATATCCTTTTATAACAGGGAGATGCTTGCTACTGCAACAAGCTGCATATATAAAAAATACAGTCATTATCACATGAAGCTATTCCACTCACACCCACCCACAAATAGCATCATAAACAGTAAAAATAGTAAATACAGCATAATTACCATGTTTCTGCAGAAAACCTACTCACAAACGTCCTATGGGAAGAGAGTCTGGCATGCATCTTAGAATAATTTTGTTCCATTTCATAAACAAGACTTAAAATGAAAGATTATCATATTCGAATTCAAAGAGATCAGAATACACAAACCATCAAAGACTGCTCTATCACTAATATTTCATAAATATATTTAATTATTTCCTAGATTTTTACCAGGCGATCATTCAAATTTATGAGCCCAGATTTTCATGTAACAATGCCTGGATTAATTTAATATTTGGGGTTACATGCCAAAGTGTCCTGATTTGAAAATTTTTTAATTATTATGCAATGACATAGCCTTTCTGAAATGCACTCCTTTAAACCTTGCAAACATATTTGGAACTCAAATTTCATACATCATTATTTGATCCTGAATTGAGAAAAAACCTGGGGTTTGCCCCTTAATTGGCTATATTTAGAAGAATCATCAATTGCTATACAAATAAAGGTTTGTTTCCATTGGGAACGATTATTGTTTACTTGTAGAGATGTCATTCACTATATCAAGATTAGTGCCTTAGTGAGTCTTAAAAACTTGAACTATGTAAGTAAATTGACATCTAAAGTGTCTGTGCCAATTTCCTTCCAAAAATAAAATACTTAATGAAGAAAATCAGGAATCTGTTAGGTTGTCAGTAAAATCAGGTGCAATACCAGACTGGACAATACCATTTTGAGTACCAGCTTTTGGGCATTAAATACATATGTGGTTTTTATTTTTTGATTTTGGTGCTGATTCTGAGCGTGCTGATAGAACTGCCTGCATTTACAGTACCTAAGAATTTGTCAGTGGCCTCTCAGAGCAGTTCCTTCCCTCATTCTTACTATCAAATACCCGGTGCTATAAAAGTGTCTTGTTTAGTAGAGGATTAACTCTCTGTGTAGCACCAAATGAAGAACCAGTACTGTGCTGGTTCAGTGGGGACTATAAACAAGTGCCTATAATCCTTTTCTGTGTTCTTTCCAAACAAAGAGTGATCCTGTCAACTACCAGACTGCAGAGAAATTGACCAAAAATATCCTAGAAATACAGATTCCATCTGCCTTTAACGTCGAAGGAGTAACATTGTGCTAATAAGCTGTTTGCTCATGGTAGGTAGCTGGAAATGCTCTTACTTTTTTGGAAGGCAAGAGGATGCATGCGCAGTTGAAAAAAAAAATTACATAGCATCACCTCTTCCTGAGCCTCTTCAGAAAAAGGAGTGCAATTCTGGTTTGGTTAATTTCCCACTTAATCTTATCTACCTGCTGAGATTGTTTCTGAGTTAAAATTACTTATAAAAGGATGCAAGAGACCAATGTAATGGCCTGCCCTTGAAAATTTAGTCTGGAAGTGTTTTTATGACAATTGGTGCTTGAAATATCTAATTAATTCTCTTTGCATTTAGTTACTGGTGGACCTTTTTTAAACATGGACAATAAAATGTTGTGGGAATTATTGCATGACTTAATTTCAAATTTTCTCATCAAATAAGAGGCTCCATACAGTGCTTGTGACACAGACAATACAAAAGTTTTTGATAATCAAAAAGGGAAAACTTGTATGATTTTTACAGAGAATATGGGACCAAATTGCAACATAAATAAGAAAAAAACTTACTTCTAGTTGCTTGGCCTGTAACAGACAAATGCTTTTACCTTGGTCAAAATCCAGCATTCGGACTTATTTGCAATTTGCTTCTTCTTCTTTCAAAAATACATGTTGAATTTCCACAAATATACGCTCCTTCTCCACTCAAGAGTAGATATTTCTTTCCAGACTATAACAGGTGTGGTATTGTCCCTGACCTTTGGGAGTTCCAGCTGGATGCACCTGACAAGCTCTAGCAGAAGAATCTATTTGCATGACCTTAGAACTTGATATGTCCAATGTCTTCACCTCCCCAAGATGCAGACAATCATGTTTTGATGGATAGGACTAATGAAACATAATTCTGTAGTTATGAAGCCCCCTTGTGCTAATAGGTGGGTTAAATCTCTTTGAAGATGGTAGGCATAATAACAGCTTCTTAGAATAAATGCAGAGATATTGAACACTTAAATAGAAACAAATAGCTGAAACAATATGAGCCATGACCACAATACAGCTACAAAGGAAAACTGCCATGGAAGTGAAGCCATCTGTCAAATAGACAAGGTAAAGGAGAAGTATGGTTTGGTAGGAAAAAAATTACATTTACCCAAGGACACTATGACAGAAGCATGCTTGAAGTGATTGTAATTCTCAGAAAAAAGTTAGTTTATAAGTTGAGCCCTAATTTTAAAGAAATAAAATGCTAGGAAAAAGAGCATGGAATGGTGACCACATAAAAGCTTCCTGCCTTTTTTATTCCTGAAAGAAAAATATATATAAACATGTTAAGAAAATTGGTTTAATACTAACTGAGAATTTAGCTCAATAAGAAGTTACCAAAGACAAATATTTTAAAAAGAAAAAAAGTAATCCAAGCTGAATATAAATTACATGATAGAATTTTATATTTTCACCTAGAAAATTTTTCTACTGACAGCAAAAATAACCCCCAAAATAATTTTTGAAATACTGTCAGAATGAAATGAAAAGTAACATTACAGATTTTCAGATATAAATAACAGCAAATTAACTGATCAACTATAATGCCAGCAAAGCTTAAAAGCTTGCTTCTAGAAAAAGAAAGAGATCTGAACAGTTACTAATGATAGATATTTTACTTTAAATTCTCACCTTTCGTTAACTTTACAGAATTTCTCCCTTTAAACAAGCACTAAATAGAAAAAGATTTCCTTTAGTATAGGGTTACTTCACTAACAATTTGCTAAGGCTTTTTTGTTGTAATTTTTCTACACTGTTAACCTTAATTTATTGAGTTGCTATTCTGAATATAAATTATAGATGTTCTTTACTCTGCATTTGTTTTCAGAATTCTTAAAAGAACTACTAAGGACAATATTCATCCCTTTGTCACACAAAAATATCTTGTCCAGGATAAGATTCCACCTACCTCAAAGTCAAATTATGGTTTTGGAATATTTCTGCAAAGATGTGAAGGCAGATGTTTACCATTAATAAATGAATAAAATTAAATATTTCTTCATATTTCTTAGTATTTTAGAGAGGAGCACTACCTGGCTATGCTTCTGCACTTAAAGTTTCCTCTCATTCTGCTAGTAGAATATTCACCCTTTAATATTGCTGCTTTAACCTTTAGACATCTGATTTATATGCAAAAATGCAGGAATTGTTTTTATTTAATTTTATCACCATTCATTCCAAGTACTTAATGAAATGGAAGATTGAGCTGAGGACTAGGCAATCAGCTTTTCTGAGGAAATTTGGAAATACTTGTTTCATTAAAAGCAGAGACTTGAATATGTCCATAGCTTTCCCTGCAGTGATAAAACAAAATGCCACAACTCATTTACTTCAGTTTTGCACTGAATTTACACACAATACTTATTGTTTTGTGTCTTTTCTTTGAGAGGCTTGATTGAGAGGTGGAAGCTCTGCTTCACAATGAATCATAATAATTCTTTCAGTCCTGATTTTTGAAATGGAGTGAACATGTCCAAACACAGAAATGGAGTTAACACTCTGACTTAACATCAGTTCAAATACATGCACAGATTCACTGGACTTTGAAGTGACCCTATGAAGAATAATAAATAATAAATAGACCCTGACAGTGATAGACTCACTGATTTTTAAAAAAAATTAGAATCTAAATTACAAACGGTACACTAAAACCTGATCTAGCCTGGACAGAATAGCCAGGAGGAGGTGGTTGCATGTCACCCTCCTGGCTGATGGAAAGCTCAGATTATCTAGCCATCATAGCCTGAGAAGGGCTTATACATCCTGCACTTCAGGTGCAAACTTAGAGTACTGACAGACTGATATAAAATGGAAGGGTCCATCAGCTAAAAAATACAATTGAAAAAGTATTTTACTCTATAATAATATGAAAAAATCTTTAGGCCACTTACTATAATCATGCAATAGTTGAACAGTTTGGATCAGATAGTGTATAAAATAAGCAAATAGCATTTTTTTGTTCTGCAAGAGAAGCTGAGCCACTGTGTTGAAGTGGAACAAAGGGAACACATTTAAACTATCCAATTGCACAATACTTCTGTGCTGCAGTTTGTGAAGCCTACAGTAATTTAACACATGTCATGAAGCACTTAGAAATGTAATAAAAATCCTGTTTATTACCAGTGCAGCTCAGGGCCAAAGCATTCATGTGAGACTCATCTGATCCTTATAGTTGAAGACCTTAGAATCTATCTCCATCAGGAAGAACAAGAAGATTTATTGTTCTAAGGATTTCTATACTTTGCAATATTTTCACAGCCAGATTCTATATAAATATGATTGCTTACTAAAGCTTAGATTCCTCTGTGTATCTCAAATTGCCCTCTGCAGATCTAATATTCTTTTAGGAAAATAAGATTCCACTGGTAGCACAACTTTCCCCCTCCCCTTTGTTCAGATGATTACTATGCTCCTGAGGAACCCAAATAATGGGTAAGGTTGAGTGCCTCCACTCATAGAATTCAGCACAGAAAATTCATCTGTCAGATAGCACAGCTCTCCTGCTTTCTTCTGAATTGCCTCTTTATTTGTCTTCACAAGGGAAAGATATCTAGCCAGTATATGTGCCAGGGGATGACTGAAGGTAAGTGAAAAATCAAATTAATAGAATAGCTGGGACCTTAGCATCAAAGTTGTAGGTAAACCCATACTGCAGAATTTGCCATCTCTCCAAATTTGTTCCATTCAAGAAGTTCCTACACACTGTAGAGGAATTTAATTACCTGAAGCTTCTTTTCAGTATTTCAGCTTCCCTTAAACTTTCCTATACAGTGTACCATAACAAATACTCCAGCAATGCAAAAGCTCTTGCAAGAGGAACTTGGAGACATTTTCTCACAAGTTCTTTTACATATTTTCTGAAGTGCTCTCTCAGCAAATTTTTAGTTGTTACAGCTCACCCTTTAGGAAGGGATGGAAAACCCTGATGGACTCAGGATAATGATAGCTGATCCATCTGATGCACCTGACACCACATGATCCTTAGAACAGCTTTTCAGTCTGGATCAGACCATTTTGCTAATTAATAATGCAGCTTAAGGCTGAAGCTTAGGGGATGTGATATCCATGTTCTCTGGCCTCCAAAATCTGGCTCTATATGGATATAAATATCCATGAAAAACAAGTTATTGATGCAGAAGGCAAAAATATACCTAAAACACACCTTTAAGCTACCCATCTAGTGCAACACTACAATAAGGGTAGCTGTCCCTCCATCTAACTCAGTGTCATGATTCTGTCACTCTGGAGCTCTAGCTCCTCATGCTTGTTTCCCATGCTGCATGTGTTTCACTTGCAATATTTCAGATAACTACAATTTCTTGTTCAGTTTAACCCTGGTGTAACATTAAAGGCTGTATCTCAACATATCTAGGAAAGTATCTTTCCTTAAAAATGCTGTTTTGTTTCTCCTTGGGTATATTTTTTTTCCCTTGTCATACCAGTTCTGATTGGGGTTGTGTGTGAGAAACTCTACTGCTCTTGTGAACAGTAGTTGTTCTTTTTTACTATAGATGCATCTTAAGTGACAAAGCCTGTTGAATTCAATTGGTGCTATACCTATTCAGGGATAAAAAAAAGACCCAGAAAAAAAAAATTTATGACTAAATGATGAATTTGCCTTGAAATCCACCCTAGTAATGGAATGATAATTTTTAAAATCTAAGCCAGTTTTCTGGCAGCAGTGTAAAACAATCTCAAATAAGAAAAGCTGATTTAAACTCAAAACGAGAAATAGAAGATTTTCACCTTGAAATGTTATTAGAATGGGCTACATTCTCCAATTGGGCCTACTATATTCCTGTATTAAACATTGACAAAAATAAGCTGAGGCGGGCATTCCACAGAGGTCCAGTTAATAGAATACAGAAAGTTTCATTGTTCTAATAAAAATTAACAACTACAAATAATGAAAGTTTAGAAAAGCAATTGCTAAGATATTTAGGGGTCTTACACTACTTTTAATAATTCATGTTTCATTCTGTGTTCACTCAGTCTTTGGCTTGTAAACATATAAACAAAAGGTCACAAAAACAGCTAGAGGATAAACCTCTTGCAGAGAAACAAGAAATGCAGTCGCTTGTATACTGATGAATGTATCATTTGTGATAAGGAGATAAAAAATGCTAAATTACTAGAAAAAAAATTATCAACTCAGGCACTGAATTTGAGATGGTTTTGCACGTAAACTTTGGCACTTACCTTTCAGTCTCTCCTTTTACTTGCCAGCTGCAGTCTTTTTTTTAAGTATCCCTCATCTCCAGACAGAAAAAAATACTGTTAAGTCTTTTGAGTGAGGCAGAGAGGCTCTTTTTTTTGTGGGTTCTTCACATGCATGTATTTCTACATTGGTGCTGTAGAGTTAGAAAAAAACATTTTTGAAGCACCCAAAAAGCTACATACTTCCTTAAAATAAACTATTTTAGGAAAAGAACAAATTTCTTAAGATCTACCTGCACATTTCTCTAACCTATATAGAAGCTCTGTTAACCAACATTTTTAATTTTTTTCCCAATAAAGATCAAGATTTGTCTCTCAATATTCTAGTTACATTCTATATCTAGAGAGAAAAAAACATAGCCCAACACCACACCATTCAGCTGCTGAGGTGTTTTTTACAAACTCTGTGTTTAACATTTCTATATTAGGTCACTCCTCTTCCTAAACCCTGTATTTTTCAAATCTTAAGTATAGCACTTCTCCAAATGTCTATTTAACCCTTCAAGTTAATTGGTTTCTGTTGGACTTTGTCTATTGTTTTCAAGGAAGCAGCTTAGTTTGGAATTTTGGAGTGTTTTTCTAAAGCTAACATTCAGTTCCTAATCTCTCTTGATTGTTAAATATTAATTTATTGACAGACCACAGTCAGTGTGTCATAATAATCTGATATTTCCTGTGCCCAGAGGACCAACAAAAACTGAGTTCTAGGAACAAATGCATGCTGAGCCCTGCAGCAATTCTCTTTTTTTCCATATGTGTTTATATAACTGTTGTGCTTAGCCAGGTCAGGACCCAATTACATTAAGTGCTGTATAAATATTAGCATCCACTTCATCCTTCACAAGGTTCTTGACCACAATGAAAGGTGTGAAAGATCATAAAAAGTGGTAGATTAATTGAGGACCTTGGAGTGATGTCATCATGGTGGTATGCGTAATTTACTGAGTAAAGACAGCACAGTATAGACCCAGACCTGTTCTAGGGGTTAGTCAAATCCCTTTTTGCTTCCCTTTTTTTAATGACCACCCTCTCTCATATTAAGACTTACATTCACATCAAGTAATGTAGCATCTTACCAGATCATTTATTTCTTCTTTATGCTGTAAATATTTCAGTAGCTTCCTACGTGAATTTGATTCGATTTATTGCAATAAACTATTTACTCTACCATCCAATTTAAAACAGCTTCAATCTGAAAATAATAGTATTCATGCCAGGAAAGCATATCTGAGCCTTTGCTAAGTCTTCCAGCTGTAAGGAATTCATCAAGCTTAATTAAACTCAGGACACAAACATCAGTGGAATACAAAGTCTTGAAAGAAAACCAAAGAGTAACAGCCGCTTTTTAGTCTGAAAATTAAGGTAAATGGAAGAAAAGTTTCATAAATGACTAAAATACTTCAGTGGAATGTTTATTCTTATTATCTCACATTCCAGCTATCCTCTTATGTATTAATTGAAAGGTCCTGAAGTTTCCCTTCAGCTTTGAAAGTCTGTCTGCACTCTGTTGAAACTTCCTATAACAATACTCCTCAGTGAATGGCAGTATCTTTGCCAGCTGCAGTAACCCAGGGAAACTACTTCCTTGTGTTCCTTCAAATAACATTTCCACAAACAGCTGACTGCGGAGCAAAGCTACACCTCACTGGCAACTTGTGTAATCAATTATCCCTTGCACTGTGCTGTGGAAACTTCAGACTGTGCAAAGTTATTACAGATAGGTTTGGGTCTTTTGTTTTTTTTTTGAGATTTAGCCACAGAAGAGGGATTCTTAGGAAAATAAGCTTTATCTTTATTAGCATGGTGTTTGTCTCATAGTCTTCTTTTCCTTTCTTTTGTTTTTTTTTTTTTCAATATTAAAATGAAATAAAATTCTAATACTAGGTTTATTAGTGTCTTGCATTGAAAATGGCAGAATACAGCAGTGCATCTAAAATGTAGGTTTGAAGACAGTAAAATACATTTTATTCAGTATTCAAAAGCTTTCAGCTTGAGAAAATAAAGGTTGGAAACTATAATTGTACAAAATTCAAATATCTTGTGAAATGTTCTAACCCTTCATCTTGATGAACTATTAATGTTCCCTCAACGAAACATTGCCAAAAATTTCCACATATAAAACCATTATTTTATTGCCCAGAGGGAATTCGAAGATTTTTTTTCTTTTGCTAATTTGATACATTCACTTGGTGTTCATTGGCTGTAATAACAGGCTTTCAGATGAGGAAGATTTTTCTGGATGATTTAAGAATTAGTTGCCTCTTACCTTAAATCAGATGTTATTTGAATTTTTAATGATGGAAATTCTTGAAAACTTTTAAAACAGATAGGCGTTTTTGTTATACTTCCAATCTGCAAATGCAAGTTAGATAACAAGACAGACAAGTCTTGCCCCAGAGGAGTAACATTCATTTACATTCAGTCAACAGTACACATGGACTACATAATTATTCTTATAAATTTTGAATCATATTTTGCATAAAAATACAAAACGCAACGATACTTCTGTTGAGTTAGTTACTTGATTTTATTCCAAAACCTGTAAATGTCTATCTTCTTCACTGTCATTAATCTTTGCAGGAATTACAGAAAGAAGTTATGGTATCTAATAAAAAAAAAACAGAACTATATTTTAACCACTATGCAAGTTTATGTAATTAATCATTCTTGTTTTACTTGACTTTTAATCTTGTGTTTTTTAAATATTTGTGCTCTAAAAACAGTTGCTCATGGAAGATATGTAACAAAGTAATAGATTTATATTTACTTCCTTTCCTTCCAAAAAATTTCATAAGAATTTTCTGTTACTTTGACACGTCAACATTCACTTACAAGGCAGGAAAGTCTGAAACTCAGCGGTGCTTCTTACTCGGCCTCCTATGTATAGTGTGAAATTAAAGCAATGTTCTCTGCAGGTGGGACAGGAAAGCTTCACCAGACAGTGGAAAACATAAGGAAATGTCTGCTGGTGCCAGTTCCAGCGAGGTAACTATTGCTAATCCCTGCCTTGTGCTCCCATTTCTGCCAGGCTGCTGCAACACCAGCTGGAGAATACCAAAGCAGAGGAGCCCAGCTAGGCAGCCCTCTTCCAGCTGTACAGCCTTTTCCAAAGCTCTCTGCTACTGCAAGCTGGCCTCTTCCTAGCACAAAAATAATTACTCTTATGGTTGTTGGCATCCAAAATACATAGAAGACCACTGAACGAATTTTTTCAACTCTGTCTACAGACAACAGAAAAGTGCTGGTACAGTTACTGATATCATTTCCCTTCCTGATAATACTCCTCATTGATGATAAATCCTATTTATAAGCCTGGTAATAGAGGACAGGAGTGGTTGCTATGAAGCTGTCTTCACTAGATCACCTATGGAGCAGAGTTGGTGCTGTTTTCTCAGGGAGCTACTTATTCTGCTTGCTTGACTGGTTGCTATGGTTCAGAGAAAACAGCAGCTGCTTGAGGAAAAGGAGGGGGAACCTCTAACAAAAGGACATGAAAACCATTAGTCTGAAAAAATTGATTAACTGTTAGGTAGTGATATCCTGGGTGTATTCCTTTGGCAAAGTTGAGAGAGCAAACAAAAAAGATAGGGGAAAAATGGACCACTATTTAATTCTGTTCAGATATGAAAACTTACATTATTGGTATTATATCTCTTTGAAGTTTAAATGAACAATCAAAATGTGACAATGGAACAATTTATCTTTCTGTGCCCATGGTGTTGATAATAAATAAAGAAAGATATTTGATACAAAATTGCTATTTCCCATTGGTAGCACTGAGAAAGAAATGTGGTATTTTAGATGCAGCTGTATGGTCAGTGTAGGGAAATGCCATTTCTTTCAGAGGAAAAGAATATCTCTTGCAAAGAGATTAATGCATTTAATTTTTTATAACTTAAAATAGCACTCTTCCAAAATAAAAATAAATAAAATAAAAAAATGCTGAGGAACGTTGTCAGAAAAATCTCAGCACAACAAAATTTTAGTTTGTACTTTCTTCCATCAACAAGTTGAAATAAAAATCCACAGTATATAATTACAAAAAGGTTTAATTAGTCAATTCTACTCTAAAACAAATGAGTTTGAATTTCAAAAAGTGGAAAAACTTCGCAAAACATGTTCTCATGTAGGAAAAGAGGATTGTATCGAGAAACTCATCAAAATGAGGCACGAAACAGAAAAACTTCTGAGAAGAATAGTTCATTATCTGACTGAGAATTTTAGAAATACTTAATATATTGCATTGCTATTTTCACATTAAAATTTCAAAGGAAGCTTTCTAATAGTGTCTAAGGGATTTTAAAAACTGGTTTTCAAAGAAAGGCAATGTGGTACAAACTCTCTTGTAATTTTTCCCTATAAAAATTAGTTAATTATTTGGCCAGTAAAGGGCCAGTTAGACAGCATTTTCGTCTTGCAGTTTTGGGTGATATTTATGATGAAATTTCCACCACTTTTCTTGGGAAGATATTCCAAACAAACAAAGGAACATTTGAGTGCTATTTGGAGATCTGTACTTGAAGTTCAGAAGTACTGAAAGTAACTAAAAGGTAGGTAGATGTTACAACTACCTTTGGAATAATCACACAGCATTTCTTCTGTACTGGAATAAGCATTAAAGACTTCAGGTACTTGCTACAGTTCTATTCACAGAAATGAAATAACAAATATTTTAAGAGCTGTTTATGCAATAAGGGAACAAAAGTTTAACTGAGTCACAAATATCAAGAAATATCAAGGATGTACTAGCAAAAGTTTTTTTTAAAAAAATTCTTGTCTTGAATTTTTTAAATATTGGTCAGTTAACTTAAAATTCTTTTGTTTTTGTTCTCAGAGGAAATTTTGTTCCACTTGGGAATGACAATAAAAATATCATTAATTGTAATGATGATAAAATTAATTCTTTAAAATTTTTATATCCTGGAAATGTGAACCAAGATTTTGAGAAGTCTGACCACACAGTGATTAAATCCTAAGTTTTGTTGTTTATTCTCAGTTATATCTTTTCATTCATATGAGGGTAGTTATCTAAAGTGCCAGGTGAATCGTGCAAAGATTTTGGGAAAGAAAAATCAGCATGCAGAAGGTGATATAGCTGAATGGGAAAGATGCACAAAAGAAACATTTGTTTCACCTTCTACATGAAACAATTTCTCCAGAAATACTTTTCTGACCCATGTCATGCTTCAAATGGTTTTGAAATTAACACAATGCAACTACTTTGTAGGAGAAAACAGTATTAAAATAGTTAGTGATACCTGAAGGATTATATTAAGATAAATATCTGGAATATTCTTCTATCACTGTAATAGTGCACAGTGCACTCTTACTGCCACAAGCAAGCTTCTGGGGCTACCAGGAAAGAATGAAAAAAGGTTTTGAAGAAATAGATCCTGGGAGGAAAACAGCCCAAAGGATAAGCCTAAAACTTGGGTTATTTAGCAAATATTTGTAATGTAAATGATCATGTAAAAGTTAATTCATGTTGGTAATTCATGTAATTCACTAAATGCTGGTTTGGAACTGCTGAAGTTACTCTTCAGCTACAACACAATGAAAATTCTACAAGGATGAGCAGTGTGGTCAGAAATATTGTAGATAACAGAAGAGCAAGGATGAATCTCAGAGACATAGTCAAATGATTCCCAAAACCCAGAACTATGATTCTAACTTTGAAGAGTGCCTTATTTTTACTAGAAACCAAGTTACTGAATACTCCTATTTTTCCTACTATTTCTTTATAGCAGATGTTATGAAAAACTATGGTTGTGATATGACCATTCACAATTAATCTCTGGTTAAGAGATGTGAATCTTTTTAATACCAGTGAAAACTGCCAAAATTACTTAGGAAATATAAAAACAATCAAAGACTTCTAAAGTCAAGTGGATTCTCCGAGTTCAGTGCACTTGTAACTAGGCCCTGGTTTTGAAGTCTGCAAAAGTCTGTGTATATAGAATTTAAATGTTACAGAATGTTTGTGTCTGTTTCATGATTCCACATCCTTCCACTGTGAAAGCAGTTGCTCGGAGTTTATATGGAAAAAAAGGAACAATCTAATAATTTCTGTAACTAAGCAATGTTCTCAATATTAACAGGTAACAGGAAAAAATTCTGGCTGGTTTTTTTTATTCTTCAAAATACAGTTGATTTAGATAATCACTATTGTTAAAATAGAGAAAGTAGTGGAATGAGAGCTCATACTTGATGAAAAAAGAAACAAAACAAATCTTGAAATATAATTTAATAGTTAAGGAAGATCATCCCTATATTCTCTCATGCATGAACATCAGGAATTTATGATTGTCAAAGGAAACTTTGAGAAGCAACCAAGCTGGTTATTAAGTGCTCTTATGAAACCCTCCTGTGGACACAGAAGTTCCATACTTTCTCCAAAGCTTCATCTGTACTTTTTTCCACTCTTCAGCAAAAGTATTCCATCAAAGAAAAGATCATTGTCATAGATAGTGATTTGTTTTCACACTTCATTCAAATTGAAACTACTATATCACATACAGTAGAAGTGGAGATTTTGAACCACCAATAAATAAATACACATTTAAAAATATTTTGTACAAATGCCAAACCAGTCCTTAATCATCTTTGTATCTGCTTACCATATTTAATACTCAAGCTGCCAGAAGATGTGCCAAAAGGCATATAAAGACTTAGAGAGATTGGCACACTTGAGAGTCACATAAATTTAAATAATCTCCTTATATCCCAAAAATAAAATGAAAGTGTTATTCAGAGCAATAAAGTACAACTTCGCAATCCAAAGAAATTGGTATTAACTCTGAAGGAGCACCAGGGAGAAAGGGGTTATTTTTATTCATACCTCCTTAGAAAATTTTGAAATTCCACTAAGAAAATGTATTAGATTACTAAAAATCTGGGAGAGGAAGAGGAAGGAATTTTTCTTGCCAGTCCTGATTTAGGACATTTTTCAATCTTTGAACAAATTGAAGTAGGCAAGTTGAAAATTTTGGTCTGAATGTAATCTGCATTTAATTAAAGCACAGCAAATATTTTTGAAGCATGAGGAAGCCTAAAAGAACTTGGGTTTTAATTTTTCCTACTGTCAGAGGAAATCAGGCAGACTTTCTTACTAAATAAACTGTCACTGGCTAAGGTGTTTAAGAATGAAAAACAAAAATAACAATAAGAAAAATAACAATGACTGTTGCCAAATTAATACCAAACATCTGTAATCTGATTAGTATTTCAACTCTTCAGCAAGCTTTGACAAGAAAAAGTACCCAAAAAACTAACCCTTTGGGGGATGCATTTATTGCTGAAATTTGCATCTCTGAAACACTCAAAACAATTTTCAAATATGATTTTCACATTTCTAGCAAAGCAAAACATGGAGAAAAGTTGAAGTGTCAAGCCAGTTCTTTTCCGGATGTTGAATAAAAGTTCCTCAATAGACAAAGGCATGGGGGAATTTTGTATTTTGTAAATACCAAATGAAGTAAAACCAACACAATGGGCTACAGAGGGCTCACAGTGAATCAGGCTGGAATCCAGCTGTCATTGCATCCAATTGAGTACTCTAATGATTGCATTATGCAGTCATTCATATTGTCTTCCTGAATTAATATTGGTTACAAGAAGTAGAACCTCTTCAAAAGGAGATTGATATTGATATTTACCCATTCCAGAGTCCCCTACCAGCCAGAACTTATCACACTCTCTTGAGACATAGAAAAGCCAAATTCAAGTCTGCTCTAAATCAAATATAAAGAGAGTTTTGGTCCCAGCACTTCAGCAGAGCAGATAAGTGCTCCAGAAACCTTACAGGCTGTGTGTGGAAGTAGCCACTACCTCCTCCAAATATTTTGCAAATTATGTTGAAACCTGAGGGTGAATCCTGCTGTCTCTTTCCCTATTTCTCAATAGCACATCACCTATGATGAGCTATACTTCATTCTGAATCACAGACCCATAGAATCATGGAATTAACTAAGTTAGAAAAAGCCTTTGAGATCATCAAGTCCAACATATGACCTAACACCACCTTGGCAACCAGACCATGGCACTAATTACCACATCCAGTCTTTTTTAAACACCTCCAGGGTCAATGACTCTACCACCTCCCTGGGCTAACATCTTCAGTCACTGCGAAAAAATTAGAGATCATGATAAGAAAAAAAATATATATTGTTTCTGCTTATTGTAGGAAAGAATACTTACGCAGAACCATTAAAAAGTACCAGCACTTTTAAGTGCTGAAAGTGACAGGCATAAAGGAATGTTTTTTTTCATTAATCTAGTCCTTTCTCTGCCATCTTCTTTATGGGTGCTGTTTTATATGTACAGAACCTCCTATGCCAGACACCTTTCTAGCTTTGCGTAGAAACACGGTAAACCCTTCACAAAGTAGTTTGTCTTATAATTCTCTGCTTATTAACAAACCACCCTAGCAAAGAAACATGATTTTTCTCTCATTTGACTGCTGTTCAGAATTGTTTGAAAGCATGAGAAGTAGTGAGTCCTTCACTTAGCACAATTGGAGTGGTTTTTATTACTGCTAAGAGATCACAAGTAACTACATAGAAAAAAATGCCAAACCTTGCCTCTGGGGAAGGAAGGTTAGATGAGTCTTTAAAATAAAATGAAATAAAATAAAGCATTTAACAATGCTAACATGGATTAAATAGTTTGAGATGTTGACTTTCTTGGTAACGGTTGCTATGTTAGGTAATCTGATTTGATGCCATCAACTATAATGAGGAAATATTTCAGGATTATTGCACTTCATTAGCAAAGGAATAATGCAGAGATGCTAAACAAGTAAGTACAATGAATTTCAGCAGTCAGATGAGAAGAAATACAATGGTGACTATGAAAAAGGATTTTAAGAAAGCAAGATGGGTGATAATGCAAAGATATTAGGAACAGATTGCATTTTGAAATCTATTTCACTAAATTTGACATTGAAACCATTATCAAATGATAGATACGAAGCATAAGAAACAAACAATCATTCTGTCCTCAAGTATTATTCCATTAACAAGAAAAAATTATTTGGTGTAAATTCACTTATCCCTTATTCACAGATTTCTTCAACATTTCATTGTTCGTTAGCCTGTGGACATGAGACAATCTCTGTATGAAAGTCCATTAATAGTCTTTCAGTTCTGCAGCAGCTCTTTATGAATGTTCAGCAGATACTGCCTTGATTTTTGGAGCATATACCCACCCACACTTACTGGTCCATCCTTTGTATGTACACAACTGATATTTAGCATTTAGCTGTACTTCATAAGCAGGTCATCATTCAGCTGTGATTTTTGTAAACATTTTTTATTACTGTAAATTTTTAAAAACCTGTGTACATACCTTGGACATGACCTTGAAGATTCTCAGAATTCGTTTTTGTCTTTCTTCAAACCCAGCATTACAAAATGAAAACTCTCTCAGCAGTAAGCTTTCTTACAAGATGTGTGTGTCCTTACTTTGGCTGTAATATAAAGAAGATACTCCTTCAAACTCTGATTTGATTCTACAGCTGATGATCATATGAAGACATGAAACTAAAATATTGGTTAAAAGCAAAAAAAAAAATAAAAGAAGCAATAGCTTACAAATTTTTTGGAACTTGCTTTAGAGTGTTGTATATACATCTTTGGTTTTTAACTGTCTTGCAGTTCTGTACATTTTCAAATTAAAATCTTTGAAGAATTTAAAAATTCTTACTACTTCAAATATTTAATTTTCTATGGTAACCTGTTAGGGTATCTGTACTTTTTGTTACCATTGCCAATTCACATGCCAATAGTCCGTCTATATGACTCCTTTCTTTGAAGTAAACAAAGCTGCTGGTCTTTCTGGTTGTTCAGGCAGTACATATTACAGTGACTCAAATTAGCTCCTTCCATGAACCCCTTCACAATTTTCATATTTTTGAAATGTCAGGGTAATGGAGATCCTTTATTATGGGCATTCTAGTGCTTTAATATCCCAGTTTAGACTGTCATTCAGCCCTACAAAATCTTCAAAGTTTCCTCCAATTATTTTCTTGGCATTTCTATTTTTCACTGCAGTGCAAATAGTTTATGCTGGCAGGAAATTTGCAAGTGTCATTTCTTTCTTCTAATATTCTCCTCTTATACATATAATACCTCATGCACCCATCCTTCTGAAGATATAATAGGTTTTATATCTTTATATTAAGTCTCTTTTCATAAGATGCCAGAAGTAATTTCTATATAATTAATTTTGTTTTACAAAAAAAAAAAAAAAAGATTGTTAGCTTATAGGTACAGTTCAGCTTCTGAGTTCTCATTATCCCTTCTTGTATCTGAAAGGAATTTATAAAATTGTTTTTTTCCCTAAAGAAAGATTAAAAAAATCTTTCTTTAGGAAAACACCATGGGTTTTTCTTTTCTACTTGTTACTTTTCCCCCTCACTACAATGTTCTGCTTTAACAACACTTACCTGCCATCAATTTGCTGCTGTCGCTTACTTTCTCATTCAGATGCAGTTCCTGTTCAATAACTCTCAGCTTCTACCTATGACTGGCAGGAAAGCCGAAAGTACAGCTCTGCAGCTTCTTCCCCACCGTCTCAAGATGTCTGAACCACGTTTTCAAAAGCTCCAATCTCCACTCTTTGTCATTTATACCCACATATATGTTAGCTGCTTTCCCTTGCCATCTAAATTATCTTATCACTGAGCTGTCTAGGACTCTCTTTAGTGTAACAATTTCATTTCACAGCAAGTACTGCACTTTCCCTGTCAGCCCTTTAATTACAACGTCAGGAAAATTGGTGGAGATTGAGGAGGAAACGACTATTCCTCTCCTGCTTTGGGTGTGGAACCTGAGTGTCTTGTGAGGGGGGAGAGGTAGATGAAGGCTGGTGGGGGTGAGGAGCAAAGAATCTGCCTAAAAAATGAAGAGAAAACATTTTTTTTTCTTAACAGGACAGTTTCCATTTAAATTTGTAGGCTCTTTCCTGGACTTTGAGACTCATACCCAGCAATGTCTCTACACGTCTCTAAAACCATCTATAGTATCACTGATTATCCAGCTACTGCCTATAATTTTGTTGTCAGATTTAAACTTCTTGGAATCAGGCTGAACAAACTTTTCCCTGAATATATTTACCAAATAAAAATATCTCATTTTTCTTCTAAGTAAACACTTTACAGATTCCATATTTCCCTTATGTGAAGGGCTTTATTATTTTGTTTCCAACTCAAAAGCCTCTGCTTACTGAAGTGATTCTAAAATTGGTTAGCTGCATGAGCAGGTACTGCTATTGTCCAGATTCATGATGAGTTTTCAGTATTGTGGCTTCCCTCTTCAGTGTAAGTAATGGAGGGAAAATACTTTGCATTGCTGGGGACTCAAGCAGCAAAGCTACAAACCCAGAAAGCTCTGACGGTTTTTCATTTTCTGTGTCACTAAGCACAGAAGAAGATAATTTGAAAGGCAGATCTTTTGACCTTCCCTGGTACTTCTCTGATAATTATTCAGAGAACATGATGCTGTGCAAGACCCTAATTGCAGGTAAGAGATCTTGTCTGCTTCATTTGAAAGAGGGATTTGCAAATATCAGACCCACAGAAGTTGCTGGAAAAGTGATGATGGAAGGATAAATCTATAATTACAAAGTTCAGGATTAAAGGCTCAGGAGCTTTTTGCTATGGTTTCTTTCATAGATAATCAAAGAAACAAACCAGCAAAGGCATGCTATATAAAACATTGTTTACCATTTTTCCCCGTGAACATCATAAATTCTCTTTATTTTCTATTTGTTGATGGTGTTCATCTCTCTTCTCATTTTGATGATGATACAGTGAATTTTAGGTATATTGAAGTAGAACAGAATTCTACAAACATATTTATCAAGAATTAAAAGTTTATGTGTGGTGTGTGTATATAAGGATACAGATTTTATACTATTAATTGGTTACTTACCTTCAGAATAACAACAGTCCCATGCACACTGCAGTGAGTTGACCTTGGCTGGATGCCAGGTGCCATGAAACCCCTTTATCACTCTCTTCCTCAACTGAAACCGGGAAAAAAATATGGAAAAAACTCATAGATTGAGATAAGGACAAGGACATCACTGAGTAATTATCATTTCAGTCAAAACAAACTCAATTTTGAGAAATTGTTTTCTTGATAATCAAATCAGCAAAGGATAATGAGAAATAAAACCAAACCTTAAAACAACTTCCTCTCACTGCTCCCTTCTTCCCAGCCTCAGTTTCACCCATGAGTTTGCAGCTTTCTCCCCCAAAAAGCACAGTCAACCTCCTTGGACTGTATACGTCTGATTATTCCATATATAACTCAAACTACACTACTGACAAAAGCATTTATTTCTAAGCCAGCTTTTTGCTGCATTGTGGCCAATATTTTCAGCAGAATTTAAATGAGACAAAAAAAAATCTTCAAATTTTGTTTACTATTAAATAATCTGATAGATCTGGGGAAACTGAATCCAAAATCAAAACCAAATCCAAACCAAACCAAAACAAAGCAAAAAAAACCTAAAAAATCAACCAAAGAAACAAAAAACCCACAACACCTCCCAAGAAAAAATGCAACAACAAAAACAAAGCAAACAAAAAAACCCCCAAACATATGATTAATATTAATAGCTTTTGAAGAACATTAGACATGGTTTTCTTTCTATCATACCTTTTGTGAAATATTTCTAAAGATCAGTATGCCATTAATGCTTATACCTAGAATCTTTTTTCTGTTTTACATTCTTTAGGCTGTAGAAGAGACATAATACAGACCATTTTCAAAGCCAAAGGCAAGTAGCAAAGCAATCTGCAACTCCTTTGTTTTCTTGAGAGAATGAACCATACATGTTTTTCATCCAAGTTTCTTCCAAAGTTTTGCATAAACAAAGAACAACAGTTTGATTTAGTAACAGCCTAATATCAGATTGTGCCTGGAGATCTGTGGTAAATGCCTATTAAATTTACAGATCTTGATCCCAATCCAATGGAAAGACTCCTGCAGACCTGCAAGCAATTAAGATTAGTTCTGTTTTCCTTAAAATTAGGGAGCAGCAAATTTTTTCTTCGGGTGTCCTTAAACCCATATCCTACTTAAAGGCACCGAGTAGGGGAAAAGCAGAAGCCCAAAAAGCAGTTTTGTGCACCAAGAGCAGGGTATGGGCCATAAGCTGGGCCACTCAGATACTGTGTGGTGTTATGGAGAAAAAGCATTGAGCTACACCATTCAGTTATTGACATACTGTTTTTTCTTCACTTAATTTTTTTCTTCAACTAATTAAATATCAAAATATAAGGAATACAGAACATATATGTTATACATATTTAATAGAGAAGATCCTGTATTCTATGCTGACCCAGTATCCTGAGATTAAAGCAGTTGAAAGCCAGCAATTTGCCTTCTCAGTGAAGATGGCCAGCAGCACATGGGCTGTAGTGGGAGGAGTGCAGCCAACACACAGGGAGGAATAGTCCCTTCCCTCCTTCTGAAGGATGACCTGCAGTCCTGTGATCATTTCTGGGCTCCCCAGTACTGCATGGACCATGTCCTGCTGCAGTCAGTGCAGTCAAGGGCTCCCAAGAGGGTGAAGGCACTGGCACAAGATGTACAAGAAGGTGCTGGAGAGCTCCAACCTCCTGGCTGGAGCAAAGGGCAGGCAGAGCCATCTCTCCTCAGAGAGGCACAGTGAGGGGCATGAAGCAGCAGTCACAAGGTGCAAGATTGGAATTCTGCTTGAATATAAGGAGATTTTTTCCCACTGCAGGTAATCAAGTTTTGGGAAAGGTTGTGGAAATTCTGAAGGTATTCAAAGCTTGATTGCACTTGGCTTTTTCCAGGCCTCAATAGAACTCACCCTCTAGAGGAAGCTTTCCTTTCGGGGTAGTGTGACTATGATGATATCAGTAGAGTAAGGGCTGAGAGGACGAAGAGGATTTCCTGATCCTACTGAGCCCTTTGCTTCAGAAAGGGGAAAATGAAATATTTATCCTGTTCAAATATTCATCCATTTCTCAAGAGCGTGCCAGGAAGTGAGTACATCAGCTGTGTCTCTCTGTCCATAAAAGATCTAGTAATTCCTTATTTTAAAGGCAAGTGTCCCACTCTGCTGGGGATAGGTATATCTCTACTTATACCAGTCATATAATAATTCCAGTAAGTACATAGCATAAGAAAAATATATTCTTGGCAGTATGATAAAAAATTTTGAATACTACACCAATTAGATAAATTTGTTTGAGCATTATCTTCAGTATTCATTGGATCTCATAAATATACCTCAGAGTTCAGGGTTAGAATGTGTAAAATTCTGAAGCCTACAGCAAACAGTAATAAACTGAACTCTTCTAACAGGAAAATTTAACAGCATGTTCCTTGGGACTTGCTGAAATACTGTATCTAAACTCCAATAGTGACAGCTGCATGGTGCTTAGCTGCCAGCTGGAGCTAAACCATGTTGCACAGGACAGTATTTGAGTTCTCTTCCTCCCCTGCAGCCTTTTATCACTTTTCTACAAAATAAAATATTGTGACATTTCTGGTCTAATGCCTCAAAGTCTTTATATTTCTAGTTGTAGGAAGTTCCTGCTTTTATCTAAGTGTGATTTCAAACACCATACAGAGGTCTGCCCTTCATACTACTTTCTCTGGATGTAACAAAGGTAAGGGAACATTGGCACTGAGTTTGATTTTTATAAAGCAGTCCTGTGAAATAAGCATGCTATTTAAAATCCTGAAAACTATCCTGCTGGTGACAGCCTGAGATCAAATTACATAGAAAAAGATTTCTCTGGTCAACCTCAGTGCAATGACTGGGGAAGAAGGAGAGAAATATTAGTAGGCCAGTGACCATTTTCATTACAATTCCTTTATATTTACTCCAGTAACTTGCTTTATAATAATGACAACCAATACAATCTAAATGAAAGTAAGCTTTAAAAAACAAAAGGGATAGCTAATGCATGTGTAAGTAAATATCTATGACAAGATTGTTTTTCTTGTTATCCAAGCTAATTACATTCGTAACACATCTAATTGATTTATAATTTGATTCTAATGGACTTTACAGGTATTTTTCTCTCCTTATTCAGTTTTAGGAATCTCAACTGGAGTATGACTCCAATTGACAGGAGTAGGGGAACTGGATGCGCTGACATACTGAATACTAAATTTTATGCATAGTGGAATTTATGCTATGCAAGTGTGTGCGGATATATTATCAAAAGCTATAAAATAAAAAATCCCTATATACATGAATGACTGATGGGTGGTAGTTTCTGGTTAAAAAAAGTTATTTAAAAACTAAAAATTAGTTAAATAGGAATGAAAAAATAATTTCAGAAAATATATTATGTAAGATATACAAAGTCCATTTTTTATTACATAGATACTATGTACTTTCTAAAAATGTGAATTCTGGAATATTTTATAAGATTTTAAAAATGCTAATAGAAATAAAAGAATAGAAGTACTGTAGCTGTAGCCTGTAAATCCCAATATTGCAATTTTTAAAATGAATCCAAATTGTAAAGAGTACAAAGGACTCATAAAGCTTCTTTACATTACCTAAACTAGCTATTTTCTTCCACACCTTAAATTATAAATTTAAAAACCTGATCAGACTTGAAGGTAGTTTCTGAAATCTTCTCTGTCTCAGTGAATTAAATTTCATTTTCAAACCCAGCATGGGCAAATGGTATATGACTTTTAAATGAGGCTGCCATTGTGTCCAAAAAAACTCCAACTGACCCAGATCTGTACCTAATGGGATACCAAGGAGATGTGAGGCTCTGACCCAGATCTGTACCTAATGGGATACCAAGGAGATGTGAGGCTCTGTGGTAGACTGATAAATTTTTAGTAGCAAACTTATTGGAACTGTTGGAAATTTAGACAGTTGGAAAATGTTCGGGTAAGGAAATTGATATTCACGGAGCAGATGATGCAGAGCATAAAAGTGAATAGTACAGTACCACAGTAATTGGAGCTGTGTAGATACTCTTTCCACCTCTGAATTCTAAGACACTGATTAGTTTAGTAGATATGCACAATGTAATGCTCCATCTTTGATTAAAGAAGGAGTATAGTTTCATTTGGGTCCTTTTTCAGTGAAATCAGCCACTGTGTCCATTCATGGGACACGTAAGGAACCTGCAGAAATTAAATGATTCACTGTCATGGTTTGACACTGGCACAATGCCAATGCCCCCATGAGAACATCCTCTCCCTGGTGTCTGCTGTGAGGTGGTACCCGGAATGAGCAAAGCAGGCTCCTACTTAGGGGAAAAAGAGAAAAATTTATTAACTAAACTACAAAAACTAAACCGCAAAGAAAGAAAATAAACACAAGGAAAATGAAAGCTGCGCAGAAACACTCCCCCTCCTCCTCCCACCAAATTCCCAGTACATTTACATTTCCCAAAATCACCAACTCTTGGTCAGGCAACCACCCTTTAGATAATCAAATCTTCAGTTCATTAAGAGCAGAAGGAGTCTCCCTGTGCCATGGGCTGCTTGTCACACGCAGCACCGCCCGGAGACCCTTTTGCCATTGTGACATCTTCCTTCCATGCCCGGTGCTCTCACCACCGTGCATGGGGCAGGGGCCTGCTTCAAGGGTGGTCTTTTTAAGGATACGTTGTCCCGTTCCAAACAGAGCACAGTCTCATCTCTGGGACCTTTGTCCCCCTCATTTCCTTCACACCCCCTGGGGCCGAGGGGTCTCAACATTGAACTCTCTTGGCTCTGAGCCCTTGCTTCCCCCTGGAATGCAGTCTCTGTATCACAAGTAAACAGTCCATGGCTATACAAAAAAAAAAAGAATCCAGCAAAAATACCACTCCATCTTCGCCATTCCTCTAACATCTTTCACTTGCCAGACCCCACTACTGGACCATTTGCTTCTTCATCCTCTACTCTTATCTCTCTTCTAGGAAGGGTTAATGTTCTGTAAAGTTTTCATAATCCACAAAGGGTTAAAAGCTCTCACAAGCGACTGGGCTCCTCACTGCACCACACCCCCCCCACCTTTTGCCGCAGCAGCACATGGTATCACATTCCAAGATAACAGTCCCAGGCACGGCTCTCTCTCTCGGGGTGGTGGGCGTGGGGGGCTGTCCGATGGCTCCTGGGGTCTCTCTCTCTCTCAGCAGCGCTTTCGACGCCGTCTCTCGCTCTCCGCCGTGCCACCGTGTCCGCGGCGCGGCTCCGGTGAGGACGAGCTCCGCCCCAGCGGCTCGCTCCGGGAGCGGGGAGCTCGCAAACAGCCCTCCGCACTGCGGGGAGAGAGGCTGGGGGCGAGGCCTGCGCCTCACCTCCCTCTCTCGCCCTCTCTCCATCTTTCTCTCTCTCTGGGGGGGCTGTCCGATGGCTCCTGGGGTCTCTCTCTCTTCCACCCTTGGGGAGGGGTCAGGCCTACCTCTCCCAGGCCGCGTGGCTTTTCCCCTCCCCTGCCCGGCTAGCAGCTGCGCCGGGGGAGATATCTGACACCTCCCCCCGGAAATTCAAAAGAGACCTCCAACAGGCGAGAGCCCTGCTTTTAACCCCTGTGTGAGTGTTCTCAGAGGCGTGTCCAAACATCTCCAGTGGCCACACCAGGTGCAAATATTAAAATCTGAGCACCCATTGGCCTGACCACAGCATATCCCAGAAATCCCAAAAACATATTTCCTGTGAAACCACCACATTCACCTTGGAGTCTACCTTCCAGCACTACATTGTCACTGTTAGATTTGCATGTCTTGAGTTTTCCTTGGCCTTTTATTGACTTATTTTTCTGTGCTGCTCAAATTGTTACACTTATGAACATGGTATAAAAAGATTTTCAGCAGCATAAATGAAAAAATTGTCAAACCAAATTCCTTCATTTTCTTCTATCTCTACAGAGAAGAAATCAGAAGTGAAAATATATTTTTCCAAGATATGGGGGTGGGGGAGATGGAAGATCAAAGCAGAGCTCTCATTAGAGTTGCAATTAATGAAACATATGGTGGGTTGAGATGTTGAAGAATTTATTTCCATAATCCCTTGTGGTGTCTCAGAAAATTCCTTTGGGTATGTGACAGACAAGCTCTTTGTGACAAGGGATTTGAAGAATGGTATCCACCATTATTCTTCTACTTCACTTTGGCTTCTCCTGTGTCATTTTAGATGGTCTTGCAATTTCTGGAACCAGGTCATAAAGGTAGTTTAAAGTTTATGAACATAATACTGGAACAACCAGTACTATGAGCAGAAAATATAATTGTTTTCATGGCAATCAATATTAATGAGGATCATAACATTCTAGCATGCCTTTAATTTCCTATCAGGTGAATGGTAATGATGTAGAATGGACAAATACTACTCATCAGATTACATGGACAAGCTGAAGACTGTGAAGTTCAGGTACATTTTGTAAAATTGAAATACATGGCATACTGGCCTTAAGCTTTTGTAAAACAAGTATTTTCCATGCAATTATTTTTTGTGAAGTTTTTTGTGAGATTTTTTCGGGTGGTTTTCTGGTAAATAAGAGGCCTCAAAGGCTTGGGAAAATAAATTCACAGTATTTTTTCTCTATGTTAGACCCAGAAGAAACAATTTTGATTGCAGTCCAAATTTTTGTTCGATAAAAATATTTGATTCTTACTCAGAAATATCTTAAAGGCCTTATTTTCTGTTTTCATATAAAACAAGTTTTCAAAATGAGCTGTTCTGGAAAAAAGATTTGGGATGATGGAGATCTTGATTCCTCTTGTTTAAACTAGGAAGGAAGGAAGGGAGGGAGGAAGGAAGGGAGGGAAGGAGGAAGGGAGGAAGAGAAAGAAAGAGAAAAGAAGAAAGAGAAAGAGAACCCTTTCAATGAACTAGTCACAGTTTTCTTTCATTTCTGTTGCATGCTAGCTGGAAATTTTCCAGTGCATTACTTTTTTTTTTTTTTAATTGGAAATGGCAGTTTGTCAAACTCAGAACATTTATTAGAGGCCTACTGCTCTTCTAAGGAAAGATTTTCAGATTCAGGATGGTGAGATCTTATGAAAATCAAAACTCTGATGATTCAGAAATTTGCACTGAGTAACAGGGACACCAGTTTAAGCTCTTTGTGAATTGCAACAGGGATTTAAAAAATATGTCACATGGGACACAGATGTACTAGACATACTGACATATATTCATACCGTTTTTTCTGAATTACATGGGAACCTTTTTTAATCCAAATACAACTTAAAATATAAAAACAATTAAGTTTATTAAAATTTTTCTTACGCTACTTCTGATGATTGTTTTTGTACACCTTTCTACTGGAGAAGATACCTTTTTTGTACCTTCTCACCAAAGTTTGCCATCAAATCTTTACTCCATAAAGGGTCTGTGAAAGACCAATACTTTAACTGAACAGGGAGATGATGAAATGAATGTCACAAAACTCCTGGTTTGTTTTGGGAATATTCAGTGCCAGTTGATTGAGGATGAGGTAAACTCTAGTTTACAGTCAACTTTCCACCATTATCAATCTTTTCCAAACGCAGACATTTATGCACCAGGAGAATTCACACCATACAGGGGAAGGTTTTGATAGAGGCAGAAAACAGAAACTGCAGTTGCCTTAGGGCTCTGCTTCTTCCATCCCACAAAGTCAGCGACTGAGATTTAGACAGTTGTGCTAACAAATGGCCAACTTCCAGTTGCAGTTGTTATTCCATATCACCGTGGAATGCACAACATTCCTCAGAGTGGAACCTGTAAGTTTGCTGTGAGAACTGCTACTGCCTGTGAGATAACTGAGCTGGGAGCTGCAAAGAGATCCACTGTACTCTGTGGTACCATCTAAATAAAAAATCCACTCTATATGAATACGTCATTTTCTTCACTTAGTGCTGACTTAGTTTTGTCTCTTGTGGACTGAAATGAGAAGATGGCACGACATGTTTCTCTGACATATGTATGCATCACTAACTTCCTGAAATAACAAGTACACTGCACGGCTGCATGGGGCAATGGATGGTTCTTAAAATGTACATACATATTTTATAGCCTCATTATAGCAGACTGGTTTTATATTTCTTTTTCAAAGTACTGTATTTTTAGTAAGGTATTTTCCCATTGTGACAGTCCATCTAAGAAAATTATGGTAATTGGATTTATCAACATATCATTTGTTGCCCTCTGGGTGAAATTCACATGTTCTCTAATGAACTTACAAGATTTGAATGAATCACAGATTTCTTAAGTCTGAGAGAATCAGATCATTTCCAGCAGGGTAAATATATACACTCATAATTATTGTACTTGATTTTATCTGAGCTGTGGGAAGAGCTTAGGTAGAGAAAGAAAATAACTTCATGTATCATTTCATTTTAAAACATAACTGCAGGCATAAGAAAATCAGACTTACTAAGTTCTAGCAACATGAAGAGTGGGGTTTATGCATCCAGAAAGGTTTTCTCGGAAAATTTGTATCTTAAAATGTTGTCACAAGGTTGGCAGTGACTTGTGTTCCTTAAATCATGGTAGAGCTCAGAAGAATTAGCTTGCTGTTGGGAAATTTACCTTTTGAATCACATTTTCCCATATGCAGCATAGCAGCAATTCCTCTCCTTGAAAGAAGACCAATTAATCAGCCAGAGAGAGTCACATTAACTGACTGGCCACTCTAAAGAATTAACTGTTTGGGCATGTTTCTTTTACCCAGCTGATGACAAATATCCCATAGGGCGGTTGAGTAACCATACGATCTGATATGCTTCCTAACATCTTGCAGGGGACAAGGTGACTGAAGTATTGTTCTGCTGTATGAGTGGAAGGATTTGTCTCTTTTAGCTCAGCCAGCTTGATCTAAGCCGTCTGTGTCATAACTGATGAACGATGATGAGAGAAGAGGGATAAAAACTCTGTCTAGGCTGGTGATGTACAGCACCTTTTCTAATTCATAAGGTGGCGAAATTGATGCAGACCTCTAATAGGGTTTCTAAGTATAGATTTTCCAAGTATAACTTCAGGCTTTTATCACAAGGCAAGACAGAAGAAATCAGGGAAACAGAAGCAAGAGGAGTGATAAATGCTTTGTCCGTTGTGAGATCTTTTTTTAATCACAAGGAACTAACTGAGAATGGCTTCACTCTGTTTTAACTATAAAGAAATGAAACTGGTAAAACTATCCAATATATTTGTGTATCAATAAAAAAATATTCAAACCAATGTTTTCTATCATGAAACTGTTTCTCTGGCACGGATAGCCTTTGCTTGCAGATGCCCCATCTGCAGGTATCAGAAAAAGCTTCAGTTGTCAGGGCTCTGAATCTTGCCTTTTCTTATAAGCTGAATTTTATGAGACTTTAGGACTTGTTTTTTTTTTTCTTTAGGAAGGTTGTTTAAACTTCCTTTGTCAACACCAGGATTATCAGAATTGGATTTTTTTTTCCTCGTCATTCTCCAAAAACTCTGTTAGGGGTTCATTTCTGTACTTAGGCAGCTAATCCTAATGATCAAAAATGATCTTCAAGAAAAAGTTGATATCAGGGCTGATTACCAGAGGCAAGACAGTTGTGTCAATGAAGGAGGCTACAGAGGGACTTAGAACATCTGGAAAGATTAATCTCAGCTATTCCCCACAGCTGCCATTTCCATGCATTCGAGAGGAGCAGAGAAGCACCTACTGCCTGCTGGAGCTGAGCTGACACAAGGCAGGGCTTAAAACACACCCCTTGGAAATGAGTGCAGTACCTGAAATTCCCTCCACTTTTCAAAAAGACACAGAGCCCTTCTTGCAAAGCTACTTCCCACTGCTTTTGTAACATACTAAAGCTGAAGAAGAGGTCTCCAATATAGCTGTCTGGGATGAATTCTGCTCCTAGATATGTGTATCTGATTCACATAGAGGTCAGCATTTTTTGAGTCTTAAAAGTAGATAGTGAAGGAATGTCTTATGTACTCTGAGTTAAATCATCTCATAAAAAAAAAATGGACAAAATTATCATTCGGGAACATTTAATCTGTTATTGAGGAGTACTGGGACAAACAGGAGTCCATATTGCTGGCAACTAATTTAGCAGGAAAACTTTATTGTAAATTTCTTTTTCATTTGGTATCAGCATATCAAACGATCAAATGAACATTTTCTAAATGTCAGTGTCAGTTCATGATGCTAAAAAATATTGCATAAAATTCATTGTTTTGTATTTTCATAAATAGGTGGGACACAAAATGAAGTGTTGCTCAGTCTTAAATACTCCACGTACTTAAAACTACTTTAAAATCTGAAATTCTTATTAATGTCCCAGGAAAAAACCCCAAAACCCCTGTTTCTGTAAAAACTTCATAGGCAGAATAATAAGTTGAGTTTCTTCTAGTTCTTCTTCTACAGAGCAGAAAGAGCTTTGCCTTTAAAACTATACTTATGGTAATAAAAAACATTTTTCTTAAAAGCAAAGAGGTAACAGAACTCATTGCACCCACTTCTTATTCATAAGTCCTACACATAGATAAAGCTGCATGTGCATGGGTTAATAAATTGTATCTTTTGAACTTTTTAACTTAGCTCTCTGTATAAGAAAAAGGATGTACATAGGAAGGAGGTATTATTTTTCTGCTTCTTCACATATTGCAGGGTGTTTCTCATATATCCAAATGAAAGTCTTTTATTAAATATTTGCCTTTTATATATGTATGAATGTGGCAATTGTTTTCATATCTAGGTAAGTTTATTTGTTTAAATAGCTCCCATATACAGATGAATGACTTGAAAGGAAATAGGAATGCTTGCATGATGGGATATGGCTGCTGAGTGATGTCTGCAGGGACTGCTTAGTGTTGATAAATAACTACGGAATTTGTCTATCAACATTTTGCATAAATGTCAGTCACAGAACTTGTGGTTGGGTTGAGGCAGCCCTGAATGACAATGTATTTCTCATTTATGTACAAGCTTTAAAGGGGAAGAATAGGGAAACAGAGAACTTATCTCAGAGCAGCATACGTTTTTTTAATGTAGGTGTCCTCCAGCAGTTTTCTGCAGTTGCTTCCTGTGAGATTTTGCAGAATCCAAACAAAACCCAGATGAAATCATGCCTTTGGCGGGTTGGAAAACTAATATGAATGTGTTCCATGCCCAAAATATTACATTTCAAAGACTCCTTTAAGCCAAGTCCAGTATCAGACTTGTCAAATCTATAGGCTCTTAAAAATTCTTAAAAGACTGTAATTTCAGATGTGAGAGAAAGCTAAACAGAAAATGCACTAAGAGCCTTAAGTTTTACTTTTATACAGACAATAACAAAAATTATATATAAGAATCTGAAATTCTCAGATACCTTCATAGAGCTGGAACAGTTACAAGAAAAATACTATAGGGATGGAGCAGATATTTTGAGAGCCTCTATTTATCATTGCATTTATGTAAAAACGATCTTTTCATGTTAGAGGAGTCTGAATCAGCTCACCCAAAAAGCACATAGAGTAGTACTGTTTTTCTACCAGTGCACAGAGCTCATTCTGGTTTAGCTCTGCCTCCAAAGCAGATAGAAGCATGCATATAATCTTCACAAACAGACCCCAGTGAGTTGATAAAGCACAGCCTGATATTATTTCAGATTAGGAGGCCCTAGAGCATTTCTTTTGTATTCAACTTTTCCTTAATTAGTCAACTTAAAATAGACTGAGTTTGGTATGCATAATAGCTATGACAACATCTTCATAGCGCCAAACAATCTCTTTGCTTTCAAGATCCCTGGTAAGTGATATGTGCAGCCTTATCTCTCCTCTCTTTGAAAATGCTGTAAAGCAGGGATAATTTCGGGTCACTCTTGGTTTGCACAAATAGCAATGAGGACAGAACCAGGACCAAAGGTCTTACAAGTCTATCAGACTGCAAAGCTACAAAATTCTACATCACAGAAACTGGCCACTGCCGGGCCTGAGAAGTTACAGGAGGGTAGAATTCCTCCTTTCATATTTCCTCACCATGAGAAGGTTTTTAAGCTCTAAATGACCCAAGATTCTTCTTTTCTAGGTGAGCCTCAGCATTTCCACAGAAAAGAAGCTGTGAGACTTTGAATCTAATACTCTTGCTACTATGTACAACTGCACAAACTGCAAAAAGAGTATGATCCCTTCTGTTAACTTAGGTGTTACTTAGTTACATTTGTATATCCTAAAATCCCAATAGGAATAGACCAAGCTAAAGCTATCTTGTGTGTTAAACAGGGAAGAAGTTTAATAGCACAGAAAGTGACTGTAATAAAACTAATGGTAGTGATCTTCTATAACAAGGCATTTTTCTAGTTGAGACAACCACTGCTTGGTGCTCTGCTTGATGTGGAGTAGCATGATCTTCCATTTACAGAATTAAGAAGAACTTCAGAGAAGCTAGACAATGAAAAAATTGGATATCTGTGGGGAAGAATTTTGAAAAAATTGCAATTTAAGAGTATAATACATTAATTTATTGTGTGCATCTTAATAAATACTCTTTTTATTGAAAAATTTCAAATTGGAATGAAACCATCAGAGCCAAATATTTAATTACAATAAAAGATACTCTCAATATAAAGAACAAAATTATTCTTGTTTCCTTTTTCCTTGACATCTGGAAGTGTTTTATTTTTGTTTTTTATTCCAGCTTTCATAAATCTCAGACTTTCTAAACAACTATTTTTTCATTGATTGAGGTGGAAGTATTAAATTGAATAGAATGATGATATCTACTGAAAGCTTTTATACTTTTATATGCATTAACTGAAGAAAGACCTTGGATAAGATAAACAGTATTCAATAATGTCTTTATGTTCTGTCATCAATTCTTACCCCAAAGTCAAACACCAAAAAAAGGTCAAAAAGTGCACAAACATGTACACTTCAGTTTGGTGTGCACTTTTTTGTCTGGGGAAATAATTTTCAGAGTAATCCAAAGCTTTAGGAAACAACTGAAAACCACAGAATTATTCAATTAAAATGACAAGGAGAATTGTTGCTTAGGGTCAGATGGATTCAGGAAAACAGTTTCATCTGGTTTCAATATCATGGAAAATGAGACAATAGCTTTTGGAAGAGTGCATAGGACCAAGCATTTACTGAGGCTGAGTAGTTTACTGATGTAATAACTTATAAGTGCCAATGCTGTTCTTACTGTATATTTGTATATCACTAGTAATTTTACTTATTTCAGATAAGCCCTGATACTGGAAATACTGAAAACACTTCACTTACTCTGTTCTCTACTTAACACTGTTAACCTACTCAGTACTTTTCTGTATTCCAGTCTCTCCTGAAACTCAAACAAACATCAAAGAGGAAACAGGAAACCTGTAGAAGAGACCTACACCTCTTTTCAATGAAGTTTATTTTCTGGTTTGTCACTTTTTAAAATCCTGGGTTCCACAGTTGCGCACAAAAAAATCCTGAGGAAGTAACAAATCACATACCCATGGAATATAATTTCAGATATTAGAATAGCTCAGCCTAAAAGCAACTCCTTGATATATGTTACAGACTAATTATACATATATATATGTATATAAAAAATTATTAGTTCATGTCATATGACTTTCCTATTTTATATATCATTATAAGATTGATTCTAGATGCATCCTCTGCTCATCTCTGATTAAGAATTCACATCATCTCTGTGTATTATTTGGGAGTGAAAGAATTATCATTTTCTTAAAACATTCCACCAGTGATTAAACATTTCAACTAACATAATTTAATCAATAGTTGAATACTATTTCAATTTATTTGCTTGTCTTTAAAACACAAGAGTTGTGTTTTCTTTTTTTTTTTTTTTAATATTCCCCTGTAGATATTGTGCAGGGTACAAAATTGTGTTACTTTTAGTTTGTATCTATTTTAATTTTTTGGAGAAAAGCCATTCTAGACCAAGGAAAAAAATTATGTTCTTGTCTGAAACTACACAATGTTGCTATACTAATTGCCATATTCAGTATCAAGAATCAAAAAGCCAATGGGATGTAACAGGTAACGGCTAGTTAACCTATAACTCTGCTGAATCATTATGTTTAAAGACATTTTAGATTATTACTTAACGTTGCAGTGAAGTAGAAAATTAATGTGGTCATTCTAACCCGGTTAAACTGGAAAATATGTTTTACACAGATGTATCTAATGTAGTTTCCTGACAAAGGAATTTGGTTAAAAGCTTAAGAATTATACAAACACCATTCTAGACCAAGAAAAAAGTTATGTTCTTATGTTACTTTTAAAGTTCTTTCTTTCTGCCTTTTGTTTTCCATTTCTAGGTTATAGTTATCATCCTTTATTCCTTTATAATTTTAAAATCTTTTATTTAACTGTTTCCTTTTTTCTCTCCAAAGTCTTGTTATATTGTAGTAGTAAAAAAAAAAGCTTTTGTTCAGAATTGGAGGAATTTTTTTCATTTTCTCCCTACTGATTCCTTCTGAACACGTTTTTTTCCCATCAAACCTTGAGAATTAACTAAGGATTTTCTCATTTTTAGTTGAAATAAACCAAGAAATGCTTTTTATTTCCAGATTACAATACCCAACACTAGAGATGGGCCTAGATGCTTGCTCAGAAGTCATCCCTGTGAATCGTCACCAGCTGAACTACTTTAGCTGTGTCATCACTTCAAAATGTTGGAGGACCACTGGAGACCTTCTCTTGCATTTGTTGTTCAGCAGAAATTGGGTTTCTTTGTGAAGACAGCTAGCCCATAAATTTCATATACATTTCCAAGTGATATGGCCTTTAACACCAGCACCATATGGGGCTTGTCCTCACCCTACTACTTGTGCACAAGGAGCAGGGGGGAGAGGAGAGAGGACACTTCAGGAGGGGCAGCTGGTTTCCCTGCAGCACCACTACCCCAACAGTAGCTATTAATATTGCTACACAGAGGGAAGACGCATGGACACTCATTTAAATTACCATTATTTTAAAATTTCAACTAGGATGGAATATCGTCCTTTAACATTCCTTTACATTATCCTTTGGCCCTATCAATCCAAATATACACTGTGCCATGCATGGCAGGCACAATGGGCATCTGTGGAGAGGTGCTGGCAAGTGGTGGTCTGCAGGGGTGGCCTTTGTGAGGGGACACCAGGGGCTGCCCCAGACTGCCCACTCAGGCCTGCAATGGACCCACTACAGGCAAAATACTGAAGAAAGAACAAAAAACTTTGAGGGAGAGAGAAGGAGGAAATACAGAGGGAGAAATGAAAGCGTGGACCCCAGGACAAGAGGAAGGAAGGAGGCACTTCAGGCTTGTGAGCAGATATTTCCCTGCACTCATGGAGAGGACCACTCTGAAATATAAATTCATGAAGGATCCCCCACTGGAGCTGGGGAATGTTTTCTGAAGGAGCTGCAGCCCACACTAGAGCAAGTTAAAAGTGTGAGGATGAAGCAGCTGCAGAGGAGAACTGACACATGGTGCCCACAGACCCTCAGTCTCCCTGCACCACTCAGGGCTGGGCAGAGAAACTCAGTCTGGAAGAAGGATGAGAAAAGTTCGTATTGTAATGCTTGTCTTCACTTCTCACAATCCAATTCTATTTGAAGTGGCAATAAATTGAATTAGTTTTCCTGAAGCCAAGCATCTTTCACCCACAGCAGTAGCTAGCGATCAATCTCCCTGATTTTATCTCACCCAATGATCTTTCTTACCCTCTTTTCTGTCCCTCCTCACTTAAGGGGATGAGTGGCTGGTTGAGTGAGTGAGCAAAGCAACTGACTGAATGGCTGGGTGGGAATCTGACTGTTTGGCAAGGCTAACCCAAAATCCCCCATTTAAATTAGCTATCCAGGCCTCTTTGGGAATCTGGATTTGAAGCAATCCACAGTTGTGGGTTGTTGGGTTCTGGGGCTTTTGTTTGACTGAATTGTTTGTTTGTGTCTGTTTCTCTTTTGATTACTTCATATGGCTTTCTCAGAAGGATCCTAAAAATTCTGGAAGGTGAAGCTGGTTGACAAACTTCAGTCAACCCAGACCCATGATGTCTGAGAGGACAATGCAGGTGAGTGTAGGAGTTTGCCCAAGACTCACAACATTCTTAGGCATGCTCACTTACTTTTGGCAAGCACTGATTTTTAAATATTACGACATTTTTTAACTTAATTACACTGATGGATGAGAGTGTCCTATGATCAATACAGAAAGGCTTTGATCCATTTTTCATAAATATATAGATTGTTCACCTGTCTCATAGCAATGATAATGGAAAAGTACCATGTTTATAGGGCTTTTTTTTCCTTCGGCAAAAAAAGAATGAAGTAATTTCACATGCCTTAAAAGCATGATAAAACTGGCAGGCAGGTTATAGTTATATCACAAAAATATATTAAGGCGTTCCTGAAAAAATACAAAAGTATTTAGTTAGACATTCTATTGGCTATGAAGATGTCTTATCTTAAAATCCCTAATTTAATTAGGATTCATTTGTTTCTGTAAGTAAGAAACCACATCAAAGTGACGCTGTAAAAGAAATTAACTCCATTACAGGTAATATAGTTACAGTGAAATATTTAGGCCTAGCTGACTGTTTTAGATTGATGGAATCTGCCTACAGGTGCAAAAAAGAAACTGACACCAGGTAGAAGTCAAATTTGTATGAGGCCAAATCTTGGATATGACTGAAGGAGATGCTTACAGCAGATGCATTTATTTGCACGGAATCACCTGCAGCTAGGGGATGGGAGGAAAGTCCGGGTGATAAAATGTCAGAAAAAATAAGCAGGAATGGTCCTTGGGTTCTAGACACACACGTGTTCAGCCAGGGAAAAATGTTAACAGAAAGGCTTACTCCAATGCTGATTAACACCTGAACTCAAATAGTCTCATAAGGCTTTAAAAGAGAATGTATAACAGACAACAAGGTGGAATAAATTTTTACTGAGGAATAAATTTAACACTGAGGCAGTGATAAATTCCGAAAATGGACCAATGGTGAAACTGCAAAAATGTGATTGTGAAACTTTCAGACATGGAAGCTACTAGCCCTTGCTTAATAACTCTGGCCATTGGCTTCATGTCCTGCCTCCATACTGAGATGAGCAGGAGCCAGGAAGCAACTGTGATCTCTTAATCTCATCAGTAAAATCCAGATCTTGGATTTTTTCCCAAACACTTGACATTTTTTCCCAATCTCTGTTTCCACTGGGGAAATTGCCCTTTGTAATCATCAGAGACCTTCTTCTCCCCCTTCTGTTGCCTTTTCCAATCTGTTCCTCATTCTGTGAATCCTTCCCCTTCTCAATTCAATTCTGATCGCTTCATTAGCATTCATCTATCTTCTTTTCTTCCTTGAAAAACTATAACCAAATAATCCAATTTATAGACAGACCTTCAGACTATTGGTGTCATTGGCCTGCCATAATCCCCAACATTATGTTGGGTTTATCAATTTGTTTTCTTACTTTTATCCCTTGTTCTGGTAGCTTTCTTTTCCCATACTTTCTTTTTATACAATATAAACCTTTTTTAGTTTTCTGGGTTTTTTAAAGAATTTTCATAATATTACACCTGAAAATAAAACTTGAACAGCAGTGAATATGATGTGAAAAGATGTAATTTAGAAGGACAGGAGTAGAGAAGAGTTTGTAGAAAGGAAAATCAGGGTTCAAATATATCACAGATTCCAAGCCTTGAAAAAAAATCTGTGTTATAATCCGGTTGACATAATCTCTGATTGTTTGGCAAGAACTGGAAGATTTTTTAACTCTGTTTTTTAGAACTAAAAGCTTCAATCTGTTTTTTAAAATGTGTGGCAGAGATGCACATACATAAACTGTTCCAATTCTTAATTAGTCTCAGTGCTGTAATAAAACATAGTTTTGTCCTAGTCTAAAATTGCCCGTTTTAAACTGTAAATTATAGAAATATTTTATGCATTTATCTGATAAAGAACATTTGAATCAATTTCTCTCCTCCATTAAATATTTTTTTCATTACTGTTAGTCCATCTTATAAACTTTTCTTTTTAATATTCTTTTATAAAGAAAATATTATCCAGTCTCCTTTCCTCCTATTTTTCCTTGCAACCATCCTCAATTTTCTCTTAGCATTTTATTAACCCATATTAATAATTCAACTCTTGAAAAAGTTACTTGGTTTTTCAATATCTTTCCAAGGCCAATAGAAGGTGTGGAGACTTTCAGGCGTGTCTCTGCCATTGTCATTAAATCTGGGATTATGAATATACCCTGAGTCACATATTTTGGAGAGAGACATTTTAGCTTTGTATTACACATACAGAAAGTGGTGTTCTACTGTAATTTCACCTGATTTGTATGGCAGTAATTAAGATTTTTTTTTTAAAGCAATCTTGAAAACTTACCATTGATCTAGTCACATTTTAATGTTGCTATTTAATTCATACAGACTCTTATCTCCTCTGTTTCAGTGGTGTTGCTGTATTGTTGTCAGTATTGTTCAAGAGGAAATAGCTGATTCTGCAGTTGCTTCTACAAAGTAGAAGGGAAATGTATATTAAGTATTTTTTTCTACAAGGTTACTATTTGTCATCTAACTCTCACAAATACAACATTCCAGTTCTAACCCTAGTGGTACCCTCTGGATTTGTTTTGTTAATTCTGTTACTCTATTGTCCAAAGAGAAATACTTACGTCTGAAGAATTAAATGCTTAGGATTAGGTCAAGATTATTTTCTTTTGGTATTGTTTTGTATTTAGAAACCAATTCTTGCATTATCAGGTTAATCTTTAAAAAAAAACCAAAACAAACCAAACAAACAAACTTAAAATCCAAACAAACAAAAATTTCACAGCTGTTCCAGGTTAGTCTGAACAGCACCTGAGCTTTCTGTTGAGTATGATAAATTTTCATTCTTCCTATTCAGATATGTAATAGTAGATGTTATACAAATTAACTTTTATCTATGTGGTTTTAAAAATATATACTAAATTGTAGCAAAATTGTTGGGCATAAGTAGAGCTACAGAAAGAAAAATGAGATACAGGTACAGCTATAAAATCAAGAACTAATTAGAGTATGATTGGAACACCTCAGCAACAGATTATGGAGGAATGAATACTAATGATATCTTGTACAAAGTTGGAGTTACTGGAGTTGTTTTTATGGAGTACTTCTCATTGAGCAGGTTATTAATGTAAATGACCCAAATATAATTTCTCTCACATCCAAATGAAGAACAGATATAAGACACTGTGGTTGGATGGCTCTGTTGCAGTGACTCAAGACAATAAAATGTGCCTCAGAGACCATTAAAGTTGACATACAGTGGTTTCCAGGCTGCTCTGGTTTATACTGGGGATATTAAATGGTTCCAGGGGAGTGGAATCAGGATGGCAAAGCTTAGAGCCATTTCTACCCATGGAGAGACTGATCTCAGTCAGGAATGCTAATGCTGTCCAAATTCATGGGATGGCTATTCATATTTGCATACAGCTGGAAATCTCAGACACTGAATGTTGTGTAGGAGAACCATCAGTTCAAAAATACTTTTGTGTCTTTTCTTCTTTATGTGATCTCTGGTCTCACACTGGTATTCATAGATTTGTTCCTTTCTTTCTATGATCTAAGTTATAAAATCCTTTTAAAAATTGCCTTCAACATAGAAGCAGAAATAAAAACATTCTGGAATGCAAGTAATTTTCTTTTATTTATTCATATCTCAGGTAGATTTGCTGTCTGTTTTTAAGGCCACTGGCTCAGTTCTACTGTTAATGGTTTTTTATCAACTACTTAGAAGAAAGATATATAGATAGATATAAAATTTCTCTGATACATTATAGTGCCAACATAAGGTCACTTTAGTGAAGAGCAGTATAAGCAATTTCTGAATATTGTTAAGGTTGCAGTGTGGCAAAACTCTCTTCATTAACAACTGACACTTCTTTATTTATGTGTATTTTTGCAAAATTTTCTATAAACAAGAGAGATTATAAGAAATATATATTCAAATTTTCTACTTTTTCCAAATTTTATTAGCCCTGGTGAATGAAAGGATGCTTGTTGTCATTGATTAACTCTTTAAAACTTAAGCAAATTAAGTAATTAATGACTTCTATTATATTATCTGAAGCATGATTTCACAAAACCTGTTTTTAAAAAACACCCAAAACCCCAAAAAGAAGTGAGAATGGGTACAGGGGAAAAATACATTTAGCCATTTCTATTTATCCAAAACCAAATTTCTTGAATACCAACTTTGTTCCTAAACCCAAATAAGCTGGAAGAAATCAAACATCATTTTACAAAATCAAGTGCAGCACACTGTAAATGTGAAAATTAAAATCAAATTAGACTATGTTTTGAACATTTTCCATATCAAACATTGTCCAGGAGAGACTACTTAATTCCACACAGCAAATTCATGCTATATGTCCTACATATATTTGAAACCAGAATATACTTCAAATCAGTAATGAAGAATGGATTCTTGAAGAAATGGGTTCCTGGTAAAATACTGTGTCTCTGTGTCCCCAAGGAAGGTGTTCCTAGAAGCTGGATGTAGTAATGTTAGCCATGTTGAAACAGCTGTGATTAAAACAAAATATTTTGAAAATACAAGAAATTAAAGAAATATTTCTAATTCAGCTCTTGTGTTCATTTTCTCGTATGAAATGCTATAGGCAGCAGAGATCATTCCTTCCATTTTAACAAGTGCTGGACTGCTTTCAGGGTAGGGCTGGTTCCAATCATATGAATATTGTCATATGAGTGGATGTGGTACTTGAGGATTTGTCTGAGTAGTGAATATGGGGGTGCTACTAGGCTGGTTGTTAGATTTGATCTTTTAAAGTCTTTTCCAACTTTAATAATTCCATTATTCCATTTAAACCTTTTTGGCACAGCTCATTGAGTCTACAACCTCTTATTTTAGCCTTCAGTTTGTAAATGAAATGATTTTTTACATGATACCATTATTTCATTCCTTTTATCATGGAACAAATATTAATACAAACGGGTACAAATAAATTATGAATCAGAAGACTATTTAATGAATTATCTCCAAAATAATGCAAATATCTTTTGCATAAAACTGTAAAGAGTACAAGATTATTTTTTTATTGCTCTCCTAAAACTTATTTGTATTCAAGCACAGTTGAATCTGTCGGTATCAATATATAAAACATAACTCTTTCTTTATGAATTTTCTTTAAATATTCATCCAGTATCTTTTTGATGAACTTAACATGATCTTTTTCTTTGCATCTAAATAAATTGCTGAGAGAAAGGAGGTATGGTAAAGAAAATTACATCTCTTGTAATACACAAATGTATTATACCAGAATAATCACAGATGCATTATTCTTTCCTAAGCTATATTTTCCAAAATAGTATTGCATTTAAGTAGTGAAGCAGAGCTTAAATTCCATTTTTATTCTTTCTACTTTTTACTTTCTTTTGCTTTAAGAATGAAATTTCAAAATTCTGTTTTGAGCAGATCAGAACCTCATTGCACGACATTTCCAAGATGATGGCACCTGCCAAGTTCATATTTTGGAAGCACAAAGGTTGCTAGTCTTAAAATACCAGAGAAATACGTTGTAACATCATGCTACACCATCCACCAAAGACACTGAGAAAGTAAATCTATAATTCAGGATAATGAAGGAATTACTGTTAGAAGCCATCATGGTAACTGATGGCTTGGTAACATCATTGACAATCTGACTGGCAATGACCACATCCACTGCAGCCTTGGCCCTCTGTGCCAGTTCCCAACTCCTCTTTCAATAACCCTTCATCTCTTTTGCCTACTCTTGCTGGAAACTTCTTTGCCTCTCCCGCTTTCCACCTGTCACCTTCTCTATCATATACCTATTCCATCAAAGCATCATATAAATGTCTATGCCATTGTACCTTACTTTCTCTCAAATATCTTATACATATCTGCATCTTATAGTTACCCACATCTGTATTCCCTACCCTCCTCCCTTCTTACCTGTATCTCCATTCCTTGCTTTCTCTCCTTTGACATCTTCCTTTCACTGTTTTGTCATTGAAATAAATAATTAAAGGTCTGAAGATCTCTAAAATGTTTAGAATAATGAATTGTAATTGCAGGTACAATGCTGTTAAGCAACTGGACACTTGCAATTAGCAATTGATTAGCTGACAATTATGCAGAAAGGTGAAACAGATGGCTGTGTTAATCATATGCAAGAACTGAATACATTCCTTTCTTACATTTCTGTGTACACCAAAATCGAATAAATTTTTCACCCACTATACAGAAAATCCTCTGCCATTTTTAAATTGATTAGATAGTTACAATATGTACCACACTTCTTCAAGTGAAAAAAGATAAATTATACCAAGCCTTAGCTCACCTGACTTTGCTTTATCAGATTGTACAGGTAATAAAACTGAGGGTGAAATGCCATATGTAAATGTTTTGATAACATTCTTCCCTACAACTTGAGAAGGGTTAGGCAGCTGCCTCATCTCAAATCAGTGAGTATTGGATGTGTCCTTATGAAAAATTAAATTAATGTATGTGGTTACCCTAGCAGCTGTCCCTGCTTATGCTATAGTCCATAAGGAAACTTCTGCCAAGATCTGTGGAAACAGGGTCAAGCCCTTAATATTATCCCTTATCGTAATTGTTATTCACAGTTTTCTGTCATGATTAAACTGTCTCTTAAAAAAGAAGGAGAGAACAAAACACAGAAATAATTGCTTTAAAAGGAAAAATGCTGATCCAGTATTCTGAACTGTGCATACACTGCTGATGAAATTTTGCAACTAGCTTATGCTAAGTAGTTGGATGAAATAAAAATTATTGTCTGAATATATTTTAAGAGCACACAGTTATTTTAATTACATCTAAGCTATATAAGCAAAACAACTTTAAAAAATCTATATAAGCATTTTTCAAACAGTTACTCTCTGTTCCTGGCTTACAAAACTAAGTTTTGGACTTCAGGACTTTAAAACCCTCAGTTTTGAATGGAAATTATTGCAATAATTATATTGTTCTGGTGTATATAATACAGACATCTTTCTATAATGAAGAAAACAACAGCACAGAAACTACTTCAATAATGTCCTAACATTTAAATGTTACAATTTATAAGAATCATTCCATTCAGGTATTAGCCAGAAATTCAAAACTTTTTTTTTCTCTGATAAACATTCGTTTTTCATGAGCTTCTCAAAATTATTCTGTAATGTGTATTCTGTGATTTCTGTGCTTTAGAAGGGAGAATTTTGGATCCAATAATAGGTACTTATATAGAAAGACTGTAATCTACTATTCTCTTGTTCAGGGTACATCCTAAGGTAATTAACCTGCACCTACATACATGTCTTCAAAGAAATATAAGCTTTCTTCTTGAATTTCATTTGCTGACAGATCAGATATTTGGAAGCCAGTTGAGATTCATGGATCTATGCAGGTTTATGCCAGCTGAGTAACAGACCATAATCCACCATCTATGCAAGTTTATGCCAGCTGAGTAACAGACCATAATCCACCATCGCCTCCGTTTATCTAAAAGTAAAAGACTTCTTTTCACACACCAGTTAAGTCTGCTAAGTGACAACAGTGTATTTATCCAGCACGTCATTTACAAAACCCAAATGCTTAAAACTGAGGAAATGAAATGTTAAGGATGCCATAAATCTTAGTGCTCAGAAGGAGTCTAAACCAACTCTCACTTAAATCCACATGAGTCTTTCCACTTATTTCAGTCAGAGCTGGACATAGTCCATAATAAACAAGTGTTTTGTCAAATGTATGGCCAGATATGCCACTAAGGGATGCTGATCTGTGCATATGAATGGCCTAATATGACAGGGACAGTAGCAAGAGGGTGTTGTGTTCTAGACATTTGGTGTAAATAAAAACTCTATAGAGAGCCCATGAAAAATTGCTGTAGTCAAAAAGCACCATTTTCCAACTGTGGGTATCAGCTATCTTTTTCTTCTCTAATTTATAGTATTGCACCACTTATTCAGATCAAAGAATCTGAAACACAAGGGGAAAAGTCTGGCACTTGTTTCTTCTCACTCACCTAGAATCCTTATTATGAAAGATATGAATGGTCTACCACTTTTCACTATGTGCAATCTATGTACTACATAACCCTCCAATGAAATTAAGCTTTTTTCTAAGCATTTGAATAAATCTGCAGCTATGTAGTAAAAAATTGTGGCACAAATTTGTAGTACAAAAATTTTTATGTACAAAAGTAGTTCATCCTTCTCATATGTTGAGTATTCAGTTTATTTTAAACCCTTAGAACCATAGTGTTTCTTAATTGCTTTGTGTTAAGTGTTATTCAAAATTTGCAAAAATGAAGCCTCTATTCTCTCTACAAAGTTTGGTAGCACACAAAAACTTGGAGCAGTAACTAACTAAGGTTACAGTAACTAACCTTAACATAATAACCTTAATATTTTAAATGTAGGCAAAAGCCTTTAAGACTTATTCATTCTATTGCCTAGCAAAGTCTTATTAACAATATGATCAAGAAAAAAGAACTTGAAGGACTCTTACCTCTTCTGAGGGAGAGTAATTACTTTGCATTTTTTTTCCTTAAGGATTGTTTTTTAAGATTTCATTAACCTTTTTAAACTCAAATAATAAAGATATGATTAAAATAGAGTAGAAATATTCAAGCAGGACTCGATTTACTAGTTAAAAGATTGCTCTGTACACATAGACTGGATATCTAGTGGCAAAAGCTCTTAATGCAAAAGAAGTAGTGGGACAAGCTCCCATAAAAAAGATCATTAAAATGTAGCTGGCCCAAACCTCTGGACTTCTCAAAAAGTATATCAAAGTAACTTTTATCAGGTAGTGACAAAATTAGACTACCGTATCTCAAATTATGATGCAGATCTAAAGGCCCCATGCTTTCAATATCAAACTCGCATTTCTAAAATGATTTTTTTTCTAGGTAAACTGCAAGGTGTTTCAGCAGAGTCAATTTTCATGACTTTTCTTTAAATAAAAGCTAGTAATCAGGAAAGAAAATTACAGAATAAGATATTCTCCAGAAACATTTGCATAATAGTATAATCAAATTATAATAGATGTGATATTTTACTGGAGCATTCTAGCTGGTTTTATTTATCCAGACAACAGAGGTGGTTTAAGGCTATGATCTTCAACACTGAAACTGATATATCCAGGAAAATAGATACTATCACAGTATACTGAAGAATTCTTGTTTTTCTTATGCAAATAATAAAGACGTTAGATACAGCTTACATCACAGGAAATCCAATAACTTCCTTAAGAAATAAATAAATTCAGTCCCTGAATTTATAATCTTAATATAGCTTTGATACAACTAGCAGGACAAAAAGAGAAGGTGGTTCATTGTATTTCCAACCTGCTTACCTCCCACCCAGTTGGTGGTTTCTTATATTCAACATATTAGCTCTGGCTCAGCACTGGAGGCTGCATCTTTAAACTATACACAACATATACTGCTCTGTATGTTAAGCCTGATTCAGAGCATGATAAGTTTTTACATATTTGAGCCCAAACTATAACCTTGAAATGCTCATTGGACGTGGAGCCAGACTGTTGGCACACTGGGTTAGCTTATTTTCATCACAAATTTTAATGGTGAAAAAATTGCATCAGTTCCTAACTACCTTTTAGTCACTGCTGCATGGCTGATACCAGAAACAGATGGCAAAGAGGAGAAATACTCGTTTTGTCATCTGTTTGTGAACTCAGCTGGGACAACATTTTGTGGAATAAATGGCAATGCTTCTCTATGCTTGACCCCAATCCCAGTCTCAACATCCAGTGAAGACTGTCTGAGATGGCTCTGGTTGATTGCACAGTGCTTCACTTGAGCTGATAAGCCTCAGTGGAGATGGCACAGTTTTGCATGAAGTTAGTCCTTTTGTAGCAATTTCAGTATATATGGGGCAATTTGCATTCCAGATAAACCATCCACACTGACTTGTGCATGTCCATACCTCAGAGGGTCTAGATATGCTCATCCACGTGTACAGTAGGCAAGACGCTTAGAATTATTTATGTTTAGGTTTTAGACAATTTTTATCAGATCTGATTTGGTTTTTCAGATACTGTCGTAGATTATACTTATTCCATTTATAAAGTGTGTTATGCTTGAAGACAACACCGAGGAAGTGAGAAGAAAGTTGTCTGTTGAATTTTTCAGATACTGTACTGTTTAATGCTCTTTCTGCATGGAAGTGAGGGATTAGTCCTGTGCTGAAAGCAAATGAGCATAGAAAATTGCTTTGGGTAAAGAAATTTCTAAAGCTTGGTGTCATACAAGAAGGCAAAACAAAAGATTAATGATTATATATTCGCAACTTGAATATAAAAATTTTTTCTGTAAGCTTTAAGAAAACGTTGGAATTTTTTTAACCTAAAACATAGTCCACTGTGTGATTAGCCTCACCTGCAATGAGAATGTGTTCTTGCTTTATGATACTCAACCTGGAGGTCACCTTGTCCTTCAGGCCCTTTTTAGCCAGTCACTTCTCAAACATGTGCAGATGCTTGGGATTTGCTGGGCTAAATGCAGCGCTTTAAAAACTTCAAGGACTTTCCATAGCCGTGGACCACAGATTTCTCAGGGAAATCTTAGAAGGAGTCTCTCATAATGTTCAGGTAAACTGTTGCCTTAAATTAAAATAATTCATAGGACGCATTTGGTCGGGTCGTCCATGTAATTGATGAAAATGTTTGATAAAAATGTAGTATCAATACTAATGTACTCTGCTGATAGTCCATCTGTGCTGATATTATTTTACTTGATTTATGTATTACATTTGATAATATTATTATTGGTTTGCCTTTGAGAATTTCAAATAATTTTTTGCAGGCATCTTATTGTATAGGGATTTTATTGCTGGTTTGTGTTTTGTTATTTGTTTTGATTAACTTATTTTTATCTAACCCAAGATTTATTATTGCCAAAGATATTTTATTACCTTTTCTTTCAGCTAGAAAGTAATGTCTTCTGCAATCATAAGCTTCTTTGCTCCTTGACTTGACCAATCTCTTTAAGTGACTCTATGGTCTTCAGGATTTGGACACCCTTGGAAGGAACATCTTCAGCTTCTGTGTTCGTTAGTGTTACTCTGTCTGTCTATACTTCAATTATATCTTTGTGAGGAATTGTTGGCCATCTGGTCTGAGGTACCTTATCACTAGAGGACTTAGATGCATGTCATGAGCTTAAAAATGGCATTATGCAGTTTAGTATTTATTTGGGCTTCCTGCTTGCTTGTAAAATAACTTAAATTTTCATGAAAACCATGAAATTCCCTTTACTGGTACCTCAGACAAATCAAGCCAGTCTGAAAAAGTCAGACTGGCTTGTTTATCTTCCATCACTATTACCTGTGATGTAAGGTTTTGACACTTACAGAAGATCATCTTGATGGCTGATGCTCACTTGTAATTTGGTGCATTTCTCAATTACACTGTTAAGCTATTTATTCATTTCCTAGAGTAGTATTGTCTCTGCTGCCCTGAAAAGTACTTAAATTAAGGTTTGAACAACGTATGCGCATGTAGGGAATTATAAACTTATTTCTTAAAAATCTCTTTTCGATGTACAACATTTCAATGTATGGCTTTATTTGTCCTGTGACTTATTCCTAAAAATAAAACTTTGGATTAATGTTTTGTTCAAAGGGTTTGTATTTGAGTTGCATGTTATGTAAATGATTATTAAGTACTTTGGAATTTTTAGATGGGAATTGCTGTTTGCTAGCTTTACTTTTAGATAATTGGTCATATTGCCTTTGCTTTAAGTTCCCAATGTCATATGCTCTGATGCAGTTGTCTGATTGCTCTATGCAATTTTCTTAAGATTTGGTTTAGACTAACAGTTGGCCTAAACACTGAATAGATTTTGGTAGCTTCTACTGTATCACAGTTATGTATACATTATTCATATATAATATGAAAGCAGTGCAATTTCCTCAGACTGATAACTATTATGCTGTTCTTTTCCATGCAGCAAGATTCACATTTAGTTTAGGGAAACTACTGTTCCGTAGACCATAAGTAATTTTCCCCAATTTGTTCAGTGATTATCCATAAATTTTGTATAAGATGAGGAAGGGAGTACTTTATCCACAGTATGATTCTTAGATGTAGTGAAATATAAAGTATTTTTCTGTGTGATTACTGAGTTAGCCCCTTGGTTTCAGAAAAACTTTTTTTTCAGTGTTTTTTATTTGATTTCCTACTCCTATATGTTTTCCATTTTGAGCTAATTACTTATTTCAAGTCTTCAGAGGCTTGGAGGAGCAAACATTCTTTTACTATTTTACTTGGGAATTTTCCCCTTGTGAGAGCTTTATTATGTTCTTATGTTTGGATGGTAGAGAATTTACTTGCTTAATGTAAATTCTCTTTCTTTTACCTGTTTACTGTGCGGCAAACAATTTCTTTGATAATAAATTCAAATTTGCAATTAAGACCTCTGGAGACAAAACTGTATAAAAGCACATGAGAAAGAATACAGTCCAAAGTATGCTATTTTTTAAGACTGTCATGCATGTGCAGTGTTACTGAATAAACACAGTTGAATATTCTACTCTTGTCTCTCTGTGTAGTGATCACAGGAAGAAAGTCTGTTGTTTCACAAAGATCTTCTTTTGCTTATCATCATGAATAATATTCTTCACCAAATCAAAATTTTTGCCATAAGAAATTACAAAGGATTAATACTGATTCTTGTTCTATATTTTCCCTTAGCAGGAACCTTTGTTTTGATGTACAGTGTGAAGTGAGATTAGTAGAGAGAAAGAGACTTGAGGTGCCCCTACTGGAGTTAATCTTTGAAAAGATAATTCCTGAAAAATTAATATGGCTGCCTTCTATTTGCACTACAGGGAAACCCAATGCAATTTCAATAAATCTTGTAGAATATGGCTGTGACACTTACAGAATATTTACATCTGAAGGACATGACTTCCTTATTAAAGGTACAACAGGATTGCTTGATTAAAATCCAGATATATGATTTTATGTTTAATTGAAAAGTAATTATTGTGAAGATACTTCTAGAAATTTTAGATCCATTAACTCGTATGCCTGTGAGAACTTAAAAGAAAAAAAATAAAACAAAATCCCTACATGTTGTACCTGAATGAGATTGTGTGCTTTAGACTTCTAGAATACAAAAGGAAATAAGACTGTGGATCAAACAATAGTTCACTAACAATTCATTGCTGTGCATTGCAATTTCAAGGTCCTTCAAGGAGGGGTAGTCCACCTTTAGGAGTATATGAGAAGAGAATGGTAAATAGTGTCAAAATAAAACCCTATTCAATGCAATTTTAATGGACTGTGCTTGGATACACGTGCTTTCTGATTACACATTTTAAAAAAGAGATGTTAAATATTATGGGTCTTATCTGGGCTTTTTCTTCCTATTCACATTTTTATGGACTGGGAGGGGCAACATAATATGCATTAGTGATAAAATTGCAGAGCTGTTTAAAATGATAATGTACTTTGGGAAGAGGAGTTACTTTTAACTAAGAACCTGATTTACATTTTTGGTTCCACATATGCAATCTTCCACTCATTTGCTTCAGTGTTCAAATCATTAAAGGGATATAGTCTTAGAACCCTGGTGTTAGAGCTGAGAACCAATTGCACAATTAACAGAAATTGTGATTATTTCTTCCAGTGTGAGTCCTAGTCCATAAGTTTATGTGGGAGGATGTTGGTGGGTGGTTATTGTTAATTAGCCCAGCTGTTGAATTGATTGGACCTTCTGTGAGACTCCTGCCTCACCTGTAGGTCTATAACTATAGAAAAGTGCAGCTCATGTTGACATCAGGGACTTAATTTTCACACTTTGAAGACCAAAGACTGCTTTAAAGAGAAGGGATCTGTCAGACCAAGTGAGGTGAAAGTGTCTTTGCCAATAGGCTGGCCTACCTAGTGGAGAGTTTTAAACTGAGAATGAAAGAGAGAGAGATGATGATGCCCAGTTCAATAAGAAAGTGATGAACAGAGTTGGCTATCAAAGGGTGCAAGTATAGACAAGAGAAACTTCTTAATCAAAAAAACTACTCTGAAAAGTGGACCATCCCAAGTGCTACACTCAAAGGAAATACTTCTGTACTTTTTCAGGAAATTGTAAGGAATGGAGGCCATCTGATGTGCCTGTACATGAATGCACACCCTTCACACGGGCGAGCAACTGAGATGCATCACATTCTGCCTGTGGAAGTGTGACCAGGATTAGCCAGCAGAACAGTCAGTGTAAGCTGTCTGCTACCAGCTGCCTGATCAGAAAGGAGTAGATGAGGCCTTCTTCAGACAGCTGGAGGAGGGCTCACATTCACAAGTCCAGGTCCTCATGGGGACCTTTAACCACCTGAGAACTTCTGGAGCAGCCCCAGAGCACAAGCAACTCCCAAAATACAAACAATTCAGGTCCTCACCACCACATGCTGGGGGCCAACTGGCCAAAAGCAGCTTTGCAGAGAAGGGTTCTGGAGAGCAAGAGGTTGATCATGAACCAGCAGCGGCAGTGTTTTTTCAAGATGGGTCTATCAGCATCCTGGAGTCCATAAAAAGAGAGCTGCCAGCTGGGTAAGGTAGATCCTTCCACTTTAACCTCATCTGGAGAGCCGTGCCCAGTGCTGCACTCCTTGTCACGGGAGAGACGTGGACATAGTGGACCAAGTCCAGAGAAGACCCACGGAAATCATTAAGGGCTTGGACCATCTGTTCTATAAGGAGAGGATGAGAAGGCTAAAACTGCACAGTGTGGAGGAGAATAAGCTCAGGGAGCCTTATCAGGGTGTACAAATACCTCACATGGTGAAAATAGAGTATGGGGTTAAGTACTCAGTGAATGTACAGGAGGCAATGGGCACAAAGTAAAGAGCAAAAAAAAAAATTGTTTAAATGGAGGTAAATACCTCCATTTTACTGTTTTCACTGTAACAATGGTCAAACAAAGGAGCAAATTGCCCAGAAAGGTTGTGGTGACATTGAAAACCTGACTGGGCATGTTCCCAGGCTAACTGCTCTAGATGACTATTCTTGAGCATAGGGACTAGATAATTTCCAGAGGTATCATCCATCATCCACTGTTTGGTGACTTTATGAAACTAATTCTTTGCAGAAAATGGAACAATATGTCTTGGCATTGTTTATTTTGCAAACTCATAATCTGAAATAAAATTGCTAAAAATTATGCTTGATTTCCCAGAAAAAAAACAAAAGACAACAAACTTACTCAGAATGAAAATGTTAAATGAATAAAAAAAATCTTTATTGAAAAGTTGTGAAACCATAAACTGAAATATGCAAATACATAAATAAAAATATAGTTACAGTTATAGTGTAAATATTAGCAGTCTTTAGCCCATTTTCACCAAAGCATCATGTGGGTTACCATGAATTAATTAAGGCCATGTCTCAAGATATAAATAAGGCAGGGATCTAACTTTGTTTCACAACTAAAACATTTCCCATTCCTAGGAGACTGAGTGCAGAGATTAAGCACCTGCATAATTTAAAGAAGGAGAGGTAGTTGCATTGGTTTATATAGGTTACTTAATTAACGTCACATCTAGGCATGTTTATAAACTAAAACTTGTTCAAAATCACAAATACATCATCTTCAACTTTATGCGTTGCTCTATAAAATTACTATTTTTTCCTCCTATCACAAAATTTCTTCTGCTAATTCTTGAAAAATTCAATTCTATATTTTTTAATAAATCATTCAAAATATCTTTTCTTAAAATATACATACCAATTTAAATACAATAAATCTGATTTCAAGAAGGTAAGCTCTTATAAAAATCCAGTTGATTATTTCAGTTGATTATTTCCCTTGCCTCCTTTAGCTCCCTATTCTGTGGAGATTACATCTTTGTAGAGCTCAAAATTACATTAGAGTGTCATTCATTGTGTGTAAAAGCAAATCACAGACTAATGGTGCAAACTTAGGCAGTTTTAATATGCTTCATTGACAACAATATATTTTTCCCTATAAGCTAATTTAAATTTCTACAAGGATCGTGTATAGGTTTACATTCTTTTTCATTCAAATCTAGCATTTAACTAAGGCTAGCAGTGAATTTTAACTTAAGTAGCAAATTGTAATCTGTTAATAACACCCCAAAGAGAATAACTTACACAGATAAAGTTTAGAAAAATAAAAATAAAATACAGATAGTCCAAGATAAATTTGGTTTGATAAATAAAAACTAAACAAGAAAACAAACCATGATAAACATTGTGGGTGATATTTAGGTCCTTTTTGCATTAAGCCAGTCGACTGCAAAAGTATATATATATAAATATTTATACATGGAAATGTTTATATGTGTGTGTATTTACTTTAAATCAGTCAAAACAATTTTGTCTGAAAAAAAAAATGGGAAAGAAGTTCCCTTTTTATGTTTCTCTTGCACTGCAGTAATATTTATGCAGTATTTTGCTCCTGAAAACTACCCATGACCAGTTTTGAAACTAAATCACTGACCTGTATTAAATAATATTTTTTTTCTCAAGCAAACCACGTTCTATTTGTGTCCTTCGATGTAAAATTTGCCATTCTGAATGCATATATGTAGCTAATTAGTCACTGCTATGTGTGAAACTTTGTCATATCTGTGTTTCACTGTTCTTTGGTTCAAATCTTTAAAAATGTATACTAATGAGTAAAGTTTGTTTTGTTTATGGCTGGCTTTCCTTGGAGTCAGCAGTTGTGAAACCCTGCTTTGCTCTTTACAGTGAACCTTGCCAAAAATGTTAGTCTGCAATAGTGCCAGGGCTTTCACAGCTGATGGACTGAAAATATGTTTTCCTGCTAAAACAGAAATGATCACAAATGCTGAATCCTGAGGCTTTAAAAGTGATATTACAACTTCATTGCCAGGATCAAAGCAGCCTTGCTTTGTAAATTTGATTAAGTTGCATTTGACAGGAAATGATCGTAAATAAAATATGTTTTGAAAAAAACATATGGGTGGAATACTTACTTTAAGTCACTTATCCCTTTTCTTCAAATTCTTATGCAGGTGCCCATTGGGATGGAAGGAAGGAGATGGGTTTCCCAAGGATTTAAGCCCAATGCCCAGCAAAGGTTCTTTGGGAACAACAGCTTGCCCAACAGGAATGCTATGAGGATAGTTTGCTTTGCACCAGCTAAGTGTTGAACCAACAAACATTCAACCCCATGTGCTTCTAGCATCCTAACTGAGATAGATGAGATTCCTAGAAACCTTATGTCTAGCAGTAGGTATTACCATATGGCTCAGAGTGAAGTGCAAGAATTCAGTAATGCAGTGATGGAATAATCTGCTCATACGAGAAGCTTTCTCTGAGCATTTTCAAGAGAATGTTCTTGGTATGAGTTCCTATGAGTTCTGCTAAATAATTTATTTTAGTGACATCGTCTTGGAGAGGCTTCACAAATTACATGAAGTGAAAAATGAGGAAAAAAAATCCTAAACAGAAAGATATTACATCTGTAAATGATTGCACCTAGAAAAGAAAATGGGGGCTTCCTGAAGGGAAAATACTGCTTTTATATGTACCAGAGGAAATGAAGACAGGTGCTCTGTAAAAGCAATAAACAATAAAGAAGTGGTTTTTTGTCGGTTGTAAGTGTGAAAGAGGAAAAATTCAAAGAGAAGAATAGCATAGTGACCGTGTCATTATTCTGTGTAGCTATTAAAACATTTATATAACCTATGATTAGTTACAAGCATATTTTTAAAGAAAGAAATGCATTTTGATGTGGACCCTCTGAATAAAGTTGAAGAGTTTGTTTATTCTAATAAGCATTTATATAGAAAGACTGCAAAAGATTGTAAGACAAATAGTTTATTATTAAACTCATTGCTCTGTCAAGCGACTCTTATTTCACTTGTTTCTTCCGATATAGTTCTCTGAATTTTATCAGACATGTTATCATTAAAATTCTGGAAGGTGTAGATAAAAATGTTTTTGAGTAATTACATTTTATACATAGAATTTTAAAATAATATCTTACAAGGATCCTTTTTAAATTCAAAGGTGCTCTAGCTCTTCAATTAGTAAATTAGTATAACCAAAAGTACAATAGAAAAAAAAAGTATTTTTCTGGATCAAGTGGAGAATTTGGAAATGCTTTCTTAACTGTTGCACCCTTAGCTATTGTTGTATTGTTTATGATTTTTAGCTATCCAGCCCCAATTCATATTAATAGGAAAGTAATAGGATTAATTTGTTACAGTTATAAGCTACCTCAGAAAATTTACAACAATGGGGAAAATTAAGCAGGAGAAATTAATTCTGTCACTGTTATTCTCTTCATGAGCAAAAGCCCAGAAAGGATCACAATGTAAAACTGTACCCTTCAGGAGAAAGAGGTACTCCAGCAAATTACTCAGGTTGCTGTCAAATGCCACATAAACCTTAATTAGTCTGACATAATCTAACCATTTAAATTAGACACCTGAGGTAGGAGATTTTTTAAGTGTAGGAGTACTCCTACGCTTCCCCTGTAGTCAATGAAGAAAGAAAGGCATCACTGAAACATGACTCAGGTTTCAGATAAGATGACTCACTGTGAAGTCATGTATTTCACTTTTTGTTAACTGTTTAAGAAGCACCAGTGTTGTAAATTTGCTGTCTGAAAGCAGATGAGAGAAATCCCTTACTTGAATATCCAGTCAGCCAATGAAAAGAGCTGAGCCTTTCCATAACTCCTTCTGCTCTGGGATAGATTTCTAAGACAAACTCTAGAAATGCTCGGCTCTCTGCAGTTTTGCAATGGAGGCCGAGATTATCAGTTCAGTAACAACAATAAATAATTAGTTCAGTAATAGAGGATTAGTTCAGGCTCTAGTGATACTATATGTTTATATATATGTTAAATAGCTAAAGTTGGGTGAGACTAATCTTTTCCTTAGAGGAGTTTCTTACCCAAGTATTCACTGAGAGAGCTGAATCTGAGGGGAATGAACCTCACACACAGTGCAAGTTCAAGAGTGCAATTACTTTGTTGGAAGTGGTTTGCCTTGGTTTAAGAGAGCCATGCACAGTGACTGCTGATTTTCTAAGGATCACACATATTCTTGCATTTTTTCAAATATTTGAGTATGTCCACAATACCAGAAAAGTGCAAGCCTAAAATCCAGGCTATTCAAAGTGTTCAGGCCTCTATAAATGTAGCTGCTTGTAAGAGACATCCTTAATCACCTCTCTGCTGCTTTTAAGTTTTAATGACCTTTCAAAATGTGGTTACATGTGGCCAATTAATACCCTTATATTTTTACCTCTACTAATTTCTTTAACTTTATACCTTTTGAATCAAAATTGAGCTGTCGCTGAGTTATATTGACAAAAATAAATAAGACAGTTGAGAAACAAAACCTTTCCTTTATGAAATTCTGAAATTTCTTTTAATTGTTTCCTCAGCGAAGGCAATATTCTCTCCCCTTCTCAGGCAAGCAACATAGATATCCTCCTAACACAGCACTGTGACAGGTGTAGGGCTTCAATGTTGTCAGTTATAATCCTTTATATGTCACACCTTCAATCACGCAATGGGCCATGCATTTTAAACAGAAGTCTGTTTTCTAGTCTGTGGCAACAGAGTGCCAGGACATACACTGTACAACCATATGGGTGTCTCTTTGCAGGACATATGTTGTACATCCTTAGGCACTAAAGCAATTAACAAGCAACTGTAAAGTAAATGTGATCTCCTCAGAAAAGCTCCAGAACAGCTTTCAGTTTTTACAATTATATTGCTAATTTGTGCCCTGAAGAGATTCAGAATGTCAGAGGCAAGTAAAGGGATCATAAATGAAAGCAACACTAAGAGGTAAATACAGATTTATTTTCAGCAACAATTTTAGTATTTTTCATGTTAGTAAAGTATTATGAAACTGAAAATGTTCAAAAAAGTAGTAACATTCAAAGGAAAACTCATCATAAGTATATAAAGACACAGTCAATGAAAAAAACTGTTTCATATTTTTATGACAAAGCAGAATCCAATCATTGTGATCAATAGCATATCTTTCTTGTTGGCCAATGTTTATCTAGAACATCATGGGAGAAAACTATTTTTATTTTGCATTTTCTACTGCTTTGATGAAATCTACTGTTGAACCTTCTGATGGTCACAGCTCAGCAGCCATGTGCCCAGCTCTGGTCAATCGTGGCTGTTTGCAGTTGACTTGCAAGCTCACAGATGCAAATGGATCTTCCTGGTAGCTGACCTGGACCAGTCCCTCCAGGAGTCTTGGACATCCCAACATCTCCAGCAATCAGCTCTCAAACTCACTTGTCTCTCCAGGGTCCAGCTCCTGGAACTTCCTGTGACTAAAAGTGCTGACGAATAATTATGTACTATAAAAATTAAATACTTTGATTGATTTCCAATCTGACAACTTTAGTTGAATATGCTATTTTCCTTTGCTAGAAAAGAAACTCACAGTATGCCTATTTTTCCCCACTATTCATTATTTTTCTCCTATTTTATCACAAAATTTTTATGCATTCTTTTCTATGTAAGCAATCTTTTCACCATACTTCATGTACATTTTTTTCATACTCTCATACAGTTAGCTTTCTCTTCATGTTTTATAGCATATAGTTGGGAAGCTTGTGATCAAACATAGTAACATATTTAAGAATAAAAAATATTCTTATCATATAAGCCAACATAGTATCTTACATGCAGCTGAACAGAAAAGAACATTAAAAATTAGAAATGTATCATTTCACCTCTAGGAAAAGTGTACTATAGATATCAGATCACTTGAAAGATGAAAAGTAGGATTCAGTGACTGATATTATTGCTCGGTGATGAGGTAGATGTTATCCACTGATTTGTTATGCCCATTGCAGGGACAGAAAATGCCAGTATTTGGGCTGTGAGAAGCCTTTCATATCCAAGAGGTGCAGAATACAAAAGGTTAATGACAGGAAAGGTGAGTGAAATAGGTGCTTATCTTTTATGTGTTTGAAGCTAAAAAACCAAAGAACAGACTTGCTAGACTCACTAGCTTTGCTTGTTCTGAGGCTGGATTTTATTTCTGGAAAAAACTTTTGTCTTTAAGACTTCTAATTTGTCCCCCTCAACCACAGGATACAGACAAAGTGTTGAAAGTCACTCCTAATGTCAGCTGCATTGGCAGAAGAACAACACAGATTAGGAAGAGTTTATAACTTTCAATTAAAATAACCATCCTTCCCCAGATCCTTTTATACTCTGAGAAAAACCTCCTTTGTTGTGCTGTGAGGCTTTGCTCCCTGTGACATCCCTGGTAACGCAGAACACTGACAAGTTTCCACATTTTATTGTCTGTGAGTGTGTAATCATGGCATCTGAAGGTCCCTGTCAGCAGGTTCACACCTCTGGGTGCCCAAACACAATGACCAGAAGAATGGTACTCTGAATGGCAAAACTAACCTATTAATGTCTGCATTAAGAGAAACCTCAGTTTATAAGCTTTGCTTTCTAAAATATTTATTTTTCTAGATTTTTCAGATGCAGTTTAGAAATAACTTTGATTTTAACTACGTATCTTTAATGTCTAACTGCATAACAAAAATGCTTAGCTTCCTCACTATTTTGAGCCATCTTATGCTATTTAAAGAAAATATTTCTGTGTATGAGGAAAAACTATTTACTCCAAAATTAAAAACATGTTTCCACATGGGTGTTCCAGGGTTCTTCTGGACTGCCAGTTTTAGAAATATTTTGGCTGAAAATAATGCTGTAGCCTTTGTGAGGTTTTTAAATTATTAAAATACTTTAGCATTTCTCCATGTTTTAGTATTTCTTTTACAAGTAACTTTTAATTTTATTTTATTTTATTTTATAGATTTAATGGAGCTTCTTTCAAAGTTTCCATTTAAAATAAAGATTTGGAGTGTGAAAAACTTACTACTAGAGAACTGCTTTATAGATTTCTCTGCTAGTCTGAAATGCACATGAATTTCAACAGCTAGAAATTAGGCTAAGTACTTGGAAGAAATCCTCTTTTTACTGCTGGCCTCAATAAGGCCAAGAATTGACTATCTGGATCATTTTATGTTACAACCCTGAAATATTTCTGTTAAACCAAGAAGATAAGAGCTACACTGAAGTATGGGAAATAGAAGTATGTTGCATAATATTTATTCAATCTTGTGTAATCTTTATTAAATGAGGAATAAAAATTAACCTAAGCACTTGCTTAGATGTCCTGCTGACTTCAGTTGGTTTGAAATGGGCAGTATGTTGTATAACTGGAACAGGCAAAAGAGAACAAATGGACAAGAGCAATCTTTTCTGTGTATTTCCTAAAGCCTTGTAACAGTTGGCTCAGCTTTTTCTTTTTTATTGTTATTCAGTTCTTGAGCTGAGCAAGAAGTTCATATGATTTTTCTTCTGGAAAGTCTATTAAAGAAATATTTTTCCATCTCGTCTTCTAGTTACATCTCTGGTCTCTTTTCCTTATCTTCTTCCAGTGTTTAGTTCTTATTTTTGTTTTTCTGTTCCTCTAATATCACTCCTTACTTATCAGTCCTGACAGCTGAGGATTTATTGTCATTGTTTTTGAAGCTACAGGGAAAATGCATAATTTATATTTATAAGCAAACAATGATCTGTTTTACACCATATCCTCTTTCACCTGAAGTCTAATGACTTCTGTTCAGCAATTTCATGCCCCTTTTCCCCTTAGCAGTATCAACACAGTTCTGCCAGGACAGCTTGTAAAAGCAAAACATGCATGGATGAGAAGAGAATGAGGTATGTCGATTTTCCATAAGAATGAGGTTTAGATGGATTCCATGATTAGCAGATGAAGAGCATGTTGGTTGTTTATTTGGTTTGGGTTTTTCTTTGTTTCGTTTTGATGGGTTTTTTTACTTTGTTTTTTCAGGTTTTGTTTTGGTTTGTTTTTTTGGAAGGATGAGGGGCAGTAAGATTGGATCTCTTTTGAAAAACTTTGTCATCCATGATTTGAAGAGTCCTCTTGAATTTCAGTCTTGGAGTTGTTTTTATCAGAGCCTGGCCAATAATATAGATCCTCTGTCTGAATCTGGATGGGAATCAGACGTGATAAATATTTTTTAAAATGAGGGGGGTTTATCCCTCAGACAGCACTGAATTGCTGCAAATCTTGTCCACTGTGGTTCTGAATCTCCAAATGGAATGAGAGGCTGATGAGTTGTGTGCGACTGTAATGAAGTACAAACACTGTGGAGCACAAGGTGTATAATAATGACCAAAGCCTCAGGTCATAGGCACCTCAGGTTGGGCACCTGAGTGAAATGTAGTGAAACCTTCAGACTCTAATTTCTTAGTGCATAAAGAATGGTGATTAAATAATAGCTTCTCATACAGTTGGAAGTATTCGAGAACTGCATTAGATCTTAGGGCAACAAACAGCATACAAAAACTCAGGAAAAAATTCACCATTTTCTTTTCAGTGTGTACACACAAAACCAACACAGAGCCTGAGAAAAAACACTGACCACACAACAAACAAGGGAAAAGAAAAATACTGTTATTGGCTATACCACTGATCTTGAGTACTGAAATAAGTGGAGTTCTGAGGAGAATCTCTTTTCTTTTGTTATCACAATGCATATACTTCAAAGACTGAAGAAACACAAGCACTGGAGCTCTTGCCTATGCTTGAAACAAACAAACAAAACTCTGATAATTCAGAATTTAGTGATTGCATGTATGTCTGTTTTCCAGCTGTTAACCTCTGTGCTGGTGATCTATAATTCATAGGTTCCACTTAGGATTTCTGGGCTAGATAGAATATCAAAGTATTGCATTCAATTTACTACAAAGTATTGAATATTTTGTTCCACCTTCTGCTGGCTACTGACAGTGATTTTTTCTGTTCAGAAAAGCTTCTCTTTAAATCAACACTCCTGTACAATAATATTGTCCCAGAGAGAATTTAATAATACAAGAAGCCAGCATGTTTAAATACACAAACCCCAGAGTAGGATAGAGAAACCACAACAACCCAGCAAGCCCCTGCAAGAGCAGCAGTTACTGTGCTGAGAGAAGGATCAAGGTGAAGACTGACATATAAACTCACCATTTATTAGGTTGAGGATATTATTTAGTGCAGCTCAGGCTGCAAAATAAAAATAAGTGATAAAATGGTGTTTCCAGGATAAAATAATCCAGGACTCTTAGCAGTCTGAAAATAGTTTCACAAGTCTGTCTTATTCTTGTTCTAATAATCTACATCCTGATCAAAAGCATTATTTGTTCTGTAGATATGAAAATATTAATTCTGGGAAAGTCAGCATTCACAGAAATAGTTTAAAATGGAGAAAATATTTTACAGTGTTTAATTTGCTGTATACACACAGTGAAAATGTCTTGTATTTCTTACAACTTTCCTCCTGCTTGAAATGTAGATGTTAAGTTCTTTTCATTCCTCAACATGGTGTTGAATAGAGAGCTAAGAATTTCTCTGATGTGGCAAAAAGTGTTCTGCACTGACAACAGGAATTTCTTTGCAAACAAGCTGTGTGGTTAAGCTGCACTTGGTTTTGATTGTTAAGTTTTATACACTTATCAGGAGAAAATGGAAGTATTTCTTTCCAAGTTGTTGAACTCCTCTTTTGTACTTTACATGAAGATATGTATATTTATGATTCTCTAGATGCAAGCAGGAGAGCCAAAAGAGGAGCCTCTTACTCAGAATTGAATTAGTATTCTGCCTTAGTACCAGGCCCACTGGGCTGGTGGAAGTGATATATTTCACATGAGACACATTGTTTTGCATAACTAAATTCTGATGAGAAGTACCCATGTTATCAGAACACTGGAGTATTTCAAATGATGAGTGAAATTATACCATGATCACATTATCAGAACACTGGAGTATTTCAAATGATGAGTGAAATTAATCCATGATCTCTAATCCTACATGAGACGTACCAGATCTGTCTATATTTTTAGGGGAAAAAAGTTGAATATCTGTAGATTTCCACAAAATTATTCCTATATTTAGAGTTATACAATTATCTTAGCCTTTGAAACATGAAGAAAGTGTGTTTGAATCCTCATTCTCACCTAAAAAAATCCCCAAACCCAACAAGCAAACAAACAAACAAAACACTCAAATCTAAATAAAAAGTTGCCACCTCAAGTGGATGAAATAATAGTCATTATTTTATCCTACATTGCCAAAACTACTTGTAATCCTTTTTGGCAAAACTCATATGCTTTAGATATGCCTGAAAGTTACTCTTAGTAGTTAACATACAGAAATAAGCAGGCAATATTGTTCAGTCGAGGAGTTTAAGAGTTTTTTTCAAATTACCTTTTTAAATGTATTATTGAATCTTTCTTATCTATTTGTTGGGTTTTTTGTTTTTATTTTTTCCTGCACATTGAATTGGGATTCCACAATCATTCTGGTCCTTTTTCTTATATCCTAAATTCCTGTGTGCACCTGTTTTCATACTTGTGCTAACCTTTATGTACTAGCATAGACAACTTGGTCTTTTTCTCAAGTATATCTAGTAGAAATTCAGTTTCACCTCACTCTCACTGGAACCCCAGTCCTTCCTTTGTTCTTTATTTCATTGATAGAAATATTTTGCCCTTTACTGAGAAAAACAAAACCAGTTGGTTTTGTTTCTCTTCGTTTAAATATTAGAAAATTGATAATTTAATCTAAAATTATATTCTATGACTATTTTTTCTAGCCTTACTTTGTAAAATTGCAAACAATTCTAAACCAGCCAAATAGCCACTTGGTTGTTTAGGAATTGTTTCACAATTAAATTTGCTCCTATTGCACTCAGGAATATTTCTTTCTTCAGAATACTAGTTCAAATGTGTACTAGAACCACACAGTTTTCAGGGGCAATCTTTTTCATAGTTCTGAAGCTCTTTATCCATTACTGACTAGCACCCTAGGTGACATTAAAAAGTTCTCACCAATAACATAGTAAAAGTTCACTTCTTTTTATATTTCTCCCAGGTATCCAAAGGTTCTGCTTATAGATGCCTCACGAATCTGGAGACTTGGTTTACATGACTAATTAATCTTGCATTATACCAAAACTGGAGCAGATATTTCACATGAAAATTTGGGTCAGTGTGAGTTCTTTGCTTTCTGATTTTTCTGATTTCCTGTTACTTGTATGTTGTGCTTTCAGAGAACAGAGCAAAGTACACAAAAACAATGAGAGAGGGATAGGCAAAAATACTTTGGTGGGAACACTGTCAGCAACATGAACAGGAATATATTTCATGTTCCTCTTAGATAATTGTTCTTCAAAGGTTACAAAATTACAGATTCCCAGAATATTCTGAATTGAAAGGCACCCACAAGGTTTACTGAAGATCAGCTTCTGCACAGGACACCTCAAGAATCACACCATGAGAGAGTTGTCCAAATACTTCTTTGACAGGCTTAGTGTTGTGATCACTACCCTGGAGAGCCTGTTCCAGTGCTCAACCACCCTCTGGGTGAAGAACCTTCTCCTGATATGTAACCTAAACCTCCCCTGCCACAGCTTCAGGTCATTCCCTTGGGCCCTGTCACTGTCACCCCAGAGCAGAGATCGGTGTCTGCCGCTCCTCTTCCCTCATGAGGAAGCTGTAACTGCAGTGAGGTCTCCCCTCAGTCTCCTCTTGCTCAGGCCAAGTAAGCCAAGTGACAGCTGCTACTTACGTGGCTTCCCCTCCAGAGCCTTCATCATCCTCATTGGTGTCCTTTGGATGCTCTCTAATAGTTTAATATCTTTTCTTGCAGTGCCCAAAACTGCCCCCAGCACTCGAGGTGAGGCTGCCCCAGCTCAGAGCAGAGCAGGACAATCCCCTCCCCTGCCCAGCTGCCATGCTGTGCCTGATGCCCCCCAGGACAGGGCTGGCCCTCCTGGCTGCCAGGGCACTGCTGGCTCATGTTCAACTTTCCATCAACCTGGACCCATTCTGCAGCACTGCTTTCCAGCATCTCATTCCCCAGTCTGAACCTACATCCAGGACTGCCTCATCCCAGGGGCAGAATGCAACGCCTGCCCTTTTTAAACCTCATTCAGGTTGTGACTGAGGAGTTAAAATTTGTTTCTGAATAGAATAGCCCCAGCTGAAACTACCTACCAGCTTTTATAGCTAAATATTATTTCTGTAGAAAATTTCTTTTAAGTTATCTGTGGAAAGAAACTTTTTCTTTCCATGAAAAGTATGTCCTCACGATATCAATTTTAAGCAATAAAAGGAAAACAAAATTCAGCAATGTTCCCTCTAGAATTGACACAATTTCAATCCTAACCAGATATAATTTAAGTACATTATGCCTTCCTTTGTGGTGATAAAAAAACAAAATAAAGAATGCATACATAATGAAAATATCATGCTTTAGTAAGTTTTTGTATGGTTAGACAAAATCAGGTTACAACAACTTCTTCAAGGATAATTGCCAGAAAAGCTTGAGAGAACACAATACTCTACTGAGACATTTTATAAACCTCCATTTCTCCAAAATGAAGCCACCCCTGAAACCCAACCATTGCCTCTGAAACGTCCAGTGGACTTTGGGTCATGGTGTGAGTTTTGGTTTTCTTTTTTGTTTGGTTGAGGTCTTTTTGTTTGAGGGTTTTTTTTTTTTTTTTGGTTGAGTCTTCAGAGAGGCCAGAAAGGAGAGAGGCCAGAAAGGAGAGCAGGTCTGCTTTCCTTGGTAGGGCAACAGAAGGGTTATCAGTGAACAGACCAATTTTCCCTTACAGAGAGGCAAAAAGGAATGACACAAAGTCTGTCCATACTGGTTAACAAAATTTTCCACTTTTTTTTTTTTTTAATATTTTTAACAATATTTTTAACAACATTTTTAACAATATTTTCCACTTTTTAAATCTTATCCTAAACTTGCAGAAAAATATCATTTGTAATATTAACATATCCATCCATTTAATTGTTATACATCCTGAAAGGAAAGAAAAAATCCTTTAGATAACCATGTGGTGAAGAACCTGGAGAAACCCTTTTCAATTACTTTGGGGCAGATATGTTTCTACAAAACTCTGAGGAGAAGCTGAGAAAGACTTGGAAAGGCCATAATGAAAAGATTAAAAAAAACCCAAACCAAAACAGACTACAACATACCTAAACAAACAGTCACAGCTTATTCCCTTGTGCCAGGAATAAGTATCTTACCTCTGCTGCTGGATGACAGTGAAAACAAGTGTGGAGTTGCATTGTTGGAATAGGCAAAAGTTAATCTCAACAGGAAAAGCCATTTTATCCTCAGATTCAGTTACAACAGAGGAAACCTGACAAAACGAATGCTGTGAGAAAGGATGTGTTGTCTGTTTATAACTATATCAGGGTGGCAATCCCCAGGGAAGGAAAATAGCAATTTAATTTAAAGTCTAGACATTAACACTGAAACAAATGAGGATAAAGTAGCATGACTGTGCTTGCTGTGAAAATTAGGTTTCTGTTTGCAAAAAGCGAAATGAAGCCAAACCCAGCTCATTTAAAGACTGAGTTTTAGTGGTTACTTTCCATAGTAAGAGACTAGATCCTTCACCCTGCAAGGATGTTTTTTGCTTAGCACAAATTACCAGTCTTCATGCAGAAGTATCAGCTGCACTGGTCAGTCTCACGCAAAATGTACGGCTCAATAATTTGAATAATCCCTTTTACACTAAAGAATAATGAAGTCAAAGAATTTTCACACACTAAACTGGCATTTGGATTCTCAAATACAAATTCCTCTTAAACTATTACAGGTAATTTTTTAGTTGAAATAATAGTTCTTAATTAAAGTTTTTAAACTGCACGTAGTGGATGAGGTCCCCCATGTCATCACATGCAAGGTAAGTAATATATTGTGTTCATTAATCTATGTCATAGGAGTATTGAGCACACAACAGCTATCACATTTTCTACATTTGATGGCACCTGAGAGGTCACTGCTAAGGGTTACAGAGTTTACTAGCACAAATTATGAGACTTACTGCTAGGTGGAGATGCACCATAATAAATAAGAACTTAAATCTGGGTTTCAGATAAATAGTGGAATGAATTTATTCATTTTTGCATAAGAACTTGGGGAAAAGATAGGCAAAGTTTTCTGTTGGTTTTCTCTGGAAGCATTTCTTCCATTCTCCCTTTAAGTTTCAGTATTGCATTTTTAAAAATTTCCAAATATTATTTGGAAATATATCTTAATAGAGGTAGATTTATCCATTTATGTAGTAGTCATCAGATGGTGGTTGGGCAGCCATATAACTCCTTCATTTTCTGAACAAATTTAGCCTAGCTATCTTGAAATAATGATGACATGCGAAATCTAAGCACAATTGAAGCAAACAGAACCTGAAAGAAGAAGTGTGCATAGTCCAAGTATTGTGATATAACTGGCCTCATCTGGCCCTGACACTTCCATTTCTTCCCTTCCCAGATTTTTATAGACCAAGCCATGAGATATTGTAAATATTTCCTCTGAAGGGGTAAATTCCAGAGACAGTCTTGCTATATAACAGACCTGCATAAAGTACTTGAAATTCTACTACTTTGAGAAATTAGTAAATTCACCGTATTCCATTAGAATGGTAGTGGAGGGATTCAAGGTTTACATTTTCAGCTCCTAAAACCCAAGAAACTTTTGAAATAAATTTCCAATCATACTTTATGGTAAAGCATTGTGAGACTCTAGATAGCTTCACAGGAGCCTAAAGGTTTTACATGTGTGAAATCCATGATCTTAAAAATTTGATAGTGTCCCTTTGATATTGGATAAACCTTAGGTCTCTCAGCTTTAGATTAAGGATACATTTCTGAAATATTTACTACCAGCTGTAATGTTTATTATGGGTGTTGTTTCAGAGAAGTAATGAAGTTTGATCCTTAGCTGCCTTGGAGAAGTTGTACAAACACAGACATGGTCCTGTACCCTCTCCCTGCCAGTTTGAGTTTTCTTTAATCCTGTATTTAATTTGGAGACACTTTGGTTCTAAACTTGGCTAGATAACAACTGGAGAAAATTGCTAGCAACTAAATAAAATCTCATGAGCTAAAATATTGAGTAGATACACTTATAATGTTCAAGTTGCTCTTTAGTCTGTAGTCCACTGTGAAATACCGATGCATTTAAAGCTTGGAAAATACAAACTCAAATTCATCCAAGGAGAGTGTAAAAAAACCCAACCAACCAACCAAACAAAACAGTAAATGTTTGGAAGGAATGAAAGCAAAAAAAATTTTAAATAATATTTAAACAATGTTTCCAGTGGATTACACCTATCCCTCTGCGTCTGTTTCGACAGATTCTTACAGGAAAGTATGGGGGGTTTCTTCATGTTTATTTAGCAAAACAATACATAGTTACTCTTTTCTTTTCCTGCAGGTTCAAGCTTTTGTTCTCTCTGCATATGTTTATTTTTCTCCAGCATCCTTTTGTATCCTACATTATTTTTGTGCTCTACTCATGACTTTTTTTGCACCTATCATAGCACAATCTTCCTCTTCTGTTCTGATTTGAGTGCTAGCATCATCTCCGCATTCCTTGTTCCTGAAGATCTCCACTTGATTACAGGTAAATAATGAATGAACTTCACATTAGTTTGATGGAAAAAATTATCTATTTGCCAGTTTTAAAAAAATTTATGTTTTTCCTTCTGCCTTTCATACATCATATCTAGATAAAAATGAAAAGCCAGGGGATTGAGAGCATATCTTTGTTGTACCACTTCACTTCCAAGCACAATTCTGACTGAAAGCATTAGATGGTTCTGGATTACAAATATGTGATAATAAATAATAAACAACTAATACACAGTGCCAGATGTACATTTCAACAATTATTAATACTGCTACTTCTTTTATGCTCATGAAAAATCACAGCTAAAAAGAATGTGAAAAGACAATTATCTAATGTCCTCACTCAGACACTAAATACAGCACATCTGGATAATTCCTATTTAGTATGTGCTTAATTTGTTTTAAAATTTTCATTAAAAATTTGGCTTAAGCACATTGAAAAAAAATAAAATTATCATTCTTTGGTTTACAGACCGTTATTTACTATCAGCTCTCCTGGTCCATAAATCTTCCTCCCTGAAAATTAAGCCCTTTACTGGTTGTGAATATTAACTGAACATTGTTCTGCTTACAGAAACCTTTTAATTTGGGAAAGTACCATGTCTTTCCTTTGCCTCTGTTGTTCATTTGGGCTGAAGTGTTTTGCTTGTATGTTTGTTTGTTTGTTTTAAAACCAGGAAACTTCACTTTTTTCAGAATTCTTTTCATAGTTCATGTTTGCTTAAATTTATATTCTTTGTTTTTTTTCCCTGAAGTGTCTCTGGTTTATTTACAGTATATTTTAGGAATGATGTCCAAAAACTGAACACTTTATCCTACTCATAAAAGCTGACAAAAGTTCACATTAAATTTTAGTAATCAGTAGGAAATTATGAATGCTTACCTTTTTTATGCATTATATGGAATATATATCTCCATATGTATATATATATATATACACAATATATACCTCATCAGATTAAGATGACATGTTTTCATCTCCATATCCTTCTCAGGACTACTGCTCCCCAGCTGGTCATTTTGCATTTATACATTTGAAATTCTTTTCTGAATGTAATGTTCATGTCTTCCTTAAGATTTACTAATTACACATTTTCTCCAGTTTTATCAAAATAATTTTGAATTCTCATTTACTTTGCAAGATCCTTGCATCCTTTTCCATTCTGGTATCATCTGTTAATAGTTATACTTAATTTTCAATCACTAATGGAATCATTCAGTGACATAACAGTCTTAACAGCTTTTTAAAAGAGTGTACTTTTATTGGACTCTCAGATTGACCATCAGCCATGCCCTGGATATAGGCTTTGGAATTTTGTTAGCCAGTTAAGTATCCACGTTCCAGCAATTAGATTTTCACTATATTTAAGCAGATTGCTTAGGAGAATGTTAATGTGCATGGTGGCAAACGGCCTGCTAATATCACCATCTATCATACTTTCCCCTTCCCCAGAAGCTAGTTAAGTTGTCAAAGAAGGAAAACATATTAGTTTATAATGTCTTTTTCTTGATAAACCTCTGTTGGCCATCTTATTGACCTCCTATTTACAAATTGATGAGTCATTTGGTTCAGTATCTTTCAGGCATGCTGGCCTTGTAAAGCAAAGCTACAGTGATGTTCACAGAGCTGATTATGTTCATGGAGCTCAGTCAGATGTATCTGTGGAGCACAGAGCTTTGTGTGCAGCCACAGTCACTGTTACCAGCCTCAACTGGGAGTAGCAGCGTTTTCTTTTTTGATGTTCTGGATTCTGTTCTGAAGATATTACCTATTATTATTGACTTTGATCTCCTTATGCTAATAGTTCTGATCTTCTTAGCTTTTTGAGTATCCCCTTAGATTACCCTTCAAAGAGTGGAATGCTGTACAAAGAAATCCGGAGAAGAGAAAACTGTCAGTATTTTCTGAAATTGCTGCAGCAATATTTTTGCTCTTCCACTGATGAATATTTCTAACTGTCTTTCTTTTAATATATCATGTAGTTAAAATTTTTGCCCAGCTTCTTCCTCTACGGGAATATTTTCCCTCGAAACTTTGGAAGTGTTTGATAGTTAATTCTGCAGCCACAGGGCACTCCGCAGGTTCATATTCCAGCAATGATGCCAGAGTGTGTCTGACGGGCCTTGTCTTCAGACAAATCCAGACACTGGGAGCTCTCCCATGGAAGTGATTAGATCACAAAGAGAGTTTCAATATGCTGGCAGGCAAGACACTCAGGAAAATCAATCTGAATGACTGAAAGGTATGCTTCAAAGGTGGACATGTTGAAAATCAATGAAACTCCCCCCCAAAATGAATAAAAAATTATCTTGCTTATACTTAGAATGCTTCTGTTTGAAAACAAAGTATTTATTGATTTAGATTTTCTGAGAATTACTATATTAAAAAGATTCACTGTTTCTTCTCTTTCTGTCTTCTGTAGCACTAAGCACATTGCTGGTACTTGAAAGAAATAATGAAAAGTATGGAATGGTTAACATTTATCTTTTTTGTCTGCCTCGAGTTATATTTTTAAAGGATTGTAGTGGATGTATAAAAGCAATACGTTAGAATAAGGGGTTTTTTTTCTTTTCTGTTGCTTGGTAAAAACTTGCAAATTCCTTTTGAAATCCTTTGTAAAGACTTAAAACAACCAAAAGGGAGAAAAGAGTGAAAAGCATTTATACACAGAAGCTGATGTACTCCCCTTACACCCACTGAATTCTCCTATCTGCATCAATGTAAAAACTGGAGTATCTGCATCTCTGTATAATGGCAAAGATGCCATTATCAGCATTTGAAAACAGTGCAGCCATCATATTTACTGAGCCTTGTCTCAACAAATGGATTAAAAACTAAAAAGCCTTTGTAGGCATGTTCATCTTTAGCAATTTTCCTTTGGGCTCACATTCTACACTAAGAGAAGTCAGGAGTAACTTTGTTGGCTTCCACTTCAGCAGATTAACTCGGCTCTAGAATAGCATTTCTGAGAACAGAATTTCTCCTCTTGGTAACGGGCAAAATGACACAGTGAGCCTCTTGCAGGGATTGTGCGGCAGAGACCCCAGGGATGAAGAGACTCAGCTGGACCCAGCCATATGGAAGAAACGATAGACTCCCTTGAGCATTTCCAAACTACACCTTGCTGAAGGCTTAGTCATCCCTGCTGGGGTTTGCCGTCTAATGAAAGACAAATCACTTTCACCTATTACTGGAGTCTCAAGAGCTGCTATAAATCGCATGGAACTGAATTCACAAGCAAGGAAGAACAAAGTGAGTTGAAATATTAAGATGCACATAGTATTTTCCTAGGATTGCGGGAGATGCGCTGACAATAAACAATACATTTGGGAACATTTATTAGGAACATTGTGTTTCTTAAGAACACAATTTTTTTGAAATGGAAGATATTTTCTAAAGGAGCAGTATTAACGTTGCTATTCGACATATTTTAATGTATGGAATAACACTTGCCCCTTTTATTTTATTTTCGAAAGTAGCCTATGAGAGATCCTGGTGTGTTTCACACTAAATTTACAAGCAAAGAACATGCCACTACAATCCTTGTCCTCTTTCCCTGACAAGAAGACCCTCGGTGAGACTCCCAAGACATTTCCAAGTGCAGCCAGCGGCGTTTCCGCCCCCTCCCTCTCTAGCTAAAACCCACACGAGCATCGCGAAGGGCCCTGGTCCGGCTCCCCGCTCTCCCTTCTCCCTCGTGAAGCGTCTGACACGCGCAGGCCAGGGCTGCGTGGCAAACTCCGCGCACCAACTCCACGCTCCCCGCCGGGCTGAGGGAACCTGCCTGCCGCGCTGCCGCCGCCGCCGCCGCGCTGCCCCAACTTTCATTCATCGCCGGCGCCGCGCACCCCCCGCCCCGCGGCGGCCGTGCCGGGGCCGTGCCGGGCGGGCCGGGGCGGGCGGCGGCGCAGCCAGTGAGCGGGCACGGGGCGCCGCGGGCGGGGCCGGGGGGGGCGCGGCCAGGCCGGCCCTATATAGGGCGGCGCGGGGGGCGCACCCGGCTCCGTGGGAGCGGGCGAGGGCCGCCGCGCCGGGCAGGGACGGGGCGCCGGGCGGCCGCGTGGGGAGCTCTCGGCGAGGTGCCGGCGGCTCGTTCGGCTGGTGGTCGCGCTCGGGGAGCACTTTCGGCGGTCGGCGGCAGGCACCTTGCGGCGGGGAGGAGAGCCGGCCGGCCTGCGAGCGGCGGTGCTAGCCCATTGTTCGAGCGGAAAGACTCGGGGTGCGAGGGAAGGAGCCCGGCGTGTCGTCTCCGTTCTCCCGCTCCCCGCCGCTCCCCTCTGCCGTCTCCCTCCGCGCCGGAGGAGCGCCGCCGCCGGGGAGCCGAGGGCCGGGCTGTTCGGCACCAGCACCGACAGCTCAGGTGCACCGGCGGGATCGGGGAAACAGGCGCCAACCCTTCCCGAGGTGCTGCGCCTCGGGGGGCTCCGGGAGAGGAGGAAAGTTGCTCCCTTTCCTGCAGCAAGCCCAGGAGCTGCTGAACTGGCCTCACCTGGAAGGACTGATTAGTTCCCACCTCTTCCATCAGGTGCCTTTGCCGCAGCAAAGCCACGGTATCCGGGAGACCACGGGGAGCAGAATAACACCCCTCCCCGCCCCTCCCGCTCTCGCCGCACTTCGCTTGTTATCTGCTCTGTCTCGCCGTGCTCCCGGGATCACAGGAGGATCTATAACTGTGATCTGTCACCGAGGAGAAGGTCGTGGATGAACTCCCTTCCAGCAGGGCAACGAATCACTTCTCGACTGCTTATTATTACCGTGGTCTAGGACCAGCCCTTTCCTGCTAAACTTGGCTTGGGAGCGTACAGCAGGAGGGGGCGCGGGGGGTGGAGAGCCAAGCCCAACAGCATCTTGTGTGTTTGACTTTTTTTTTTCCCCTCCCTCCTCCTTCCGTGAGACAGTTTGATGAATGCCTGCGTGAGGGGTATGATTTGCTGAGGCGCCTCTGGCAGGGCGGTGTGTGCGCGGTGTCAGCCCCGCCGCCGCCCCCCGTGGGGCTGTGAGCGGCCCGCGGCGGGGGACGCGCGTGGGAGCGGCTGCAGCGCTGCGCGGGCCGCCGCGCAGGAAGCGCCGCCGGGCGGACGGGGCTCCGCGGCCTCTCGCCGGGGGCTCAGCGGGGAGTCACGGCTTTGAAGGGGCGAAGAGGAACATAAGTAGCTCGCCCAACTCCACCGCACCCTAAGACCCCTGGGTTTGCTTCGCCATCGCAGGGAGCGTGTGAAGACGAGACCCAAGTGCCGCCTCTCCCAGCCACCGACGGGCCAGCGAGGGACCAGCCGGGCGCGGCCCCGCGCCTAGCAAAGTTGCTTTCAGCCGCCGACCGGTGCCACCCGCCTCACTTTGCCGGGGTTGTTTTCTTGACTTGGCTTTGGATAGAAAAGACTTCGCTGTCTCCGCACCGTGAAAGTTGCCCGAGCGCTCCCCGCGGCGAGGAGGAGGGCGGCGCGCCCCGCGCCTCCCCGGGGCCGAGGCCGGTGGGCCCGGCTGGGCTGCAGCGGGCGGTGATGATGTGCGGCTGGGGGAAGCTCACCCTGTCCCTGGGGCTGCTGCTGGCGATGGCGGGCGCGGTGGCGCCGCAGCCGTGCCCGGCGCAGTGCTCCTGCTCGGGGAGCACCGTGGACTGTCACGGGCTGGCGCTGCGCGGCGTCCCGAGGAACATCCCCCGCAACACCGAGAGGCTGTAAGTAATCCGGCCGGGGCGGCGGCGAGCGCTCCTCGGCCCCCTGCTCCCTTCAGGGCTCCGGCCGGCTGTCGGGCTGAGGTGGCCCCCGGCCTGGTTTAGGGTCCCGACGCCCTTTGGGTGGGGGTTTTCTGTTCCCTTCTCCTGCTGCTGGCCGTGCCCGTTTCACAGCGATGCGCGGAGACACGGAAGAGGTGGGCGCTGTTCCCAGCCGCTGCCTTTTCATCCCGGGAAGCCGCGGTGAGCAGCGCGGTTCCCGCCTCCGCGGGGAGCGGGGGCGGGCACCACCGCGGCCGTGGGGCGCCCCGGGGCGGCGGCGGAGCGGCCTCTCCCCCCGCAGGCGCCCGTTTCCCGTCAAACTTGGCTATTACGGCTCGCCTTCCCCCGGGCAGAGCCGGGCCGCGCTCCGCGGCCGTGGGCAGGGAGGCCCCGGGGCGCACGGCGCTCCCTCCCGCCGCGGAGCCCGGCGCGGGGGGCGGGCGGGGGCGCGCATCTGCCGGCGGGCGAGGGCACGCCGGGGTGCGATAGCCGCGCCCGCAGGGCACTCAGCGGCGCCGTAGCGGTGATCCCTCCCTCCACCCGCGGCTGGGCTGTCTTCTGTATGTGGCCGGTAATTTATTGTATCAGGCTCCCTTTCGGAGGGGTCCTGAGAGTGGAAGTGGTGTGCGGGTTATTTCTTACTCTCTGATAAGTCATTTAAATGTTGGCATGTGAACGCGCGTCTGGAGTGGTGAATTTCACTCAGGAAGAGTATCAGGGACACATTCCTCCTGGGACTCGTGTGGTTTCTTTACAGTGGTGTTTTGGCCATATGTGGTATAAAGCGCTTAAAAACATACTACTTCCCCCCCTCTCCCCCCCCAGCTACGTTCCATGTAATACCGCTTCCTAAAGATTTATCTCATGAATTGCCAAGTCTGGTTTTATTTGCAGTGATTGAAATTGAAAGATGTTTATTTCTTAAACCCAAAAAGTTACGAAAAAGAGGCATATACTCCAGAAGAAAAGGTAGTGTAGAAGTATGATGAGAAATGTTACGGCCTAAATACAGGTTTCTGTTGCTTCCGAACTTGCTTTGCATTCTGCAGTCAGTATAGCTTCCTGTGCAGCAAGTGGAGAGCTTAGTTTTGGTAAAACCTTATTTTCCATCACTTACTCCAGCAGTTCGAAACTTTAATGCTTGTTTGAAACCTAATATTTGTTATAGGTATTTAAGCCCTATGCCATACTGGGAAATCTGAAAATTTCTTGAAATGGTGAAAATTTAGGGTTTTTTTCAGTCAGTTTTTGTAACAGTCAAAGTTTGTAGCATATTTAGATAGATGTACCTCTATGTACTAAGTCTTGGAGTTTTTCTAAATGCAGTTATAACCCCAAACATAGAGCCTCGAACTCTTCTATTGGTGAAGACTGTAGTTAAATGTGAGCTTTGTAATGGCAAGCAGGACTGACTTTCCAAAACTCTCCTTCCAAAGTTTCAAACTACTGTTTTCAAGGTAAATCATATTTCAGCTGCTTGGAAATTAGGAACTCGCATGGTGTTAATTGTAAGAATGGCTTGTTGCATTCATTTATGTCTCCTAACTTCTGAAAATGCTATGCTCCTGAAAACAAAACAATTTAAAAATAGCTTTTTAATGTTTTAATTTTGCTGCTTACAAATTATTCTTCTTAGGGATCTTAATGGAAATAACATCACAAGAATCACGAAGACTGACTTTGCTGGTCTGAGGCACCTTCGAGTTCTGTAAGTTTTCTCTTTCTCTTATTGATAACTCTTAGGACTGATGCTACAGATTGTAGTTACATTTCAGTTCATTTTCTGGATGAGTTATCACTTTTTAGCTACTGTATTACCATGTCTGAACCTAAAACTGCTCTGCCATGCGTTTTACACTGTTAGGTGCAAGTGAGCAATTCCTTTAAACGAGATTTCTTTAAATGTTTTTAATCTCTCCTTAAGATGATGAGAACTTGAGGACTTAATTTAGCACATAGCTTACGAGTAAGAGTTGCTAAAATTGGTTGAATAACCATTGGAGTTACTTCAGTTTAAGGCTTTGAAATTTATAGTTCACACTGAAGATGGGTATTCTCAACCAGAACTATGAGGGAGTTAATTAAGAAAAAAGTTATTCCTTTAGTGAATGTAAAAGCAAGTCCCAGGTGATTATTATTGCTCTTTTGTAGTTTCTGGACAAAACAGAAACTTTACCACTGAAGTTGAGGAAGGAATTATTTGGTTGGTTTGTTTGGGTAGGTTTTTGGGTTTTTGTTTCTTTGTTTTAAAAAATTTTTTTCAAGCATTATCAAGGTTTTAAAATTTGGTGGTAGTTTGTGGGGGTTTTTTGTTTATTTTTTGGTTGCTTTCTGAAGGAAATATCTAACTACTTAGCTTATTTGTTAAGGCTGGTTTAATTTGAGCAAGTGGTCTTGTAAAATCCTTTTCCTTTTCTCTCTGAAGTAAATATAACATTGTAGTAATTTTTGACTTTATAAACGTAAAAGTATCTCTGTTTTGTAACAATCTCTGTGAAGTCTTTTGCTGATGTTTCTCCCAACACCACAATTCAGAGTTTTGGGTTTGTTATTCTCGTGTGAGACTGGTATCACCTTCATGCTGTTTGACTGGAGTCTCGCAGCTTGCCGAAGGGCACTGATGTGTGTGCATGTGAGCGTGGAGCCTCTAGGCATGTGTGTAGCTTTGCAACTTTTGACTCCTTAAGTAAATGAGCAAATCTAATATTGATTCCTGTTTCTTTTACCAAGGCTTATTTTCCTACTTTTGGTTATATGAGCCCATGTAAATTGTTGGTGACAGGGATGTAGAAGTTTAAAGTGGATGTCACTCTACTATAGCTATTGGATTTTTTTAAAGAACATGTGGCTCCGTTTAAATGACCATTGTTAATGTGACAAATTGTCTTAGAGATATTAAAACTTACGTCTAAAAATTTCTGTATTTCAGTCAGCTCATGGAGAACAAGATTAGTACTATTGAGAGAGGAGCATTCCAGGACTTAAAAGAACTGGAGAGGCTGTAAGTATATTTAATTCTAAAATTCTTAACTTTTGGGGGATCAAATTAGTTGTGTGTCAAGGCACTCAGGCTTCAGATTTTTTAAATACTTTTATTTTTTATATGGTTTCTAGCCTTATTGAGATGCAAGAGAAATAATAAATTCTCAAGCAGCATTTAGGGGACTCGGTTTGGGGGGAACATTCAAGAGCAGTCTGGATTCAAAGTGCAAACTGCAATTGTCCCATAGGAAATAGTTTCAATGCTATCTAATATTTTCACTTTAATCTTGAATATACAAGGGCTTTTGAGAACTCAAATGCACCAAAAGAAGGCTCTCTGGCCTGTAGTGTTAGATGTTTTATAGAATGCCTTATTGGAAGTAACTTCTGGCTATAAAATATTTTCTTCTTACATAGCAGTGATTCAATTCTACTCCAGTTTTTTTGTGAGCTTTCTTCTAAAAGCTTAGAAGAAATATGAACTGTTAGTTTTCAAAAATAATTTTAATTTGGATTTAAAAAAAAATTGAGTACTGTGGGGAGAGAAGATGGAACAGAGATTAGAGAACCTTATCTGGTGAAGTTGAAGTACAAACACCTGCTTGGTTGCAGTGAGACCTAGAAAATGAGTAATTCCCAAGCTAGTTTTCAGTGTGTGCCTTCTTATTTTGTTACACTTCAAATGAAAATATTTTTAAGTGTATTGTGAAACTTGGGACAGCTGACTTGTTAAAGGCAGGATGCTGATTGCTGGACATAGTGTGGAGCCTGGAAAATATTAATATATATGTTCCTGTAGAACTTGACTCATGTTTTCATTGTTAGGCATTGTAGTTGTTGCATTTTAATTATATCAACCTTTTCTTTAAGCATGCCTCTGAGGTCTTGCTCAGTGTTTCATTTGCTGCTGCTTTAACTTTATAGAAGTATTTCTACTGTACTCAATCAAAGAACAGCACTGGCCTGAGCATAGTTTGTCTTATTATAGTTGCTTTGTACCCACAGCTGCTGTGGGTTGATAACAAAAACCTCTGCAAACTATTATGGTTTGGTTGGTCACTTAGACAAAGCTGTTCAAGAGAATTAGTAACCACCAGTGTAATTATGATATTTCCATAATAGTTGAAATATTATGTACTTGAGATAATTACCTTATTTTTTCAGATAAGCCAAAGTAACTTTTTGACCTAAAAAATTAGTGTTACTGTGTAGTGCAACTTTTTTAAAAATAAATTTTAATGAGCTCGATTACTCTTTGGAAAAAAACTGGCAGTGCATTTCTAAGTAGTATTAAAACACTTAATTCAATGCTTCTTTATGATGTCTTTTTAACTTTGTACAATGTAAAGAAATTTAAAACAGCTTTTCCTGCTGAGGGATAGATTGGAATAATATATGGCTATTCCTTAATTTGGTTTATGGTGTCTAGATAAAAAATTAAACAGCAGTGTAGTTCATATTGCAAAGTAAATACTCATATGTATTGAGTACATGAAAAAACATTATTTCATGTATTGAAACATGAAAAAACATTGAGATCTGCACTGTGTATATGGTTGGACACTGAGATACCAAGTACTTACAAAGTTTTAAAACAGTTTATCAGCAGCCTTATTTCTTAACTATTTCAGAGTAAGATCCTGCTATGTGATTCATTAACAAATTTCAAAAAACTTCAAGGCTTTTACTGGTTATGTTTCTGAAGTATAGAACTGTTTTACCAGGGAAAAATGAACTTCAGTAGTTAAAACTTACTTGTCTGATATGTTTGTATTTTGCCATTACATTGTTTCATTTTTTCTTTGGTTTTCCCTTGATAATTGGAAAACAATAGCTATTTTCCGTTTACATAAGATACTAGTTCTGAAGAGAAATTTTGATACTTTTGGATACTTTGTGGGTTATATTTGTTCACCCTTCAACAGGCAGACTATGCTGTCTGAAGACTTAGTTATTTAGACCTATGAAGTTAGATTATGTTTTCTCTTCAGAGTTACATTACATCTGCTCCAGCACTTGTCAGTTTCTTTAATTTGCTGGAATTCAGTCCGTGTTAGGTGTGTGGGTCACTTGTAATTTGAATATATATGCAGGATGTCTGTAAACTGCCCCAGCTGTTGGCTAAGAGCAAATATTTCATATTTGTGGGGAAAAGCTGGGAAAATTCTTCTTGTTTACAACTGCCAAGTCCATCTGATGAAGGCACATTGTTATCTGACAGCCAATTCATCTCCTTGGGATTTTGAAATCCAAAATGATTTCTCAGGAAACCTGTGGGTACTTCATTCAAGTATTTTCTTTTATACATTAAATAGCAAACACTTTAAAGCTTTTTAATTTTTTTTCAGTGTGTGAGTGTAGGGTGTCACATTCTCACTCTAAGTGTAATGTGCCAAGCTGCTGTCAAAGAATACCTGAAACAGACCTTTTAGCATGCAAGCAGAGGGTGTAAGAGAACTTCAGGGCAGCTTAAATGAAATCCATTTAAATTCTAAGATTGTTTACATGTAATACTACTTATGTTGAAATATCTTGTGCTAGTGTATACAGGCTTAATTTTAAAAGATATTTCCTGTTCTTCAATACTCTTCAATGTGAACAACAGGCTTTCACAGTAGTTTGTCTTTGGGAAAAAAGAAATGCCCATCTCTCTAAGTGAAGTGCTGAGGTTTGTTTGTTTGGGTGGTGGCTTTTTGTCTGTTTCTTAGGTTTTTTTGTTTGTTTTTAACTGCAGTCTTAGTTGAATTGTTTTTTAGACCAGTAACTCTGATTTCCATGGAACTGTTTGGTTGGTTAATGAGTTACTTGTGAATGCTTACTTATAGGTCTGATGATTCAAAATGCTGGATATCCTCAGCTCCTTTTAATGGAAGGGAGGACCTGAAATGCTCTGCAAAATTAATCTCAGAGAGGAGAAACTTTTGACCTCTTCAGAAGATATCTGCTTAAGATTGAATTTTATTAAATCCATAAAAATATGCCAGGTGGTTTCTCCTATAAATTAATAAAATATCTTTAGTACACTATGTAAGTTACTATATACACAGAGCTATTTGTGATCTATTGACCTAATATGCTTGACAATGGGAATTTGTGTCACACCAGTGTAATTGTACAAGTGCAATGGAACCCAAGGCTGCAGTAAATACTGCTGTAAAAATTGATTATTATTACAGCAGCCTGAATGAAAGTAAAAGTTTTCATTTGCAATAAAATATTGTGTGCCTATGCCTACTACTTAAGAAATAAGAGGGGAAAAACAAGGTGGAAATTTGCAACTTAGTAAGTTTTAGGTTTGTGGAAACTGTAGTAGCTAGAGAAACACTGGTGAAGTTGATATTGCTGTAAGCCTTTTAGATGGATACTTCTGGGAGAAGTCGTCAAGTCAAATAAATGGCTGTACATTGCAGTGTTCACTGTGTTCCAATCTCTGACAGCTTTGAAGGCTCTTAAGGACTGAGCCCTTAAGGCTCCAGTCCAAGCCAGTTTTGTACAACACTGCCTGAACTGGCTTGTCTGCCACAAATACGATGTTTTTCACAGACTGGATACCAAACAGAAGATTTTCATGGTCTGTTTTGTTGTGTAGATGTTCTGTCTGCTGAAACAACCCTCTCTGATTGAGAAATGGCCTGTATGCACTGAAGTTCAATTGGGAAAACTTGTACCTTTGAGTACATCCTGAAGCAATGCTAAAAGCTCTTGGACTAATTACAGTCTTGACATCTGCAATAATTACAGTACTTAATATATCTGCAGGACTTGCTTTATTATCTATAACTTATTTGAGCCCATGTACTTGAGCAGAGCCTCTGAAGAGTATGTGGCTCTTCAGTAAATGGCAAGTGCCCTAGAGAGAGGATTGGGTGTGACCTCTTAGGGTTTTGAACCTTTCCTACAGAGACCACAGTCATGTGTGTCAGCAGTGGTTTTCAATGTGCTTCATGGCAGGAAGACAGAAAGGGTCAAGACATGGAGGATTTTCACAGCACTTATGGATTTCCAGAGACCACTGCTTATTATGTGGGACAAAACTTTTTGAAACAATTCCTCATGAGAATGTGGAATCAAAAACTTGTTTCTTCTTTCTTTATAAAGCTGTCATCTTGGGTGTGATGTATATATCAGTTGAAATAGTATATTAAGACAGCAAGATGAAGATAAACTGAAAGTTTCCACTTTATGAAAACTGACATTGTTCAACACAGCTTTAAAAATAATTTTTAGTAAATGTAGGCCATTGTTTTCCCCAAGTTCACTTCATTTTCTTGTGTTGCAAATAGTTCTCAAAATATGCCAGTGTTTTTACAAGTTACTGTCATTTGGAGGGAATGAAAATTTGGTTAAAGACAGCTGCCATAGACTGTTGAACCAGTTCTGTAAGAAGCTTCTTAAATCTAAAATTTCTTTACAGTTCCATGTAGTCTAGAAATAGAGGGTTGTCAGGTTTTTGAGGGCTAAATATACCCTTCACATGTTTACAGAGAAAAGCAGTTACCTTTTCATTTCTAAAAAAAAAAAAAATCAGCTGATAGGAAAACTTTTCAATCATAATTTTTCCAAACATGTTTTCTAAGTCTAGTAGTTGGGATTCCAGCTCTTATTATGCTACAGCTATGACAAGGAAAAAATATCAGAATAGGAGGAGTTTACAGCAATAGTTTCAAAACTGCTCACTTTTTTCTTCCTGTATTTATGAATAATCCATTGAGGGAGGAGTATGTCCCTAAAATGCTAATTTAGAGTCTGATTCTGCAGACATTTACCATGTGAATAACTTGGTTTGCTTGAGTAGTCTCACTGATTACTCTTGTGAGAAAGGTTACTTGTGTGGCCTAAAAAGTTTCCAGGCCAAGCCTCCCTATTTTTGATACTTGAATTAGCAAATTTTATTTTTAAAGTGTCCATTTATTTTGTTAACTGTTCTAAAGTGTTACCTGTGTAGACTTAAAAAACACAAACTATGGGGAAAAAACCCAACCCAACCCAAAACCCCATAAACAAAGGAAAATAAGCCACCAGTCCCCTCACCAAGCCTATTTCTGCTGAAACTGGTGTGTAGATGAAATGTTACTCTCAAAGGAGTAAATTCCACTTCTGAGTTGGTGTCTGAGCTAAATACCCCCACCATAGCTCCCCAAAAAACAGCCCCTCTGAGCTACATGATGTGATAAGCTGCAGTCATGAGTTCAAGGAAAGAATGCTGAACATCAAGCTGGGACATGAAGGAGCTTTTAAACTGAAATCTACCCATTGTATTTTCATGTTTCTTACAGTGCATACTGATGCACGATTTCAATTTTCATGAAATATTTCAAGAATTAAATGTTTTGTTAGAGTTTGTTGATTTTTCTAAATTTTTGCAACGCAGCTCTAAAATGACAAACTGAGGAATTGTCCCTACTTGCCATTTATTTGGGCTTTATCTCCATGAATACATTAAAACAAGTTATTCAAAGTTAACGTGACTAGAGCACTTACTTAGGTGTGTACTTATGAGTGTTTGAGTAGTACTGAAAGTCAGTATTGGTTTGTACATGCTGTGGATGAACAATTTGAAACTTACACATGTGCCATAGGATAGAAGGAAAAGTATATTTCAACTACGTAGCTTCAAGAAAAAGTTCTTTCTACTTAGTAAACAAACTGTAGTACTAGGTGGATTTCTTTACAGGATACAGATTGGTATGGGAAATTCCTGTGTGCAGCTTCAGCTGCAGCATGGGTTTAATTATGATTAATACAAAGAAGATCATCTTGTCAAAGGTATTAAATGGGCTTCAGTAAAATAAAGTGGGGTTTAGTTGTATTCATGTATTGCAGGGTTAGAGTTATCCACTTGAGCTCTAACTTTGTCAGGTAAATGTGGTAAACTATTACACTGCATTAGTAGGTTTTGAAATTACAAAATCAAAAATGACTTGGGAGTTACCATAATCTTTGAATGTATGGGGTGTTACAGAGCATCTCATCTGACAAAGGCATTGCAGGGTAGACTAAGAAGTGAAATGTTCTGTCTAGGAAGACAAGTACAAATACAGTTTGTCTTGGGCACAACTGCTCAGCAGGCCTGGACATTTATCAAGGACATTAACAGCTGCTTCAAAATTGACTAGATGAACAAATACTATCCTTTCTGTCTAGTCTAGAAAAGGGCTATATTATATGTATGCTCTTTCTTAGGGTGCAGACTTACTGAATCACTGATGGGGGAGGAAAAAACAACATGCCGTCCAGAGATTAAAATAAACCCATGTGCTAATATTTTGTTCTGTATTGATGTGTGACATGAGATTGCAGTTTTATTCCAAATTGACTAACTCTATCAATAAAATGTAAATTCCAAGTAGGAAAACAGTTTTAAGAGAGGAATGGCAATATTTTCTGTGATTATTTAAATGTGAGCTGCATCAATAAATTAATCCTAGAATAAGCAGGCTTGGGTTTAACTTTTTCTTTTTCAGTTTTGAATCTGATAGTATATAGTCTTTTCAGTTACAGAAGAGAAGTGTTAGAAACCTTAGATTTCACTTCTGTGAAGCTATTTGATCAAAATTTAGCAGCAGGTACTTCTGGAAAAAATGTTGAATGTCACCTGCTTTTATGATGCGGCTTTGGGTTTTTGGCTGAAGCAAAATATGACTTTTTCTTTTTTTCCCCAATTTACAGACACTTAGATGTCAAGGCTAATGTGGAGTTTTAGGATCCCTGGCAAAAATTCTGTGCTAGCAGTAGAACCATTATTCCAGGAATCATTTCTATCACTATCAGTCCTAAAAGCACAGCCAATAAATGAACAATATTTCATCTTCTGCTTGATTATAAAGTGTCAATGGAATCAATTGTTTAGGGATAAGACCTTGTGTTATATAGTATAGAAGTTGTCCTGAGCTCTTAAATTGAATTCTTAACTCTTTAGCTGACAGTTAGTCTCGAGTTTCTTTTCTCACTGAATGCTGGTCTTCATTGTGGCGGGCAAGTTCCTTACGGGAGTCTGAGAACTAATTCTTTTTCATTTGGGGTACATTCTGGGCAGTTCTGACTACAGCTGCTGGGGAAATCTGGGTTTGAATGCCTAAAACCCGTGGGGTTATTCATGTACTTGCTTTTAAGGTTGCTTGATGTTACACTTGTCTCCTCTCTGTGCCTTTGGCACTTTATCACCTGTGTGGCTTCAGTCTGAGGATATGAGTGTATGAAGAGTTAATTCCTTCACACAGGTGTGTCATAGTTAATGGAAGAATAATGAGCTCAGGTAGAGAGGCCTGGTTTTGAACAGCCCTGAAGGGAGTGAACAGTTATTCCTTGTTAATCATGGATGTGAGAAATCCTCCTTTTAGCTAGTCTTACATAGTTTAAGGGCAATGCACCACACATTCCTCCTCTTAGAACAGGGAGACCACGAAGCCTCCGGTGTTAATCACTTACCAGTGGAATGTGGGACTATGAATTATACAGGACTTGTGTATTAATAGTTTCTTAAAAAAAAAAAAAAAAGAAAAATACTGCTGTAGTTATTTGGTATTAGCAGGCTTTTGAAAGCAATATCAAATCTCTTCTTTAAAAATGTCTGTTGAATCAGAGAGACAATGGCTGTTTTTGAAGACAGTATATAAAAAGATGTGATGTTCTAATGGATTTTAAAAAATTATAGCTACATCATGATAACAGAACACTACAAAATATTTGATAAAACTAATTACAAGAGCAATGTTCTTCTAAAAGACTTGTCAATGCCCACTATTTATTTTTATTATATTTTATTCTTCTGAGTGTCTTTTCTCATGGGACTCCTTTTATAGGTCTGGAAGTCAAATTGCAGTGAGAAGTCCTGTTTGCTCTTTGCAGACCTTTTTACAAATTCCAGGGCAGGAAGGCTGTTTATTTTTCCCACATCTGTTTTGTGCTCATCCTTTGTGGCATTGTTTGCTGGATGCTCTTCTTTCTTGCTTCCTCTGAAATGGGTAATTTGCACTGTTGCAAAATGGTGAAGCTAGATCTGATTCTGCAGAGCTGTTGTGCCAATGTTTTTGTTTCAAATGTGTTTTTTGTCCAGAAGCTATTTTAAATGTATTCTATAGAGAACTGATATTAAACTTAAAACTACACATTTTAGTTTTACTCTTTAAAAATCATATTTATTGCTTGCAGAGTGAGTTCAATATTTTTAAATGCTGATTTAATATTAGGTGGCCACAGGTGAAAATTGACTTGTCATTACATTTTAATATAGCATATTTGAAATATTATCTAAGATGCTCCTTATTTTGATTGCAGAAACCTCACTTCTATCTGGAGTCTTACAGATAAACTCCAGAATGTATGAGGTTTCTGGCTGCAACTTCAGTGACTCATACTGTTATATTACCTCATTTACTATGAAGAGCCTAGTTGAAACTTCATCAGAAGAAACACTTTATTTTCCTATTTTGTTTCGTAGTATGTGTTCACTGTGCTGGCTTGTCTTTAATAATAGTCTAGACTGTTAGTCAAATACAACATGGCAAAGTCTCCTTTTATTTTTTTAAGGCACACCAGCCATTCTGATTTAGTTTGGCAGGATGTCTGTACAGGTGCTCTAGAAAAATTCTTGGTTGAAATTTACTGTGGTAACTTCATGCCAGAAAGACAGTTACAAGCCTGTCAGGACTATCTGCAGGCCTTTCTTGTCTTTCTAAACAATCTGTTCAAACCTCAGCTAAATTTCACCTACTAGATCAGCTTCACCTCCCTTCTCTGCCTTGTTTTTGCTTTCTTGGAAGTAATCCCAGTTATTGTCAAATCATTCTTGTTTTGTCTGATGCTTGAACCTCTGTTACTCTATGAAGTAACATGTTCTAGACATGTAGTATAACTTCTGTTTCCTTCTTTTTTGGTGTACTTTATAGAGTAGAATCCCATGAGTGAGCTTCACAAGGTTGTGGAGGCTTGAAGAAGTCTCTGGAGATTGTCTAATCCCATGCTACTGATTAACTCAAGGTCCATCCGAGCAGGTGTCTGAAGGCTGTTTCCAGTTGGATTTTTAATCTCTCCAGAAATGGAGACTCTGCAGCCTCTCTGTGCAGCCTGTTCCAGCGTGTGACCACCCTCACAGTCACTTTTCTTAAGTTGAAATACAGTTTTTCTGTTCTTTGATTTGTACCCATTGCCTCTTGTCCTTTCACTGTGCACCGCTGAGAAGAGTCTGGCTCAGTTTTCCTTACTTGGGATGGAATCACATCACTTATTTGTACACATGAAGTATTGATACACACTGAGATATCTCTGAGACTTTTCCTCCTCAGGAACAGTCTGGGCTAAACAGTCCCAGCCCTCTCAACTTCCAAAGTGACAGGTGCTTCAATCTGCCTCCCTTGTCATTTTAACAGTTCTTCCCTGAACTTGGTCCAGTCTCTTGTGGTGGAAGTCCAGCACTGGGCACAGCTCTCCAGATGTCTCACCAGTGCTGATTTTAGGGAAAGACCACATGCCTTGACCTGCTGGTAGCAATCCTATGATTGCAGCCCGGGATGCTGTTGGCCTTCTGTGGTAGGGCACATTGCTGACTTCATTTGAATTTCTTATTCACCTGCACCCTAGACTGTTCTCTGTGGTGGTTCTTCCAACTGGTGGTTCTCCAGTGTGTGCTGGTGTATGGAGTTAGTCTTCTCCAGGTTCAGGTCTTTCCATTTCCTTTTTGTTGCCCTTCCCAAGTTTCTTTTTCAAGCAGTACTCCAGCCTGTTTGTGTTACTTTCAGGCAGTGCACAGACTTAGTGCATCAGTCATTCTTTCCAGTTTTGTAGCATCTGCAAATATGCTGAGAGTGCAGTGTGTCCCATCTTCCAGGTTGTGAATGAAGTTTTGAACAGTACTGGTTCCATTGCTGACCCCTGGAGTATATCACTTGTGACTGTTCTCCAAATGGACTTTGTGCCCCTGACCACAGCTCTTTGAACTTGGCACTTTTGGTAGTTTTCAGTCCACCTCACCATCTACTTTTGTAGTCTGTGCTCTATCAGTTTGTCTGTGAGGACAACTATTATGAATGGCAGTGTCAGAACCTTTACTGAAGTCAAGATAAACATCTACTGCCTTCCCCTCATCTGCCAAGTTCCTTATTCATTGTAGGAGGCTGCCAGGCTGGTCAGGAATCATTTTCTCAACGTTAAATCTGTGCTGACCACTCCCAGTCATCATTGTGTCCTTACTGTGTCTAAAATAGAAATAGAAATATTTTGTCCAGTTGCCTTCTCAGGCATTGAGATGAAGCTTCCTAGCCTGCAGTTTCCTGGCTTTTACTGTGTTTTTTGTGCTTTTTTAGTGCTGTAGGCAGAATTAATAAGAATAATAACTAAATATTTATAGAAATTTCTTTTCTGTTGAAACAGTAAGGAATACAGAAAACAGCAGCCTTAATTTCTGTCTTTTCTTCATAATGAAAAAAAAATGCTTTAAAAAGGCAAAGTGAGTACAGACTCTTGACAGCACGAAATACTGTTTTGCATAATTTAGGGAGAATTTATTGGGGTAGGAGAGGAGTGTGGTAATTTTGGACTTGACATCAAACTCATGGGAGAAGAAAATGAAGGACAGAAAATACCTTAGGTTTCAAGTAGCATGCACCAGTTCAATGTAGTACTCTAGTTGAGAAGTACTTTTTACTGCTTCCTACACAAATAAGAAACTGAGTTTGCAGTAGTGTCCTGCTACTGTTCAGAAAATTTTTTTTCTCACTGAAACAAATATCTAATTTGTATTTGAAATTAAATGGGGAATAACTGAGATGACTTTTTTAGCTAGCCACTATTTAGCCTGGAAAGTAGAGTCCTGCTTAAGTGGTTCTTGACCTGAGGAAAACCTTGGACATCCAAATGCTGTAAGAACAGCCTTGAACTTCTCAGATTCCAGTTTTTACTCATGTGGTTGGTGAATTCGATATTGTTAGGCTTAATGAGATTATGAGTAGCTTGACTAGAGAAATTGTCTTTGCAGAGAATTCTTAATGGAAAAACTGGCACAATCTTTTGCTTAGCTCTTAGTTCTTGGGCTTTCCTCTCACTTGATGACATGCAAGTCACATTCAGAGACAGCAGTTGCCAGATGTGTTGAAGTTCAGCAGATTGTGGCTTTGGACATGGATGCACAAATATTTTCTGCTTCTGGCAGATATAGCACAATGTTTTTTGTAGGAAAGTAGTGATTTGCCTTCCTTTCAGATGGAAGTCTAAGTTAAGTCTGTAATTTCTCCGTTGAGGCAGTAGGAATCACTTATTCTGATCTCTGTTATTCTAACTCCATATATTAGAGTAAAATTTTTTGGACATCATACTTTTACCAGCCCATGGCAATGATTTGAGTGCTGTGCACTAGCTTTCTCTTTTGAAGTACTTGGGTAATTTTGTAGGTGACTTCTGTATTTCCTGAGCTCATAAAGCCTGAACTGATGTTAGACCTTCTCAGAGGATGCATATCCCTGTAACATCTTGGAACTACTTAAGGAGCCTTGTGGGCTCAGTTGTGGGTAAAAAGTGCTCCTGTGTGAACATGCAGAGGCTTGTTCTTCCATTTTAGATTGAAATTTAATGTAAACAGGCTTTTATTCTTTTAAAGTGTATGTATATTTTGCAAATGAGCTTCACTGAGCTGTTAAATGGATGTGATAGTTATTTCCTGTGCTGACAAACAGAAGGTGTGGATATGCTCCTTTGAAGAATGCAATTTCTAAGCTGTATGGTGCTGTCTGCTACTCTCTACAGATAGTGTATTTACTTCTCTAGGCTAACGTTGAAGGAGAAATGAAAAATATTGAATTCTGCTGTCAATAATCTTTGTGAGTTGGAAGCATTCAATCATTTTCCTGAAGCAGTGGTGGTGGGATAAAATGCATCTGTCCTGTATTTAGGATTTTGGAAGACTCATTCTCCATGCACCCATTGGGAGAGGCTGTTTCTAATTAAAGAGCACAGCTGATTTATAACTGACTTGAAACAACTTTTAACTTCAATCAGCTCTCAAGTTATCTTTTGTCCTACGGGGTCTATGGGTAGAATTGCATCTACTTGAACTAAAATCCATTTGAAACTTACTTAGGTGGGACAAAAGAACAGCCTTCCAGTAGCTGTGAGGTGGTTATGAAAAACCTCAAGCCGGGCTCATTGCTGTGGTGAGGCAACAAGCATAAATCAAAGTGGGCAGTGTAACTGCACATAAGGGCAAAACTTCTTCCCTGTGAGTTCAGTCAAGCTCTGGAACAGCTCATTTTCCCAGAGAGGCTCCACAGTCTCCTACACCTTCTCTGGCTGGATGTAGTTGATACAGTGGGATCAGAAACAAGTTACAGTGAAGGCTGTAACAAGTCTGAAGCAAATGGGTGTGAATTATAGCAATTGCAGATGATTACATTGTACCCAGTGCAATCAAGATTTTTTTTCCCCTCCTTTCCTCCTCCATGCATGATTGCTACTGGATCATAGTTATTGTGGCATGAAAGCTTGAGAGACACATCAGGATGGATCTGTGGCATGGCCAGACTTCAGTGGGTTAGGATATGTTGCTACTGGGAGCATAATGTGCTCTCCCTCCAGCCTCTATCTGTCATCATCTTCATGTAATCTGGCTGCATGCAGAAGACAAGTAAAACTCATATATGTACCAATTTCAACTAAAATAGCCTGTTGCCACTAGCTCAAATCAAGCCACATTTTTTTTGTATACCTTAATGTTGCATGCTTCAAAAAGTTACTTATTCTTTGTCAGGTCTTATTTTTTATACCTGTTGGTATTGAGCTTAATTCAATGAGTATTTTCACCTGCTCATTTGTCAAAGGTATTTTTTTCTTTCTCCGTAAATCCTTTTATATACTTATGCCACAATTTTATTTTGGAGATGCTTTTCTAGTCTTTACTATGTCTAGAAGACTGACCTCAGGGAGTTTTAAACTAAAGTATTTGAAATACTTTGTATACTTTAGGTAGTATGTGGACAGTGCTTGAATTTATTGTGAAGAGCTCAAAAATTTATCTGTGTAAATTTGCCCAATCTCTTTTTAAAGATCCATTCAGCAACAGAAGAAAAAAAAAGGTATATTTGAATTGCAACTTGAAAGAATTATATTATAATGGTGCCTCATCTGTTTATTTCTGCACACTACCAAAGGACTTTACAAGTTGTTACAATGTCAGAGATTCTTCAGTACATTTTCTGTTGCTCACACCACTAATGCTTCATCTCCTCTGAGCTCTCTGCTTGAGAAACACAAATATTTGTAGCTCAGTTGGAAAACTGAATAGTCACGGTATGGAATATCTCATCGCTGTTTCTTCAGTGCTTCACTTTGAGCTCCATGTCAGTTCTGGGAGAGCAGTCCATTTGGTGAAACCGAAATTTCTCTTCTTGCATTGTCCCAGGGGAAACATAGCCTGCTAGGTAACTGTGCTAAGTGTCTGCTACCATGAAAACATGGATAGAGGATGTGGTGGAATGTTTATGGTTGTTTTTACTCCAAGTAGCTGTAGCTCTTTAAAACCTACAGTCTTGGATTCCATGATCCACTGTGCTCACCTTGGGTTTCAGCTCAAGAGAAAGGGGATCCTTTTCAGTCACTCTTGTTTCAGTATGTTTGTGTGTTCTGGATAGGTATTTCAGATAAAATGAGGCATCAGGTCACCTGAAAAAGTGGAACTGTTGGGGGACCATGTAAAACAGTGAACCATTTAAAAGTAGTAATGTATTTTCTGGACTCCTTGTGTGGCTCTTTCCAAAGATTAGAAACTCTTCATGGTGACTGTTGAATGGGAGACTGCTGTGTACTGTGATACCAGGCTGTTGTTTCAGACTTGCACTGCATACTTTTTTCCCATTCACTTACATATTCGTGTCATTTTTATAGACAGAACTACTTACGGTAGTCTTGAAAAATGTATTTCAATGAAGTCTAGTTCAAAAAATCTCCATCTAGAAAACTCAGCAAATTCACTCTTTTAAAAGCATCTGCTATATCTTGTTAGGTGTAAAGAGTAGCTTAAGTCTGTTTTTGGAGTATTTGATGTATTTCCCATTATTTTCTTTATGAAAATTAGTTATGTTTCATCTTCTTGGTCACAGACAATAAGGAATAGTCAACTTTTTGGTAGGGAAAGCTTAGTTCTAAAAGCATATTTAGTGAGTGGGATAAAGCTATTCAAAGTAGAAGTGCATACGAAATGCAAGATTCATAAAGGATCAGTAATTTGTATATTCCCTCCATCTGTGTAGTGCTCAAATAACAAATATTTTAGTCTTCTGAATGTCAAAGTAAAATCGTGTGTTGAAACACTAATTTGAAATTCCAAGCTCACAGGGTAGAAACTGGTGAGACATGAGGATAGTGCTGTTTCTTGCTAGTTTAATTAATACAACTTGATTTATTGTCCATAACTCTAGATTTGAAAGTCTGTAGAGTGGCAGATGTATCAGTATGTTAAAGGTATGCTCAGCTGTATGGGGTATGTGAAGTACAGGTAATAAGAGAAACTCCTGATGGAAGATGTTAACTGTTTGTGGAAGATGTTAAATAGCAGAGCAAGTATTTTGCCTGTGAAGGCACTTCTGAGTGATCCTGTGTGTCCCTGTGAGACCGTTCTTGCATTTAGTGAAAGGCAGTCTGCCTTTCACTAAATCATGAACTTGATCATCAATATTATGTCGTTGTACTAGAGAAGCTTTTATGTAATGAAACATCTACAAAAATACAGATACTGAATAATTTCATTGCCCTTTCAGTAACAGCTCATCATATTGTCTAGCGTCCAAACTTAATAGATTTATTGCAAAGTATCAACAGAGATTTTTGTCCTGAAAAACTGATTAGAAACTCACTTTTTAGTCTTTAGCCTACATGCTTTTCCGTGTAATTTTGCACCTGTGAAAATGGACTTAGAGTTTTAAGTCTCTATTTAGCTGAGAGAAGCAGTGAACGAACTATATTTTCTTTTTTTACTTATTCTTTTGTTCATTTGTTTCATTTTCAAAATCCTGTTGGATTGCAAATGTAACTTAAGTAGAAGACAATTGTTTTAAACAAATTTTGTGGTCTTGGCATATACTTTTATACATAGACATTTTCTTACCTTTAGTAAATTTATATATTATTTTATTTTGAAAATGTGGTAGATGCAGAAGCATCTAAAATGTATCACTTTCTTATATTTATGTTGGGATGGTTTCTTTTTAAGTAGTGTTCAAATCAACAGTCTTCCAGTAGTCATTAAATTATGGCTCTTTCTTTTACATGGAAATTTTTTGTTCTAATTTGGACATGTGACTTGCAAGATCATAATCTAGATTTTTTTTGTTGTTTCTGGATTAAGATTTTTTTCCCTAGTTATTAAAATGCATTGTCTCTCACCTCTCTTATCCCAGTAGTGTAGTTTTACATTTTTTGGTTCTTTCACTCTTACTTTTTTTTTTTTAATCACTAAATGTGTGATTTAGGTTTCTTCTGCTTACACATATCAGGATTTCTGATGGTTGAATAACAGAAGAGAACCTGAAATTAATACTGGAGAATTATGGATATCTAGAACTCAAGTAGCTGACTTCTTGCGTATGATTTGAAGTGTGGCAGCAACCCTTTGTGTGCATCAAAATATTTCTCAGTTTATTTCACTCTCATCAGTAGTCATATTGAGCTTTAAGGGAGGAAAAACTAACTGAACTAAACCATGGAGCTATGTAAAATTTGATTTTGAATGTCTCTATGTATCTTCATAAGAATAACTGGAAAAACCTGTAAACTGGAAAGACTATTATATGGAACAATATTTATGAGAAATTAGCCCTAAACTGTCTTAATTATTTGGCTAAACAGGAAAATCTGAGCCTTTATGAAATTCTAAAACTTAATTTTTCAAGACTGATGCCCAGTATATTTATTCGCCTTGTGGAATGTGTTGATAGCAGTTTATTGATGTAGTGTAACCACTGTTACAATTATATTTATACATATATCTATATATATGTATATATCAGATAGTCCCATGCAATCTGGTTTCTGTGAGTGCCCTGAATTATTGAGGGATCATGCATTGCAAAGTGTGACCTGTGATAAATTTTATGGGACACGACAGTTTTTTCTAGTCGGTTGCTTTGCTTGAATGGCAGGTGCCACATGTGGTGGGTGCATTTGTTAAAAGCAACCAAAAGCCTGCTTTGAGCTTGACTTCTTGACTGGGATGACTCTATGCTCCAGGGCTGTCACACACAGTAGAAAGAATAATCTGCATCATATGTTTAGAAAAAAACATGAGGATAGAATATATTTGCCTTGGCTAGTGGTTGTTCTGTTGTCTATGGGTATAATACAGAGGGCTTTGATCTTGTCACCTCAGTTTGAGCAGCTGTGACCCTGGTCAGCGTGCTCAGTGAGAATCTTCACAGACAAATGGACACCTTCCAGATTTCAGTTGGAAGTTTTTTCTGTTGTACACTGTCTTATGTACAACTGATCAAGTTCTATTTTAAAAAAAATTTAGCTTCCTCAAAGTTCCTATCTTTACAGTTAAAGAGAAAAAGCTGCATGAATAAAACTCCTTGTAATGCCAGATATAAGCTGTGACTCCTTGGGATTTTTTGACTCCTATTTGATCAGGGTTTCTGTAACAGCTTCCTTTGCTTTATAAAATTTATATGAATAGGTTATATGGATCATTAGACATAATATTATCTTGTTTACTGGAAGTGTATACATTTGATACATGCTCCCTTGAACCTTTTCATGGTTACAAAATGTCTATCTGCTCCATTATACTAAGAGGAACATAGAGTTGGTAGGGAATTGAATTTGCACAGTTGATTTTGTATTTTTAGCTTTCATGTTGTTTATGCAGGATGAAGTCCTGACTTAGTGATTGGTTCACACTGCAGGGATTCAAAATCTTTCATAAAATAGGTAATATGGTCGGTTGGGGGAAACCAGAAAATGTAATTAGTCCATGGTAAATTTACTACTGGACCATGTCTCCGCTAATGGACCTTTCTGGTCTTTAAAATCAGCTTGTTACAGCCCTGGGATTCCAACTCAAAGTGGTTGCATTGCATTGCTGTAGCATTTGTAATTTAACACAACTTTTTCTTTTTCTTTCCAAAGGCGCCTAAACAGAAATAACCTCCAGTTGCTTTCTGAGCTGCTCTTTCTGGGGACTCCGAAGTTATACAGGCTGTAAGTAGACATGGTCCAATAACTATATTTGGGAAATCTTGGATTTGGTCTGTTATTGTGTCTTGCATTAGAATTTTTATGTTTTGCTTCACATCGGGCTAAAATGTGTCTTGCAACATAGGTATTTTGTTTAAACTGAGTACTTTCTTTCATTGCCTTGGAAGATTTTTTGTTTAAATTGTGTTTCACATCTAGGTCATATACTGATACTTGTATGAGAATATTGTCATTTATTCCCACTTCTGTAAGGAAGTTTTTCAGAAATAATACTTTGGATTTTCCTTTTCTCCTGTTTGTTTTTGGTTTTTTTTAATTGTTTCAGTGTTAAAATAGCTAAAAAGTGCCTGTGGAGATTCTGACCCAAAGATTCAGCACTGTATAAGCACTTAGGTTTTGTGATGTTCTGCTTTTGTGGTTATACGCACTTGGCCAGAAAAATGATGGCATTGGCAAATGCCAAGTCTGTAGAGAAGTCTTTCCTGTGTCCCTCAACAGAGGGGCACAAAGCTAGTAACTCAAGCTCTGAGAAGAAAAAATTATTAAGTGCTTTACCTTAAATAAAAATGACAATGAATTGAGAACTGACTTCTTTGTTTTGACTGTATTACTTGGTTTGATAATGTTTTAATTGTGGTGCAGTTGAAATGTGGAATAAAGTTTAGAATATGTTTTATTTGAACAAAATAAATTGTAAGGTACCTTTAAGTTACAGTATGTGTTATGGAAGGGATAATACATGACATGCTTAAATAGGCTTTTACAAGGTTGTACCAGTTCAGTCTGTTTTAATTTGGATATGTTTGATACATTTCTTCAGGCTCCAGGTGAGCTTTCTGCTGTTGAAATTGCTGGTTTATACTGGGTTTCATCACTTGTGTGCTTGGAAAAAGAAAGGTCAAGTTGGAGGAAAGAGGGATTCCTCTTGTTTCCGCTTTAGTATATGGAATTACGTTTGAGAACAAATGTGATGCTTTTATTTTTCTTGATTTTTATTTTACTTTTGTGAAATAATAGTTATTTTCTTCCTCCTTATAGCAATATACAATAGCAAACTGAAAATTACTCCTACTATTGTAAACATTTATTTTTGTGTATTTTGTTTTATTCCACTGCCTTAGATGTATACTTTGTTTCCAGAAATTCCCTGTAGACCTAATGAGTTCTTAAATGACTAGGCCAGAAAGCTGCTTAAGGCTTTTTTCCTGACGAACAAAAATATTTTCTCTACTATAATATTATAATATATTCAAATACTGTGTTGTATATTAACAGTTGAGTCTCTTATAATTTCCATCAACTGGGATAAAGACATTACCTCTATCAGGAATGAAATTAAAGGATTTTATGGTCAGTTTATTATTCCACTTACAGTGTAATGGTTGATACCTAGATACATATATAATAGAAATGAGCCATATTTTGCAGGCAAAAATGGATACACACTTCAGTCAAAATCATATTTGAATATATTTATTTCAGAATTGTGTATTTGATATATGCTAGTCTTAAATCTATAATGTCCTTTGACATAAAGCACACAAGTGCTCATAGTGGATATGGAGGAAAGTAAGAGATCACTGGCTTCACAGTATTAAATTTCCTCTGCCTAAGGGTTATTGTTGATCAGACCATGAAAGTGAATGTCTGGTTATAATGTATTCATGTTTAAGAGAAAATATGAATGGTAGTAGAAAATTACAGCTGCTTAGCACTAAATTTGTAATTAAAAAATGCCAGGCCAACAAAGGCACTGATGTTAGTTAAATGTTTATGGTTAGTTTCCAGATAAAATGTAGCTTCTTCCCTTTGAAGAGTATAAAGTGATTTGGTTCTTTATATGTATCATTGGATAGGCTTAGATGTATTTACATCCAAATAAATAGTTTTGTAAGGAGAAATAAAGTTCTCAAAACATGACCAATTATATATATATATTGTTTTGAGTTCAGTATTTATTTTTGGCATTTAACAGCTAATCAAACAATGTGTGCACTGCGAGGTTTCAACATGCTATTGAGCTTCTGTGAATAATAATTACCATTTGACCCTTGGCTGTAAATGAGATGCCAGGTGAAGAAGCACATATGCTTGTTGTGTAGGCTAAATGCAATATAAAAGAAAGAGGTTACACTGTATATGAATTATGATTGGACACAGTTGGTTGCCGCCAGCGGCCGGCTATGCTTTCCCTTTGCTGTCTGCTCCAATTTCTCTTTGGACGGGTTGAGAGAGCACTGCGTGTTCAGGTCAAGATGTTTGCCTAGAAATAGTAGTACAGTTGCAGCTGTGTTTGCTGGAGCAGGAGACTAGTTTAAATAGCATTACCATTTATCCAGTCCATTAACAGAACTCTGTAAAATAATACCAACTCTGCATAAACTACAGGACAGTGTAATAAAATTACAAGCACTTGTTGACAGATGGGAAGTGTAAGTAAAGGAAAGCAATAGGTTGAGAATTTAAAAGAGACAGTGCATTATTTTCTGTGTCTAAAGACACTTCATTTCAAAGGTAGTTATATTATTTTTCAGACTACTTTCTTTCTAGTTTAGCAGCCTTCCAAGAAGTCTCCTGGAACTAGTTAAAATGGATAATTTTAGTCAAAACAGAAGCTGATTTTCCCATTAAAAGCTATCTATAAAGGTGTTTTAACATAAATATTTCAGTAGGAAGTAGTTAATGCCAAAAATAGTATGAAGAGTGCTGTAGGGTATATTAGTTTTACCTTGCAAGCAATCTCTCAAGGCACAATGTGCATGAGCCTCTGTTTTGATGCAGTACCATTAAAATAAAGGTGCTGTTTGAAATCCCCTGGGATGATAATTTAAGTTCATGCTCAACAAGTAGTATTGCTGCAAGAAGGGGCATTCTTTGGTGACCTGTATGCCCACTCATGCTATGTTGTGTCGTGTCAGGGATGGTACCTTAGCACAGACAATGACCACAGCCTAGCGAGTGCTTATCTGAGGCAAATAGATTTTGACTGCTTACTTTGGCTGGTTAGATCACAGTTCATTGATTGCTGTTTGCTGCAGGATACTGAGCTGCAGCTTGGACCCAAGCTGTTTGAAAAATCAGTAGTAAAAAATACCTTTATTAATCAGTGGCATGTAAAGGTTATTGAGTTACATGTACAAAGCTTGTCCCTTCTGATTTACACTTCTTGTGCTTGGAATGTGGTTAGGTTTCTTTACTGACTAATATCTGTATAAGTTAGGCAATGTTGGCCTTGAAAAAAAAATCAACCTTTTTAGTGACTGTTGTCTTATATGTTTTTCTTTTAATATATGTACTTGAAGGTACACACTGTGAATGTTTCTCCTCTAAAAGGAAAAACCTCCAAAACTTAATGTAGTCTGATTCATAAACATCAATTTTGAGATGTCTGTTAGTCACTAAAAAAATTACTAACAGCAAATAATTACAGAGAAAAAGTACTAAACATCAAAAAAAACTTTAAAAAATTATCTTAGGCCAGAACAGCAGCAGCGGCAGCAACAACAAAACGTGCCGTGCGGGGGGCCCTTGCAAAAATTCCTCCTGAATTAATTTCTGCCAGCTATGATTAAAGTGTGTGGTACTAGATGTGTCAGACACCATAGTTCTCTGCTTCATTTTACTCTTGGCCTCTTTGGCCCTTGCCACAATAAATCCCACAATGGCTGGGCAGGAATTGCAGGTTGCAGTTGCCAGGGTTACCGTTGTCCGGCCGCACCGACATCATTACTCATCCCGGCCCGGGCGGCTCCTCCCGCCGGCTCCGGGGCTGCTGCTGGAGGTGCCGCCCGCATCACTCGCTGAGCCTTGTGCTGCTTTTACCTCTGCCGAGAGAGAAAAAAACAAAAAAAACCCTGCAAAAAACCCGCAAAACAAACTACATCAGATAGGAAGGGGAAAAGGTAGTAAGATGGTACATGTAAGGCACTAGAACAAGGACTTTTAAATATTTTTAAGTGCTGGACTCCCTATTGTTAAGGTGTAATTTATGATTTTGTCATATTTCTTTTAATAGTAATCACAGTAAGTGAGACTATAGTCAGAATTTTGTAGAAAAGGCACTTCAGTCTGAAACCATTTTAACAACTCAATAAAGGAATCACTCATTAGAAAAATGCTCATTATCGCAAAGCGTCTGAAATATTCCAACTGCAAACAACTGCTCTGGGTGTTAAATCCAATGAGGAGCAAAAAGGAGTTTCCCCTTTTCAAAAGACAATATTGAAGAATTTTTCTCCTTTTGAGAGTAGATTGCTAATGGAGCTGCTGTCAGGTAAGTGCAGTGATTGGTTTCCACTGTGCTGCAATAACATTACAGTGTGCTCCACTTTATTGCAGAGGTAGGCTGGCTGGACAAAAAATTTAAGAAACGCTAATTCAAACACGAATTTTGAATCCACCTTGTTGCTATATCCTCCCCAGGATAGTGTGTGTTTTACTCACTTATTTGAGTTTTTATGATTTATTATGATGTTTTAGCAGCATGCACACAAGGCAACTCTTTTTTTTTTCTTTTCATGCGATAGAATTAAGTTTCATTTTAGGGCTAAATTGAGGTAAATTAGTCTTCCCTACATTGTATCATTCTGGTTTGTGTTTTGACTTGTATTTTTTTTACCACAGTTGCTTAGTTCGAGTAAAAGAATGTTTGAATTGTTTTATCTAGCCACTTACGTTCAGTTGGCAAGAATATAGCTATTCTGCTGCTAGTTAGTTTTTAAATACTAGCATTAATTTTTTAGCACCACTCTTGAACTGTGACTATAGTTCTCAGAATGTAACTATCTTTCAAAATTATCATTTAGTGAAGACATATGGCATATTAGGATAGGTATAAATGAGTATACAGTTCTGGCTTTGTGGTATTGTAAGCCACTAATTAAAAAGTAATTTTTAATATATGAGTAATTATTAATCTTTTTCGCAGTGTGCAAGCATGCTTACTGGCTTGCTTCATCACTGTATTTTGCTAACAGGAGCTCTTGTTGCCCCAGTGTGGAATATTTTCAGGGTGAATGTAGTCCCTTATGCTGTGTGGCCACTGCCAGTTACATTTCTGGGAGTTTATTTTTGTATACTCCCAGTCGGTAGGCAGACAGGCCTATCTAAAAAGTAAAAGAATTACTGTGTATTAAACATATGCTTTTTAAGGTTCATTGCCTGTGAGAATAAACCAAAGTTACAGAACATGTTACCTCTGTGCTAGATTTTTAATACCTAATTTCTGGCATTTATTTTTGGCATGGAAGAACTAGAAGATAAAGTTTTGTGAGACGTTATAAACACTGTTACTTCTGTTACCTGCTCATTTTAAATGTAAAGACAAAAGAGAATTGGGAGCTCAAATGTTTTATGCAGTTTGACTTGCATGTTCACGTTTTTTCTGGTTGTACGACCACTTGCTTCTACTTTAAGCTTTCATTCTCTGCTATAATGTTTCAAAGTTGAAAATTTTGTTGTCTCAAGGTACTGAATAAAACAAAAAACCACCACTGTAGCTTTGCTTCAGACATAAGCATTACTGATATGGCAAGATGGCATTTTAGAGATTTTTGGAAGTGTTGCAAAAATGCTTACAATTCATCAGGTTGATTGATTTTTTAGCAAAGAAACAAGTATTGCTTATATTCATTTGGTGTACAATTTGCAGTAGCTATATCCTAGCAACAGCAAGCATTCAGCCTTAGATTCAACTGAGTGGAAATGTTGATAGAACCAGAATGAACTTTTGAAATGTAGTTAGAGAAATAAAAGTAAAATGAATTATCACTCTGTGCAATTATTGGACTTCAAACTTCACTATGTTACTTTTCCTGCCTTTTGTTATAGAATCTCTGTATCTGTTGGTCTTTCCTGAGCTATGCTTTCTTTTGGATTTGCATATCACCTGCTATGGTGCTTTGCAGGGAAAAAAATGGTGTACCAAATATACAGAAATCAAGTGAATTGTTGTTACTGGAAGTAATAGTATGAGATTTTTGAAATTGGAAACAAACTATTTTATTGTGAAATGATGCTCTCTATATGTTTGTTTTTATTTTTTTACTTTTGAGATAATTGGAAGTCATTTTTGTTGTTAAATTTTTCTTTATTTCTTTGATCATAAAAGCATAATTTTGTTGGGTTTTTACAAGCAATATTTCTTTTGCTATGGGATAAAATGTAAAATTGGATATACTGTTGGGGCTGCAAACTAATTCTGATCTGGGCAGATCGCTAACTCTTTATGTAAGCTGCCATAATAAGTGATAGGAATATCCGTGAGTTGGACTTCGATTCTTGTGGGTCCCTCCCATCACAGAATCACTGAACACTCTGTGATTCTGTGATGCTTATATTTTTGGGGGTTTTTTATTAGAACAAACACTCCAAAACTGGTCAGCCACTTTTAACCTTAATCGGAAATTTATGTTAAACATTCAAGCAAACAAAAATATGGCTAACAGCAATTCTTCTCAACCAACATAAATATCTGTGTTATTTAAAATTTTTTATGCTATTAACTGCTGGCATTTAAATATGTCTAATGTGAAAACATGAATCATATTAATTACTCAACCAATAGCTTTATTTAAATAGTGTGGCAGTATTCAGATTAATTGAGAGGTCTACTTTAGCTATTGTGGTTTTGGTACTTTGACAACAAGCATAAATAATTATCTTCTGTGTTTTTGTTGGATTCAAAGCAGTTAAAGCTGAGAATTGTGTTTGGATACAAAAATGAAAGTGGCTGGTTTTGGATCACCTGTAACCATATTAATGTTCAGTCTGAATCAGTCCCTGGGTTGTCCCTGGAAGGTTGACCTTGGAAGCTTTGGTAAATTATGATACAGGAAACCACTTAGTCAGGAGTTAGGTAGAAAACTGAAACTCAGTGAAAGAAGTCATAAAAAGTAAAAAAGCATGTCAGAGGAATTGCCATTATTATGTGGTGCAGAAACATGGTGTGAAATGTTATAAAGAGGACATCTGTAAGTCTTGGCTTGCACAGAGTGGACATTTAAGTGCAGCCATGTCATCTTGATTAAAAAAAAAAGAACAGAAAAGAGGAATAAATCAAGCCAAGGGAAAATCTGAAAGTATAGAGGCTTGCCCCTGTGATGGTAGGTTTCTTCTACAAGTGGAAGATTAAAGCCTAAAGTAACTGAATAGCTGAGAAAAGTCCAAAGAAAAGTTGATTGCTTCCCCTCCAAGAGTTCCAATTGATTGAAAAAAGCCTAATTTAAAGTTCTGTTTGTTCTGTGTCTTAAACCTTCAGAATTTTCTTTTAAAACTGGGGGAATGCTCTGGAAGAGAAAGAATCCAAGGATAAAAAGTCATTGCAGGCCAACAATTGTTCCTAATCCTCACAAAATGCTGGAGAAATTAAATTTATTCTTTATTGCTCAAAGTGTTACCTAGGTCACTGGGCGATGGGAAAATTGAACTGGAAGTCGAGTAGGCACAATCTTTGTTTTGTGTCTAGATGCTTAACCTTAGACACGACAAGGCATCTTAGTGTGTTGTGGGAACCTGCTTCAGAGTATTAACACCAGGACGTTTATTACCCTGGATTTATAATGGGCTATGCTGTCAGCAGATGAAAATGTTGTGTTTACATTTCAGTGTTAAATGATCATTTAATTAACACCTAAGAGGAAAAAAAAAACCCTTGTGAAATTCTTAGCAGCTTTTATTGTTGGTTTCCGTGGAGGTTTTAATATCCAAGTTATGCTGTGGTTGCTTCTATAATACAGCTAGAAAAGACATTTATGAAGGCAATCAAGAAGGACAGACAGTTTAACCCCTCTTGACCCTTCATCCTGAATGTTGATTTACATAGCATTTTAAATGCATTGAGTTTGTTTTAAAGCTTCTTTAAAGTTACTCGCATAGCGTTCAAACAACACAATATTTTTGCATGTAAAAATATTTCCCAAAGTGTACATTCTTACACAGAGCATAGTTTTTCTTGGAAAATAACTGATGTATATAGAATTTATCAACAAAAATTCTACTGTAGTTAAAAAAAATAAAGTTGTTGGTTTGGCAGATTTGTCTCTATGTTCTTGATAAGGATATACAAGCTTCTACAAGAGAAAAAAAAAGGAAGTTTGAAATAGACTACATATCATATTCTGGTTGTAGTAGCTACTGTCTGAATTCTTCAAAAAGAATAGGAAATTGGCAAGGGAAGGAACATTACTACAAAATTGTGTATCCACTTTACCCAGCATAGATCTACTTCCATATGTTCCATTGTATCAAAGTCAAGGCTATCTAAAAGATTTAATTTGCTCTGGGTCCTTCATAATGTTTTTTGTTGTAATGTTGATCTACAAATACTTTCTGCAATAATGTCACCCTAGAAAGCACATTTGAATAGGTTTTTTTTGCATCCTAGATCTGAAGCTAGATGAAATGCTCTTTGTTAAAAAGCAGATGCTTTTCACCTGATTGTGCTTTTACAAATATACAGTAGTAAAAATTGAAATTTGAAATTACATATAGATTTAGAGATTGTTTTGGGAGTTGTTTGTTTATCATTTGGTCTTTGCTGAGGGAATAAACTCCACAATTTTAAAGCGTGTTAAGAGAATAATAATAAAAAAGCCCAGCACAGTTTAAGTCAATTATTGATGATCCACAAATTTTATTGTGTTCTTTTTGTTTTTCCTGTTGATCATATCCTTCTCACATGTCAATAACTGAGTTAGAAAACGCAGATGGAATCTGCTGATACAGTAAATGTTCATTTTTTTCCATGCAACTGACATGAACCATCTAACACTTGATGAAATATTACAGCTGCAGTGAGACTTCTATCTGCCAGTGGGATCTTAATGGTTTTCAAACTTCTTGAAATATATTTATTAAAATGAAATTTAATATTCAGATAGAGACTTGCATTTTCTTTTGTCTCAAATATTTGAGCATTTAGAGTTCAAGCAGTGTATTGCGATTTTAGTCCTTTCTTCAGTGTTTTTAATTGAAAAATAATTTTTTGGTATCCATTTCATAATTGACATGTTGGATGAAGGAGCCTTAGGATATGCTTAGGATAGATAAGAAAGGCTTACCCTGTACTATGCAGAGTTTGCTCTCCTCTCAGTCCTGGTAGAGCTTGTAGGTTTGCTGTGCTGGTGAGTGATTGAGATGAGCAATGCATGTGCTTTCTACATGCAGAGCAGTAAAATTCAGCTGAAACTACACTGAACTCTTTGGGACTCAGAGGCCTGGTGGGAAGGTCACATATATTATCTAAGTACCAATTAAAGGGACTCTCATTGTGGCAAGGAAAGTGCCAATATACAAAGTGAATACTTGGTCTTGGAGAAGAGCTGAAGGCCGAGCTGCAGTGATGAACAACCCAGGCTGTTGTCCTGATCCTTGTAGCTGTTGTAAGGGTACTTGGAGCCAGGGCTGGTGGTTTTACTTGGGAAAGGCTGCTTATGAATACTGAGCGAGGTTTATTCTCTCCCCCAGACACTTGAGAGGCCTGCTCTACTAATGGCTGTTCAGACCCACCTCGTGGAGAATAAAGCTGGGACTTGCAGAGCTCTTTTCATCTTTACAGCCAAACCCAGGTGCAGGCCCTTCCTGGCTCAAGGGTGTTTGAAGGACCACACTCTGAAGGCTTCTTTCCAGGGCCCTTAGTCTTTAGGGGGAAGAAATAAGGGGCTGAACTGGGGGGGTAATCCTTTCAGCTAAGCACTCCTTGAGGTTTTTCAGGGTAACATGTACAAGAGAGAAAAATCTTTGCCTCTTTTCATTTCTCCTTCTGCCCAGACAGTTCATTGGTGTTTTTATTTTTGCTAAGAATGTGTAATCCATACAGTTGTGAAGAAGGGCCGCTCATACTTTTTAAGGTAGCGTGCACAAGAAGAGGATTGGTGGCAGTTGTTCAGTGCTTTTGGTATTTTAACATGGGGAAGGTAGAAGAAACATAAGCTCTTCGTTTTTCCACTTTTATGGCTTTTTGTAGGAGTGGTGGATAGCTGGCAAGGGATTTGGATGGTTGACCCTGGAGCTGCAAAGGTTGCACGTGGAGTTTGATAAGACCCATAGGGAGGAGTTGCACTGAATGTAGGACATCAGCTAATATAATGAAAGTGGATTTATAATAGCTGCTTCTCTGAATGCAAAGTTATGGCAGGCTTATTAGAGAGAAAAGAATGTAAATATGCATCTAAAAGAGGGGGAAAAGAATTTGAAAAGCTTTGCAGAATTAAATAAAGGTAATTTAGATAAACTAAAAGAAACTGACACATATATAGGCTGCATGAAAGCAGTGATCATTTTTGAGACAAGGAAAAATTCCTATTTGGTCCTTACTACTTCTGCATAAATGTTAAATCTAGTCAATGATTAATTGATTCTGTCATATTCTCTGTGTTCTTTATGAATTGTGCAATCTTTGCAAAAGGCAAGAGGTTTAATTCCCTTCTAGATTTTAGTAATATCTATAAATTCAATAGAGCAACTACTTCTGTGTAACTCTCCTATGCCATAACTTGTTATAAGCAGTAGTACTGTCCTCATCATTTATGTACCTACAGCACAATAAAAATACCACTCAAAAAACATTATTTTTTATGTCAGACTAATTTCTAAAAATGACAAACCAGAACTGTTGTGGACAGCCTGCCAAATCTGCAGAGGAATGCTTTGCCTCTTGATCTCTAGCACAGTATTCATGTCAGAGGTGCAGAAACCAAAACCATATAATTGGCACAGAGTACGGAGATATGTCATGGCAAACTTTTAGTTTTGTATGTAAGTTTAGCAGATGCCAAATTTAAATTTCAACTATAAAAAAAAATCATAACCACAGTGTTGCTTTTCCTTGTTTTTTCAGTGAGAGTAGCCACACACATTCACATTTGAGCATTGGTCTAAATGCCAATCAGGCCATCTTCACTGTTCTGGCTGAGAACACTGGCTCTGTGTAAAATAAGAGAATCTTTCACCATGTTGTAAGTTTCAGGCTAGGAAATAACCAGAAAATTGTTCAACTGTTTTTCAGATCTATAACAAAGATTACTGTTAGTAAAATTTGTTCAACTAGCATGCCATATTAAGATGAAACAGTTTTGCAACATGCGTGCACGATCACCTTTGAAGTCTTGCATGTAAAACCATATGCTGTGTTCAAAGCTACTGGGGCATGGCCAGTTTTGCCACATATTCCTGAAGTTTTAAATACTGGGGTGAAGTATTTATTTGGTTCATTGTTTTGTAGTCTATTGATTGCTGATCTGAACTGTTTAAATAGCATACCAGTAAATTTTGGTAAAGGAAATAATAGTAAGGGATTTAAATTTAAAACAAAAAAGTATACTGGAATTATTTCTTCTGCGGATATGTAGGAAATTACATATTAATTATAAAATTATTTCTTCTGTAGAATTTTGGAAATACAAAATATGGCAAACTAAAGACTGTAATCACTGGGGGAAAAACTATTGTGAGAGAATGATAGTTGTAAATGTGCAGCATGGAACAACATCATCATCCCATTTCATGTGTGTGTATCAAAGGACTGCAGGAAATAGCAAAGGAAATATTTCTAACTTTGTTATGGAGTTTTGCATAACCAATGGTGATGTGGTTTGCTTTGCTAGTTAATCTCATGGGAAGTTCTCTTCAAATGGGTATTTTTCCATTTTGTTGCAACATTAAAAATATTTCACTAGTATTTTGGCTAAACTGAAGTTTTTTTCTGTTCTTGTGAATCAGGTTGCAAAACCTATTTTGTCTATTTCCTCAGTCAGATGAAAGAAAATGGAAATGCATTTGAGTTGCAGGGAAGGCTTTAAAATTAGGATGTGCTGTTAGCCTACTTATATGAGTGGAATAGCAAAACAATGTCAGTATCATGTGTGCATGTATATTGGGAAGAATGAACAGCAAAACTGGGAGAAATGTAGTTGAATTGGGAAATTGATTGGTCAAGAAAAGATTTCTGCAGGGAGTTGCAAGTTTTTGAGATGGGTGACCTAAGAATGATCATTTGGTGTATGTTCCGCATTGAAGTAAAGATAACACTGTCAGATACACAAATTCTTAGTAAAGAAATGTAACTGTACAGTTTGCTATAATAATAAATTCCCAAGATTTAACATTTAGGAGTAATAGGGGTGTTGGATTTTCTCAGTAATAGTTGAAAATCAAAGCTTTTTCTGTGATTTGTTTTATTCATTGCTAGTCTCCAAACCATTCTGTTACAAGCTCTCTTCATCGTGATTTTATCCACAAAGGTGCCAAGTGGGGAGAGGAGTCTGATTCTTCCTTGCAGTATGAATGACAGCTTGCAGTGCTGTTTTCCTTGTGATGTATTTGATTAGGGTGAAAAGGAGAAAAGGAGTCAGATGGAGCCACGCTGCTGGCCAGCAGTGTTTCTCATACCTAGATAGGCTCTAGACAGTGAAGTGGTAGTAGGGAGTAAATTCTGAAACATGAAAAAGCCACCATTTAACTGAAAGTCACAAATACTTGGCAATTTGATTGCTGATTTGTCTTTTTGTCCAGGGAAGAATTTGTCTTACAAGAGCTGCAGATTACCATAATTGTAATGTAGGATTGAGGCCTTGAGAGCCTTTCAGGGCTGGCAGAAAAGCATATTATTTCATATGCTTATTCTAGAGAAATTCAGATTAAGGTGCATAAGAATTGTTGCATGTTGAATAAACAAAAGTAGAAAGCATTTTGTGTTAAAAAACCATAGTTTTGTTCCTGTTGCTGTAAAAGACTTCGAAGTCTGTTTCCTGAAGTAAAGTACTATTAGCATAACCACTCAGTTTTGTGTGTTCCGTGGAACAGGAATTTGAGTGTTCACAACTCTGCCTTTCATGCATACAGCAAGGCATCAGTGTATGATGTGTGGGCCTGAAAATGCATTAGCACTTTGGGCCTTCACTATTACTGTTTAAAATACTAACATTTTAAGACAGGCAAAAGCAACAATCCCCAAAGAATTGAAACAAATCCCAGTGTTTGAGAAGTAGTGAAAGAGAAAATGCCAATGAAGGTGGAGATGTCTGTCTTGAAAAGATTTCTGTTTCTCCAAAAGAAAATAGTTAGGAAAAATATCTGTATCCATTAAATGTTGCATTATTATTTGATGAATTAGAGACATGAATTTGGAACTTAGCTTAATATCTTCATATAGTGAATAAGAATGTGATGCTGTAGTTTCAGTTCATAGTTCCTTAGAAATGTGCAGCTTTGTAACTGTGTACTCTGTTGAAAATGGAACTTAAACTAGATTTCTGTAACGGGGTTCAGAACCTCCTTTTTCCATGGTTAGTTCTGTGTGGAATTTTTTGTAAGAAAGTGTGCTGCTATTAATGTATTTTTTTCACTTTACTTGCATTTTTAAATTACAGCTGTATGACTGTATTTGTTCATTGTGTTTTATTTTGGCTTCGGAACTTGAGATGATGTCTTAAATAGTTTGCTAAATGTGAATGTTGCTGAAAAGTCTTTAAGGTGTAATCTCTCTCATTCTGCACAATGATAGTGCAGGTCCCCTATAAATTAGGTAAGTATTTAAAAAAGATGAGAAGTTTTGATATGCCTGAAGAAAGGTACCAACAGAAGATAATCACTGTATCTGTACAGCCCAAGTGTAAGGTCATCATCATTTTGGGATGTCCTGGTTAATGAATTTCCCTTGATATGGTAGGAATGTCTTTATAAATGCAGATATGGAGAACCCATATCTTTCTCTTCATATAGAAAGGAGAATAAACACTGTATAGAAAGCTATAACTACTAATTAAAAAACCCAAACAACTTGAATTATGCTTAGTGTTTCAGTTGGGTGGTCCAGAAGAAGATTGAAAAGATATTCTGAATTTGGTTTCTGTTCCTTACTGGAGGAAAATATTGTATAATCAGAAATCATGTTTTAATTGGTGCTTTGTTTTGCTTTATTTGCTTAATAACAGTATCCTGCTGTGTGTAATTTTTATCAGCAGTGCTTTTGGGATTGTGTAATGTTTAGAGAGGATTGCACTATGTAAAACTTTACAAATATGAGACTTTTTAAAAAAAAGAAAATGTGGTGTAAATTAACTAGTTTCAAAAGGAAACTTAGTAACTTTTGGGGGGGAAGGTGGGAGAGAAGCACGGGGTGTGGTTAAAACATTTATGATAAATACTATTTTTTGTTTGTTTTCCACTTTTTGTTTTGTTTTTGAATGTTTTGTTGAAGATACGAATCTGTAGGAACTGCTCCAGAAGGTATAAACTATAAAGGAAAAGTAAAGAAATACTTGTTTGTGCTGAACTTTTATATAGAATTTGTACCCTGAAATAAGCCTAGGTAGTGTTTGAACACAGGGGAATTTCTTAAAATAAACACAGTCACGAAGGGAAAATGTGATAATGACTTGATGATGATGAGTGTCTGCTGTTATGGGTCCAGTGAGATGCAAGTGCCAACACCCCAGCCTCTGCACCACAATCCAAATTGTAATGAAGGAATTTGGCAGCTCTGATGCCTTTATGTGAATGTATTACTATGACTATGAAGATAAAGAGTTCCAAAATGGAAATAGTAACAAATATTTAGTCATTTCCAAGCAGATTAGAAGCGGAAATAGACGTACTATAAGGAACCAAGATGAATAAGAAATATATCTTTTGTGTGCATATGTTCCATTCCTGTTTCCCTGGGCTGGTTCTTCCTTTTAAAAATCAGTGTATTTAGACAGGTTATATATATTCTCTTTGTAAAGGTCACATCCCCATTTCTTCATTTGTTTCAGCTTCCTTCCTGCTTTCCCTCTCTGTGACTCTCCTCTTATGCAAACATCAGCCCTGATTAAAGTCTAAAACTTGCGGAAAATGTTCTGTACCAGATTGTGGGCTGGTGAGCTGTCCGACAGCCGTGAGCTGTCTAATGGAGAGCAAGAGTTCACACTTGTTCCCTGGGCAGGCTCCCCCTTGTGGATGCTGAGCCTGCTGCTGCCAGATTCCATGAGCTTCCTAGACTTGCACTACCTTAACCTAGAATTCCACGTGGTTTTGTGGTGTGTTTTTTTTTTTTTTGTTGGGTTTTTTTTTTTTTTTGTTTTTTTTTTTTTTTTTTACGTTCGTATCTACGTAATTCAAATGTCGGCTGGTTTTTTCCTTTTTTTTTTTTTTTTTTCCCTTCAAATAATTTTCGAGTCTGGCTGACCTGAAAAGTTCTAACTCAGAAAGAAGGTTTGAGAGTCGGAAAATTATTGTTAGGACAGAAAGGTTTTAAATTTTTTGTGAATCCTGTTTTTGATGCAACCTCTGCTGCTGTTTTTTGATGAAAGCAATTTCCATACAAACATGTTCTGTTAGCTTTTTCTAAATGTTCTGCTTACCTTCTCTGCTAAATGAAGTTATGTCCAAAAGTGGATGTCTAACATAGGATACTGATAGCAATGTGAGCATCAGTCCTGGCAACTGGGAGATTATTTCCATCCAGTTCTCCAAGTAACTCTACCAAAGATCAGGGACAGCTGTATTGCTGGTTGGAATGATGTGCCTTTTGTTTGTCTTCCATGATGGTGCAGGACTTTGCAATGGAATGTGGGCTGTGGCACAATTTAGAATTTTTGAATTTAAAATTCAAAGTTTCAAGGTTAGAGTTTCAAACTGTGGTAAAGGCAATTTTTTTCCCCTCTTGACTGCCTGTTTCTTGCAAGGTGTTTAATGCAGCTCATTGAGTAGACTTATTTACACCGGCTTAAGAGGCTTTTCTGCTTGCTCACTAGCCCAGGCTGAATGACTCATCTGAGATCAAACTGTTGACAGAGGAGGTGCTTTTGGAGCTGCAGATGGCACTGCCAGCATCTTAATGAAATCTGGTGCCAAGAGAAGCATATGAAAAATGTAGGAAACAATATTGAAAATTGCATGTGAATCTTGAAAAATAGTGATGTGTCTGTAGATGGAAGATGTGTGTTTTTCATCATGAAGAACTCAATCTTCCTCACTCTTCCACTTCCATTAGTGCCAGCTCTAGCCCTGAAGATTTCTTAGTGGCCTGCAATTAATTGATTTGATGACTTTATCAGTGTCCTACTAGTTTACATTATCTCGAAAGTGAATGACAGTCTTGTTGGAATATGCTTTTCTGAAATTCAGAAACCTTCTGGTCCTTCCAGATTCCATTTTTCCTATCACAGTACTAGTTAGTACTGTTATAAGGTACATATGGTTTCCTCACTGACAGAGCTAATTGTTTGTTCTCAGATTATTCTCAATCCTTGAGTTGTTTGCTAATTTCAGTCATTTTCTCAGTGTGAAATGGGTAAGATGACTCTAAGAAGGAAATTGCAGACTTCACCAAACAGTGAAATTGCATCATGAATCAGGACCAAGAAATTTGGCAAATTATATAGCTACTTTTTTGTATATAGTCACTTGAAAATGCAGATCATAATTCCCGGATATGTGCTTTATGTATAAGATGAAGAAATCACCATGTGTGTCTGAATTAAGATGGCTATTACTCACAAAACCATAATTAGATTTATATTGGGAAAAAGATGCTAATGTTTCTCCTGCTTTTGTGGACCAATATTTTGTTTGGCCAGCTGCAGGAGGTTTTCTTTCTTTGGGAAATGTAAACTTGCCAAACCTGAACCTGGAGTCGCAGGATGGGGTAACTCAGTACAGAAGTTTCTATTTCCTCACCAATACAGACACTGACTGCATATTGCAATCAAACCTGAAATTTGACAGAGTGCCAGATTAACTTTCCTGGTCAAATCCCCTTTTTCTACGTCATGGATCAATGAAAGAAAAAATTGTGTGCAAAGAAATAGAGGATCATTTAATAGAGAAGATATCAGCAATAATTTCTGATGACACTTGTCTTCTTGTATAACTTGTCAGATCCCAGAGGATATCATGTTTAGTCATACTTCTTCTATACTTCTATTATCAAATTCATCCAGTTCTTGGGTGCAGTGAAAACTTTTTGCCTTCTCAATATCTTTAGTGTGTTATTTCTCATCACTGTCCTGAACCTCAGCATGATGTTACTTGTTGGTGACTTTCACTGTGAGCTCAGTTGATGGATATTATGATGTCTAGATTTCCGTCTTTTCTGGAGAATATGACATTTTCTCCTGAAAATTCACTTCTGTGTTCTTAATGAAAAATCTAGTTAGCCTAGCTTTCTTTATTATGAATGATTCTAAGATGCTTTTTGTTAAAGATGGTGTTTTCTTATTTCTCCTATGGGATGCATGCAGTGCAGGAGAAAAACAAATTACTTGCTCGTTTTGAAGTCACATACACTCACATGTTCTTATCAATAAAATGTTTAAAAAATCCCCGAAGAAAAATGAAAATAGTACCTGAAAAGTAAACATGTATTTTAAATAGCTGTGTGGGATTTTTATGTCTAACTAAGTGCCCAAAGGTAACCATGACATTACACTTTGTTCCCTGAGCATGCTAGTTGCTTTAGTTTGGTAGATTTGCTATATGTGTCTATTATTGTGTTAAAAATTTTAATTACTGAGGTTTGTGAAACTGCTTCCAAATACAAGGGGTATTTGTAGAAAGCTGGATAGCTTGACAAGTGATTGACAGGGTAAACAGTCTCACTGTGTTCTGATATGTTGTGCTGTGGTGCAATGCTAGAGACACCTCATAAGCCTCAGGAAGTAGCTGCAATCCAATTTTTATTAAATTTTTACTGCTAATGTATCTTGTCATTATTGTTAATTGGGAAACTAAATGTGCCACTGTTGTCTTTTTCTTTGTTTCTTTAGAAAGCTTCTCTGTTATCTTGCATTCCTATAAAACTTCAGTATGACATAACTCAAGAGTGATGTATTTGTTTGTATTAGTAAAATACAGTGTGGGCAAGACAAAGTTAAGACATTGCCCTTTCTTTCATGTTTTCCATAACTTTTTATTATTTTTGTAATGTGAAAAATCTTTAAATGACAAAAGCTTTGTTTGGTGTGATACTGCAGAATAACACCTATTCCTTCCAAAACAAGATCCACCTAGAAAATGAGCATTAATTCTATGTAGCTCTTAATATTCACCAACAGCAGACACAGTTTTACCTTCTCTCACCCTCTTCTTTTCCCTGCCACCTGCTCTCTGCAATGCACCAAAGAAAGAAAAAACCAAACTGAAAAACCCTCTGGAAAGACAGGTAACTTCATTCGTTTGCCCTTGAAGATCTTTTTTTTTTTTTTTTTTTGTAGCATCAAGACAATATTTGTAGATTTGAAGATACAGGGACTATAATGACAAATACTTAGTTTTTCAGCTGAAAACCATTATTGATATTTGAGTAAAGAAAGATAATTCACATCTTTTCAGAGCTTTCCAGCTTTAACATCATGCCTATATTTCTTAGTGGGAGATCAAAGAGAGCTGGTGTAAATTTTGGCACAATGCTGCAACTTAGTCTTGAGGTGTCTCATGTGGGTCACACAGGCCCCTATTGCATCATTCACATCTCTGGTTAGGGTGGCTCATGCTGTCACCTTGCTGACTGGATCTTTTGCTGAGAAACAGGCTCCTTACCTGTTCTTAGACTAGACTCTCCTTTCAAACAAAGGGCCCTCTTTTTCCATGCTGCCTGGAGGTTTCACCCGCTTGTCAACTTACTTTTCTTCCCCAGTTGAATGTGAACCAAATGCGCTATGGCCAACTGTGTTAAACTATGGTAAGTCCGTGATGAGAGACCCTGTAGTCTGGATGAAAACTTCTTCTTCCATCCTTTTTTTAGTGCAGTAAAGTCAAGTGACTAGAACCTTCTTACAATGCTACTGGTTTTTTTTTTTTTAAACAGTATATTTTTTACCTTTATATTAAATATATTTCACCTTACTTCTTCCTAAAATGTCAGTGTGCTGCTGTAACCATACCATATAATTTAAGACATTTCCACCTCCATAGTGGACTTTGCCCTAAAAATTATAGCTTTTGTGCTTGTGACAAATGATTCATCATTTACATGGAGAGCTCTTAGTATAGTGCAAAACAAATAGCAGCAAAATGTGTTGTGAAAATGGAAGAATATATTTTGAGAGTGAAATAAAAATTTTTCTTAACACAGTATGTTCTACTCTCTGCAGCTGGACCTGTTACCTTGCCCAAGTGTTTTGTTAAGCATTGGCAACACCTATAGAATTGGGTCAGGCTTGTTCTGCTCATTCTCAGGAAGCTGCTGAACAGAGCCAAAGTGTCTGGAGCTCTCTGGAGGGTGGGGGTTTCAAGTAGAAAGCAAAGAAGTGCACTTGCATTCAGGCCCTTTCACTCCTAAGTATGCAAGGCTGCTTCCAGAAACTGGAAGAGAAAGGTTGTGGACACCAGGAATAGAGTGGCTGAAACAAATGAGCTCATCATAGGATGAGGAATTTTTCATAAGAGAGAGGAAATAGAAGTGGAAATTACTGAATTGAGAATACATATGGCAGTTAAGTTCTGGGTATATTTTTTATGGTTTAGCAGGAGCCTCAGCATCTTGAATACTTTTTACTTTGGCAGTAGATATTAGGAGAATTTTTATCCAAGCATTGTTAAATCTTTCATAAAAGATTCCAAGTATTTAAATGACTAAATTATTATGCTTCTTCTAATAACCTGGACCTCCAGAAGGATTTTGTATGTTTTTTTCTGCATTATGTGCTTTAATGCCTCTATTATCCAAATATATAATTTAATATGAAAAGTTTTCAAAAGGTTTTAAGCCATGTACTCAAAATTACACATAATGTGCAATAAAGAAACAGGAACTAGCAAAATTTTAAAAAATGTATGTGAATGTAGAAGATGGAGTTAGTATGGGTAATTTCCTGCATTTCAAAACTGTGCTGGAAATACTAGTAATTCCTGACATGATTTAATTCTGATTGCGTAGGTTAAATTTTATTGGTAAGTGAATCCAAAATTCACAAACTGGATGAAATTTTAAAAATATCCTCAGAAACTATTTTATCTGACTTAGTAGAATTGGATAAATTATCTCAACAGAAGCTGTTTCCTTAGTGAATTAATTTTTTATTTTCTTTAGAATAGAAAGTAATTTAGTTCTAGAATTCTTTTTAGTCTGTATTTTTGCCTGCGGAAAAGGTCTAACTGGTAGCAACTGCTGTTCTGTTCCGAAAAAAAAAAAAAAAAAACATGTTCTCTTTATCACCAGTTCTATCAATTAGATAGAATGTAAATGTAAAACTGTGTTGTCTTTTCTTGTTCATGTGAATATCTGTCTGATTTCAAATAAAAGTTTATTGTTGTGTAGTTTGAAGTGTTTAGTGAGAAGGTAGCTCTGATTACAGTAGTATATAATTGTGTGATGAATTATGTTAATCTTTTGTTAGTTTATTCTTTGTGCTGTAAAATTACCTTTAATAAACCATGCCTTCAAAACTGCCTTTTTTTTTTAAGTGAAGCATTCTAAAATTTGTTTTTTGGAGAAAAACGTCCTGAGTTCTATAGAGAAGGGAGAATAAAGCAGATTGTTACAGTTACCACTGTCGAACAGCTTAGTTAGAAGGGTGTGGGGCAGAAGGTAAAAAACAAAAAGTAGTTTTTTTAACTTTTCTTCTGTCTTCATGGCCTCCCAGTTCATTTTGCCTACTCCAGGGGCTAATATACCTGCCACCTTTCTGGAAGTCTAGGGGTATCCTGACAGCCAAAAATTCTTTGTACCCCTCTCTAAATTTAGCTTTTAGCTCCTGACTCCTGTACCACCACTTCTGCCAGCCTGTGCTTTGAGCTAGGTAACTGACTGAAACTATTTTCTGTGTGTATTTGAGAAATCTGTTCTCAGAGATCCAGATGAAAAGGGCAAGGCTGGGAGGATCATGTGATAAAAGCTTCCTTCTGACTCTTAAAATGAATTTAAGGAGATGGAAACCAAGACAAATGAGCTATCCCCTACAGTATATTACTTTGGTCGAGCTGACTTTTGCCACCATCTGTCTAAATGGTGGTGACATATTTTTGAAATAAATCATGCAACTCAAATAATTCAAGTGAGTTTGGTAGCTCAAGTCTGCTGATGTGTGTGTATGTAAGTGTGTACTTCTGCTGGAAGCTCAGTAGGGTGGTCAGGATAAGAGCCTGTTTTGCTACCAAGTTTTCCTCCCCAGGGTGACACGGCTTAATGTTTTTCACATGTTTCTCTTAGCAATGCAAGGCCATGTTGCACTCTAGGAAATCAGTGCACAGTCCTTGGTTCATGCCCTACTTTTAAGTGTGTATGGTGTAGTAATGGGACCAGGAGTCTAGGCTTCAGGGTAAATGTTGAACAATGAATATGACCTGCGTATCTTTTGCTATTATTCTGTTTTCTACTGTGTTCTCACAAAGGACATAAGGAAATAGGATTAGATAATTCTTTACCTATCATCTCCCTAGCTGAAACTGGTTTCTTGGGAATGATTAACAGCCAATTCATTGTTAGGCTGAGAAGGTGTCACAAGTGCTGTCATAGGTCTACTTATGCTCTCACTACCCAGGTATTTGAGTTAGCCTGCCTTTGTAACACATGGGCTTGGGGTGTGTTGTCAGGGAGTGGATGCTGCAGACACCTCGGCTGACATTGGGGTTGATGGTGTCTGTATTAGAGAGCTGATCTGAAATCCACTCATAAAATACAGTGAAGATCAGTGTTGAGAAGGAGAAATTAATGCAGAAAGCATACACAAGGTAGCATGGCAAAATACAACTTGTGAGTGGTTTTGGAGGTCACAGGATAGTGTTAAGTAATAGTTCTGTTGCAGAAAAGGCATTTAGTCTCTCTGACCTACTAAAGCTCCTGCTGTAGTAAGGCTGGATCATCTTCTGTTTGGTGCTTATCTGTGTCTAGTTTGGGAATTTTTTTTATAGACGATTGTAAAATTATAGAAACTTTATAGAAGAAAAAGGCTTAAAAAAGAACTATAAATGAGATCTACAGAGTTTAGGAAATGTAGCTTCCCAAAGCCTTGAAATAGTTGGATTTGTTTATACTAGAGGGGAGAGGACTGGACAGTAAGAGAAGAATGTTATAGAGTTATTAGCAACTATTTGTCTTTTTTTGCTTCTCTCTAGCAGTTCATTTGGAATGATTAGTTTAATTTGAAAACTAGGAAACATTTTTCTGTTGTCTGAATTAGTGAAAGGCTACCAAGGCTTTTAGAAAATGTACTTCATTGGATATTATAAAGACTGAGTTGATAATATCTGGTAGGGGATTATTTAGCTGCATAAACGTATTCTGACTCAGTGACACATTCACAATCTAAGTATTTAGAAAGGTATTTTCAACATATTTTTTTGTAATTATAAGAAGAATTTGGTAATTTTAATAATTATGTTGCCATATTTAGTATGAAATTCTATTTCATCATAATTAATGTGAAATGCTTTCTATAAGAAATTCAGTTAATTCACATGGAAATATTTTGGATTATAAACCATTTTTTCTTCTTTTTTTAGTTTCATCCTGCTAAGCCACAAACTAGGTTACAGAAAAAACTAAATTATTTATATTATTGTGACTTCATTCTTATTGCTCTTGTTAATAATGTAACAGAAGAACACAAATGTATTTCTTGAGCTTTTAAAAAGTCTTCAACATTTCTTCCCTTAATGGCTATTCATTTTTGATCTGGTTATAAGTTACAGCATCACTGTCTTAAGTGTTCTGGTTTGTCATATTTTAATTATGTTGTTGAATAAATGAACTTCTATCTTCACAAAGTAATAATTAGTTTAGTAGGTGGAACATTTCTTTCATTGAGAATTACTGTGAAATGCTATAGAATGGCTTTTGACAAGGCTAAAGTTAATGTTCCAGCAGCAACAGTGAAATTAGGTGGCTTTTCAACCTGTTCATCAAGCTCCCACTTTTGACAGAGGAAACATCATTAACAAAGAAGAATGCATTTTACTCTGAGTGGTGCAGAAATATAAACCTTCTGGATTACTTCAACAGTGAAAAAGAGGGTAACAGTCAAAAGAAAGGCTTTACTAATATAAAAGAAGAGCTTAGTATTTAGTAGAATTAATCTGCTAAAGTAGAATACTTTTATACTTTTCTGCTATGTCTTATATATATTCAGAGAAAAAAAAATCCAGTGGTTTTCATATTTACTGGCCTCTTACTTTTAAAATCTCACTTGTTAGTAATGCAGCATGTGCCACTGAAGTTTTTGATAGTTTCCAAGCTCTTCTAAGTAAGCTCTAAATCTGGCGATTTCTGTAATGAGGGGAAAAAAAAAAACCCTAGAATACAAAACAACACAACTTCCCCTATTAATTTGTATCTATTCTGTTTTCATCCTACAGGATATTTCACTCAGAGACATGCAAATGTATTCTTCTCCAAGTGCTTTAGAACTGTGATATGTTTTGTATCACTGGTTATCTGCTATATGGTCTACCATTAGGACACTTTTCAGAAAAGCAGAAAACTCAGTGGTTTTGGATTAATTTATTCTGCTTGCTTACAAATTAATTATTTTCTTTTTCTCTCTGTAGCATGACCTTTTCTTCTCTCCTTAGTTTCCTTGTGTGAGCCTGAGATTTTAAGTTTCTTAGGATGCTGAAAGAGAGGTGCATGGTACCTGTCTTGTGGGCTTTAAGTAACATTTTTTACAGCAAACATGGTGTAACTTAGAGCTTTCTTGTGGTGTTGTAATTGCATTGTGATCCTGCTATCTTTTGTACTAGCTAAAAATAAATTCTTCTGTTTTAACTTCTTAATAATTAATTTGGGTTATGTTCTCACCTTTACATTTAGTCTCCAGAATATCTGGGAAGATAAAATAATCTCTCTGCCACATTGCTTTAGCAATAATTGCGGTTTTAATTTTTGTTGTTTTTATTTTTTTGTGTGTGTGTGAGAGTTATGGTGGAAGAGATTGTGGTTAGTTAAGTTGCTGGCTATTGCTAAAACATATTTACAGTATACTTCTGTGATATCACTTCTTTCCTGAAATGTGAAGGTAAGGGAGAATTTGTGATCATGGATTGATATGGAGTAAATAAACCAGAAATTATGTAGCAAAAATAAACCAGATCTGGGATTCCTATTTTCATATTTTATTCTGTAGTGTACAAGACTGGGTCCATGCTCCTCAGCTTTTTCAAAGTTGGGATGACTCTGACATGAATAAAGGCAGGAGTATCATTGCATTATATATTACAGGGAATGTGGTGCCTACAAAGTTGAGGTGCCAGCTGAGAATGATTAAGGTTTGCACTTTTCAACTCTATGACTTTACTGGAAATCCTGTTATTTTATGGATTTAACTTCTCACAAGTCTTGAGTTGGTGCCCAGGTCCCCATTTTTCCTAGGAACTTGCAGTCTGTCAGGGATTGACTTAAGAAAGACAGTAGGAAATGCTGAGGCCAGCAGGCCAGTTTATTTTCTCTCCCTGCAGATAATTGAGTGACTCTCTCTCCTTTGCTTTCTTACTGGTATACTTTCTTTTGATATTTGGATGGCCAGGCTTTTGTTAAGAGAAATAAGAGAAAGCTAAACGAAAGTTTTCTTAACAGGAAAGAGAGCTTAGATTAACTCACAAGACAAATAGGACATTGCCATTGGAGATTTCTTTATAGATACTCCTTTATCTTGGCAGAGACATGCCATGTGTGCCTGGACAAGGTTCTACTCACATACTCGTTGGTTTGGACTCTAAGTTGTGGTCATGTTCAGTTTTGCAAAAGTTCTGCTTCTCAGGAAAAACGTACCTGTGGCTGCAGGGTGGTTGTAATCCTGCTTTCTGACATTGCAATACCATTGCTGACTCCCTTCTCCTTTTCCCCATTCCTTTTACTGACTATTTGATTGGTCCTAGAGAGTAGTTTGTAGAAAAGGAGAAATATAGCTCAGAAGCAGCCTGGTAGTTAGGACAACCTCCTGGGGTGAAGAGCATCTAAATTAAAGTAACTTTTTGAAAACAGCAATGTGAAAATGAATGCATCCTTGAAACAGTGATCTTCTTCTACCTACCTGTATTGTGCCCCAGACTGGCACTCTGGGGAGGAAGTTGCTTCATTTTATAAGGCATTAGTGTGGGTGCAAGTGTCTGAATGTTAGAACTTAGGTGGTCCTGTACATAAACACCCTTGTTGTGGAGATTTTAGTTGTGTAAAGGATTAGGTTGCAGTTGAGTGGGAAATTTGAGGATATCAGTGGCATCTGATGTTGGTACCTGGAACTAATTTTGTGGATTTAGCACCTGGTGTTTCTTGCTAATTGACATTATTTTTTAAAGCCCAGTAGTTGGAGTCTTTTATACCTAGGAGTCTTCATTATTTCTTTATTAACATTAAAAGAGCTTTTGCTGTTTGTCATGTTAAAAGATTTAAATAACTTATCTGAAAGATGATGCCATCTTAATATATGATAGCTTTAAGATACCAAATTTCTGTCTTACTGATGTTCCATTTATTGAATAGAATGGTATTGATGTTTGTGGAATTCATGACTTACCAAAATGTTATCATACATACATAATTTTTTGGAAGACTATATTTTAAAAGAACAATCTCATGATCTAATAATTTAGATCCAGGTTGGTTTTGTTTTTTTAACAGGCATTTTTTTCCCCGCCATATTTAATAAGAATATTTCTCAAAGAAAACATATAGAACTTATTTATAATAACAGTTCACTCTGTGTTTTTAATACTACTAATAAAATACTGGAATTTGACAGAGAGCTTTCAGGTGCTATATTTATTAAGAGATTGATGCCTTTTTTTTGCCTTTTTTTTTAAACTAGTTTTGGAAGAAGGCCATCTTGAATTTTATGAGGAGAAATTTGTTATAGTCAAGCCAAAATGTAATATCTGTGATGCAGTGTTAGAAAAGGACTACTAGGTAGAGTGTCTTACAGTATTTTTTTTAGGAATTGAAAGGGGTGGTGTATTTTTAACATGTATAAGATCTAAATATCTGGGATTTTGTATGAAATTAGGTGTCTGAAGTTTTTTATAATGCCTAAGGATTTACAGAAAAGGTGCAGTGTTTCCCTTCTTCTACCCTCAAAACCTTTTAATGCTCTTTAAATAGCATCACTATTTAAAAAAATAGTGATGCTATTTAAAGAAAAGGACATCAGAAATCAGAGACACAGAGACCAAGCCTGACACTCGATTTGTGCTAACTTCAAAAGTAGGCATCACCTCCCATTGTCACTCAGCACCAGCTAAGTTTTATATTTAAATTGCAGTTCATTCTGCTCACATGAATGACTTAGACCATTGTGTGTACCTCCATATGTAATCACTGTCTTAATATAAGCAGTCCTATTAATGTTATATCAAAGTAATTTTCCTTCCCAAAATTGGAAATACCATTTTCTTGACAAAGGGTAGTGTTTCTAAATATAAGTACTGTATCACATCTGGAATTTTTATGGTGGTGTGGGATAACTGTGCAGAGCCAGTTAATACAGAAGTGAGTTGATATTCACACGTTTCAAAGCAAAAGATAGTTTTTCAAAGACCAGGATAGCTTTTACATTGAACACTTAATTATGCTGCTTCTACTTTGCACTTATGCTGTGCCTTTCATCCCTGGATTTCCAAGCCTAGAAGCAACATTAGCCTTACAGCATCCATCTTATTGATGTAGGTAACAGTAATAAATCACTTTGAGGCCTGATTTGCTTACTTTTGTGAAGTAGGTAAATGGACTTGACCAAAGTATAAAAACTTAAGCATTTGATCAAAAACTGCACACGGATCTGATCCTCAGCTTCAATCTGTTTAATATATATAGTATATAATTATATCTTTGTAATATATTTATATATTCTAATATACATTGTATAATATATTATATAATATATATAATAAAACAGTACATATCAATTTATATGTGACATATAATATCTATATAATATAATAACTTCATGATATATATACTCAAAGAAAGATTTCAGCCCTTTGAAAGGCTGTCTGCCTTTATCTCGTGTTACCAAGCTAACTTCAGTGTATCTTTGCCTCTCAAGTATTGAAGTTGTGCCCTTAGGGAAATGTTTTTAACTACAAACAAATGCATTGACTTTCTTTATTTTTTTTGTTAGTGGAAACATTTGTAAAAAACAGAAACTAATTTAACTAGTAGGCAAGTTGGCATGTTATCTGCATAGACCACCAGAGCTGCCATGGTTAACAAGCAGTCCCAGTAGATTCATGCCTGGAAAAAGGATACATCTCCTAGCAGGACTTGACAAATGGTTACTTGTCATAATATTGATTCTCCCCTACTAAAAAAGAGGTTTTGTGTGAATAGATGGTGCTTACGACCACACTTGAAAATTCAGAATTTAGTCCAGTGATTTATCCAGCTTTCTAGATTAGATGATAGTGTTTTGGATTGGTATTTCTGGATAAATTGCATTGACTTGAACTGAACATATTTTGGTATCTTAATACAAAATTTTTAGGTGTAATCCAAATTATGTGGGTGTACATTCTGGTACTATTTGGATATCCTGATGCCAGTGGAGTTGTGTAGTAAATGTCACTCTTAATGATATCCCCCACTCAGTGCCAGGAGAATATAGATTAGTTGCACATTGTAAGAGATTTGAGTTGACAGAAAGGCTGAGAACAGTGCCTTTTCAGCATGATGTCAGTCCAGTTAGGCATCCTCAGGTATTATATGGTGATATTTTCTAGTGAAGTTGTGGCTTAAATAAAGTGTTTATCCTAGTTGGAATTGCATTGCAAACCAACCCTTTGCACCCTTTTCATTAGGAACAAATTGAAATGATATGCTGATAGGATGTGGTTATTTGGGCTCATTCTGTTTCCTTCTCTGGCGCAAAAAATAGAAAAAAGCAAGTTACTCTCTGCAAGACTCCCTCTCAAAACAAAACCTCAAAAAACCCCAAAACAAGTGAAAACCCCAAACCCAGAGCATTTTTGGTGTAAAATGAGTTCAAGTATAGAAGTACAACAGGTGGAAAAGATGTGATTCAAATCCACTAACGTGTACAGAGACCACCATATGAGAAAACACGTCTGGTTGTAGTCAAAGATGGTCTGAGAGCTCATCTTTCTTTTTCTTTCTAAATTAACCAAGAAATTTGGATACTATTTACTTTATTCAAAAATGCCATCAAAATTATTTTCAGGTAATCTTAACTCTTCAGAATGACATGATGGAGCCTGATTTCATGGAAGTGTTACAAGACATACATGTATTTTTCAGAGATCACTTTCACTTGTATTTGCCAGTGAAAAAGTGTATGTACTTGAGGCTTTGCTATAAAGTTTTGGTGCAGTTAAAGAAATCATTTGTGGAAGTCTGAGAAATTATAGAAACACTAACTTGTAATATGACTATTTTCTCACAACTAAATGTGTGTCCCCCATCAAATTATTTCAGATTGTTGAAATTGCACAAGTAGATTAATATTTGCACATCTCAGTGAATACTTGCCATTTCTCTGCCGGGTAAATCTTTGATCTGCATGTGTTTCTTTTGGATGAACAAGATGAGCAATTCCAAAGTCATTAAACCTTCTTAGAGCAGGTTATATGTCTGCTTTGGTCTCAAGCCTTCTCTGCTACATGCTAGAGATTCTATATCCCTATCTTGAGAAATTTACATGATTGTTTTTCATTTTAAATACAGTTTACTTTAAAAAGTGCTGCCTTCAAATTATGTTGATTGAAACCCCTCACTTTTGTAGTGCTGTAGAGATAACAATTCAAATAAGGACATACATGAGTAATCTGAATGTTTAGAAAGTTTAAGGGAGTGAAAAAAGGAACTGTCATTCTTATTCAAAAATATTACTTTTTTCCTGGTTTACATGAGAATGCATTGTTTCCATGGGCATGAGCACAGATGTGGATGGTTTATTTTTTATTGCTGAAACCTGTAAATGGATATGTATCTTTGGTCCATGTAGTGTAAATTACAAGTTTAGTGTGTAAACTTGATAAGACAGTTCAAGTTGTTTAAATAAAAAAGTAAAAAGGAAAAATGTGTAAATACTGTCTAGATAAACATAGTGATTCATTTTGTTGTATATTCCAGTCTTTTTCTTCAACAGATTGTTCTTGTTATTGCAGTTACTTAGAGTGGTTTTGATTGTACAGTCATAGATAGTGCAGCTCTGTCTGGGCAGTAGGAGCCCCAGGTGAAAAGGAGGAGGCTTTCTCTCTGTGCTTAGAGGCTGGAGGTGGCACCCCAGAAGGGAACCCCAGAAGAGGAGGAGGGGGATGGATTTCTCTGTGTGCTTAGTGGCTGGAGGTGGCACTTTGTGCCATGGTCTAGTTGACAATATGGTGATCGGTCAAGTGTTTGACTCAATCAGCTTAGAGGCTTTTTCTGACCTTAATGACTCTGTGATTCTGTGTTCTTAACTGACAAATTCAATTTTATCAGGTGGAATTCTTGTGGAGCTGTAACACAGAAATTTACTTTTGACCTGCAGTAATTTGCATGCCTGGAACATGAATGCTGTTTGTCATTAGTTTATAGAGGGCCAGGCTCTTGCTGGATGTATGTGCCTTGAATCCTTTTGGCTCTGTCCATTGTAGAATAACAGAATGGTTTGGGTTGAAAGGGACCTTTAAGGGTCATCTAGTCCAACCCCCCTGCAATGATCAGGACATCTTCAACTAGATCAGATTTCTCAGAGCCTCATCCAGCCTGATCTGAAACGTGTCCAGAATCTACCAACAATCTACCACCTCTCTGGGCATCCCATTCCAGTGTTTTGCCACCATCACTGTAAAAATCTCTTCCTTCAGACTACTCTGAATTTATAGTCTTTCAGTTTAAAACCATTACCCTTGTCCTGTTTCTGAAGGCACTACTAAAAAGTCCATCTTTCATACAAGCTCTCTTGAAGAACTGAAAAGAAGCAATTATGCCTGACTGCAGCCTTCTCTTCTCTAGGCTGAACAGCCCCAACTCCCTCAGCCTGGCAACACAGGAGAGGGGTTCATCCCTTTGGTGGATTTTCTTACCCTCTTATCTGGACCTGCTCTAACAGGTCTGTTTTTCCTGTAGTGGGGACTCCAGATGTAGTACTGGGAGTAGTACTCCATGTGGGGTCTCACCAGAATGGAGCAGAGGGGCAGAATTGTCTCCTCAAACTCAGTCCTGCTACTTCTGCTGTTGCTTTTCTGGATTGCAGTGCACATTGCTGGGCCATGTCCAGCTTTTTACCCACATCCCAGTACTCCACATCCTTCTCTGCAGGGCTGCTCTCAACCCCTTCATCCCTCAGCCTGTATTGATACTGGGGGTTGCCTCCAAGTGCAGGAATTTGCACAGTCTGCAGATCTGTGCACTCTGAACATGCAGATGCACTGAAATATGGAGAGATGTATAGTAATTACCGTAGCTTTGGAATAGGAGTCTTTCTCTTGCCATGTGTGGCCAGCAGCAGGTAATGCATTGACTCTGTTGGAGTGTATAATTACTTGTAAGAATCAGATAGTTGTTCTTATAAGGCTAAGAACTTAAAAGATAGTTATAATGCTCATTGCATGACTAAAATCACTATTACAATCAAAATATTGCCTTCACAAATGTATGTATAAATGTGTCTGCATCCAAACACAGTGTTCATTGTATTTCAGGAAACACAACATCTCTGAACACTTAAGTGTGGTTTTATGTTCCTTTTTCACATTAGAGTCAATTAGCATGTGACTGAAATTTTCAGGAGTACTAGTTACTGGATATATTGTCACAAGTCAATTTATATTCAGTTATTATGGCATAAAATTGAAGGGAACACACAAATGGAAGCAGGGAGTTTTTGACAACACGCTTCATTTGCAAAGGCTAAGCAGCTCAAAAAAATTAGGGGAAAAATAAAAAGGTTGAAAAGAGAAAAAAATTAAAAATGGTTTTCTCTACTATATAAATATGAAAAAAACATATTCAGTCTAGAGCAAGAATTTTGATTAAAACCATCTAAGGACTGCCATAGAAACACTAATACTTGAAGGTGGTTTAGTTTTTTAAACACTATCCAATTTTTTTGGCAGATTCCTCTGTTCGAAGTTCAGAGAATCTTTTATGTTAAACAGTAGATGTGTAATTAGAATGGTTTTGAATTGGAGGAGTTTCAGTGTGAGCACGAGGAAACTTCAAAATGTTAAGCTATTCATTTTACTTTGTGTAATGTCTTAAAGCAGTGAAATTTGAAAATGGATTTTTTTTTTTTATTGAATCAGTCCTCATGGTGAGCAATCCTAGCATGAATATTAAAAGGGAAGCCCTGGGAATAGCATGTGTTAACATGTGTTATGTACATTTATTTATAGTCTAATTACTAACTTTATCTTTTTACATTACATGATAAGTAATCTTGTTTTGTGATTAACTCATCTCTTTTAATTAAATGTTTACATTTTTGTCAAGTTGAATCACATATTATTTGTTGCTTATACAATGCCATTATAAAGTATGTTTGTAATAAAGACTTGTCTTATGATGGCAAAATAACCAGCAAAGTAACTATTTCTTCACCATCTCTTTGGAATGTCTGAATACCATTGTTGTTCAGACTAGAACCATATTTCAGGAATCATACTTTGTGTTACTTTACTGAAAATTGTTTTTCTATAAGTATTTTATAATTTAAGATGGATTGCAGAATATAAAATCAATCCACGAAAGTTTAGGTTTATTAAATTTTGTCGAATCCTGCCCATGAATGTAAAGCAATTAGAATTTGTTGGATAAATCAGAGGGGCCTTTTGCTTATAGCAGAGCAACATTGAAATTGAAGCAGTTTCCTCAGAGCTGTACCCAGGCAGGTGCTGAGGACCTTCATGGCCAACCAGTGCTTCACCAGCCTCATTCCCTGTCCATACAGATTTTAAGAGACTACTTATTCACTGAAAGTTCAAGTGCATAAATTACATACCCTCTTCAAGATTTGTCCTAATTTCTTCTGCCGAGCTATTAATGTCTGTTTTCCTACCCTTTGTAATAATTCAGTAAAATTAAGTACTGTGGCATGATCAGGGCATGTCTTTCCTCCCCTTCAGTAGTAATATGTCTCTGTCATGAATTCTGTATTTCTGGACCAAAATATAATTCTGTTTGAAATACTATAGAATTTAATCAGCTTGAATTGAAGAGGGTGAAAACCATTCCGATTTTTTTCTCCTGCTGCTTTTCTATTCTTTTGTTTGGAACAGCATGACTTGAGTTTTCACTTAACACTTTGGAGTCTTACATGAGTTCTGATAAAGTTCAAAGTTATTATGAACTGAGAAGATTTTTACCTTTACCATCAGATTTTTCTTTCTGTAAACTGTATATTGAAATAAAATAATTGAAATTTGCTGCAGGTGATTAAGTCACTTATCAGTGATTAAATGTGCTAGCACTGTTTCTATTTTCTTCAGGGTTTACTTACCAATTGTATTTATTGTATCACTTCAGTGCATAATTATTTTGATCCAAGTGTGTACTATGAACCAAAGTCCTAAACTCATACATCTCTAGACAGAATTTGAGATGAGGCAGTATGGAAAACCTCTATTTTATGAATGCTTCTTTAGATTTTTGTCCAGGACACATCAACCAGGATGGGGATGGAGTCTTCTTTTCAGCAGATTCTGAATTTAAGAGTGGGAGGATGTTCATAGCTGATGGGATACCCTTTGCTTCCCTGACTTCCCTTCATCCCACAGGACAGTGTGTGTTCCAGCTTGTATTCATGGTCAGGTGCTAATTGGAATCAACAAGTGAAACTCCTTAGACTTAGGGATACTGTGGTTATTTCCATCTTATTCTTTTTTGCTACCAACTTGCCAGCTTGGTCTGTAGGTACTAGAAAGAGTCATGCTGGAGTTGTTTCTGTTAATTATCTTTATTGAGTTAGTCAGAGCCTTGTGCCAAGGGATCTATCAGCAGTACAAGGGGTTTTTGTTCTGTCTTGCAATGTGTCTTGATTGATTTTGTCTGTACTATTCCCAATCTCCACAATTCATTTTTTCATTTCAAAGACAGTTTTGACATGTAGGACTTGTATTTCTATATGCTGAGGTCTGTGGAGGAGCTTATTGCTCTTTTTCCAGCTATCAGAAATCAGTTGGTGTGCTGAGCATTAACAAAGCCCAGTGGCTTCCTTTTCACACTATTGCCAGTTCAGCAGAGGGAACATTCTCTAGTTCAAAGAAATAATAGGAGATATTTGATGGGTATCTGAAAAATAGACAGTATATGCATTTTCCCACAGAAGTGTGCTCCATCGATCTCTTTCTGGTATGCAAGATGTATACTCACCCACACTTCCTTCAGAGATGAGCATGTTAAGTTCAGTCACAGTTCCCTAACATGAATTGAAAGCTTATTTTTGCTTCCTCTTGCTATTGTTGAAAACAGTTTTGGCCTTTCTTCTTCCCCTTGTAAGCAATTAATTATTTAATTGAGGTGCAAAACAGGAATCCATATTACTCCTACATGCCAGTTCTACTTCTGCTTGAAAGAAATAAGGAAAGAGGTATGTTTATTCATACAAGTATTGTAGAAAATAATTTTAAAGAATGGTAAGAACACTTGGAAGAAAAAACATCCTAATACAATGGTGTTTTAATGTCAGATGAATGGAAATTGCTCTAGTAGAAAATTAAATTTTAATGATATTTTTAATTTTAATAAAATTGATTTTTTTTCATGCTAAATAACCAAAAGATTAGTGAATGCAATAGAATTAAGGCAAGTAGGGAAAAGATTTAATGAATCTTAAAATAATTACAGGAATGCTTTAGGGTTTTATCAGTACATGTGTTTTGGCCTTTTCTGTGTTACTTGGAGAAAATTAATATGCTGCTTAAAGACAAAAGAACAGGACTCCTCAGGTGTATTGAAGAGGAACAGCATGAAGGGGAGTATCAAAGGGGCAGGCAGTACCTTCCTCCAGAACCGCTTGCTGTCTCTTGCTGTTGGTCCAGGTGCATCCTGTTCAGAGGGACACTCACAATGTGGGCACTGAAGATCCCTGGGTGTAAGCATTTAAGCCTCCTAAGCTTATGAAAAATTGTTGTGGAGGGAATTATGTTTATTAACACGTGCCAAAAAATGCTAGGTAACTGTACTATCCCTTTTCTGTTATGCATGATTGTGTCCAAAATGTGTCCTTAAAAACCAAGCTTAGGTATTATTCTTTTGGAGCAATATTGTGTTTCTGCTTCTCAGCTCCTACTTATTGGAATATAGACACTTTATGCTTTCTGCTTCCTTGTTACTTTTTTGAGTTTTTTGCTTGCAAAAACTTCTGAGTAGCTTTACAGCATAGAGTATATCTGTAATCAGAGAAATGAGGATATCAGGTCAGTGTCAATGACACATCTTGGTCTATTTATATGTGTACTACATATGGGATGTCACAGTGGTTCATAGCACAAAGAATTGATTCTATGTCAGAAAATATGCTCTTGGCTACTGCAACCAGTTTCCTCTTTTCTATTCAGTTTTTTAGAAAATGTAGAAAGAACAAAGGAAAATTGATAAAGTGTAGACAAATTTTCTCCTATCACTTGCCAAAAACTTAATGGATTTTAAGAAATCACCTTTTTTTAAAAAATCTTTTTATTTTTCTTTTATTTTCTTTTTTATAAATTTGTCTTCTGTGCATCTCAAGTGTGAGACTGTTCTGAGCCATGAAATCTATGCCCATGGGATGAAACCAAATCAAAGCAGTTATATTTTGCCTTTCCATTTTCTTAAGTACTTTATTCTCACAGTTAATATTTATCTGATCAGTAGATGAAAAGGTAGCTAGGTGCACAATGTATTTTAATGAAATTTATTTGCATATAATCTTCCTGCATAACAGGTTTTTTTTCCTTTTTATTGTTAGTATTTTTGCTGTTCTGATAAATATGTTTTTTTAAATTCAGGAAGAGCAAACATATTTTAAGAAAATATTGAAGCATCCTGAATGAGAGAAAGGTAGATTTATAAATGCAATGGTATCCATTCCCCTCCCTTAAAGAAGAAAAAAAACCATCAGGCAGAAAAAGAACAAACCTGGTTATATATGTTAAAAATACAAGATGAAGATCAGCTTTTAAACTGGAGGAAGGACAAAATGTGGCCAAGACACCTTATCATGAGTGGGAGGAGGAAAAAATGTTGAGAAACTTGTCCCTGTTCCAACTTGCTAGAACATAAAGCTCTGGCAACAATGTGGAAGGAATTCAGTTCTGTTGTCTTCTATCCTTGAGACGATCCAAAGCCAGAGGTGCAAAATGTTACAGGAGATACCAAGATCATCCTAGTTTTAAGAGCTTTGGAACTGAAGTTGGTATAAAGATCTACCTTTGTTTAAATGAATTGCCAAATTTAAAAAACAGTTGGCAGTGCTCAGTCTGAATCTTGCAAATAAACCTCTAAGAACTAATAAAATTGACTGAGTTCATTTTTCCCGTGCTAGGAAAATTATTGTTCCATGTGTGAACTTTATTATACTTATATGTGAATTTCTGTAGTCATAAAAAGGATAATTGAAATAATGATGCTCTTTTTAAAGTAAACATAGAACAAATGTCATAAATCCTGTTCCTGCTAACAGTTTAACAACACTTCAGAAAACAGAACCTGTCTGCAGTAGTCTGCTTCAAGTATGATTAATGTTAAGTATTAGATTTGCACAGCTTTTCAGTAGCTGATCAAATTTCAGTTCATCATGACAGAATTAAAACAAAAGCAAGCTATATTTAGAAACCTAAATTGTGTAAATGTTGAATAATGCTTTCCTGTTTGGTTGGGTTCTGAAGAAGCTTAGCATCGGGGTTTAAAATAAGCTGTTTCGGGCTATTAACATAAAATAATCTTCTCTGCTAAAGAATAGGGTTTCTGGAAAAGAGTGTTTTCTGTAATATAGATAGCATATGCAGTGATTTACTGCTAAATATATCCTATTAATTTACTTTCATAACATTGGAGTGTTTTACTCTGCTTAGTACTGTGTCAGAAAACTTGAACTCTTATATTTACAACGGGGAACAGCAATAAGCATCTTGATCCATAGGAGAGTGTTTGAAAAGAGCTGCTTAGAAACTAGCTGGGGTAGCATTCCAGATAACAAAGCATACTCAACCAGGGATTTGTTAAGTTTTATTTTTTTTAAACTTTGTTCATTTTTTATTTTGTATAAGATAAATTTTAGTGATGGATTCAGAGAGCATAAGAGGAAGCGTGGAAAAAAGGCTGAAGGATTCTGTTAGTATTTTCAAACTTAAATGAATGAGGTTTGAATTATAACTGACCAGATAAATGAATGTGTTCAAAAATCTCAGATTCCACTGACCTTAACAGAAATTTGCAGCTCTTAGTGCCTTTGATCATCAAGCATTGAACTAAGGATCTAAACCCTCAGTCTTTAACAAGCATACTTGATTCTTGTAGTAGTCATTCCTAAATTCAAGATAATTAATTTTGTTGTGTCTAGAATAAAAGAGAAGACAAGACTTCCTTTATACCATTTGATCACTTACAGTTATCCATTTTATCCTTTTCTTCAAGTTTGCTGATCTTGTCGGGAGTTCATGATGAGCTTTTAGGGGAGACTATTTGACCATTTTCATGTATTCTGTATGGCTCTGAAAATGTGATTCTGTATGAAAAGCATGTAGTGTTTGCCTTGTTCTTACATCAGAAGAATTTTTTCTTTTGTCCATTTTATGCTTGTTTCCAAAGGCTTAAAATGCAAGCTTTGTTTCTGCAATAATGGCTTAGTGTAGGCTTACATTGTTGATCCCCTCAGTAGATGCAATGTAATCCACTTTGGTAATGTGAATTTTTAAACAATCATCAGCCTCTGCTATTAACCCTTCTATACTAATGGTAATACCCTAGAAGAACTACAAAGGCATTTGGTACTCAAGCTTAACATAAGACTTGAAGGACACTTAATGGCATTTACATTCCTTAGTCTAGTCACAGTGAATTGCTGAGCTGATGTTGAACTTGATTGGTACTGTATTCAATATAAAATAGCTGATTGTGAAGTTGATGCTGAAATACGACTTTGCAAAGGATTTCTTTGGGAAAAGATATAAAAAAAATCCTTGAAATGTCCTTTGCAATTAAATGCTACTTGAGGATTCTTCTGTCCCTTGCTTTTGTTTGCTATTTAAATTATTTTTATTTGTCAGTAGTAGACTTTTCTCAAACTGCTTGGGTTTTTCTCTTTAAACTAGGAAACATTACCTGCTGAAGAACCTGCTATTGTTAGAACTATTCAACCATGTTTTGATTCATTAAGCTGTTTGAGATAATTTTTTTCTCAAAAATAGGACAACTATTTATGGCATTCCTTTTCCTTTAATTAGTTCTGTTATGTCTTAGCAGCAGATAAAAAAAAAATTTCTTTGCACCAAATGAGATTTTTTTTAAATCGTCATTTTGCTCTATTTTTTTATTCTTACCTACTGACTGTTCTCTTTATCTACCTCTGGTCTTTTTTGAGAAAACTGATAAGCCAAGTAAAATTTTATGTGATTAAAAGTGTGTGTGACCTTTATTATAAAAAAGAACATGGATGATTGAATTTTGTGTCTTAGCAATCAGAATTACTACACTCTGTATCAATAGTCCCATTGCAAAGATCTATCAGAGTTAATCTGTGTTTACTGTCTCCCTTTGGAGTATTTTGGATATCTCTTGTGTGTCAGTAAGATGAAGAGCTCTCTTCTGTTTCAGTGCACTGTGTGAAAACTACTTCATGTTTAATGAAACCAAGGTTTTACGAGGAATCGCTGAAGGATTATTAACAATGTCAGTAACTTAGCTAACATCCTCTCTGCAAAATTAGTAACTCAGTTTTTTGAGTTGATACCACAATGAAAAAAAGCCCCAAACCACTTGGCTTTGTTGAACATCACAATTTAGTAATTTTCTTGTGTTTGGGAAGGTAAAGACAAGAGATAAGGAATAGTGCAAGAAGGGGAGTAATTCATCAAGAAACATAAAGTTCCATAGTGCAGACTTTAACTGTCGTCTTCCAGCTTAAAGAACAACTCAAGACAGTATGCACCTTCAAAAAAATGTAAGAAAAAACATTATTAAAGTGTTTTTAGAAATTAGTATAAAATCTTCCAAGGACAATGCCATCCTGAGCAGCTCTGGTGTTACAGCACCTGAAACCAGCTGGACAATTGAGAAGACAAATAAGATATGCCTGGAATGAGGCTTCTTCCTCAAACAGACTGCTTCAAAATGGACAGTCATAATGAAATAATCAAACAATCAAGGAGTATGTAATAAAATTAACAAATAGTTTTTATTTTATACTGGGTGGGAATGGAACAGCTGAGGGAATTCTGTCAAAATTTTTCCACAATACGGGAGTGGTCATCAGTTGAAGATTACTGCCTGGGTGAGCAATATGTTTGTGTCCTTCCATAATTAGGTCTACATGAAGTGACTTCTCTGTTTGCTACTTGCAGTTATAGAAAATTCAGGTTCCATTACAGAGCTGAGTAGAATTAGTTTAGAAGTTCTGATGTTAGTTGCTCTAAAGACATGCTTGAGGATCAGTATAAAATGTTACTTTTAAAAGGAAATACATTATACCTAAGCATATTGAATGTTTTTGGGCAAGATTTTTTGAGACTTGCTTTAATGTTTTGAAATTTTTGTTTCATAGTGATAAATTGAACATGACAAGTGCATTTTGCTTCCTAAGTCCGATGGATTGTTTAGGTTTTAGATCCTATGTAAATGTTTCTGTAATGTTTAAAATATTCTATCACTCAGTTTAAGGAAATGATAAAACTGAGAAATTGTCAAAACAAAAAACCAAAATGAGATGTGGGTGCCAAAGCGTAGGTACTTAGGAAAGGTTTGCCTTACTTTTCCATTATTGCATAATGAGTAATACAATTTTGTCTAAACTTTAAAACAAAAAAAATTCTTCCTTAAAAGGCATGAATCAGAATAAAGAAAGTCCATTTAGAGAATATAAAGTTCTTTACAATAGGGTGGGATAAGCACTGGAACAAGTCACCTGGGCAGGCACTGGGGTCTCCATCCTTGGGAAATTCAATACCTGACTGGCCCCAGTGCTGGGCCATGTGCTCTGGTTAACTCTGTTTTGAGGTGGGCTGACCAGGTGACCTCCAGAGGTCCCTTCTAACTTCAGCTTCAATGCTGTGATCATAAACATAAGTGCTTAACTCTGCAATGAACCAAAGCAAGGAGAGTTTATTTCACCTCTAAGTAAAGTGATTTCTTGTGTTGATTGCAGGCTCTTGTATGTGGATTGTTTTGAAGGAATCATTGGACTGTAGAATAAACAGTATTACAGTAACTGCCTTTTCTGAAATGTGTTCATTTTGTCTGTTATTGTAGCAACCACTTAGTTTTTTATTAATATAGTCAAAATAAAAATAACATTTACAAAAACCAGTAAACATTTTAGATTAAGGTACTAAAAAACCTGGATTTACTAAGATAGACTGCAAAAGATAAATGGAGCAGAGGGGTCTTAGAGGAAATGTGCCATAATCAGCCAAGAACACAATTAGCAATAATTGTATGGTAACACATACAATTTTTGACTTCTGACTACAGTGAATGGGAAGAAGAGAGAATTATTTTTCAAAAAGAAGCAACAGTGGCCCATCACTTTGAAGCAGCATTTTCAGAGTCCAAGCTGGAAAGCAAAAACTGTCTGATGGATATGTGCATTACATTTAAACAGCTTTTAAACATAGTTCCACAACATATACTAAAAAACTGTCAAGATAGAATTCATTTTTCAGATACCTGGGCTAATTTTACAGCTACTTCTATGCTGTAGAAGTTGAAAATATATAAAAAACCCAAAACTTCTGTGTGTGTTTAATGAAAATGCTGCTGCATTAGATGGTTGTCAGGTGGGTATGCCCATGGCAAGTGAATTTTCAAAAATTAAATATAATGGAAACCAATTAGGATTTAATGAAAGATTCCACACACACATTCCCCCCCCACCCAAGTCAGTTCTGTTTAGGACAGTGTATACTTTCACACTTGAGTGAAACTTAAGCTTTCTGACGATTATGGGAAAGAAACATCCTTACAGTGTAAATATCAGTAAGTAATCTTTTCTTTAAATTTTAGTCCCAAGAAGATGAATGAAACCATCCAAATAAGCATCTGTTCATGAATTGTAGAAATTTTTATTCTATTAGCCAAGAAGGATTATTAATCTCAGGCAATTCTGAGTTGTTTGAATCTCATTATTTAATTTCAGAAAACAAGAGAATAGTTAAGAATTTTGCTGCTGTTAATACTTTATGATTTTATTTTTGAAAACCGGTTACAATTTGAATGCCAATTAAGATAAAGATGCTGTGCCTGTTTTGCAATGCAACCTGAAAGGGCATAGGTTATGGAAACTGACAGCAGTTGGAAATACTAAAGGACTTCAGATCTGGATGACACTGGTCCAAAGCAACTTAAATATGAAAAAGATTGAACCTTGGAATTTTTGGATCTGTGTGAATATGTATGATAGGATTTCTGAATTTACTGTTCTTGTAAACATGGATACTGTACATTTTTTGTCCCTTGATGCTTCATCCAGTGTCTGAAGTCCATATATTCTGAGTAAAGATTTATGTAGTGCCACTCAAAATGGATTTCAGTTCCTTAAAGTCTTCTAAGTTGCTACAGCCTTTGGTGAAGGATGCAGAAGATAGAGATGTTTCTGGAAATTATAGCCAAGGGTGATGAGTCGTGAATTGTTTCTGATTTTTTATGTATATTCATTAGAAACTCTGTGAGTAAAGAAGAATTCAAATAAACACATTACTTTTCTGCTTTTTTTTTTTGAATGTTCACTCTTGATTGTGTTCCTAAGGGCAGTTATCCAAAGCTAATAATAGAAATTGTGAAGTGCGAAGAGTTTAATTATGTGGGTTCAGCCTTGTATGATTTGCTAGTTACTTCCTAGACAGATAACTCTGCTTAGTTGTTATCCCACATAAACAAAGAATTACTCATGAGGGAAATCTGGTTACCTGAAAGTAATGTTCTAGGGTTGCATAAGATCAAAAATTACTGGAGACTTTATAAATGGCTGGTCTGTAGAATGGGTAAGATATGCTGGGAGGCTCTTTAGTTCCTTCCAGATCCTTTATTTGCATATTGTATGCATTGCATTATAACTTAGGAGTCATACAGTAGGATGTTGTTGCAGTAAGGATTTCAAATCACAATTTTTAATTATACAGCTATTTATTATGTGCAGTAAAGAATGAATTTTAAAGATATTACACAGGAAGAATATGAAAGATTTTAAAGAAAATTGGAAAGAGGCCTTCTTAGCTACCACTGAAGAATTATGGTATTAGAAACATTTGCAAAGCTTTCTGTTACAGAACATATGGATTCAACATCCCTGATGTTTTTCCAGCTGGGAGCTTGGCATACTTACTGTGAACTGTTCCTAGCTGCATGATCTAGAGGTCCACAGACTGGTTGAAAGTGACTGCTGATCTACAGTGCCCTTCCTTTTTTTCCAAATGAAGCTCTAGAAAAAAAGCAGCAAAGGAACAGAATCAAAGAATCATTTAGGTTGGAAAAGGCCTTTGAGATCACTGAGTCTGTTAACCTAGTAGAGAGGTGAAGAAGGCATTAAGTACCTCAGCATTTTCCTCATCCTTTGTCAGTGTTTCCCTCCACTTAGCCTCCTTTTGTTACTGATGTATTAACAGAAGCATTTTTTATTGCCTTTTGCAGCCAGATTGATTGGGTTGGGCTTTGCCCCTTGTAATTTTTTCCCTGCACAGGCTCACAACATCTTTGTGGCCTGCCCCTTCTAAAGGTCACATACTCTCCTTTTTTCTTTAAGTTTCTGCCAGACCATTCTTTCCTACTAGTTTGTCTTTCAGAACATGAGTACAGCCTGCTCCTGTGCCTTTAAGAGTTCCTTCTTGAAGAATAAGAATCTGTAATCTCAAAGAATAGATGTAGTTTCAAAGATTATGTGTGTACCAATGCAATGATGTTGAACCTTTTTGGGGGAATAAGAATCATCAGGACAAATAATGGGCTGGATGTTTCATCCTTAGACTTTACAACTTTTTCTTTCCTTTTTCCTCTTAAACTACAATTTTTAAATGTTTCTTTTCTTCCTATTGTTGCTTTAGTCTGGCTACCATGAGATCCTATCTGCTATCACACTCGTTTTTATCAAGCTTTCTTTGAAGTACAGGTGCTGGTAAATTTATATAAATCCTGTGTATTCTGTGGCACTACTCTGTTCATTAACTGCATATAGATTTTTTTCTTCACATGCTGTAAAGATCAATATTTCAGTAAAAAGGATGGAGGATTGTAGCAGTACAAAATAGGTGCCCATCCTAATATGCCATTGATAGAAGTTTAGCTTGGTTGGAAGTATTGATGTGACATTTGTATAGCATAGTATATCCAGCATCTTCATACAAAATAAATTACAAATAAAATAGTGAACCAGATAAAATAGTGTTAGTTAAATATATATACATACATATATATATATATGTATATATATATATATAATATCTTTCTGGTTGGTTTCACTTGCCATTGTTTATCTTGAGATGGCTATGAATATCATGGAATGGACATGTGGGGGGGTTCTTGATTTTGGTAAAGCATTATAGTGAGAACTCTTGTTTATGGGTGTCCTTAGCTCAGATTAGAGGAAGTGTTAATACCTGGAGAATCTTCTCTCTTTTTTTGCACTCATTTTTATTATACATCATACAGATTGTCAGAGCTTAAAAAAACCCCAACACCTTTTTCTTTATATTCTTGCGCTGAATATTGTGTGTTAGCAATGTCAATAAATTAAAACATAAGTGTAATTAAATGTATAAAATAAGTTTTCCATACCTGTCAACCAGAAGCCCAATAAGAAGCTTGATTATCATTTCAATTCATAGTATCTGAGTGAAAAGTAGTTCAGGAAACTTCTACTAAAGTTGGAAAGTTCATATTTAACACTTCTTGTTTATTAGAAATGGAACAATTTTGGGCAAGTCCCAAATAATTTGGTCTTCATTTTTCATACATCAGGAACTGTTCTTAGTCACTTCTCTCATCTCTGTCCAAACCAAACCAGTTAATTTTAGACAAAGCATCAGTGCAGCTGATGAAGCAGTGACCTAATACAGCAGAGTGTTATGAAGGACCATATGAACACATAGAAGAGAGTTAAGTCTTCACTAAGAAATACAGACTAAGATAAATTCAAAGTCAGATGATGTATGCTATGATTTTTCTTAAGAAGTAAAAACTAGTAAACTAGAGGATAGCAATGTTTATACAGTTTCTCCTATCATTCCCTATTAATTAATCATTTTCATGTCAGAAGTGTCAAGCAGATTTTCTGGGCACACAAATAGTGAAAAGTCTTATCAGATGGATGGCATATGTACCTGACATTTCAGAATAACTAGAAGAGAGAATTAATATCTTCAATGTGCATTAGTTCTTGCATCTGCCAGGAAGAAGAGTTCATTTATGAGGGTAATTGTATATCAGGACTTAAAAAAGAACAATTACTTATTTACGGCATTTTGCTAATTTATAAATATTAAAAACCACTTGAGACTCACTGCATTGTGACTGTTTATTAGTAACCTATTTAGTGTTCCTCATTCCTCTGATCCCCTTGTCTGGTCTACATTTATCAGTAAGCATCAGTCTGAGGTGAAAAAATTACTGAATGCAAAATTTTTACCATGCATTTTCAAAACAGTGTTGTGATGTTCTTTTGATAATATAAGTTGTCTAGGAGGTAATTACATGTTAATATGAGGTGCAGAAGAATTTCAGCAATGAATTGCTAGATGATATGTATAATCTTCATCTTTACTGTCTCAAAAAGTAGAGGTGAAACTGTAGAGCTGGTGCCTTCTCACCCTAGCCAGTAGACTTTCCAAAGAAAGTCTGTGACCCCCACAACTTTAATAGCTGGATGATTTGGACATGATCCAAAAATTTTTCTGTCTTAGTGGCATACCAGAAGAGACTATGTGTTGGTGACTTGTATTTCCATAAGTGCTGCTTTGTCAGATGCAATTTATCTGGAGATACTGGGAATAAATCTCCTCTTGCATTGCAAGAATGTAACCCAGTTTTTTCCCCTCTTTTAAGCACAAATCATTACTATATTATTTGTATTATGCTTTAGACGCCAGTGGGTTTTTAGAGAAATCCACTTTTCTAAGCACTTGGCAGGCATACAGTGCATGCATAGATAATATGGGAAGTAGAGCACAGGGAAACGTGTTGATCTTCTCAGTGTCATGCTGCTCATTCATGCTGGTCAGAAGTACTCATGTTCGTCACAGTTTACTACTGTGGAGTCAGATTTTCAGGCTGAAAATAGTGTAGTTCTGCTGACAAGATGAAATTTCAGTGTCTGAAAAAGAAAAAAAAAGTAAAATTGCATATACAAATTGTGCACATTTTAAAAAGTTGAGGAACTATATTCCCTCCAAGGAGAAGATGATTTGGGGGTGAGAATTCATTGGTTTTCAAGACACCTGGATGGTAGTGGTCTACTAGTCAAAAAGTTACTTCTCAGTTTGTGTTTTTTGCTCTCCATAGAAACTGAGATACTTTGGTTTTGTCATAGTAATAATTTTAGTCTTTCTTTTGAAGTGCAGCTTGGGATATGGCTGTGTTTTGAGATTTCAATCTCTTTTTGCATGCTTTTTGTTTTGACATGTTTTGTAAACCAGTAGTAGCAGCAACATCAGTTGGAAGTGGTCTTTATTGTAGCTTGAAGAAAAGTCACTAACTTGAAGCAGATTGGTTAAGTTGGCTTGATATTTTTCAAAAATATATTTAGGCCCTTGTCTTCAGTTAAAGTGATAAAAATCTGGGTGTAGCAAGTATGTAGGTTAAGTAAAAAGAAATAAATAAACCCAACCAACCAAAACTACCCAACTCAGAGGGATTCTCTAGGTGTTTGGCATGTTTGAAATACTGTCTTCTTATCACATAATGTTACAGGGGCCTGATTTTAGTCTCCCACAGATGATAAAATCTCAATGACTGGGTTTGTGGAATGTAGATATTGTAAACAGGAAGTACCTCTAGTGCATTTATTTTTCTTCCCTTTTCTTTATGCTTACAGATTCTGGTTTGTTTTTTTCTTTGGTACCAACTCTACAGGTTAGGGACATGGGTCTGAATCCTCAACTCCATCATTATTTTTTTATTCTGATGCACTGATCTATTTTTTTCATAATTTTTTCTTTTAGGGTACATGTTGGTCGTCTTCTTTCTTCTCTCTCTATTACTGTGTATTTTTGTGTATGGAGGAAGGAAGCTCTGGTTTTTTGTCTTCTTCCTGATTATCTTCTTGGATCTAGCTTTTAGCAAATTATTCAGGAAATAATTTATTTAACCTAATCTCGCATTCTCCTTACATTCCAGGCAAAAAAATAAAATTAAAAAAAAGGATCCTAGTGCTCTCATCAATACAAGATGGAAAAAGCTAATATCAAACATTGCTGATTATTAGAATTACTGTACTTTATTCTGTCATTGAAATAGTCATATTTTCTTGTCTGTCACTTAATCATGTTAGTTTTTAATAACCAATTTAGGCTGATGTTCACATTGGCTATCACAGGAATCTGGGGAACTTTGGGTTTGCTTAGGTGAAATGTGCTTTCAGTGCTTCAGGTGGACTTTGTTATTGCCTTAGATTTGTTTTTATAGGTATTGGTTGTGACAGGTATGTCAAAAATCCCTCAATTTAAAATCAGTGAAGCAACCAGGGCAAGAAAGAAACCTGCCCTCTGTAAAATGATGTATTAGTTCTTCGATCAGGAAGCTTTTCATCTGATACAAACAAGAATAGTTTCATATAATATTCAGTGATCTATTAATTTGATTTGTTTGCTGTAAACTTTAATGAAAAAATGCTGGTGGTCTGTCTTTATTACAAGAAGAAAAGAAAGAATGGAATTTATTGAATTTTTTTTCTTCAGTAAGGGAGTCCTGAAGAAACAGGTCTGATAGAAAGGCACTATGTGGCATAATTTACCCTCCTAAATGGTCAGATTAAAGAAAATTTGTAATTGCCTTTTGAGTTTATGTTAATCTCTGCAATGAGCAATCCTGTGCCTAATAGGTAAGTTTGCCATGGATCTAAACACTGGTATTTTTTGAAGGATGAGCAATGGTTAGGTGGTGGAAGTAATGGTCTGTCTCAGAATCTGGATTATATTTTTGAGGTAGCCTTTTGAAGTTGATGTCTGGAGACAGACAAACAGCACTGCTGGGTAAATCAAGGAAGTGCCAGTAGAGCCATTACTGCTTCTTGCTTGCTTTTATTTGGAGGTTGCTAGTAGCAGGTGCTAAGTTTATAATTTTCCCTATGGTCTTCTTAGTCTTAAACAAACTGTGTCAATTTTGTACCCAGCTGTTTTTACATGTTTTCTTTTAGCAGCTTTCATTTGCACTCTTACTTTATAAAATCACCTAACTTGAAGGGAGGGGAAGCTTCTCCCACTGGGTTTAATATTTCCCTTAATTCAGTTGGAACGACATTAGTTTTTTCCTCTTTGATCAAGTGTTCATTATTGATTCATAGGATAGATCATCTTATGACAACAAAACATTCAGGCCTAGCTTTTTCAATAAATTAATGGTTTTGCTTTTTTTTTTTAAGCAAAATAAATATTTCTGGAAATTGGCTTACAGCATTTATATGACAAATCACAGAGATGATGCAAAAGTATCCATGTATGGATAAAAATTATGGGGCAAAGAATTAAATTGGACTTTTGTTCTAGGAATGCTTGTGGCTATTCTCCTGTTCCCCATCATCACAACTTATTGCTTTGAAAAGATGGTATGGAATATGGGCAGAATTCTTAGCTAAGCCAACACTCTCTTTTTATCTATTGATAACACACTTATGCTTTCAAACATTCATCAGCTTGCAGCATGGCTGCCTAGTAACACAATTTAGAGCAGAGCAGAGCTATTTCTACAAGATGAGATTTTTGGGAATTACATGGGGGAATTTACCATGTAAAACAGATCTGTGCCTTCAAAATGCGATTAAATCTATAATAAATAAACAGGATAAATAAATCTTAAGCAATTGCATGCAGTGATTCAGCAGAGTACCTGTAATGAAAATAGCTCATTTTAGCATCTGCTTCTATCCCACTAATTCTGAAAGTTTTTTGGTTGATTGCTTTCAAAAGTTTCTGTTTCCCAAACACTGTTTTAAACAACTTATGCACACCTTCTGAAAGGGTACCATTCAACTTATTCTCAGTACTTCCCATGGAAACTATTGACATTTAGAACTTAATACTGCTCTGTTTTGATTTTTTTCAGGTAGATGAAGTTCAATGCTCTATCTCACAGAATACCTGAAAGACTGCTTTCAGTGAAGGTGTTCACTGTCAGCCATTTGTACTTATATAGCAGCTTCTAGCATTAGTGGTCTCAGAACTGTTTTACTTTCATAATAATTACTACAGAGAAGCAGATACATACTATCAGTCTATAGTGCCAGGTACTTTAATACTTTAATATTATAAATATACATTTATATAGATATATACAATGAGTAAGGACATATCCATCTCAACTCTTCTTACCATCTTCCTACAAATAACATTTTATTGAAATTAATTCTAATACTGTATTTATAGCTTATACTCCTAAAGCAACACATTCAAAATCTGCAAAATCATAGAGTAGTAAATCATAGAGTGGAAGTGAATGATGATCTAGGTTTATCCCTCCTGCCACAGGAAGGGATGCCTTTCACTAGATCATGTTGTTCAAAGCCCTGTCCAGCCAGGCCTTGAACACTTCCAGGGATAGGGTATCCACAACTTTTCTGGGCACCCTGTTCCAGTACCTCACCACTTGTACAGGAAAGTATTTCTTCCTATTAGCTAATCTAAATTTCTCCTCTCCCTCCTTTTCCCAACTCTGTGTTCCCATGTAAAATGTCAGTCTCTCTCTTTTTTTTAAGCTCTTTTCAAGTACTGAAAAGGCTGCAATGAGGTCTATATTCTCTCCTCTAGCCTGAAAAGCCCCCACTCTTTCAGCCCATCTTCATAGGAGGGATGCAAAATCCATCTGATTATCTTCATGGCCTCCTCTGGACTTCTTCCAATAAATACATGTCCTTTCTGTGCTGAGGACCCCAGAACTGGATGCAGTGCTCCAGGTGGGGTCTCACCAGGGTGGAGAATCCCCTCTGTTGACCTGCTGACCATGCTGGTTTTGATGCAGCCCAGAGTGTGTTTGGCCTCTGGGCTGCAAGCACACACACAAGCTGGTCCATGTCCAGTTTTCATGTGCCAGACCCCCATGTCCTTCCCCACAGGGCTCTGCCAATGACTTTTTCTCTCAGTCTGTACCTGTCTGGGAGTGCCATGACCCGAATGCAGCACTTAGCACTTGGACTGGCTGAACTTCATGAGGCTCTAATAGATCCACTTTTCAAGTTTTCCTCTGGGTGGAAAACCTCTCTGGCATCCTGTCCTTCAGTTGTATTAACTGCACTGCTAAACTTCAGGCCATCTGCAAACTTTTTGAAGATGCTGCTTCCAAGACAGAACCTTGAGGGATGCTGCTTATAACTGGTCTTTTTATCTATCTTGCTTATTTTTTCCTACTTTGAAATCCTTAACTTACCCCCAACACTATATTAGTAATTATAATTTATTGTTTACCTTCAGATTTATCACTATGAACTTTTCTCCAATTGATTATTACCTCCTTTGTTAGAATTTCTTTGTAATTTAATATAATTCTTTGCATGAGTTTGGAAAATAAGAAGTGGTCTCAGTATTTGTCATTCTTTATTTAGACAGGGATTAACTTCAGTAGAATAGCAAGTGGATAGAATGAGCTGTTTTCATCCAGCTGAAAGTTTAATCTAGCGGAACACTACTGATTGTATTAACTTGACAGGGTTAGTAATTATATTTAGAGAAGGCATATTGTTTCTTTCTGCCATGCTGCATAAAATAAAGGTTTGCTGATTGTTGTTGTAAAAATTGGGCCCTCTTTGTATTGTAACAGTCTAAAAATAAAATTGAAATTCCTAGTGGAATCTGATACTCTCTGGGCAACCATTATGGTTTGCAGCAACTGATGTCACATAGATTTCTGAAATTATGCATATGTGTTGAACACCCAGAGTTTTCAGGCTTTTTTCCATTTTAATCAAAACCAACTGTGTCATTATTCTGTTTCTTCTCCCTTTTCCAACCAATATTTGGTTTCTGTTGCATGATTTATGAGTACCTGTTGTAGTCTTTTGTGTTGATAGTGTTTACCCATCTGGGCTGTCTTAATTTTAGTCCAGCATAATGTGTCTTTTGGCTGGTGTGCTCTTTGCTGTCGGTCTCTCTTTCCTGAAATCAAAATGTGCAAGGAATTTAACACCTGTGAAGTGATTCCAGAAGGAGGTAACATTAGTGAATCCATTACTGCTGTTGTTGTTGCAATAAAGTAATGGTTAAGATCAAAAAAAAGCCCAAGCACAATGATTTAACAGTCAGTAGAAGTAATTTAAAGGAACCAGAATTCATTTCTTGTGTAACATAACAAAAAAACCCCAAAAAACAAAGGTCCTTTCTTTGCATGAAGCTAAACTCATTTTCTCTGTACATTTTTGTATTTTACTTTTTGAAGGGTGTTTTTCTGTTCTGTGAAAGTTCTATTTTACTAGAAAATAGATGAAATTTTATAAAAAGAGGCACACTACATTACAAAAGAAGCTTTTCACAGACACACGAATTCAGTAAGCCAAGTTGCATTTTGAAGCAAAGACATTTAAACATATATGTATTTATATATCCCTTAATTCACAGACTTATCACAGGCTCAAAAATGATAAAATAAATCACCCCTTCTTCTGTTCGGTTCCCATTGCACATCAGAAGTAATTCCTGATGATTTGGTGATGGATAGATATAATTTGGAATTGTTGGATGGCAGTGTTGTCTGTATGGGGTTTGTGTGGCCAGGTTTTGGTAGTGAGGGGATGGAGGGGCTGCAGGGGTGGTTTCTGCTGGAAGCTGCCAGAAGCTTCTGCCATGTCTGGTTGAGCCAGTGCCAGACTGCCCAAGCTGGACCTGCTGCTGGCCAGGACCAAGCCCATCAGTGTCCTGTGAGGAACTTGTGCTGGAGCAGGCTGCTGGCAGGACCCGTGACCCTGTGCAGAGAGAAGTCTACTCTGGAGCAGCTTTGGTGGCAGAACTTGAGCTCCCATGGGGGACCCACACTGTTCTGAAGGACTGCACCCAGTGGAAGGGACTCCCAATGAAACAGCTCATGGAGAACTGCACCCCATGCAAAGGACTCCGGTTGGAGAAGTTCATGAAGGAGTGTGTCCATGAGAGGGACCCGTGCTGCAGCAGGGGAAGGAATCCTCTGAATGAGTAGAAAAAGCAGGAGCAGAGACAACATATGATGATCTGACCCCAGCCCCCATGCCCTGTTTCCCCCCCTGTGTCATTGAGGGAGAGGAGGAACTAGAATTTCAGAGCGAAATTCAGCCTGTGGAGGAATGGGAGGAAAGTGTTTTAAGATTTGATTTGATTTGTCATTATCTTCCTCTGATTCGATTGGTAATAAATTAAACTAATTTCCCCAAGTCAAGTCTGTTTTGCCCATGACAGTAATTGATGATTGATCTCCCCTACCCTTCCAGGAGCCTGTTGTATTTTCTCTCCCCTGTGCAATTAAGGAGGGGAGTGATAGAGTGGCTCTGGTGAGTGCCTGGCATCCAGCCGGGGTCAAACCACCCTGCTTTCTTACCTAGACCATAAGGTTTTTCTTCCCCACCTTTGAAATCTTTGATAAATGAAAATGTACATATAAGTAATACAAATTACCTTACATTAAAAAGCTGAAATACAGAAAACTAATATAAGCTCTTCCTTTATTTCTCAGCTGTCTTTCACTTTAAACAGGTAGAGATGACTGACAGTGCGTGCTAACACCTAATGAAAAGCAGACAACTCTTTCTGGGAGAAACTTAACATGGCAATTTTTTTTCTCCAAAGTACCCTCAGCTGACATCTCTTGAGTGGCTGAACAAGTAGTCTTCAATCTCTTGGCTTGGTGTTCTTGGACTATTTTTTTCTTAGATAACCAACCTCTTTTTGTAAGCATTTTGATCTTTCTTTTTAAAAAGAAATCTTTTTAAAATAAGCTTTACACATTCCACACATTTATTTTACATATAAATGTAATAGAAATAGGAAAAGTCTATAGAACCTATTTTAAGAGGACTCTCAGTATGTTTTCATTTTGCCAGAGAAACAGTAAGTTTGTGCTAGTGACTTCTTTTTTTCTCATTGTAGTGTGGAAAAGATACAAGAATTTTCAAATCCTAAATTGCTTTTTGTGAGCAGATGATTATAATACATACTGCTTGGTATGTTAGTATATTTGCTCACTATATAGAAGGTTAGACGCCTGAGGGGGGAGCACTGCATATTTGTGGGGCTAACATGATTAAAGGATTTGTTGTACACTTGGAGAAGAAAATAGGTTATGAATCCAGTGACTAAACAGATTTAAAAATATTCATTCTGTAGTAATCTGAATCTGATTGATGATGTGATCATGACTGTTGATCTGTTTCTTTTCAGGAGGTTTATACAAATTTCTAATTATGCCATTCATATGGAAATACTATGTTTAAGATGACTTAATTTATGTCAGTGTGGATTACCAAAAAATAAACATCTGGGATTATTTCTTTTTCAAAGTTCAGAAGATGCATAATTTTTGAACGTTTCTGACATTAAGTATTTTATAAAAACAGAGTTCAATATTGTGCATTAATTATCTTTAAGATATGCAAACACTCTTTAGTGCTTTTATCAAGTGCTTTGAGTGTATGGAGAAATAAAGGCCTAATCATATAATATTTTTAATTTATTCTCAAGAAATTAAGCAAATAAGTAGTCCAAAAAACAACTTGTGAAGTTAAGAAATGCTAGAAATTTGCATAGAAACATGTTGGTAAATGCAATGACTGGAACAGATTTTGGAAGTTTATATTAGCATAAGGTATGGTAGGAACAGTGCAGGCCTGCCAGTAAACTGTTCCAGGAAATATTATAAATCTTAAATTGTATCTAGAAATTAAATTGAGTCCCCTCTTCTGCACCCAGCAGTGTTTCTTGAGGATTTAATACATGTCTCTAAATTTCTTGATTGCTTTGTCTTTTTCTGTTCAGGCCATGAAGCTTTTGCCCAGTAATTCTCCCTCCTGTGGCTGGTACATTTGTAGAGTGCACACTCTTTATCAGTGTAGCATATAGAACAAACCTTGATCACTGGAGGCCCTAAACATAATTTGTGCTTAAAACATCTTATAATTTCATTTATTATGACTGGTTAGCTCCAAATGGAGACTGGTTGAAAAGCATACTCTTTAATCTCATTGAATTGTATTAATAGGTCCTTGGCAGTTTTCCTTTCTGACTTTGACAAAGTCAGTCTGTGTTTCATCTGTCCCATCTCTCTGTTGTGGAATTTTAAATTTGCTTTAAGGCAGAATACAATGTCATTTATCATGTGAAAAATAACTGCAATATTTGTTGCTTGTAGTTTTCTTTTTAGTGAGCACATATACAACCTTATCTTTTGTACCTAAGTTGATACTGAAGCATCAAAAATTGGACATGATGTGGGATGGGCATTTTGTTTTCTAATTGCCTGTTTGTGGGCTCAGTGCATGAATGAATGACTAGAAGTCTGTGAGATGAGGCTCTGCTGTCACCTGAGCCCTGTCACACACAGGTAGCCCAAAGCCTTGCCTTGTCCTGGTAAAGCATCAGTGAGGCAGATACTGACTTTGCACTAACTGAGGTCTCTGTAATCAATGTTTCTATTACATATGCAAAGTGCTTTACTAAAAAAATCACTTTTGATTTTATTTCTGTCTATACTGTTTGGATTATAGCACATCTTAATAGTGACATTACTCACAATAGGTTTTGGAGAAAAGATGATTAACTTTCTATGTTGACATAGCCAGTCAAGAAGGTTTTGAATCTTATTCATTACAGAGAACATGTTACTTTGAGAACGTGACAGTAATATCTGTCATTATGTTGTGCTATCACTTCTGTATTGCTCATATCTTTAATTTTTGTACAAACTCTAAAGGATATAACCCATTTTTGCTGAGTGGTCTCCCCATTGCTGCTGGCACAACATAGGCATCTATGAATGATAACTGTGTGAGATTTTTATTTGCTTGCTCTCTATCAATTTCCTTCCAGCTTTTGGTGCTTGATTGAATTAGCGTGTCATAGTGATTGGTACTTATTGTGAGTTCACAAATCTGAAAAACATATTATTGTAGATTGTTTTGTTCTTTCTCTGCTGCATCTGTCTGGTTCCTGCTCAAAATGTAGGCGAAATATTTTATTTTTTTTTCTCCACATTGCATTTACATGTTCAGTGGATTAAGGGTTATTTCATGCATATTTCTTCTCTGATGGCATTTTTTACCGTTCATAGAGATAGTAACAACTCTATTAGGTAAAACTTTAAAAGGGGCATGTGATTTTGTTAGTATGTAAAATGAGTTGTAGCTATTGTGCCTAAAGACTTTATGCTATTTAAATACAACAGATTAGAAAAAAAAATTGCTTTTCTTTAAATAAATGGTTCCCACAAGTTATAAGTTTAAACCATTTCTGTATTTTAATGTTATTTAGAAGCTTGCTGATAACATCTAATATCTTTATTGAATTCTGAGAGCTGTGTTATCTTCTCAAAATACTTCATATTAAAAAGTAACTTTGAGAGGTAAGTCTCCATTAGTTCTCATCACTTGACTCTGAGTTTTGACTGGTCTCGAGTACCTTCTGTAAACCAATGACACAGTGTGTCAGGTACAAGAAGCACAGTAGCAGGAAAGAAGTTTTTCACAAGAAAAACTTTTCTCTTCTATAAACAGTTCAGAGAAAATATTATTTTATGCATTTGTAGAGCTTTAGATTTCTGTTTTTTTTGATGACCTAGCATGTCTTACTCCTTAGGTTGATTTGGCTGCCTAATGTTTGGTAGGAGGATATAAAGCAAGGGAGTGAAGACTGCAATTCTCTTCTGGGAAAGAATAAGGAATATAAATAAAACTGATATTTGCAAAATAGGATTTAAAACTCAAAGTAAACCTCCGCTCTATTTATTTTGAAGGATCTAAGGATGGAATTGTTGTCTTGCCATATTCAGTTCAAAGCAAAGCACTGAAGACATTAGATTTGTTTTTCTTGAGTTTTGAATTCAGCTGACATTTTTATGTTTCTTGCAACTAAACATTTCTTGGATTTAATCATTAATTCAAATTTGGTGCTGAAGGTCGTACTTCCTTATGAGTAAATAAAGTAATCGACTCTGGACAAAAATTAAAATGCCATGTTTTCTTTTATAATGAGAGCTGAATATGTCATGTATCTGCAAGAAAAGGAATGGAGCTTTCTGCCCTACACAGCGCATAAGGACTGTGCATCATGAAGTATCAGAAAATAATTTCAAGTAGAGCCTACAGCTTGCAAAGCAAGAGCAAAATTAAAGGTGGTAAGACTTAGTGGGCAGTATTTGTGAAATAAGAGTGATTTTTCCTGCAGCTTTTACTGAGGTATTTATAAGCTTATGAATGCAAATACTGGACATCAAGGGTTCACCGAAGAGAGTAAAACTGTAGATTAATGTATTGAAAGTAGATATAAAATTAGGCTGAAATTTTACCAAATAGATATATTAATAGGGAACAAAGGCACTTCATTGCAGTTACAAGTCATCCAGTGACACTTTGAGTAATCAACTCTAATATTTAGCTAGTCAGTTTTGAATACAGAAGAATACCCTGGCATCTAAATGAGCAAACATGAAAGTGTGCAAACATGAAAGTGAGCTTACAGAAAATCAATGGTCAAAGATGCTGTTAATATACCCTCTCCAAGCAATAAAGGTTTTACTTCTGATGTTTTAAAGTAGCTAATTAATCTGATCAGGCTAAATCTGGACTGTGCCTTGTTTACTGCAGAAAGCTCTTTCTGTTTAGATGGTAGCTATGGGAAGCTCCACACTTCAGTGTTTTCACACCCCCTTAACTTTTTAGCTGGAATACTACGCAGAGAAGAATAAGAAAGGACAGGAATGCTATTTTGACAAGTATAGAAGATGTGGAGCTAAAGTACCTTCAATACCTATTTCTTTCCTGATTTTCCTAATTTTGAAATGGATGACTAACAGTAAACACAGGTAAACTCTTCTAGGTGGTGAATAGGCAGTAAATAGAGTGGCAAAAGCAGCTATTTAAAGATGGGCATGCAGCTGCTTTCCTAGCCTTGTCCATGCTATTAGGAAGTGGCTTTCCTTGGAGGAGAGGATTAAGAATGCATCTTCTCAAAATTAAAACTAGACACAGAATTCTTTCTTACAAGAAGCAAAATCTTGCATTGGGTGCACAACCTCCTCCTCATTGCTCGGAAGTAAAAGCTTTGAGCAAAGATATAATGCTATATATTTTTATTCTATGCCAGATTTCTAGTAAAAACTGTGTCAAAAGCTGCTATTATATTACTGTAATTTGATTAAGGCAATATGATTTTCTCACTACTTAACATATATTAATTTTAAATTTGCCACAGGGATTTTATGAATATCTCTGAGTTACAAAGGAATAAAAAATATGGAGTAAAGAATCTATAAATTTTTCCAAATATGGAATGTAACTAATGTGTTTGACAAAAAATGTGATATACTAGAATTCTAGTCCAAACAAGATGTCATTTATTGTAAAATTGATTACAAACTCATGGGATATTTTCTCATTGACATATTTTCATTATACTGTGTTATTTGCTCTTCTGGACCTGTGATAACAAAATTGCCTTAGGCATCTAATAAGTTTTAGAAGTCAAAGTGAAGTTGTGAAGTTATTCCTGATTTTGCTCATGATATCAAAAGTACTTCTGTAGGTGTGTTTGACAGGAAGGGGAGAAAATACTTAGCATTTTGCTTTCTATTGTCTTTTTCTTCTCTCCTTACAAATAATTTGTGGTCAGCAGGACACAGCAAGGAGTCGCCTTTTCCTCCAGATGGTTGTGACATTTGAGTAAACCTTGGAGGATTAAAGGCAGTCTAGTGAGCACTCACTGTAAACTCCTGATGCAACATGACAGTCCTAATCTGGGTCCTGGGCTGATTAGATGGTAAGAGCACAAAGCAGGGGAAAAACCCAAGTGCAAAACAACCATTTACCCTGATGAACGACACTGAGAAAAGCCCTGTAACCTAAGTTTAGACTGAAGATGCTGTACATGTAAAAACTTAGGCAAGTTAAGTTTTCAAGTATAACTTACTAGCTGTCTATACAATAACTTAGTTGGTGTAAAGCTTTTCTGTGTGTCACTGAATGAGCACAGCTTGATGCAAAAGTTTTTTTCTGTATATTGAAGAGTGTTTGCAAACAATCCAAGTAGTTAAACTATGGTAGAAAATACAGAAATTGATCTGAATGAGATTCTGAAATCTGATTATGCATCATCACCATCTGCTGTAGCAGGATAATAAGAAGGTAGACAAAGATCTATTCTACCTTTATTTGGAAAAATGGAAAAAATTCACTATATTACATTTTTAATGTATATACATATAAGAACTTGTTTGCATAATGGGAAACTTATAATTTCTGTTTAGAAATTATGCTCTTTATTATTATAAATATCTAAGATATAGTTAATTTATTGTTATTATTTTGTTTTTATTAAAATAAGGTAACAGTTGCAAAAATGATTTGATATGTTTCCTGTTCTGAATTTTTAAAAGCAGAATATTGAACTTTCAGAAAATGGTATGGCAACAGGTGTAAGTATTCACCATTGTGCATCTTAATTTATTTATTTTGGCTGAATGAATGTTAAATTACACTGCTTAACCCCTCCTGGTACAAGAACAATGCTTTGAGCCTGGCTTGTATATTTGCCTACTTATCTATAGATTATTTTTACTGCACAGCAGTTGAGTAATTTGTTCCTTTTCCAAGTCTATCAGTCCAGTATTTTATTTTCAAAGGCAAATCTGTTATATCTTCAGTTTTATGATCTCCACCCTCAAAATGTTTGGGTTTTTTTTTTTTTTTCCCCAAGGTATTTTACTGCTGTAGTTAGAGGTATCACAAAAATATCTGCTGAAAATAGGACATGCACTTGATGATTTATTCTTGGAAATGTAATTCTATTGATATTCTAGGAAATAAACTAGGGTGTTTAGTGCTAAATATGTAACTCCTGGCAGTACCAAACATACTGTGAATTTTCAGTTATTTGTTTGGTATTACAAGGTTGTGTGTTTCTGCAAAGCTCAAAAAAACCTTAATTATGGTTGCTTATTTGCTGAAAAGAAAATCAGTTGCACAGAAGCTGTGAGAGTTCAAAGGAAGTCCAGTCAGATTAATTTATTTAATGAAATCTACTACATTATTTCTGTACATACTGAATTTCCTTTACAAACACTTTAATTAAAACATCAAGCTTCTTTTTAAAAAGAAAGAGACAAGCTTTAAGGCATATGCAAATGGATCATAAATGCTAATGTCAGAAAATTGTACAATTTCATTTCTAGTTGCCCTACATAACATGAATCATTTGGATGCAGTGTTCAAAAGAAAATGCTTTTTTAGCAGTTTCATTAAAAACATGGCTGTAAGAAGTAACAGAAAATATATCACCATATTCTTATTTTTTCTACCTATCTTGCAATTTGAAGTCTAAAACCACTGAGTAGCTGTCTAGCATTCAAGTTGTGTCTCTTCAGAACCACCACCAAGTCACTCAGATGTGTGGGCTGGAATTCTTAGATTTTGAGAAAATCCTCTGTAAGCATGAGATAAGAATGTGAAAAAGACCAAGCTTGACCTACCTTAAACTATCCCAGCAAGGATCTAAATTATAGCTTCAAGGGGTTGAGCTGGTTAGGAGTTGTGAGTGACTAGCAATCTCCCAGCACCTTGTTATCTTTGCTGTATGTCAGGACTGTGCCCAGACCAAAACGACAAATGTATTAGAAATATCATTGTACAAAGTTTAGTGCTTTAAGCAAAGGTTCTTAATCCTTTTCCTGTATTCTGCAAAAATCGGAGTTAAAGCAATGCAAAAATTAGTCAGTCTGCCCGGCCCTCTGCTCACCCCATTTCCAGGTTTGTTTTTATTTTATTTCTTATCCTATTTAATGTAGCCTGTATTTATAGCTGCTAGTGGTGTGAATGCAATGGTGTTGCTGCAGGCTTCCCTTTAATGGATCCTTGCCAAAGATAGCCATTGTTCCCATTGCTTGAGGTTGCTGAACTGTGCAAGGTTGCTTGGAAACCCTCTACTGAGTAAAACCTTCCAATCATTTTACTTTACCTCCCAAGTCATACCAGTTGAGTGCTTAGAGATTCAGAGAAGGATCACAGTCAATTTGGTTGCTTTTTGTGACCTTTTTGATGCTAAACCAATGACCTCTTAAATGCAGCATTGTAGCATGCATGACTATCTGGCTAAAAAACAAACACCACGCTAGCCAAGAGGTAATGTCAAACACAAAAGCAGTTACCTGGTGATTCAAAAACTCCTGGGCTAACTAGTTGTTAGGTTCTGCTTTAGGTTAAACCATTGAGAAACACATTACCTTTAAATTGTACTGTGCTGGTTCATCTCACATGCCATGTGATGAATTCTAAACAAACCTGATGCTCGATATGCCCAGGTTTTCCCTAGCACACACTTCCTTTTGTCATGCTGTTTCCTTTGCTCACATTGCAGAAATCAATTGTATTTGATAAGCATTTCTGAATGAATCAGTAATTATTAGCTTGAGCAAGTTGGTGAACAGGATAAATCAAATCCCATGCTTATTTATATAATTTACTTTGGTCCAGAAATAAGTTACCTAAACAATCTTGCTTCTTTGTCTTTTATGTTAAACCAATTACTCTTTTGAGCAGCTAGTATGCTAAATCTTTTCAGCTGGTTTATAAACCATGTTATTTATGTATATGAGAAGTGCTGAGATTGATGCCTTCTTGGTTGTTGATATTTCCTTAATACAAAGAATACAAACAGTCTGCTGTAATATTAGGTGTAACATTAGCTGATATTGTATTTTCTTGCTGGGGAATTGAATATTGCCATCACTGTTCTCCAAGTAGCATAAGCTAAAGATCTGTGGGGAAAAAAAAGTTGTTACATGATAATTTTATCTTCTTTCTATTCTGATAGTTTTCAATTCTCTCTCTGCCCCTACTTTGAGATAATATTTTAAGTATTACATTGCACATTGTCCTGTGTATTGGGATGTCTCAGCTGACTTGGCTCCATGAGATGTTATGAGTAATGTCATGCTGGCACAGACCCCAGGATATTTGGGTTTCCTTGGAGTATATTTGCCCTGTGCCTTTCTCTTTTTCCTGACACCCAGCCTTCTCCATTCCTCTTAGTGCTAAACTTTTACTCATATAACTGACAAATATTTATTTTTATGCATCCCTTATACTTTTATGAACACTGCATGATGCTGTTCATTGAGTTCTGAATTTATAAAAAACTGAATGAATAATACTTGAAGGATTGGCACAAAATTATATGTACTGCCTCTTTTCATCTGCACCCAGTTTTTTTAATTAGTTCACAGAACCAAAGCAATTGTGTCTTTTCCCAAAAGGTTTTAGGCCACATGTAAACTTAAGATAGCAAGTTGAACTGAAATAATAAGAGTTCTCTAGGATATGAAGGAGAGCAGAGGGGCTCTGAGACGTAGTCTAGTTATAAGCACTGTGTAAAGTGAAAGAGATAACTAGATTTAAGGTGTGCATGTTTCTTTCTGTCTTACTTGATAGAATAAGGGTTGTGTGTTTGGGTTCTTAAGCCCCAAGTTTACATAGTCACATGGAAAGTCTAAGCATATTTAAGCCAATAAATGTATGATAGAAACAAAAGCATTTAAAAATGTTAGACTCATTTAAAAAAGATACAACACAGCTAACAGTGTCTCTGTCAGTGTGCTGGAAACTGGCAATTCCTCATTGGTGCAATTCAACAATACATGTGGGGGTCCTTAAGCTGAGCAGATTCAGTCTTGCTACAGAATGAGATTCATGGCTGTTGTACCAAATACTGCTAAGTTCTCAAATCAAAAGCCTGTCTGATGAGAACATCTTTTGTGTCAGTCAGAATCCCAAAGTGATTTTGTTGTCTGGTGCCTGCGATGTTGCCCAGAGCATAGCTCCAGGTTACTGGAATAACCAGCAATTTCTGTAAATGTGTATGGATAAAATGCCACTCTCTGGCTTTTTGGGGTCTTAGTTTTTTGGTTTTTTTTTTTTCCTTCTTTAATTCTGCTAACTTTGAATGTAGATTTTTGTGTTTTCAGTCGATAACTGTAGTAGCAGCATAGTACTTTGTTTTGCTATAGAGAGAGCCACACTTACAAAATCTTTACTCAAATCTTTTAACTGGTCTTTCAGGCACTGTGAAACGGATAGCTTAATCAGTATAGTATAGCAGGCTGGCAATGTAGCAGATTGTGCTCAACTGGAAAGACTAACATTATAAAATTTGGAACCTCTTTGCTCCTTAGTGGTGCCTGTTAGATTCTTAAAATATTATAATTTTCTCTCTGCTTGTTCTGTATATTTATGACATGCAGACATATTTACTTCTGTATCTAAATTAACTTAATATTTTTTTGCTGCTTCAGTTGGACAAGAGTTTCAGTGTTGGATGACACAGTTTCAGTTTTAGCAACCTCGGAAGGATTTTATTACTACTGCTGCAAGAACCCACAGGTGCTAAATGCAGTCTAATGCAGCAAATATTCAACAGTAGATCTAGCCCATGAACCATGATGGAGCAGCTGAGCTAAATGGGCAGAAATCCACTCCATACTGGGAATTAGGGACTTACTCTTGAGGGGAAAAAGAAATCTAGGCATGAAATGCAGACCTGGCAGGACTTACTGGGAATGGGAAGCGGAGCTACAGGCACCACATGGAAGCTCCATTTACTGCTTCTGTGCCTGCTTTGGAGGCTGTGCAGGGAAGAACTGCAGTGACTGTAGTATAGTACAAGGACTGTAATATAATCCTATCAATCCAACAGGATTACTTGCTCAACGGAGCTACAGAGGCTGGACCTTGGAAATAGAAAATTTAGTGGAGAATGATCAAGAAAAAGATGGTCAAGGAGCAGTGTACTGTTCACACTAGTCAAGGGAGATAATGCTGTAATGTAAAACTACATAAAAGAGGTGAAACTAGGAAAGGAAAAATAATTAATAATTATGGATAATTGATGATTTTGGATAAATGACAATGATGATAATTAAGGATTATGTGATTGAACAAGGAAACTGTTGAATAATTCTTGATCTCAAAGCATAGCTAAATACGCCCTTTAAACTCCCCTTTGGAGGGAGTTTAGAGATATTTCTGGAAAATCAGAAATAGCAAACATCTCCAGCATTAAATAATAAAGGAGATAGAGATTATTGTTTTGAAAAACAGTTTAGCATTAGTTTTTTGGTGGTTTTTTTTAAGAGTATTCAGTAGATTTATTTTGTATTAAAGCTACTTCTGTTAAAATGAATTTTTTTTTACAAATATTTGTTGTTTTAATACCATTTTGTGTAAGAGTCTTTGGAAAGCTCCGTGTAAGAATACAGTTTAAATTTTTCTTCCAGTAACTTTTTCTATTTTAATGTTTGTTTTGCGTTTTAGCTTTTCATAGACTTTGATGTGGGCTTTTTTTCCCAGAAAGTAGTTTGTGAGAAGAGTTGAGCTATAAGCCTGATTCTTCACAAAACCACCTTACTTTCAGAGTAAATACACTACAGGAAACTATTGGAAACCATTTGTACTTGGACTTCTGTATATACCCAGCTAAAGTGATATTCCATATCAAAATGGCATATCTCTCCTCCAGAGTCACTGAAAGTATTATAGACTATATACATTAAGTATTTTTGCTTAGAAAAATTCTCTCTTGAGTGAGCAATAACTCAAGGAGGGGGAGAAGAACCCAAAATCTTTAATCAGTCTGGCGTGTTTTTTGGGTTTTTTTTGCCATTCTTGAACTAATTGTCAGGGTCCATCTTTATTCTTTTTAATTACTAAAAGAATATCTGGGAGAACTTGATAGTGTAAGTAGCTCAGACTAAGAGATTCTGTATTGAGGATTTCAGCTCAGAGTCTAGTGATGCCCCAGGTGAGAAGAGGAGGACATTCCTTGTGCATCTGCAAGAGGGGTGTGATGGTGCACTGAGAATAAGGTACACCTGATAGGAATGGTACAGGAGGAGAGGGGATGAGGGCATTTATATATTAGAGTGTAGGAGAACACAATGGAAGAGTATGGAGAGTATGAGAATGACATACTGTCATTCACAAAGAATGACAGGATGGAAAAGAGAAAGGATATTAATGAACTAAGGATTAGAAAAAGGAGGTAATACAGCAAACCTCATGACTGCTGGGGGAAGTACCATTTTGTATTGGGAGCTGAGTCACTTACTGTGATTTCTCAAAAGGAAACTGTAGTTTTGAGTGCCCAGACTCACTCTTTGAACACTGAATATTATTTCTCATCATTACTTTGTATGCATACATGAAAACACATGAGAATAAAAGCAGCACACTCTAAAAATGCAGAAAAATCTCTCTTTTTGCCCTGATTTGTGGCAAATCAGGTGTATTTATGGCAATCACATCCTGTTTGCAGGGTAAAACAGTATTTGAAAGTACTCTTTTTTCAGTTGCAACTTAGTCATTAACCTAAAAATATCTTGGCATTTGGTGATTGTTTTAAGCTATGATCTCATACACCTCTTCTATTTGAAAAACTTCTAGAATTCTCATGGTAATGTGGAGTATATTACATGATTATATATATATATATATATATGTGTGTGTTCCTGAGTTTCCTTAAGAATTTCCTGTCACAAATGTTCTTTAGCTCTCTGGCATTAGGTCTTAAATGACACATAGTCCCTAGATGAATTTACTTTTATTGTCAAGTACAACCTCTGAGTAGTACTGTATGTATTTATACAAGTCAGCTTTGTTTCCTATCATCTATCAAGGAAAGTCCTAACAACCTGCATGGAGGCTTCAATGGCACTTTATTAACACTTGGGGAATTTTCATGTGGTGTGAGCTTCATGGCATCTACAGAGAAGCTCTGAGTCCAGAGGAGTGTGTAAGTAATGCTCTTAGTTTGGAGAAGTACAAGTAGATACAACAAGGTTTAAGTCCTGAACTTCAGCAAGGATTGGAACAAGTATCAGGGTCAGTAGCAGTCTAACATTTTAGTAAATGCCCTTTTGCACTGACTTCTCACAAGGTCTTATTCCATTTATTCCAACAGGGTTACCTAAACATGACAAAGTATCCTATAGAGTAACAACAAAGTAAAATTGTTCAAGAATAAATACAGCAATACTGTGAATAAAAAATCTAGTAATTTTCTTATGCAGCAAGAAAATATGCTCAAAACAAATTCAAGATACATGTGTAAATGAGTAATTTAATATTAAGTGATTTCACTTCCATTTACTAAAAGACCCGAAGTTAATTTCTTTGCCCATTAGAAAGGAAAACCTGCAATATTTTATTCACTGAAAATAGTCTCCTATTGCAGTTACTTCATTTTTTTTCCTTCTTGTACATACATATCCTTGAAAATACTTGATGTTGTTAAGGGAAAGAGAATTTACCTTTTCTTTTCCTTGCTATTGAATTTATTTGTGGACTTGACCTACACTACTGGTTTGAATTCTAAATAGATTCATCTCACATCCTTGCAGGATAGAATGAAATTAGGAGGGACACTATGGGGGAAAAATGACATATGAAAGTATCAAACTATCACAAAAAAAAAAAAAAGTATGGATTTCATTGCAGAAATAATATCTTGTAGGTCATAGACTACTCATTAAAAATTTGAAAGAAAAATGAGTCACTCTGCACCCAAAAGCATACAGATTCTAAATTGTTGTAAGAGAAGAGGAGTTTTAAGGAAGGCAGTAATAACTGCATAGTTAGGAATTAAGTTCCATTAATGCTCTGTTTTTAAAATACAACTGCAGTTAAAGATTCATTGTGTGCCAAATTAAAAGGTTCATTTTTAACTGGAGTAGTAGATGTTGAAGGCCAGATCAAAGAACTGTCATTAAGTATAACTGTATTCAGAGACTAGAATTTTATGAAGTGATTCCTGCATTAAACTGTATTTTGTACTTAAATGAGATAAAGCAGTAGAAACAGCCAAGATAAGAGTTTTCAATTAGCCTCCTTGTCTTTTTGTCCAAACGAAGAGAAAAGCCAGTGTGTGCTTTTAGGGCTGAAAAGTGGTAGTTAAATGGGCACCACCCCTTTAAACTGTTTCTGCTCTCTAAGCCTCCATTGTCTGAAACAGTGGGAAGCAAAATTCTCAGTAATCAAAAGATGTAAGGGGGAAAAAATCTGCATTAATATAGATTCCAAATAGCAGTGAATAAAAACCAAGCCACAGATTTTGCTCTTGGACATGGCCTCATTAGCTGGAGCCTGTTTGAATTTTTTAATGTCATACTCCTGTTTTCATTGTAAAATTTGGTACAGTGAGGAAGCTTTCTGATGGAGAGTATTGCAAGTACAACACATTTGTTGGGAAAAATGTGTTTAAATGCATATGAATATAAAACAACTAGAAATATGGTTTTTATGAACAGTAAAATGAAGTGAAATTTTGTGGATAGCTGTTGCTCAGGTGTCATATACAATTTTGAAAGGTCCTGCTCAAAAATAAAAGGAAATCTTTGGGATTAAGTTTTTTTTATTAAGTGAGAGAGAAATATTAGAGAACTATTAGCTGCACAGACTAAACAACGACAAGGCTATAAAACTGAATCCAATATGTGTGGTAATTTTTTTATAATGTAAAACACTTGCATAGTGTATAGCATACTCTGTAGATTTAAAAAATGGAAGGAATATTTATTCTACCAGTTTGTACAGAAAAAATGAGAAAAGAATTTGGGTTATATATTTATCATCATTGCTTTAGATTTTACACTAGCAAAGAATGTAAATTTGGAAGAATTTGTATCTGCTTTTCTTAATTTTGTTCTGTTTTTCTCTCGAGTTTTAGTTGTGTCCCAAAGTGATGAATAAAACTGGGGCCACCTGTTTTCCATTGGGCCTTTTTTAGTTTCTATAACATTGTTATACAGCATGCAAGTATTCTTATCAGTTATTTGGAAAGCTGTTGTGAGTTAATAAATATTAAATAATTGAAATTAAAAATCATGTTTGTTTCTAGGTGGCAAAGAAAGCCCTACAAAAATGGCTGTTTTATGATGGAAAACAATGATTTTTTGAAGAAACTTGTTCAGTGTCACACAAAAGATGCAGGGTGCTTTAAAAATTAAGTTAAACTATGTTGTTTTACTGACCTGATTATTTTGCTTTTATATTGCCAAGGCTATAATGTGAAGCTTCTCAGCCTCCATAGCTTACCAAAGGCGTATTCCATAGAATGCCATGGCCAGAATAAAAACTGGGGGAGTTACCAGGAAGGGAGCCAATCACTGCTTGGGGTCAGGCTGGGCATCAGTCCGTGGGTGGTGAGCAGTTGCAGTGTGCAGCAGTTATTTTGCTTCAGTTTCATTCCTCCTTCTGTCCACTTTCCATTACGTTTACTAACATTGCTGTTATTATTGGTAGGATAGTTGACTTTGTTTCGATTATTGAGCTGTTCTTGCCTCAACCCCTGGGTTTTCCTTTCCAGTTCTCCCCATGATGGAGGGCTGAGGGGAGTGAAGGAGCAGCTCTGTGGTACTCACTTGCCAGCTGGGGTTAAACCTCAGCACTCGTGGTTTTGGATGATGTTGGGTAAAAAAAGCTGGCTGTTTGTGAATGCTGTTGCAATGCACAGTTAACACTCAAAGGATTCCTGGAATGTCATGGGGCAGTTTGTGTTTCCTGGCTATGTGAGCTTGTCAAGTCAGTGCAGGAAAAGGCTTTCCTTGGCACTCTGCAGGATGGGCTGTAGGCTTCACTTGCCCAACATAGTGAGGAAATAGCTCTCTCATCCCCCAAAGTGTCCATGGAAAAGGCAGTCTACTACAAAATCACACAAGAAAAGGAAGGCCTTGGTCTGCTTCCCGTAAATTACCTATGAAGAATTCATATAGGATCACATTTTATTGAAAAGTTAGGGATATATAAATAAACATTGTTGAAAAGGTATTTTGTTAGTCTGAAACACAAACCTTTCTCTTGAGGAAAAAAAAAAGGAGGAAGAGTCATCTGCATGTAATGTTTATGTGAGGAATATTAAGTCAACTGCATAAATGTCATTTGCTACACTTTTTTTTTGCAGCGTAGTGCGATACCCTGGACATAATTTTGGAATTAAAGAAAGAAGCTTGAGGAGTTAGGTAGTGTTACTCTTTCACAAACACGGAGGGAGGGAGGTGAGGAAGAAGCAAAGGTAGAAAAAAAGATAAATCGTGGGTTGAGAGAGAATATTTTTATATTTTTCCTAAGTTTAGGAGTAGCATTGCTTCCAAAATGTTGTTACTATGGTCATAAAGGATTGATCATCTTATCAAGAACTTTGAAGTGCATCAGTGGTGGGCTATGAAAATTTAGAGAGATTTCACTGAAAATCTAATGTAGCCATCAAGAACACTCCAATCTTATTTTAAAATGAAGCTAGGTTTAGTTTAAGATAATGCTTTTTAAAATCAAACTTTACCTTATGGGTATTTTGGCAGTTTTGGTTCCCATCAGTTACTGTTTCTTGAAGGATCATGTGCTCTGTAGTGCTGTAGAATCACAGAATTTGGGCTCAAAAGGACCTCTTAGGATCATCTGGTTCCAATGCCCCTGACATGGGCGAGGACCCTTTCCATTAGATCAAGTTGCTCAAAGCCCCATCCACCCTGACCTTGAGCACCTGTATGGTGGAGTATGCATAACTTCTCTGGCCAACTTGTTGCACTGTCTCACAACCCTCATTAAAAACAAATTTCTTATATCAGTCTAAATCTACCCTTTTTCCATTTGAAGCCATTACCTATTGTCCTGTCACTACAGGCCTTGGTGAAAAGTTTCATTCCACCTTTCTTACAAGCTTCCTTTTGATTAATGTTTGCATCAGATAAGATATGGGATGTTGTGGCGGTTGCAGATCAGCTAAAAGGAAGTGCTGAGTGCAGCAGCTTCACCCAGTTTTGTATTCACAAATCTCTGTTCATGGTTCCCTTTTCAGTCCATGAGTAATGGCAAGTGGATTGTTGCAGGGAAGGATTTGGCCTCAGCACAGCATGTTGCAATAGGTCATTTTATTCTGTTTTGTCCATCATTATTCAGTTTGGTTTTCTTTCACATATATTTTTGCATTTTCCGATCATAATTAAAAATTCCCCAAAATCCGATGATAATCTTTGGACTCCATACTAATTCTTATTTGGATGGTAAATTACATTTTTAAAATAGCATCTTTAGCTGATGTTAAAACTGAAAGATTAGTTTTCATTGATATTTATGATCACACCCTATTTTGCTGAATGTTTTATTGAAGGGTGTTTTTTTTTTTGTTTCCTTAAAGCATAGAGATGTACATCTATGTATATCCAGTGATGACAAATTTACTGTCACCACAATTTTTCTCCCATCTATTTTACAAAGGGGTTTTTACAGAAATAGCTGGGGTAAGAGTTAAAGGGTGAGATGCAGGTGCCTGTGTCATGCTGTATTTAGACAATAACACATCTTCATCCTTTTTTTTTTGGCAATTTTCTATTTATTTGTACAGAAAGTTTTGCATTACAGGGGATGTTGTATCTCCTGTGAAGTTAATGAGGGAAGTATCACTGATACTTATATGAGCTGGAGATGAATTTAAGCAAAAAAATATATAGGAACTGCCTCCCTCTACTCTTGAAATCTTTCAAGGTTTTGTATTTTTATATTTAAGTAATTGTAGGTTGTTTTTCTTTTCATATAGGTTAAAATAGCAACCACGTCTTCAGAGATTTCTGGGGCACTTTTAAAATTTTCTGTCTCTTAAGATTTGACTGCTGCTAAAACAGCTGTGAAAACTGGTTGCATTAAGACATAAATTTGCTTACTAGTTGTAAATTATATCAGTAAATAATATCTATGAGCCTAAATGTTTTTAACATATTAGAATTCAGTAGGATTAGTGCAATGAGAATTTGAATATTTAAGGAATTTCTGTATCTGCAGGTTATAAACAACAACCTCTGGTCATTATGCCCTCTATATTTATATCCTTTCATTTACCCTTGAAAGTATATACAAAACTTCCCTTTAGCCCATCTAAGTGATAGGTAACACCTGATAAAAAGGTTGTGCTTCAGTGTTTTTGTTTTTACGTCTCTGCTGTATTTGAATATTATTCTCGTGGTTTCTGCTTGTGTATGGCCCAGAACAGATCTGGGAGCTGATAAAGTTAGTGGTCCTGAAGTGTGACTGCACTAAGTCCCATTGATGTCAAAGTCCTATTGAAATTGAATAAAAATTTCCTTAACTAAGTGTTGTTGTACATTGCTACTGAGTTTAATTGCTGGACTGGAAAGACAATCTCCTGTGAAGCCTAAGGAGCAGGGCTGTTCCCTGCAACAAAGACATCTGAATTAGAGCTATTCATCCAAGGTCCCTTTAAATCAATTGATAGAAAAAGGAGTCAAAGGTATACATGAATAATAGGTATAATTTCTTTGATGCTGATAAAATCTGAAATTGCTTTGATCATTTGCATCCCGTAAATTTTTGTTGCTCTCTGACTATAAAAGAAGCATAGATTAGTCCTCTGTAGAAGTGCACATATTCAATGGAAACTCAGCAAGCTACCTGTGCTGTTCCCTTGTTTTGGTAACTAAATATTATCTTGAACTCAGTGGTTGTATTTCCCTCTATAAATATTTTTGTTAGTTTTGGTGGGTTTTTTTTGAGGTGTTTCTGTTTTGTTTTGTTGGGGTTTTTTTTGTTTGTTTTTTTTTTTTTTTTTTTTGGCTGGTTGTTGGGGTTTTTTGTTTGGTTGGTTGGTTTATTTGGTTTTTTTTCTGATCTAAAGTGCAAGTCTTCAGTTTTTTTTAGTTTTAGTGTAAACTAGATCTTTTAAAAAACTTTTGCTTCCTGAAGAGAATAAAAGCAGTTTTAGAAAAAGAAGGTTTACAGATTAATTTGTATTGATTGCAGAAAATTGATTGCAGAGTCCACCTAAGACGAGTAAAAAAGGGATGATATATAGTTGTTGATGTCATGGTTAAAATACCATCTAGTATAGCAAACACAAAGAGTTCACTGGAGCATTCAGGTATAAAGAGCCAGTCTGAATGGCTGTTGGAGGACTGAGTACTGCTGCCTCTGGGATATTTAATACATGCCTTGCATTTTCTCATTTCAGCAGTTCATATGAGCTATATCTAACCCTCAGGGTTTAAAGAGGGGAGGTTCATTCTAACTATCAAGTTTGAAGATTAACAGTCTTTTGAATTAGTGGACATCCTGAATGCCTTTGCCCTTTATATGAGGTGTTTTTATTGCTCCATAGTTAAAAGTTCCACTTGGTTGCATAAGTGATTAATTTACTTAATCAGCTCTTAGTTCTCTGCTCTGTACATTGTGCCAACAAAATCCAGTTTTCTCTAACCCTTGTGTTCCATTTCATGGCCATTGTATGTTGATTTTTCTTACTGACATTTTCAAAACTTTGATTTTTTTCTGTTTATTTGTTGTTTTGGGTTTTTTTTTGTCTTCTAAATTTTCATTAAGGGGTTCGTACCTGTTAACTAACAAACCCCTTTACCAGCAAATCAGGATCATGGAAAGAATATGGAAGGCTTGGGGCTTTTTAATAAAGGCACTTAAACTACTTATTAACTTCTTTTATTCTGATGAAGAGTGAACAGGAGAAATAGCAAGAGCCTGATACCTGAAACTTTTCTGCTATTAATTTGTGGTTCTTTGTCCTATATTTATCTCAAAGTCAATTAAGTTAATTTATTTAATGATATTTCAAGGAATGCTTAATTGTTTGAGGGTTGTCTGATCTTCATTTCGGTGTGGATTTGGCAGCCTTACAAAACAATATAACAATGTGATGAAATGTTTGGCAGAAGAGATAAGGTCTACCCCAAAAATATAATTCAAGGCTAAAAGCAATTTTTTTTAATCTGGAAACTCTTTCAACATAGGGGAAAAAACCCAGATCATTAGATTGCATGAATTGACATATCCAGCAAAATCTATGAGGTGAAGGTAAGCCTTCCTATAGGACTTTGTTTCCCTGTAGGATTTTGTTGCCTGACCCTGAGGGAAAAAATCCCAACACATTTTCTCCAGTGAAAATCAAGATTTGCAATGCTCATAGAGCAATATTAGTTAAATTTTTTGAAACACAGTCCTTCCACCAAGCCTTTATGTTATCTGCAAACACTATTGACAAAACATTCTCAAATTTAATAATCTGCAAAATGCCTGAGATCACCAAGAGGCCTCTTCAGCATCACAGTAACACGAGATGCAATTTTTTTCCTGCTTTATGCTTTATTTTAGCTCTTCTCTGATCATCTACTCAGATCTTAAATACATTGTTTATGTATTTATAAATGCCGTGGAGAACTGGGAGACACCCGTAAATTCCTTTATGGGTGTGCAAGGGAGGTCTGACAAAGAAATGAAAAAAAGAAGTATGGCCATTTTTTCTACAGTATTTCTCCATTACATGGGTCACTCTGACTTCTTTCAAAACCCGTGATGTCGGTATTGCAGGAAAGAGGACAGAAGGGAAATAGAAATGCTTAACCAAATGACCTTGCAGGTGTATAATTTTAGATGGATTTTTTATCTTTTCTCCTGAAGGCATTCACATGTGCTGCCTAAACAGATATATCTCTCATTGATGAAGGTTCTTAAAACTTGTAGTAACTTCTCTTCTCTATAAAAATGATACTTCTTTTTGTTCAGGAAAGCAATCTCATTTTGGTCTCTAAAAAGAGTTCCTTTATATCCAGTCATTCATGTGTCAACCAGTAGCATTTTACTCATGGTCTATCTATAGCATTTCAGTTAGCAAATTGGAAACTTGATTCAAATGCATACTTCTAAATAGAATTATGGAATATTTCAATATGACTGTTATTTCCAACTCCAAATTCAGATATCTTACAGTTATTAAATTTTTAAAGCACTGAATACTTGCTGCTGAAAGAAGAATTTGATGGCACTATGAAAAAAAGCGATTGAGCTGCTTATATTTAGGCACCTATAAATATGCTGATGGACATGCATAAAAAAAATATTTCACTGCTGTAAGCTTAACTTCCATATTAATAAAGGTAAAAGGTTGAGACTTGTGTGTACCTTTTAAATTTTAAATCAGAAATAGTCAATATAATCATAGTTAAGACAAGATGAAACATTTCTAATGTATAGTAATACATATTAACAAAAAAGAGATTGTAATTATTAGATGCTTTTGCACATTTACAGGAAGTGATTTTTTGCTGGCATTTTATAGCATTTTTCTGCCATTTTTCTGGCATTTTACTAGTTTCATCTTATTTCTTATGTCCACCTTGTATGGTTTTATTCATTGCATGCACATGCTCAACACCACTCAGAATCAAATAGTATGGATGCAAGAATTTATGTTTGCCAAAATCCGCATTCTGGCTGGCTGTGAATATACTACAGAGGCATTTATACGATGGCTTATGCCCCACTCCTGGTCAGTCCATGTGAAAATGACACAGATTGCCAAATGTATGATTTTTTCTGTGGATGTTCCATTTTTCAGGGTCATCAGCTTGTAGGAAGAACAATTACTCTTGAAAAATCAAAAACATGACTGCTTTTTCCATTGCACTTTTTGCTTTACAAAGCAGGTAGGCAAAGCTTCTACACATGCTGTCGTGTCATCCTGTCTCTGAAAGTGCATAGAAGGCAGAATCCCATGCCTCTGCTGCCTGGTTGTGGTCTCCAAGTGTTGCAGTGTGTTGCGATATCCGGTCTTAGACTCCCCCGTTCCCCAGGTGTACTGACCTTCCCTCCCCCTTGTCCCCTTGCTAGGACGCTGTCAGTCAATCCTAACATTCCAGCAAGGCTGTTGTGTGCTTAGCAGAAGTTCAAAAAATGCCCCTCACCCTGGGCATCATTGGGTTAGCCGAGTGTCATTATCCCCTGAGATCCCACCTCCTCCCACCGGGTTGGTGGCTCACCTGTTGTTCCTTCCCCCCATCCCTGGGCCTAAAACGACCAGCCCAGCGTGTGCTTGGCGTTCTGTTGGAGCTGTTACTACGATTCAGATGTCCGTGCCCTGGGAGTAAAGTCCTGGATTTTAACCCTGCATCAGAAACTGTCTCTTTTCTCTTCACCTCGCCTAAGGACCTTCACCAGAGGTAAAACTGAGCTTCCCACAAGCCTGGGCTTGGTTTCTAGTGCCTACTGTGATTCCCAGCCAGACAGAGGTATCCCTGTGGTGGTTGCCACAGCTGCTGCCTCCAGCCAAGAAGTTAAGGCCCAGAACAGCCCAGGCATGTTCCACCTAGAAATATTGGGATCCTATTCCAATATCCAATAATAAAGTTTAAGTAAAAATTACATCTAAGTTGCTGTTGGCAATGATGAAACCTTTTGTACGTTAGTACAACAGTGATCTCCTAATTTGAATAGAGATCTTGGAAGTATCTTTTAATTTACATTTCAAAAAAATTTTTAAAAATGCTATGTCTAGTGAAGCCATATTTATCTTTGGTTTTGCCTCCAGCTTTCAAGTGGAGATTTGAAAAAACCATTTCCACTTGGATTAAATAAATATAGAAATAAAAAAAAATTGTAGAGTATGCTCTATTCCTTTTCTCTGTAGACTGAGCATTTGAACTCAGCTACCATTGTTATGATAGCTGTGTCCCTCATCTGATTTCTAAAGGTCAGTCTGTGTTATCTTTATCTCTGTAGAGATTTCCTAGGAAGGATCACAACATGGTTCAATGATCACAGTGGGGTTTTTCCTTCTACAATTTGTAATATTAAAAAATACCAGAAGATTACTGTATAGACTTTATCTATGTCCCTTAGTATGTACAAAGAATAGCACGATTGTAGCTGTGCATTGATGTGCAGTGATATGAAACATGAGCAGGATTTGAAAAGGTAGCACTGCCACAAGGAATCTATGAAAAAAAGCTATGCATATGCATCAGATATAGTATTCTGGTAATGTCCTGTGGCACTAGTTTTGGTCTCTGAATACAATAGTTAATTAACAAATAACTGTGAAAAACTCCGTTAATAATTTCATTTTGTTTGTTCATTGTACTGGGACCTCAAATCACTGAAATACAGTTTGTTAAATCCGTACTTGAGTGCTGATTACATTTAAGTACTGGATATTTCCATTGTACCTCCTCAGGAGTTTAGATCTTTAAATGACAAAAACTGGTAATGATTGTTTACATGTATGGCCAAAACCAGAGAAGTAAGTACTGTGATTTTTTCTAATTCACCCATCTTGTGTAGGTGCTGCATGTATTGAAAGCTTAACTCTGGAGAAATTACATTGAAGTATACATAGACTGCAATGTCTTGATTTTGTGTTTATTTTAAAAATTGGGTTCTCCTTTAATAATTTCTGATAGATGTTTAAATCCTGTGGAATATTTTTAATATGTAAGACTTCAAATTTTTTATAAGTTCACAAGGAGATTATCATTATATGCTACAGAAAATTTATTGATCTTTTAAAGACTACTGAAAAACAGTACAGGTTGAGCAAAATATATATTTACACAGACACTGTTCCTGAAAAATGCATTACAGTAAAGGGCTTCAGGGACTGCTGGACACCAGCTTTTTTGCTTCAAGCAAAGCAGCTGAGTTCTGATTTGGGTCAATGGTGACAGAAACTCCAACAGAGATCCCACCCTGAGCCTATTAAAATCGATGTTGCTGTGTCACAATTTAATTGGAGTAAGGATGAGGCCTCTGATGCAGCACTCCCGTGGCTGTGTGCTGTTAGGTTCTGACAGCTCATTATGACCTTCCTCTTTTCAACTCTGCAAGTACAAAACAAACTAAGGTCACTACAGTATGTGTTAGCAAATCTAACATTTTTGAAGTCTGTTATTTTACTTCAGTGTAAATGAAGTAGATGTTGGTTAGATGTTAGATGATTATAGATGTTAGATATTTTTGATGATTATAACCACCCTTCTGTATTTCTGTAATCCGAGTAGCTTTATGAGCTTCTGTGTCATTTCACAGATCTGTTTTGTGTGAATGTTCCAGGAGTTATTTTCTGACCTTTCCATTTTTGAGAGGAGGACAGTAGCAGCACTGTGGTTTGTGTGCACTTTGTTAGTGCCTAGGTAGTAGGCAGAGGTTGGAGCTGGGAACAACTCTGATCAGAATAATGGGATGTGCAAGAGAGAAAGTTAAAGAGTTGCTGTGCATTTAAACTTCTTTTGCAGCTCTTAAGAGTTGCTGTGCACTTTGTTAAGAGGCAGGCTTAGAGGATAGCCTGCCTAGATTGGGAGTAAGACTTGTTGATTATTCCTGCAGCAGAACAGACCAGATTATAGTGCACTATAGTGCACAGATTATAACACTATTCATATGGTGGATTATTTTTAACAGCTGTATTTGTTCAGTACCTATCTGATGCAGAGCACTGAGTGCTTAGAGAGAGCTTGCCACTGCATCTCAGCTGGATACCAAAAATTATATTTTATGGATTTGTGTTCTACTCTGCTGGGAACTCTGTTAAGAGGATGTGTTTTGGATTTCCTTTTCCACTTTATTTTTTCCTTTCTTGTTATTGGCATGGTTTTTAAATTGCTGTGTGCCCTCTGTTCTCTCCTTTAGAGAAGATGCTGTGCTGTCTTTTTTACTTCTTTATTGATTATTCCATAAAGCCTCTCCCATGAGTATACTGACTTAAATCCAGACAGTCAGGGGCTGACAATAATGTGGTATTTTGTTCTAGCTTATTGATGTTAACAGCTCAAACATACATTTTAGGTACTCATGCTAAAAAAAAAACAAAATCTCTTACAAGTTCTGGCAGTAAGGCATAAGCAGGGTAAGAGCTGTATCAAGTTAGGTACTCATGGGAGAATTAGGTCCAGCTAGTATTACCTAAATAATGTGGTTTACACTTGATTTCAGAAAGGAAAGGCTGTAAGTCTGTGTGGTCCTGAAGCACAGGGATGACGTTGTTCTAATGCATGGTTTTGTGAATTGCATTTCAGTGGATAATGCTGTGAGCCCAGGGTGCATTAGCACATCATTGCTGTTGATCCCATGTTCATATGATTTACTGCCATGTACTTCTGTGGCCACGTTTGTTCTAGTTCATTCTTGCTAGGGATATAATTTCCCATGGTGGTAGATCCAAAATAAAGGCATTTTTCTTCTAAATGGTGCAGTTCTGCTTGCTTCTTGAGTCTGTGGCTGAGTTCCTGATACAGAGAAAGTGGCACACACTGAGCTGGACCCACAGACAATCCAAAAGGAGACATGATTAGTTTTTCTATAGATCAGCAGTCTGATGGGACCACCTGTTTGTTACACCTGATGCACATTTGAGGTACATTTGTGGATGGACACTGTAGGGAATAGTCCACCATGAGATGGATTAAGCATGGCATGAAAATTTGCTCTCTGTAATTAAATGAAAGTTGCCAACAGTTAAACCCCAGTGTAACACTGTCTATCTTTATTAGTAGTCTGTAGACATGCAGACATTTGTGCATCCTCATGTCTGTTTCTTCTGTTTTGTGTTACTGATGTAAAACCTGAACTGATGTTGACTGTGCATAGCTATATATATAGATCACATATCTTATATTTCAAATCACCTAGGTAAAAATAAAGCTTCCGCACTGATAGTTGAAAAAATTGCATAGCTGTGAAATCTATCTAGTGAAGGGAGATGAAATAAGCATGACTTTTATTTTTCTTTTTTTTTTAATATTCTACTATATAAATAAGAAATATATCTTAGGACCTTTTTGCTCTCTGGAAAGAAGTTAATATAATCCAGAATTTTTTTGCATACTCTTATTTTTACCGTTGATGTATGTGCATTTTTACAGTCTTTTGTGGCTTAATAGTGAAACATAAATATTGAAAGATTGGTTGTCAACAGCTTGTTTTTTATACTGAGAATTCTTAATGAGTGCATGGTTCATTCTTTAGAATACCTAAAGAGCAAGGTAAAGAATAATAAGGAGATGATCCTGAACCACTTCTAAATGGCTGTGAATTGTATGTTGATTCATGTTGCATATTAATAGGTACTTGGGAAAGCAGGATACATAATGTTCACCTCTTTTCACCTCTCTTTTTATAGTGTCTTTCATGTATGTACATATGTGCTGCCCTTTTAGATATTTATTTAAAATTTTTGGGTTGGTTTCAGAGCACTTGTTACACAGTATGCTGCAATATTTCAACTGAATCATTCCTAGAATCACAGAATATCCTGAGTTTAAAGGGACCCAAAGGCATCACAGAATCATAGAATGGCCTGGGTTGGAAAAGACCTTAAAGATCATCTAGATGCATCCACCCTGCTGTGGGCAGGGAGACCTTTCACTAAACCTGGCTGCTGAGAGCTCTATCCAGCCCAGGATGGAATAGCTCCAGGGAGGGATCATCCACAACTTCCCTGGGCAAGCAGTTTCAGTGCCTCACCACCCTCGCACTGAAGACTCTCTTTCATCAGAGTCCAACTCCTGGCCCTACATGGGGCACTCCAAGAATTGCACGATGTGCCTGAGAGTGTTGTTCAAACACTTGTTGAGCTCTGTCAGGTTTAGTGCTGTGACCACTGCCCTGGGGACCCTGTTCCACCCAGCCCAACCACCCTCTGGGGGAAGAACCATTTCCAAATATTCAACCTGAACCTCCCCTGGCACAGCTTCAGGCCATTCCCTCGGGTCCTGTCAGTGGCCACGACAGAGAGCAGTGCCTGCCCCTCCTCTTCCCCTGACGAGGACGTTTTGACTGAAATGAGGTCTCCCTTCAATCTCCTCTTCTCCAGGCTGAACAGAGTAAGTGACCTCAGCAGCTCCTTGCACAGCTTCCCCTTGAGAGCCTTCACTGTCCTCATGGCCTCCTTTGGATGCTCTTTAATAGCTTTATATCCCTCTTTTATTGTGGCAGCCACCTGCATGCAGCGCTGAGGGTGAGCAGAGAGCACAGCAGGACAATCACCTCCTTCAAGTGGCTGGTGATTCTTTGTGTAAGCACTCAGCAGGATTGGTGCTAAGCTAGGGGAAACTGTAAGGTGGACTGACCGTGGACTGCTTCTGTCCCACTCTAAATAGAATTTAACCACTGAAATTTCTAACTAAATCCTACTTGAGATTTTTCTTTTTTGCTAGGCTAATATACTTTTATACTTTAAGATACTTAGTTGTCCAGTCTTGTCTTGCACACAATTTTCAATTTTTTATTCTGCCTACACTTCCTTATAGGCCTGTCTAGTACCTTCTGCTATCCATAGTTAGATTTTTCTTTCTTAAGAATTGCATCAGTCATGGTTTCTATCAGACTTTCCCATATTAGTGTTGCATGCTGCATTGTAAGCAGCAGTGGTGGCACACAGATAAGAGCACTGGGAGGAGGCTTAACAATGGTTGTTTTTTGGTTCCAATTACTCATCATGGTTCTGGAGCACACCCTCATAGACCTGAAACTATTATCTATTGAGAAATTATTACTCTTACACTAAATAGAGGCATTTAAACTGCCTTTTGCAGCTCTTAAGAGCTGACTTTAGGCAGAAAGACATGTTGATAATAGAGAGTGGATTTCTCTGTGTTTGAAGTAATTTCCCTAAGTCAGCCACATATGCCTGCACTAACTTTCAGCCAGATGCATGCAGATTTTGTCACTAGTGCGAAAAGACAATGTAACTTACAATGGTGGAAAAAATTTACTCGGAGAGAAGTATGAACTTTGGCAAGAGGTAGAGCTCATAGAGATGATTGCCTCAAAAAGCCCACATGGCTGGCAGGTGAATGGGATCAAGCAGTGTTATTTGCAGTTATAGATGAAAGGCTTTATTCTCTAGTGTGTGGTTTTTGTCTTTCTCACCTGAGAATACTTAATAGTAATAGTTCAAACCAGTTATGAAATGAAGTATACAATTTAATTCTTACAAGTTTTCATATTGCCAAAACTGATGCATTGACTCTGCCCACTTTACCACATATATCTGTATGTTATACACTTGATAAAATTTTACACGTATTAAAATGCAGAGTAGTAGTTATTAAAAAAATATGTTTATTAGTAGAAACTTTATACTATTCTTTATACAAAAGAATATAAGCATGAAAGTAGAGAGGGGGGAAGGGGTCTTATTTATAGAGGTTTGGATACTGAGTACTTTTCTGTCGGCTTTTAGAGCAATAAAGTGCTGTCTTCTAGCACCTCAAATATCTGTAGCTTTGGAAGTGAAGAAGCATTTTTTAATTGTCCAACTTTAGATGAGGTAATAATTTAAAAAAATTACTTGAATTAAGTCAAATGCAGGATTTTTTTATTAACTGATGGAATTGCAAAGACAGAGTTGGTACAGAGCAATACATGGGTGTAGCAGTAAATTTTGATCCCAGATGCTTAGCCTTATCTGTCAGTTGTCAAAATTTCAAGAGCAAACACAGGTATTGTAGTGCAGCTTTAATGAGAGCCATTGTCGAAGCAATTCAAGGACCTGAATTTACCTTTTCTGGAAAAAGACTTTCCAGGAATTTGCCTGGTCTAGTTGCTGCTATTTGTAGAGGTGCTGTATTCAATCCCACATTATTCAATCAATTCAGTATTACAGAATTTATGCAATATCTGCAGAGAGTGAGCAGCAAGAAGCTTTTCACAACATGCACTCCCCTCGATGTGGCATCATGGAGCTCTCCTTCATCCCCATTCCTGTTCAGACTGAAGTCAAGGAGTTAGAAATTTGTTGTCTGAGAATTGATTGTTGTCTGTGACTAGATTCTAGAACCAATTAAAAGTAGATTGTAATAATTACTTTCTGTAACATGATCAGTATCCAGTGATAAATCTGAATGGCCAAGGTTTCCTTTAATATTTCACAGCTCTCATTTTTAATAGCTGTATATACATTTGTTGGAAGCTCAGGGAACTACAAGAGCTCAAGAAGAGAATACTAGATTACTTGATATTTTCCTTTTAATAATTTAAAGAAAGATACACTTTATATACATAGACATATATACACACACACATATATATATATATATGAAATCTGGTGGGAGTTACCTGGAAGAGGTGCTGATCTGGGTTTGGGAAAGGGGGGTCTGGCACTGGTCAGTGGGTGGTGAGCAATTGCATTGTGCATAAATTTTTTTTTCCCTTTTAACTATCATTAATGTTATTATTTACCATTATGATTGTATCTGGCTTTATTTTGAATTATTAAACTGTTCTTATCTCAACATACAAGTTTTACTTTTATTCTCCTCCCCATTTATCTGGGCCAGGAAGAGAGGGAGGGTTGAGTGAGCAGCTGCATGGTGCTTAACTTCCAGCTGGGCCTAAACCATGGCAATATTTGACCTAGTCAAATCTCCCATGGCATGGAAGTAGAAACCTGAGAGATTTAATCTGTTTTCTAAACCAAACTTTACATCTCTTTTGAAAAAAAAAAAAAAAAAAAACCACATTATTATTAAACCATTAGAAGTGAAAAGATTGTTTTTCAAACCATTCTAATGAAGTTGGTTAATGGTTGCTTGGAAAGCCTCTGTTGGTGAGACACTGCAATGTATATAGCTGTAGGAAAGCACTACATCATTTCATTTTCAATGTCACAAGGTTTGGACTGCAACTATGGAAATACACATACATATGCACACAAATATAGAAACAGACTGATCACACAGCAAGAATATTAGGATGCATGCCACACATTCTTTGATAACTGCTGGCACAGGGCTTCAGCACAAGAATTTGAGTTTCTAAAACCACCTGGTTGGTTGAGTTGAAAACCTTTTGAAAAATACATCAAAAAGTTCCTATGGCACTGCAGGGGATACTTATGCACAGAATAAAAGAACCAGTGTAGTGTTCTGTTCAGAAATTCTTAACCCACAAACATTTCTGATTTCTAAAAGTATTTTGACTATTCTTTCTTAAAATACTAATTAGTACTTAGCATTTTGCTCTAATTCTTTTAAAGTAAAATCAAAGTCAAAAACTTAGATTTCTTTCCTTTTACTTCTGCATCTTTAAAAATAGCTTGTAAAAAGTTTTGGATAACTGTACCAGTTCCTTTCCTGAAAAGAGTGTGGGTGCCTCTGAAATGTAGTAATCTTCTGTATTCTTTTAATAGAATTCTGATTATATTCTGGGGTAAATGAAAATGCAAGTGTGTATATGAAATCCAAGGAAAAGGGAGGTTTTTCCAGTTCCATGTGAATAAGATATGGTATGTTCTATAAAGCTATCTGAATATTGCATGGCACTAAATTAGATGGGTTCTATCATTGACTGCAGTAGACTGAATAAATCCAGTTGGAGGTGGGTGTGAGGAAGACCTATGAATTTTTCCTGTGGCATATACAGTGGCTCACATTATTCACATTGAAATTATAAAAGTTATTACTCTGCTTCATTGGTAGTTGCAGCAAATGTAATGATATTGGGGATTTACTGTGGGTTTTGCTTCTTTTCACTTCTACTATGGCACACCTAACTTTGTGGAGGTACTTCAGGCTCAAAATTAAAAATCTCAATATAAATTTAAAACATATTTTTAATTCTGGCTGCTTTGTTAACGTTTATTTTTCAAATATAAGTAGCATGATCATAATATAACAAAGGGAGATATTTTCTATATTATATTGTGAAATCATCTCCATATTCCAGGCTGTCATTTATATCCGTGTTTCAGTCTTCTCTTAAAGTAAATCAGTATAATTTATTGACTCATCCAAGAACCATCACAGTACTCTTGACACTTGAAATGACTTGTTTGAACAATAAGAGCACTGTGTGATGTGGACATGTAGGCAGACAGGAAAACAGAGAAGAGCTGAGAGCACCAAGTGAAATCCCGCTTGTCTCATTGCTCCAAAATTTATAAACATGAGAAATAATAGATTTTGGCATAATTCAATTTTAGTGCATGTTTTAGGAAAGGAGCATAAAGTTTCAGAATTGGATACTATATTGTTCTCAAGTACCTAAGTGGTTCTCAGCATGCTTTCAAAAGGGATGTTAAAAAGAAAATTTTTTTTAAGAAGTTGTTTTTTTTCAAGTAAAGACATCATGAAAAGCTGCTTTTGCCCTGTAAGTTTTCCTCTTTTTTAAAAATTGTTTACTGTTAAAAATGTACCTTGCTTCCTGTAGGTTATCTATCGCCATATTCTAAGTATAGGATCTTCTTTTAAATATTTTGCAGTGTCAGTGCTCAATTAACCTTCAGAATGTCTGCTGAGTACGCAACATGAGCATCTGAAGTACTGTCATTAAAGAGCCTGCTTTCTCATTTCATTTAGTTTTCTTCTTTCCACTTTTCCAACACAGTATTTAAAAATACTGGAACTAGAAATAATGTATTTTCAGAGGAGCTTCTTTTATGGTCCAGGTCAAAGTATAATATCACTGCATTGCAGAGGTTACAGAAGTCGCTTCTATTAATGATGTTGCCTTTGTCAACTGATCTGATGAGTCCATCAGACATCATGTTTTAACAAGAACTTTTTTCCCTGAGAAGTCCATTGATGAGAACATTCTTCATGTTTGTGTTCTTTTAATAGAATTTCTATGTCTGCTAGACTGAATTTAAAGTCCATAATCAGGTGAAATTGTAGTCATTACTAAGAGAATCTAGGACCTAGAGCATTTTCTAATTAAGTACCCAACATCTTATGATTACCTCCTTATTTAGAGCAAGTTTCCACTTGCATGGTTTAGCTGTCATTTAAAATGATGCCAAATGCAATTGAATGGTGGCCTGACATTTATGAGAGATGTTTTCAAACAGTTCTTTGAGTGGTTCTCAGATGAAGCTTTGGATTGCAGAATCTATTGTAGATAGAAATAAAGCAATCATCTGAAGTCTGGTGAGCTAATAATTGTTAATAGGCACACAAATGTGAAGACCATGGGGCATTAATTAGTGCTCCTGGTAGCTGTCACATGGAAGTATCAGTTGAAAAGGTCACTTGAACCTTCTTACAGTGAAGACAGCAGCCTTTTTATAGTTTCTGGAATCTCTCCTTCTCTTTCTTGTAAGAAAACTCAAGAGAATTGGTAGAGAACCTGTGGTCTTGTGTGCTGGTATTTTTTTCACTTGAAGAGAAGATCTGGTTCTGTCAGGGTGAATATAATTGACCTAAGGCTCTTCCTCCATATTCCATCCTTTCTGCTGTGGTCTATGACAATGAATTAGGTTGCGATATTTACAAAGCCATCATCTGATATAAACTAATGGTATAACCTACCATGAGCAAGATTTTTCACATGAGTTTCTGTGACATTATTTCTGCTTCTTTGCTGGCATCTAGAAGACTTTATGGTTGCAATTGTGATGTTTTTATTGCATTTGCATACTTTCTATTGATTCACATGAGGCACTCCATGTCTTTATTCTCAGGCATGGAATGACACAGACTCTTAGACCTGACAGTTGAGCATGGTGCCTAGAAATGTGAAAAGAAATTGTGGCATCCTGTAAGTTGAGGAGCTAAACTTGTAGCCTAGCTAAAATTTACTTTACACTTATCTTGTGTGCACTATCACACCAGTCTTCCTGCCAGAAAATTTTAAAAGAGATTGAAGTCAGCATCTCTTTAATACCTCTTGGAAAGGTAAGAGTTGTTCAAAACAGGAATCTTAACAGAGATCAAGTTTTCATAGAACATGATCAGTAGCAATTGCTCCTCTAACATTACTATATTTTCTATTGTCAGTGCTGTGCCAGAACAGCTGGATAATTTATTGGAGCTAGTGTTAGTCTGTATTTGCATCAAAATGTGGATTTCTAGGGTAAAATGTGACAACCATGTTCAAAGGTGCATCTTTGATATCTTCTGTACTGTGATCTTACTGGCAACAGCATTACCATTGATACTGTAAGTGCTAGGGCTGACTTTATGATGGATCATCAACTGTGAATTTCTTTCAGCCACCGCTTATATTCACTGTAGAAACACTCAAATTATTTCAAGATCCTGAAAATAAAAACAGTTTTTTTAAACTATAAAGACCTAATTAGTAAAATAAATAAAGCTAATTAAATAAAATAAAGTTTACAACATCTACAGGACTTACAAACAATGGAAGTTTATTTCTAGAAAGACAATATAAAGAATCTTGACCTAAATGTATCAGTGTGTCATTTTAAATTCAAGTAAAATTAACCAATTCTTAAAAAAATTAAACATAACAATCTAAGGATAGTTTTCTATAGGTAGATATTGTAGCTTTATTTTTTTTTTCTAAAAAAATGAGAATGCATTCTCTCATAAATAGACTGTATTATTGTTCTGTCCTATTTAAACCCACATGGCCAGAGAGAAAGAGAGTGCATGATCAGAGTTTCATAAAAAGGTAAAGCTTAAATTTTTTCCACACTATTCTCTTTTCAATGCTATTCAGGATTGAATCCATTAGGAGCCAAACAAAGCACATCTGTGTTGTTGTCCCTACTGACTGTCAGCATAGAGTACATTCAAATACTGCAGCCAGAAGGCGTTTTACAAAAACAGCTTTCAAGATGTGCTCTTGAAATGCATTTGTCTACTCATTATGCAATACTATTTTTTGTCTGTGGGGAGTTCTGTATATCGAGCATCAAGGTCTAATATTGCAGTAGCTGATACCAATAAAGTAAACTAGAAACAAATTACCCACTTTTCTTTACACAGATTTGTTTACAACTGTGACCAGTAAAGGAAAAAAATGTATTTCTCCTATTTTATTTTTTAAAAAACCTGGACTATATAGAGTGGCTTTGCATCAGAAAATGCAATAATTATTTATAAACATAACAGGACTGATGACAATTTGTAGATTCATGTTTGACCTATTCAAGACAACTATATTGGAGCAATATATGCAGACACAAGGAGTACAGCTGTCTGGAATTTATAGTCCTTTCTGTTCCCAAACTGAGAAGAATTGTTAATCCCAGAGTCCTGCCACAAAGTTGGTTAAAATGAGTTCTGTAATTCAGATCCTATAGGTTACAGCAATAGTATGGGTGCTTGGATATTTTGGGGATATTCACAGATCTATAGGTGAGAGTTGGGAGTTTAAACAGTCTGTTAGACCATCTTTTCTTTTGAAGTGTATTCTTTTGGCATCAGAAACAGTGTTTGCAATTTATAAAATTACCATTGAAGTATCAAGTTCATATTCAAAATATAAAGGGTAAAAACATGGCACAAGTTGATGTATTTGCTTGAAGTGAGGCTTTAAAAAAAATTAAATGCTGTTAGTTGCATTACAATGTTATTGAATGGTATAGTATGAAAAATGTCCTGTTAATTATTTTTACCACACATTTGTAAAACAATACTATGCAATAAGAATGGGACATGAAATAATACTGAATTTCCAGAATATCAAAACACTTTAAAAGAAAAAAAAAAAAACAGCAGGTGCAGCACTGAACTTTAACTTTTCAGAGAAAGGCTTGCTTAAAGGTACTTACCTCTTCAATAACTAATTTAAGAAGGAAACATTTTGTTGAGATGAACTTCTTTTGTTCAGGAGTGTTCATTAGAGATCTTGCAAAGGTGGGCTGCATCTGTTGCATTCAAAAGAATGAATCTGGCAGGACTTGCATATCCCCCCTGGCTATTGAGTACTGCTGCCCTGGTTTTATACTCAATTTATGTGCTTTTGCCAAGCCTAACAATAATATCTACTGGACACTGCCTTGCTACTGGGCCTTGAACTTCACTTTTTCAAACCTTTGTTGGTGGGACACTGCTTTCTGGATTGGCACTCTGTTAGCCTGATGAACTAATTGACCTAGCAGGACTCCCTGTGGAATTGGAGCTTCTGCTTAGATCATCAGGAGAACAATTTGTTGTTTCATTTCCTCTTCCAGTCCCATCAGGGAAATTGAATTGTGAAAAGACTACCTACTGGGAGCATTCAGCCCTCATGACTCAATAAGTAACTTTATTTTTTTGGTACTGTCTTAATTAACAACAAAAAAGAGACTTTGTTGGGAGGGAGTCTGCTGTGATTTGGATCCAGCTGACTGAGCCCCGTGGCAGGAGCGCTCGCTGCCGCTCAGCCCCTCGGGCCGGGGGCCCTGCGCAGGTGCGGAGCGAGCACAAAGCTGCGGCCGGCTCCGAGAGCTGCTCCTGGGTAACCCAGCAAGGGCTGCCAGCCCAGCGCCCGGGCTGGAGGCTGCAGGTATTAAATGTTGGCAAAAACATGCCAGGGGAAGAGATCGAGACTTAATTAGTGACAATAATTAATGCTGTTTGCTCGGAGGAGTTTGTATTTATCTGTGAAAAGATGCGAACATTATGAGTTTTCTGAACTCTGCCACTTCTGAACTCTGCCGCAGTGTAATGATATTATTAATAATGATCTTATTATTAAGGCTGCCTCTTTTTTCTTAACAGGACGCACAGATTTATACAGCTCTTGTTTTTTCTGTCCCTGAACTATATTCCATCAAAATATGCTGAAATTAAGCATTTAAATTTTTATCCTTGCAGTATTGAAATTTTCACCAATCTTTTTGAGTTCACTGTTGTGTACAGGTATAAAAGAATGATTTTGTTGACTCAAAGGAAAAACTCCTGGGATTCTTTTAAGGAAACAATTGAAAAAATTCTCCTTTTTTAAAGTTTAGTGCTGACAAGTATTTTCAGAATAACAAGTTGCAAAGCAAAAAGCATAAGAGAAATAATACTGCAAAAAGCTGTCTTAATGCGGAAGCAGTTTTTTGAGCATAAACATTCTCTGTTTTCAGATATGAAATTTAACATTCTGAAGTAATAATAACAAATTTCAAATAGCAATAGCTGTAGGTTTATCCTAGGAGCTAAAGGCAAGAAAGGTCTCATTAGACTAAAGGCCATATCAATGATTTAAAAATCTGTATTCCTAGTAGAAAGAAATTCACAGAGAGGAATCAAATTTTGTTTTACGCAGGTTCATATTTCTAAGCTTATGGAAGGAAAGGTTTCTTTTTAAGCAAAGGAAAAGTATGATATTATGCAATTTTGATTTCTGTCTTGATTTTTAGTGGTTATGGCATGGAGACTGGTTCATTCCCTGCAGCTCAATGAGGATAAGTTTTGCCATCAGGAAAAAGGGCAGATTCATCATTTAAAGTTAGTGGTAAACGCCTTAATTTTGTTTGCTCTGGTACCTGAGTTCAGTCTTTGGTAATGTGAAGTCAAAAGTGAAGTAGTGCTTTCATTTTACTCAGAAGACGTACAAAACAGAAAATGGCTCTAGTTTCCTCTTTATTTTCCTGTTTATGCTGTTTTTGTTTGTTTGGTTTTTTTTTAAACAATTTTTCCTCTAATTTCTGAATGTTAGATGTGGCCATGCACAGAAAATGCTAAAAGGCATCCAGAGAGCCCTTAACTTACGTGTCCATCACTGTAAGGTGATATGCAGAGTGCCAGCTGCTGTGCTGGGGGAAGGAGTAGGACAGTGAGGGACAGGAAATAGGGAAGTGCAGTGGTATTGGCCTGGAGAACAAAAGGGAAAGAAGGGGCAGGATGGTCGGCAAGGCCAGTCTCATTTCTGTCTCTGAAAGGATTATGTTTTTTGATATTTCTGAAGAAGACAGAATATACCTTTCTTCAAAGGCAAAGAATAAAGATACACCTTGACTTCTGGAACACTGCATTATTTTGCCATGCTTACTGGCCATAGTCTAAAAGAAAATATGCTTATTTAGATGTTATAGCTTAAGGAGAACAATTTTCAGAAATTTTTAGATAGCCATTCTATGGATTTCTTGTTCATTCTCTTCCTCTTGGATTCCTGGATTTCATCCATAAAATATTCAGATACTTCAAAGGAGCAGAATATCTTGGTTTAAAAGGGTGGAAAACTGCATGTAGAGCAGAAGACAAGATTAGAATTTAGGGATGGCTTTAGGCAATGATGTTTGGTTTCTTTTTTTTCCCCCCTTTATTATTTCAAAGATGTGTCTGCTGTTGAGTTTCAGAAGGCTCACCAACAATCTGGTGGGCAGCTTTCTGTTAGTGTTAACACCAACTCCTCTGTATTTGAACCTTTTAGTTAAACAGATTGTCGTTCCAATTTGTGGTATTTACAAAGATCCATGAATGCAACACACTGGGAAACCTTCTTTTCAAAGGAGGCTAACACCTGAAGAAACTAATTGTTGGCCATGATCAAAAATTTTTTCCTATCTGACTTAGATACAGTATATGGGGACTACTAATCATATTTTTTGCTTACAAAAATTTTCCTATAATTTTCTTTCTACTTGAATGGAAATTATATAAAGAATTCTTTGACTTCCACGTGAGGAATCGGTGCTGCAGAAGTTACATATATAGAAGAATTGTATTCTATTTCTGTAGAATAATGATATTCTAGGATATTCTAGAATAATTATATATTCATATCTTACAGAAACCAGTGGATCTCTTGTATGAGAAAATTCACTTCAATTTTCTAAATATTAGTGGAGGTTTTCACTCTTATAAACTGGTACCTTGTTCCCTTCCCCTTCAAATGCAGCTTCAAGGCTAAGTAAGTCTATTGTTTGACAAAATCATTGAACGTCTTTTAAGATTTTAATTTTAGGAAAGTTGAGTAAAAACGTCCAGAAAATAATTAAACAAGTAAGACATAGTCTGAGAATGCATTTGTATCAGAGAATCCTTTTTTCATTTGGGGGAGGTTGGTAGTCTAGAGATTTTGTGGAGAGGGGGAATGTGTGTATGTGTGTGTGTCTGTTTACAGATATATCAAAATATATATAAAATACACCTTTGTAGGCACACCATTTTTAACATATGGAACAAGAATTTTTGCCTATATTCATTATTTACCAGTTTCATTTAAAAGATCGTTATTTCTAAGGGTTTTGTGGATAAATTAAACAAATTATTCTACTTTTTAGGTAAATGGATTAGCAATCCAAAATACCCCTTTGGGATCTGCAGATCCTGAGACTCAGTCTGTGGGTGAATTGTGGCACATTTGAATGAGGAATGATGTTTTTGAAATATATTTAATTATCCTTGCTGCTGGATACTCAGGGTCTTGGTGAAAGTTAAGGAAGACATTGTGTTCCTTAGCATTACATTGTCTGTGTTTCTGTCCCAAGGAGGTTTTTGTGTTCCTGATACATCTGGCACCAAATGCTGGAAAATCCTGAGTGTGACAGAAACTGGCTAGCAGTAGCACACTCTTTCTGATGGAAGTTTTGAACATGACTTCTACAGTTCCCTGATGGAGCCACAGAGACCTCTCCCTCTTTGATAATTTTTATGCTGCATTCAGCATGGCTGGATTATACAGCTGCAAAGTAAACATGTAGTTAACTACAAGAAACCTCTGCACATGTGATGAAATTTCCCAAACTGTCTCTTTTTGCTACTTGGAAGAAATCTGCATGAAATTGTGCTTTAATTTATGCTAGTAATTTTCAGGCGCCAGCATAAGAGGTCCTTAAAAATTGCAAAGGAAAAGTAAAGGCAAATACTTGCTGTTGTATAAGAACAGACGTTAGTGTAAATACTGCTATTAAGAAATCCAGTATGTTTGTGCACACATAAATTTTTGTTGCCAAAGTATTTAATGTTCAATTTTAATTTTTTTCTTCTCTTAAATCAGATACTTTGATCAAAGGAGGCAGGTTGCCAAATAGTTTTTTATCTTATAACAGAAATAATAATATAAAATATGAAGCAATTAAGTTTGAAGCACTTCATAATGAGGTGAAAATCTATATTCAAAAGGTGCTGTGAAATGAATTAATTGTTGATGTTTATGGGATACTTATAGGGCCTTCTGTGATAGGTATTTGTTACTATAAGGTCAATGTAATTTATGGTTAAACTATTTTTTTAATTTTAGGTATATATTTTGGGTTTGTTTTTTTTTTTTTCCTATGTTGTAAGGACTGGTATGATGTTGGTTTGATAAAGGGACTCAAAGAGAGGAGGATCTTTTATGATGCGTATAAATACGTATTAAAATTGCAACTTCTTTTTTGTAAGGCATTTATTATTATTAATTAATTTTTAATTTGTAAGGCATTTTACATTCCTCACCAACTCATCTGTAAAACAGGATTAGATTTCTGCTAAAATAAAGGTATGAAGTATTATTTTTAAAAATTGCAGTTGCCTGTGGTAGTGTGTCTGAGAGGACTTTTAAAATGTTACATAGCCATTTCTTCAATGCTTCATTGACCCCTCCCTCCTGCCTTACTGGCCAGTGTAAGTTAACAACATTATGAGTAGGTTGTATGTAACAAAAAACCCTTATTGTTAAGTTACAATGCTCTTGAGATTTGTGATGAACAATCTTTTGAGACTGTTCAAAACAACTCTACCACAAGCATATTGTCTCCATTTAGATGCAATCTTTCTGTAGTGTGAGAATTTTGTTTCCCTTGGGGCACTGTCCTTGGCTCTACTTGGAAGATTTTGGATGCACAGAAGAAGCCTCACATCAGACTGGGCAATATTCATAATCTATGTTATGTGTAGGGGCTTCTTGCACAATCTAAGTGTTCAGTCAGACCTCATATATCAAGCCCCAAAGATGTGTTATTTTTCTGCATTAGCACCTATCTGCTTAAGGTGCTAAGATGCTTAAGCCGATAACATTTAGGGTTTAGGCATTTTGAGTATTTTTAAACAAGTGAAAAGAAAGTATCTAAGTGAAAAGATGATGAGGCATTAATTTCTTAGTGTACTTATTCCTGAATATTTTTTTCTTTATATTAAAGTTGTTTATTGATTTTTAGCAGGGTTGAAGAAGAATAGGTTAAGAAGTGGAGGAGAGTGATATGAAGGCAAAAGGATCTTAAACCTCTGTTTTGCTAAATTAGCAGCAGTTTTTGGTTTAAATGGCATTGTTGTAAGTACAAATAGATTTTACTTCTGTCACTACTTAGAGTTTGCAGTGTGTAAAGCATAGAGCTTAAGAGGAAAATATTCCTAAATTAATTCAAAATAACATGGCCAAGAAAAACTGCTCAAATGTTTTTTCAATACTTTTAAATTGTAGGAAAGAAATTTGTGATGCACTGTTTGTGTTCTTCTTTTTCTTAGACTTTGTTGTGACTTTCTTGCATGTTTTGACTTGAACTGAACACATTTCTTTGCTGTCTCTTTCTTCAGCGTCTCTTTAACAACTCCTGTTTTCCTTCTGTTCATTCTCACAACTATTCAGTGCTGGGAAGATCCGTGTTGGTTTTCTGGAGGAATATATTGCATATCACGTGTCATATCCCCTGTAGCAAGATGAAGTTCCTACAGATATTTAAATTGTTCATACAGAAATAGGTAGTACTCCCAGATTTTTTTATCTAGTACTTTCTTTAGTTTTGGTAGGTGGTTCTGTACTTACACAACACTGCTATCGCTGTTTCATCGATTAACTGATGTTTCAAGCTGATTGGGTAAATATCTCAGATAAGCATTTTAGCAAGATTTAATTTAAACTCCAAATTACATTTTCATACAACATTAAGTATCCGTTGCTATGTGAAATAATTCTGTGTTGGAGGTTGATTTTATGTTTTAAGAATGTGTTTGAGGGAAATATTTCGAGCATAGTATATTGAAATATATTTAATTTTAGACATAGTAAACCATGCTACAGCTTTCTATGCTAATAGAATTTTGTTCACTCCTTTGCCTTGATTTGCTTTTTTTTAGTTGTTGATAAAGCTCTTTTTGCTGCCTAATTTTTGTTATACCTATATTAAACTCTATCTAGACTTTGAACCACCTCTGGAGAGTTATCCAGGCAGAGTTTGGACAATGAGAACTGCGTTTTGATCTTTTCCATTCCACCCTGATGAGGGGGTCATCCTGGGTTTGAAAGGAAAATTTGGTACCTGGACCTTCAGGGAAGAAGCATGCATGTCAGATGAGGGGCAAAGCTGTCTATTAAAGAACAGTAACTGCAATAAAAGTAGGGTTGAATTCCTGGCCATCTTTGAGACTTCTGGAATTAATAACTTAAGTTTGTTTTGCTTCCTCTTCACTTTTTTTACTTTTGTCTACCTGAGTTCCTTTCTTGCTGTGCCTTGTGAAATGCTGCTGGGCAATTCTGCCTTCCTTTCAGTTTTGGTCTCCAGATACTACTGGGTTCAAATGAAAAAAAAAACCCCTAACATTAATTATAAGTAGGAATATTGATCTAAGCAGAAGTAAACGAAGTTATTTAAAATACATATATACCTGCATTAGGAATGAAGACCACCCAGTGCAGCAATTTTCAAATGCCAGTGTTTGTTACTGAATTTATTCAACTAAGGGGGGACAGGCTTTGAGGGAAGGCAGATGACCAGCAGAGTATTGATTTGGCCTAAATTGTGTTACTGTAAAGCTGTAATGAAGTAGCTAAATGAGTATTTTTATCCATCTACCAACTTAAGTTACAGCAAAGGACTGTAAACCTTTAACTCATATTTGTACTAATCCAATTCCAGGTGCACACTGCATATTTTTGTAGTAATAAATATTAAGTAGTATATATTTTAAAGAGCAGTGTGTGTCTTAGCATTCTTGGTAGGAAAAAGGAACTCATAAATTTTAGTCCTGGCACTGACGTTGATTCACAGCATTGCTATGGGCAAGTCACTTAACTTCTGTCTGTGTTTCTTTAGCCATAAAATAGAAATAACAGTGCTTATTTTCTTGCCTCCCACAGGAGTTGAAAAAAATTTTAACATTTGTGTAACTCTTCAGAGAATGTTAATTTATGTCCATTTAAGCTTTTGACTGTATCCAAGAAAAATATATCCAATGTTATTTTTAGTTAAATTATTTACAACACTTTTACAACTCAATTCTGTTTGATATTTTTTCCAAGTAGTAATCTTTTCATTATTATAAAAATATAGTGCTTCCTTGTAAATAGGAAAGCTAATTAACTTGAGGAAAAAATGGGCCTATTTCAATTAGAAAAAAAAATTAGAACATCAGTTTTTTTGCTATTCCTTATTTGTAGGCATGTACTTCTGTAGATGAGGGTACTGTGAAATCACAAGAGTATGACCATACAGATCACTGTGTATACAAGAAAGTGCAATACTGCCAATGCATTTGAGAAATTTCAGTTGTTCAGCTGTAAATGGATGAAAATAACATTCTTCTTATTCATGCTGATTATCAAAGGATTGCCTACTGCTTACATCTTTCCTGAAACATACGTAAATAGTGAAGATTAATTTAGCCTGCTGCTGGATATGGAAACAGGTTCAGGAAGAAGATTATAGGAAGTTGATGTGGGTTTTGGCACATGTGTGTAGAATGGCAGTTTAAGGTCCACATACATATGTGGAGGGTAAAGAAAGGGATCAGATGGTTGCATTAGTAGAGAAGAATTTGCCCTCAAAATGGTATTGGCTCAAGAATGAGAGCTGCAGATGCTTGAGGGGACATGAAAGAGCAAGGAAAGCTGCATCTTGAGTGGAAAATCCACCAGATACACCAAATGAGATTACCACAAATGTTGGCCCAAGAAGGGCCCACCTGTGTGAAAATTAATAGCTTTATAATTCAAATGATACATGCATACATACAAGTGCAAAACGTTCCATAGTGTTATCCACTGACAGGTTGATTTAAGCATAAATAAACTTGATGAGATGATCCACAGCAATTAAAAGTTAGATTTTAATTCTCCATGCTACTAAAACTTGAGAATGTGAGAATGGAAAAACGTGGATCCAGTAGCTGAAACCTGGCATTCCACAGAATTGGCTAGAAGAATACTAACATCATAACCTTATTAAATTTCAGGAAATAAAATTTTTGCAAGTCTTGAATTAGACACTGAACAGCAGTCGCTGAAAGAGTGAAAATCACCTTTGTAAAAGAAATACATGCATTTTAAGATTTATTAAGCTGAGTGTGTCAAGAAATACAATTCTACAAAGTACTAATTTCATTGGGGGGATAAAAAAAGGAGGAAGAGATAGTCACCATGGCTTGATGAAAAGAACTTGGTTGACTGGAAAGGCAAACAACTCCATTAGTTTTTAAAAGAAAATGAGGGGTGAGAGGAAAGGAAGAGTAATATGTACTTACTGGTTTTTGTTAAGATCAGTTTTCAAAAACATAGGGATTAGAATATTTGAGTGAGGTTTCCAAAGAGATGTTGCAGATTTTCTTTCTCATAATTTCCTGTAATATAGGGTTGTTAAATCATGTCCTGTTACACCAGCAGAAATCTAGTAAAAAAGTATTGGTGAAGCCAGTTCATTTCTGTGACAGAAAGTAAAAACAGCCTCAGAGTGGGAATGTAAGAGAGTGGATATTTTTCTGTTGCTGTTTAAAAAAAATTATTTGAGGAATTTTGTAGAAAAATTTGCATTAATAAATACTAATGAGTGTCATGTTCTTGCAAGGTTATGTGTAGGAGCCTAAAATTAGCTGCTGTGATTAATCCAGTATAGGTGCTGTGAATCAGAGGATGAAATCTTGGTTCTATTGAATTCAGTAATGGAAGTCCTGTTGAGTGCATACATTTAAATGCTTACAGGATTAGGACAATCAAAAAATATTTTGAAAATTTGAACATCTATCTGTAAGGTATCATTTGATGACACATTTGCAGAATGTCAAAATTAGCATTAATTTGAATGTTTTAGTGTACCAAGGTCTGCATCATCTGCTGTAGGTTAAATTCATCATTGAACAACAATTTTCTGTAGCTCTGAGAATTGCACATTGAAATCACTGCAAACAGGAAACATTTTAATCCACTGTCAGTCGCCACTGAAAGTAGAAGGAGCGAAATGCTTTTGATTTATCCTTGTCTGGAGGAACTGATGTGAGAAACTGTAACGACCTTGAAAGTTGAATCTTGGTAAAGTTCCAGATGCATGGGAGGAATGCATCATTTGGGGTAAAAGACATCTTAAAATCTGAAAAATTTTAGAATTCTTGCTGAAAGTTCTTAGTGTAACCTCATATAATGTTGTCAAAGGTCATTCTTCTTTAGGGTCAGCCCTAAAGAAGAGCAGGAATGAATTGAAGGGTCTTGTAAGTGTTGCCTGTTCACTTGTCTAATTTCATGACTATTGGTGGTTCTGAGAAATTACTTCTATTTAAATTGACCCATGATGGGAGAAAACAGTTAAAAAACAAACCTCAAAATGTTCAAATAATGAGGCCTGAGCATTACTTTGTTCTTCTTTTAATGAGATGATAGTAATTTGTAATTGGCAATAAGTAATTTGTAATTTAAGAATTTTAATTATTTTCTGTTAATATGTAAGCTGACTTCCAAGGAAAAGACCATTCAAATGTGTTGCTTTCATTATTTGCTTTAAAGTTAATTCATCACAGTCATGAAACTGGGTATAGAAAGAAAAAAAAAAGCACAGAATATTGTCAATATTGTAAGATCAAAAGAAAAATGAAAGTCTGTCTAACAAGAATTTTTGTTACTCTCATGAAAAGATGGGAAACAGTTGCTCATAGATCTGTAATGGAATTTGGTTGTTCACGGTAACAGTACCACATACAAAAGATCCATGCAGCACATAATTTAAACTTAATTTTATGGATGCAGGAAACTGTCCTTTGAAGTGATCTCCACAGAGATTCTGTTTGGCTTTCATAATTTCCTATAGTCATCTTGATGTCTTCCTTATCTAGTGACTTAAAATGTTTAATTGGGATTTATTAAAATTCTACTGGTATATTGCCATCCGTAGCATTGTTTGGAATTGTATTTTTTATGACCACTCATAATATTTCATTCTAAAATCTAACCAATATTTTCATTTTCTTTATATTAATTTTGAATCTTTGAAATATTTAACGATGAAAATACAATCTGAAGAGGATGCAGATGTAAAACAATTTCCTATTATATTAATGCTGTCTTCCTTTTAGAGCATGATTTAAAGCTTTATTTCAGGCAGCACTCTTTTCAAATGTGTATACTCAAGTAACTTGGTAACTGTGGTCAGGTTTGGGGTTCTGTTTAGGAAAAGATCTCCCCACGTAGAGGCTGGGGCACACGAGGCAGGGGGATCTGGGTGGGAGCACACCTTGCTGCTGTGTGCACCATCATGATTGGGGGATGCAGAGAAGACAAATCCCTTCTCTCAGAGCTGCACAGCAGTGGAACAAGAGGCAATAAGGAAGATGAATAGATATAATTCTGATTACATAATAGAGGGCAAAAATTTACCACAAAGGATGGCTGAACAGTGAAGCAGGTGCCCAGATTGATCATGGGATTCTTTCCTTGGAGATGTTCCAAGACCTAACTGGATGTGTTCTGATCCCTGGTTTGAGCAGAGAGTTGAATGTCCCTTCATGACCAAATAATTCTATTTCTATGAGCTGAAATAATGGAAAACAGCTCTCAAGAATGTGTTAAGTCACCTAACTACTTTCGATGTCAGGTGAGGAGTTCTCTTTGCTGAAACTAATTTAAAATAACAAATTCCAGGGTGAAATATATTGATAATATGTCAAAACTATATTCTGTGTATGTCTCACAAGGCATTTAGGTCATTAGTATTTCCAAAACTCCTCTCTTCCTGTATATGATTTCCAGAAACCAATAAGGTCACATTTTTGCTTGTGCTATTCCTTCTAAAATGGATATTTTTCAGTATCTTCACAATATACAGATTCTGAATTTGTTATGGCTTTGGTTGGTAATTCTTCTCCAGGATAAAACTGACAAGTATACAATGAAGAAATCATTATCTTTGTAATGCTTGCCCATTCTCCCCCACACTTAATTATCTCACATGTGTACATTAAACAGCATTCTAAAGATTGCAGATGCAGTCATAGTATTTTCTGCAGAGAAACAAATTCTGGTTTCTAATAAACTCATTGAGAAGAGGATTCTTTAACTCTTCATCCACATAGATTTTGCAAGCAGATTTTTGTTGTTCCTAGCATATTCAATTTGTGGGCAGTTGCAGAGGCTTTATAAACCCCCTCCTTGCAACTGTGTTTGTAGGCAAGCTGTTTTATGGATTGCATCAATTGTTATGTAACACCTGGAGTCAATACTAAGTTTGAAGACAATTATAACAAATGGGTTCATGTCTGAAGGCTGACATAGCAAGGACTGTAAAATATTCATTTGAGTAAAATAATTTTTAAGTACAATCCTGTCTGAATAGATCTTAAATTTATTTAGAATAAGAATCATAAATTTACAAGTGCATTTTGGTGAGGTTTTGGAGCAAGATATCTTTGAGCTATTGTAAACGTATGCATTTGCTGTGACATGCTGAGCACAAACATACAGATGCATCTGCATTTATAGTAAAAAATTCTGCATGACTATGTGATGTAGATGCTTACAATTCTAATTCTGTGGTCAACAAGTGCAGCACTTCAGCCTTTATTCTTTCTCATTTACTTAGAAAGCCAATATCCTGTCATGTGAGAAAACATACCATAATGATTCACAGATTCAGTCTGTGAACTGTTTGTGGTATGGACTATTGAGTATCATATAATTGTATCAAACTTCAGAACTATTTCAGTGTGCAGAATCATGATTCTTAAATATTGAGATCCTGTATTGTTGTGTTTTGGGGTTTTGACAAGTCACTTCCTTGTCTTGTGATACCAATTATTCATTTTATGACAATATAAGTGTTGCCTCCTGTGATCTTACAACAATGCTGTTCCCTACAGTAAATCAAAATAATTACATATTCAGTGCCTCAACAAGGAAGGACCTTTGGAATCTCATTGAATCATGACAGTTTGAGAAGTGCAATGCCTCAATTTGTGTCTTAGAAACTGATGGATCCTGTAGAAACAGGAATATAATCTGGTTTAAAAATCAAGTACCAAGTCAAATTATGTACCGCTGGAATTGGTACAGGGTAGCTATGAAATGATTTCTGGACTAGGAAATGAGAAAGAAATTCTGAAACCCAAAGTTCAGGTCTCTTTCATTCAATGGAGTAATTGATACAGAAGCACAAAGAAATACACAGCCTGGGCATTTTTACCTAGTCTTGAATAAAATGGATATGATATTCCTTACTTCCAGTGAATATTCATGGGCCTAGTACAAATCTAAATGACCTGATGAGCACTACTCCAGCTAATTCACATATGTGTGTAAGCAATATAAGCTTCTGAGCCAGAGAAATAGCTCAACTGTAGCTTCCAGGGACTGGCAATAAAGTGAATACTTGGCATGAGAGTCTTTCCTGCTCTTTGAAGGCACAGCAGTACTGAGTGCAATCCTGTCAGATTCTCAGCCTTCTAGTTTTTGGCATCTGGACTCAGGTGATGAACACTCTGACTCTGGACATGAAGGATGAAGGTTTGTGTTACAAAGCCTGACCAGAGCTGCTGCTCGACCAAAGCTTTCCAAGTGCTGCTGGTAATCATTTATGTACAGTTTCCAAGTGGAACACTGAGAGCCAGATGTAAGATAACCTCCTGGAGACTGACATTTGAGGGGGAAGATAAGAGAGCTGTTTATCTTTTTTTGGCATATACATCGGTAGTGATAAAGATGGGAACATATTGTACAAAACAACTTCAAATACAAAGTGAAATAAAATAATGTGTGACTTTTTTCCCCCTCAGATAATTGAAGACCTGAGGTCTTTACAGCTGTTTGGAAATCTGTTACTAGTACTAATTCATGAAATGTTTCTCTAAGGCTTTCTGCTGAGATGGGAATTGTATCTTAACTTATAGAAAAGAACTATAAATAGCATCCTTAAAGTAAAATTTTATTTATTTATATCTCAAAGTATGTAAATCACTGAAGGGAGAGACAGCTCTTTTCTGAGTTCACCAACGTGTGCATCATATATCAAATTTTCTTTGAATGCTATCAATCAAAATTTTCTTCAGTCTAAGAGGAGCATGAATCCTCTTTCAGTTGGTATTTTAACTTATGATGTTCAGGTTGTTTTAAAAAATACTATATTTTGTTTATCAAATCCAACTTTTCCAGTGTCTTTTACTTACATAGATATCTTATGAGGAATAATGTAAATTTTAAATATACTAGGGACTTAGAGAAAAGTCTTATTTATATGCTGAGCAAGTCATGCCTTTAATATTTAAAATAGTTTCTAGTCTCTATAAACCTCAGTTAAATAGACCATATATAATTAAACCATTTATATAATTCAAAGGCATGGTTTTTTTCTGTCAAAAAGTGTGGGTTTTATTATCCTCTTAAGTTCCCCTTTGTTAGTCAGCCATTTGGGTCAAGTTAAGTGGCTTTCACACATAAGTGATCTTTGCAAGCAGGGTACAAGAGAACTTGCCAGTGTTGTAATAGCTTTAATTATAGATACCACTAACCTGTGGCTTTACAGTCACATTATGTGTTGTCTTTTTTCTCTTCCCTAGTCCTTTTTGCTTTAAATTCAGATGTAAATTCTCTGAAATAGTGGATTTCTTTCCTGGTAGATTTGTGCAGTGTGTAACACAGTAGAAAAAGCTTTGATCTAGACTTATGAAGTAGATAGAAATAGGAATATGGTATGGTTTTATAGTAGTTGGGAGATAGAAATAATTCCTGTGTGTCTCCACACTGCACAATTTAGTGTTCTAGGGTGACTTCTTAATTATTGTGAATTTACTAATGATGGTTTCTCCATGGTACTGATAGGCACTGTCCAAGCAGGTACAATGTAGTATTGTGTGCCCAGAGAGCTCACACAAGAGGAATAAAACCAACAAGAAAATGCTTCCAACTTGGTTGAGCTTCTGTGAGGATAAAGTCATTAATGTTTTAAACACATTTGAGGATTATCAGATAAGGGACATGATGTAAGTGTGAAGTAATAACATATGTATGTATATTCAAAATGTAAAATACATTAGTACAGTTCTGTTTCCATTAACTATCTTATGTGTGTTAAGTATTTTCCATGGGGAAATTAATACTCATTTCCATTCTGCACTGGCATGAAATTTTCAAATTTTATTTAAGGTAGGATCTGATGACTATTCTCCTGAATTAAAATTTTGAGTTTTAAATAGTTAAACAAATCCATGTGGAATATTATTTTTGGAGAACTGAAAGGATAGTTAATAACAGCCAGGAAAAGATGTTAAAAATCTCACAGTTATTTTTAGGGACAGCTCTTTGTAATAGGAAAAATTATACTAAAAGATGTTGTTTAATTTAGTATGGAAATACATGGTTTGTCTCAGTAGGAATTCTTCAGAGTTTCTTGCTACCTCCTTTCAATCCCACTTTGATATATGAGGAGGCATTCCACCAGCTTGGAGGGACAGCTACACGGAAGTGATTTCCATGGACAGTTTTACAAGGGGACGACGTGTGTGCTTCTCCCAGGTTTTCCTTCCTCCTCATTCATCCTTGGAAAAAGGAGAAGGGAAATCTCAATGGCACAGTGAAATCTGAAGTTGTGGCTTGTTTTAGGGAACAATGTCAATTTTACAATACTTTCTCCAATTTATTAGATCATCAGCCTTTTGAAGTGAGTACTGAGAGCTTGTAAGCATCGTCCAAAGAGCTGTTCCCTCTGAAGGCCTGGTATCCATGCTCCTGTCATTTTCCACCTCTTGTCTGAGAAGTTCCTTGGGAGCTTAGAAACCACAACCCTACTCAAAGCCTCCTTTTTGTGTGTTTTGTGGTCCACAGCAGCCTCAGCAGCTGTTTCAATAAATCTCTATGCCTCTCTCCCTTGGACAAATTTGTTTATGAATTTGTTTCCCATGCTTTCCCTTTAGATTCCTCCAAGCAAATACAGAATTTATTTTCAGTCAAGCACTTCCAGGACATGTAATCTAGGCTTCAAGGAGAAAATAGTGAAATATGGTATACTTGCCTCTTCCTAGTAACCTTGGGGCTCCTGGAGAAAATGTCAATGGAGGCCTAACGCTCTGTGTAAATGGTGTTTTGAATGACTTTGATTACATCCTCAAAAAAATAATGGAGTTGGATTGTTCCTCAAAGTTTTATTGTGAGAGTGGCAGTCATCTGCTGTCTTAATGCCTTGAATAACTCCTAAATTTTGCTTTTAATACATCAGCATCTAATAGGAGCTCTGGTTTGGATAGGTCTCTTTTTTGGTTGATGCAAATAATATGTGTAAGGTCCCTCCTGATTGCACATGTAAGCAGTTACCTATGGTCTTATGTTGATACATAATCATATTTTTTTCAGGTTTTTTCCTCAGGTTCTTCGAGCTGGTCAATATTTGTCTAATCTCTTTGCCGTTTTGGGGGGCCAAATTGAAGCAGACCTTGATTTCAGTTCAACACTAAGAGCTTGTATGATTCTGATTTACTCAGTGCTTTCAGGAGTTGTATGGTGGTTGTGGGTAAGATGTTTTCCATTCAAGATAATTTCCCAGGCAGAAGAGATTTTAGCCATTAGAAGTAGTAGACTCAAAGACTGTTGGACAGATCTGCTTCCAAATTTTGCAGCGTAGATGCAGGCTTTCAATAACAATACATGCCAAAAAGGTTCTTCCCTTCAGTCTTCTGCTTTTCCTTCCAAGGTTTTGATTCAGCCCTTTCTATAGCCAGTGAGAGGCAGGGGATCTCTCCTATTTAAGATGTCACACGAATTACTAAAACACTAAAAACTTCTGAAAATAGTTTTTCCTTGTGGGTGCTGCATCACCTTAATTGTCAGTGCTGGTGGACTATCTGGTATTGATTTGAAAAACATATTTTTAGTTTCTGTTTCTGAGCCAGTTTTTATGAAACCTCAAGAAACAGTTCAGTCAATATTAAGCAAATCTATATGCTGGCATAAGATATGATTCTATTTTAATTAAATAAGGATATTTAGTTAAATATCCTTATTTAGTTAAAATAATTATCCAGACTAATTGTCAATGGCTTTATATGCAGTAGGGCTTTTGGTTGGTTTTGGTAGGTTTTTTTATGTTGTTCAGTAAAATGGTGGTCATTTCTAGAAATCAAGAACAAAATTCTATGATGGAAAATTCTGATGTGACTCATATTCTCACCATCTTACACTTCTCAGTGTCATAAATTAATTATTAATTCAATTTCTGAGTATGAAAATTCCTTTTTCAGACACAGTTTCAAGTTATTCCTTCTTCTTCACCCTGAAGTATAACTTAAAAACTTCTGTTTCTTGGTATTAGTATTCTTTAAAATAGATTTCAGTTTTAGAGTGAATTTCAGTATTTCCTAAACTTTTGAAGTAGCGAAGCCTGTTACAATCATCTAGAATATATTTTCTTGGAATTTTTTAATAATGTGTCATCTCCTTTAAAATAAACTAAATAAGAATAAAGCTGAGAGACCAGTAGCTAAAACGTTCTATAGTTTGCTAGATTGCAAATGTTTAAAGAGTTTGATATTATTGTTTAGAAACTACTTTTATTTAATATTTCAAAAACTTTTCCTCTTTACATATGTGCACATGATGTCCTTGGAATCAATATCATACCTCAAAGCTAGCCTTATTTTAAGAGTTTTTTTTTTCCTTTATGTCTCTCAGTTCAAACTTCTTTAACTCTATTTACTTAGTTAAATATGTTTAATTTATTACGAACTGAATCTTTTAGGCCAGTGCTTGATAGACTGGCTGCTGAAGCTTGAAGTTTAAAATCTTTTAGCAGGAATACACTTGGGTTGAATTATGTGGGAGACAGGGCTGTAACTGAGCAGACAGAAAGGTGAGAACTTGTGCTGATTGCAGTTTGTCTCTAGGTCCCTGCATGGGAAAAGGTTATAATTAAGTTAATCTGAAGAAATGTTTGTGACTCTTTGTTCTCTTTGTTGGAGGGATGCTAGGCGTAGAAATAAAAATTATTGATTTTCAGCCTTTCATTTAGCTTTCCAATTGATCAAGTTGTGTATTTTTCTAAAGATTAAAAAAAATGATAAATAGATTTGTTTCATTCTGTTGTAGACAGGAACAGGAAAGCCTGATAAGCATCTTGTGATTCAGTAATGCAGTATAGCAAATCTGCCACGGGCAAAAATTGATGTGAAGTGATCTGAAATTCCCCTTGGTGTAGTTTCCTATTTCATTTGCTGTTTTTGTGAAACTTGCACATGCCCTCCTGGCATATATGACATGTCTTTGCTCTCATTTCAAAACTCGTCATTGCTTTGCTTTTCACATACTGGACAGATGACCTATCAGAATCCAGAAGAAATTGCTTTTAGTGTTTTGCTATTGGTATCCCATCAAAGCTTCTGGCTGTCAAAGAAATATGTTAGAAGGATAAATCCAGAATTTGGAGTTTGGTTACTGTTATTTGTGTTTTTTTTTCATTTGTATTTCTCTGATAACTTCAGAAAGATGACTTCTTTAAAAATTCTGTTGTTTTCCTTTAGAAATAACTCTGTGAACATACATGTCAAAATTAGACTTGCTTTCTTATGGAGCAGAATATCCTTGACTGTTGTTGTAGGTGCTAGCATGACTCTGCTTGGTGTTTTCTTCTTCTTTCTCTTATATAAATAGTCAGTGTACTTCAGGATGGAGCTATGAAAGCAAGTTACAATGAACAAAATGTTTGCACTCTATTGCCAACCTGATGGGCAGAGCTCAATTTAAACCATCACGTGGCTTCTGATGTTGCATGTGAAATGTGAGGGCAATTAGTTTAACATTGTGCAGATACAAGGGATAATTATGCTTTGCAGTACTTCTGAAATCTCCAAAGAGCTTTCATACCAGGATCCTGAAAAGTTGATTACTAACATGTAGTAAGTAACAAAAGAATTTATACATAACAAAACAATAATTGAAAAAAAAACCTCATAAATTTTCTTAATGATATTTACTCATCACCTCTCTATGAAATAACTTCCTATTGCATGTTGGAACAGGCAATTGGGCTGCATTTACTCCAAAAAGTGCTTGGCTACCCATGAAGTATATTTGCACGATTGTTATAATATCTGTAGCATGAAACATGATACTTGTGCAAGTGACCATGAAGACATGATTTTTGAATAGCAGATTTTCAATCTCTGCTTAGCCAATGCAAAGATTGCAATGTACGGCGCTATTGACATCCAGATAAATAGTGTGAGCCTGCCTGGTGTTCAGCTGCATGAGATGGAATTAGCATCCCCTGGGAATGGAGGTGCCTGCTGTAATAGTTGCTGTGATTTAAATCTAAACCCAGGAAGCAACACAGAGGAATAATCCATGAAAGAATGCCTGTTCTTTAAAGAACTGTGCTTTCTCATTCAAGAATTGCTCATATTGGCAAATTTGTACTGATGCTAAATCATGCATGAATTAAAATATTTTTCTGTTGTGCATTAGAAATGGTACTAGCACTGCAAAATCTGAATGAAAATGTGGAAGTTCACACAAGTTGCCCTATGTTGACAATCCTATTGATCTGAGAATATTGTGTTCAATATCTTTTTTAAACATGCACATCAGGACTGATACTTTCTAGGAGCTGGTTAATTGGTAACCAGATAATGAGAGCTCGTAGATATAGCTAAAGCAATTTCATAAAAAATAACTTACTTCTGGAAAGAATACCATATGTTAAGGTAATGGAATAGGTTCCCTAAATTAATTAAACTTGCAATAGCCAAACTTCAACTTCTTCTGGCTTTCACTGATAAAACAGCTATATCTAAGCCATGGTGTCTTTATTAAATTCAGGCAAATCAAATGTTCCTCCTAAATCACAAATTTCTCATATATGTAGCTCTGTTAGTGTTAAAATATCTATTTTACAATAATATATAGTAATGTACAGGAAATATGATATGTTGCACATGGTAATAAAAAGGTCTGTTCTGTAAACAAGTCGATGATTTGCTTATTACATCTTGAATTTGGTGTTTACTCTAATTATCAGATTCATAGCTTTATGCCTGCAAGTAGGTTTAAACCTAGTATACATTTTTACCAAAACTTCCATTAGAGAGTTAAATCCTGTTTAGTTAAAAAAAAATATTATTACACTAGTCAAGATGTTTTGCTCTTCTGTGACATTCTCACTCTTATTAACAGTAGCAAAATTAATAAAGAGTTGTGACCTATTTTTATCAAGCTTAATTAAAATCCCTAAATTACTTATACTGAATAAATTGTAAGGAACTTAGTGCAAATGCTGACAACCTTTTAGAGTAAAATAATTGTGTCACTCAATAATCTCACATAGAATAGCATACAAAAGCAGTAGTCTAGAAAGGAATTTTAATTTTCTTTTTATTATTTTATTTTCTTTAGTTAAGGGCTCCCCATTCCAAAAGCAGTAAACCTTTAATACTAATGATGTGTTTAAGAAATGTAAAAGGAGATGGCTTATGCCCTGTACTACTGGCTAAGTCCTTTGAGTATATGGGGAGGAATGCCATTCAGAATATCCATCCTATTTTTACTGCCTTCATCATTATGGAAAAGTAGATGCATTTTAATTTGTTGCTCTACCTGGCTGATACTGCTGTTGGAGAATTGCATGAGATTTATTGGAAGATTTGAAAAGTATCTGTTTTTTTCTTTCAGTCACCTATACATGTTGATGCATTTTTATAAAAATATATCTTTTTCTGTTTTTATCATGTGGGTTTAGTTTTTGAAATGATGTGATGGTGCATAGAGGCCAAACAGGGAAGAAGTGTTTTAGAAATAGGGTATTGTTCAGTAAGTGGACTTGTGCACTAGTGGATCTTCCTGCATTTCATATTCTGAAATATTTTATTTTATTTCCACAAGGACAAAACATAAGCTGGGGGGTTTTTAGCACTTCTGAAGGTCCATCCTAAACAGTTTTCCAAACTGAAAAAATGAAACTTATGTGCTTGACTTTTTTTTGGTGGGAAAGTGGAGGCTCCCATGACTGCCCTGCTCCACTGGGCTTCCTGGGCTGGGGAAGCTGGCAGCAGGGAAAGCGTCAGGGAGCATCCCCAGCACTTCCCTGGGCTGAGGCTGTCAGGCTCCTGGCTGTGTGCCAGGGAATGTGGGCAGAGATGGAGCACTTCCATGAACCTCCTGTGTGGTGTCTTTGTGCTGTTAGTGGAGAATGGGGATCCCTCCCTTAGGGGTGCCTGTGTGGTAAAGCTGTGTAATCCTGGAAGTCATGGTCTAAGAATTTGTCCCAAAGCCAAATTAGAAAAAGCTTCACAATTAAACAAGCACAAAATCAACTTTGTGCATGCACTCCCCCTCCCAGTCCCATCTTAATATTTTAGTGCAATTTCATTAGAAGCCAGTGTGTCCATAAGTTGAAAAATGCTGCAATATAAGTAATATATAACAAGTTTTCTTTATGAAGAAGTTCTTTTGGTCAGCTTTAGGTGAAAGTTTATGTGAATATTCAATAGCATTGTGTTTTCTAAGTCTTAGCAATTTCTCATCATGTTTTTATATGGGTAAAATTCAGCTAAGGCTTTTGAGCCTGAAGTGATAAGCAGATTTGCATGTTTAAGTACTAACTGTTGATCCAGCTAATAATTTAAATGAAAAAATTGACTTTTCTGGTGGCTGAAGAGCAGGTCTGAGTGGTAAATAGTATCAAAAGTCTCTAGGATGCCATTCCAGTCACCTCTTGGGAAACGGACAGCTTGCATTGCTTGTAATTAACATAAAAATATATAGAGCTTGTTGATGTTTAAAAGTTAATTAAATCTCATAGAGTAAGAGACTGAGATTTTGGGGTGTTGACTGTATCTTTGAGCAGTTGTAAGTTTTCTAATACAGGCTCTCTGTCATATTCAGAGCAGACTGTGGAGCTCAGGAGATGCCCACAGATGCTCTACTAGATGCTCTAGCTTGGCTAGAGAATAGAGTTCTGGATTGTTTCCATACTCAGAAAAGTGCTGGATAAACCAGCGTTGTTAGAGAATGCCATATCCTCACGTACAAATACCTGGGGAACCATCCTGGGATGTGGGAGACATCAGTTCAGTACCCAGCTGGCATGGACTGCTCTGTGACAGGACTAGGCAGCATGCCAGGGTCAGTCTGTGGGGATTTCCAGCAAATGTGGAGACACAGATAAAGACTCGCTTCTTCTAAAGGTGTCTTCACCTTTCTGTAGACAATTATTACTAGATTATCTGGTTTTTATCTGGCTGAAAATGGGTGAGATGACTCCCACTACTATTCCCTTGGTACTGATCCCTTCCCCCCATCTTAAAAAGAAATTATTATACTGTATTTCTGCACTTTGCTGGATGAATGTTTATTTTACTATCAAAGTGTTAAATATGTATAGTATTTAGGCAACATGGTAATGAAATTCTGTAAATACTCATGATAGACAGAAAATATTTTTTTAGTGACTATATTTCTTCTAGATCTACAGCTTCCTGCCCATTTAGGTAGATATAATTCTTGGTAGTTTTAGTATTATTCCCAGGGAGTATTCTGTTATCGGACTAAAAAACATATCTGGCACATGGAATATTCCTGGATTTTGGGAAGAGTGGCCTGGATTTAAATACATGAAGTTAAAGCTTATTATGGTGGAAGATAAAGTAAGTCTCCTTGGCTTTTCATGTCATCTCCTAGAGCAGTAGTTTGGATTTGTGAACGTACTTCTGACTGATTGTTGGTTACTGCTTGGGGTATTTGGCTACACTGTGAATGGCAGAGCTGTCTTGTATATAAGGCAATTGATTACATGCTAATATTTTGTTTTCATCTAGCAATCTGATGAGGCATTTTAACTTTCTGATAAATTAAAATTAAAAAATAAAATTCTGTTGATACTGCATGGGGATCCTCCAGTAATTAAGGAAATCTGTAGGGTACCTCTAGAATCTGAAATCTTCAAACCCAGATGTGATGTATGCTGAACTGAGGCTTACTACCCTCTTCACTACACTGTTAAGGTGGTTTTAGAAAATGAAATGGGAATATATGGAACAGAGATGGAAGAGTTTTGGAAATTAACAGTTTTGGCATGTTTATTCCAGCAAGGTTAAAAATACTGAATATCCATTCCAGTCTACGTATGGTACCAGTACTGGTACCTTTCTTCCTTCAGTGAGTAAGAAAAGTTCCCTGCTCTCATCATGGCCCTGTTCTTGTCCAGGCAGTTTAATAACTTCCAGTTAACCAGTGGGACTGTCTGGAAAAAAGGAACAAGGAGTTGAGCTCCTCCTTCAGATCTGAACTGGATCACAGAAATGAAAGCTAATGTAAGGTATGCACATATGAGGCTAAAGTAAAGGTGTAATAAACAGTGCTAGCTTTAGCTTTCATTGAGGAGAGAATGCTTTTCTGTGCAGAAGAAATTTACTCATGACACATATTTTTATTGTTATTTAATGCTGGTTTTAAGTGTGTGGTACCTTTTAATTTGTGTCCAGTAATAAAGCCTGTTGAGATCTTTTTACCTATAACCAGTTGTTCCTTTCATTGAAATCAGCTCTTGCCTTTTGGAACACTGGGGTAACCTTTTAAAAATGACATATATATTTCATAACTGTAAGGCAGTAGAAGATAGAAGTGTTGGCTTATGTGTAAATTTATTTGTATTTTTAAAGTACTGAAAAGGGGTTTGGTTTTTTGTGATTTTTTTTTTCTTTTCTTTTGAGCCTTTACATTGTAGGTTAAAAAAGCTGAAAGCATATGGTAGCAATTTTTTAACCTCTCTACATGAGGTGCTTGTCAACGGAGGTCCATACGTCCAAAGCTAGTTAATAACAGCTGCAGGCCAAAGTTCTTTTAAGAGCTATTGCCGTGTTCCAAGATTCTCAAAGGCTTTGAACAAGTGAAGTTGGCCACAAGGGAAAGCAGCAGGTCTGCATTCTGCTTGTTAAGTGAACCCTGTTTGAACAGAAAAAAATGTGGCAGAAAGTCAGAATTTTCATGCTATAAAACTTGACCATAAAATATCAGATAGGATTGGCTAGTAGGCTGCTGTAGTTTAGCCTAAACGAATCATTTGCTTCAATCTAAAATTTTATTTTACTGATTGCTTCACTGAAAATCTTTAAGGTTTTTTGATGAAAATTTGGAAGACTAATTACACAACTTTTTTTTTCAAACTCCCAAAATCCCAAAATATAGGAATACAGTTACCTTTGCATTTACATTTTGTAGATGAAACCATAATGTAGAAAGGAAGAATGTATGTGAAGAAGGAAAAATTGCAGTTCTCTTGACCTTGTGGTGCTTTCTCAGTTTTATATTTCTGTCCATTTTTGCCATGTCCTTTTCCAAGCAGTAGTGAATCATAACTAAGTGAACTCCCTCTAGACAGCTTTTAGACAGTTTGGAAGTTCCTTGGCAGTTTGGAAGCAGTCCAGCCTTAAAATCTGAAATCACTTTCTCAAAAGATATGGTCTGTATATTTTTGCCTATTGATTGAAAATCATCATTGTATATTAAAGCCTTTATGAAAAAAAGCTCTTTAGAAGCATTTAGAGGGAACAAGGCTGTCTGGCTGGTTACCTACCAGTAATAAAGTATCAATAAACAATACTCATCATTGTTGTTCAAGTTGAATATAAGGCAGGATGCTTGACAGGATATATGTTTTGTGCTCTACACCGGAATGGGGCTGGATCAAAAGCTGAGCTTTGCAATGGATTTGTAGGACACTGAGTGCCCCTAGGTGGTCACAGCTAAAAGTACAGCAGGAAAAGCCTCCCCAGCACACCTGGCTCCTCTGAGGGACAGCTCAGCTCTGCTGGGCTCTGGGCACACATCCCACCCATGGTGGCGCATTTTTGGGAGTTGTTACAGTTAAAGAAGCACTTTTTTCCTTTTGCTCATTCCCTGCTTTACAGGAGAATGTTTGTGTGGTATTAATTTTAATCAGGCAATTGCTGACATACTGAAGTGGCAGTCTATCATTACTCCCACTTATGGCACCAATTTAGCCCTTGTCATTGCAGTTGTCAGTATCAGTTGGGGATTAGAGTGGGTTATGACATGCAGAGTGGATGGTCAGTGGATCAGTACCACTTTTCATTCCTTTTTAGCACAGTCTTTTTATTATCAAGCAATGATGCAATTTTGTTACCGCTTTTCAGGTTTTTTATATACATAAAATGTTTTGGAAATAAATTGCATCTGGAATTGTTTCTGGGTTCTTTGTATTCCATTTCACTACAGGACTTGAAATATGTGAGTAATTAAATGACACAGAAATGTTACTGCTTCTGAAATAAAAAATTTCTAAAGTTATACAGTCAGTTGTTTTGAAAACGCCTATTTATACAGCAGTGATCCCTAAATAAGATGTGCACTGTGAGATGTACAAAAAATGTGTCACCGATTTGTCATTGTGAGGAAAGCAAGCATATAATGGAATTGTAGACCAAAATCCAAATAGCAAAAATTTAAAACCAAATGATGGAATGCTATGTATTAATACAATTTATTAGAGTTTTCACCAGATAAATGGTGTCTCAAATCTCCAAGTATGGTATGTGAGAAAAGAAACTTTTATTTTTGTGCTTTTGTATTTTATCCTAAGTGTTAAGTTTTCACTGACATAGGCATTCCTGCAGGGAAGGAGGGTCAAAAAATAAAGGTAAATCTCTTACACATAGAATTCTGTTGGATTTGCTTCTATGGTAACCAGTTAGCCAGAGCTTATTACTCATGTAAAACAGGAACTGTTTGCATTTTTAAAACCTTCATTTGCAAAACAGCATGTCTAAATGATAAAGTTAAATTTCTTTCCCAAGACCACAAGTCTTCTTTGTAGGTGGAAACAACTAAATGCACAGTTTAAAAAGCATGGGGAAAAGCACTCCTAGGCAGCAGCATCCATCCACGCTAAAAGCAAATATTTGTTTTTGGAGCAGAGAATGGCTGTCCCCGGAGCAGCCAGCTTAGCAAAAGCAGGAATGGAAGGGCAGAGCTCATCTTTTATGGAAGTCAGATAAATTTCATGCTCTTTAACATCAACTGTGACTGTAGGCTTTTCACTGAAGTCTGGCTCCTTCCCCAGTGTGAACAAAATAGGAAAAGTGATTAAAGTTCACTCAGTACTGGACGGCAGGAGGCAACTGCTCCGGTATCTTCAGCTGAGGGAGAGGGCAAGAGGGCTCTTTAATAAGACTTGTGAGGCTTTTTTGAAGAAAAGAAGTAGGACTCATAGGGCCTAGAGATGCCTACACTAACATTCATTTCATTTCCGGTGCTTCATATGGCTTCTTTGACACATTGTAATATTGTCATCCCCTTCATTAAAATGTTCATTATGAAAGGGGAAAGAGAGAAAATGTAACTGTTAACTGGAGTCAAGGGTCAGCCAGTTCAGCTGTGAGCAAAAGACTCAGAGCAGCCTTGGATAATAGCAGCACTTCTGGGGCAGACACGAGAGACTGACAGAAAATGAAAATATGGACCTTACAAATTGTCCTGTCTTGTGATGGACGGGAGTCTTGAGCGTCCTGACAAGTCTTCAAAAGCTGAAGTGGCTAGCAGATCTTCCCAGATCCTGCCTTTTGGCTTTTTCCCTCTCCCTCTGTCTCTTTTTCTGTTTCTCCCTGTTTTAAGTTGTGCAATCAGTATTCACACATTCTTAGAACTAATAGGATTAGAGGCGTTGCAAAGGGATTTGAACAGGATAATTAGTTTACTGCTTAGCCCACAATATAACAGGCAAAACCCCTCTGAGAAAGGCAGACAAAATGGGTCAGAAAATGTGTGGGAAATGAGGTAAGGCCTCTCAAACAGAGCTTCAATCAGCTACACTATTATGAAAGGATCCTGGAGTATTCATTCACTGCTGCAGAACATTGACTTTTTTGGCTTGGCCACCAGAGGTGTCAAGAAAAGAGACCCAGCTGAGCAGTGGGAAACCTTGCTGGGGATACGAAGGAGCTGGTTTCAAGTGCTTAAGTGCAATTTAAGTTTCTTTGCCACCATGCCACATAGAGCAACTCAAGAAAAGTGAGGCAGCCTCTAGCAGTTTACAAAGCTGAGGCTGTAAAAGCAAAGCCTCTTGTAAACCTTGGGTTGGATAACGTCTCAGAAACAGGCCACTGAAATATTGAATCAAAAAACTTAATGTTTGAACATCTATCTAGGAATTGTATAGAGTGTAAATTTTCAAGCAGTGCATTTAAGTGTTCCATTTAAATGTATTTTTTTCTCGTTTAAGATGTGGCATACAGAAAAAAAGCACCCACATCCAGCCCCCCACTGCCCCCACCCGGTGATACTAGAATGGTGCATGAATTACTAAGTGATGATATTGGGTTTCCAAAGGAGTAGCAGGAAATTCCTCAAAGTTCCTGCCTTTTTTTTTTTTCCCTGTGAAACTTGTATGAAGCACCAGCGTGATCAAAGCTGCCAGAAGTTGTTAGAAGACATGTCGACTTGGGCCTGCCTGTGTATGATAACTTAGAGGTCCCTCCTCTCCAGTGGAAGAAACAGCAGGAGCTTCTCTAATGAACTGTCCAGCAGCTCTGTCTTGCAGTGTATATACAACCAGAGGTGAGAAGAGGTTAATCCATAGGGGAACTTGTTAGAAAAAGGAAAGCAAAAAATACCAAGGAGCTGTATGACCAAAATTCAATTTGAAGATGGTTGCTGACACATTTGGTCACTTTTAATGAAACTCCTCTTTTAATCTGTTGCTTTTTGTGTCAGCTTGTAAGTTTTAATGCACTTCAGCTGTGGTGCAGGAGTATGCACTGCATATGCAATACAGAACAATACAGAATGTCATGTTGCTTGTAGCAAATTGACCTCCTATTCATTTTAAATACCTATATCTTATTTCTAATGGAGATTAAATTCCTAATCTTGAGATTAGTCTCAGTTGTATTTCAGCACGGGGATTTATTACTATAATCTTTATCTGTTCATAAATGTAAGGAAGACAAAGACATTCACTATTAGACATGTACCTACCTGGCAGCAATATGAAATCCTTATACTGTAATCCTGGCTTTTGTGATTTTCATTGTTAAGCACATTTACACACAGGTTTATTCTGATTTTATTGAAAAAATAACAAAAAAGTCAGTTTCTCTTTGTTGTTCAAATGCTTTTTCTATGCGTCTTTGTTCACAACTGCAAGCTAACGTCATCTCTGCCTCAACTGGGAATCTCTATTTTGTGTTGCTTACTATTGTATGTATGGAAAAGGAAATCATTAATATTAAAAATACTGTGGAAAACAGGCACTGTGAGATGTTTTCTGGTTCTTCAGGACAGGCATTGTACCACACATATATTTGTTTTCATAGATGGAAGGTAATTTCCCACTGGAAGTGATATGTCCCTAATTAAAAAAGTAGAATCAAAACAAGAAAACCCAACAAGCAGAAAGTGGTAGAGGTATGTAGAAGTTTATATAAGACTCTTCTTCTTGATCTGTATAAAGATGTATGTTTATCAGTATTATAAATAGTAAGGATGTATAATGAAATTTCAGGTAGATTAAAGGAAAGGAAAAAACAAAGGCTGGAGAATAAAACACAGATCTTGAAGTTCATCAGAACATTCATTTTTAAGCTTAGATTTAACACCTGAATAAAATCAATATCACCAACACACAGATTTCATTTTGTATGTTTTGAATTCTGGCTTTGTATCTTGTAAGTCCTATTCCTTAAGGTACCAGTATTTTAAATTCTAGTTACAACAGGGTTACCTAATACCTCCTTTCAAGTCATTGTTTCTATATGATCTTTTATGTTGGTTTAAACTGTTAAATTAATACAGCTTGTCAAAGTTCTGGACATATTTTCCATTCAGATATTTATGTAAAACACACCATTGAGGAAACTTCGGCTTATTTTCATTATTTATAGATATGTATGTGAAGATGGTTAACAGAGGGCAAAAGAGATATGGAAGAGTAACTGAAAAAAAAATACTGCAGATCCAGGGCTTAATTAAATATTCTGTATCCCTACTGAATGCTGAATTTGATCTTTTCATTTTCACAGATTGCAGATCTTTCATTCTCACCCACAGTCTAGTTAGAATTGATACGAAGGGAAAATATTTAAATATTTCCCTGTTTGGAGCCAATGTTTGTAGACATATCCTCATGACACCTTGGCTCCTTTGATGGTTTTAGTGTATTTTTAGTTAATATATGTGAAGCACTCAGTAGCACTGTAGCTCAGCTCTCAGACTTACTCAGTTGCAAGTCAGGGATGAATCCTTATCTGTGTTCACTTTTCCAGTAATATATATATTCTCTTCCAGTGTATATGTTAACTGCTTTTGATTCCTCCTCAGAATGCTGTTCTTGCTAATTCCTGTGTTATTCTACAGGGATGCAGACCTGACACAGAATTTGGAAGTATAGTATTATGCTGAATGGTCAGTCTTCCTGAAATACTGACCTTCCACCTCAAAGCTTTCATCTACCTGGCCACTGGAGGAGATTTCTATCTCGGAAGAAAATCCCTTGAACTCATAAGGAGTGCTAGGGAGAAGTATCTGAGACTTTGCAGTTTACAAATTATTTTTTTACAATAGTAACTGAGAACTTGGCAAGATTCACCTCCATTCCTCGAAGAAAACCCAAAAACCAGCACCTAACCCCTGAGTTTTGTTAAATATAAAAGATAATTATATTTAAGACTTGTGCATGGTCCAGTTGTCTGAAATACTAGTTTTGGTGTCACAATAGTTCATTATGGGGCATGATGAAAATTTATAGATGGATTACAGAAAACAATTTCCTTATTTTTCTTGTTCTGTTTCCTCATCTCAGGAGAATTTTCTTTTTTCACATATGCTTAAATTAGGGAAGTCTGTAATTTAAATGTGTTCATTTAAACTGGTTTTCTGTAAGTAGTTTGTGATTCAAAGATACATTTCATCACACGCTTAACACTTAACTTGTGAGTAGTTGCAATGAATTTAATGGGATTTAAGCACATACATTAATTTGCACATGCTTCAGTGCTCTCCTGAATTGGGATGAGATTATTTGTATGTTTTTGGTTAATAAGAGCTATGTTTAACTGAGTTACTGTAATTTCCCATCCTGTGTCTTTGAAGGTGCTTTGCCATAGCCTATACAATTCATATTGTCGCAGGTTATCTTACAATGTTTAACAGCTTTACATTTAGCTAATAATTAGGATCTTTATTACTTTGAAGAGAAATGCTTTTGTTTATTTTCAGAATTAGTGGGGATGAGAGGCATTGCCTAAGTAAACTTAATTCCTAACCTATGAAAATTAGGGTTGGTTGTCGATTTTAAAAAAAGAATCAACCAACCAAACAAAAAAAGCCCTACAAAACACCAGCAAGTAAAACAAAATGAAAAAAAACCCCAAACAACCAAAAACCTCACAGCCAAAAAAAACCCCAAAGTAAAACAAACAAAAAACCCCAAAAACCTGGGAATAATCATTTGAGAATTTGGATATTTTTGTGTTTTGGGCTTAAACACTCCCTATTTTGTGAGTGAGGAATGAGAGGTAGAGGATTGGCTCAGGTATGTCTGAAGGGCAGGGGGAAGATGTGCAATAAGTGGTTTTGCTCCCATTGTTGGAATACATGTTCATGGAAAATTATTTCACTTTTTAGAAGCACAGCAAAACCTGACCTCAAACTTTTCTGCCACTTTCCACACTTTGAAGAAAAAATTTCTTCAAAGGAGTAAATACTGCTAACCATCTCTCTCCTAAATCACCTTAAACCCATGGAATAGATAATTCAAACAAAGTTGTGACTGGCCTGAATTCTGAATTTACTATCAACATGGTTTTAAATTAGGGAAATCAAGTTGTGTGTTTCTTGTGCAGTGGTTAGGAATTGAAGCAGGAAATCATGCTGACAAACGAAGTGAATGGGAACAGAAGACAGAGTTACTTTGTGATTTAGTACATTGTCCTAAATATGTTAGATGTATAACTCTATAGAAATTTTAGCTCTTTACTGCCATAAAGCTGTGATTTAAGTGATATATCTTCAATAATTCCACAGTATTTTGATTCAAAAAAGTTGAGTAGATTGGAAGGAGCTTAAAAAATGCATTTTAGTAGGCTTTTTGACAGATGTGATTTAAAAGCTTAGAGAAAGCAATGCACCTGTCACTTTTAATTGCAGAAAGCTTTCCATCTATTAACTTTATTTTGCCAGAGCCTTCTAATGAAAAAGTTCCAGTATCTAATTTAATTTAATTTTCATTGGGTTTGCCAGAAGAGCAATTAATTTTTAGAACTTCCAACTATGAAGTGTGCTTCAGAATCCAGTCTCCCTATTTTACATACCATTAAGTTGCATCATGTGCCTGTCATACCTTAGGAACATCTTGATATCTTTGAAGAAATGTGGCAGTGAAATGTAGACATATTGTCTGTAGCACCAGGTAGGGTTTACAAATACAAATGTTTGTATGATTAGGTTATTCCTATCCATCATTAGATTACATCTCTTTGGAGCTATATGTACATCTGTGCCTGGCAGGCTTATGTTATCACTGATGCATATGGGGGCCATGTGTCAGTCTTCCAACAAAGATATATAGCCTTGTGTAGGAGCAGGATTGGATATGCTTGGGTTTCAGCCTCTAAATCAATTCCTGGGACCTTTGCTACAGATGTTTGAACCTGCAGGTCTGTAGAAAGAGTATACTGTAATATGAACTGAAACAGAAGAATAAGCATGAGAAGGAATGAGCCATATGGCAACAGATAGCAAGTGCAGTGGAGCCAATAAAGAAGGAAATTCCCACACCTTCTCAGCTATCTTTGTAAATATTGTTTGAATTCAATCACCTCAGAGCTGGTTCCATTCTAAGAGGAGATCTGTTCATACTCAATGGAGAGAGTTAAAGATGCTCCTGCTGTTGTAAGATGCATGTCCTAGGGTTTCTGAGCTGGTGGAAGTCTTCCTGAATTCCCTAGAAGTATGAATGGATTCACACTGAATGCTTTAGCAAAGAGCCTGGCTGTATAGTGCTGAGATCTTGATCTCTTTAGTGGCTATTATAGATACAGGCACTATGCCATGTGTTCTTGTATTTAGCCTTATTTCTTAAATCCCTTTTTAACTTTTATGCTTCAAACAAAATGCAGTCAATCTAAGTATTTAAACATTTTATAGTATGTTTCTTAATTATTCCTTAAGCAATAGGGAAGTTTATGCATTGTTTGCTGGTTTGTGTTTTGGGGTTTTTTTAAGTAAATTTAGTATTTCTCTTTTCCCATTACCATAACTGTTCTCAGTGTGTATGTGGTCACCTGGACCTCTGTTTTCTGAAATTACCCATTGGCTCACTGCAGGAGTGTGTAGTGTCTTGTGAATGGAGACATCACTGTCACCCTTGCTCATCCTGAGTGTGCTGTGCTCTCATTGGTTTGCAATTGCCCAACTCTCATCCATCCCATCCTTGTGTGCCCTCATACAGCAAAACCCAGCGTCCATCCTCCTGGATGAAAAACCCTCAACAACAAAAAACCACCACATCCCCCATGCAATCCCTCTTTACCCTAATTATTGGGGCTTCTCAGTGGAGTTTTCTGGACAGTTATTTGGGACAAAGCTCCATCAGCTGCTTAGGAGAGTATGGGTATTGGTTGAAAGGAAAGAATTTAGCAATTTGGGAAAAAAAGGCTTGAAAACATTCAGATGGAGAAAAAATGTCTGAAAAGAGGGAGGATGGGTTTTTAAAGTGCAAATTAAGAGCAGCTACTTTTTGATGCTGTCAGTGGAAAAGTGCAGTCCTGGAACAGAAAGTCAACTTTGTAGACTTCAAGCTTAAAAAAATGTCTGAATGGAAATTATTTCTAGTGCAAGCAGCTGAATCTTCTTGAAAGTTTGAGGAGGAAAAGGGAATAAATGTGGCAGAAGTAGCAATAAAATTTAAGCTTTTCAATAAGAAATACTAAATTCCATTTTGCATAAATTATTTTTTCCCAGAACATTTTAATGTAATTTACATACTGGTATTATGGCAACAGCATAGAGACAGGGCTATTAAGAAGAAATGGGATTTTTCACATTCTTGAAATGTGGAATGGAGCACTCTGATTCAGTTTCTTAGCCATGGTTGTTCATTTTAAGATAAAGAAATTAGTTGTGATTAATTCATTCTGGAATGGTGTATTTTCTTTTTATTGCTTACATATATTTTTACCATTTTTATAAGTTTTTTTCAATTCTAAATAGACTGTGAATCCAGCTAGGATGCACTTTTCTTGTTATTCAGACCAGTTGTATTGCCTCTGCTGCATTCTCAGCTCCTTTTAGTAGAGGAAAATACCTCTTGAAATTCTGATTCTTTGTATGGCACTGAAAGGCAATAAGTTGTGGTCACAGAAATTTGGGGGAAGAGGCTGGAGCAGTCACAGAAAGAGAAGGTAGGCTCAAAAATAAAGAAAAACTTGGAGCCCTTGAAGAGAAGAAACTTGAGGCTTGACACTTCTCGGATGTGCAGCTAGAGTATTAAAATAATTTAATCCTGGTCAATGGGAAGTTGTACTCCCAGATTTCCTGAATGTATGTATAAGTAATTGCCCTGAAGTTTCTCGACAATTTATTTTTTCTCCTAAGAGCTTTAATCGACTTGTATTAACCAGCACATATGCAGACCACAAGAAATAGAATAAACAAAGAAATTCAGTCATTCCATTACTCAAATAATGGAGCTTGTTATACTGTTTTATAGTTCATTTTCAGTGAAGAGGAGGATAACATGAACATCTCTTCCTTGTCCTTTCATTTAAAGTTTTCTCATAGAAAAGCTTAAACTCCTAGTTCCGTGGTCCAGAAGCCCAGTGGTGCTAGTCACTGCACTTTGTTACACAGAATAAGAAAAACACCAACAAACCAGTACCAGTAAAACAAAAAAGTTTCTGTGAAAGATATTACAGTCTAAGAAAAGACACATGGGTATAAGCAGATGGATGAGGACCAGAAAAACAGTCATATAAAATTGGTCATCTTGATAAGTAGCAATGATTGCAGTTTAGCTGTTGTCAGGTCTTTTTAATCATCTGTGGTAATTCTTTTAATAATTTGCTTTGGTGTCTTCCACTGTTTTAGCATAGTTCTTGGAACTGACAGGCAACAGCCTTAAAGCTTGAAGTATCAATGCTTAATATATATTGTGCACCTACACATTTCATATAAAGCTAGGACGGTACAATAAATCTGTCTTATCAAGCAATCAGCCCATCTTGAGAGGCAATCCCGAAATTGCATCATTCAACTCAAATGCAGGAAGAGTGAGCACAGTGCTACTCAACATTAATGGTCCACAAGATCTTTTCTAGTTTACTCTCCAAATTTTCCCCTGTCCCTTGATAAATTTTTCAAGGTTAGTTTTACTGCTTGGAAACACTTCAACTACTCAGGTTATTATCAGAGTAAAAGTTTGGAGCTATACTGCATAAAAAAAGTCTGTGTCCAGGGATGTAATTATTATTTGTCTGTGTTGGAATTCCAGCTCTGCATAATGGGATTGGATTAGGAGTCTGCTGTGCTCTGTTTTGAAGAAACAGGAATTACCACAGCTTTCTGAGTGATATTTAAGAAGAGAATATACAGGGTTGTAGGCTGTGTAGTGATACTAGACGATGTACCAGACAACCTTTCAATCAGTTCCTGAAAGTGCTTGCAGTTTCAATTCCAAAGCAGGTGAAACAATATTAAATATTAAAGACACGTTGACAGCTGCAAACTTGTTCTAAAAAAGAAGTTTTGTTACAAGGAAAAGTAGTGATAGATTTTTTTAGATACTGTTGAAGAGGTCTTTTGGAAAATGAAATATGCCATCTCATCTATTCTTAATGTGAGCAGATCCCCAGCCAAGCCAAATGGATGTTTCAGCCATGCATATGCTGAGTGTCTAATGTACCAGAAGAAGTGAAAGTTACCCAGCAGAATCTTGTTTTATTCTTTTAAAGCTCTTAACATTTTCAAGTCTGTCAAGTGTAATAGTTGATTAAAGATTAATCACCAAATCACCTATCAGAGGCTAGTAAAATGAAAATAGCAGAATCTTTACCCTTTGCCTACATAGAAACACTCTTTTGTGGCCTTGTATGAAAAAATGACACATAAAGATTTGTTTTTACTTTTCCTTCAATTCCAACCTGGTTGAAGGAAAAAGAGGAAAATCCGTGAATGAAACCCACATTTAACCTAAACGTCCCCTGGCACAGTTTGAGACCATTTCCTCTTGTCCTGTCACTTGTTATGCAGGAGAAGAGACTGATCTCCACCTGTCCACAATCTCCTTTGAGACAGTCATAGAGAGCAATAAGGTTTTTCCTGAGCCTCTTTTTCACTGGGCTAAACACCCTGAGCTCCCTCAGCTGCTCCTCAGCAGGGTTGTGCCCCAGACCCTTCAGCACCTCCCACTGCCCCTTGGACACTCTCCAGCCCCTCAATGCCTTTTTTGTGCTGCAGAACCCAGAGCACAGCAGGACACAGCGCCTGAGGTGCAGCCTCAGCACGTGGATATGCATCCACATGGGTAAAAGTCATTTTCCACTCTGCAAACTCCACGTAGGGCTGTAGGTCAGCGATACCCTCACACAGCACAGCTGTGCTGGCTCGGGCCCTGGTAGGGAATCACAGTGCTATTAGGGGTGCATGATAACTCAGTAAAATGTCACTCAGTGCCTTCCTGCAGCTTGGCCAATTTGAGACTGTATGGAGGATAAAGATTTGTCAGCTTTTTTCTTTGGGAGGTGAGGGCTTCTTAAGAGCTTCAAGGATTTTTTTATGAAAAGGATTACGCCGAAGCCAAATTTGAAGTAGTAGTGCAATTCTCTCTGGAACTGTGGGTGGTCCTTTCCTCTTTAGGAGCTACAACATGTAATTTCTTTCCTGTTTTATTTTGGGGTTTTTGAAGTTTTTTGTAGTCTAAACAAAAGAGAATTATGTATTAATTTAGTGGAACAGACTATTAAAGAATGCTTTCCTTTTCAAAAATAATTTCTAAGGCTCCAATAAAATACATGTGTGGTCTTAATACTCCTATTTTATTGCACAATTAGCATTTTCCCTGCTAGGCCACTCCAGAAAAATAAAGAATAAATGGCAAATCTCCTTAAGCAATTATTTTCAGTAGTATCAGAACATACAAATTGATTTAAGTACACTTTTGGACACATTGTAGAGTGGAATTGATTTTGCAGCCCATGGGTTAACTTTTCTGCCAAGACAGAGATTGGAGGTTTTGGGTTAGTCCAAACCCAAAATGTATTCCTATTAAAAAGTAAACGGTCTAGTACTTGTACTCTGTGCTGTTTAGATTTAGAAATCATTGATTGCTAATACTAAAAATTATAAATACATAGTGTATTATATTACATGGATATATAGAGTCAGGGTGTTTCTCAAACAAAAGAAAGGAGATTAGCACTAAGTATCAGAATTTAAATTGTGGATGACTTAAACTAAATGTTAAGGTTGAAGGTACTGATAAACCCTGGAGATTGCCAGGCTACCAGTCCTACTATTGTGTAGTGCATTACTTTTTCTCTTTTGCTGTCTATGTTCTGTAATACATCAGTGATCTCTCTTCTTTAATAAATAAATAGATAAAGTGGATTAAAAGATGTAATGCTGAAATAATACAGATAATAGTATGCCAAAAGCTATAATAAGAAGTACATTTTGATTCCATAACAGATTTATAAATGGATGGCATTTAAAAAACCTCAAGCATTAAGAATGAAAGAAGCATGAATGATATAATCAAAAGTGCTATCATTAAAAAATGAGACATGAAAGTGGGCAGGGAAATTCAGTCTGAATATTCTTAGGGAAAAAAAATCATTCCTTACCGTGGGAATTGCTGTGACTCTAATCATTCAGTCTGTGTTGCAGTGATGATTGCCCTGTGTTGTGAAATGTGAAATATTCACTTGGGCAATGTAGCACACCACGGCCCAGGGAGTGATCATGCTTTAGCGTGAGAATAGGTTATGTGCCTACTGTGTGCAGCATCTGAATCTCTAGGGAGTCAACAGAGCAAATGGAAATTAGTGATGCAGAGAGAACCTGAAATTCTGTCATCTAAATCTTTCTCATCAGTTTTGTGCTCCTCAGCATGGTACTGATCTATGCTGCTGCTGATACATACTGCCTTGGTTTCCCCATCTGTAAAAGGAGGTTAATAGTAGCTTTCTCATACATGAAATTTTAATCCTCCTATGGGAAGCAGCAGCAATAATGATTTACAGAACTAATGTTTGAAATTATAATTTATAGGTTTTACCTCCATTAGGGGATATATATGTGGCATAGAGATCTATTAGCTGCTGCTGGTATTGTTGGACACCTTTTGTGTCTTCAATATGAAGAGAAATAGCTGCAATGATTGTTTTACTAAAGAACAGAAGAATAAAACCATTGAAATTAATAGGAAGCTAACTAGTTTATTTCACAGTCAAAGAATAATGGTACAACAGTTTTTGTTTGATTTTGTTTCTTTGTTTGTTTCGCTTTCTCAGAACAAGAGTTTAGGTTGAATTTTTAATTATATATTTTTAAATGTTTTCTTGTTGCATCATAATTGATCTGTAGATCTGCCAGAAAGCTATGCCTACTAAAAGGACATGACAAGCCATTTGAGTATAAGATTATCTTCATGAATAAGTGATGCCATACAGTAACTTGTTATGCAGTAACTGTATAGAGTTAAAGCCAAGCATATGTCAGTATTCTAACAATTAACTGGCTAAGCCTCACTTGACTGATGGGAAAGGTACTTACTTGTCTGCATATATTAATGTATTTGCTGAACATGGGATATAAAAAATGTTCTGTTATAATTAATCATTTGTGTTTGTTTAGTAAGCTTGTGTTACAATATGATATATTGCTGCCATGATGGAATTCCTGAGAGGCTTCAGTAGCTCCAGTTCACCTGAGCTGCTGATTTAAAGGAGCTGTCTCTCCAGGATGCTCCCCCTGCATTAACACCACAATGTTCAGTAGCATCTATATTCTTGATGACTTTGTACTTTGCTTTTATTTTTTTGATTACATAGTTTTGAAAATAATTTTCACACTTACATGCTTTATCCTAATACAATAAAACTTGTGGTTGTCAAAGCATGCCTCTGTAGCATTCAGAAAAGGTCTTAGATTAAATTCCTAGTCATGCTGGAACTTTGCAGTTTCGTTGTATAGTGATAAATGAAGTTCCATGAGCAGGAGAAAACCCATCTGATCAGAACTTCTCTGTTTAACAACAGACCCCTAATACAGAGTAGAAAAATGTATTTATTCAAATTTTGAAAGTAGAAAACTGGCATTTTAGAAATGAAATCCAAGTCAGAGATCCACTGAAACATAAAAAATCTACTTTGGCATTTCATTCTCTCCTCTTTGCATTGGAAAGCCCATGGCTATGGCAGTTTTGCAAACAGAGGCAGATGCCAGTGTTCATGATAATGTGAAATAACCTTTTGCCTTACTTCTCTGGAAACATTTCACTTGAAACACTTGAAACTTGGGGCTGTGGCTCCCTTGTCTTATGCTGTCATGTTGCAGCATGTTCACACCTTCCATATCTCAGATTTTACTGCTGGTACTTTCAGTGCCTCCCAGTGAGACAGGGCTCTTTGTTTTCCCTAAGATCAAAGCCAGGGGAGTAAATAATAACTCTTGGTTCTTGCTCTGGAATAGCTTTGAGGTTTTAGATGATCTGACTCATTAATGTGGTTGTGACCATGCAAGACCTCACAGATATCTTTCTGAAGTCCAGGATCCAGCAGTAGCCTGTACCAGAGCATGTTTCACAGGCTCTTTCTGCAAGGAGCTTCCTGGTGAATAGGTAGGGCATGTCTTCTCCCTGCCACCTCTATTTTTAAGGTGTACTCAAATACAGATAATATTGTAGGAACACTGAACAGTACTGAAGAAAAAGCAAGTGATAATAAAAACACCTGAAATGGACAGGACCATTTGATATTCTTAAATTATCTGTTTGGTTGGTTTTGCTGTTTTAGGATAAGTGTCTAATTGATACTTAATGTATCAATGTATACTAATGTTCCTAAAAAGAAGTTGCTACTTGTTCCATCAAAATAATCTGATTGGCCTAGGTAATAATTGTAGGTCCCTTTCAACTGAATTATCCTATTCAAAAATATGTTTTTTGGTTTTTTCACCATCTTTGTATTCCAAGTGAAATCCCCTGTGTCCAAATTCATATATTTGATTTTCAGTCCAATAATTTAAATAATTCTCATACTTTTTATTTCTTTGAATGCCCAATAGTCTCATTATCTATGAGATTTATAGAGGCATGGAGGATTTAATGCAAAATATAGTTATCTAATGTTAAAAGTGTTAGTTTCCAGTAAGAGAGAAGTACTTAGCAAGGCTTACTTTATTCATGTCACAAATACATAAATAATTATCAGGATGCCAGTCATGAAATAGCCATTTCCTGAGATGTTTTTATAAACTGGCATAAATAAACTGGTAAGCATTCAGCACTTAGTTGGGTTGAGTATTTCTGCCTTTTCCTTTAAAAAAATCAGGACACATTAGTCATTCCCAGTACTCAGTACTTTGCAAAGTACAGAATGGCAGTATAGATTTATGATATGTGTGGTCAGACACAGAGGGAGGTTAAACCATTGAGGAAAATAAAATTACAAGTAATTAAATTTACAAGCAGGTTTGCCATCTTCAAAAGATTTAGTGTTTCAGAACGAACAATGATTTAGCCGCACAACAAAACTCTGATACAGCCTTAACAGCTTATGATATAGATATTTTATGTGATGTTTCAATTTATATAATTAAAAATTGAGCACTCCTTTTTAAGGGTATATAGGATATTCAGCTGAGAGCCATACATGGTGAGTAATAAAATAACTGCAATGCAGTACTGTTTGCATTCTTTAAGAGCTGAAACATTCCATCAGGATCATTAATTCAGGTTATCTCAGGGCTTTATCTTCAGATAAGAATGCAATATTGTGTATAAGTCTTCAAGTTTTTTTTCTGAGAACAGGTTAGTATCTTCTATTGGTATGAATTTCAAATGTTCACAGGACTCTAAGCTGTGAGGTATTTTCCTTGATACACCTCTATCTACTAACCACTAAATATGATAAATATAATTGTACCATTTCCATCCTGTTCTTAGGAAGGATTCAGTAGTAACAAGGTTTTTGGCAAGGTCTTCCTACTATTTCCACAAGCTAAATACATTCTCATTACCAATGTACTCTTGGAGAAAAAAAGTCTGCATGCACAAAATGAAGCTGTTGGGGGAGGAAGGGTGGGGCAGAGGTGTTGGAGCTTTTTTTGATGGTGTTGTTTTTGTTACTGATTTTTTTTCTTAGTTCATTGGTTTGTGAAATGCAGAAATCTACATTCTTTTAGCCATAATTTCAAATTAGACAAGTTAAGTTGCTTTGTCAGAATATCCAAATTAAATTTTTAATCTTTGGAAATTGGTTTAAAAGCTGAGGCGTATGTGCTTATCAGAATCCATTGCATTTAAATTTCCTTTATCCAGTTTGTTTAAAAATAAATTATATTTTACATAAGAACGGTAATTGCAGAATATACTTCATCACAAATCTTAGAGAATCTCGAGTTGTTCTGTTTTTATTGATGAGTTTGAATACTTGTATAGACTATGTTAATTATAAAACATAATTATTTAGATGCAGCATATTTAGTCTTTGATTTAAAAACACACACCTGACCTTCAAAAAGAGAAAAAAATATTATGCAAGTTTTTCAAAACAGTGCTGCAGTTGGGCAAAAATTCAGAAATCTTTGTGCATTCTTCACTGTGTATCTTCACTTACAGTGGGATTCAGCTTTGTTTGCTTTATGGATTTGGTTTTCTGTTTTTGCATTTGGGAGAATGGTGCTGAAGCCAGAATATTACAACTCAGAAGAATGCTTGACATATTTACATCTTAAACTTATCTGAAGCAATCTACTGTATACTCAGGCTGGTTTGTGCATGTAGAGCAGCAGCAATGCTCATTTGTGCCTCCTCTAAATGTCTCTGTCAGCTGCTGCCACTCTGCCTCACCCAGGAGGCTTTTGGGGCCAATCTGCTATTTAACCCCTGTACAACCTTTTAACTTGAGGAAACAAATCTGAGAGTTGTCCTTGAGAACATCTCACTTTCAGAGAGACTGAAGTTACACCTGGCACTGAGCACAGTTTTGGGGATCTGGAGCAAGGGGGAGCAGTGGAGGACAAGGAACAAAGGTGCTCTGCCCACCACTGAATGACTTGAATGAAGGCCACAAATTTGCACTAAGTAATTTTCTTGAAAGGTCGAGGTCTAAGGTACTCCCCTTCATAATTTGGTGTATATCTCTCTAGGAATTATACAATAGAGTCAAGAACAATTTAGTTGAAAGAGGCCTCTATGACAGCCAGAATCTGCATAAAGATGAATTTGTCAAAATGTCTCACTAGACCATTGTACTCTATTAAAGAAAGAAATTCTCACATAGCCTTGGCTTTTTCACCCTAGCTGTATTTTTTATTCAATTCTGCTGTTCCAAAGGTATTCTGGATTTTAATGTAAGGTCTTGGGCTGTAATATTAATGGAGGATAATTTGTTCCAGTGAAAATATCTTGGACAGATTGACACTTTGTAATGTGAATCAGGTTCATGCCTTTTTAAAAAAAATTACAGATCTATTCTTATAAAAGTAGTATGGTTTTTTTGGATCTTGGCTTAAATATTCTTAGATATTCTTAGATATTCTTTCATTTTAGGGGGATCGATTGCCATCACAGAGCCTCTATTCAAAGGCTGCCTATTTTTGAAATGGAAGATGATGTCTGCATAGTTATAAGTGCAGCAATACAATGACCATCAGGCTGAAAAGGAGTTTTGCACCTTTCTTCACTACAGAATATAAGTTGCAAAGTCAAATCAATGTAATGGCGTGCAAAATTGGCTGGTTTTATCTACAAAATAGATTTTTGCCCCATTTCCTGTGAAAGTCACAATGCACCTTGTGCTGCTTGTGGCCTTTATTTTTGAGCTGTCTAAGAATTACGGTGAAATGAGTTCAAAGATCAATAAAAAAGACCACATGCAGCTTCTGAGTTGTGAAATGTAGGTGTAATTTATGCAAGAAGAAAAAGTTGAATGTTTGTTTAAACCCCTCAAGGTTTTTATAAGGAAGTTTTTACACACTGAGTAGATAAGAACTTGAAGCAATCAATAAATAATTACTAAAATTTTTCCTGCTATAAGGAAAATACTATTTTTTATGAGAAGTAGAATTTAGCAGTGTGGAAATGAACTTACACTTTTGTTACAGAAACAGTTCCAAGTTTCCCAAACCAGCTGATGCATTGCAAAAAAATTACTTTTGGAAAACAACATTTGCCAACCTTACTTACCTCTCCACATTTAAATGTATGCTTTAAACAATGCCTTGTTCAGCAAGGTTGGGAACCTTTTCAGTCAAGTAGTTTACATATGAAATTAGCTAAAATTACCAGGGAACACTATACTTCAGTCTGCTTGAACTTGTGCTGCAGGGAAATGGTGTTGACTGTGCCGACCCAGCAGTAAATCTAGCCTGCAATTAGTTTCTCTGTGTCTTTTGCATTTGCATACACACAGACATACCTGTGCACAATGCCTCTGTGTATTGGCAATTGAGGGACCGGGCACAGCAACTGTCACTTGTAAGTCCTTGTGTTTGTGCCAAAATTTCCCACGGAAACACAGATTTTGACCACTGACATTCTCTATTAGATTTTTAAAAATAATTTACAGTTGGCCTCAATATTGTTCATCTTTCACTTTTTTAAATTATATAAAATGGTGAGTGATGATACTCTATCAAATGCCATGAAAAGCTTAATGCACCATTGCCCATTATCTCCTGCAGTAAATTTTTACGGGTACAGCAGTGGCTCACGTAGATATATACATATATCTGTGTTATAAACTAATCACTGATCATGATACAAATCACCACTGCTAGCTAGTCACTTCACACACAATTTTTATACAGGTAAAATGTATTAGTCAATTAGACAGAAGTGTAAATATAGATATTTGCGTTTTATGCTTATGAGAGAATTTTTTTCCAAGGAAGTGGGCTATTAAATCATGTTACCGTAACAAATGCTGAAGGCTGCTTTTTCATTCATTGCCACTGAATTTATTGTCGGAGCAGTACAGTCATATCCCATTTCAAGATTACTTAGGTGGCTTGAAAATTAAATCACAGCTCACAAATTCTCTTTTTTCACACACGATTAATAATACTAAAATTGGGTCTAGTTTTAAGTATACTTTGCAAGATATTGCAGTGCAATTAGGTGCATGAACTATGAAAGACTTAGTAAATAGAAAGTGATTTTCCATAAATTAACAATGAATTGGATAGTACAAAATTGCTGCAATGTATTTGGAATTATATTCAAAATAATTACATTGATATAAATTTTGTTAAAGTTGGGTAAAACGGGGTTTTATAAAGTCCTCAAACTGTGTTTTGCAAGTTCATAAATCTGAATGGGATCTTCAGGAGTGATTGCTCAGAACTGAAAATATGAGCTCATGCTAGATTACATTTTAGAGAAAGAATATATCAAAAGCATGACTTACTATGTCTAATGATTCTTGCTTGTTCACTTAATCTGAGCTATATCTCTTAATTCTGTGCACAGTTTGCAATGTTTCTCTAAAAATTCTTTCTGAAAAACACCCTCTAAAGATGTCTCGAAATCTCAAGGTAGAGAAACTTCTGCTAGGATCTGGATTGCATTTGGTGTGCTTTTAGAGTCAAGATCCTGGGTTGGTTTTAGCAAAATGAAATCTAGTTAACTATAAGAAAACTACTGTGCAAATTCACTTAAAATCCCTCTGTAGAGACACCTGTAGACACCTGATTTGTTTGTACATTTTTATTCAGATGTTTAAGAAAGTTTCTTCATATAATTGTGTTCCTCATATTGTGTATAGATAGTTGCATCTTGGAAGGTTTCCAAAAGGTCTGATTTCATAATTTTAATACAGCAAGGTAGATAGGCCCCCTTGCAAAACTTCAAACATTCATGTACCACGTGTGATAGGTGTGTTTGGTCCAGGGAAGGAAACTATTCTCTGAGGTAAAACCTCCAAACTGCATGTGGTATAGACACAGCAATAAAGACTTTCATGTACTGGTCATCTTCTGTTGCACTGCATCACTGTTAATAGTGCACAGCATAAATGGAAAGTTCTGCATCCTAGTTTGCTTTTGTTTTTTTTCATTTTCTCTGTCTTCTCTACTACTGTCTTCAGTTCTCCAGATTTTATTTCCAATATTGACTTGTGAAGGACAAAAATGTGTCTGTATTTCAGAAAAAATAAAGGGCTGTTTATTCATACTGATAGCAAAAAACCACTACTGAGCAATAATTTTATAAGCATTTTAATAATATTTTTCTTTTGTAAAAGATAACAATTTCAGATGACATGATACAGCTGATTGTACAGAGATTTTGGGAAGGAATATTAGATGTCTGCTGCAGAACGTATTTTAATTCCTTCTTTTGAAATATATGATGCTTGACACTGAAACAAAAGTCAGAAACATATTGATCTCAGATACTACACAGCTTCATTGTTGTTTCTCAGTAGCTCACTATTTGTTCTATTTGCTGAATTTCTGTCTTCATTACATAAAGCTGAATATGCTATCAAACATGGATTTGGAATGCTTGAAAAGTGAAAACATTTCTACTGCATTTTTAAATTATTTTTTATTATTTTTTGTTATTTTATTATTTTTATTATTTTTGTTATTTTAAAAGAACTGCCTAGTGTAACAGAGATAAACAATTTTTACTATTATTGCTACTTCTTTTCTTCAGTTACAAATCAGTTAATTTAATAAAATAAGCTTCATTGGAAATATTGACTGAACCATAATGGCTGTTTTTTTTTTTTTGTTATACATGAAAGTAAATATATATAGCACTTTTACATTTATTTTTTTTTTCTTAGTGATCTTAGTGAAAATCAGATTCAAGCAATACCAAGGAAGGCATTCCGAGGAGCAGTAGACATAAAAAATCTGTAAGTATTTTCTTCCTTCCATATATCCTGATGATAATGCTTTGTAGATACAGTGCGCTTTTTTTTTTTTTTTTTTTGTATCAGATATCTTTTTTCTAAGAACTCTTATAGCTGCTTAAGGAATATCTGCATAATACTGATATCATTTGTTTGTGCAAAATACTTTAACGGATCTTAAACATCCTCAAATTGCCTCATGGAAATGTAAAAAATTGAATTAAGTTGAAGACAACATGGCATTATAACTATTAGTGTATGAAACTGAGTTAAATATTTGAATGTCAGGCAATTTGAAATATTTTATGGTTTCGTGTGGAAAAAATAATTTTGCCTTGGTTTTAGAAGTTTGTCTTTTGTTTGCTTGCATAAAGAAAGAAAAGTCATGCTATTATCTAATTTTGCTAGCATATGTTTTTATACTTGTGTGACTATGTTATTAGCTCAGTTTTCTTCTGTTGTCTTTTCTGAAAGAAAGATACTGTCCTAGAGATAGTGACTTTGAAGTTCATGGACAGGTTTTGAATTCCTATGGTTTCTAAATGTGGAAATATGGGAGTTTCAAGACAAAGCAAAGCAGTAACTTTCTACTTTCTGTTCAGAGTGGTAAGGCAGTTTAGTGGGTTGAACAAGCCAAACAACCTGAAGACTGTGATGAGCTTCTGTAGTAGGAAACAATAGGTTATGCTCTCAAAAGCCTCAGCCCCTGCTGTAAGCCAAGGACTCATCACTTACAAACAACCAGAAAAGACAGAGGACATACAATAATAGGCTTCAGAAAGACTATGGAGCTTCCAGAGTGATGCAGCTGTGAAAAAATATGATTGCTGTATAATGTGGCATCAATAAATATAGGGAAATATTAGGTTATAGGAGGCTTTCATGTTATTCCCGCTGAAAAAAGTTTTATTAATTGAAGTTGCCAGTGCTAAAATAGAAAGACAAACATTCTAGTTGTATTGCTTTGAAAACAGGAGTGTTCTGTCATTGATGTGTCCTCAGTAGGAGAGGATGGGCTAGGAAGCCCTTCACTTTTCTGTCTGCCTGTGATGGAATCCATTCTGCTGCCTGCAGCACTGCACACAAATTGGTGAGGAAAATGTCTTTTTGAAGATTTAGCAGAATTCCCAAGAATTTGGCCTACTACAGTTCTTCCCTGAAATGAAATTCTGTCATACCTCAGTGGAAAAAATCATTATGTTCAACTCTGTTGTATTCAAAAACATGCAAATGCTTGTGATCCCCAGTGTAGCTTTGTTACTCTATATAATTGACAGTTTATGAGTTTTTATTCAGAACTAGTCCCACCTCTATGCATGGTCAAAAAGAGGTCTGGCTACAAGAAGCCTCCATTTTTCTGCAAATCAGGCTGTTGTACTTCTCCAGAATCTTTGGTGAGGAGAGACAAACCCCAGCCTTCCATTTAGCCTTGGTCATTACTTAGAGAAGAAAAGTATAGCAAGAATTTTACAAGTTGTATTTCATTGTTTAAGAAAATTAGGGCGACTACTGATAAGTGACAGGTATGGAAGGCATCACTGTTCAAACAGGAATTGATTTGTCAGGAGGTTGTAGCCAGGTGTGTGTCAGTCTCTTTCCCAAGTGAGAAGAAATGCCCTAGAGTGGCACCAGGGGAAGTTTAGATTGGATATGAGGAATAAGTCTTCACCAAAAAATTTTTTATGCTTTGAAATGGGTGGCTGGGGGAAGAGATTGAGTCATCATAAACTGGAGGACTGAGCAGTGGACTTGGCAGTGCCAGGTTTTCAGTTGAACTCCGTGATCTTAGAGGTCTTTTCCAACCTAAATGATTCTATGAGTCTATGAAGGTGATTAGCCTAAGGTCCAGGAACCAAATACTTGTATATCCTTAATAAGAATTGTCATAAGTAGAATTTCATATTTGTTCTAGTTTTGGATGTTTGTTCTAGAAATAACCTAGTAGCTAAGCATAATGTTAAAGATGTATGTCTTCCAAACTCGTCTATGAGAGGTGGAAAAGGTGCAAAGAGAAAAGAAACCTCTGTTAGAGCATATCGTAAAATACACACACACACACACATATATATATATATTTAAAAATGTGTAACAACAGTAATTACATCAGTTTCAATTTAAATTACTGAACCTTTTCTTTAAACATGGAATGATTGATAACCGTCCAGAACAGTAGCTTTATTAAGTTATTTTAATTGTGGTTAACCAATTTCACAGAATTTGACCGGATAAAATACTTTATGCTCCTGAATGGAGACTCACCATTCTCTCATGTCCACCGAATACCGTCCTTCTGAATCAGGAATTGGAATATTTTGGAAAAATTATTGTAAAAATAGTATTTTGGAAAACTTATTGAAAATCTTATTGTATACATCTTAGTCTTTGCAGAGCAAAAGGAATGAGATGTTAGCTCAGATAATCTGAAGGAAGCTGCTTCTTATAAGTTTGATAATACCACTATAACCTCCTGCAGCATGTTAGCTCTAGAGTTCTCTTGATATTTCTCAGAAGAAGCTGTCTAGTTTCCATAAAATGCATCCAAGGTGCTTTCTTTCTGGACATCTTAATCCTCATCTTAATATAGATTCTGTAGAAGATAAAAAGCAAAATGGGCAAGACATTACGAGAATTGACAATATGAGCAACCTGCCACACCCTTGTAGTAAAAAGAATAACAAACCCTGAGAAAAATTCAGGCTTCAGAAATGTAATTTACATCTAATTGGAATTACCCAGTTTCCAATTTGTTACACCTTTCGTCTTAGAAGTGAGAAGAGTTTGGGTCTGTCTGTACTCTCACTTGAGGCAACTGTAGGCAGCAATAAGATCCCCCTTTCCCCTTTCTCTAACAGCCAAACAAATGCATTTCTTGCAGATCATCCCCAAATGTTACCTGCTTCAACCCAATTCTTGTGGCCCTGTTTGACTCTGTCTTCTACTGGAGAGGCCAACACTAGGTGCCATCTCACAAACTCAGAAGTCATCTCAAAAATCCCAGTGTCCCTTCAGTCACCAATACAGCCCAGTTGTTTGTAAAGTAGTAAGTTCTTCAGTAAAAGTGACAAAAATTGGGGGAAGCTTATGTTATAGTAGCTCTCCAGACTAGAAATCCAGTATCATTTTGGCAGTTCAAAACTTATGTAGAAAAACATAATATCTACAGTGTGTCAAAGTCTCAATTTTTCTATTCAAGGAAGTATTCTTGAATGACACTCTATACACTATAGCAATTGCTCTGAGACTTGAGAGCAATTAGGGTGAAATTCTGGAAATATGATTCCTAAAGTTACCCCTAACTTGCAAATTTTTCAGGGAGAGGAGTATTCACCAAGATATTAGATCCTTCAGAGAAGACAGTGGCATCCACTTTTTACAAAATAAACAGAAAATATCATATAAATGGGAAACTAAACACAGATTTTTAAATAGACGTGTTAATGAATGTTTCATAACCCACACTGGTGATATAGTACTCAAACTGGATGAGAAAGATTCTTTAAATTTTCCCAACCTCAGGAATTTTGTTTGTATTTAAGATGGTAAGAAAATGCTTTAGGTGCCCAGATTGCAAGATTAAATGGGGCTGTTTTTGAAGCTGGTTGAATTACGAAGAAAAATAACTGAGTTACTAACAAATTTAAGGCACCACTGAAAGAACAATAGTGCTATGCTCTCCTTTTGAGTAGATTTTTACCTTATGACTTTTGCATTTCAAGTGCATAAAATTTTATAAGATTCCAATTTTCTCTTTCTCTGTATAATTGATGCCTGGTAGAGGATGGAAAGGAATACACCAATATCATGGTGGAATTGCGATGCTAAATGTGTGAAATCTCAAATGTTACCAACAATAGTAGGGCACATTTTCATCATATCTCATGCAAGGATCTTGTGCCCTGTTTTTCTTGTCACGCTCTTTGTTTCAACCGCTCTCTTCTTTGTGTTCATTTGGGTCCATTTCTTTCCAGCAAGTGGAGGAGGCTGTAGCTGTCGTGCCAGGGGTAAAGGCTGCAGAGCAATGTAGTGGCTTCACACATTAAATTGCCTGGGAAAATGAAGAATTAGTGGAGAGGGAGGCAGTTACCAGCATCCAATCTAAGTCCTTCCCATTATACTAAGCTTTGTCCAAAACTTTGATTGATATTACTTGTTGTGGCCTTTATGCCTCTTTTCTGCTGATTGTGAAACATTTAAAGCTGCCACTAGAGACATAAATTAATTTTGTATTAATTATTTTTGGGAATGATTGGACTTTTTAAAATTCCAATTATTAGTAGTGGAAAAAGCGATTCTTTCTGATGTTCTCATTACTTATTTCTTCTCAGATCACTCATAATATTCTACTGCAACTGGAAGTATATTTGTCTATTCATCTGTAAAAGTGCTGTTCTAAATACCTTGCTTGTCTAAGATATGCTTAAATAATCTAGAATTCAATATTTCTCATGCTTGCTATTACAGGAAATCTCAATTGGACTGCTAGTCTGTTCAGCCACCTGCATTTCAAGTTTACATAAAGAATGATTTTCACTGGGTATAGTGAACTATATTCTGTGTATGCTTAAGATTTTTATTACAATAAAAATAGCTCTGAAGCCATGAAGGAAAGAATAGATATACTTTTCTAGTGCTTCCTAAACCTCTTGTTGCCAAGCAGGTTGGTCACCCTGTGGCCTTTGGGGAAAAAAAACCAACTTGTTCTTACTGATAGTTAAAATAAATAGCATTTCAATACTATTTTTAAAGTTTTGGTTTTTTAAAAAAGTTACTTCTTATTAGTCTGATATTATCTTTGAATCACATAACATATAGATTTTAAATTTTGTATTCATCCTCCTTTTGATGACATTCTTTTGTTTAATTTTTACTCTTTTTTTGTATCATTTTCCTCCCATAAGATAATTCTGAGATTAACCAAGTAGAGTGCTAGGCAATTTTCAGAGGACTGAGCAATTGAACTATAAATCTTCTTGTTTCTAAAACTTCTAGTTTGTTCAGCAAGTATGCATTACTTGGATGTAAATATTGACAGTCATGGGAAACAAGCAGTTCTTTGAAGTTTGATAAAAAAATTAATTCTGGCATGATTTTTTTTATATAATTTTTAACTAATTCCTCTGAAATTATTGATTTGTCATGATATTGAGATTGAGAAATAAGAAATAGGAATCATAACTCAGTTCTGTTGAAAAAAGTAGCTCTTGCAAAGGACCACAAAGTGTCTTCAAACTGTGAAGAACAGGAGAGTAAAACAGACAGTCGTTTGAATTTTTCCAACTTTCAGCTTTCTAGGAATGAGTAAAAGATGTTTTCTCTGTCAAGAGTCAGATGACAGATTTTTCCTGTATGAGGGTAGTAGTTTTTAAATGTGTGCAGCATCTTCTGTTAGTTATTAAATGTTCTTCTTGTGGGATAACAAAGTTTATTTTAAGATATTTATTTATCATTATCTGGTAGACAACATATGCCAGAGGGGAAGAAAATATAAGCTAGCAACATGTTTCTACAGCATAAGAGCAATAAATACAAACATCATACAGTAAACATATTATTAGTTTAATGCTTCTTATTCTTACTAGTTCTTATTGCTAAACTCACATAAACATTGGCATTTTAAGCAGCGGTAGATTAATTCAGTTAGATTATTTTATATAGAAAATACCCATGTAATGCTGCAGACACAGGTGTAAAATCCATTTAATTCTCTGTGATGGTGGAAGTATTTTGAATGTGACAAATGTTGTTTGGTATCTTAGGAGCTTCACAGGAATGGCACTGCTGAAGCTTTGTGAATGTTGGAGGCAGAAAGGAACAGCAGCTTTACAAAAGCATGGAGAGATCCCACGTGGAAAAGACCCAAAATGGAGACGAAGCAGGCAGAAAGATGATAAACCAGGGAGAGGGGAAGGATGAGAATGGGCCGGAGTTGCTGGTCCATCACTGTTCAGCTTTGGTTCTCAGAGTGTTCTAATAATTTTAAAAAAAGAACAGCTATTGGGAGAAAAAAAAAGCCTTCTAAGATGGAATTAGGGTTATTTGCATACTGAACAGCTTAATGGTGAGAAAAGTTTCATTACGGTATTGGAGATTTTTTTGTGTGGTTTTGAGTGTCATACTAAAAATAAACAAAAGAACGTAACTAAAATTAGATATAAATATAATTTTTAATTCCGAGTATTCTTGCTTGTACTTTAAGACATAGCTTAATACATACTTGCTACTGAGAACCAGTTTTATCAAAACACACAATCACATTGCTTCAGTATATCTGTTAGAAAGACATCATAAGTTAATGTTACACTGGTTATGAAATATTGTCTAACTTTCCATTCGGGTCATATATGTAGTGTGAGTATCCTTACCCTTAACCTTTACTTTTACCGTAAATTGCTATTAAAGCCAGTCACACAGTCTTCAAAATCATGTCCCTTCGTAGCTTAAAAAATAAATATATATATATATACACATACATATATATATATATATATATAATTTATATCACACCAGTTGTACTTCATGGTGTGTGTCTAATCATTTTTATATCATAGTTGTAACTGATGGAAGATAATCTAAAGCATAAAGACGGCATCATCTTTCAAAGACAGTAATTTTTAAAACTAGGGAATATTTTTCCTCTCCCGTCTGCAAACTTCCTTTCCCATGCTGAAACCAATTCATTAGCTCAGTGCAAACAGAGTAATCTTTCTGGTAAGAATATTTAAATGGAAACAACTCACCCTTCACTAAGGTAGTGATCATGGTGACTCATTAAAGGAAGTCCAAAAGTTTTCAGGATCACACAACTGCTGCCAGTCTGGTGGAAGAAATCTGCCTTTCAGCTTGTGTAGGACAAGATTTGCTCAAGTGCTTTCTCGGCTTTAAAAGATTTTCCTTTGTGTATAATGTGGATGATTTAGAAGAAGCTGTGTCAGCACTGATTTATACATTGACGGCTAAGGATAATAAGATATGGGCAAACATACAGCTCACCCTTTTACAGATTAACCTGCAGACTGCATTAGGCAAATTTGATGGCATTAAAAGATTTTTCCAATTTGTCTGGAAACAATTTCTCTTTTGTATTGTGTCAAGGGTAACATTTCATGCCATTGGAGTAATTTAAATAGCTTTGATAAATTGTTTGAGAGGTTATACTGTGTATATATTTTACCATTTTAAAATAAAAAGGCTATTAGCTTAATTGTTATATGAAATTCATTACTAAAAATTGAAGAAACCTTAGAAAGTAGACCTAAGTATTCCAACACTGCAGCACTGGTGTTGTAACATTGCACCAAAATGATTAAAGATCATATTCAGCAACTGATAGTTTGCATTTAGCTTTCAATACACAGAAACACAGGCACTGTTACAATTATGACAATATTTTATTCCCTTGTAGTAGTAATTCAGATGAAACTAGAATAACTTTATAGAAGTTGGTACATTACATTCAGCAGTGGTTCTGATGTTTTATTAATAAAGTAAAATGTTGTCATAGATTCAGAAAAATCACAGAAAATGCTTTAGTAGAAGTGTCATTAGCCCTGCTAGCTAATATATAATTGAAGACAGAAGGGCAGAGTTCATTTGTATTTTGTTCATTTTCTTAGTATTGTTCACACACATTTACTCATATATATTATTTGACACTGACAAGCTACCAGCTTGGAGAAGTTTTTAAAGTGAGGTTTTTTATCATCTCTGCTTTGCAAGTCATGCCATGAAATGCATAAGACATTTCAGTATATATAGGGAGAGCTTTTATGAGTAGAGAAAGTGTGATTTTATGTCTTCACAGTTGTTAATTTAAGCAGACATTTTTAATTGGGCTATATGTGCTATATCAATGTTTTGAATTGAAAAGGTAATAATCATCTTCAGAGAAACGAATCTAAATTTTTCATAACTTCATACTTACGGATTAATAATGTATGGGATGGATTGCTGAGTTTTATGTCTAGGATTCGAGTGCTCCATTACAACATGCTATCTGCATATAATTGCAGACAGCACAAAGTCTGTAGAAAACCAGATACTGAAGGTTGCAGCAGAAACACTACTTTCATTTGAAAAAGAACTAAAGGAGATAAGTAAATAGGTCTGTAAATGCCTCGGACACTGTTATTTCCACATGTAGACATATTCCAGGAGGTAATTACTGTAAATCCCCTGCAAACCCAGGGGTAACACCTCCCACCTGCTCCAGGCATGCACACACGCAGGGAGACCCCTAAAACTGGTGTCTGTCCCTGGTCCCTGCTGCGGCGGGTGGAATTAACATGCAGCTGGGCTGCTCTGATAAATGGATTCTGTTAGGTCACCGAGGGGATGCGTGTGACATTAAATGATTTACCGTCCTTTACCTTAATGAAATTGTTTCAGCGAGATGACGCTGAGAGCTTTTAATGGATAGCTTTTCTTGATGTAATGAAATTGCATTCCTTTGGCATTTAATATAAGGTGCAGTTATTATTTACTGGAGCTTTCCCAGCGCTGCTGTTCTGCGCAGCCAGTTGAGAACAAAAAGGGATTTCAGTGGCAGAGTGCAGGCCAGCGCCGTGCGTGCGGCAGCCCGAGCGGTGGCAGCGATGGCCAGAGCCTTTCCGCTCGCGTGGCCGGCCTCTGCCACCCCTCCGGGAGCCTTCCCTTCCTTCCACCTCGCCTTGCCAGCGCGCCTCTCCCTTACAAATGCCTTCCTAATCTGTTTAACAGGCAACTGGATTACAACCAGATCAGCTGCATTGAGGATGGGGCGTTCAGGGCTCTGCGTGACCTGGAAGTGCTGTAAGTATTCCTCATATCTCTTGCTTGTAGTGGGAGCTCAGTGTCTGGGGAGTGCTAATGTAGCAGCTTATCTGCAAGCTGCAGCCTGGTGTCAGGATGCTCTAGTGAAAAGATGTCTTAAAATAATCCACTGTGATGTGCTATAAAATGGTAAGAAGATATGGAGAGGCATGGATACTCCTCTACTCTCCAACACAGCGATTAAACATAATAATAATAAAAAAGCCATTGACAGAAATGTAAGAAAAGAATATATTTCATTTTAAAAAGAGGGAGGGCAGCAGTATTAATGAACCCAATTAATTTTGTACATTATCCATTACTGTTGATGTACTGAACATTTCAGAATTGCTTTTGTTGTATACTCATCATCAATTTGATCTTTTGATCACTGAGACTCAGTGTAAGGAGCAATATGCTATATCTCTTTGACAATCTGCATGTTTTCCAAGAGGCACTTTATAGCAAATATTACTGCTATATGTTAAGATGTTTAGCATGTCCATGTCAATAGCTTCTTTTTAAAACACTTTAAGTTTTATGTGCGTAAATACATTTGTATGTCAAAGAAAATATCTTTTTTTGTGTCACGGAAGATTATTTTTGTAACGCTTCATTGCATACTTTTTTTTTTTCACTTTCTTCAAGTGGCGATCAGTGAGGTTAAAGGTAACAAAATTATCATGTGAGAATAGTTACTGTAATGAGCAAAGTGCCTTAGTTCTCAAAGAATCTGAGGCACAGGACACATTCCTGAAATATTTGCTCTGTCAGTCAAAATGACACATTTTATTTGGATTTTCTTCATTAAGAAAAATGAAAGAATAATTTGTGTATCAGTGAGTTACTTCATGTTAATTTGAATCACATATGCTAAATCACAGCTTGAGGATGGTGAGGAAATGGGTTTTGTTGCATTTGGGTTATTTGGGTTTTTTTTAAATATTCTGAAGAACAGCAGCTTCTCTGGCAATAGTGTCTGCATGTCTAAGAAACCAAAGAGTATGTGAGTAGCTGGTGGTAAAAGTTTTTTATTATTAAACACTAGTTGGTTTTACTTATGGGTGAATGAAAGTGGCAGCCAAATTTGATTTTTTTTTTCTTTTTTCTATTTTGCAGTCATAGAATAGCAAGCCTGTTGTTAAGTCTGGTACAAAGCCATGTAAAATATAGTGTAGGTTCAATACTACATCTGATTGTTAAGTTGATGATTTGTTGTCTGTCAGTAAATGTGATGTTCTTGGATATTTTTATGTTTGGAACTCTTACATGTGACAGAATATTTTTCCAATGATGGCTCAATCTGCTTGCTATGTTTTGGTTTTGGTTTTGGTTTTTTTTTTTTTTTGTTAATATGAGCCTTTCTTTACAAGTGCAAGGGTTAAATGTTTATTAAAAAAATACAATGTTTTGTGTATTTTTTAATGCTTGCAATTTTAGTGTTCTTGAAAGGTCATTCTTGAAGTTGAGGTCAGGCGTGCAATTTTTACACTGATTTCAGTGAGTGGAAAAAGAGGAAAGAAACTTCTAAAATAACAGTCTGCTGAAAACTAGGTAGTTGGAATTTTTGTAAATGAATATACATAATCTATTAGCATTGTTCAAATACATGACTGTTTGCTGTCGTGAATTCTGTTATGTGATAAAAATTTAGTGAAGATTTATGGCATTTTCAGAAATTGAGATCGATATTTCAAACACTACTGAAGGTTTTGTATCTAATTAAGGTTCCTTTTCATATGGCTTAAAGAATGAAAACTGTGTAGATCAGACCATACTGTATATGCACTGAGTAGCAAATAAGACTATTCATTTGTTTTCATTTGGAGTCAGTTGTTCTAACCGAGCAGAGAAAGAGAATATTGCTTCAAACTTCAAGTTTGAGGTAAAGCTTTTAAATAGATTGCAATCCTGTTTAGTAACAGTTTGAAATGATTACCAAAGTAACAAATCTTATAATTTGGTTAAATAATTGTATAATTTTAGAGACTGTTAGTGTTAAGGATACAAAATAGCCTGAATATTCCTCCCAGTTAATTTCTGTGTTAGTTTTCTATTGTCTTTCTTTTAAGGGAAATCTGCTGTATTTGGTAAACAGACTATGGGGAAAATATAACACTGACATGTTAAAAAAAATGGAAAGTGTCTACAAAATGGAAACAAGTCAGTCATCACAGTCTTTGTATAGGATATAACATTTAAGTAAAAGTATTAAGCCAACTTTTTAAAATTACATTTCTGTTATGAAATTAAGCATTTTTATCATTACAGAGGAATAGCTATAACAATAATTTAATTCCATATGTATCCCTTACATCTATTCCTATATTTAGTTTTCTTTACTCTGAAAAAATTAATAGCTTATATATATACAAAGCAGCAAGGCAAACATCAAACAGCCAAAATCGGACATTAAAACATTTGTAGATTTGCCTTAACAGCTATGGAAATACTGGCTGATTTCCCTTCATTGAAAATATATTATTTTTAAATCTTGTAAGAAGTTATGCAGGAAGAACTGTGGGAGCCCTCATTTACCATGTGGACATTGTAAAAAAGCTCTGCCACAATTTGCTGACATTTATTCATTAAGACACCTTTTATGGATGTACCCAGTACATTGGCCATTTTTTATTGGCTTATTTTTGTTTTGTTTTGAAAAGGGGCACGATTCCTCTATTTACTTGTTTGGGTTATTTTTGTTTTCTATTATTCTTCATGTATCCCTAAGAACACACAGGGGAGATCCCTTATGCACAGCAAAAGAAAGATTTAGTGCATGCAATGAGTAAGCACACAAAGGTAAAATGCTGCACATTGCATCAGTAATTAATTACTGGTTAATGTGGAGATATATAGCCTGATCCTGGTCAGGGTGATGTGATTTTACCTTTCTGTGTTTCAAGATCAGACAGTACAAGTAATTTGTTCAAAATAGGAGCAAGTTACAGGTTTTGGTTAAAAAAAGGAAGAAGGAAAATACTTTCTTTTTCAAAAGGGAGAAAAGCTTTTTTTCAGTGGGAATTATTATTTATTACTGTTCTAGTTACATAGAACTCATTATCCATTCTGCTTACATGAGTAATCTCTAAGTCAAATCTGCAAATTCTATTGCTTACTTCCTTTTTTTGGAGTAAAGCTTGTTTGCATTTTATTTGCAGCCTAAAGACAATATTTAACTGCAAGTTAATTCATAAAGTTTCTGAAACTTTACAAACTACGTGCAATGAGTATAACGGCCTCTGTAGCCAAGAATTGACTAAGATTTGTTCCTGGTTCCTATCTCAATTTCCCAACACTTTGTCTAAAATATAAATTGCTAGTTTGCTAAAGTATTACATTTCCTGACACCTATCATATTGGAAACTCCCCTATTGTTCATGCAGCTCTGGATCATCTATTATTAACTCATTCCCTATAAAAGCCAAGCACAGCCCAGAGTTAATATTTTCTAAAATTCTTGGGAAAAACCATTCAGGTCTTGTATCATCCATCAAAAAACAGGATCTAGGATACTGATTTCTCTTGGAAAGAGAAATCAGTATCCTAGAACCAAGGCATTTTCTCCAAGGACTCTCTTTTTTACCTCACAATGTCAAGTTTGGCCTGAATGCCATAGATGTTATCAATATTGGTGGAAGTTCCTTTTGAGTGAATTCTATGCTACTGTGACCTCTTACTTTTGATTGATAATGGTAAAACCATGGTATTTTGTTGAGGATTCAACAGGGAGAAAAAATATAACTAAAAGCAGGGAGTGTTTTCCTGATACACATCCCTAAAAACAGTACACCATGACTTTCATTAGCTGTGCCTTTTTTTAAATGTGACAAAACTCTTAAGATGTTAATATGCTTCTTCTTGGCTTTGCAGCACTCTCAACAATAACAACATCACTCGACTATCCGTGGCAAGTTTCAACCATATGCCCAAACTCAGAACATTGTGAGTAGTCCCACTGAAATTGGCTGCCATTTTTATAATTTTTATTTTTACTCCTATTAAGTTTTGTCAGGGATCTATCAATACACATCGAGGCAAAGCAAGCATAAGCTCAAATAAAAAATATTGATGTCTCATGAGATTGTCGAGTGTAAATTCTGTGTGTGTGTCTGAGGAAGCTCATTCTGAAAGGTAAACCTAACAAGTGACCCCAAAGCTGCACGTGGGGCTCAGAAGATAAAGAAGTTGTATCCTTTTAAATCAGCTTTTTTTAGGAAATGAAATGAATAAGTAAATCAGTTTCATGGCCTCTTCCCAAATGGGATTTCCATGGTGCTGTATTCAGTGACAGAAATGCTTCACCTTCTCACCAAGAAAAGATGAGGGCAGGGGGAATTCTTCTTACATGTTACAGCTATATAAAGAAGTAAATTGATGTTTTTTGAAAGTCAAAGATTTGTTTTACTTTGAGCTTTTGAATGGGTCACATTTCATTTTGGAGCATTGGAGATTCTTTGATTGACTGTCAGATGTGATAAATGGGAAATCTTTATGCTTTTATTACTGTACTGCTAGCAGACCTAATTAAACTAAACTGGCTTGCCAACATTCTTTGTAACATAAAATTATAGCATCATCCGGTAGTGCTATTATAATTAAAGTTGTGTCAGCATTTACAATAAGGTCCCCATTTTTAGAGGTTATGACTTTGTCAGAGGAGCACTTCAGGCTTCTAAAACAAAGCACAGTGAAAAGATTGTCTCTGTATGCAAGTCATATGGGCTAGAATTGTGTTTTGGTATTTTTATACTGACTACAAATAAATCTAGATTGTGTTGACTGGAAAAACCAGGTTTGGTCCAGAGACTCACTTTTAAACAGATTTTTCCAGAGAAGTGGGAATTAAGAATGAATGGGATGTTTCTATCAGAACTCAAGAGTAGCTGTTACTGTTAAAGAATTACTTTTACAAAAAACCTGTCTAGTTTCTTTTACCCATGTTGAGTTGCACAACTGTTCTGAAATCAGTCGGGCTATTCACCCAGGTTAACATATGGCTTGTAACTGAAGAACTTCACACAGGTGAGTAGTTCTCTTGATTTCATAACAGAATTGCAACTATTCTTGCTTGGACAAATACGACAGTACTTAAATAGTGCTGACCATGGGCTTTTGGTCTGTTATCAAACTCTACCTCAGTAGAGTTTGATAATAGAATTTCATTCTGTTCTTTCAGGCCCAAGTCTTGAAAATGTGCAATCTGTACTTTTTTTGAACTTTCAAATATGGTGTCTGTTTTGAACCATAAAATAGAATGAACTGAATTAATAATATTTACATTTTCTTTGGTTAGGCTATTTCCTTTTCTGAAAATATATATTAGAAACAAAATAAAATGGACACACAGAATCCTGGATTATAGCTGTGACATCCCATTTGCAGTCAGAATATGCTTGTATATCTATACTGATTTCAGTGGCATTACTTCTGATTTGGTATGGTCTTCATGCCTACAGCTGGGCACAGATTGTGGTGAATGAGTGTACTGTATTGTGAGCTGTATTTGCAAAGCACCCACCCAAGAATCAGTACAGGAAAATATATTGCCTTTAATTTCTAGTCATTTATGGGGGGAAAAGGTGTTGGTTAATATTTGAGTTTATGTTGGTTACACATTTCATGGTGCTTTGCAGATTTATTTTCTAATGAATTAGTTAGACTCTTTGTCTGCATTCTGAATTTCCTGCACTTCCTTTCCAGTTATTTAGTTAGGATTGAGCACCTCAGCTAAAAAGGACCAAAGTGGCATGTCCCTGTTATGGATGATTCTGAATAATGATTTGATTTATAGCTGTGGACATCCTTTGCGGTAGTTTAAGATAATGTAAGAGCCAGAGAAGAGTAATTTACCTAATTTAGCGAATACATTTGTCTGATATTTTATCAATGGCAAAGTGCTTTTTGCCACTTGGCAAGGAGCCATGGTCTTGTGTCAGACCACACCAACGAAGAGACAACTTTCTTAATTCCATCACTTGCTTCCATTTGGTCTTTTAATTAATTTCAGGGATTGCTTAAAGTGTAGATCCCTAGCAGCCAAAAGCAGCTAATCCCATTTTCTGCTATTAAACAACTAGAGAGGAAATCAGAAAAGAGATGTGAAAGAAGGTGCTTTATATTGAGTTATTACTCTATCTTGTTCAGCAGAAAATGAGTATGACCTCCTAAAGGGATCTTTCAGGCTGTTTCTATAGAGACTAATAATGGCCAGACTTACAGATACATCTAATTGGAAACAAAATCTTTTATTAACCCTTTTTTTCTGACATGATAGTATTGCCACTCTAAGGCAATGTTCTTGAGATATTTTTGTCTTACTCACTATTTATGGAGATCTGGACTAAAAAGTCCTATGTCATCTTTCAAGCTTTTGTATATTTACTTCTTTCTTTTAGACAAGGAAGAGGAAACTACAGAAAAGTTCAATTATTAGGAAGCCTTCTTTTTTCTCCCAGTTAATTAGACCGCAAATTAAAAATAATTTTGCTGCTTGTATAGTTTTATTTATTTATTAACTTGTAACTCCCAGACTTTCAATGAAAGATGCAAAAAAGTTAATTAATAAAAATTAATAAATGGGCACAGTAGCTTGCTGAAGGGAGGGCTGGGCAAGCTGGCGGCTTTCCTGTTTGTTCTTCCTAACGGGAGGGTGTTGCCGTGTCTGGTTCCGTGCAGCCGCCTCCACTCCAACAACCTGTACTGCGACTGCCACCTGGCCTGGCTGTCGGACTGGCTGCGGCAGCGCCCGCGCGTGGGGCTCTACACGCAGTGCATGGGCCCGTCGCACCTCCGCGGGCACAACGTGGCCGAGGTCCAGAAGCGCGAGTTTGTCTGCAGCGGTAAGAGAAACGGGCTGGGCCGGGCAGCCCTGCCCTCGGCCACACCCGCTCACTGACACCCCCGGCTGCCTGCTGGCTGCTGCATAATCCCAGCCTGAATGCTCGTTAAGGAAAGCCTAATTGCTTTTATTGGTGCTTGTGGGGGTGCTCGTGTCCTTGCGAATTTTGTGTAAATGTTGCATTCGCATAGATTTTATGGCCTTCTAAAAGTATAATTGCGGGGGAGAGATACCAGAAATTGAATAAAAGATGTATTAATTCAGAATATAAACCTGTAAGTAATAAGGATTTTTTAAAAAACCCTACAAGTATATACTTGTTGATATTTTCTGAATTTTAAATATTACTCTGTATCCCTAAGTAACTTTCAGAATTTTATTGTTGTGCTTTAATGCATTAGGTTATTTTTATATGAAATAATGGAATGACTAACAGTTCATTACTAATCACATTTTCTCTATTCAATTTTTTTTCCTTTATTTGTATCTTCTAGATGAGGAAGAAGGCAAGTTTATCTTTCTTATTTAAATATTTTTACACTCAGATTGAAATTTTCTGTAAATTTTGTCTACTGTTTCAAGTTTTGCCAAGAACATTAAAAACCAGCTGCAATATTGCTGTCTTTTCAGTGGTTCAGCATGGTTTCTCCTACTGGTTGATTTTCTGCAAACAAACCCCCGGAAACCTATTGCCAAATATGCCAAAATTTTCACAGATCTATGTTTCTAAAAGAGTTTTATGGAGGGCACAAGTCCTGTCCTTATTAAATAGCCTCTGACATCGAAGTGTAAGGCACTGCCATCTTTGCACGGCAAATGCTAACAGTATTCTTGTCACTAATTCTGCCTTTATGTGCACTTAAAAAGGTTCCTAACAAGATAATTTCATATATCTTACATAACATTTACATAAATGTTATGGCTGCAGAGCCTGGATGTCAAGAACAGTTTTATAACTTGATCATTATAATGCTGATTATTAGCAAGGAGAATAACCATGTTTTCTCTCTGAATCACTGTATTTTTTTTTTTCAGTAAAGGTAGGTTAAACATTTCTTTCCTGGTAGTATAAAAAGAAGAGTGTGTGTTATTAGATTTGATTATTGTTTGTACTTTTGTAATGCAAACATAAATCTGAAGTCAAATTATTATTTTGTAAAATTCTGTCCCAGAGAATCATAGAATGCTTGGCTTAGAAGAGACCTTAAAAATCATCTTCCATTAGGGACACCTTCCACCAGACTAGATTGCTCAAAGACCTGTCCAACCTGGCCTCAATTTTCAGCAATTTAGAACTTGGACACTTGTTATATGAAGTTTTAAGTGGGAACAGCACTGGCTGCAACTTACATTATCAGTGTACCCTTCTTATATTAATATATGACATTAAATGTGATATAGATCTTAAGTTAAATTGTGGTTTCATAGTCAAGAAGTTGTTTCTTTTTTTCCTTGAGAATATTAAAACACTTTCTAGCATTTTATAAATTAATGGAGAAAAAAAAGAAAAGGGTGTCATGCCTTTCTCATCCATTTATGTCTTTCTGTATTATTATGAAACAACTGTTCTGTATCATTTAATTGATAAAGGAATGAGTGCATTATTGTATTATAAAATGTGCAGTCTGTCTATTTGCAAGGAAACATAATAAGGTTTTTAATTTCTAAAGCATACCTAGATATGAAATGACTGAGTTTAAATGCAATTAAAAATTTTGACTTTAACATACAACACTAAGAAATCTATACTAGCCACCTGAGTTGGTAAGAGTGTCAGATTGTGGGAGGAAGTCTGCTGAGCTAAAACAGAGTGAGAGATATGAAGTCAAAATTTTTATGTATTTTTATGTGAGTGAATGAAAATGTCATTAAATGAATGAAAATTTCAAAATTGTCTATAAGCAATACATAACTGAAGGACCATATTCAAGTAAATATTTGCAGAACAGAACAAAACTGGCAGGTCACTTTCAGTGCTCATAGCAAAGTTTGTGCATTTCTCTTGACATGCATTTTTTTAATACTATACAACATTCTGAAAACTAAAAAAATCAGTAATTAGTTTTCAATAGTGTAAAACAAATATATCTGAAAAATGGATCACAGTCTTCTTAAATGAGATGATTTTGAATGGCTGTTACTAAAAAAGTTGAAAAATTATGTAGTGCTGTCACAATAGTTGAGCATTTGTCTTTCACCTCTCTGGGTTTTATCAACATGTTAGTATTAAACGTGTGTTCAAATAAATGCAGTTTAAAAGTACTGGTATGCTACAATGTTTATTTTAGAAATTCTGCCTTAAATTTTTCAAGTAAGTGTAAAATGTGCTTTCCTTTACAGGTCACCAGTCCTTTATGGCTCCGTCCTGCAGTGTCTTGCACTGCCCTGCTGCATGCACCTGCAGCAACAACATCGTGGACTGTCGTGGGAAAGGCCTCACTGAGATCCCAACAAACCTTCCAGAAACCATCACTGAAATGTGTGTAATTTGACTTCTTTTCTATTAATTTACAGAAAACATTTTTTCCTATGTATTAGCTTTTGTTATTTATACACATTAATGCATTATATAGGGTAGGAATTTTAAAGTATACCTTCAGCCTCAGATATAAAAATGAATATGCAGTTGTATGAAAGCATTAAAAAACTTTATGCTATCCTATGAGATATTTTTGTATGTGCTACTCATATTTCATGAGTAAACTGCATTCTCAATTAGTTTAAAAAGAGTTTGGGAATCCTTGCTGTCACAGGTGAATGGCTTTTCAGTGCAGACTCTAAAGCATGTTGCCTTCAGGGTTGCTTTCTGTGCTGGTTTTGGCCAAGATAGGATCAGTTTTCTTGATAGTAGCTGGTACAAGGCCATGTTTAGCATTTGTATAAAAGTGTTGACAAAACAGATCTCTTCAGTACCGCTGAGCAGTGCTTACACAGAACCAAGGCCTTTTCTGCTCCTCACCCAACTCCCCCAGAGAAGGCTGGAGAGCCTGATGAGTTGGGAGGGGACCCAGCTGACCCCAGCTGAGCCAGGGGATATTCTATACCACGTGGCATCATGCTCAGCATATAAGCTGGGGAAGAACAAGAATTGTGGTGAGAGGTTCAGAGTGATGGTGTTTGTCTTCCTAAGTCTCTGTCACATGAGACAGAGCCCTGCTGTCCTGGAGATGGCTGAACACCTCTCTGCCCTTGGGAAGTGGCAAATGAATTCTGTGCTTTGCTTTGCCTTTTTCACATGCAGCTTTTGCTTTACCTGTTAAACTGTCTTTGTCTTTGCCGATGAGTTTTTTGCAGTTTTAACCTTCTGATTCTCAAAAAGCAGCTTTTGCTTTACCTGTTAAACTGTCTTTGTCTTAGCCGATGAGTTTTTGCAGTTTTAACCTTCTGATTCTCTCCCCCATCCTGTGTGGCAGGGGTGAGTGGGCAGCTTTGTGAGGCTTAGTCGCCAGCTGGGATTAAACTGTGCCACTCACCTTCAGTCACTTTATTCATCAGACTTCCTACTAGAGAGGAGTATCTTTGCATGAAAGATCAGCAGTCCACACCACCAATGATAAGTGTTCTGCTTAAAGCAGTATCCTCAAAAAGTAATCTGAGAAGGCAGAAGTAAAATGTAGTCATTGTGTTAATACCTTGTGCCTTTGTAAGGAAGAGCATGAGCACTGGTAGTGTCCCATGACACGTCATTACAAAAAGTAGTGCCACATCCTGACTGCAGAGCAGAGTCATAGCAAAGGTGCTGAGGGGCCCACAGTCTCCAAAAGGAACATGGCTGAGAGGTTGTGGGGGCAGAGCAGCTAAGTTGCTGCTGCATTGTCACCTGTGCAGGTGAGCTGCAAAAGCAAAAGGTGAGCGTGCTGCCAAGATGGGCAGGGGCGCAGCAACATGAACGCCTTTTCTGGCATCAGCAGGGGCAGTGTTTTGGAAAGGAAGCTGGGAGTTCCCTTCTGGGAAATAGTGGGAAAGTAGCTGTAATGACAACCTGGTAAGTGATGTCTGACTAGAAGTAAATGAGTTGGAGAAAATACTCAGAATAAAAAGCTTTTGGGTATTTTGATGATACAAGATGATCTTGAATGTTTAAAACAAGGGCTCCACAATGAAAATTTAATTGACTTGTTGATACCTGACCTGTGGTTTTGAACATTAGAGAGTTGGAACTACTTTGGTTTCTTCTTAGGATGTGAATAACAGCCACATCTGTCAGTTCATTATTACTCTTGTTAATACTGACCTGGCTGACCTTACATGATCCAATACAGTCATTCAGCTGTATAATACAAACACTTCTACCTTTCACCACTCTCAAAAAAACCCCTCTGCTTGCAAATAGAGTTACTCTTTCATAAAATCCATTCACAGTTGCCAGGAAGGCTACACAGAACTCGGTTTGGTTTTTGGTTTTTTTTTTGGCTTTTGGTTTTTTTAAATTTAATGAGCTGTGTACAATGTTTTTACTTGCATAAGTGCATCTATGTGCATAGAGGAAAAATATTGCAAGAAAGAAGTAGGGAGAGTGTGTCAAATATTCCTCACTATATTTCTGGTGCTAGCCACTGGATTACAGACACTGAAGACTGGTCTTTTCCACTATACTTTTCTCAGATATGTAAGATATGCTCTTGAGTTTTAAGCATGGAGTGTCACAGACGTCTTTTATGAAAAATCCTTAAGATTTTTTCTCCTGAGAAGCTGAGAAGCCTCAGGAACAAAATGTAAGCCATGACTATCTGCTGCTGTGGAATGCAACAGGTAGATCTGTGATTGGTCTCATAGGGTTGTTTCTAATTAATGGCCAATCACAGTCAGCTGGACACTGTCCGAACCACAAGCCTTTGTTATTCATTCTTTCTTTCTTTTTCTATTCTTAGCTAGCCTTCTGATGAAATCCTTTCTTCTATTCTTTTAGTATAGTTTTAATATAATATATATCATAAAATAATATATCAAGCCTTCTGAAACATAGAGTCAGATCCTCATCTCTTCCCTCATCCTTGGACCCCTGTGAACACTGTCAGAATGGAGTGCTGTGTTCTTCAGCAGTTCATTGTCTTGGATAGTAAAAGTAACCATGTAACACCTTCAGTACTAGGCTAAGCATTTAATGGATTGCAAAGTGGTGCTCAGTGTTTCCTGCTAGGCTAGACATCATTTGGTTTCCAGAGTGAGGGTTTTTTCTCATTCTGAGATCCATAATCCATTAAAATGTAGAGATCTGTGTGTGCTCAATTACAAATGTAGAGTGTATATGGTTCATACTGATAGAGTGTAAACTGTCTGTTACCTGTCTGTATTGTATCTAGTTTGTAGGCTCTGGCTAAATAAAATGCAGATCACAATATTTTGCTCAGGAGGTGTAAGAAGACATTGAACATTAGAAAATCAAATTTTTAGTAATCATTTTGTATTAAACAGATGCACACCAGTGAACATTGGTGTGGTTACAGAACTGATCTTCAGTGATAGATTTCAACTAACTCAGAAGAATAGGATACAAAGTATGGTTTGAACCATGGGCAGGCTGACCTTATCATAGAGAGAGTAACAATTTCCTGTTCAGTGGAAGGTAAGGAGGGAAATAGGAAGGAAGGAGGGAAGGAAATACTCTGAATTTGAGGGATAAACTGAGTGGAAGAATTAGAGTAAAGGACCATGTATTTGCTGAGAATCATGGGATAGTTTCTGCTTCCTGTCAGTATATTGAAGAGGAGTTAAAGTTTTGACAAATACATTTTACTGGTTATATGGAGAAAGCTTTATGCTATACTTCTTGCTTTAGAGGGAAGAAGACAATTAGTGATGGTTGTCTTATGATTCTCATGGATGAGAGGTGTATTTAGCTTCATAGCATGAAAAAGAAAGAGAGAGAGAAGAGGTTAAAAAATGAGTGGTTTATGGAGTGAAAAAGGTTTTACCAGTAAAGAGGTGATGGAAGTCAGATACTGCATCAAACCAGCACTTCATCCTGGCCAATCGCCCACATCAGTTGTCCCTAAAAAATATTTTGGAAACAGAAATGGAAGACTTCAGAAAAAAAATATCAGTAGCACAAATATTTTGTTTGCTCCCAATATGTATTGGGGTTGCTCTGAAACTTGAAAATTTGCAAAACTTTCAGGGGAAAAAAGGGGTTTTCTTTTAAGTATCCAATCTGCTTTAAATCCTAGTATGTTTACATCTTCATATTAAGAGAATAAATTTGGTGGAGGGAGTTGTGCTCAAACTCTTCCAGTTTAAAATACAGTTTTTTAAAGTTTCATAATGTTTCTTTGTCTTTGTAGAGGGAAGGAAAATGCAGTCACATACATAATTTGTCCTGTCACCTTCTGTTTTGCATATCATCTTCATTTGTCTTTTTTCTGAACTAATGTTCCAACTTCATTCAATCTTTTTGGATGCCAAAACCTTCCATGTCTTAATCTACTCTTATTTCTCGGAATTACTTGTTTTGTAACTTGTTTTTTATCTTCAATGACCAGAGTTGAATACTGTATTCCAAATGACAATGAATCATCAGGTTTTCCTAACAGAGTTTTAGTTTTCTTACATTTGCCTTTTGCAACTTAATAATCTCTTGCATTATTTAATTGTCTGGACATGTTGCACCACGTTTAAACTTGAACTGGCCCTGCAGAGTCCTGGGCCTTTTTTTTTAGGTGTTATGATTTTGTCAGGAACAGGAAGTTGGTACATAAAATCCTATTATCACATCCACAGACATTTCTAACATTGAGTCAGGTTGTATATCACATTTTCATTTTAAAGCTGCTCTGTGAAAGACTTCAGTCCTTTCTGCTTTTAACTAAATTTACCTTGCAAGAAGATTGTGACATTCCAGTATTGTTATCATACAATAAGTGTTTTAAAGCTTCATTTTTTGAAGAAGTCCTCTGCAACTGTTGCTTATAGCAACCCCTTGAGATTAGATTGAAAAGAATGATTGTATCCCACAAAATAATCTGGTTTTTTACTCATTTCCTAGGCGATAATGTTGTCAGTGTGCCAAGATGGTAGCTGACAGTAAACACTTGAAGAGATGAGCCTGAGCTGTCACAGCAGCATGAGGAATCCTGGGAGCTGCTGAGCAGAGGCAGAGGGAGCAGTGAGCTCTGTGTCCCCCATTGCTCCCAGTTCCCACACACGAGGCGTCACTGCCTCAGTCACTGCTCTGAGCACACGCTTTGGCAGGAGCTCCCCAGTTCTAGCAAGAGAAGTGTGCTGGCTCCCTGTTGTTTTCTGAAGGGTGTACAGGCTTTAACAGTCAAATTATTATTTATTCACTCATCTTGATAATGCTACCAGATTCCTGTGCACACTGCGAGCACATTAGCTTTATACTTCTAATTTGTCTGCACCAAATATTGTCCAATCTTTTCAGTACTTTTCCATTTTTGCCAATCTTTTTCTGCATTTTCATCTGAACATTTCCTACTTTATTGATAGAGACATTAGAAAAATCCACAATACTTTCAAATTACCTTACTCTATGTTTCTCTGTCCTCTGTCCCCTATTTATGAGCTGCCATATTGTGCTTCAGCCAGCTTCACAGTACACAAACACGTCTGGTGCTTACATCTTTCCATCCTTTTGTCTTTTCTTTACTGTACCTTGTATAAATAATGTTTTCCTGTGAAGCTGACATTAAACTTTATTGCCAGTCCTCCTTTATAAAGGTGTTTAAAATCTGACAACTCATTTTTGTGATATTTTGTTTTTCCGCCCATTTCTGCCTCTTACTTACATGTTCTTACATGGAGAGTAGATTATTTTTAATAAGAATGTAATCCACATTTACTTTTAAAAGATCTATAATTCATTTTTTTTTTTCTTCTTGAGGTTCTTCTGAAGTTTGTCTTCAACACAAGCTCATGGTTTTGCGACATTTTGCCAAGTTCTCTGTCCATTTCTGCTGTTCTTTCTCTCTGTGGAAACCTTTACTTCAATCAACACCTCAGTACCCTATGAAACACTGATTTCTTAACTTTGTCTGAAAAAAATGTCTGATCTGTTTCTGCACAAGAATACTTTGAATTCATTACGTTGTCAGTCTGTTTGGAACAATGTTGTATAAAACCAAGCAGTACTAATAATGTTGTTATTCTCTACCCTTCTGATAAATATAATTAAATCACGGGTTTTAAGTGTATATTCCATGTTGACAATCATATGCTTTTTTTTTCCCCTAGAGGGTTGATAAATTTACTTGTATCTAACTAGCGTGTTAAACAAAGAACCCTTTAAATGGAATATTGAATTCCTTAAGTATTATAGATCAGCAGTTTCCATTGAGTAAAATTTTGCATGTTGAAGCTCTGAGTTAGCTCTCTGTGGAAAGTACAGGAAAAGACTTTCTGTTTAGTCTAATACTGATGTGCCTTACATTGCCTTGATAGCTCTGCTGTCTTGGAAAGCTGTTTTAAGACATTAGGAACTGTCTTCTCGGGCTGATGGCTACTGCCTCTGCAGCAGAGCTGGCAGGGAGAGACTGTGCTTGCACTGCACTGGAGCCTCTCTGTCTCTGAGTTTGGTGTGATAGCCTAAACCTAAACTGAGAAGAATAGCCTGCAGTGGAAGCCAAAGTGGTTGAGGAGCGAACGAGCAGGCGTTCTGTGACGGTGGGAGCAGGAGGAGGCAGAGCCAGTTGCCAAAATGCTGTTTCATTCCAGTGTAGTTGGATTTGCTGGTGACTGTCAGGGTGTTGCTGAGCTGATTTTGTCACACTGTCTGTCTGACATCTCAGTTGGTGCAGAAGTCAGCTGGCTGGAAGCAGCAATTCCCGCTGCACGGAGGCAGTCGGCAGGCAGTGCATTGTCTGCCAAGTGCCTCTTGGGAAGATGCCTTCAGAAACAGAACTGCTTATCTCCAAGTAGCTGCCAGTGAAAATGGAAGGAGAATAAAACCTGTAGTGTCCTCTATTTTTCCCTTCTGTTTGATAAAGCTTGGACAAAAATTAAGTGTTCAGCATCTCAGTAAATGTGATTCTTATTCTGTATTGACCACCTACAATTGTATCTGTACCAGTTACACCCTTCCTCCAAAATTAATCCTTGCTTTATTATCTAAATAAACTCACCCACAGCCAAATAAGAAAACCTAAACTTTTCTTTTCAGGATTTATCCAATTAATGTGATCATATTTGAGAAAGAAATAGTTCATATTCCATGTGCATTTAAAAAAAAAAATGATTGAGCACCAAAACTCCTCCAGTTTTAGAGCACCTATTCATTTCTATGAATTCTGCAGAAAGTGCAAAAATTAAAAGGTTGCACAGATATACCTTTGCCACTGGTTCAAATGAATAGATTTCATCCCGTGAGTATCCTGCAGGAGACATTTTGGGAACTTAAAGAAATTTCTCATAGGCCTGTTATTTTAATGTCTGTAATGAGACGTTGTGAGGCAAAATACAATGTCCATACATAATATGAATACTCTTCCAACTTTTGTTATTCAGTATGTCTTACTTCAGCCTTTTTTTCATCAACTTAAGCAAAGCATGATACACTATTCATAAATTAATCACAAACATCACAATTTGAGTTGGTTTCGATTTTTTGTTAGAACCTCTCTCCTTTTACAGAAATTTTCAGGAGATGCCCTTTCATTGGCATGTTCAATCTGTTACACTTAACCAACTTAAGTGGCCTCACACACCTAGTGCTTTCCTCCTTTGTCATGCAGTTCATGTATTAAAGGCATTAAATGTCATTAGGGTTCAAAACTATTACTTTAATTGGTGCTGGAAATTATAGCCTTTCTAATGGCAATAGCATTTATCAGCCTCTATGCTGGCATTCTTTCCACATTTTAGTTTTTCATCACTGTTATTCTCTTTTGGCTTGGTTTAATTTCAGAAGGATTCGCCTTTTGAAAATTCTTTGAGAATGATCAGCAGAAATAATTCTGGTTCCCCTTGAATAGAGACTCTTTTTTTTGCCACGTGTTCAGACTGTGAGAAACCCTACAAAATAGCAACCCAGCAGCAATTCTATTAATTGAACTGGTACCCTATCCCAGAGTGCTGTGACAGGCTCTCATTTCAAAAGAGGCCAAAAAGCCATTAATGAACTAGACCTACCTTCATGAAAATGCTGCTCTTATATTCTTCTGATTTTCTTTCCTCTTCCATGGCTTGAACCTGTCAAAAGGGTTCTAAAACTTCTTTCCTTACTGTAATATTATGGGTAAGTGAAAATAAATAGAACTGCAATAAGTGTTACTAAGGGATGGCAGAGGGGAAAGCAGGGCAAGGAGTATCTGTACTGATGACCACAAATTTGTACAAATGATGACTATTAAAGAAAAAAGAGCACAGAATTAAATTGATTGTTCCTTCACTTTTTTATATTAAAAAAATCATTAGTTAAAGGAAGAGCTTAATTAAATTCTTTTTCTGTTTCAGAAGGATAGCATTCACTGCCATGGTGTTCTGTGGAGAAGGGAGGTTTGTTGGAGGGAGGGATGACTGGAGGATGGCACTGTTAAATAAGGAGCAGTTTTATAGATAATTCTAGTTTTTGTAACAGGCAGAAAAGACCCTAAACCACATAATATGTGAAATTAAAAAAATCCAAAACCAATCATATAGAAGTCAGGGATTTTAACAGTTCACCTTCACAATCCAATGTACTGAAAGGCCCCTGACTTCTTATTACTATGGCCTTCAGGATAAAGGTTTTGTTTCATGTGAATGGAACTTTATAATGCTTGGATACCAAAAGTAGAAACTGTACAGTTGTTTCATGACAACTTTATTTACATTTTCCATGAGTTTCCTAATTTTTTCCCTCAGTCTTGTCTTATGTTACGATCCTGATTTCTGGCTAATTTTCTTCATGTTTTCATCTTCCCATGTCATTCTTTCTTATATACTTTGTTTTCATAAGTATTGGTTAATGATTGTGCGTTATGCCAAGCACTCAACTACATCTTTGTGAGCTGTGTTTGAAATTAAGCAGGATTAAAAGCTCCTGAGATTGCTTCTCACAGTAACACTCAGACTATATTAAAGGAGAAGGGAGAAAAAAGGAAGTGAAAGGAGAAAAAGAAGAAAAAGAAGAGGAAAAGAGGGGAAAGAAAATGAAATCTGGCAGAACTGATTTTGACAGATGGACTTAACCAAGATAAAGTGATCTGATCACACTGCAGACACTGGGGAAGTGCTTTGCATACATGAGGAGTTTTATTTGAGTACTGGGACTCCTGTGTCTGTATCCTTCCCAGTGATGCTTGGCATGTGTGCAGTTTCACCATTTCTGTTGTCTTTTAATATTAATCCTTAGGTAAAAGTCCAAGGTACAGCCTTAAATAAGTAGCAATTGAACAGAGAGACTCTTATATCAAGAGGCAAAGATGTAAGAATGAGCCTTTACAGAGAAAAGTCACCTGGAGATAGTTTAGGTACATTTATTGAAGACATTTTAAAGAAAGTCATAGCAGGAAAGCTCTGAAATGTCAGTGATAAGGCAGCTTTCTCTATTTTTAACAGCTCAAAGCATGATTTGTCTGTCTATGCAGCAGGACAGAAATGGGAGCAAATCTGCATCTTTGCAGCTTGAAAAGAAATGAGGAATGCTGAGGAGAGGATTTAATAAGTTACAAGGCATTAAATTGATTATTGATTTTCTGAGTTAGGTTTGTGTTTTTAAAACAAAACGTTCATCTTCTTAGGACTTGGAATGTCAGTTCATACGTGTGATTTACCTCTTAAACAGTTAAGCCATCAGCCAGAATCTTGCACATATGAAAGCAGTGCTGTTCTCCAGAATCTTGCACATCCAGCAAGAAAAGGTTTTTCCAAGTTGTTTGTATATATGCATATGTTAATACAGTCACTGGTCTTTACAATATATTACTTTTTAGTAGTTTGCAAGAGTTCTCTATAACTGTGTCTTCTGTTTTTGAGAAAATATATATTAACCTTCTGATGTTAATTATTCTTATGGCTCTTCTTTCAACTTTTCTGTTTTATCGAGATCTTTTCTTAATTGCTCGCATAACAAATGCTGACAACTGTGCCACACTCCAAAGATATTGTTTCTCTTAGATTTTATTTTCACACATGGCTCTTCACCTGCATGTGTCAAGTGAAAAATGATGTCTACTTATGGATGAAAAGTTAAAGTAATTGCTATAGCATTCATTTGCTTATGAATAGTGGTGCGTACTTTGGTCAGTAGGAAGCCAGAAAACTGTCAGGTTTTGAATTTTCAGAAAGTGCTGGATTAAAATAAAGTGTGTTGAAAAACACATAAGTAACTAAATGCCCCTTAATAAATTCATGTGGTCTGGCTAATACTTTCTCAGCTCTTATTCTAACACTCCAAACTTTTGAGGAACTGTATATAGTTTTCCTGATATTAAAATTAACTTTTCTTATATAGGTTTCTCTTCAACTGTACTTCATGTGTCCTTTTTCCTCAAACCTTTTCTTATCTTCTTCCCTAGCCAAAGGTTTCTAAGACCAATGTTTTCAAGATCAGCCCTGGTTAATGCATTGGACAAGATAATCAGATTTACACCAGTGGACTATGGAGGCATAGTGAATTTTCAGTGAAGTCTAGGGCTTTATCCTTCTGTTTTGACTAAAATTTAATGCATTTTTATGTGCAAAAGCTTTTATCAAATAATAATAGTACATAATTTTCAGATGCAATATTATTAGTTAAAATGTATTACTTGCATGCTTATTTATGAGAATTCCTAAGAGGAGGCTTTACATATGGAGGAGGATCAAAAATGTTCCTAATGAAATGGAAATATCTGCTGCAAAATAGCTGACATGAAAATAAAATTTTAGTATCAATATGCACTGTGACTGTATTTAAAAAAAGTCCCTTACCCTGTTTAGTTGGCTGAATATTGCAAATAAGGCCATAAAAATTGAAAATCTTTGCATGAAAATAAGCATAATACTATATTATAATTTTACTAGAAAGGTTTTATGATTTGTTGCTCTGTGACCTCTGTCTAGACTCTTGATCTGTGTGTCAATACAGTTCTCTTGCTGTGCTTTTCTGTCATCTTGGGAGGGTCATTATGTCTTAGTTAAAGCAGTGGTTATGCCCAATGCAATAGAAAACAACTCGTGTGTGCTTAATCAAAAATTTAGGACTTTGCTAAAATTTAAACATCTTTTATATGATGTATGCATATAAACACAGAATGATTATTTGTAAATAATGAAAGATTAATTTTCCATAATGCAGTGTATTGAATAAATGTGAAACAAATTAAAATGTGCTAAAGAAATCTGTTGAGGTATTAATCTCTTTACCCTAATATATTTAATTTACCAATGCAGATTTCACTGAATTACCTGTAAGTTATCTTTGGTATTCTACCTTAATATTTCTTGGGCAAAGCCTAAACCATATTCCATTTTACTGCTTCAAAAATAGATGATTTTGCTATTGGATAGCTAATCCTGTCTACTTAGCACACACAAGAGAAATGATTTGTCATGCTCTTACTCAAATATCTTCCTAATCTGAAAATTACTGTAAATCATGTGGCTTTATGCTTTTTGGAAAACAAAAAACCCCGAACTTTTTCATTTGATTTGTCAGATGTTTTAGTATGTATAACATCTAATCTGTTCCTTATTAGCCTGTGTTCTGTTCTGTCATTGTTCACATCTTTGGCTTTCTTCATACCCTTGTGTCCTGTCTTGAAAACTAATTAAATTCAGACAACAAGACAATTTCAGGAGTCAAGAGAACATAGAGACACAGAACAAAGCAACCAGACAGAAGTGTATGAAAGCAGTGCTGTTCTCCAGAACCTAGCAGTAGGGACTGGCCAGGCTAAGCACCATTCCACCTCTCGGGGTTTTGTGCAATTTTTTCGTGGGTGTTAAGTAGAAGAGGCACCTTGACAGACCTCTCTGATGCTGCCAAGGGAAAGAAATAACTCAAGCATGGAATAAATTAATATTTTATACAGCATGAAGGGAAGCTGGAGAAGGCCCATGTCACTTTTCCAGAGAAAACCCTGTAGATCTCTGACAGCTGTGCCACACTCCAAAGGTGGTGTTAACCTTAGGTTTTATTTTCACATATGGCTCTTCACTTCTATTTACTTTTCCCCAGCAATTATGTGAGTGAAGTAATTTGAAAAGAAACTATGGATACTGACTTTTAAGTGTTTTGTGTTTTGTCATCATCCAAATATTTCTTTACCAGTTACATCTTTAAATACGTAGTAAGTAAGCAACCATATAATCTCAGTTAAAACCCTTTTTAAGTTTTGTGGCAAATTTGTAGTGCAAGACCATGTATCATTTAGCAGGTAGTGAGGACTCCTGTCACCCTGTTGGTCTCACACAATGGGGGATTTTCAAGCTACTGCTCCTGCTCTTTTAGAACCGTTAGACAGGTCCCTGCTTGTGGTGAGCCAAGAGTGTAGCATGATTGTATCTCTTTTTTTTTTTTGTGAATTTAAAACACTTTTCTAAACAGCTTGACTAGGTTTGGTAGTATGAGATAGGAACTCTCATCAAAAATGGGCTAATTAGAGAGACTAACTTGGCTCGGGGTGACTCAGGCTAATTACACTGGAGCCACACTGACAGAAGCCAAAGTACTAAGCAAATAATTATTTAACAAGTGGTGTATTTTGCTACAACCTGAACCTGTAACAGCGGAGGAATGTCAAGCCCATCATCATTAGTGATGCTCTAGAGTTCAGAGCATGAGATGGCCCTTTTGTAATGAAGTGCAGGTTTGAGACTTCCTTTTGAGTAAATGAGATGAATTGTTTAATAGCTTTAGAATTGCAATTCTTGTTACTACTTTCTTGATGCGATGCAGACTAAGGAGTCATCTGTCATTTAAAATCAATCCCCTGAGGAAATATTTGATAGAACAATTAGACTGGATGTTAACAGTTTGGCAAGCTTTAGGGCAACATTGACAGTGATTCTTTATATACAAATATTTAGGAAACTGTCAAACAGATTTATTAATACGCAGATTTAGAGCCTGAAAGTAAGAAAAAGAAGTAATGTAGTCATTCAAAATACATCTTTTGTTTTCTTAGATGTGGATGATATCACAGATTTCAACAGAATTCTTCCGCTGCTAAGGCTAGAAAGGACATTTAGTGGATTTAAGCACTCTAGAGGTGCAGTTATGGAGAGACAAAAAAGGTAGTACTTTTTTTAATAGCCTCAAGGGTTCCTGTAGCCAGGGAAATCATTACTGTTTCCTTATTTTAAAAACAAACAAAGAAAACCCAAAATCTGGCAGATGTTGCATGTGATGAGAGATGTGTGCGCTGTGTATTGCTGGTCTTCAGATTCAGGAGCTGTACTCAATCCCATCACTAAAATCTATTTCTTGGGTTTTTGACAGCTGTTTTTGCCATTTACTTTAAAAGCAGATGGGGAAAATGCAAAGAAGAGCTGTCAATTTTATTACCATGTATAATCAGCATCTGTGCGATACATCAGACTCATTTCACAGCTTACACTTTGTCTCTGTAGTAAAATTCTTTTGGGATTTCTTGACAACTTTCTTGAAAGACTTCTTGTAAATTAGGAGATATTGGAATTAAAAGTATAGATTAATTAACTGCTAAAGCCACTATTCTGTCATCCAAATTTACTTAATCAAGATGTTATGTTCTGATTGTTTAATTACAAAATGTATGTCTAATTTGCTCCTCCATATTCAAATTCACGTTTTCTTAAGAAAGATTTTTAAAATTTTATTTTAGCATTATGCAATGCTTTTTATACATCTCTGATCCCTTTACATGCATTTAGGTGCAGCACATCTCTATGTTTACTTTTTTACCATTCTCTGTTGAGAGGGCTTAGTATCTTAAACCCCATCTGGATGATTTAAAGTAAAAACAATTCTGTAGAGAACACCCTGTTCTCCATTCTCAGTCTGCCCTCTTTCCTGGAGGAGCAGTTGTTCACAGAAATGGCTTTTTATAGTGGGAAAAGAGGCTAGTTAGAAGTGTCAGTATAAATAAGCATGTTGTCTGTCTCTGGAAGTGCGGAAGCGGTAATCAGTAATGGTGTGCTGCGGGCTCATAGCACAGAACAGCATCCTCCTGGAAAGTGTCAAGTGATTTACATGTCACAGGGCTCTCTGGGGACCGTGTGGGAAGAATCTGTCTACTGGCTGGGGACCTACTTTGATTTGATTTGATTAGGGTGGAAGTCACAACTGCAGAAGCACCTTTGTTTCTCAGAATAGTAAGTGGTTGTACATTACAGTGTCTGCAGCGATAAGCAGAGGGGAAAGACTTCCAAAGAGAAATGTTCACAGTACATTTCCTAGATAGGAGTGATTAGGGAATAGTCTTCAAAAAAGGTTTCAACTTGTTTGGCAGCATTAAAAGACAGTAAAACACTTATGTATCAATGCAGGACTTCTTTGAAGTGAAACACTAAAAGGAGATGGAGACTTCATATTAAAAGCATTAATTAGCATTTGTGTGATGGTGGGCAGAGTACTTCTTTTTACATGGGGCAATGCAAGCTTTGATGAAGAGTGTACTTAACCATCTTCCTCCATTATCTTAGCTTATTAAATATGCTACTAAAATTGACTGTGACTTTTGAAAAAGAAACCACCAAGGCGCTGTTTATGATACATAGATGTTCATTCATAAGAAAAAAATGACTTCTGGAATGACTTTGAAAGGAGTTGTTGTGAACAAAATTTAATACAAATTTCATGGAAAAATACTGACTCAAGTTTTTTTAGTACTTTGGTGATATAATACCAAAGTATTATCTGGCCAAGTAATTTGCAAGCACTTAATGGCTGACTTTTTCAGTAATCTATAACTACAACCCATCCTATTCCAGAATTAAAAATATTTCATTTAATATCGGGCATTAATATAAAGAAGTTTTTAATTACTGTGGGTTTTATCAGTAGAATGCAAATTTCCTTTAGATATTAGTCTATCTGTACTTTGTGATTTCTGGAATACATATAATTAGATTTTCTCTGGAATAGTGGGTACAAATTTACACTCTGTGAAATTCAGCTGATTCTATGACGATAAAGCAGAAAATTAGAGGATAACAAGGCTTGAAAATGTGGATTTGATTTACTTTCTTTACAGACAAAGTGGGGTATAAAAGATTTTTCTTCTTTATTTATATAATCTTTTTCTTCCTGTCTTATGTTAATCTCATTTTCTAAAATGTGATGTGTTGTGCCTACACTTCGGCTTAAGTTGAGAAAATACATACTTAGATGATCCTACTTAAACAAATCCTTTATCCAGAAGAGTTTGTAAATATATATCCCAGCACTGCACATTCTGTCTGCTACAGTGTAAATGTCTCACTAAAAGGAAATGTTAGGTAAAGTTGACATAAAGTTCATTTTCATATCCACCAGTGAATTGGTGCTAGAACTGCTGGGAAGTTAGCTGTCAGAAATATGCTGTAGCAAGACTTCTTCAATTTTTGACCCAAATTGGACAGCAGTAAATGAAATCTGCTATTTCACCTTCTCATGAGAAATTACCTACATGGATCCTGTAAAGAACTTCAGTTTATAGAATTAATATGTATTTTAAAGTAAGAGAATAAACTGGAAAATACATTGTGTCCTAATTTATTTAATGCTAGACCTCAAGCTACATGCCTTATCCTACCTAGTTAAGATCATTATGTGTTTAAAGATATGTGAGTGTAGACTGGAGCCCCTCCAGCACTAGGTTACGAATCTCTACATTTTGGACTAATAAACAGCTTTTATAAATGAGGCTTGTGATAGCCTCATGTGGGAGCCTTGCTACTGCAATATCTTTCCCATATACCCAGAAGCATTTTTCCCTCCCTGGCAGTCCAAGACCTCCTCTGTATTATGGCCTAATCCTTCCCTGCTTTTAACCACCCTTCTCCTTTCCAGTCCTCTGTATATGCCTTACGTGTTTTCCCTGTACAAGATATGTCTTTGGCTGTTTTCAGAGCTCCACATCTGATCAGGTTAGGCTGTCCCTGGTGGTTTGGCAGGTGGTTGCTGCCAAACAGAGTGTGTAACAAGAGTGGGTGGATGGCAACCATGCTCTTCATGGCTGGGTTAATTTGGTTTCTTAACTCCTTCCAATTACTAAAATGAGGAAGTTTTGTTATCTGGAGGGTTTACCTCTCCCTGCTTTAGCCACCTGAGTGAAAAAATTATCATAGCTGATAACCATGCCTAACCTTTATTTTCATTGAAAACTAAACTAAATTTTTAATGGAAGGACAGAAGATAGTCGAGTGTGGCCTAACTTCGTGTTGGCCTTAACTTCAGCAAGTTTCTGCTTATTCAGGTGTTTGCCTTCTCCATCTAGCCAGGTGTATAGGAGAGAAATGACCTTGTTCCTGTGTATCCTGATCAACACTCCCAGGCTGATGCAAAATGTGTTTCATGGGTCCAAAAGGCTCAGCCAAGGCAAAGAATATGAATGAACATCGTGTTTGTGGAAAAAGTTTTCTATCTTGTGCCATGAGATTTCCTTCAGTGATTAAAATACACCTGAAATCTACAGCAAGGTGACAACATTTTCCTAAAAAGGACCAAAACAGTTGTGATGAAGTGAGCTTTTCTTAATCTAGAAGATTTTTGTGAAGCTTTGGGGTTTTTTCCTTGAGTTCATCATAAACCATTCAACAACAAATTCTGTTACGGTAAAGCATTATCAGAGTAAAGAGATTTTAAGTATTAAATATATAAATATCTCTATCTGAAAGAGACTTCATGAAGGCAGGGAAAAAAAGCTTCAGTTCAACTATATCGTGATCTCTTGAGAAACTTCACAAAAATAAACAATTTCTGTTAGAATATTTTCTTGGAAAAGCTTACTCAAAATATAGGAGATTATTATTTACACTGCACACACACAGAGACCCATATGTCTCAATCAGAACAAAAGTGAAACAGAAGGCAGGTAATAGGACAAGGGTAAAAAGGAAAAAAAAATAAGGCAAATATTTCTGCATCTAGATTTAAAAAGGCCCTTTTACCTTAAATTCTAAGTCAAGGTCCTTGTAAGTTAGAATACTGCAGTAAATTTAAAGATTTTTGATTAATTTTAGTAAGAAGACTTTGGCATTGTCTTTATGTACATAAATCACACATTTGATACCTGTGCCTGAAGGAGGAAAATAGCTTGTTACATAAGCATGCTATGTAGTTTGAATAATCTTGGCTTTTCCTGTAGTACTTTTTGGTGTAATAGTTTCTGATGTCCACATGGCAGAAATTTGCACTGCCATAACCATGATACGCTGGGGTGTGTGAGGAAGCAGCTTCTGGTTTAAGTGTCCTCATCACTGACTCTGTTTTGACTCGTTGGCACTTGGGCCGCATGTCTATATCTGCATTGATTTCCCATATGCAAACATCTACAAGTTCAAAAACTTCTAGGAAAATTGTTTCCATCAGTAAATTCACACTTAACAGTGTGGGAATTTTCAATTGCAGTCACTGTACGTACAAAACAAGCGTGGTCAGTAACATTAGCTACAAGCTGAAATGAAAATACTTGTTTAAAGAAGTTAGAAGCATGGCCAGGTAAATCTAGTATTATATTTTAAAGAAAATATTTTGTGTACAATATTTAAAGAAATTGTGTGTATCTTTAAAAATATGGCAGTTGCCTTATTGCAGGTAGCAGCATATATTATTTGGTCTGTAGGAACATTCCTCTCCCCATTCCCATGGTTTGCATATTTCAGATATTTCATAGAAATCTTTAGGCATTTCTGAATAAAAATTACTATGCAAATTGCTATGTGTGAATAGCACATTGGGAGTAAGTTAAGACTTAATTCAAGACTGAAATTTTTTATGAGAATTCTGACTTAAATTTTCAAAAAATCTTATATGTTCTGAAAATAAGTTTTCTTTTAAATATGAAATCAGAATGTGATTTTAATTTACAATATTACTCTCTACAGGTTTAAAGGTATGGCTGGTTGTTTGGTGGGATGTTTTTCTGGGTTTTCTTCTTTTGGTTTGGGTTTTATTTGGTAAAGGAAGAAGTAAAAATTATACTGAGAAAGAAGAACTTGTCTTTGTTGAAGTCTATCCCTTCTAGTTTCTTATGTCTTTAGAGTCTTCTTTAGCTTGGGGGTTGTATATTTATGTTGTTGCTCTTCTTTTGCAGACGGTTAGAACAAAATTCAATCAAGGTCATACCTCCTGGAGCTTTCTCCCCCTATAAAAAGCTCCGGAGAATGTACGTATCAAGTAGCTTACACTTATTTACATATGTATGTGTGTGTGTGTGTGTATATATCCAGATAATAAAAACAAATCAAGAGGGTACAGGGGAACTGCAGTTAATGTGTGAGCACTTAAGAAAGTTTGACTGCTAGAAGGCAAACTGATATGGCAGCCTAATGATTGAGACCATATGTCATCTTTGTCATATTAATAATATTTGGGTTTTTAGCAAATATTGAAATAGTTTAATGTGCTTTTACATAGAAGCAGTATGTTACTGTAGTGAAAATTCTAGTAAAAAAAAAGAATGAGGATAGCTTAAGATTATTTTTGAGGCTGTATAGCTCTGGGGTTGTAGCAAGCAGAGAATTCTTTAAAAATGTACTTAAGCAATCAGGAAAAGTAAACATTTTCTCCTTTTATTCCAAGAGTTTTGAACTATTTTTAACTATGCAATTTTTTTCAGTGTACTGGCAATTGCAGTGGTTTTATATTAAAATTCTTTGGCAGTGTCTCGTGTAAATATTTCCAATTTCTCTCTCCCATCCTTGCTTAATTCTGATTACATATTATCTTAAAGTTCATAATTTTGAAAATAGCTTAAATTAATTGAATCAAATGTTATTTGTTTCAGAGACCTGAGCAATAACCAGATCTCAGAAGCAGCTCCAGATGCTTTCCAGGGCTTACGTTCACTCAATTCACTGTAGGTATCTGTTTCACCTGTAAACAGAAGCAAATTTTTCCTATTTATTCTTATAGTGAAATTATTCTGGCCTTTTGGCTCAGTGCAAAATGTTGCTATAAATTCAATCCATTCTGAAAGTTGTAATAATCATCTCAGAATGATTGTGGTAATTGAATATTCTTTTACATTTGGGCACTAATAATGTGGGTGGCTTTTTATAAATATGTTCATGGCAAAGAGTTGAACACAACCAATCATGTATTTTATTCCCCAGTTAGTTGTTCTTGCAAACAGCAAATCCATTTAGCAGGGTCCCTTGGTAAGCCTGTAATCAGTGAGGTGCTGATTCTGCAGAGATCTTTGGGTTACACACCTTTTGGGAAAGTGTGATCCTGCTGCCTCACAGGACCACAAGGATATTGCAAGTATCAAGTGGTTGTTATTCAATTCCTTTCAGGAAAATGGGATTTTCTCTATATTTGAAGTCAAAATCCCATACCTTTCATAATGGTAGGTTTCCCTGCTTTATTTCCTGGAACAGAGTCCTCTATGGCAATAAAATCACAGAACTTCCAAAGGGCCTATTTGAAGGACTCTTTTCTCTGCAACTTCTGTGAGTATTTTTTTTTTATTTATTCTATTTTAAGATCATTCAAAAGGGTAAACATGATGAGATATTTATGCCAGAAGAAGAACTGGCAGGAAATCCCATATGTAAGATCAAAGTACAGTAAAATCAAATTATGCTAAAACCAAGAGTCAGGACTCTTGTAGGCCAGCTTACCATTCATCCACAAATGTGATCATATAAGTTAATGTTTCAGCCTGAAATGATTAAAATGAAGTTATTCTCCCATGTGGAATTTCTAAGGATAAAACTCATAAAAGATCTGATACTGTAAATGACAAATAGGATGTATATAGTTGTGTGGGAACCGTAGAAGGAATATTTGTGTGTTTTATAAAGAGAAAATATATAGTGGAAATGCTGTGCAATTGCATTTCTAGTTGTACCCATGAAAGAACAATATTGCACCACAGTTTTGCTGATGACTTCTAATGTTTACTGACACCCTGTGCAATTCTTTGAATCTGTCAACTTGAGCTGCTACGGCGTTTAACACTTTGGAAATTTCCACATGTAACCTTTTAAACAGATGCTGTTTAGATTTTTTACTCGAATAAAGACTGTTGTGGTGGTAATTTTATCAAAGATTGTCAATATTTAGCAGAAGAGGCTGTGCAAGTAGGTGTATCGTGTAAAAGAAATGTGTTAAATAGACCATAAAAAAGCAGTGGTGGTTTTGAAAGAACTTGCCCCAGAATAACTGACTTGGTGAGTTAGAGCCTTCTTAAAGAATTTAAAATATCTTCACACATGTTTAGAATTACCTAATGTGCAGACTTCACCATGAAGTGGTTGGCAAAATGTCAACTAATTGAAGATGGCAAAACAGTAAAATACGTACAAAGAAAATGCAACTTCTAGCACCACCTAGAGGTTTGCATTTTGATTTACTTTAGTCAGAAATATAGTATAATAGTAAGCAGGTATGCTTTCCTGTTTTCCTTTAAAGATGCTTTAGTTATAAAATATATTTCAGATTTGGTAAAAAAATAAAGGTAAAATACCTTTTATAGCTCTCAAGTCTGTATTAAAAAAAGACCCTATGTTAATGTGCATTGTATAGATAGTACATTTAGGTCTAAGTAAATTTCTACTTGTGTGGCAAAACTTTTTATCAGAGCATTAGGTTTCAAGTCCACCATTTAATTCCATTTCTGGCTCAAAATGGAAAGAAGTAAAAAGTATTTGGTTATAAAAATGCATCTAATGGAATGGCTTTTTGTTTCTCTTCAAAAGGACTTGGTTTAGATTGGCTTGTTTGTTTTAAAACTAAAAGTCTGGGAGGTACAGGGAAGAAAAGGTTCCCTTTGAAGATGCAGAGGAGAAAGGATCCAAGACAGATTTGGATATATTCCATGCCACCAGTTTTTACAACTCTGTTAATGTGGCAGCATGCTGATTAGTAACATATAATTAAAAGTGCCACTGCACATCTCTTCCAGCTAATGAACACAGTGTTCAGTTCCTTTTTGTTTGTTTATTTATTTGGCAAAGAAACTAGTTTTCCTTGAATATACTTGATTTTTAGGCTTGTTTCTTTGCGCAGTACACAAATACCGCACAGACATTCTACCAGCACATACAAGAAATGTGATTTTAGCTAAATAAATGGAAGCATTTCAACACCAAGGTTCAAATATGTAGGAATATGTATAACCTAAATAAGATACTTCAATTCACTGAAATTCCTTATGTCATTGTCAATTATAATTTGTCACTACATCTCTTGTTCTGGTTGCAAAGGTGCACAAAGAATTGTCTATGAAAGATGCTGAAGCTGCGACACAGAATGATTTCTTTCAATTTTATAATTATGTTCCATTAAACAGATTATTGAATGCCAACAAGATCAATTGTCTGCGAGTTGATGCATTTCAAGATCTGCACAACTTGAATCTTCTTTCTCTGTACGACAACAAGCTTCAGACCATTGCAAAAGGCACCTTCTCACCCCTACGTGCCATTCAGACCTTGTACGTATGTTCTTGTTTATGGTTTTCTCAAGTATGACTTCATATGCTACAGTGCAGTAGAAGCACTGGTGAGACCAAAGGGAAATAATGTGTGATATTATTGGTTTTTTCCCTCCGTGAAAGGCATTTGGCTCAGAACCCGTTTATCTGTGACTGCCATCTGAAGTGGCTGGCGGATTACCTGCACACAAACCCCATTGAGACCAGCGGGGCCCGGTGCACCAGCCCCCGCCGGCTGGCAAACAAAAGGATCGGCCAGATCAAAAGCAAGAAATTCCGCTGCTCAGGTAATTTTCTTAGCTCAGCTGCTATTTTTCCTTTATTGGCAAAAAGAAAAATAGTGGTTTAAGAAGTTCTAATGAAAGCAGCTGTCTCTCTACAGAATTATTAAACATCACAGAATTATTTTTTTTAGTTGGTTGACTGAATAGAGGGAAATCTGGGAAGTCATAGACTGTTGGATCACGGAACGTTACTGTAGTTAACATATTTGGCACTATTTCTGAGTAACATTAAATCTAACAACATAAATGTAATATATAAAACTTCAGAATTAAATGGTAAAGTTATTCGCTACAAGTATGACCACCATAAATCATTTTTTTTAAATTTCCACAGGTCTCTGGAATATGTGAAAGATCTAAAAATTTCTAAGCTAAATATGGAAACATAACATATTCCTTTTATACAGGGAGCTTACTTCATACTGAAATTTACTGTTTTCTTTTTCTAATCTTATTCCATTTCCTACTTATATTTCTTTAAATCCTAACTTTTGTCATATGGTATCCAGCTGTTCCAGGTGCATTTCACATTCTACAGTTTATTCAGTCTCAAGTGCAAATACCAGTTGAAAACTGTTTTTTAATCCGTGTTCCGGATACATTTATGACTATTCACACTTCGTTGTTTATCAGCTCTCATTGTGAATACACATTTTTTTCACTAAATTATCTGTAGTTAACTGCAGTCCATACTTAATCTAATAAAACTCATTCTTTGCTTGCTGACATTCAGGTGCATCTTCTATTTTTTTTTTTTTCTCTTTATTTAGCTAAAGAACAGTATTTCATTCCAGGTAGGTTTGGCTCTGCAGTAAGATTGACTAACTGCAGATATTCTCTCCCTTTCACCCCAAAAGCAAAGTTTGTCATAGCTTTTAGGAAACTGATGCATGTGTATTAACATTAGCCATTATCTATAGCTATACATAGTTTTCCTCTGTAGAATAATAGTAATTCTGTTTTCTGAATATAAGAGCTTAGCATGCAGCTCCGTTTACCTTTTTCTGTCTCACAGATTTGCACACAACCTACCAAAATTATACCTATATTTATCTTATTTAGAAGGTTGCACCTGCTAGTTCATATTTTAACTGACACTTTTACTTACCTTGTACCTTGCCTTTCTACTGCTACTGTTTTTAAAATGTAGCTTCTGAGCTGCTTTTAAACACAGGAATCCATGCTGCCATCAAAGAGCTAGCACAACTCTAAAAACTAAACATTCTACAAATGAACATTTTCTTGCCTTGCTTTCCTGCTTTACGCTGGCTGCATCTGCTGCTTGCTCACCCTCCTTTTGTTTAGGAAATCACAGTGGAATGCTTGGAAAAGAAAGCTGATATTCTTAATCAGAGGCATTCTGTGGTCACATGCATACAGTGAATCAGAAATGCTTTCCATTAAAGAAAATATGACTTTCAAGTTGGAGTGAAATAGTAATTTACACACAGCTTTAAGCTACAATAAGTCTATGATATTTTTACAAAAGATTTACCAATGTTGGCCCTAGCTCTTTGACATATGGATCTTTCTTTCTTTTACCTTGCTTGTCAGTGTGTGCACTGTTTTCTTAATAGAAAAATTATTCACTCACATTTTATTAATAGCACATTTTAAATAACAAAATAAACAAGGGAATAATGCATTTATTGATGAGTTACGGTATGTGTTTTGCAATTGGGATTTTCTGCCATGGTTTAATATCTAGAAAAATATCTACAGTAATTGATTAGGACACCAGTGCACTCCTTCTTTCAAGTACTACAGGTATATCATCATTCTGCAGTCATCTTAGTTGTTTTCTCTTCAGCTGGTATGTTTAGCTCTTCTCCAAATGCTGTGTGATGTAACACTTAAATTTGCAGCAGTCATGTGAACTCCTTCAGGCCCTTATACTAATACATTGTTTTGAATATGAGGTAAAGAAAATATGAGATTCAAAATAAGGCCACAATTTTTCAGCACTAGCATCCACAAAAATGTGTTAAAGCAGCATAAAACAGGGAAATTCAATTTTGCAAACCTGCAGTACCACTCCATTCCCTAGTGTGTAGAACAGCTGTATTCCTGCCACAGACTGACTTCTATTCAACCTTGCCAGCACAACTTTTGCCTGTGAGTTAGAGGTGTTTTCCTGCCAGCAAATGTCTTCACAGCCTGGTTATTACATGGCCACTCATGCAGTTTAGGCTTATTTACATACCCTTTAAAAAATACTATTCCTGGGGGAGGGTGGGGTAGGGGGGAAGAAGAAAAATAATTAAATTTTAAAGAATGGGCTATATGCATGCTTCTCTGTTGCTTTCTCTTTCTATCAGGTTATCAGGGAGATGCTACCTAAAAGTATTTTAGTTGTTGAAGGCATTGTCCCTGAATATTTAATTGTTTAAACTGCTAACAGTGATGTACTCTGGATGCAGGAGGAAAAAAACAAAACTTATTTTTAGACTTGTTTATTGGGTATTTAAAAGTGCTAAAAACCACTTCTTTATACTTAAGTGGATACTATAACATAATCTTAACATTCCTTTAAACACCTAAATATTTTTATTATTTGTTTTAAATATGTCATTTGGAGATGTTGCTCCACAGACACTATGAAGTCGTAGTAAAATTTCATTATGGTAATTTGGAAGACTAAAGGTTTGCAGGTATTAAATAATTTATTTGAAAAAACATCATTTATCTGCTACCTCATAGAAGTACCCTGTAGTGGTTTCATCATATGGATTACTAAAACATTTACAAGTGGTAGATAACAGTATCTGATGACTGTTGGGTTTTTTCCCCCTCCACTGAGCAGTCTGTTTCTCCTATATTTGTTTGGTTTATTAAGGATTTAAGTGGCATAGCATGTATATTTGGCTTGGTGATCCTTGTGGGTCTTTTCCAACTAAGAATATTCTGTAACTCCTATATATGTTTAGGGACCAGCTTTTAAAGAACATATTCAAAATAGTGAAGAATAATTCATGGGAGGCATGATCATCATCCTAGATGAAATCTGTAATAAACCCCAATCTTCATTTTTAAATGCTACTCAAAATGAATTATTCTTTCTTTCTGCTGAGGACAATGGCCCTAGCACCATCTTCTAATCAAACGAAAGCTAAGTAGAGAACATGAGAGCTTAGTTCATGTTTTTGTCTTAATTGGCATTACTCTGTCTTTCTTTCCTTCTTGGCTATCTTTACTTTTTCAGGAGTTCACCATTTTGGCTGTAAGTAAAGTTCAGTGTCTGAACTAAATCACAGTGTACCTCCCAGCCCTGATGCACCTTCTGCTAGTCTCAGTCTTTTCACCTTTGTCCAAGAAGAACCCACAGGTCCTTTTGGCTTCTCTTTGTTTTCTTTGTCACCCACCCTCAGTTCTTTACCAGGTGTTTTTTCCTGATATGTTTAGGATGTTTTCTTTGACTGGCTCTGGGAAATGGTGGAGGAAACTTTCAATGTGGTTCTTTTTTTTCCCCTTTTTCTTTTTCTTTTTGTATATATATTGTATTTTTATTTAATTTGTGACAGTGATACTGTTACTGTGGCACTGGACATTCAGAAATAAGAATGCCATGCCATGTAAGCAAGTATTAAACTTCAAATGCTTCTGTAATTTATACCTACTCCTTCCTCTTTTCCCTTGCTCTTATCCTTGGCCTAATGGATGCAGTTTTGATAATGTAGCGAGATTTTCTGTTGTGCTTGATCTAACCATGTGGTTGTGAGGTATGAGTAAAACATGGTTCTGTCAAGCACCATGGAACGTCACGCAGCTTTCTACAGCATGGCAAGCTGCTGAGGCTTAAGTCAGGATCACACATTTTTTAAATTAAAGCTGAAAACAGGGCTTTCAACTTATTTGTTGAGATGATGTGGAGTATCGGGACTATAAAAACAAAAAAATCACAGAGGTTAATGAAGTCCAGTCAACAATGCAAATTTGTAACCAGAGAAAGAGAAAAGGTGGCATTCAGGATCTATTTATTCTTGATACAGAGAAAGAAAAAAAATTCTAAAATAAACAGTGGCATTTGTTTGATTAGCTATAAACAAGGCTAGATTGGCTGACAACATAATCAGCAGAAAGTACAGCTGTGAAAAGCTCAAGTTAATGTTATCCTGCTATGTGAAGTTGGTCTCAGTTTCTTTTTCCAGCATATCTTAAGTCCCTATATTTAACCCTCTCTTGAAGCCCTTGTGTCTGTTCAGTATCACGAAGTTTATCATGCATTTCCCAAGTTGCCCACCCGTTATCTGCATTGCAGATGTCTTTTCAACCCTCTCACAAGAAGAAAATCTCAGACGTTATTGACTTAGTTTCTGTGTTTTGACTTGAATCTTCTACAGGCACTGAAGATTACAGATCCAAATTAAGTGGAGACTGCTTTGCAGATTTGGCTTGCCCTGAGAAATGTCGCTGTGAAGGAACCACAGTGGACTGCTCCAATCAGAAACTCAACAAAATTCCTGATCACATTCCCCAGTACACAGCAGAGTTGTAAGTTGAACCCATAATAAAAGATTGTTTACTTTTGGAGAAAAACTAAATTTTTAAATATGAAACCACAGCTTTACTTTTTTTGAACAACAAAAATTGAAAGTAACCTCCATGGTACACTTCAAAGGCTTAAATATTCATAAAAATTATTTGTGCATTATTTCGATACCATGTGGCCCTAAAATCTATGATAAAGAAATAAAACAACTATTCTATGTTCCTAGTTCTTCAGGACCTGAGGAATACTTTGATTTTTTGAAAGGTAGTGGGGTTTATTTTGATTTTAACTTTTAACTGCAAGAGAAAGTAGGACATCCAGTAACCAGAGAGGTCTGTCTTAAAAAGTGCTACCTAGATGTTTAAACAGATAGAGACTAGAGAGGATTCTTTTTATGCAAAGCACACATTATGTTTGTTGGGCAGGAGACCAGAGGAAGATAAAGCAGGCAAACAGATCAGAGTTAAGAAGATGAGATAATAGTATAATGACTAGAGGTGGGGAGAGAAGGACTCAGAGATTATTACTTGCTTGATAAGTGCCATATGGGAATTATTTTTAAGCATTACAACTGAAGTAATCTTCAAGGAGGGAGCAAAAGATAAAATTAAGACAGCTTCACAAGATTTCTCCATGTGCAAAGAATAGTATAAAAGGGAATGCAGAGATGGTTGAAGGATTGGCAGAAAGGTAGATGAAAGTGACTGTCATTGCAGAGCAAAGGTGGAAGGAAATAGCTGTTTTCCTGGGAGATTCAGTTTAAAGAACAAGGCAAAATGTTGAGGGACAAAAAAAGGGACTTTGATTTGACATAGTAAAGCAGTGTAGAGATGTGGAGACAAGATTATTGTGATCAAGTTGTCACCTGCAGAGGTGAGATGAGCACCAGGATGGCACACCTCTTAAAAGAGCAATCCACAGCCATCATCAAAGACACACTGTGGCAATCAGGTATGAAATAGTGAGACTATTGTTAAGTATTTGAAAACTGGACAGGAAAAGAGATTTAAAACTGAAATATTTTTGAAACACAAATGGATACTTTTTTCTGTCTCTAATCTGGGAGGAGGAGTTGAACTTAGTATTATTATTTTCTGTGCTGATTTTGGCTGGGGTAGAGTTAATTCCCTTCACAGTGGATAGTATGGGCTTATGATTTGGAATTGTGCTGAACAGAGGGTTGCTAATATGGAGATGCTTTGGTTCTTGGTGAGCAGGATTTGCACAGAGCCAAGGCCTTTTCTGCTTTTTGTACTGCTGTGCTGGCAAGAAATTTGGGGATACATGAGGGGTTAGAAGGAGACACAGCCAGGTGACCCAAACTGACCAAAGGGATATTCCAGACCATGTGACATTGTGTTCAGTATATAAAAGGGAGGAAGAGGGAGGAAGAGTGGGGCATTTGGAATCATAGTCTTTGTCTTTTCAAGACACTGTTACAATTGAAGGAGCCCTGCTCTCCTGGAGATGGCTGAGTACCTACCTGCCCATGGAGAGCAGTGAATTAATTTCTTGTTTTTCTTTACTCGGGTGCTTGGCTTTTGATTTCCCAATTAAACTGTCTTTATCTCTACCCATGAGTTTTCCAGCTTTTACTCTTCTGGTTCTCTCCCTGATCCTGATGGTGGGGGAGAGAACAAAGTAGCTGTGTTGAACGTGGTGTCTTGCTGGGTTTAAACCACAACATGTTCCTATTACAAATCTGAAAATTACAATTCGAGAAAAAAAAAATTGATACAGTCTTGTGTGAAGGGAGATAGAATTCAGTGGAGAAATACATTTTATGTTATCTGATATGTTGAGATACAATTGTTTAATTTAAGAATAAAAACTGATGGAATAAGTAACAAGTTAAAGTGTGGGAAGAAACCATCAAGTAGTGGTTGTATAAATGAAGTCACTGAACCAAGAAAAGAGGAATGGAGTTGTTGACATTATTAAGCATGCATTACTTTGATATTGAGGAAGAATCACGTTTAATTGTCTCTTCCCTGAAGAAATTATAATTTTAATTTAGCATTTTAATTGTTTTTTTAGATTAATTTATTTGCATGTGGAAGATATACTGTCAGGTGTTTTCTTTCTGTAATTATGGTTCCTACATTTTAAATTCAAAAGGAATAATGAAATAATCAAGCCTCATCTACTCTCTAGCCTTAACACTTAAATTTCAGTTGACAAAAGTTTTTTTTACTAAATATGAGGTTACAGCACTTCTTTCAGAAAATATTCAGTCTTACTTGAAAGTGTTAGTGGATTAAAAAATCCACCATTCCCCTGAGACTGTTACAGAATTTATTTTCGTTCACTTCTGTTAATTTTTTTTTTAATGGGAACTTTTAATTTTAGATGTACTCTACCTATCTTCAGTTTCCATCACGGCTTCCTTTATATTTTTTGCATTAAAGAGCCCTTTTCTTTCCAGCACTCTATCCAAGTAAGGTGGTGCTTAACTGTAACAAAGTCATTATTCAGCCTTCTACTTGATAGGCTGTACAGATTGTTTTTCAAATCATTTGAAGTAATAAAAATTTCAAGTCTTGCAAATATTCCAGAGAGGATAGAGAAATTACGTCTTCATTTTTTTGTACTTCTGCTAAAAATCCATTTGCTCTAGCCAAATACATTAGTTTGGTTTTTGCCTCACTGATACAAAAGTTATAGCTCTTCCTCTTGTTTCCTCCTGTCCTGGTCTTTGATGCACTTTGTTGTTCATCTTGGGACTTTCTAGTCCAGCTCTAGGACCATTCGTTGATTTCCAGTTTGCATATTTACTGGCATGTATGAGAATAGCAGCTAGTTAGCCTCCTTTTTTTTTTCTTTTGTCCACAAAATGTGATATAGAAACAGTAGTTAGAGTCAAATTACATTGATGCTTCTTTAGGTGATGAGAAGACCTAGACTAATTTCTGCAGGGTGATGCTTGGAGTTAAATCTCAGTTTGGAAATGAAGATAAAAAGGAAAAAAGTCCAAAGGAGGGCAACAAAGATGGTGAAGGACCTTGAGGAGAAGCATTATGATGGGCAGCTGAGGTCACTTGGCTTGCTCAGCCTGAAGAGGAGATTGAGGGGAGACCTCATTGCAGTTACAGCTTCCTCACGAGGGGAAGGGCAGGGCAGGCACTGATCTCTGCTCTGGGTGACCAGTGACAGGGCCCGGAACTGAACCCAGTGATCTTTGTGGGTCTCCTCCAACTCAGCATATCCCATGGGTCTCTTAAAAAAGTGTCTATTGTGTAAATTGCAACAGCAATAAAACCACAGTGAAAAAACCCTGTTTCCTCCAAGTAGCCTTTTTTTAAAAAAAATTAGAAAATATTAACATAGTTCAAGACAGATACTTAATTGTAAAAGTTAAAAAATTATACCTAAACCAACTAACTGCTGTTCTAACTTCCCATTTTGTCCCTTGCTCACTGTCTTCCAGAGAAACATTGAATTATCTGTCTAATCTGACAGTAAAGTATTTGATATAAAGTACAAGTCTGTAATTGCACCCCAAAAATAAAATATTTTTCAGGTAGCTTTCTAAAATATAGGAAAATGCAGGAAGCATTTCAGAAATCACTCAAAATTAAGTCCCCAGGAGAAATGCTAAATAAAAAATAATTTCAGTCTTATATGCTGAATTTTTATAATGATTTTACAATAGATGATCACCTAAAAACGTAGTTTTAGAAAGTATGAATATCACTGCAGTGTATAGGCTTCCAGGAAGGTTCAGCTATTTTTCAAAAACATGCAGTATCTTAGCCACTGTGTTACTAAAACAGCAAAAAGCATCAAATAATCCAGACAAACAGAATATGTAGACATTAAAATCAAATGCTTCTGTTTACTTTTGATTTTGAGAATGGTATTTTAGTACTTTATTTGAATAAACCAGGTAAAAGTAATTTTAAGATCATTTTCTTGATCTAGTGATGGGTAATAACTACAGTTCCTCTCTTTGCCAGTGAAGAGCACTGGGCTCAAAAAATAATATTCAGATACATCACATCTGTAAACTTTCCAGTTATCTGTAATAAATTTGATCCCAGTGTATATGGACTAATTTAAATAAAATAAATACAATTTAAATAAATGTGGTTATCATACACCATAAAGATGAAGGAGTGCTATTGGGCACTAATGCAAATTTCATTTCAGGATGTATAGAAATGTAGAGGATATAGTGCTATTGGGCACTAATGCAAACTTCATTTCAGGATGTATAGATATGTATAGGAATGTAGAATGTAAATGATAGGAAATAATTAATGTACTGTGCATAGCAATAGTAAAAGATCAGCTGGAATACTGTGCTCAAGACTTCATTTTTCAATATGGATATAGTTGCTTGGAATAAAATTCAAGGAGAACAAGAATCATAGAAAGGAAGACTGGAAGGGTTGAAGGCATTTGTGTGAAAGAAACCTGAGGGAGAGACAAAGTAAATTACTTCTAAGAGGTAAAAGATTGTTGCAAAGAATAAATTATCAAATTATTTGCATTTTTCAGTGGGGTTAGAGATGTTTGCAGTAGAGCAAGTAAGTATTATTAAAATCAGTTAATGTTTTCATTATCAAGTCATTCTAGATGGTATAGCACTTGAAAAGTATTTGAAGATGTCAGCATTTATAGAATGGTCAGTGGTTCTTTTGTTGATAGATAGGGTAAAGAAAAGTCTGTTCAGAGTGAAGAAATAACTTCATTAATTTAGAATATGCAAGAGTATTTTTATGGTCCCCCTAAAAATCACAATAAGTATGATTTTTAGAGGTGATAGCATCTTCAGAAATTCATGTTCCTTATAGTTTAGTGTGACATGTGAATGTTTTGTGTATATCCAAAAAGCTCTGTCTTCTTTCAGTTTGGTTCCATGTTGAAACTGTTGTACAACCATACCTTCAGATTTACAACCTTCATTTCCCTTCTGGCTATCAATGAGAATGAGCAGAAGGGAAGGATGAATGAACAGCTTTCTTTAATTTTCTAGTTTGTTTTTTTTTTTTTAACTTGTCTTGCAATAACGCAATTCTGAAAAGCATTCTGGGTTTACAATTGTGCTGAATTTCATTTCACAGTGATCTTGTAAGTCCTATCTTCTCCTTCCTATTTAAGATTTCTAAAGAAATGCTGGACAGACTCCCTTTCTTAATAATATGGCTCTATTAGAGCATATAAAGGATCTAAGACTCATAATTTCCGTTTTCATTTCAAGAGAGGAAATAGGGAGTGCTGGGTCAATGCAGGTATTGTTTGAAATGTAGATGGTCCCTAACATAGCTGCTGTTAAAGGTATACTGTACTGTAAGCCTTAATACCTGTGCAGGAAACAGAAATGCCCAGCTATTTGTATATTTGTATTTGTCACTCATTGCATACCTTCTCACAGGGTATTTAATGCTGCCTTAAGCAATGTATGTGTGCCAGCTGTAGTGGTATGAAGATAAATCATGGAGAGGGAAGTGTTTGTAAATTCATGGGAAGACCTATGCGGTGGGTTTCATTCCCTACTCAAAAGAAGAGTAATTCTTTCATTCTTGTAAATAGTGTTCTGTGAGTACCTCCAGATGTCTGGCAGACTCCACCTGATATCCTTTTAAGAACTGAAGACTAATCTTCAGTGGTTTATATGTCCTTCTAAAGACTTATAAATAAGTTGCCATGGAATCCTCCCCTAGTTATGTTTTTGTTTGAAAAATTAAAAACACATCTTATATTCCTTTTCAGCTTTAGTTGTGTAAAGTTCTGTGATCAAGTTTTGAAAATGTCTTATGTATGCCTAAGTTTAACTAATGAGAATGTTCATTCCCAGGAATGAGAATATTCATTCACAGGAATTATAAAAAATTAGAAATGTCACTATATAGGAATTGTTCTGCAGCTACCAGTTGTTCAGGGAAACCAGACTAAAAAGTTCACATAATGTGGAACATTCTGTATTAATCCCTGAATAATTTTTTGCTGAAATTGGTGTAATTTTTTTTTAGGCGACTAAATAACAATGAATTTTCAGTCCTGGAAGCTACTGGAATCTTTAAGAAGCTTCCTCAGCTGCGTAAAATGTAAGTGCAAATTCAATGACCTTGTCTATTCAGATAGTGTATTAGCTCCTTGCTGTGACTCTCCACCTTTCTTAGTTCTACTCTACAAAAGATTCAGTTTATTCCAATCAAAAATCAAGAATGGGTTTAAATTAATCCCTGAGGTAGGTCAGAGTTGGCAGCTCCCCTGTATGGGGCTTGGCACTGCCAGCAGCCACTTCCCATGGTGTATAGCTCCAGCACCTTCACAGCAGCATCCAGCCAGCTGGTCTCTTATGCAGCCACAGCAGGGAGCTCACAGTATAAGCTGCTTAGAAGAGATTCCAGTAATCTTTTGTAACTTCCTGTATTACTCTCTAACCAGACAATTTTGCCTCTTTCAGCACATTAAGGGCATGCCATTGATTCTCTGCTTCATTAAACGGTCATTAAGTGAGGGGAATATCAAAATTTAAGTGACTGAGAAAAAGTGGTTTGATAGGTCATCCATGTAAGTCCATGTTAACAATTAATGTTCTAAGAGTAGTTTATAGTCTTACCAATTGCAAGTGTTGCTAAAAATAAGACTATGAGAAGCTTTTCTTTAGCTTATGTAAAAGACACATTTGAAGGTAGATAATTTAGTTAGACTTTGTGAATCTATGCTCAGTCATTTCAGGATTAAACCAAACATAAATAGTGGGGAAGAAAAACGCAAGTAAAAACAGATTAGTAGTCACCTTGAGACTACCATTTGTAACAGATCAGTATTAGTGATCAAAATCTTAAGGGAGCAATAGTATTGCTTTAACTATTGTTACCCTTAACCAGATCCATGATGGTGTGGTCACAATTAGTTAAATATTGATTACTGATTGTTTTTATTAAAATATTTTTAAAACCCCAACAATGTAAAATGAACTTGCCTTTGACCTCTCTGCTTGAGTACACCTTACCACTTTGAACTGGGCTGCAATACTTAGAAAAAAATGCAGCAATGTCTGGCACAACAGTGTTCTGGTGCTATGCAGTAGATACCCTGTTTTCCTCAATCTTCAAGAATCTCAGATTAGCACTTTTTACAGCTACAGTGTACTTTGGAAATACTGAGTATCAATATGAAGCATCAGTGGACAAGGTAAGGGCTGTAGATGTCGTTTATCAGGACTTCTGTAAAGCCTTTGACATGGGCCCCCACAGCATCCTTCTCTCTAAACTGGGGAGAGATGGGTTTGATGGGTGGACTTAGATGGGTAAGAAATTGTTTGGACAGCAGCATCCAGAGGGTAATGGTCAGTGGCTCAGAGTCCCAAAGACATCAGTGACAAATAGTGTCCCTTAAGGACCTGTATTTAATGTCCTCATCAATATATAGTGAAAGTTGTCCCTCCCTACACCAGAGGAATTGGAACCAGATAATATTTAAGGTCTTTTGCAACCTAAGACATTCTATGACTGCAGGATTCTATGAAATAAATAAACTGCTTGATGTGTCATACATGCACATGCATACACACGCATTTATACATATATCAGATCTTCATATTTAACAATATTTCTTTTAAATTGAGAATGTGTTCAAGGCAAAAGCTAAAAAAAAGGATGAATATTAATCAGTCTTAATGTAGCTGTCTGTTGGAACTCCCAAAAACTTTAAAATCTGGTTAATTGAAAAGGGAAAAAATGAAAAAAAAAATTAATGAAGAGTTAACTATTTTAATAATACTGCTCCATAACTTCCTAATACAGTTATCAGTTGTTACAACATCCTTCCATTGAGAGAATAATAGAGTGACAGCTTAAGCATAACTGGAAGAAAGTGAAGTACTGATGTTGCAGAGACACCAATATGAGTGAATTCTGTATTTCTGTGAAGCTCATATTTCTTCTGGAGGCTCAAAATAGGTGCAAAGATCTTTCTGCACAGATGACATTGAAAAATTGAGGCCTGAATGTTTCATTGATTTGATGCTTCATCAGTAATAAAGCATGTGTATGCACTGCAACATTGATTAGCTATGCAACATTAATCTTTAAAATATCTATGTGAAGTGGGTGAAGTAGTATCCATGTTACAGCAAGAACAAAAAGGTTTTAGGAAACTGAGGGCTTGACATTGACAAGCCATTTGAAATTAAAAATAATTAATTTCTTGCTTCCAGTCTTCCACAGCACCTTGCAGACTGAACAACTCCACTGTGAAACTAAATAAAAGCCTTAATTGTGGATTTTGTCTGCTTAGACTTTAGTTAAGTCTTTGGCACCATTTCCCACAACATTCGCCTGGATAAACTGGCTGTTCATGGCTTGGACAGACATATACTTCACTGGATAAAAGAATGGCTGGATGGCTGGGCCCAGAGGGTGGTGAATGAAGTTAAATCCAGTTGGCAGACAGTCACAAATGGTGTTCCCTAGGGCTCCGTATCAGTTGTGTTTAATACGTGTGTTGATAATCTGGATGAGAGGATTAAATTCACTCTCCACAAGTTTGCAAATGACACCATGTTGGGTGGGAGTGTTGGTCTGCTGGAGGGTAGGTAGGTTCTGCAGAGGGATCTGGACTGGCTGGATAGATGGGCCAAGACCAACAGTATGAGATTCAGCAAGTCCAAATGCCAGGTGCTACACTGACATAACATCCCCAGGCTGTGCTCAGACTTGGGGAAGAGTGGCTGGAAAGCTGCCCAGCAGAAAAGGATCTGGGGATGCCAGTCAACAGCCAGGTGAACATGAGCCAGCATGTGCCCAGGTGGCCAAGAAGACAAATGGTACCTGGCCTGTATCACCTATAGTGTGGCCAGCAGGACCAGGGCAGTGATTGTCCCTTAGTGCTTGTCATTGGTGAGGGCACATCTTGAGTAGTTTGTTCAGTTTTGGATCCCTCTCTACCAAAAAGACATTAAGGTGCTGGAAAGAGTCCAGAGCAGGGTAGCAAAGCTGCTAGAGGGTATGGAGCCCAAGTGTGATGAGGAGCAGCTAAGGAAATGGGTTGTTTAGCCTGGAGAAATGGAAGTTTGGTGGGGACCTTATCGCTCTTTACACGTATCTGAAAGGAGGTTGTAGTGAGATGGGAGTTGTCCTTTTTGCCAGGTGACAAGTGACAAGATGAGAGGAAATGATATCAAATCACAGGAGAGGAGGTTTAGTTTGGTTTCTCCGTGGTTGTCAAGCAGTTGAACAGGTCACCCAGGGAAGTGGTGGGGTTGCCATGCCTGGAGAAATTTAAAAGATTTACTGCCATCCCTGGAGAAATTTAAAAGATTTACGGATACATTTTCGTAATGGACTTTGCAGTACTGGATTAGATGCATGGACTTGATGATGTTAAAGGTCCTATCCCACCTAACTGATGAGATGATTGTATACTTCATCACTAGCAAGGTGTGGATTACATTTCAGCTAGTCTAGAGAGAGTAGTCAGCACTGAAGATTAAGCCACAAATTCCTGGGTTTTTTTTCCTAACTAGTATCTTTCTTGTTTTCAATGAATTAAACACCGTTCTAGAAATTGCATCAAATAATGTTTGATTTTTTTCCCAGCACTGTTAATTCCATCATAGTCTTCAGCTTTACTTCCATTCAGTTTGTCTCAGAGAGGTTTTAAGATATTTTTAAAATTCAGTAGTGTATTATAACACTGTTTAATGCGTAGTTATGTACTTCTGTAATATGTGTAAATAATTATATGAAACAAACAAAACAAAAGGGCACTATTATGAAAAATATTTAAGAAAATGTGTGCTGTTGCATATGTTTGCTTTTTGTAATTTGGGATGTAATTTCCATATTTCAACTAAAATTGTAAACACTAAGTATTTTGGCAATATTTTAGGTACTTTTCCCCACATTTTGATCCACTTTGCGGGCAAATTGCAGATACATGTAATTATCTTGCTTATAAACCCTCCTCTCTATCTAGCTAATGTCATAAATTATTAACATTTCATATACTGTTTATATTCACACATTTCCTTCACATATGTTGCTGTTTATACTGTTTTCTTATATTTTTCTATCAAGATGTAATAAATCAGAGGTTAGCTGTGCTGTACTCATACAGTATAATTTTGTTAATAATTCATCTAAAAATGTTAGAAAGACTGGAGACCTGAAAAAATATAGTTACTGGTAAGATTCAAAATTAGGAAAATGAGTTCTTATGTGACAGCAGCATAGTTTGGGTAATTACCACTATTTAAAAACCGTCTTCCAAAGATTACTTTAAATATCTTTACTTCCTTAATTAGAAGGGCATTGATTATTTTTTTACTGGTTTGAAGTTGTATGATGTATTTATATTTTGTTCTTTTACACAACAACTTGGCTATTGCATCAAAATTACATTTGATGATTTCGGGGGTCTTTTCCAAGCTTAGTGGAAAACTAAGATTCTAAGTCTTGGAATTTATTCAGACTGGAGCATTTCACAGTCAATTTAGGACACTTATAAAAGAAAATCCCCTCAGTTCTTGTCTGTTTGTGTTAATGTGTAATAGAAACCTGAGCAATAACAAGATTACAGATATAGAAGAAGGAGCATTTGATGGAGCCTCTGGTGTGAATGAACTATTGCTCACAAGCAATCGCTTGGAAAGTGTTCAACACAAAATGTTCAAAGGACTAGAAAGTCTCAAAACACTGTAAGTATATTTATTTGTGTGATTTTATTCTCCTTTTCTCACAAGTATTTTTGAGAATAATATTGTATCTGTCCTTAAAAAATTTTTTTGGAGAATCGGTTATGGATAATTCAAGCATATTTTGGTTTTTATTCCTATTTTACTAGAAGCTATACATTATACTAATTTATTAGTTATTAATTATGGGTATACTGGGTCCTCTAAAGGAATGAAGCAGTTGAGAATGGGTAAACATCCAACTTCAGAAATGGAAATGGAAATATTCATCAAAGTAACAGAATTTTGCATGGGAATTACACATTTTACGTAATGGAGTCTGATTCATTTCAACTCAACCATTACTGGGAATTTTGCTGGAGGAAGAAATTGTTCTGGTGTGTATTGAAATGTGGGAAATGATTCTCTCCTAAGTAATCTTTTTGTCATTTCAACAGTGAAGGCAAGATTAAAAGCACTATAGCTTGAACTCATTTCATTCTTTCCATAAAGCAGTTTAGTTCTTTCCAGTCAAAAAATATGTTTATACAATCTACAGCATCTTGGCCTTCTTCAGAGAGCCTGTCCTTCTGATCTGAAGACCAGAGCCAAGATTAAATAGTCTTTGGGGTTTCAGCTGTCCATAGACATTAGGTATTTTAAATAAATCACATCTACAATTTCTAACCTTGCAGTTAAAGCTGCTAAATTGTTTAAAGCAGCTAGTCCTAGACAAGAGCAAGGGGGGAAATTACCCTCTTTTGGTGGACAGAGAGGAAAACAACAGACTTCAAAGCTCTTAAGTTTCAGAGAAATTTGAGAGATTTTAGAATAGTTTAGGATTCTGAAATGTGTACTGTCTTAGAGTACACAGTAATGTGGAGTAATGAGGAAGAACGGTGATTTCACTTGAATGAAATGCTTTTGAATGCAGTAGAAGTGGTTTCTAGAATCTGTCCTAAGAAAAATGAAGTGAAAGGGACCTCAAGAGGAGATAAGCTCGTACAAGCCTCTACTCTATATAAATAGCAGTTTTGGAGTTGCCATCCTTCGAAACATGAGGAGAGGGCTGCTGGTTTCTTTTTTTGATTTGGGGAATTACAATCAGTTTCATTTCTTGTCAATTAAAAATTTATAGTTACTGCTGCTGGTATTGAAAGAAAAAGAAAAAAAACCTGAACACTTAGGAGAAACTGGAGCAGATTACCCAAAGAGGTTGTGGGGTCTCATCTGGAGGTACTCAGAAGCCATCTGGACGCAATCCTGAGTAACTCTCTGGGGAAAAGCTCTAGGGAACCCTGCTTGAGCAGGGTTGCGCCAGATGATCTCAAATGGTCCTTTCCAACCTTACCCATTCTGTGATTCTGTGAAACATCCCTTGCCTCTGTGAAAGCTACCCACCCACCCACCTGTGTCTTTCAGCCTGCTCCACACACACTGCACTCAGTCTCTTCAGTGAGGTGACAGGGGTCACTGCACTGTGGTCCCTATGCTGGCAGCAGCCCTTTGTGGTCACACCTCTTGGCCCTCACTCCAGCAGCCACTTCAGTCCTGGTTTCTGCCCAGGCTAAGCTGAAAAATGCTGATCCTTCTTTCTCAGGATGCTGAGGAGCAACAGGGTGAGCTGTGTGGGAAATGACAGCTTCACAGGGCTGAGCTCTGTGCGCCTGCTCTCGCTGTATGACAACCAGATCACCACCGTGGCACCCGGCTCCTTCGACACGCTGCATTCGCTCTCCACGCTGTGAGTCACGCTCGTCTTCTACCGTAACCACATTTGCATCCCTGACCTTTGGGGGGCATTTCCCTCATAGCTTTGATGGGTGATTTCACAGCACTTAGTAAAGTTCAGGGATAAAAGCATTTCATAGAGGCAGTTTTGAGAAATTCTGTTTTCTGGACCATCTTGGGCACATGAAGAGTATGTTTTTATGGTGCTCTTTGATACAGCATTATGCTGGTTTCCAGAAGTGTCTGAGAATGCAGGAAAAGCATCCTGCTCACACCCCTCATGGAAGCCCACTTATCTAAACCAGAATAGAAATCCACATTTTGGCTAGGCAGCACACAATCACAGCTGGTTAGATGTTGTCACTCTTTCTGCCCAGTGCCACCCAATTACTAGCTTCAATTTCCTTGGGCTGCTGAGAATTTTAATTTATATATCTTTTATAAGGAAGCTTCAGTCTCATTTTCTATAAAAAGAAGCATCCTTTTTTAATTTAAATGTGATGTGATTAAAGGGAATTTAAAAGAGTAAGCAAAGGTGCCACTCAGTTTCATGAAGAAGTGCTGGTTGTAGGTAACATCATTCAGGAAAAGACTTAATCCCCCTTTTACAAGAAGAGTGACACTTTGCACCCAGTTACTAATTTTGCGTATTAAGGATGACATGTTTATAAATAATGGAGTTGTCAATATGTTTGTGCTGAAATAAGGAGATGCCAAAAGTACTGTGGCTTTTAGAAGTAAATTCATTTTTGTAACTGGCATGTAATCAGCTTAGCTGTCACTTCAGAAAGGAAATTTATTCTCTGGAGCAAATAAAAGATGGAAATCTTGAGATGATAAATTAATGGAATGCCTGTTGTCAGGTTAAAGCTAATAATGTAAAGTAATCAGCCTTCATCTCTATATGGAATTATTGCATTATTGGTACAGAGTGGCTTGACATGAAGTCAGGTCTTGGACAGTTTTAAATTATTTCTAAACAAGTTGTATCAAGATTCACCACACAGAGCCTAAATTACACCCTTCACCTATGGTTTACACACATTATTATTTGTTTAAAGTAAGTTTTTTTGAAAATAGAAGTAGAATCCTTAGGATAAAAGGATGGTGTCATCTGAGATAAACTTTCCTGTGGTTCTCAGAAACCTCTTGGCCAATCCCTTCAACTGCAACTGCCACCTGGCATGGCTTGGAGACTGGCTAAGGAAGAAACGCATTGTGACGGGGAACCCTCGCTGCCAGAAGCCCTACTTCCTCAAGGAGATTCCTATCCAGGATGTGGCAATTCAGGATTTTACATGTGATGATGGTAAGGAAATTAATTTTTGAACCTTTTATAATTTCAGCTTTCATACAGATAGCTGCATGAATCCCATAGATCCCAAAGTATTGCACTTTAGAGCCCTTCATGCTCAGTTTCTATGTCAGTTTAAAAATTTTCCACTCGATTTTGGATGATCAGCAAGCATGGGCTGTTGTATATATGCCTTCAAAAGTTTTCCTTGCCTATTTTCAGTACTGTAATTAATAATTTAGAAATAGTATAAAATAAAATTGATCAAATGTTGTTGTACAGATGAGAATATATTCAAATACCGAGGCTTGAATCAAGCACACTTTCAGGTTACTTGATCAAATAACATGACATGTTATAGCTTGTGGCTTCATTAACTCTTAATTAAAAGAGATGCTGCTATCTTGCATCTCTCACACATACCTCCATTTACTGCATTACTGGTTTGTCAATTTTCAAGGCTGTATATTTTTTTTTAAAGACTGGTTTTAATACTTTTTTAAGTTCATTGTCTTTCACTTCAGGATTTATTCTTTCATTAATGATTTTTTTCATATAATAGCATTCTTACCTAGTAAAACAGCATTGTGCTAAGTAAAACATTACCTGAAATGTAAATTCTTGGAATGATGATTTACATAGATGATGTCATTTTTCTTCCTTACCTTGAGACATCGTAATGTTGAAATATCAGGTTGTCTCAAAGAAAATCCAGGTGGGCTATTGCTGGTAATATTGAGGAGACATTTATTGGCAATCTTAGCATCTCTTTGTTTTTATTAACCAGGAAATGATGACAATAGCTGTTCTCCCCTGGCCCGCTGCCCTGCAGAATGTACTTGTCTGGACACAGTAGTTCGCTGCAGCAACAAAGGTCTGAAAGCTTTGCCTAAAGGCATCCCCAAAGATGTGACTGAACTGTAAGTGGCATGGTTTTTTTCACTTTTATGAAAATTAATGTCAGATTTTTATTGTAAGTGTCAAGAATGAGGGAAAGAGAAAATGAATAATCAAATTTAGTAGATAAGTTGAAATTTGTTAATCTACTGCTTTGTAAAGACTTTCACATTATCTTGAGAAACTGGAGGTTAAGTTTGAATTGGCAATGCTTTGTAAGTCCCAAACCACTCTTAAGAACTGTTACTGTTACTGAAGCTTTAAAAATATATGTGTATAAAATTGTAATCACTCTCAGATTTTATATCCCCAACACTGAACCATTGTATAATTGTGTGGATATCATGTTACAATGGGTTAAATTAAGGGCAACAGTGAATCTGATTAATCTCTGGTCATTATTTAGAAAGGAACGAAGTTCAATTACCTGAAAAAGCAAAAAGAAAACAATAACATGAATGTGTTTTCATAATGAACATGCTTTTTATACCTCTTAGATCAATACTTTTTACCTCTAAATCAAGCACTCTAAATTCTCTAAATCAATGGCCTTCATCTGTGTTGAGGAGTTAAAAACACCTGGACAATGGCTTTATGCTACTAAGGGAGTGAAGTAGGAAAGCTGCTCTGCTGGATTTGTTGCATGTCTAATAAGAGAGTCTTGTGAGTAAAGTGGCATCTGGTGTCTGTCTTGGCCACAGTGGTCTTAAAGCAGTCGAGTTTAAAATCTCTGTCAACAGGAAGAAAAGTACCAGCAAAACTTCAGCTCTGAGGAGACTTCAGGCTGCTCAGGGAGCTAGTAAGGTGTCCATGGAAGGTACTGAGGTGCATCAGTGCTGGTCAGTTTTTAAGTATCACCTGTTAAGAGGTAAAGAGCAAAGAATTAAAAAATTTCAGAAGCCAAGCAGGTGAGGCACAAGGCCAGCTCAGCTAAGAAGGGATCTTCTGGAGCTAGGGGAAAAATAAAAAGTGTACATCCAGTGGGTGACATGGGAGGAATATAGAGGTGCTGCTTGTTACTGTAGGAAGAAAATTGGCCCAGTTAGAGCTAAAGCTGGCCAGTACTGCTTGGGACAATAGAAAGAGCTTTTTAATATATCTTAATAGCAAAAGGCAACCCAGAAATAACACTGGTCCATTTTTCAGTGAATATGGTCACCTCACAAGCAGGGACATGGACAAAGCAGAGGTGTTTAATGCTTTCTTCACTTAGGTCTTCAATACCAGTGATCAGCTCTGAGGGTCCCAATGCCCTGAGCTGAAGGACCATGACTGTAAGAATGATTAACACCCAGCCAGCCCCAAACTTGCACAGGATTTGCTGCTTCTTCTGGCTTTCTCTAAGTCTATGGGGCCTGATGAAATTAATCCAAAAATACTCAAAGAGATGGCTGATGCCATTAAAAGGCCTCTCTCAATGATTTCTGTCTGTTCTTGGTAATCTAGAGAGGTCCCAGTCAACTGGAAGCTGGAAAATGTCCCAGTTTTTGAGAAGGGCAAGAGGGTTGACTCTGGTAACTACAAACCAGTCACTTTCACATCAGTGTGAAGGAAAATTATGCCAAAAAAAAGTTCTTCTTCAGAGGGTGATCAGGCACTGGAGCAGGCTCCCCAGAGCAGTGGTCACAGCACCAAGCCTGCCCGAGTCCAAGAAGTGTTTGGGCAGTGCTCTCAGGCACATGGTGTTACTCCAGGGGCTGTCCTGAGCAGAGCCAGGAGTTTGACTCCGTCCTGAGGTGTATTAGAGAAAAGTCTAACCAGCAAAGGTCAAAGGAAATGATTCTCCTTCCCTGTTCAACCCTTGTGAGGCCAGTTCCGGAGTATTGTGTTCAATTCTGGTTTCCACAGTTCAAGAAAGACAAGGAGTTACTGGAGAGGGTCCAGTGGAGGCAAAAGAGGTGATGAGGGGCTGAGAATGTCTCCTCAGGCAAGGAGGGACTGTGAGAGCTGGGCCTGGTTAGTCTGGAGACCACTGAGAAGGTATCCCATCAATGCATACAAATATCTCAAAGACTGCTGTCAACAGGATGGAGCCCATCAGCTGGACAAGGACTAATGGCCATAAATTAAGCCACAAGAAGCTGCTCCTCAACATGAGGAAGAGCTTCTTTACATTGAGGGTGTTGCAGCAATGGAAAAGGGTGCCCAGGGAGGTTGTGGAGTCTTCTCTGCAGATATTCAAAATCCACCAGGATGTGTTCCTGTGTGACCTGCTCTAGGTAACCCTGCCTTGTCAGGGGGTTTGGACTGGATGATCTCCAGAGGTCCCTGCAATGATTCTGTGATCCTTCCAGCTGAGGATATTCTATGACACAGAGATTATGAGTTTTGTGATATTGCAAAAATACTGGTTTTAATAGAATGTCTTCTTTTTCACATAGGCAGTTTTATAAAATTTGGGGTATTTTATCAACCTATTGAAATATTTTTTCTATGAAAGAAATTGTTAAGATTGCATTTTATGAAAGATAGTATTTGAATATGCAGGTGGACAGTATCAGATATAAAAAAGAGCTTGCTACCTTAGATATTGTTTGAAGATATTAACTGAATGAGCTACTCATAAAACCATATGAGGAAACTTTTATGCATTATGAAAGGGTAAATATGAACCTAAAAATTTAGATATTAGTTTGTTTTGATTCTTGATCAAATAGGTCACAATATTGAAAGAAATTGAAATTATTTACAGGAAGAAAAATGTTGGTTTGTGTTACATATGGCAGGTATTTAATAATGTTTCATAACGCTAGTTAATGTAGTGCTTTTCCAGAAAACGTCATAACTGTGCTTCATAAGTAACTAAAAATTCTATTCTTTTACAGTTTGGTATTATATAGAAGATTCTGAGATGCCCACCATTAGTCTGGTTCTTAATAGCATCTAAAAGTCTTTACCATTGATAAATTGAAACTATTAAGACCTCAAATTAGCACACAGGTGTATAGGTGTATAAACCTGCAACTTCATTACATTTTGAGTTTGATGGTTTGCTTTTTTTCCCTCAAAAAGATGACTTTCTTGAATACAGTTTGGTATAAATACAATTTGGCAATATAAGGCTATCAATGCAATGTAAAGCAAAGCAGCTAAAGAGAGATACTTTTGGAATTGCAAGTGGACCCCTGTGACTGTAAATTCATTTGTTTCCACTTTTGTATGCTTTAGTGTCTAAGCATGCAATTCAGCATATTTTTTAAAAGAATAATGAAGGAGGTTCCTGTTAACAGTTGCAGACTGATTGATTCTTCTTGCTCATTAGTATGCATTTCTCTTCTAAGACGTACTCTTCATGTGTTTTATAAAATATCTTAATAGTTGCTTCATTTGAACGAGAAGGAATTTTTCTCAGGCAAGTGGATACTTGTAGTACTTCAGTTCTAATGAAACTTAGTAATATAGCCTAATGTATCTGTTGATAAAAGAATGTCCTCAGAATACTTACTTCTTCAAAAATTTTAGAAGTTGACGTTTTTTTAAAATAATTAATTACATAAGCCCATGCTCTATTCACCATCATTACCATAGTGTAAGTATAAGGTTTGTCAAGATACATTTTGGATTTGGCAAGCAGCCCTGGAAAGTCATAGTCCAAACAAAAAGAAAAAGAAAGAAAGACAGCCTTTTGATTAAATGAAGATTTATTTTTTTATGACATTTAACTGCGTTTCAGCTCATCCATTTATTCAAGACTGAAGTTTCAAAGATACTACAGCATACGTAAAGATTTTAAGCTCAAAATAAAACTAAAAATGTCTCTGTCAAAGACTGGTCTTAGCTCAGGCATGTTGCAAGTATTTGGATGGCAAAAATATCTTCTTTTGTATAGGGATAATGAGGGTATAGTTTCCACTTGGGTTCCAGGAAACATAAGTAATACCACCAGCAGCAAAGTAATTTTTCCCCATCTGAGAAACCAAAGACCTTTAATCTTCTTGCCACTATCTCCTTCATTTCAAACCATCAGGTAAATTCAGCACTTGCTGTAATCTCTGAACTACTTTCCCTGGTTACATGAAGAGCCCCTGCACTTGTACTTTGCTGTGTCTGGCTGCGCACTGGAAGCTTTTTAGGCAAGGCTTGTTCCCTTCCTCTGCCTGTACTGCCAGTGCCAGTACAGTTTGAGAGCTCTGAACCCATGAACTCTAAGGATGAGAAGGTCTCTTATTGAGAATTATGAGCATGGAAGAAGAGTGAGCAATATAATACAGGAGCTGTGAAACTACTGTGAGAGCGGAAAAATCTGACTTCTAGTGAAGGGTGATTGATTGCTGTCTTCAGTAACTAACATGCTTCACAGGAATAGGACCATAGCATGCTGTACTGATGTATCATGAAATTTACAGGGATAAATTAACAAAGGTGACCTGAACCACAGGCATGACAGATGAATTTGCTGTTAGAGATAAAACCAGACCTTGCTGTTTGTACTGTAAAGGACTACCTGTGCAATGCCAGAGTCTGTTTCTTTTTATGATATCTGAAAATCCACACTTAATGTGATTTGCAGAAGTTAGATTTACCTTTTCTCTGTAGGTGTGTCAGAAATGGAAATGATAAAGACCTCATTTTGCAGTAATTTTGAAATAATAGAAGCTATAATGCAAGAGATATTTTTATTGTGTTACTTCATACAGTAGCATTTGGATCTTAGACTACAAATCCTCAGTTGTATCTCTAAAAACCAAATTTGAAAGCAAGTTTTCCTATAAAATGGAAGAGTATGCATTCATTTGATACTAGCTTTACTGTTGCATTCTGAGATTAGTGGATGAAGATGTTCCTATTTTAATGAAATACATAATAATCTTTGTTTTATTTTTCTGATTTAGTTATTTGGATGGAAATCAGTTTACCCTAGTTCCAAAAGAGCTTTCCAACTACAAGCATTTGACACTCATGTAAGTAGTTTAAAGCAGTGTTCTCTACTGGAAGTAAAAGCAAACAAAATACCTTACTCAATCATACCTGAATTTATTTTTAAGAAAAAAACTGTAAAATGTATAATATCTTTCAGAAAATACCCAACCATTTTTATAACTGAGGACATTTTATTCTACTTATGACATCCAACATATAATATACTCAGTCACCTTTTATGAGCATGGGTATATTATTCCAGTGATTACATCACAAAATAATAAAGCAAAAATTATAGTTGACCTCAAAAGAGACATAAGATCTTTTAAAGTCATGGTAATTGTTTCTCCCACAGTGTATGGTTTTCATAACCTGAGGGGGGAGCTTGTCTAAAATGCCTTGCTGCCAACTCAATTGCTGACTCACTATGTGATTTTAGACAAAACTCTACTTGCTCTAAAATATATTACCTCTACCTCATGGAGTATTTGAATATGATTTCTGTATCTTTTAAGTGTGCAGTGAGGAAAAACAGGAAGACTATAGATGCAAATGCCTTAATTCCAGCTTTAATTTCATGGTCTTTGTTAGGACTATAAAAATTTACACCAGCTGAGGCTGAACTGTGTTACATTCTGAAAGCAGTTTGTCATTTTATTATAATCAGAATGAAAAGTTCGGGGAAGAACTAAATCCCTTAAATTTCATTTTTCACTGGGTTTAGCTCAATTCAAAACCAAGAACTTGATTTCCTTTATTTACCTCAAGTTAGACAAAAGAAGTCACAGTCATAATTTTTTTAAAACCCATACTTTCAAAACTTTTTCTATTTTTCAATAATATTATGAAAAAAACCCCTTTGCAATATTTTCAAGTCTGTCCTGTGTAGAACTTGTAGGAAATCTTTGTGAACAATTTAGGGAATTTATGAATTCATGAATGGCAAATAGAATGCAAATGAGTATTAACGGTCTCCATTTATGAGACCTGCAGGGCACATTATTTTAAAGTCTTCTGTATGTTTACTCATACTGCTGTTATGTACTTGAGAATTTTCCTCAGCTGTGTTTGGAAAAAGAAACCACTGTACATAATCCTGTGGTCAAAAAAAGAATTGCATACGAGTCTCCTGAGTTCCAGATTAACAGAGTTGTTTATTTTTATCTTTCTCTTTCTCTTTTGAATGCATTTCTCTGTTATAGTTGCCTAAAATACTTTTTATGAGTCAGTCATATTTGATGCTTTGGTGAACATTTCGAGTGGGGAAATATGTATATTGCATACCTATTCAACAGTACTCTTAATATATCAAGGTTCCCTCTAAAAACAAGGGCAATATTTCACCACAAAATACATGAAACAATACTGAAATAGTCAACATAAAATGAGAAGTAAAGCACAGTATGACAATGAAGAACAGACAGTATTCACATTTAATCAGCATCTTTGAAGCTACCAGCATAGCACTACAGCTCCCATCATAATTGTGTTTAAGATTTTATTCATTAGAATTTTGAACAAAGACATTAAGACTTTTACTGTGAATCTTAAGTTCTTTATAATAATAGCTGTGGGCTTTGATGTCTTCATCATGTAAGTGTTAAGTAGAGTATTAAATGATATTTACTTAGGTGTCATGAGGGACATGACTAGAATGACTTCCACTTTAAAACATTACTTTCATTTTTGTGCTTGATTTCATGAAGTATCGCATTATTAACTTGGTAGCATGATGAGCATTGCTATTGTATTAGAATGCATTGCACTGCTTTTTCATCTGTGTTGAAATGGTAATGCTTCTTATTCATCAAGCTAAAGACTTGCTGGGCTTGTATATGGCATGTGAAAATAAAAACAGGTGCTGCTTTAAATGGTTGTATCAATGATAATACTACTTCTACTAATGAAAATGTGTCTGTTTAACTTACAGTATTTTGGTACAGGGGCAGTCATTTTAAGGTCTGAATTTCTGAATTTATTTTTTAGAGATTTAAGTAACAACAGAATCAGCACTCTTTCTAATCAGAGCTTCAGCAACATGACTCAGCTGCTCACCTTGTAAGTTTAAACATGTAACAGTGACTCTTTGGAAGCATTACAGTGGGGTTTTTGCCTTGGAAAGAAAGCGTGTTTAGTTGACATTAAAACTTGCTTGGTTTGAAAGCTGTAAAATAACTTGTTTCCTAACTAGCTATGTGTGCAAAAGGTGCTTTTGGTCATGCTCTGCAAAGTTTACCGAATAACTGATTCACTTGCTGACAGCATTTTGTATATTTTCAGAATTCTTAGTTACAACCGCCTAAGATGTATTCCTGCACGGACTTTTGATGGGTTGAAATCGCTCAGGTTGCTGTAAGTATTTTTTTTTTAATCATTGCTATTTTCCACAATTTTAATTTATGTACAGAAGAGAACAGAACCATAAGAAGTTAGCAGATTATAATACCTATCAAATATTTCAGAAGTGATAATTATGTAGTCTTAAAAATCTAAGACATGCACTTTTTACTTTTCTCATTTTTAATGGCAGCTGTATTTCTTTTTTTGTGTTATGTTCTTCTTTGTTAGAAGCATTAAAGTCTAGCAAAAATGCCATATGCATAAATTCCTTTAATATATATCAGGGGGGTTTGCAGTTGAATTTTGAATATTTTTATTGCAACAGGAAATTTCTTTGTCTTGTTTTATTTAATGTAGGAGTATTTCCAAAGTCATGATGTCATTATTAAGTATTGGAAATCCATAACTTTTCTTTTTGGTTGCAAGAAAACTTTCCATTTTACCTCTAGGAAAAACATAGTTGACAGGGCACAAAAATGGACACAGGAAAATAAAGAGCAGTCTCATTTACAGTTTTAGTTTGTCATTAAGAAGAAAGCCTGCAAAAATTCCTTTTCAAAAACCCACTGCAGAACGTGTAATTTTTGCCTCCATGTGGGTCATTTATAAACATTTAAATACTTGATTGGAGTAAATAGCTAAAGTATGGCATTAATTAAGTGTGCTTTCATAACTTCAGTTATTCAATAACAATATGGATAATTTCAAGAACTGTAATTCTGTATGTGTTAGATATTCATGTAAATGAATTAATTTATAGAAAAGGAGAGATACTTTTCACAGAACCACAGAATGAGCTGAGTTGAAAGGGACCTACAAGGATCACTGGGTCCAACTCCTGGCCCTGCACAGCATCATCCCCAAGAGTCACACCATGTGCCTGAGAGCATTGCCCAAACGCTTCTTGAGCTCCATCCGACTTGGTGCTGTGACCCCTGGGGGAGCCTGTTCCAATGCCCAGCCACCTTCTGGTGGTTGGATGAAGAATCTTTTCCTTATATGCAATCTAAAACTCCCCTAACTCAGCTTCATTCCCTTGGGTGCTGTCACTGGTCACCAGACAGAAGAGATCAGTGCTTGCCCCTTCTCTTCCCCTCAAGAGGAAGTTACAGACTGCAATGAGGTCTCCCCTCAATCTCCTCCAGGCTGACCTACCAAGTGACCTCAGTCCCTGTTCATACAGCTTCCTCTGAAGGCCCTTCACAGCACCATTAGTCTTCTTTGGACAGTGCGTATTTGCTTCCCATCTTTCTTATACTGTGGCACCCAAAATTGCAATATTCAAGGTGAGACTACCCCAGCTCAGAGCAGAGCAGGACAATCCCCTCCCTTGCCCAGCTGGCCATGCTGTGCCTGATGCCCCCCAGGACAGGGCTGGCCCTCCTGGCTGCCAGGGCACTGCTGGCTCATGTTCAACTTCCCAGGATGCCCTGTGCCTTTGCTGGCACTGCTTTCCAGCATCTCATTCCTCAGTTTGAACCTACATCCAGGATTACCCCATGCCAGGTGCAGAATCCAGCACCTGCCCGTGTTGAACTTCATGTGGTTGGTGAAACCATCAGGTTTTCTGCAAAAGAATTATCACTATTCCCATTAGTGATGCTTAATGAAGTCTTTCATTTTATACCTCTATATCAAATTTGGACAAAAATGTTAATTCCTTTATTGACAGTCGATGTCTGTATGTTTTATGGATCCATGAAAGATTAAAAAGATCATATGAACATAATTAATACAAATTTCAGGGAGATGCTGAAAAAATCAGAAACTCTTGCTATCTGCTATCTCTAAATCAAATTGTTACTTTGCATGACTGTGCCTACTTTATCAACTTTTGTTTTTCAATTTTAAAATAATTACAGCATTTCTATTTCTTACGAAAACCCAGGATGAAAAAAATTAAATGACAAGTAGGCTGCTAGTTAGAGTCTGCCAAAAAAAAAATAATGAAACCACAAACAGTTGGAAACACTGAGGAACTGGAAGGAAAAAAAAAATATGTGAAAAGATGAAAACTGTTGAAAGAAGATGAAATTTGCCAAGTTAACCTGATAATTTTTTTATGCATTGATATTACTGTGTTTCTTCTCTCTTCAAGGTCTTTACATGGCAATGATATTTCTGTTGTTCCTGAAGGAGCCTTTAATGATCTTTCAGCATTATCACACTTGTGAGTATTCAGCTTGTGTACTGTATTTTTTTTTTTTGTTATGCTTAGCCAATTTCATAGAGTCAAACAAAGATATAATGCAGAGTTCTCTGGAAGAAGCTTGTGCTCGTGTAGAGGCTGGCCACTGGCCAGAGAGCAGCTCAGCAGAGAAATCCTGGGCTTGCTGCTTTGGCTGCAAGTTGAACTTGTCTGCCCTGTGTCCTTGTGTCGATGAAGGCTAAAGGCGCTCTGGGCTGAATTTGAAAGTGAGCAGCCCAGGGATTGAGGATGCTGATCACTGCTTTCTGCCCAGCCCTCCTAGGGCCACATCTGGACTGGACTGTGGGTCCAGTTCCTCCAGTACAAAGCAGACGTTTATAAACTACAGCAAATCCAGCAGAGGGGCAAGCAGGGTGGGAGGTGGCCTGATTGTATGAGCTGTAAGGAAAAGCTACAGGAACTGGGCTTATCCAGCCTGAAGAAAGGGATGCCAAGGAGAGACCTAAAACTCTTCAAACCTCTAAGGATTACAGCAGTGATGGAGACTCAGAGGTGCACAGTGAAGAATGAGAGTAAAGCATCAAAACCTGCAACAAGGGAAATTCGATTAAACATAATGAAAAATTCTTCACTGCGAGGATGATTCAGCCAGGTTGCCCAAAGAAGCAGGAGAATCTCCATCCCTGGAGATTTTCAGAGCTCAGATGGAAATATCTGAGCAGCCCTGACTACCAAGGTAGCCCTGCTTTGTGCAGGAGGTGAGAAATGGACGAAAATTATTCTATGATTCTCTGTCAGCATCTTGTTGACACTAAACACACCACACCTGATTTCAGAACATAATTTGAGACAATAGTTTTCCGGTTTTTAATTTTCATTGGGACCCTAAATTACAACAAGCTACCTTCTGCAAACCTTGTGGTGTTTTTGGATAATTAGGACTTTGAGGAGTATGTTGACTAGTGCCTTTAGATATATCTGGGGGCTTAAGTTTCTGAACAGCAGCAGTTGTTAAAAACTTAATTATCTGTTTCTCATTAAGTATTGTCCATTTACATTTAGCTCTCAGAAATTTCATTCTGATTAAGATTTCAGTCATTGATAATACATTCAAATGCTACTATTACATTCAATTTATCTGCATGAAATATCAGTAAAATTTGGATAGATTTGATTGTTGCTGGTACTGTTTTCTTAATGGATACCAGTTATCCTTGTTAATGTTTTGAATTTAGCAGAATAATTGTGTTAGCTCAGGCTGACATCCACTTTTACAAATACAGAATGGACAAATTCTGGGTATTTCTGCTTGCATGGGAAGTTCCCTTGTTACTGTCTCCTTTTTAATTGCTCTGACTTAAGCCTGACTGACAAATATGATGTTTTCTTGAGTACAGCTTGAATGTATTAAAAAGTTAAAATGAGAGGGCTTTCTGCTCAGTGGGGCAGAAAAGAGTGTTTCAGCTCTGGTGGTTCCTACTGCCTTTGCTTGCCAAAGACTTTCTTGTATCTCTGGAAGACCCACTGATTCAAAGCTATGGAAAGTATTGAAACATCTGGAGAAGAGGATGTTCTAATACAGCCATCTGATAGTGTTTGCACATGTTGAGATTATCTGTTAAAAGTCCATGATTACTGTATTTCTTGAAAGGAACATGAGTACATCTTTACAGAATAGCACAAGGCTTCAATCCTCCAAATTAACTAAACAATGTCTCGTTGTTTTCAGAGTTTTAAGAGATTTCCAGTTTATAGCAGAGAAAATAAACACCTTAAAATCTGTTACAGAAATTAATTCTGAAGATCTCTAGCTATTTTTTTTTAATTTAAAAAATCACAAGGATCCTTATTTAAAGAGATGGATTTACTTTCATAATGAAGACCTTCTTATGTAACTACCACAAAGCTAGGATAATGTGGTTTTATTTACTTATGCAGCAGAAAACTCTTAAAGAATTCTGCACATATTTGTGAGTTCAGTGAGACAACTCCAAAAAGGAAATAATTAAATCCAATTTGGAAGCTTAGAAACAGATGGTTTGTACCAGTCTGAGAGCCATGAACTGAAAAGGCAAAATAGCCGGGCAGAATTCTGTGGAATTTTCTTGGCTGCTTCAAGAGAAATACTTTATTCTTGTTATCTTGTTAAATTGCCCAGGATCAGTTTCACTCTGCTGTTGCAGCTGATCTTCACCATTACAAACCAACAGTGAAATCTATTTGGTATTGGCTCACCAAAGCTCACACATAGTTCTGTTAAGTATACCTACATTTCTGGACTATGTTTTTACTAAAACTATCACTTCTTGATCTAGAACCCGAATCCAAACAGTAGTTCTGTAACAGGTATTTTTGTTGTGGGAGAGCAGGTTTGTGTTCTGAATGGTTTTTGTCAACCCATTTTCCGGCTTCTTTTTTAAAAAGCAGCCATTTAAAACTTGATTCCCTTCTTTACTTTTCCTTTTTCCACAGGGCTATTGGTGCAAATCCTCTGTATTGTGATTGTAATATGCAGTGGCTATCTGACTGGGTAAAGTCAGAATACAAAGAACCTGGTATTGCACGTTGCGCTGGTCCTGGAGAAATGGCAGATAAACTTCTTCTCACAACTCCTTCTAAGAAATTCACTTGCCAAGGTACTGTTGTTGTTTTTTTTTTTCCTCTTCAAAGAGTCAATTTTTAATTTTTACAAATAGTTGAGCTGTGAATTATGAGTCTTTTGTACTCAAAATACATTTATTATACCATCTTAACTCAGCCTTTTCACTTTTACTCATACTTAAGGATATAGCCATTGGTTCCATTCAGGAAATGTATTTATTTTAAACATTTTAATTCCTATCTCTTTTAAAATAAATAGAGAAAAAAGTCTTTGGACTTGCAGTACAGTATTCTTCAAGATGTACATAGTACATCAAAGTACAGGATGTACACAGGTACTTTGTACTGCCTCAGTTATGAATAGAGTTTAAACATCTACACTTCCCTCAGCATTTTTCCTGCAAGCTGTTCACCGTAAAAACTGTAAATACATCAGTAATCTTTGCAGTCTGCTATTAAATGTATAATAGATCTCTGATATTTCAGAAGAAAGCACAAACCAAACCAGACCAAAACCAAACCAAGATATAAAGGTAGAAAAAGGAATGTGATAACCACTCTAGAGGTCTTGATCTGAAATGTTTTTAAACAGGCTGTGTCTCAGGGCATTTAACTCCATGTTGGTACCACTGTTGCTGGCATTTACATGGCAACTTATATTATTGTCTGTTAATTCCTAGGTTCATTTTCTGAATTGTGCTATTACTTTTTAGAAAAGTACCATTGTCTTACATCAAGTGAGGACTTGGTTTGTTTACTGTTAAATCTTTCTCAATTCCACTGATTTATCCCCTCTTAAATATTTTGAAAACAGAGAAAGCTTCTACTGTGACTTCATTTTTTGTAGTCCTGATTTAAAAACATTGAAAATCCAATTAAAAAAACCCCTGTTCTAATATTTGTAAGCCATTACTAAGTTCATTGTGATTTCTGAGGCATCAGATGAATATGATCTTTAGTCTTTTAGAAGTAACTTATTCTCAGTGTCTAGGTAACCTTGAAGCTGTTTTGACTTATTCATCATTTAATGTATCTTCAGAGGTGAACTTTATCCCTTTGTCAGTTTGGTCTTAAAAAAGCAAAGCAGTGGGACTTTGTCAGAATTTGTCTTATCCAAAGTTGTTCTTTACTGCATATTTCAGCTATTCAGTCTTTTCTCTTTAGAATTCCTGTCAAATTTTTTTTTTTTAATATAAATACCACTGGAAGCCATCTTGTTACTTGTGATGCCAGTGAATTTTTTTTCCCTCTGAATCCCTCTTGAAGCAGTAGATCTCTGTGGTCATGGCAGTGTTCATGGCATATGACACTCATCTGTTGCAAAGTCTCTTAGCCTCATTTTGGATAGGACATTTGCTGGCCCATCTGATCATTTTTTACCAGTGTCCACTGAACCATATTGCAGATATGCTTTTATTGCACACTGGCGTAGGGACAAGTGAAGGAATATTTGCATGGATATGAGGAACCCGTTTAGTTGTTTTCTAGCTTTGTCAGTTTTACAAACTGTATCACATCAGTCTACAATCACTGTTATATTTCTGTCAGACAATCCAGAAATTGTATTATTCTCTCTTGCCCATCCAAAAAGATCCTTTATATGATTGTGCAGGGTAAGAGCTGTGTATTTGTTTCACTTCCAAGAGTGGAGATCTGGTGTTATGGATACCTTTGAAGGAAAATAATTTTCCTGCCACTGTCCTATGAAGATGCTCATAATTACAGATTGCAAATCAGCAGTTTTTCAATGACATGATGGCCCTATGAGGCATTTTGAGTCTGTTGCTCGAAGATAAGTAATTCTGTCTTTTGCTTAAAAGTGAGCTGGTGAATAATATAAATTAGGAAGATGCTGTGTTCCTATTAGAACCAAAATTTTTGCCAATGAAGAAAAGGTCTGTTTTCAGAATATCTGTTGATGACCCGCTGGCATATATGTATTTACAGGAAAATAGTAATGTGTAATTCCCACTTATCCCTATCTGTGGATTCAATTGATAATGAATTGGGTGCTTGAATTTTACCTACATAGTGAGTAGTTCCCAGTGAAAATGGCATTTCACATTGAAGTCTCATCTCAGTCATAAAGCTCAAAAAATCACTTTACCTTACTCTAATTTTGCGGATTCTTTTACTGCAGGAATCATCCATTAATATTTTCTCCTTCCAGTTATTTTCCTACATTTGTGGGTGGGTTTTTCTTTCCTTTTTTTAATGTGGCCTCTAACAGCTTCTCAATATTTTGCCTCTTTATCATCCTTGCCCTGCTTCTAGAGATTCCAGGGCCTTGTGGTTTTCTGATACCAGGTAAGGTTATAAGTAGATCTGGAATGGGTGATCTGCTTAAGAACCTTCTGACCTTCCTTTTGTGTACCTCAAGCAGACTTGTTCCTAAGACACGCATGCATATTGTTTGTTTCCCCTGTGATGAATTTACAGATGATTATTCACGATACATTATTTAGTATATTGTGTGAGCAGTTTTTTTATTTCAAAAGTCTGGGTTTAAAATCTGAGTTATCTAACTGAAATTATTACTTCCATTGCATTGTACTAAAATTGGTGATTTCATTAGCAGTGTAAATACTGCTTTAGAGGCCAAATGCAAGAGAGGAGTCAAAAAATGTCAGAGCTCAAAGCTTTTCTTGCAATAAGTTTCTTTAGAAGCTGGTTTGAGAGGGTTTGTGTCATGGTTTTTCTTAAAACAGCTATGTGTATATATCTTTGTCAATAAAATACTGTTAGTTCTTCTTGGTTTACAAAAGAATTTTTTTTCTCAGGGCTTATTCAAAAACATAGATGTCTACAATTTGAAAAATTAAACTAGCCAACAGGTTATAAACCAAATTCTTTTTCACGTACAAGTCTTTTAACACATGCAAGCAGGAAGAATAAAGGGAAAGTATAGTGAAAATGAAAATAGGTTCCAAAATACCTTTACTTTTCTTTTGATCTTAAAACTGAAGAATGATAAATCATTTATATTACTTTATGTTGCTTTATATTACATACTACATACACATTCATTTGAAATAAAGTACAAAATCCGATAATGTTGCTTACTCTCTTGTTGAGACTTAGGTTCTCATTTTCTGTCTCTGTTTTGGAAGTGAAATTTCGAGTGCTAATCCATTTGGGAACAAAAGCTTAGTTACTGAATGTTTTTTAATTTGTGCCGATTAATTAGCATTTTATTGTATGAAAAGTTGAAAAGAGGATATAATATTCAGAATAAATAGAAGGAAGGATTGACTCCCAAGGTGCAGCACAGTATTACAAATTTTTGTGCCTCTTTCACTTAATTTTTTTAACAGAACCTCTTAACATACTCAGTAATCAGCAATAGTCCAGAGTACAGTCAGGACTTTCTAGATGTTGATTCTATGATGTTTTTTTCAACTTTTCTACTTCTTCTGTGCGCTGATTGAACAGATGCTTTAACCAGGTATAGATTTCTCTTTCAAAATAATGTAATGAAGAGAAAAAAAACAATGGTCCATACAGATTATGGTTTTGGCAGTAAGCACCTCATCACATATTACTGTGTTCTGCTTGCAAGCTGTGACACAGAAGGATACCAACAACTGCAGATTGGGAAAAAAAAAATTAAAAGGTCACCCACTTTTTGTCTAACACTCCCTACTGGATCCTTACAATCACATGGCTTCCTTCCAGGCCAGCTCCTTTACAATTAATGTGAGATTAATTTGCAAAGAAAATTAAGAAAGTTAAGCAATCTAAATTTAAAAATAGGATAATTCCCTCTATCTAAGCAAAACCCTTTTAGCTTTGAAAACTCTGCAGTTTGGCTCATTTTGTGTAAAACCTGTTACAGAGCCATCATGCATTTGCTGTAGTAGGCCCCAGGAGTTTGGGATTTTTTTCCCATTTAGAAGAAATCACTGTTTGTTCCTTTAAATGTTCTGTTCATCTGTGGATAACTGGAGCTTTTTTTAGTAGGAGAAATCTGAATCAAACTGAAGGCAGTATTGTCATCAGGCCATAGAGCTGGGGATTGAGAATGTATCTTCATTTTCTTAACTGGAATTTGACAAAACCACCCATTTTCTCTTACAGTAATCAAACTTCACAAAAATTATGAAAATTAGTCATTATTCATACACAGGTGTTTTCTAACTTCTAACAAGTAAGCAGTGATTTCTTCAGTTGTTTGACAAAAAAAAACCCAAAAAAAACCAAAAAAAAACCCCAAAACAAAACAAAAAAAAAACCCATCCTGAAAAAGATGATTCCTGACTTGAAGATTCACCATGAAATAGTTGTAAAACCAGGAAACTACAGAGAAAGAAAACCTACAAAATACCTGTATAACAGAGATAAGATTTGTGTAAATCAAAACTCAAGTCTGGGTTTTGAAACTTAGGATTTTGTCGATTTCCATTTCTAATTTCTTTCATTATAATCATTAATAGAGGAAGCTAGACTGCAAGCATGGACTGCACTCTTCACTTGCACATAGGTTTGAGGCACAGTGTACATGATTTGTGTGCTCAGCTAACACAGTAATGCACAGAACTGGGGCTGGCCCATAAGGAAGAAAGACACAGTATAGAGCTATTTATGGTGAGACAATGCAATTTACATTACAGTTTGCAGATGTTCAAGGAATTTACAGTAATTTTACCTTTTCATTTTGCCATCTATGTGATCCTGCAGATAGAAAATATGTTAAAGCAGAAATGCATTTAAAGAAGTCTTCTCAGTAACACCATCAAGGAACAGATTGAATGTTGTGATAGCCCAGTTTCTCACTGGCAATTCCTGCTCCATAACAAAACAAAAGTTGAAATTGTGTTCTTCATTTTGTTAATACAAAGGAAAGGTAATTATCATGCATCAGAACTCTACAGCTTTGGTGTCAGCTCCTTAACAAAAACTAAGAAGTGGTACTTTAACCAAAAATCCAATCCTATATTTACCTGGTCTCATCAAAAGAATGAAGGACAGTCCAGCATTTCATTAATATTGAAACACCATAATGTCTAAAATATAAATTTTAAAATTTAAAGCAACATCTCAGGTAGATCCTGTCCAATGTAAATTAATAGCTACTTGTTTCTGACTATCCAATTTATATTTTTAAGGGCCTGTGGATGTTAATATTCTTGCAAAGTGTAATCCCTGTTTATCAAATCCATGTAAAAATGATGGAACCTGCAATAATGACCCAGTTGACTTCTACAGATGTACATGCCCATATGGTTTCAAGGTAGGTACTGCATGAAGAGGACAGAAGCTCACTGAAATGTAAGCTTATCCTTAAAAACCTTTAAGTGTTATTTTTCTCCCTTCCACTGGTGTGTGTATTTTCTTCTTACGTTATAATTGTTGTTCTCTGTGTAGGGTCAAGACTGTGATATTCCTATTCATGCTTGCATTAGTAACCCGTGCCAACATGGTGGAACTTGTCATTTGAAAGAAGGAGAAAAGGATGGTTTCTGGTAGGTTTTTTAATTGTGATAGCAGGATGGAAAACTCCTGAGATTTTTATGGTAAACTAATGGTATTAATCTTTAGGTTTGCTGGTAAGAGCAATACAAAGGCAGATTTTAGCACTTTGGATGTTTTCAGAACATGTTGCCATCCTTGGAAAGCTTCTAGAGCTTTGAATCTGTTAAAAACAGTAACAAATGACTGTGATTTGTTGAGGCATATCAGGTCAAGACAGCATAGTATTGACTCCATTATGTTAATTAATAGCTAGCTAGATCCCTGCTGAAAAAATCTCATAATTCATCTGTTGTTGTGTGTATTACTTCAACAGACAGCATCTAAATGATAAAATGCAAATCCCAGTGAAACAGAAAATTAATGATTCATTTGAAACTCACTATGCCAGCAGATAAACATGCTGTGAGCATTTTTAATCTTGAGTTATTTAATCACACAGTACAATTACACCAGATGTACTTCATGAATTATAAAATAAAGTTCTTTAGCATTCTTACGTGAGATTATTAGTCATTTAATAATCTACACCTCAAACTTGTTACAAATGACACTTCAAAAAGATACAGTTCATTATCCTGCAATTCGTTATGACATTATTCTTACTTTTAATCCAAATTCTGCCCAAGGATTAAATGGTCTTAATTAAGTGTATACATCTTAATACTATGCTTCAAGAATTTAAATTGACATAGTCACACCTCAGAATTTGATCTTTTTCATTTATTTGTTTGAACACAACATATTTTGAAAATCAAAGCAATCTCATAGTGAAAGCTTCAGAAATTATAGGTAGTGCAAATTATATAAAAATGTATGTGTATTCATGTTTGAGTGACTTTTACATTACCTATCTATTTTGATTTATTTGTTTTGCAGAAACACGATTAAAAGCAAAAAAAAAAAATACTGCTTTGTAGAATTTTTCCAGGCTTTGGCTTTTTATATGAATTGCATGTACATTAAAGAGAGTTTTATATTGGTGCATTTAACTGAATGATTTTGGAAAACTACTATTACATACTAATCGCTGACTCCACAATATTTTCAATGTATTTACCCTTAAAAAACAAAAGGATCACTTTCCATAAGAAATCTAATCTTAAAATGTAAATGAGGAATGCTCTTCAAAAAGAATGCTCCATGAGTTTTAATTTAGCAGGGTCTTTAAATTAAAGACTAAGCAATGGCTTTAGAAGGGCTTTTCTGTCATTTAAAATACAAAAACTACTTTGTAATTGTTTGATCAAAGGGCTTTTTACATTATATCAACCATGTTCTGTTGTGGAATATTATAATTCTAATGTAATTCTATTAATTACAGAACTCTGGACTCCTCACCTAAAATGTCCATGTGGTTATTTGGTTTTCTGTATTACAGGTGTACTTGTGCAGATGGATTTGAGGGTGAAAACTGTGAAGTAAATGTTGATGACTGTGAAGACAATGACTGTGAAAACAATTCTACTTGTGTGGATGGAATTAATAACTATACTTGCCTTTGTCCACCTGAATATACAGGTAGGAGTATAAGAGAAAGGGTAATTCAAGAATTCCTTGCAGAAGAGTAATATTTTCCACTTTGCAGGTAGCTGCTCTACAACTGACTTAAAACCAGGTGTCCAACCATATTTTTCTCCTGTATGGTTTGTAGTCTAAATTAGATTTAATGTCCACTCATTAATTCCTTTTTTAGTTTTGAAATTGTAGCATCTTTTTATTTAAAAGGTCATTCAAAATGTGCCCCTCCTTACTGTTTGCCTAGACACACCAGTGGAGGACCTCTGTAGCTGTAGAAATCTGAAAAATATTCTGCTTTTCTCCTTAATCCTCATTTTGCTATAAAGAATTTTTCTGTGCCATCGGGGAACTGTGTTTGGTACTCCTGGATGCTGTCCTGTACTCCACCAGAAATATTAATACCGAGTGTGATGCTTCCTGCACAAAATAAAAAGACAAGTGTCTATTGTTTCTGTCAGTAGGCAGGAAAACCAAAGCACATCTTGTCTTTGTGACAGAGGATCTCTTGCTTGCTGTCACGGTCTCTGTGGAAATGGAGGATAGTTGGAACAGCAGCATGGAGGGAGTAGGATCTACTGTTGGCATTGATAATTTTTATAGGACTTCGAATTAGACAAACCTATTTTCTATTAGATAGTTGACCATTAGAAGAACATAGAGTTTAATTTCAATATGATTTGAAATGCATAAAAAAGAAACATAACATCCACCACAGTTTGGGAATTAATTCTACTCTGTCATCCCATATTTTTACTTTAATCGATCAAAGTTGAGCTCTGGGAAGCTGTAAGGAGAGGTAAATTCATTAATTAATTTCATTTATTGAAAACCCAGCTAACTCCTTTCTCATCCAAAATGTTTCCATCACTAGTTCTACAGACTGCTGGATTGCTTCCCTGTTTTCAGGTATTTAAATTTAAAGTCAGTATTTAAAAGTTGGGAATGCACAATGAGGGAAGATGGTAAAACACAAGTATAAGAAATACAACTTCATACTCTAATAGAAGTATTCATCCAGTACTTATTCGGGGTAAATTTTTTGTAGAAATTCCCCTATGCAGGATAAGTTACAATATCTAAAGCAACAAAAATCTAGCCAAAAGCCAAAAATCTATTTAACAATACATGGATGATCCATATGTGGAAGGACAGACGTAATTTCCTAAGAGAAAAAATTGTTTTGCCAAGTACCAATACTTAATACCTAAGTGCAATTGACAGTTCAAGCCTTGGAAAGGAACAGGTAACATCCTCAGTAAGTAGAAACAGCAGTTCTGCTACAGTTAATATTTCAGGTGTAGGTGAGTCAAGTTCAGCTCCCCTGGGATCAGTTGCTATCTCCTTTAAGAACAGGGTCAGGTATTCTCTTGTGGAGGCTGGAAGAGGGCAGAGCAAAGTCACATCAATCCAGCATTGCTCTTCAGTGCTTCATGCTAAGAGGTTTCATGTACTTATTACATAGGAGATAGTTCACTTGCAAGTGCATAATTCCTCTGCAGCTTTGCAGGTATTTTTACCTGTGTTGCTCATTTCTACATTCTCAGCCTTACTTTGGGTGCCTTTAAGTGTTAGAGTCTGGTAGTTGGATCCACAGGATGCCATGGGAAGGACTGCTTTTATTAACTATCCATACAGGGGATACAAAGGATTGTCTATATGTCCTAGCCTAAAACTTTGATTAAGTGTTCCTGTTGCATTTTTGGAGTATTGTAAATGAAATGTAAATTTTTAATTTACAGTTGAAATAAAAATTGACACATTTCTCTATATACTTCTATGGATAGAGAAAAAAGGAGAGAATAAACATTGATGAAATTTTAGATGTTTGTATTGCAGTTGTACTTCTTTAGTCATAATACAAGACAATGCATTTTTAAATTTTGTTTCATATCTGTGCATAATTTTACCATAATCATAAAATGAGTTTTATAGATACAATGCCTGCTTATAATATCTACTGAAGTCAGTAAGACATGAGAGTAGGTAAGAGCCTTCTCACCAGCTCTAAAAGAAATCAAAACAGTCTATTTCTAATCAGTAAGTTTAGCCTTCAGTCAAAAAATGTTGAGAATTTTCAATAGCTCATCAGACTTTTTTCACACATTTTTTAAAAAAGATGCTTTTCTTTTAAATGCATCACTAGAGCCTCAACTCATTTTGTAGTAGTCGTAGCAAAAATTTAGATTTTCCATTTCACAGAAGAAAGTACAGAATTCTGCAATGTACTGTCTATCATACAAAGCATCTAAGAATAAAACACAATGCGTGAGATCTTGAGTGATTTTTGAAATTAGTTATAAGTGAAAATGTGAAACATTGAGCTAGCCAAGGAGTCCTCACATCTGTCATCCACGGTCTTACATAATAAATAACTTTCAGTATTAAGAATTAGACTGAAAGCAGTCTGGGCACATCAGGATCTCAAAAGGATAATGTTCTTAGTATAAAGTAACTGTGCACTTGCCTCAAGTATGTATGAGGTATCAATTAATTTGTAGAACTTTTATTTTTCTCAGGCCTTTAACATGAGCTGAAGGATAAATAACAGAATCCCTGTCAAGTATGTAACAGTAATTTTCATGGGGAACTTTGTAAACATTTGGATTGTGATATTTTTTCTGGTTAAAGTCAGATATGCATATTTCTAATGTTTGCTTTTTATGAAAGGATTTTTCACTAAATGAATTCATGTATTAGCTGGCCAAAAGTAGCTTAACAAACAGGAAAACAGGCTATATATTCATATTCAGAATATATAAAGATTTTTAAATTCAGAGGTATTGATCTCTAGTTCAGAAAGTCCCTGAGCCATAAGTGGCACAGTGTATATACTAGGAAAATATTACTGTAGGCTTGTCCTGCCCTCTTTTAATTAGGTTGACAATGCCCTCAATTGTCCTTGTTCAGCATGTCACAGCATACATGTACTCAACCTGGAATTGCACCAGCCCAGAATATTTTCCTTGGTGAATGATTACCTGCAAATATGCTTTACATTTCAGCAGCACAGTATAAGGAAGAAAGCAGCTGAATGTGCTGGTGTGAAATGTAAATTGTTCTTCTGTAAAGCCTTATGCTTATGTGGAGGGTTTGTTAGAATCCAAAATAAACTGTAAAGAATATTGCAGTGTAAAACCTAACAGCCTCTTTTTACTTTTTCTAACAATCCCTTGAAATTGACACTTCTCAACTATATTGTGTTGTCTTAAAAACAAGTAATTAGAAAGCTTATTTTGTTGTTGCATAAGAATCAGGGATCTGTTTTGCTCTGCCTCAATTAAGTTTTACAGCAACCACCGCAGTTACAGGTGGAAAGACAAAGAATGGTATTTGCACTATAATATGAGCTTTCTTAAGATCACAGACTGTAACTGTGACACAACAGTAAGCAAATGGAATCAACAGATATTCAGAGTTTCTGATATAACCTGGAGAAATAAAACATTTAAAATACTTCACTATGTCCTGCACTCTTTAATCTTGCTATTCTCTTAACATTACCATCTCCTTTATTTTAAACCCAGTCTAGTAAACTTCAGGTCATTTTATGTACATTCTATAGATTACAGATAATCATTTCTCTTGCTCATTGTCGTCAGTCATTAGATCACAGAACTAACTGATCCAGAAGTAAAACTTCTCTTACACCACTGGTGGCATGTACTTCTTACCTTTCTGTTTGTTTTGTTCTGCTGGAGGTGAGACTTTGAAGCTTGCTTTGTTTGCTATATCAACCTCTCTGCTGCTATAGTTGTGCATTAGCTTAATGTGCTATGCTGTTGTATTACAATGTAAAAAGTCTCTTGTCTCTTCTGTCTTTGTCACTGCAAGCTGCTAATCTGAATGAAGTGGAAAAAGGTCAGTTGTCTTTTAAACCTATTTTCACTTACCTTGGTTTCTCACTTTCCTTTTCTTAAAGGTGCATGGATTTCAGTTATTAGAAATGACTAAATTGTATATAGATATAACTTAGAAAGCTCACTGCAAATCCTGAAATTAGGCACTTGGCTGTTGCTGTGAATATATGTCAAAAGAATGTTGTCAAAGATGCAGATCACTGTGCAGGAGTACTTTAATACTGCATTCGATGTCATTTTTCAGATGTATTAAAAACTAGTACAGACATTGATATAGGACTGAAAAAAACCTTACATTATTGTGTTCTGAAATCCTTATTCTCACCTTAAAGCCATCCCTTGGCTCCATGCTAATGTATTCTCTGTCTTACAGCACTGCTCTGCTTTAATATTTTCAATAGATTGTGTTACTAGAAAATATGCTGGAGTATCAAATGGCAATCATCTTGCTCCTCATTTCTGTGGCTTCTTTTTTGCTGATAATATCTAAAGAAACTGAAATGACCATATTAATCTGGGGCTGTGGTAGAAGAAAGGTAATATTGAAGAGATTTATGACACTAACTTTGGGTGTTTGATTTTTAATTTTATTTAAGTTTCTGCTTAGCACCTATCACACATTAACAGAGATAAACCATCTTCTTTGCAATCTGATCATATATACAACCTGAGATCTACCATAATCAATGGCAGCATATTTATAAAGTTGCATATTTAGTTTTAAAAGCAAATGAAAATAATTGTGGTATACTTGCCATTAATTTGATAAATATCTTTTCAGTTCCTGAACCAATATAATATATTATATGTTGTAATAAAAATATGTTCATTATCCATGAAATTACATGTTGAGTAAGACTACAGTTATATAATCTATGTTGCCTAATAACATCTGTGTTGATTAATTTAGATATCTGATTAATAATTCCTGTAACTTAAACTCATAGCATAAATTTTCTCTGTAACTGAGGCAGGGTATGAGACATTTTCAGAAAATTATTCCAGCGACAGGTTTTCCATGCTTAAACTGTCTTCATTTAGACATGTTACTGTATTTGCATTTTATTACTACTCATCTGGACAGCAAAAGTAGCCTGCTGTTTTTCTTGTTTATCATCAAGTGTGTACTGTAAGATATTAAAATTACTGATTATAAAAAGAACAAAGTCCTCACAAACAAATTATCAAACGTCCTGGGGATGTGAACTTAGTTTGGCTCCAAGACTAAGCAGATGTGTATGTGATACATGTTTACATTACCTTGCCAGCTGAACGTGGAAACTATTGATAGTCTACAAGGTGCCTGGACAGATCAATCAGTTTTATCATGCAACACATCTTTTGAATTGTGACAGTATTAGGGGGAAAAAAGGGATCATTTCAAGTAATTATCTCAGTTTATACAAGCCTTAGACACAACCCTCTTGCCACTGCAATAAAGGAGTTGCATTAGTACTTTGAATTCACTTGGTAATCAGATAAGTACCTTCCTGAAATTTAAGCATGCAAGTAATCAAATGCAAATCATGTAATATCAAACTTGATAAAAATTTCAGTAATTCCATCAAATTAAATCATAATTCTCACCCTTGTAAGAACTGCATGTGTTACAGATACTTAGGATAAAGGGATGCATTTGTTATTCTTGCTTTTTATCACTCATAAAATTTTCTATTTCATCTAGCTTAATAAACTTTAAATTACCATTCTATATTAAATGCTCAAGTATTGAAATAATTTTACTGCATTTGCATAAAGGGGAAATTTACATGATATTTTTGGCAAGCTGAGCTACCCGCTTCTGGTTTAATCACTGCCTTGACTCATTCTAGTCTATGATCCACCCTTCTGTTTATATTAATTGTCTTAAAGCTTACCTGCCTAAAAGTTACTGGTTTTTTGCTGTTAACAGTGAACATAAAACAAATGAAAATGTTTAACTAAATTAAACTAACCCTGATCTTATACTGAGGTCCACAAGCATGGGAGACAGCTAAAAATACTTATGCAATGCTGAAAGATGGGAACAGTCCAGCAATTTGATTCTAAAATTAAATACAAAAAAATGTTCTGATTTATGGTTATAAACTGCATTCTACTGTACTGAGAACTTTTGTTAATTCTAAGAAATTTTGTCCCTCATATAGTCAATATTTTTATTTGTATTTTCTGAATAATGAGCTTAAGATCTGAAATAATTCATGTTGTATACTGCACATCAAGCTGAAGACAATAAAAATGCAGCAGTTTTCTATGTATAGTTTCTTAAATGGCACAGTCATTTTCCAACCCTTGCTGCACTCTATTGGCCATTTGAGCCAGAGTATTAAACAGAGACCTCCAGTCACAGAGTCAGACAGTGATATCTAATTGATGAAGCATAAACACTGCAGATGTTGACTCACAGTACAGCTTAACTAAGCTCAGAAGATGAAATGGATATATAAGCACACACTTAAAATCCTTCTGTTCTATTCTGTGGTAGGTATTGGTTATTTCGACTTTGGAAGAGGGAATAACCTAAGAAAAACTTGGGGTTTGAAAATGAAAAATGACTACTGTCACTTTTGGATTCTCTGTCTAGTTTTTTTGGGATGGGGGGTTTTGGTTGTTTTTTGTGTTTTTTTTTTTTAATAAAAAACTCAGCTTTACTAATAAAGGTCATTTTAAACTTGTTTCTTTATAAACTTGCCTGTAATTAGCAATTTGCTATTACATTAAGAAGCCCATGTCCATTTTTGTTAGAATTATCCTCTTCATTCAGAAATGTAGTGGCTGACATTCTTTTATCTTAAATTTATTGATCAATTATTCAGAATAACAAAGATATAAATCCTTTTTCACTTCACTGCCTTGTTACTCATTATTTGTTGTAGTACATATCTATAAAATGGAAAATCCAGAGTTAAGGGTCTAGTCAGCCTTGAGAAAAGAAGGCGTGGGGAGACTTTATCACCCTTTCCCAGTATTTAAAAGGGTGGCTGCAAGGAAAATGGAGACTCCCTTTTTTACAAGGAATCATGGAAAAGAGGAGGAGTAATGGGTACAAGGTACTCCTGGGGAGATACCAGTTAGAATTACAAAAGAGGGAAATTTTTACAGTCAGGACATGGTGCCATTGGAATAATCTTTCCAGGATAGTGGTGGATTTCCCAACAGACCCTTTCAGGATTCAGCTAGAGAGGGTGCTGAAACATTTTGTTTCTTCTGCATTTTCCAGGAGATGATCCTTGAGGGATAAACTATGTATTCTATGATGAAGTTTTTAGTGACTTATATTCCTATCAAGTCATAAAAGTGAATTAACGCTCAGAGGAAACACAAACTGACCTGTGAATCTAGCAAACATACAGCTTTGGTTACCTATATAAAGTATCATCAGTGTATATCAGTATTCCATAGTTTTGTCTGTTTGAGTCTGCCTCATACTCAGTGCAAAATCTCAGTAAATATTTGTCTTGAGCTTGGAGGGTCGTGTTCATTCATAATACCACTGGTTTCAATACTACTCTACACCAGAATTCAGACTTCCTTAGATTAATTAGGCCAGATGTCTTGTGAAAAGGGTTATTGCTGGTTCTAATTAAACTTTGGAAGATTTTCACAGGGTTTTTGACACTTTATCCACTACTTACTTTTAAACAAACTACTCTGTTTCTTATTCTCCTCCATACAGAAATGTTCCCATCTTTTAAAAATATAATTACTTAGCCAAGCTCTTACAGAAGCCTCAGTTACAGTATTATTAGATGAATAAAAGAATGTCCTCACAGATTGGTGTCAATTCCTTGAATTGAGACTTTTTTCCTCAACCTTTTCTTACTTCATTATTTTGAAGTATGCTCTTTAAGCCTTGTATTATGTTTCTCAAACCAGGAAACTCCATAAAATTTCCTCCCAGTAAAGCCAAGGAACCTAACTTGGTAAAACTTTGGTTTTTGTCCAATGAATATTTCACTTAATCCCTATCTTTTCATTTCAACAAAATTAACTACTTCTCATTTAAATTCTACTAAAACTACTAGTCTCATTTAAATTCTGAATTAAAACAGTGGTTGTTCAATATGCTGAAGGAGGGATTTCTTTACCATGAAACTATATTCTTCAGTGATTCATATTCCATATCCCATAATTTACTTACCTTTTTTATTAACTTTTTCAGAAACAGTTTTATTTTGGCCATGAGAATTCTAAATTCAGAAAATGATCTATTAGCTGCTAATATTGAAAATGATCTAATAACTGCTAATATTTATTAATATTAGCAGTTATTAACTAGTAGCTGTAGAAGACCTTGCATTTGGGTTATCTTGCCTTGTTATTCTGGTATTTAAATAATGGTTCAGAAATTGAGTATCTGATGTACATATTTGATTCCATCTTGATATTTTCTTTACTGATCCTGTATACAAGTCTGCCATTTATGCTAATTTTTTTTCAGTACCTAAAGGTTGCACTGTAAGTAAAGCTGACTTTTATGGTCATAGTATTTTTTCACACAAGTCTTCTGCTACATGGCCACCATCCTGTTTCCTATTTGCTAATGACTGTTTAACTAAAACTCTGAGGATATGATTCACTGTGCATACAGTTTGCAAATGCAAGGGAAAAGTTTCCTTGCTTTTCTGCTGTCCCAACACAACAAGTTCTGCTTCTATGTACTTTTCTACAGAGTACTCAAATCAAACTCTGACCATAGTCTCAAAAATGCCTGGTGATGTTTGATGGTGTTTGCTGACCATTTGGCTGCCATATGCCTGGTAGTGTAACAGTGATTTTATAATTTGAAGGGGACATTTTTCAAAAAGGTAAATTTGTTTAAAACTTAAATGCCCAGTCATTATGTAGGATTCACAGCCAAGAGTAGGAAATAAGGAGATTTCAAGTGTCCTTGAGCACTCCTCATGAGGTGATTCTGCTTTTAGTATCGTTCTGAAGATACAAAGGCCAGCAACCTATGAATACTAAAATGCAATGTACTCCAAGAAATCCTGTATTTTATTTTAATCCGGTATTTTACTTGGGGGAGGATTTACAAAAATGTACAGCTTAGACACTATTGAGTAAAACTATTTGCCACTCAAGTTATTTCAGAAATCTGTGCCAATGATAATCTAAGCCAGATCAATGTCCTGTAGCAAAATCAGTTCAATAAATTTGACAGAAATGGTAAGAATGCTTGTTCCTATTATGCCATACCTAAATTGCATTTTCTAGGTAGTTTGGTCTTCTTTTACATTCATTGCTGTGAATGTATAAGAGACAGCAAGCTCCAGCCTTTCTGGGAGATAGACTCAATGTGTCACTTTCAGAAGCTCTCTGATATGCTGTCAGATTTCATAATCTTGGGAATATTTAGAGGTGCTTTTATACAAGTTAGTACTGTGCAGCCACATTTTTTATTACTTGTAGTTGGGGTGTCATGCATTTTTCAGTTCTGCATGTAATATAATATACAATATATGCCATAATAAGATATTTTTATTGGTGTGTATCTAAACTATGGGAATGTGAACAAACTAGGTTAAAACAACATTAATTTTTGCTTATTCTACTCCCATGATCCTTAAAATCTGAACTCACTGTTCCCATACTTACATCTCACTCTTAAACAGTGCTGCTCTTTGAACAGATTTCAGCTATTACAAGTTCTGCAAGTTGACTAAATGCTATGTGAAGAACAGCATTGAAGACCTATATATATATATGAGTTTGTTTGAACAAAACCCTTTGAAAAGAGAAAGGGATCTGGGTTTTGTTTAATATATCGTGGGATGCAAACAATCCCTGCTATTTCAGGATTCTTTGTGCACTGACCTAGTCATAACAATTGCACATTTCCAGACTAATAATTCTATTGAGAGCTTGAAGAGGCTTTGCGGGTAGAATTATAACCCTTTGTATTTGTCATCTTCAGTGGCCTGCATTTGATCTCCATTCAATTTCCTACATGTATTGACTAAGTCATGTTGTTACTGACAGTTTTCCTGAGGCTATTAAGTGAGCTGTTCATGAGGGCTATTTTCTTATGTTATCTTAAACCTTTCCAAACCTTTGGTTTGTAGAGAAAACACACTACTTGCAAATTGAGAATGTGGTATTTAATTCTTCATTTATTTATTTACTTATTTATCTTTTTTTTTAATCTTTGTGTAGAACCAGCCTGGATCTTTTGAATGGTGCAAAATACTTGTCTAGCTGTTTTTTGGCTTGTCCTCTCATTTTTGAAGTTGTAGAGGTCCCATGTCCTATTGCACTTAGTATATGTTTTTCAGTTTTGTTCTCAACTGGCATAACTGTCTTTGCTCCTGCTTCAGTTTTGCCTTTTTCTCCATCCTTGCTTTAATATAGATTGTTCCTCAGCTTTTTTTTGGTTTATTTGTCTGCTGCACTGCAAGCCACTGACATGCTCACCTCAGTAAAACTGAGGGATACCAAATATCACCTCTTTGAAGGCAAGTGCAGTTTGAGCAGTGAAAGTGTCTGATCATTCCCTCATTTCTTCTGCTCTTCTGTTTGTCATTGTCACTGTAATGTACAGCTCTGTTTCTCTTTGCTCGCCAGATCATGTTTTATTACTGGAAGGGAATAAAGGACAGGGACAATCCTACTGCTTCCATAGTTTCAGAGTCTGATGGACCTGTCAGTCCCTGAATTCAGCAGGCACAGGGTTTTTACCTGTATATTTACACATATATTCTTCATATGGATGCTGGATTAAGTATATCTACCTTAAAAACCAGTGATTACAAGTTTAGCAAGTGCACGATCCATTGTATCATCTGATAAGTAAGTCAGGGAACAAGGTATTGTTGATCTGTTTACAAACCTGTGTTTCCTTTCCATAAAATTGCAAATAAAACATTTTTTAATCATATTAAAATACTTTTTGGATTATAAGCCCATTTTGGAAACTAGAGCCACTGGCTCTGTCAGCAGGGAAGGATAGACATTTTACATAGATTTTTTTTCTTTTCTTTTCACAGAACAGATTATAGATAATTATGGTACATTAACAAATGCAAAAAATGGAGAGTCATATTTAAGGAAAAGTAGAAAACAAGTTTTCATTTTTGGATAATTGGAATTGTGTTGACATGCAGTGATATTAACAGGTTTTTTTTTCAGGTAATAGACTACTTATAGTGATAGTGCAAATCTGGATATATCTGTGTGTAATGTGCTTAGAAATAAGTTAAGGAAAACATATTGATGGCTTTTTTGTTCTAGTGACTTCAATCACTAGTGTTACTATATAGCACAGCTAAATAAATATTGTAAAAGAAAAAAAGAATTACAAAATTACCATTTATATCCATCTATAGATGATTGAACTTGATACTGTTTATAAATGAGTAACCAGTTATATTATTATTTATTTTTGTTATTTCTGTATAACCATTTTTTTGTATTAATATTTATCATAAAGGTATTTATTGCTACGTAAAGAAGTATGCATATTTTAGTGTTAGCAAAGGAATTGCTTTTAAAATTCTCTTCATTGCTATTTTCAGGTCACTGTGATATTTTCACTGAATTGACAACACACATTGTATTTCAGGTGAACTCTGTGAGGAGAAATTAGATTTCTGTGCCCAAAACCTGAATCCTTGCCAGCATGATTCGAAGTGTATCTTGACACCCAAAGGATACAAGTGAGTCTGAAATGTTATTAGAGTCTGACTGGATCGAAGTTTGCATTTTTCCATCCTGCTTAGCTTCCTTTCCTTCTGTTTAAGTGGAAGCCAATCTATTCTCAAAGTACTAATTTTGATTATTATTAAACCTTATGGCAGAATAAGCCATTATTTTCATGTAAAGCTGCATTATTATCTTAAGTATGTTTTACTGAATTTCACTGATCTTTAAAAGGTCTAATTCCAACCAGATTTTAAATAGAAACACAGGCAGCCTTTATGATGGTCTATACAAAACCCTTATAGGAGTTTGAGCAGTAGGAAAATAATTGCATTTAATTGAAGTGGAATAATTATATTGCTTTTAGAGAAGTAATTGTGAAAGAGATTATTAGGAAGGCACACTGAAAGGTATAAAGTAAAGAAGTCCCTCCCCAGGAAAGCTAATCTTTAATTACACCATATTCTTATCATGATTAATTAGTATGTACTAAGCAAAGTTGTTTTAATAGGCTTTAGGTTAATAAATACAGGAAACCTGCAGATTTAAATTGTTCTCACAAGTGCCTGTTTTATGCACAGCATGTTTTGTGCTAAAATCAGATTGTCATTCCCACTACCTATGAAATGACATTTTATTTAAAATATGGCATAAAAATATTAAATATTCAGTTGAATGTGAAATTAATTTGATAGTTTCAAACTGGAAAATAGAAAGATTGCTTGGTTTCTGTTGTAGTGCATTATGTTTGTTTTTTCCTGTCACTTCACTGAACCTAGTTTAGTGTTGTATACTTTACTTTCCAGTTCATTAATCTTTCCTGTTACTTTTAAATCAGAAAATAGCACATGCAGTATACTTCAAGATGTATCTCAGTCAGACTTCTGATAGGTTGCTTTATATTCTTTTTCCCTTGTCTTATTCCTATCTGTTGTTGAAAAAAAATGAAACATATTTGATTGAAGTGGTAAATTTAAACTTACATGGCTATTTAAAATCATTCTTGCCAGCTTAGAGAAAATATTATAGGTAGTAAAAGAAATGACACTGAGGACAGAATTACAAGATCTAATGAAATCAATAAATGACATCTTAATTTAAAAAAAAATATCGTATAGATCCATGTAATGTTTTCCACTAATTTTTGACAGAGTTCCGAGCATTCTCTCAATCCTATATATGAGAATTCCCTGAAGGAATGGCACCAGCGTTAGCAATGAGAATTTCACATGAAAAAAAACCCCAAACAAACCCACAAACAAAAATCATTACACACTCACTTGAGGATGGGCTGTTTCTAGACCAGTGGGGCTTCAGGGAGGACAGATGATGGGGTTTGAGACTTCTGTTAGTTCAACAACCATGGAGCTATTTTTAGTAAATCAGACTGGTGGAACCTTAGGAGCAAAAGTGTTATGTATAACCATTAAACTGCATAAATGGACCACTGGTCTGTTCATAGCTGTTTAGTTGACAAATAAAATAACCATCAGTACCAGCTTTGGATTATTTGTCTTGGTTTCAAGCATATTGATTATGTTTAGTATTTGCAGCTATGAATAACATCCTGTAACGTTCTGTGTTGCTTATAAATTCTAAAAACTGCCTAAATTATTCTTGAGGGCTCTCTAGATTTGCACACAATTCTTCAATATAATGGCAGGTGTGGAAACATTTTACATAGCAAACCTGTATTCATTACATATGCAGATTCCCCATCTAATAGTATGATGAAGCTATAAAGTCTTGGCACACAAAGTATTAGTAATGCCTTTTTTTCCCTTGATTTTTAAAAAATACAATAGTTCCTTAACTTTGTTATAATCACAGTGGGTCATTAAAAGGCACTGTGCTATCCAGTTTGCTTTGCTGTTTTACAGATGTGATTGCACACCTGGATATGTAGGTGAGCATTGTGACATTGACTTTGACGACTGCCAGGACAACAAATGTAAAAACGGAGCACAGTGCACAGACGCAGTTAATGGATACACCTGCATTTGCCCAGAAGGGTACAGGTGAGAAAGATCTCATGGCAGTACAAACATGGATGTGTTCTGTCACAGTTGTTTTTTCTTGGAAATACTGATAGTTTTCTGTTTTCATTTAGTGGCTTGTTTTGTGAGTTTTCACCACCAATGGTTCTACCTCGCACCAGCCCTTGTGATAATTACGAATGTCAAAATGGGGCCCAGTGTATCATAAAAGAAAGTGAACCCATCTGTCAGTGTTTATCAGGATACCAGGGTGAGAAATGTGAAAAGCTGATTAGTATAAACTTCGTCAACAAAGAATCCTATCTGCAAATCCCTTCAGCTAAGATACGCCCCCAAACCAATATCACTCTTCAGGTAAGTTTGCTTGTGTTGTGGATTCTCTTTTCTGGAAAAGAGAGTAAATGACTTTCCATGATGTGGAAAATGTCCCAGAGTTCTCATTGGCTCACTTAAAGAGCTTTTCACAGTTTCAGCTAAAAATCTAGAAGAGTTAATGCAATAACTCTATATTCACATTGAATTAGATGGGCTTATTGATAGGATGAGAAAGAGCTTTGTCAGGTTGTCCTTCAAAAAAGAATTTTATAATGAAGTAACAGATTATGGCAGTAAATTCAGAGATTCGCTTAATACCTCATTTTGAATAAATACCTAATTTTTGTGGTTTCTAAATATTTCTATCTTTTAACTAGATTGCCACAGATGAAGACAGTGGGATCCTGCTGTACAAAGGCGATAAAGATCATATAGCAGTGGAACTGTACCGGGGTAGAGTGAGGGTCAGCTATGACACAGGATCATATCCAGCCTCTGCTATTTACAGGTGAACCTGGATGAAGCACATTTGTAACTGAAACAAAACCTGCATTCATTACTTATATCAAAGTCACATTTTTTAATACATGGTTAAAGGAAATATATGAAAATTAATGTGCTATCAGACACTTAAAACTTCTTGCCAAAAGATGTGATTTGGTTGGCAAGTAACTCTAATGCAGATATGTCAGGCAAATAATATATTATTTGATGCATTTAAACAGAATAAGAGTTAGCTTTCAGCAGAATATTTATACATTTGTAAAGCTTACATGCAGCAGTGGAGTTTTTTCTTAGTTGTAACTGCCAAGTAATTTCCTAGTGTGCTGAGTAAAATGAAAAACTACACTGTATAAGCAGAAATAAAATAGAAGCTTCTCTTCTCTTCTCTTCTCTTCTCTTCTCTTCTCTTCTCTTCTCTTCTCTTCTCTTCTCTGTTAGGCAGTCATAAAATGTGGGATTTTTCCCTGGCAAGTGAAGAGAAAGCTAAAAACTTGATTTCCGAAAAAAGGCACTACCTTTGAAAAGAAATAGTTTTTGTTTCCAAAGTCATTAAGAGAAAGAATCTACAGCTGCTTCTGTAGCATAATTTTTGAGGTGTTTTTTTTAATCATATTTCTCTGTCTCTCTGAAAAATTACCTCCTGATTTTTTTGGAAGATATTGTATAACTTCACATGAATTAGCAAACAGCCATTGCAAGAGTGAGCAGAATGACAAGAGACATCAGTTTCTGGTCTTGACTGCCCTCTTGGCACTAAAATTACTTTCAGAAGTAAAGGGGAAGTATAAAATCAGTTTTTCTTGAATGTTCTTTTCACTCTATTTACACCTTTTATTGTAAAATTATATATAGGTGTATTTGCTTCTAGAGTTTGTAACAGTGACACTGTTCTGCATTCTATTAGGGACATTTCAGTGAAAACAAATTATTTTTATAAATTATTATGCTCCTATTAAAATAATATTTTTATTTTCTATCTGGGTTAGGGATACACAAGAAATTTAGATTCTTTTTTCTCAGGATTTTAATATTTTTGTTGATTTTTATTCAATAGGTACATCTGTCTGAGAATAAGACACAATAGGAATAAGGGTCATATGTAGTTCCAAGTTATTTTGGCTCCCATTTCTATAATCTATTAAGAATACTTCTTCTCTTTCAAAACATATATGTGCTTCCCATAAATTAAAGCTTTCTTTGGCATTATTGAAACATAATAAATACTGGTAATTCACACTTGTCCATTATAGTTATCTATAAAGATTAATCTAGAAAGATTGAAAAACAGTACTCACACAGAAAAAAAACCAAACATAAACATGTAAGGAGTTAAAGTGAACAATTAACAAAGAGCCCCAATTAGGTTACTGTTACAAAATAATAAGAAGCATCTCCCTTACATAGTTGTCTCTTTTGAATTATGTGACAAATGAAGAATGGAAGTGTAGTGAAGAAAGGGACAGGAAAGGTAGTTACACGTTACAGAGTGACACAGTTGTTTAGTGAAGCAGATACACACTTTTAGTTACTATTTTTAGTTTCTGTTATTGTTGTTAACCTACATTTCATTTCTGATAAGCATGATGTCAGTTTCTGAGATATTTGAAAGCTGTCATGTGATAGTCCAACTGTAGTGAAGTCTTCTGCTGTTGTGGTGAGGCTGAGGGCATACCTCATCTCTTTCTACACTGTCTGAAAGATTGTAGCCAAGTGAGGATCAGAGTCCTCTCACAAATAACAAGCAATAGGACAAGAGGAAACGGCCTTAAGTTGCACTGGGAAAGGCTTAGATTGGATATTAGGAAAAGTTTCATCACGTAAATGGTTGTCAAGCATTGGAACAGACTGCCCAGGGAATGGTGTAGTCACCATTCAGGGAGGTATTCAACAGAAGTGTAGATGAGGCACTTAGGGACATTGTTTCGTGGTGGACTTGGCATTTGCTGGACTTGATCTTAGAGGTCCTTTCCAACCTAAATGAATCTGTGATTTCATCATTCTATTTTGGAAGTCATATATATATTTCTGCATTGGTGTATAGGTATATATGTGCATCTAGTGATAGCTCTACAAACTGTGTACTGTTAATGTCTATTTCAGGTTCTAGAAAAGAGTGTGTTGTAGCACAGAACCTTTTACACAGTTTACTCAAATCCCTTCATTATTTCCAGTTCTTGCTGTTTTACCTCCCAGAATCTTTGTGATATCTCCTGCCCTTTTTAAGGTCTTTACCTTCTTTTTATCCATTCATTGCATGTTGTCTTTCTGTACTTTTGTTACCTATTAAAAGCTGTCTCCTGGAATGTTTCCAGTCCTTCCTTCTAGTCCCTCCCTTCTGCTTCCCTCCTGTCCTCCCAGTTCATGGGAACTGACTGCAGGAAGAGCTTGCATCCCAAAAGCAGTCATCAGTCAATCTGAGAAATGAGATGATGGCACTGTGAAGACCAATAAATAATATTCATTCTTTGGAGATGGTTACTTGGAAAAATTTGATCCACTTGTGTTTTATTCTGTCTGGGCATCCCTTTTTAAATGTTAACTGTTTTTTACATAAAAGAAAAAAAATCTTTCATTCTGTAAACTAGTTTTCATCATATATTTATTGGAAATGTGGGACTATTTATTCCCAGATCATTATTCTTCTACAGAGTACCAGAAACCTTAAATCAGTTCTTCTTACAGCTTTTCATTACGATCTATGCATTCAGCTCTCATATCTCCAATGGGAAATGGGCTAGAAGTAATGTAAGTGCATTGGCAGGAAATATTGCAAATAATGCCTTGAGTTTATTTCCTCTTCAATTTAAAGCATCCTTACCTAGGAGGGCTTCTCTTTCTGCAGTAAATTTTTACCAGTGAAACAGTTTAAACCAGAGGCTTTTAATAATCACTCTTATCAGAGACACATTCCCTTCACACACTATGGTTTGTATATCCCTGGAACTACCTCTTGCTCTAAAAATGCATTTTTTGTGTTGCTCTTATTCTTATAAATGCTATTGAGTGAAAGGTTTAGAAGTTGTAAAATAAGTTTCCTTGAAACAAGAACATTACATCAAGAAACAGTACATGCTTCCTGATGTCAAGTTATATGCACTTTGATTTTTTAGCACATTTTTTTGGCTGGATTCATTGAAATGTGTTACGTAACTTAATCACAGTATATTTTATATTGCTTGATCAGATTAAACAAACCTCTTGATACCTTGAATAAGTCTTTCGCTTTAGGAATGATAAACCCTGACTGTTTCCTTTCCTCCCATGGAAACTGGCAGTCCCCCTCCTGGCAGCTCCCATAAAGTGTTTATTGTGCCAGTCTCTGCTCTGTTATGTGTTTGCACTCTCAAATAGAGCTGGGTTTATGTAAAGTATGCATGCTACCATGCAGATCTTTGATCCATAGTGAGCAAAGGCCGTTCACAGAGTTGCTAATAAATGGCTAAGAAGCTATTTAATGTGTCACAGCTGTGAATGACCAAGTGTGCTGCTGATCTGTTCCAGGACAAAAGCAGTTAGCTTAATTAAAACATCACTAAGGATGTTTTAAGGTAATTTGCTTGATTTTTGCCTTGAGATTTAGGAACTTAATCCCTTTCAGCTATCCTGCTTTCTCAATGAGAAGAGCTAATTGACTGTGTGACTGTCCATTTCAGGCTATCATACAATTGGTTCATTTAAATAACTTTTTTCACAGGATTATGCTCACTTATTTTATGGTGCCCTGAAACAAATAAAGGCTTTCATGGGAATACTTTTGATGTCTGGTCTCTGGACTACAGCTCACACCTTGCATGCATATATTCAGTTCTATTTCTGCAATGGAAAATGGACTACAAGTTGTGCAAGTACAATGATATATTCAGTCCCAGAACTGAGTAATGATATTGTTCTTTCTCTGATGTATTTAAGCAGTGTTCAAGTGCAGAGTAGTTCCTGCACTTAAGCACTTGCTACGTAGATATTGAGGCTGATAAGCACCAGCAGTTTTTTTTTGTGTCCAGCAGCATGAGTAAGCTCATCCTTAGGCAGGGTAAGCACCATCCTTGGAGCAAACATTTTCACCTTGAGAACCTTCAGGCTTTCTCCTACTAGTGAGTTCATATCTTGTTAGTAAGCAGAAGGAAATTGTAAATGTAGATGAGAGAAAAAAAATGCAACATTCATATTCACTGTATTAGCCAGAAGCTGAACAAACTTAAGTAACCAGGCCCAATAAAGATAACAAATAACTTTATTGCAAGTGTCAGTGGAGCTGTCTGGACCAATGATATGATTTTGTTGGGCAGGACTAAAGTTAGATGCAGTTCCATATTCCATGAAATAGATTTATGTATCACCAGAGTTGACTCAGGCCTTCATATTTGCAAGATAAGTAAACCCAGTACTCTCCAAAATGTAGGATACACACAGACTTGCATGCAAATATGATCTGGAAGTAACATTAGAATCACATAATGGTTTAAGTTGGAAGGGAGCTTAAACAATCACCTAGTTCCATCTTCTTTGTTATGGGCAGGGACAGCTTCCACTAGATTAAGTTGTACAATGCCCCACCTAACCTGATCCTGAGCATTTCCACTAACAGATCCACAAATTCTCTGGCAACTTGTCCCAGTATTTCATATTAACCCACCCCCTTATTAAAGAACTTTTTTTTAATGTCACTTCTTTTACTTAATAGATTCTATCTGATCTATATCTACCCTATCTCAGTTTAAAACAGTAGAGCTATGTCCTGTTACTGCAGGCTCTGGTAGAAAGTCTCTCTCCATATTTCTTATAAGCCCCCTTTCAATGTTCAAAAGCTGCTATAAGGTCTTCCTAGAGTGTTCTCTTCTCCAGGCTGAACAACTCCAACTCCCTCAGCCTGTCTTCATAGAAAAGGGATTCCAGCCCTGTCATCCTTAGTCCAGAAGAAGGGATGTATTGTATTGTATTGGCTTTTAAGCATATGTGCATGTCTTTCCTTAAAATGTAATTTTCAGGGGAGTGCACTCCTGCAGAAGTTCTGTTCTGAAACGTTATTGACTCTTAAAGGGGAAAGAGGTAAAAAACTGTTCTAACCTGACCATCAACTGTTTATTATTAATGTTTATTTTGCAGTGTGGAAACTATTAATGATGGAAATTTCCACATTGTGGAGCTGCTAGCTATGGATCAGATTCTGTCTTTATCTATTGATGGAGGAAGCCCTAAGATAATTACCAACTTGTCCAAGCAATCCACTCTGAACTTTGATTCTCCGCTGTATGTAGGAGGTAAGAGGATTTTATTGCTTCTTACTAGAGGTGTTATAGATAATTTACTGTGGTAACATGTTTTAAGAAACACATTCTTGTGTTTCTTAGAGAGACTCATTCATTGACATAACTCCTTAAGATGAAACTTTGGCAGTTAATGTCAATAGCTTCAATTTTAAGAAATAGTATATCCTCAAACTACACTGGTTGCTCTTCTATAATTATTATTTTTTATGACTGTAAATTTTTTTTAAATTTCTGCTGTTATTTAGCCTTTTATTATACTGAAGAAGAGTGCACAACTTTGTTTAGCTGCATGAAGATTAGTAATGCTTATTCTGAAAGTGTACAATTGTAGCATTCTGTTTTGCTCATTTTACATTCCTATTTCCCTGTACTGATATCTGCAGGAAATGATAGCAGTGTGTAAAGCCATGAAGTATAATTTATGTCTGGAGATCTTACTGCTTAGGGCTGATAAGAGTTAGGACACTAGGTAAGAATGTGCCCAGACAGTTGCTTCACTGTATGTGTCAGGGCTTAGGTTTTGTTTGTTTTGAGAAAAAAAAATATTGTCTGTTTAATTGTTTGTTTAACTTGAGCAGCTAAAAGATTTGAAAAATTTTGATCATTTGATGCCAGTTACTCTATAGACCTGTGAGTTCAAACACATTGTTTTAAACTAGCAGTTTCTGCTGGATTTCTATGGACCTGTGCAATCTAGGTAAAAGTCAGAAAATTCAGCCAACACTTAGTACCTTCTTACTTGGTAGCAAGTCAGAGTTCTTAAAAGTTCAGAGATTTGGCATGGTTTTTAAATACTTTTTAAAATCTACAGATTTTCATGTTCTACTTAGTTTAAGCTTATACTCTTACAACAGACATGTAAGGAGTTTCCTTCTGATCTGTTCTTTCTGTTAAAAAAAATGTACTTTCTTTTTCATTTTGCCTATTTCTTTTATATTTGAGAATAACCTTTTAGACTTAAGCATCTTGCCTCCTTGCAAAAAACTGTGCCATCAGTAGGACATTTGTTTGATGTACTGATGCCTTCAAACATGGTTTGCTCTCCAAAAATGCACATTGCATTTTTTCCTGTGTATCATTTCTGTTTACATAGTGTCCTGTGCCACATTTGGAAGAGGGGGTCCTAGACTCTGATAGGACACTGTGTGCTTGCTTACTTGTGTTATCAACATCAGTTTGTTTAATGACTGCTGAGGCCAATTGTACAACTTGAAAGCTGAGCTTAGTGCAGAGCAATAATCCTCCTGTCTGTTATAAGCACCTTTTGATGAAATGAGGCCAGACTGCCAACTGTAAACATTTATTCTGGGCACATTGTTATCACTGCCATGCTGATTTGTGACATATGGTTCTCTTCCTTGCTTCTTCACCCTGCAGATCTGTGTCTCCATTAAGAGAATCATACTAATCTGCATTGTCATCTTCAAGTATTGGAAGAATAACTTTTGGAAATAATCTTTTCTCTTAGTGGTTTGATACCTAAGAGCAGCAGTCCTTCTGCATTCTAGTGCATGTTCCTTAGGGAGGTTCTGTGTTTATTCTATTATAATTTTTCACATTCAGGCCCTAAACAGACAATTATTCTGCTTTCATAGAAAATGTTGGTCCAAAAAATAATAAAAACCAATCATAGAACCACATTATAACAAAATAAAGGAAAAAAAATCCAGTAGGTTGACATTCAGATCTTAATCTTTCCTCTTCTTTCTCAAATTTATCTGTTTATGATTTTTTTAAAATTCTCAAGATAGGTAATTTTCACTCTTTTAACTTTATATCACTCATCTTTTTGAAATTCAATAATTTTTTTTATATCCAACTATATCTAGATTTTTTTTAGGGAATTTGATTACACATTTTCATCAGTTAAGAACTTAAATTCTCACTAGGTTTTTATGCAGTATTTTTATCTTTGCCAAAGTCTTAGTTTGACACCTAAATCATCATGTAGCTTACACTTACTCTTACCACTTTCCTGCTAAAATGGCATTTCTGATAAGCATCACCTCAGTTGGCAGGCTGAAATTCTGACTTAACAGCAAGCCTTTGTAGAGTGCATGCTCTCATTCTCTCTCATTCCCTCTCTCTCTGCCTTCCTCTCTTATTTTTTATGTTACTCTGGGGTCGCAGTATGTAGCTTGGTTTAAAAGGGGCAATTTAACTTTTTTTTTTACCAAAACTGAACTAATTGATTTATACCTTTTGTTTTTTGCCTCTTCTGAATGTATGGAGTGTGTGGTCAGAATACACGTGCTTGTTATTTTTCAGTCTTTCTGTAACAAATTTCAGTAAATCATATTGAAAGTGCATGGCTTTTGTAAGAATTCTTAAGGGACAATCTGTTTCTTCTCAAAAATTCTTCAAAGGAGTCACAGACATCACTGATACTTCACATTCTTCTCTCGGAAATTAGAGCATATTTTACTAGCTGAGAGTGGCACCTTCTTTCATGGAAGTCCCTATTTCTGAGACAGGTAGAGTATCAGCTGCTTCTCATTTGGGCCTGCTCTGTTCTGGCAGCTTCTAGAATTAGATACTCGTTTCGACAGTTTTACTGTGTGACTGTTATTTAAGAGAGATTCCTTCCATTTGCCTCCTTGAACAGTAATTTACCTGTAGTCAGGTTCAGTGTCCAAAAGCTTAAAAGGGGGTGGGAACTGCTCTCTTACCTTGCCAAAAATAGATCTGAAATATTTTTCTGTATTGTTTCTATGTCAATTCTTTCCTAACTAGTAAAGAGTCTTTATATAAAAATTATCTAGGAAATATTTTTAAACAATATAAGCAGGTTTTACACACACTTTGGCCTTCTGACATTTGGTATCTTGCTAGAAGAAGCAAAAGTATATAGGCTGAAAGCTTGTGCATATGTTTTTATTGTGTTTTCAAATGTCTCCCTTATTAGAGAAAATAGACAAAAAACTTGTGAATCATGTGTGATATACCACCTATTGCCTGGTATCAAACATATGTGTTTAGATGGTTCCCAGAAATCACATCTAAGTTGCCTGACACTTTCAAGTATTTCATCTAGTTTAGCATTGCATTGGTGTGCTTAGTTTTGTACACCTTTTATTTTTACTAAAAGTAACTTCAGTGCATCTATTCTGCTGAGATACTTCAAGCGTTTTCTATGAACATTAGCTGAGTGTGGCTTTCAAGGTAGACAACAGGGTGAAAGGGTCTTGATGAGTCTGCCCTGTCCCTGGTTTGAGAATATAGCAAGTAGATGTGAGGAGATGGAAACTCATGATTGTTTGCAGTCTGAGTCCTTTAATATAATGGTTTAAAGCCTATTTTACAGTTTGACCCTGCCTGGGTGCCAGGTGCCCACCAAAGCTACTCTATCACCCTTCTCAACTGGACAGGGGAGAGAAAATGCAATGAAAGCTCATAAGTTGAGATGCAGATGGGGAGAGAACCCTCACTGATTACTGATGTGGCAAAACAGACTCAACTTGAAGAAATTAATTTAATGTATTACCAGTCCAAATCACAGTAGGATAAGGAGAGGTAAAACATTTCTTAAAGACACCTTCCCCCCACCCTTCCTTCTCAGGCTTAACTTCTTTCCCCCCAGTTCTCTATCTCCTTCCTACAAGCAGTGCAGGCACATGAGGAATGTGGGTTATGGTCCGTTCATCACGTTGTTTCTGCCATTGCTTCCTCCTCAGTGAAAGGAGTCCTTCCCCTCTTCCAGCTGGGGTCCCTCACAGGGGAGATAACTCTCCACAAACTGCTTCTGCATGGATCCCTTTTTTCCCATGGGATGTAGTTCTTCAGGAACAGGCTGCTCCAGCATGGGTCCCCATGGGTCCCCAGGGTCACAAGTCAAAGAAAACATGCTTCAGTGGGGGCTCCTCTCTCCACAGCTCCAGCGCAGGCTTCCCATGGGGTCACAGTCTTCTCTCAAGCATCCACCTGCTCCAGCATGGTCTCCCCGTGGAGCAGGTGGATCTCTGCTCCCCTGTGAACGTCCATGGGCTGCAGGGGCATAGCTACCTCACCATGGGCTGCACCAAGGGCTGCAGGGGATCTCAGCTCCAGTACCTGGAGCACCTCCTCCTCCTCCTGCTACACTGACCTCAGTGTCTGCAGAGCTGCTCCTCAAATATTCTCACTGCTCTCTGGTCACATCTGCACAATTACTCTTTTGTGTCTTTTCCTTTATAGATGTATTATCACACAGCTGATTGGCTTTGCCTAGGCAGACTTGACAGGTCCATCCTGATCACAGCTGGCATTGGCTCTCTTGGACACGGTGGACACTTTTGGCAGCTTCTTGGAGAAGCCTGGCCACACAAACCCTATATATTTACTTAATTGATAAGATCAAAGAAGATTAGGCTCTTCAGCAGTATGGATACAATATTGTTCATTTCTATAATCACTGAAGCCTAGCACAAATGAAATTACAATAACCTCTAAATGAAAGGCACGTCTACTTCATTAGGTTACTGCATGAACTCTCTTAAACTGTTCATAGTAATATAGAAAGTTATTAAAAGTATCAGTTTACATGGTTAAGGAGCAACTATGCAGAACATTGCTGCTTTCTTGTCATTATTCAAGTATCAGAATGAAAAATGTTGATTTTGTCTAGGAATAAACCTATGCAGCTAATAAGAATATTTATTTTCAGGTAAACAGATCCTTTTTATGCTCAGTGTACTTTGATTTCCTTTATTTGTGAGTCTCAGGACTCATTTGGGCATTTTTGTATTCATTATTAGAAAGCACTCTCTTAAGAACTATCTGCTGTAGGTTAATATGTTGGCAATAAGTTAAAAGAAAACAAAAAGCAGGGGGTAGGAGTAGAAGAAATTCATGTTTACAAGAGAACACTTGACAGTAATGTTCCTTCTGAATTATTCTTGAATTGTTCTGAATTATTCTTGATTTATTATAACAGAATAAGTGCATCACATCTACTGCTCTAATTATACCCGTAACAACTATAGGCTGTTACAGAGGAATTACTCTGAAAATGGTCAACACTGGGGACATTTGCATTATCTAAAAGTGTATACACATAGTAGTTGGATGTTGAATTATTTTTATTATTGATTGTTTTAGACCTTAATGGCAAACTGTGAATGGCTTTTAGTTTTATTTTATTAATCTGTCTTTAATACATGCTAAGCAAAAGTATTTTTGGTTTTGGAACCTCAACCTGTTAAACTATCCTTTCCAAGAAATTTTCCATAGCAAATGCTCACATTTGAAATGTGTATGCTAGCTCCATTTTGATGAGTTGGTTCTACTGAATTCTTCTGGATTTGAGTATCTTAGCTCACAAAAAAATGACATATCAGCTGCTAAATTTCAACAACCTTTGTTTTTCTGGGATTCAGAAACTTTGTGCTATCCTGGACTTAAATGCACTAGGGAACCTTTTCACAGCTCTGAGCTTCCTTTCTGGTGAAGTCTTATATTCATCTCTTAAGCATGACTTAGAGATTTACAGGTTTGGAGCTGGTTTACATGCATGCTTGACAACGAGGAAAGTTTCCAAAAACTAGATTATTGTTCATGGTTCTAGTATGAATAGCTAAGAATAATTAATTTAGAAGAAGCATTCCTTTAAAAGTGTTTTTAAAATGGAGAAAATGGTATAGAAAATTGTGAGATTATTACACTGGTTATTTTCTATTATTAATTTCCTAGGCATGCCTGTGAAAAACAACATAGCAGCTTTGCGCCAGTCGCCAGGGCAGAACGGCACGAGCTTCCATGGCTGCATCCGCAATCTGTACATCAACAGTGAGCTCCAAGACTTCAGAAATGTGCCCCTGCAAGTGGGAATTCTGCCAGGTTGTGAGCCTTGCCATAAGAAAGTTTGTGTGCATGGCACATGCCATGCTACCAGCCAGTCAGGCTTCTCCTGTGAGTGCGAAGGCGGATGGACCGGACCGCTCTGTGACCAGCAAACCAACGACCCGTGTCTCGGAAATAAGTATGTCCTAACTCAAGAAAAAACAGTAGTAAAATGTGCACATATGTCTCCTGGGATCTGTATTTTTTTTCCATAAAAGTTCACACTTGCAAGAAGCAACATACCCTGGGCATGTAAAAGTGAAAACAGCATCTAGGTTTTAGCATATGTTCTTTCCATAAACCTAATGAGGGAAAGTCCCCAGTTCAGGGGAGTAGATTCACACATCTCTCTGAAGTTTTGCCTAAAGCCTGGGAGGTGCTCTTGCATACTTCTATATGGGCTTCTTTTGTAATGAGATACACTGATGCAACTGTGGGTATGACCCTTGGCACAAAAATTATTTTAAAGTCGTTGCAAATGGAAAAAAAACCCCTATTTTCTTATTTTCAGTTGTAAAGAGTAAGGTAATTAAACCATTAATATTATTATTAATAATTAAAAGTAATGTTCTCTACTGTGTTTTTGAAAAATGATACAATGGACATACCTAATATTTTATATTTTCAGAGTACCCCAGGTTTTAGGAGGAAAATAGATTCTAATCTTTGTGGTGAACTTCTGTTTAAGTCTGAGTGTGGTAATTCTATTATTTACTGATTTGAGCAGAAAATTTTAATTTAGATATTTATGCATGTCTGTGGAAAGATTCTTATATATAAATGTGTGGACATAGAAAAAGATGTGTATAATTATGTATATGATAGTATTGATATCTATGCATATTCATCATTCAGATTTACTGTAGAGACAGATTCTATTTGGGTTCATGGACTCCCAGCACAAGACGGTCAGAAACTTCAGAAGTTCAAAGCTATTTTGTATTTATTCATCTTGGGGAGCAAGATCCCATTATATTTGGCCTTACCACTGTCCTTATTGCAGCTTGGCAACATCATTTTTTTTTCTTTTTCTTTTTTTTTTCTTTTTTTTTTTCTGTTCAAGCAAGCCTGCTTGGATCTTTTGGCTACTGCTTTTTCAGTGCAGCATTTACGTGTGTAATTTTTGACTTTAAAGACCAGTAGCCTAAGTTTTCTAAGAGGTTCTAATAAAATGAATTCTATATAAAATGATGTTTAAAGACATTTTATATAGAAAGACATTCTATATAAAATGATGTTTAAATCGTCTTTTCACATAGTGTGTGGAGAGTCTGACCCTTTAAAGTTTTATACAGCAGTTACCATGCTTTGCAACACAGTTTTATTTATATTGGTTATAGACTCTTTCAGTACCTTTAAAGTTTTGAACTCTTCCCAAAGCTAGAGCAGTCAGGTTTTGAAGGATATCATTATATAATTTAATTTTTTATTGGTCAATTTTTTAGGCTGTCCTCTTTCACAGTAACTTCAAAGAAGGGTAGTCACAACAGGTTATAAAATGCAAATGTGACTTTATATTTCAATACTTCAGAATTAAAAAATATAATCAAACTGTACCTACAAGTTCTACTATCAGAAAAGCCAGAGAATTTCTTTAAACTGTCCTTGAAGTACTAGATTCTTCATTGTTTCTTATAATTCTGCACATTATCGCCCAAACTAGACTGCTTTTTTGCAGCAAATTATGAAGTTATCAGTATCAGATATAGGCAGTATCAAAGACAGAAGTGAGCACTGTGTTAATATTTTGTTTGCTCTTCAAGGTATTGGGTTTGTTTCACTGTATACAGTGCTATGAGCATTTAAGAGAGAAAGCCAAACCAATTTTTTTTTTGGAGTGGAGGAGGACTTTGTTGTTCTTTACTTCCAGGGGATTTTCATTCTGTATTTCTTGATTCATCTCTAAATTGTCTATTGATTAGATGCATTTTATCCATCTAATACAGTTTGACATTCTGCTTTATCTGAGTAACAGAATTATCACTGTGATCTCTGTTTCAAAAATGTAGGTGATCTTTTAGAGATCCTTGCACATCATGAAAAGGGTTAAGACACATTTACCTACATCTAGGTGTTTGAATTCAAAATATAGTGACCAAAGTTTGTTCTCTAGTCAGTAATGGAATAAGCACATTTCAAATTAATAAATAAGAACTAAGGTTGTCTAATCATCCTCTAGATAAGATCATTTCTCCCCATGACTGACTGTGTCTGGAGCTTATGGCAATTATACATACAACTTAAATGCCTGACACAGGGACCTAAAATTAGATGAGATGAAACGGTGCCCAAGAGTTTGCACTTAGCTTGATGTTCCTTTCAGTACAGTCAGAAGATGAAATTTAGAGCTTCAAAGAGCAGGTGGAAACAAAAGTATGAGAGTTGGCATTAGCTAAAATTTAATCATCTTCTAAGTCAAAGCAAAACTTTACCAAAGATCTTGACACAGATTGCTTTGATATCTAAAGCCTGTATAGAGCATGGCAGGATGTCAGTGCCACCTGAGTAACTGTAGATCAGATGTTCTAAAAGTGGATTTTTATATATGGTGAAAAGATCAAATGCTGAACATAATGAAAAATAAACAAAGGCTATCTGCCCCATGATACTGTCTAAGCCTTCCATTTTGAATTGCTAAATAACCGTTTTGAAATATCAGACTCCAACCACAGGAACAATTTTCAATTTTTGTAGAGAATGTGGTTGCTTCAAAATACTGACTAATAGAGAAGTAGGAGGTGCTTAACCTATTAGTTTAATATTTGCAGGTTTTAGTCCTAGACTGGTTATGTTATCTTAAAATTAAAAAATGAGATGTTCCCCTTAATAGAATTCTTCTTTTAACACAACATGCAATTTTAGATTAATTTTTGCTATCTTCAAATTGAAACAAATTATTTTATTTTAGATCAAATGGGATTTTTTTTTTAATCTCATTTTTTTTCCACTTATTTAGGTGGCTATCATAACATATTAAGGACATTGTAAGTTCAAGAGTTGTACACTATAGAGAGGAAAAACATTAGAGGGCAGAAACATCAGCAAGGGTGACTTGTATGTCAGGATTACATTCCTCCCCACAGAGGAATTTTCACTGTGATCTCCCTAAGAAACAGTATTTAGATAGAAAGTTTTTCTATGGAAAGAACAGCTAAAGAGAATAACCTTATTTTTGGAAGGAAGTTATTGATCCTGTGCTGCCAAAAGAGGAAAGGGGAGTACTTTTATTCCAAGTCAATTGGTGATGGTTTCAGAAGATGAAATCCCCTGATGTTCAGCTTACAGCTAGGAACAGATAATTAAGCATCCTCCTTTTGGGAAGCACCACCTCCCTCTCCAAGAGAGGTAAGACCAGCAGTGTGCTTCCATACTACTGTACATCAAAACTTAGCAGATGCAGATTAACTCACAATCTTTTTTTATAATAACAACAAGATTTGAGCCTGCCCCAAATGTTTATTGAAGCTCAACTGGGAAATTAGCTGCTTTAATCACTTTGGGTGAGACTTGACAATGCACAGCCTCACCTAGTGTGAGGTTTGGTATGAATTCTGGGGCAGTGCTGTTGCCTTGCAGTGAAGCACAGAACTGCCTCAGATATTACAAGGCCCTGCTACTTGCAGTTGGCAATACAGACTAATGTATTTGGAAGGAAAGCACATGTGCAGCTTGAAACTGCCATTGCTCGAGTCAGAATAGCTTCTCTTAGGAAGTAACTGACCTGTCTGTGTGCTGGGAGCCGCATATTTTGTGAGTGACAATATGGAGTTTCTTTTAAATGATACATGAACCAGGATTTCAGGTGAGTTTCTTTTTTCTTTGGCTTGATTTCACTGTGTTCTTCTCAAAAGCATGCTGAAAATGTAGGTAGACAGGAAATGTTGCTTTTAATATTCGTGGCCTGTAAAATTTTTCCATAACACATCTACAGTGGCTATTTTCTGGTGAGAGGGAGTTCTATACTGCAGCTTGTTTTGTGTAAACCTGCATACTAATTATAAACCACTTCACTGCATCTCACTGAAAAAGTCCATTAGAAACAAAAGCAATTTCTTTTGAGTACAGTCCAAAGTATTTGTAGTTAATGTTGCTTAGCCTGAACTTTGATGAATAATTTATTTTTATTCTCTTGGGCTTGTTTCCCCTGTAGATGTGTGCATGGTACCTGCTTGCCGATCAATGCATTTTCATACAGTTGTAAATGCCTGCAGGGACATGGGGGAGTCCTCTGTGATGAAGAGGAAATGCTGCTTAACCCCTGCCAATCCATCAGGTGTAAACATGGCAAATGTAGGCTTTCAGGACTTGGGAAACCATATTGCGAATGCGGCAGCGGATACACGGGGGACAGTTGTGATAAAGGTAAAAAAAATTCATTCATGTTGTCGTGGTCTTAGAGAATAGGCTTTTTTAGTAAAACATGAACAGCCAAGCACATGAACAGCCAAAAACATGACCAATTTTTTTTTTCCACAACACACACATTTGTTGCTTTTTTTTTTCTGCCATAAGACTTTATATTGATGAGAGAAAAACCAAGCCTTTCCCATGAATTTGTTTGCATTTTGAGGATTTTTTCATCAAACGTTTTGCTGTGAAAACATTTCTTTTTTTTTTTGCCTTTATTCAAAAACACATTTTTACTATATTTAACTATTACCTTTTACCTGCTATATCTTTCTGTATTTATTGTTTCTCTACCTTCTGCAACTGAGAAGCCAAATCCAATGATTCTGCTCCTAGTTTTATCACAAACTCTACTTTTGACCTCTCAGCTTCAACTGATTTATCACAGCGAATTATGCAGGTGAGATGGATGAAAACAGGATGACTTTTCCCCCTACCTTTTTCTTTCTCCTTTGTCTATCAAACTCCCTCTCCCTCTTTTCCCGTACCCCAGATGGCATTTATTTTGTATTGTACATAGATGTGAATAGAAGAATATGGTTGTAGAACTTTTAACAGATGTCTCATTTTTAGCTGTCTTTATACCTCAGTAATTTATGAAGTTAGCGGAATGTAACTTATATTAAATAAGAGTTTGAATAATATTAAACTCCAGGTCTAATAAATTAAATTGCATGCTCTCTGAAACATTTCCCTATGGTAAACAGAACCAGCTGCAAGCAGTGTAGCAACAGAAGATGTGTATTTTTATAAAAGAGGAAAAGATTTAAGCTTCCAATTTTCTTGTCATTGTAATAGCTTCGTATTTATGGTTTACACATACATAATATAAGCTTTACCAAAAATAGGAGGTATAGGGAATGAAACTCAACATTAATCACATTACATTTGGAAGAACCACTAGTTTCCAATACAGAGTCTTGGCCGAACTTTAAAATACCAATCCCAACTGCATATCGTAACACAGCATCTTCCTGCGTTATGCATTCTTTGACCCGCGCCTCAAAATTGTGTCTCTTATTTTGAACGTTGTTTCCCACAGAAATCTCTTGTCGAGGGGAACGAGTCCGAGATTACTACCAAAAGCAGCAAGGGTATGCTGCGTGCCAGACGACCAAGAAGGTTTCGAGACTAGAATGTAAAGGCGGGTGCTCGGCCGGGCAGTGCTGCGGGCCGCTGCGCAGCAAGAGGCGGAAATACTCCTTCGAGTGCACCGACGGCTCGTCCTTCGTGGACGAGGTTGAAAAAGTGGTGAAGTGTGGCTGTACAAATTGTCCTTCCTAAGTGTCCCTGTCACACTTGTCTTTTGAAAATGTTGTATACTTATTGACCGTGTCGGACTAATTAATGCTTCATAGTGGAAATATTTGAAATATATTGTAAAATACAGAACAGACTTATTTTTATTATGAGAATAAAGACTTTTTCTTCATTGAAAAAAAGATTCAAGTGCTTGAACTGAGACTTCTCATACCCAAGAGGAGCTTTGAAGAAAAAAAAAAGACCTGGTAACATTGCAGCAGAAATGGGAAACTTTAACTGCTTTTAACATGGATTCTTCTTTATAACATGCTGAAGATACACTGACACTATACACATGTGACTTTCAACTTAACAGCTCAGAGATGAAATACTGACCAGAATACGAGGCTTGTTTTTTCACTTTCGTATCTGTCTATTTTATTGTCTTGACAGACCATACCAATCACTTACCTATGGATGAGGAAGCTTTATGAGCAAAAAGAATCAGATTATGCAGAAATAACAATTGTTTGAAACACATTTTGTCTTTTGGAATTATTAAGCATCTTGAGAAGATGGGGTCTCATTTAATGAATGGGAAATAGGAGATACAAGAATATACTATAATCCTGAAATCTCCTGATGATGTGTACTTTTATGTCAGCATGTTAGCAAAAGAAGCATAAAAAAGTGTTTATCTTCCCTTTTACAGTATTAATTTTTTGTAATATAAATGTTCCGGGGATGATAAAATAGATTATTGATGGATAAATTAGTAATAATATGGATTTCTGTTTCTATGAATTCTAAACAACTCTATACAGTATTGGGTTTCATTGAGAAATATTTATTGTATCAAAGTACATTGTACTTAACCCTTTTAGGCCATCCCTTTTACTGTTTTTCAATGCTTTAATATATATTAATTTATATTTGTCCCAGTATTTTTGTAATTTTTTTTAAAGGACTTAAAAATCAGGATTTTTTTGCAATAGAACTAACGTAGCATGTCGTCTTGGGGTAAATGTTTTCAGTCTGTTTTTTCCTTTTCATTCCCTTTTCCTTTTCCTTAGAATCTGACCACTTGGTGTCACTGAATAGAAAGTGGTGACAATTTGTGGTTTCACATATAGCAGGTATTCAGGACACCTTCCAAGAACCTGTAATATATTACAGAAAATGTCTTTACACTAGATGGCAATTGTAGAGAAGTTAATTTTCCCTATATACAGTACTTACAGAAAATAAGATGGCGTGTAGAAAATTCCATTAGAAGATAGATCTTTATAAATTAATATTCCTATGGAGCTCTTTACCTTTTTTATAAAAAAGAAGAAAAGGCTGTGCTATCAAAAACTGTGATTTTTCCCCAAATAATAAAACTACTCTACTGCCCCTAATGTTCCCCATGTTAACATGTTGCTGCTAAATTATAATGTAGAACTGGTAATCAATAGTGGGTTGTGTTCTTCTTTCAGTAAAACCCAGGGTACCCTGTAAAAATGCAGATGTTTTTCAATTTTATTTTATTATTTTTTTTACAAAAAAGTTAGATGTACATGTGTAATGCAGTGTGCTTTGTCATATTTGGACTGATATCAGTAATGCTACTGATGTTTGTAAATTAAACAGATATTTACTTCATTAACAGCTTTTATTTGTATTCTTCTGAAAATTTTAAATTGTCTAGCAGCCTTTAATTAAACATCTGTTGCAGAGAATATTCGGTAAAAAAACAGAATAAAACCCAACCGTAAATCTAGTGTATTCCTTGCTGAAAATCTGAAGAAGGAATTGACTTGGGATAATTACACCTAGAGGCAGTGACATCTGAAAATGTCTGTGCATTGTGAACTCAGGTGAACTTCTACCAAAACTAAGAAAACTACTTATAACTACAGTACACTGCTGGAAAAGGCAATTAGAGTCTATCCTAATACTTAAGTGGTTATAAAAATGGCAATTTGACAGTTGTTCTAGCAATATGATTCTTTAGAGGGATTCAGTTTTACTAATCTTTGACTAAGTATTTTAAATTTAGGCAATTGGACGGGATGATACTTAACCAGGTGTTTTTTCTCTTAATATATTTTTTACAAATAATTCTGTGTTTATTTTACTTAGTCTGCTTTAGAATTTGTCTAAATGTTCAGTGAAACAGCCTTTGGTGTGAGGGCTTCTTTGTACTTTCTGTGACTGCTAAAAAATCTGCGGTAAATAGGGGTAGTTTTGAGGAGAAAGAAGATGTTTTTGCCTAACGCTCCTAAAACAATTTTCTTGGGTATGGAAAGATCTCTTGGAGCTCAACGTCCCTGTATCTGGAGCTGAATTGCTTTCTGTCCTTGTATTGACAGAGAAAGATGAACTTTGCAATGGTATTCAAGCAATACTGGCAGCTACTGCTGATCTTGTCATCAAGAGAGGGACCTTCTGTGGTCTCCAAGCAGAACCAGAAAAAGAATAGAATAGAATAGAATAGAATAGAATAGAATAGAATAGAATAGAATAGAATAGAATAGAATAGAGGAAAAGAAAGAGAGAGAGAAAGAGAGAGAGAAAGAAAAGAAAGGAAAGAAAGAAGAAAGAAAGAAAGAAAGAAAGAAAGAAAGAAAGAAAGAAAGAAAGAAAGAAAGAAAGAAAGAAAGAAAGAAAGAAAGAAAGAAAGAAAGAAAGAAAGAAAGAAAATAAATACCCCAAACACCCCAAAACCAAACCCAGCTTTGTCACTTGCCCCTCTGAAGAAAAGCAAGGAACCCACATTAAGTAGTGATTCAGCTTTCCTTACCCCCCTTTCTCAGCACCTCATGCATTCTGAAGCATCACAGAGTGCCACTGTGCATGACAAGAGGTAACTCCCTCAATGGGATGGGTCACCCTAATGCCTTTCTAATACCTAAATCAAGTATCTTGTAATACTGCTATTGTAGGCTGCCTTGTCCCTGTGTTCCCCAAAAGGGAAATGGGAATCTGAAGGAACTGTCACTTGGGTATCACTGCCACAGTGGAGAATTTAGTTCACTGTAGAACACTCCAGACACAGGTGCTCATTCAAAAACATAAGTCATGCAGCTTTTAACACAGAGCTTAGGGATTAGGTTTTTCTTCTTGTGTCTGCTACCTCCTCTAGGAATCACTCTCACACAGTCTGCTTTTAATGTATTGAATAAAATCCATAAAATGCACTGTATCTGAAGGATATGACTCAGTATCGTGGCCAAGTTCTCACTTCAGTTTAGCACAGCATACAATTAGAATTCTTCTTTCATTAGAAACTAAGAAAAATAAACGAAGATTCCATCATTTTCTGCCACTGTTCTTAAAAGCTGTAAAAAAGAGAAAACACAAGAATATTACTTAATTTCTACTGCAGATCTCTTACTGTCATCTAACAGATGACAAAATTGTGAAAGAGCATGAAAAAAGACAATTCTTGAATAAAGCTAACTAAAGACATTGCTCTTTTGTTAACACTGAAAGTCAATTCAGAACAGCAATCACACATGGAACCAGATTCTGCAGTGTGTGTTAACTTTTCTGGGGCAAATGGATATTTGAGGGATAAAAACACTGTTCTAAGCAAGCCAGTGGTAGGCTATGAACAAGCTTTGAGTTCATTTTATAAGACCTATTGTAGTAAAAGTTTTGTCTTCAGGATACTTTTTATTGCCATAGTGGGACACCAAGAGCCTTAGTATTACAAGAACCATTGTAATATGATGTGTAATATGTGTAGGTGCCACAATATGACACTCATCATGTTATGAAGGCTTTTGCTTTGAAAGAGGAGCCTGCAGATGTTTCGGAAATGACAAAAAGTCTGGAAGACCTAATTATCCATAGCATACTTGCAGGGATGGGAGCAAGGCACTAAAGTGGATTGTCACCATGTTAATTTTGATGAGAGGATGACTAAGATGTGGTGACTAAGGTGATGACTAAGAGATGAGAGAGAGAGTGGTATGTTACGAAAAGGAGCTCCCTGAAAATGAACAGAATATTTGGAAAACTGTCAGGTCTTGGGGGCTGTTTGTATGGAAGCCCTGTTTTGGGAGTTATATCTGTTGCTGCTTGAAACTTACATCTTAAAAAAAAAAAAAACCTTTACAGTTCTGACAAACACACACTTGATATTTCTGTCTTGAGTTTACCCTATTATTTGATCAAAAGTGTTTCTTTCCAAAGCAATAAAAATCCCATCTTTTGGTTCCTTTCTTCTCCTTTGGGAGTGAGTGTTATTCCTGCAGTAGCTCATTAGGCATGCAAGTGTCTGTGCTTCAGCTATCCCACCTTACAGTGAAGAGCCTGGCACATAATTTCAGTTCCCATGAAGTGCAGTTCACCAGCTGAGCCATTCAGGATTCTTGGTTTTTAGAAGTATCTATAGACAGAGCTGGTACTTCTAATCTATTTAAGATTCCTGGAGTAGAAATCTGAAAATCATTGGTAGTTGTGACTATGTAGGGGCTGTCAGGAGGACAGTAAAACTGAACCGTTTGCCTGCATGCCTGGAGAGCCTGCTCTTTCACTGTGTTCCCAATGTATTGTGTTCCTGGGAGAGTGGGAAGTCATGCTCATCCTTTCTAAAATATTTTAGAATAGAGGGATTTAGTGTCCTTCTGTAAATAAATTGTCTAGGCTGGAAATCATAGGCCTCTTTGGCCCTCAGCCAGGTTAAACTCTGTATGTATACCTTAACATCAACCATCATCTTGGACACCAACAGATCCTGATGTTAAAAAAAGTGAATAAATCTTGCTCTCAGTTTAATAAAACACAGATGGGAAAAGCAAACTAAACAGAGAGTTGACAGCTCCATTCACTGGTCTCCTGGGCTCCATGTGATTAAATCAGAGTTGGAGGGTTTGTTCCTGCTGCTGCTGTTCTGGCCAGTGTCCGTAGGGGTGATGGCCAGCAAAGAAGAAGCATTCTGTCAGAGCTGGATGTCATTTGTCAGGCTGAGAAAGAGCAGTCATCTCACTGAACAGCAAGACTTCTGGCTATCCACAGTCCCAGCAAATACACTTCAGCTCTACAGCATGACACCCGTGCTGCAGGAAGTTTGCTCAGCCATGGGAACAGGCTTTAAAACTGCCTCCCAGATCCACAACAGTGTTTCAGAATGCTGATCTTAGTAGTGTTTTCTGGTCTTTACATTTCCATCTTTTTATTTCATTCCAGGTTAGAGGGAAACTCCTCTAGTTCTACACATCAAGCCTCAGTACTCTCAATCACTCCCCTATGCTACATATAGGAAATTGAGACTTGTTTTTTTTGTTCCTGTTTTAGATATGCAGTAACATTTGTAGAGGGATCAGAAGACCTGCTTAATAAGAAGAAGGTTATACATACAGATAATGAGATAGAACATTCTAATGGCCTTTATAATTCAGAAAATGTTAAACTAGCTCCTCTGAAACAGTCTGACAGCCATAAAAAGTGATATAAACTTACTTATTTTGTAGATATTTAGACTTACACCATGGGATGGTTATCTGGTTTTTACTACTGCTACTTATACTTTTTTTAAAATTCCTTTTAAGACACTTTCCATATCACAAGAGACAAGTAAAGATAGGATTAATGTGCCTGGGTTTCTTATTCTGACATTAAAGTTCCTTAAAATTATCCAGTAGCCTTTCTTCAGGACATTTTTCTTATTTCTCATCGTTTTTAACATTCTAGGCTTCAATCTGTTGTTTCTATGAAACTTTGTTGACTTTGTTTAATTTCCAGAACAGATTTAATGCTTCCAGAGAGAGGAAAAGGATACCGTCTTTTTCCTGCAGCTGTGCCTAAAATCTCTCACAGAACATCTTTAGAAGTATGTTTTCTTTCAAAGTCCTCTGAGACTAAGTTAACTTGAGCTGTTTTTACTGCAAATTTGGTTGGGTTTTTTTTCTTTTGCTTCTGATTAGCTGTATTTATTTAATCACATTTGTGTGTTTCTGCTATGGTAACAGCAATGAGTACCTTCTGACCTGTGCTTTAGAAGTTGCTTGCTGTTTGGAAATAGCCAGTTTAAAGAGTCTGAGGTTTGTCTGTTCTCTCTTCTCTTTCCTTTTCTTTCTTTCTTTTTTCTTTCTTTTTTTTTTTTTTTTTTTTTGTTGTTGTTGTTGTTGTTGTTTTGGTACGGTTTGCTTTGGTTTTTGTTTTGTTTTGTTTTTCACTGGATCTTCTCAGAAGACACATAGATCTACATAGAATATCCCCAAGTAAGATCATGTGGCACAGCACATACTCCTCTGCAGAAAAAGACTAATTATTGCTCTAAATTAAAAAAAAAAAAAAACGCAAACAAAAAACCTTAATGAGAAACCTTGAAAAGCAGCTTAAATGTGAGAAGCAAAAAGGTTTAAGTCCCAAGTGATCAAAACAGTGCTCATCATTCATTATCGCAAACCACAGACCAGCCGTTGGCATTCACGCTTTCTCTCCTGCTCCAGGCACTCCAGACTCTGCTTGCTTCTCCTCTCCCATCCACCTGACTCCAGCCCTGACTGTGCCTGCCACTCCCACAGCCTTCCCAGCAGACACATCTTCCTTCCCATTTGCAGAGTCACAGCAATCACCTTCCTGCGTGTGCCTTCCCTAAGATAATTTGAGGTGTCTAATCAGGGTAAAACACCATGCTGGTGATGGAAAGAACACTCTCTAACTAATTACCATTTGGGTATTTAAAAATCAAGTATTATTTATTATTTATTAAATATCAAGTACTATTTATTAAGCAAGTATTATTTATTAAAAATCAAGTATTATTTATCATGGCAAAGTGCTAGTAACCAATCAGTGGGAACTGTGGCTGTCAAAGCAGTTAGGTAATAGAACTCCCAATCTGCGCATGCCATGGAGAATGATGCCTCTCAGGTTTCATTCCGAAAAGCAACAGTAACCAGCTTATTTGAAAGGAACTCAGTGAAACTAGAACTCGCTGAAAATCTGCTCAGCAATCACATGCAAACACTACAAACAGAAAATATGCCCCAATTTGCCTGGTTTGTTTGTGTTTTTTACTAAGAGAACAAAGAATAAGCATTCAAATAGATAAGGCATGCATGCCTGGGAAATAATGCTAACAAGGAATATTATCAAACTTTAGGCAGTGAATTCACAGGGGAATTTACTGCTTTTGCTTGTGGGTAAGAAATAAAAACATGTATTTTCAAACTTCTGCAGAAAGGACACTTAAAGTCCAAAAAATAGTGACCAGCTACACAAGTCATCCTACTTCATGCAGACATGAAAGAACTGTTAGGGAATGAGTTCTTTTAGCAGAAGTGATCACAGTTCATTTGAATTTCATATGGTAATTAACAGGCTTGTGAAATTCAGGAAAACAACCATATTAGATGAGACAGAAGAAAATATTAAAGATTTAAGACATCTAGGGTCAGATCACTGTTGATTCAAGCTGCTTCGTGCTGTTTCAGGGAAGCAAAGCAGCTGTAAGCCCAACTTAGCTGGCCACTATGACTTCTATCAGCTAAAAAAGAAGAAGTTTTCAGTGCACCAAACCTGGGTAGGGAACTGTGATCTGTTCTGCAGCCTATTGGCTAAAGCAGCAATCACTTGTGTTACTTTAGGAAAGCATTTGTGCCCCTCTTGCTCATCTCTGCCCTGCTGCCCCATTGAACTGATGCTGAGAATCTGTGGGAAAGAAGGTTGCTCTACAGTGCTGCGCTCCAAGCTCCAGGGGAACAAAGAGAATTGGCAATTCCTCTTCAACAACAGCACACAAAAATGAAAGACAGGAGGTCTGTAAACAAAAAATAAAATTAGGTGAATACTATTGTAGTAAAACTGCTTCTAGTGGAGTCATTTCTTGAAGTAATTTCTTTAGTACTCTCTCTTAAAGACTCACTTAATTGTGGCTCCATAAGAAAGCATTATGGAAAACAGATTCTTCTTGTAAATTCTTTAGTGCGTGTGTGTGTATATATATACATGGATATATAAGGGTAGAAAGTGCATACTTTTTTTGGTTTGTTTTTCAGGATAGGAACTTATTCAGGCTTTTTGGTTCCCCTGAGCAGCAGGTATGATTAAGAATTCAAGGTTGCTGGCAGCAAGGAGGTTTGACCTAATCTATCTTGACTTTGCACTCTATGCATTTAAATGCAGCACGTCTGCATGGAGTACACTGTAGTTCACTGGGGTACAGCATATCTAATTTAGTCACATGCGTGCACTGAAATGGCTGTGTGCACATGGAGATCACTACTTCTTTTTTTTTTCTCCAGGTTTTAGCCAAATTAGAGGATCAAAGCCATGTAAAACCTTTTGTAATGAAACTTGAAGCCACATGTAATGAAACCAGATAGTTTTTCCTTTCTGATGTAAAGTCTTTCCTGTTTTCAGACATTACTATAAACCTACATCTTGGTCCAGTCTGTAACTTGGTCCAGCTTGGATTAGCTTTGCAAACAGTTTGATGAATCTGGGATGATTTATAGCTGGAGGTAGAAACAAAACAAACAAAGAACCTAAAGTTTGGCCTGCTTTACTCTCAAAATTAAGTGTAACCGCCTACTGACTCCTTTAGGATTTTTGTGTCTGTTCAAATCCCAGAAGGAAAGCACCCCACTGTATCCTGGATCCACAAGAAAAAGATACTGCAGTGGTAAATGGAAAAGTAAGCTTCACAAATATCCTCCCCTTTTCTGGTAAATTTCCATTTAGACTTAAATGAGGGATTTATACAGAATGAGATTGAGGAAAATATTTCCTCCTTAGTACCAAGAGCTGAATGCACTCATCTTTGTTCAGAAGACAAGAAGTACATCTATCAAAGAACACTTTATCCATGCTATCCACAAACTTGTTCATTCACTTTTAATTCCACTTAAAAGGAAGAAGACAAATATCAGCAGGGATCTGTTTAGCTAAAGGAAGTGTGACATTCAGAAAAATCAATAGGGATTTGCAAAGAGAGCATGGCTAAAACTAAGCAGTGAAAAGAATGTGAGTTACAGAAGCTCTAAGAGTTCCCATTTCCTACCTGCTTCTAAGTCTAATGATTCTAAATTCAAGATATATCTTCAGGGAATAAGGTGATTTTTGTGAAGAATATCCTACACCTTTATTTCATAATGTGGATTCTTTCAAAAATGCTTCTTTACTGGGCCATATTTTTGTTCAGAAGTCATGCTGGCTTCTGGTATTTCTACCTGTTACCACTGCACCTGCACCAGGTGACACTCTTATCTGGGCCAGGCTATCTTTGCTTTCAGCATCAGCAGGCAGAAGGGGAGCAAACCAGTCCCACAAGAAACAGCTGTGTAAAGTATGCCTTAAGCAAAATCTGAATGAGCAGATGCTTTGCTCCTCTGGACCAGTGTGGGTAACACTGTCTCACTTAACGGAGAAGCTCAAATGAAGAGCTGATTGAAGTTGTTTGTGTATTCCAGTATTTGGCCAGAAGGAATGGAATATTTATCTTGACACACCTTCATTCCCATATAACTAGAAAATAAAAGTATAAACAGTCACAAATCTTTAAAAACATAATACTGAAGGTATCTCTAATTCTTGATTTAAAAAGCACTTTATGAATACAAATAAGATCACAGAATTGTGGCCCTACACAAATCTAAACCCACAATTCTTTCTGTTATCAAAATTTTACTCCTGAGCTAAGAGGATTTCAATCTGTATCATATTACAATACATTCAACATTTAAAATATCTTTTTTATTTAAAGGTATCATAAGCAAGAGATCAGTGCTTATGTTACAACAGATCATGTTTCCTATTATTATCAATAGTGATCACTTTCAAAGGCCAGATGGACAGTTGAGGCTCAGTAACATTGCCATGAAATCTATCCACACCTTGTGTAAGGTCAATCATGCACAAACCTATTTAACCAATCTTTAAAATACACATGAATCTTTTAATTCATTCTAGATCAAAATGCTGGTTTTCACCCACTTGAGGCATGAAAATGTATATAATGGATTCAGAAAAATTCCACATAATTATCCCGGTTGGATGTGAAATTTCCTTCAATCTTTGATCTATAATGTAGTAATGTGTCAGCTCGACCAGAGTAGTTTTATGTGCAGGAAATAAGACAAGCTGAGTAGCTTCATGGTTAATTGATTAAAAGGTTCTAAAGAAGGTGCAAGATCAAAGAGCAACTTAATGGTTTTATGTTACTCTAGAGAACTGTTGGTCCACTTGTCTGACAAGACTGACCTTGGGCAATGAAGTAACAGGCAATTAAAAAAAAATTGCAAAACTAAAACACAGATCATATTTATCTAGTTCAGCATCCTTATTTCTGTTAGCAAGTATTAGGGGGGCACACCCCAGTGCTCTTAAGACAGCTTTATTTTGTTAGCCTTTTCTGCTATGTGGTCTAAATATTGAGTATACAACAACAATAACAACAACAACAACAACAAAATGACACAAAATAAAACAAACCAAAAATAAGAAAAAACCCTCAGAAAGTCAGAATCATGGAATGCCATGCCATTGATTAAAAATCTATGAAGACAAACAAATATCAAACTATAGCTGAATGACAGTTCCATAAAGAGTCCTTGGTCTGTGGAATCAGTGATCTTCCTCAGTGTCATCACTGGCACTGGGAACTGGTGACACCTCGTAGCTTTCAAGATTGGCTCATCTTGAGAAGTACATTAGGGAATAGGAGCTGCTCTGAAGTAATATAATTGCTTACAATAAAGGAGATTTAAAAAGAAATAAATAATGCATTGACTCTTACGGAAGAATTTAAGAGGGCCATTCTCTAAACGATGCTTTAAACCACTGTACTTTCTGGTTAGGCTGTCATCACTGGCCCATTCAAAACTCTCATGAGCACAGTTTGGTTTATGTCTTCTGAATACAAGCATTATAATTACATTGAGGTAAAAGAGAAATACTGAGAATATCAGGGAAATAATGGCAAGAACTGCACATTAAAAGATTTCCACGAGCACCATAACCAGAATCCAAATTTTTCTGAGTTCTGATAAAGTGTGGTATTTTCTAGCCACAACCAGATAATATTTTGCTTTAATTGAATGATTAGGACAATCAGTTAAGACACCAACACTAATAAGACAGGAGTTAGGCTCAATCTGGGATTCTATTCTATTTCAATCTGCAGTGCTTTGCCTTCTGGAAAACAGTAGTGCTTGCAAGACAGATGCAGCCTCCCCTTCATGCAGAGATGGCTTCATAAGTCAAACTCACAGTTACACTAAAAAAATCACATTTTTCTCTTCTTCTGTATTAATCTTGCCCTCCCCAAAACCAAGATACTCTTACATGTTTTCCCATGCACTTTTTAATGTTTCTACGGATAATCTTGTCCCACCCAGCAAATTTTCATCTCATTAAATGGCAAAGCAAGGCCTTGTCCTCAGGCAGCTGTTTCCTTCTCAGCAAAAAAAAAAAAAAGAGAACTCCTTTTCCAGGTATTTATCTTTCCTTTAATATCATCAGGAGACCTTGGCCGTATGGCTAGAGGTATCACAGGATGCCCACAACTAGGAGCAAAATTATGAAGGCATCATTGAATCTGAAAACAACTTCCCTGAAGGAAAACTATTCTTTAAAGAGATACCTAGGAAATTACTTGGATAATCTGAACTATTGGAAAGAGAGAGATTCACAGGAAATGTCACAAGACAAAGCATCTTAGGGAGACTCTTCTCATCTGTAGGTTATAAATTAATTAACTCATCTGACCAATGTGTTAATGACACTGTTCTGTGCTCTACCATTAATGTCTTCTATTTACAGAACATGACTTTCAGGTCAAGGATGTAAAAGTTCCCTGTTGTTCTATTTACTTAAAACAAACAAACAAACCCCTCCTACTGCTCCTGCTGGCCTGCTTCACTTCACAAAGAAGAATATCCCACTTGAGCTGACCAGCTGACAGCTCTGCTAAGTGCCTGATAAGCTGCTGCTCCTGGGTCACCACTACCACTGAGTGGGAACTTCGGAGCCGTGTAATGGGATTAGCTTTCCCACACCATTCCCAGAGAGCCCATTGTTGAAAGAGGAATAGTTTTATTGGTGGCAGCAAGTCAAACACAAACCCTTGGCAAGTCAAAATAAGGAAAAACTAAACCAAACAAATAGGGTTTTGGCAGAATCTGGGTTTTGCCCTATTTGAAATTTCTTTTTAAGCTGATGACGAAGTTGAATGATCTGGAATGGGCCACTACATTTACAATAGGGCTAAAGAGTAACACATTAAAGACTCTTCTTTTGTTTTGATAAATGATCTTTCATTACCTCAAAGGGCTTTCTTTCTCAAAGATCCTAAATAAAAAAATCCCAACCCAGAAACACATCCTTGAGATGAGAGGGAAAAGTACTAACTGCTAAACTTTCTGTGCAGGAGCCTTGAATTAGTCATTTTGTAGCTTTGCAAGTACAAAATGCAGGGGATTTCTGTGATTTAAGGACACAATAATTTTCAATGCGCAAATTCCCTTTATTGGAGTATAAATGGTGCCTTGAGGGCATATAACAGCATTGAATTGGGCCTGGCAGAATCAGTTTTATTGTATTCTACTGTGCAGAAACAATTCTTTCAGAAAAATTGCCACATGGCACTTTTCAGCCTGCTCAAGTTCAGTCTTGTTATTGTAAATTACTTTATATTTGAGACGTATATCCAAACATCTGTACTTAATACTGTCTTGAACCTTTTCTTTTATAATCTAAAACTCCTCTTTTTGTTTTGCTCTAGCCACTTTTGTGGCTCATATTTCCAGCATAAGCATTTTTCACAACTGTTTTCTAAATCCCAATTTCGTTTTCCAAATGATTAACAATACTCCAAAGAGACTTATGGGAAATGGTACTTCCTAATTTGTTTTTATAAGTCTTCTGTGGATCTCGTGTGTTTCCAGTGTCTTGTTACCAACAGATTGTAACTGAAGATTTGATTGTCACCTCTGCTTTTTGGGGGCTTCTATTTTTCACAGTGAAGCTGTTGCCACATTTATAGTTAAAATGCCTGTACATGTGCTTTTGGACCTTACACCTCTTCAGCATGGTGAACCTCTCACGGTTGTGTTAGTGATTATGGTATCTTCACATGTTTCGTTTATGCACCAACCAAGCACCTGGGGAAATAGGGCATCATGTGGAATCTTAAAACTTCACAAACTGAGAGGCTGGGTGAACATTGCTGAAGCAGAGATATCACTGTAGGGGTTAGTAAAAAGGTTATGCTGTGAAGACATACCACTCAGCTGGAATTAATTTGGGAAAGCCTCATATAGTGTGATTTTAAGTCTGAAATATCTCAGGATCTTGCAAAAATAAGAATTTTCTCTTATTAAAATAACCATTGAACTTTCAGATTGCAGAGGATTTCTTGTACCTACAACCCACACACCAGGAACTGAAGAAATGAAGTGCTGAGCTGCAGTTAATAAGCCCAGTCAGACCTTGATGAGAGCTAATGAACTCCTACAGCTTTTTGCTGACTGTGTGGCACCATGCAGCTTTCTTGCCATCCTTTTTTTAATCATTTCAGGTCCAGGGGTGCGGTGTTGGGTAGTTGCTGGCATGAGCCCACAGGCCTTATTAACACCAGAGCTCCTGCTCGGGGCAGTGCCTGCACACAGTGCCTCTGGACCCATGTTGGCTCTAGAAGCACTATGACATTTGAAGCTGCTCCCAATTTCACAGGCTCCCAAGCACAGCTGATGCTCAAAACCCATCTCCCAGCGTTTGCTCTACTAAGTGGTCAGGAAGCAGCTGTAAGACTGAAAAGGTCATAATTGCCTCAGTTTTAAGATCACCCAAGGACTTTGCCCACTATGACAAACTATACAAAGAAGCAGCTGCTCATCTGTGACAACAAAAACACACCCCATTCTGAATATGTCTCAGTGAATTCCTGGATTTTTAGCTATTAAGTTGAGCTACCTGACTGGAACTTGGGATGAGATAAAGGTGGTACTACTAACTCAAATTAGGAAGAGGTAAACAAGCTGGGGGAACACTAATAATGATATAAAGATTCCACAAAGAAAGCCAAGTCAGCAACTGTGATGAAGTTAGCTCTGACTGAGTCCAGCAGGGAGAGGACACAGCCCACTGACTCAAAAGAAGAGGAAGACTGAACACGGGACTAATCAGCACTGGAAACAAGGGAATCATTTAACCAATAGAATAAGAGAACTGTGTACCCAATGAGAATTAATTCCTTTGTTTGCTAAAATTTATAAGTGGGGAGAAGTTTAGAGTGACCTCATCCCCACCACTAAGAACAGAAGACCAAGAAGACGCTGTCTGGATCCATGGGTAGTAATATCTTTCTACTTAATCCCCCCACTTTTTTCTATTTCCTTCTATCTCTCTCCACCTCATATTTACTTAACTAAAATCCATACCATTAACTTCAGCCTATGTTGTAGTTTGCACCTTAATTTGGGCAGAGGCATCTCTCTAATAATCATAAAAATCAGATCTTAACAGCAGTACTCCAGAAAATTGTATTTGTACCTGTAAAACTGAAGGAAACAGTAATATACGAAGATTTAAAAAAACACACACATCAAAACTGGAATATGTTGATATGTTTGGGTCTAACTGTCAGATTCAGATAAAGAGATTTTTCTTAGCAATAAAATATCTGGTGCTTGCCTGTCAAAACAATGGACTAATCTTTTTTCATTTTCCTTGTGACAAGGTCCAGTGTCTGAGAGTACTAAGAAATGAAATATTACTGGCTGACATGTTGTTGTAAGTAAAAGACCAGTAAAACAACAAAAACTAAAGAGTAGGTTTAAATGGTCATTGCCTCTTCTATTTAAGAACAAACTATTAAATAAATTCCTAACTACTACTATCACTATGTAAAGCCAAAACATTAAAACAATCGAGTACAAATGTCATACTTTAGTGAAGAAGGTTGGTAAAAAATATTATTATTTGCATCAAAGAAATAATATAAGTTCTGAATACCCTCTCATGCAGCACTTATTGCCCCCATGGATAATTACTATTCTGCAAAAACCACAGGGCATTAAAATATTTATTCAAACTAGAATGTATCTAACCAGAATAAACAAAACAAACCAACCAACCAAAAAATCTCCAGTTGGTGACTTAATCTTCTCCCACAACTTTTCTCCACTGCTTGGGGAACGCACACAATATTTGTCCTTTTGGCACTGTGCAAGGACACCAGTGTATTTACCACTATTGTCCCTCATTGATTGCTTTGCTTTCCAAAATTATAACACCACTGTTTTCTCAAGTCATCTTTAGAACACTGTACTAGATTGCAAGATTGAATTCCACACCAGAAGTGTTCATGGGATCCTTTCGGGATTCATGGTATAGATGCTAAATAAAATAGATGGATGCACAGAAAGGAATAATACTGCAGGACTGAGTCTGCGTTGCTCTCGAGAATATGTTATACCAATGTATTCAGTGGTGATAATGGAGCCCTGAAAATGTTAAAAATAGAACTCTAAAATGTTAGGCTTTGTGTTTTCTCAGATCACTGCACCTGTGTAAGCAGTATGATAAATGATATAATTGTTAGATGTGATGATTGTTTAGTAATTAAGTATAATTATTTGTCCTGGATTGGCTGTATGATGCTTTTATCCCCAATCATCTTGTTCTGTTCATGCTGAATAGTAAGTTTTGCACCTTTAAGACTTATTGCAGAGAGTGAAAGGGGAGAGAAATGCACAGGTTTTTTTTTCCTCCAGACACTGCTCTCACTCCCTCACATTCCTCCTCCTGGACTGTTGTTGTCTGCAGACAGACGGCGGACAGAGCTCTTCTTTTGCTTTTTAGTTAGTGTTAGCTAGCTGAGGCAAAGAAGTTCCCTGGACTGTGTTTTTTTTTTCTTTTCCCTTTTCTTTGGACCTCTTGAAACCTGCTCTGAACTGAACACCCAGGGGAGCACCGGCAGCTCACATTTCTGGCCCACCGGGCCGGGCCTGGCCTGTGACAATTCCAGCACCGGAGGGACTGATCAGAGACTGAGTGAGCTGGCCCCTGGGGAGGGGGGGATTTTCTCAGTTTGTTATCTCTTTTAGAGTGGCAAAGGGTCTCATTGTTTGATATAGTTTTAGTTTTATTGTTTAATAAACAGGTTTTTTTCCACCTTTTTCCAAGGAGGTTTTTTTTTTTCCTCCCGGACCAGTTGAGGTGGGGAGGGGCCAATTGGATCTGTTTTTCCCACAGGAGCTCCTTGGGGGGTCCTTCCCTAAATTTACTCTAAACCTTGACATTATTATATAACCATAAGAAGAATAATGAGAAACTCTACTGGAAATTTAACGGGGGCTATGTTTAGCTGAAATCTATGTATACAATAGAACAATGTAAGTTTTATAATTAACATGAAAGTTATGTAATGATAGAGTACAAAACACATTCACCTTGAATGTATGGTCAGAATCAGATTTGGGTAATACCCCAATTCCCAGAACTCTCAAAATAAAAAGCACCACCTATAATTACGTGATTATGTGTTTTTGAACGCTAACAGTGGGGCACTGCACTTCCTAGATAGGGCTGGTAATGGACATGGCGACATTTCAATTTTGTGGATGGAAATCTACACAACCAGAGGCTGATGGGAACATTTGAGAGTCAGCCCAGAGCAAGAAGCAGACTGAAATGGCCTGAAAATAGACTATAGTCCTGAACCTTGCACCTATTTTCAGAGTAGGAAAAGAAGTAAATAAATAAAGGAAATAGTAATGAAGGAGGATAACAGGAGCGGGGTCTTCCATGAGGAGTAAAATTTCCATGCATAGTGTGAATCAGCTGACAGTCATAAAGCAGACTCTGGCCCACTGCAGCTCGAAGCAAGACTCCTTGTCAGGCTACTGTGAATACTAGTAGTCTCCTGAGGTTCAGCAGGAGAACTCCCCATGACAGAAATCCATTGAAAACTTCAGAATATGCTGCAGTCACCCCTGGCTCAGGATGTTACTGAATAGCAAAAGGCTGAAAGCTGGGAGAATACTCATGAGAAGTGTTATGTACAGTTGCCTCATTTTGTGTAGTCTTCCCTGAACACCCTCTTCAGCTCTCTCAGACTGTACACTCAATGAACAGACAAGATGATGCATTAATCTTTGATCTCCCCAGTGTTCAATTTAACGAAAATTAGAATGTGCAATATTTTTGAAATTATATTCTTTGTGAGATGGCAAGTTCACAGTATTTAAATACACAGTTCTTTTGTGAACAGAATTAACTTTCAGACTTGAAGCTGACAGGAAATGTTGTATTGGCCACTTGTCCATGCCTTGTCTCATGGCAAATAACTGACCTGGCAGGCTCTTGGGAAGTTCCCTCTTTTGCCTCCCATTGTCTGGAACTGTTAGTGTTTATCCTACAGAATCTACAAGTTACCAGGTTCTTCCATTTTTAGCCTTTCTGACTGCACCACTACTCTTTTCAACCTACTCTTGAGATTAATTTCATGCCCACAAGGGCATCAGCTTGAGATTCTCCAGTCAACCCACACAGGGGGCACTTCCTATGCTGGCATCCAGCAACAACCAGGCAGCCTGCAGCTGAACAGTGCAGTGATGTACACATTCCTCACACTTTCCCTTCCCATCCTTTTCTTTCTCTTCCTCAAAAATACACATGCTCAAATTCTACTGTTTCACATACAGACTGCAGAGGTGTACTAAGTTGAGCAGAAGCTTCTCTCCCTTTCCCCTTGTCCCCCTTTTCCTCTAGTTAATGATGTATTTTCTCTAGACTCTAGTTTCTTTTACCCAGCCTCTTCTCATATCAAAATGTAGAATTATGGAAAACCAAAATGATGTCTGAATTACAGGAACTACAATCCATAGACAGATGAAGTCTAAAAGACATGAGTTTGAAAACATTGCTGTGCTCTGCTTGCATGTCACATGTCACCTCCAATAACCTCATTTTTAATTCTCCCCTCAACCTTCTACATTCACTGCATTCTTTCTCTGCAACTCCAGTGCACTGCCCCCCTGTCCCCTCTCCTCCCCCTCCCAACTCTTTTTTTTTTTTTCCTTTTACAAAGATGTTTCAATTCATCCTCCTCCAAAATCCAGTGGCATATCAAGAGACAGCAGGGCAGCCTTCCTCCCCCACTTGCTACTCCTGTGTGGGCAGGGATAGAGGGGACGTTACTGGACCACTTTCTGAAAGGAGAAACTATGAAAACTGTTCACCACTACCTTCAACTCTATCCTGACTATTTAGTCATGACTTGCCACAACCAACCACCATCTCTACAGCCAGTACTTCTAGCCTGTTACTGACTTGAGTCAGTATTGAGTCTTATGAACCTAAAGCCTGTCTTTCAAACCTTCTCTACATCTTAAGCAAAGATATTTTTCCAACCATGCCTGGACTTGTTATCTCAAGTGCCAGATGTGCTTGCTGTGTGAGAGATATGAAATGCTTTTGTGGTGCAGTGCTCCCAAGCTGTGTGTGCCTCCGAGCCTGATGCTCTCTGCAGCTCTATGCTATGTCTGATCCAGCAAAGGGAACCTCACGGACTCTGGCAAAAGCTGAAAGGTCTGTAAATGTTGTGAAAGACCACGTTGCACCTGGCTACAGCTTCTGCAGAGATGCATTTGGTGAGCCAGCACAGTTAGACCTCTTCTCCAGTATGTTATCTGCAGAGCAAGTAGTGCCAGGTACATAAGTTTATTCCTGCTGTTGGAAAGAAAAAACAAACAAACAAACAAAAAAAAAAAAAAGGGAAGAAAGAAAATAGAAGACAATTAAGGGTACAAATACTCTCGTGATGCCTTGTAAATTTGCAGAAGACTTTTTTGTATTTATTATTATTTGCACTATTCTGTCAAGGGCTATAAAGTTAAGTAAACTTGCTAAACTTGCTCAAAGTTGATACTTTATATACTGCTACTGATCTGTGCCCTAGAGTGGGATAAAATTGGTAAAAAAATTTCTATCAAAGAACACATTTTCTCTAACAAGAGAACTATAAAATACATTTTCATTAAACAAACTCCTCTATTTTGCCATCTTTGATATTTGAAGTAAAGGAAAACGATGATTTTTCCCTTGTTTGTTCCTTTGAATGGAGGCTGCAGAATGCAGAGCAGCAGCTACCTGAGAGGAAGCACAGAACTGGGAAGGAAAGAGAGGGAATCATTGCCACCGAGTGGGTAAACACAAAACTGCAGCGTGTGCCTCAAGTAGTTTGGGTTTTTTTTCTCTATTCAGCTCTGATGAGAAAAACATGTCAATCAACCCTCACAGCAGCACCCTGGAAATTAGGTGCAAGTTTTCAACCTTGCTTAATTATTTCCCTCAGCAGAATTTAAAGTATATTTATCCTGCCTTAGAAATTTAGTTGGAAGTGGTTTTTTTCAAATAATTATAGAAAAGTCATCTAGTGACTACCGTTGCAGCTCATTCATGTCTGTCTTGCATTTAAATAATATTATTCAATGAGAAAGTTTTCTATTTTTCTTAAAATCAAATTCTAAGTTCACAAAAATCAGCAGGAAGAGAATAATGGCATTCTCTGCAGGGCAAAGAGAAAGGTTACACTACAATTTTTTTTTTTTTTTTTTTTTGTATGGGGGAAAATGTATCACATTAGATAAAAGTACCTGCAATATAAAATAGTGGTGAACATTTCTCAATGCTCCCAAAGTTGTGATAGTCATCTTTTAATACCCAGTTCATTTTTTAAAAGTAGATTCTGATTTATAATGAGAACCTGTTTTTTCTAGTTCTGTCACTTTTTCTGTGACGTTGGGTACTACTTCATCTTCAGGATTACTATGCTCACAGATGCATTCTTCCATTCTGTTTCTACTTAAAAATACTTCCACTGTTTCGTGAAGAAAATAGTTAATAAAAATTTGTACTTTGGGAAAATTTGGACTAACATTGCTATTCCCTAAAGCAATTGAGAATAATACTTGGATATATCACAATGTGTTTGTCAGGTTTGAGAGGCAGCAGAGCCTGGGTTCAAGTCTGTACAAATCAGGCAAAAGAAGATTTCCAAAACCCAGTGAGCCTTCTAGCACTGCTTTCAAAACCTTTTGTTAGCTTTGAAAACTTGGATAACTGTAAAATTCAGAGAAGAATTCACAAATATATATCCAACTCCCCCTCTTCCTTCCCCAGTTGTTTGTTAACTACTTTTCTCTGAAACTGCAGCTTTTTTCCAAATATTTTCCATGAGTTAATGATGGTCACCACCAGGTCATCTTTGGTACTTTTTTTGAGTTATCTTCTTAACTGTTTAACTATTGAAATGCTCTGATTAAGACTCCTGAGAAAAATTAGGAATGAAGATTCCAGTGAACAGCAGGGAGGCAGGAAATCAAATATCATAAAACTCTAATTTAGAGACTCAAAAAATGGAGGTTCCTAATTCTTTATTTTTTGACTATACTTGTGGGAATGGATCTCTCCTGTAAAAAAGCAAAGTACTTTTACAGAAGTAGCTGTGACTTTGCCAGCATCTGGTTGATGGAATGGGATAAATTGTCCTTCCTGAGAAATTGGCATCACCAGAACTGGCATCACCATTATTGATGGTGATATGAAAAGTTGGGAAAATCCCAAATTCTGACATGTCTCATTTTAATGCTAATTTCATTTTTTAAGGTATTACAGTTCACTGAAGGATAGGTATAATTGGTCTACTTTGGTTCCTGGTAGTACTAGGAGGAGACAGGAACATTGGTTCTGTGTGGCCATGGGTAAAATATGAATACAAGTATAACTGAGTCATTGCAGAGCAGCTTTAAACACTTCAATATGTAAAGAAAAGTGGAGCAATGATGAGTCAGCATCTTTGTATCTATATGGACATAAATTTCTTTGACTCACTCAATGTTCATGGAAAAACCTGATAATTTCAGATCAGCAGGATATCCTTGAGGGTAATCAAAAACCTGGAGTGGAATTTAATTGCGTAATCAAAAACCTTGAGGGTAATCAAAAACCTGGAGTGGAATTTAATTGCAGTTGTCCATGCAACTACTTGATTGTGCTCAGCCTTGCACCCTCATTCACAAATCATACCCAAAGCAGCATGTCTGCACCCTGACAGTACCCTGTACTCTGTGATACCCACTAGGAATCTCATTAGGTTTGTAAATTTGGGGGTCATACCTGTATGAATTTTTGTTACTCTGAAACATCAAAACCTCATCTGTAGGTCAGTCTGTTTCTTGGGACCTTGTCTCTGAGTTTTATGTAGGACTTTGATCTGCTAATCCAACATCCTTATAGCATCTTAGCACTTAATAATAGGCAATCAAATAACTTCTGGTGTATTACAGAAAAAGAGTAAGCAATCCAGTAGAATCAATGGGCTGTTATCCAGAATTGCTCAGCTGAAGTGAGCTGTTTCATACCAATTTTCACTGAAGATAAAAGGGCAGATTCACAGGTCCATCAGCTTCACAGGCACTGAACTAATCATCTGATGCAAGGCTTCTCAATGGAGGTGCCTGGAGCATCCAATCTTTGCAGACAAGCCTGAAAACTACAATTAGGTGTCTACAATCTGTTCTGTAACTCACATTTATTGCCAAACCATGTAAAGTAGCTCCTCTTTTAAGAGGACTATTTAAAAAGGGGCAGAGTGGTTAAGTCAGGATAAAAGCTTTGTGAAATGATATTTGAAGACTATCTAAGTAACACACTCCTAGAATTCAGTTTAAACTTGCACTTTTTAAGAGACCAGAGAATTTCTAAGTTGTCTGGAGAAATGAAAGGAATTACCAAATACACTGAGGAAGCATGTTTTGTTCTTCTACTGCTCTTACTAGGCTGGAAGTTGTTGGCTGTTAACCAGCTGTGGTTAAAATTGCACTTGATTTATTAACTTCTAAAATAATCTCAAATAAAAATATATGTTTGTGTGTTATTACATGAATATTGAGGACTATAATAAGATGTAAAATGAGTCAATTTTAAGTCTGTTGTTAATCTCTTTCTTGTATTTAGAAAAATATAACAAACAAATCAGCATAAACCACTTATTGTCTAACAGAAAAGCTGCTACAAATAGAGAGGTAAACGTTGACAATGCAAATTTATAAAATTATGAAAAAAATAAAGTATCAGATCCTTTTCTTCCACATTCAAAAGCCTGCACTTGTCAAGAAATATTCTCCCCATAATTTCTCAACTGACTCTGGCAACATGCCAAGTGTAAACCATGCCAAATTAGCTTAACAAAGGTGTAAATATGCTCAGACAAAAAGATCTAACATGTGACTGGTTTATGTGATATTCTTTCAATTAGCCATATTCCAATAAGCCTCAGTTTTAATTTATAAGCCTCAGAATTAATTTGGCATTGGTGAATTCTCCTCCCCCTCAGCAATTAACTATTTAGCTGTGACTAATGAAAAAAGAAGTCAAATTGCATATTAGTTTTATCAGAAGTTATAGGTAATTAATTAAGCATTGGTTCTATTTAAACTTGTTAAGTATTATTATGAAAATTTAGCAATCAGTGCTGAGTTAACCTCCATTTTCATGTTCTATATGCTCAACTGCATAGACAAACATAAAAGTTTCTTTTCATTATAAATACTCTTTGGAAATTATTCATTTTTTTGTCTTTAGTTATTTTCAAGCACTTAGGAAGGTTTATGGCAGTTAAATTAAAAAAACTTAAAATGCATAAAGAAGAAACTCATAAGAACTGGAGTTGATGCTACACAAATATACAGTAATAAATAGTGGGAACTCTAAACCTAGGCGCAACCCTAACCCTAACCTTAGGCAGGTAAATCAGCCTAGGGTTAGGGATGGTCCCAAGGAAAAAGCTGTGGAGGCAGCCATGTTGTGGCAGTTTTGCACTCCCCTTGGGATGCCTTTCGCAGCTGCAGTGTGCCTGGAGCTCAGGACTGCCCACTTTACAAAACCCGAACCCTAGGGTAACCCAAACCCTAACCCCCCTAGGCAGGTAAATCAGCCTAGGGTTAGGGATGGTCCCAAGGGAAAAGCAGTGAAAGCAGCCAAGCTGTGGCACTTTTGCGCTCCCCTTGGAATGCCTTTCGCAGCTGCAGTGTGCCTGGAGCTCTGGGCTTTGTGGTTTCGGAGATGCTAACCCTAGGTGTAAGCCTAATCCTAACCCTAGGCAGGAAAAGCAGCCCTAGGCCAGGCAAAAGCCGTTGAGGCAGCCGCTGACTCCACGGAGCTGATCCATTGGGTTTTGCTTCATGCTGCACGGCAGTTCATGCCTCCTAGTGGCTTTGGAATTGTACCACCACTTTCTTCCATAGCTGTGGTCTGGTTTGTACTCACAAAACAGCCTTTACAGATACATGGATAAAGTGGTACTACAGCATTGAACTAAAAATAAATGTTGATGAAAAAAAGCGGATTTTTTTTGTCATCCTGGAAATGATCATGCTGGTCTGCATTTTTTTGTATGATTTTCAAAGCTCTCATGGTCTGCTTTACAATACTGGATTTTTTTGAGATCATTCATCAGTCCATGATTTTTTTGGATAAAAAGACATCCATTTTTCTATTACCTTCAGAAATGTGGAACAGTAAAATAATTCTGTTAAAGTACTATATCTCTTGAGTTTAGTTGAAAATACTTAGCAAAAAATCTTCCCTTCTCTAATATTATTCATAGATATTTTCTTTCTGTATTTCCAAATAGTATCTTGCACTAATGCATTTCAATGGCTGTCAGTTATGCAGCCCTTTTTAAACTCTGCAGATGTCCTCACTTTTGACTCGCCATTATTGGCAGATACAAAGTATTTATGTTGGATAAAATTAATTATGAATACTTTTATTGCCAAAAATCTAATGCCAATGGCATTTTTCAAATATTCCATGACTACTTTTCATTACTATCAATTTTTTTTTCCTGTGGAAAATCATGAGAATAGTCTCGCTTATCCACATTCAGTTCTGCAGCAGAAATGACAGAAGTGAGAAAGAATGTAAGGTGGAAAGCTTCCATCCCAATCAGTTTAAGCAAACCGAGGAAACATTTTCCTTGAAGATTTATTTTTGTGTGCATCAATGAATATACACATTTCTTGAAGAAAGAAAGAAAGCACTCTTGTGGTCAAGTGAAAAAGTAGCCTTTTACCCAAAAGCTCATTTACCACACTTAGATGTGATAATGTATTTATCACATCTGAGCATCAAAAAGATGCTGTGTTTCCAGTGGAACTTTCAGTATTGTATCAGGGGATTATAAACCTGGGCAGGTATTTAAAGAGTGGGAAAAAAAACGACTGGCGGTGTCACCTGAAAATTCACCGTTCTTATTTTAATCACAGCATACAAGATAGGCTGAAAAAAAAAAAAAAAAAAAACAAAAAAACAACAACAAAAAAAAACCAACAACAACAACAAAAAAAAAAAACAACCCCAAAACAAAAAGCCCAACAAAATCGATCTTTCAATCTTCTTGTCGATGCGTCTGCAGCAAGCGCGGAGGAAATTTGTGCTGCCGGCGGCCCGTAGTTCCCCTGGCAACCGGCAGGAAGCGTCGGCGGCGCCGGGGGCCCGCGGGGACGGCGCTGGCCGGAGCCCCGAGCCCGGCGCTGACCGGAGCCCGGCGCTGACCGGAGCCCGGCGCTGACCGGAGCCCGGCGTCCCCCGAACCCGGCGTGCCCCGAGCCCGGCGTGCCCTGCCAGCGGGAGCCGGGGCGGCCCAGGGGCCCAGCGCAGCGGGGCGGCCCCTCGTGCTCCCGCGGGGTCCCTGGGTGTCCCCCGGCGCTGGGGAGGCCCGGGCCGGCGTCTCTGTGGGAGCTCGCCGGAGCTTCTCTGCCTGAGCCTGTCGGCGGTGACGGCGCTCGAAGCCGCTCATGTGTTTCTGCTTCTGCACTCCGGGGGAGTCGGCACTCGGCAGGGTAAGGGAGCAACCTCGCCTTTCAGATCCTGCTGACCTCCATCCTGCCTGCCTTAAGTGACTTCTATATCCCGAACTCCAGGCTGCGCTTTTCCTCCTTTGAAAGATGTCACTTAAAAGTGCTTCTCCCATTTCTGTTTAAAGTGTCGGTCCTTGATTTGAAGTCTGTCATCTGCCTGTAGATGGGTCACTTCTGTACCAAACTCGCTTGTTTGATTCACGGCTGTGCTTCACCTGTCTGATCTCTCTACAAAACCCTTGCAGCTCCTCACTGCACGAGAGCTTTCATCTCTGAAGAGTGAGACCTCCCTGTTAAAAGTACTTCTTCTGGTCAGTGCTACATAATGTACCTTAGTATGTATTTTCATTACTTGGAAAATAGAAAAAATTAAAAACATCTCAATTACTTCTAAATACTTTTCTGAGAAAAATATTTATATAGGTATTAGAAAGCTGACTGTATTATTACATTTCAAAGTCTGACACAGATAACGCTATTTTGTGCTACATGCTCCTACTGTCAAGAGGTCATCTGGGGCTTTTATAGTATGAAACGATTTTGATTTTTAATTTTCTGACAGTTAAAAATCTGTCTTCTAACACTAATGTGATTACAATTTAATGATAATAAATAGACGTACAAAATCAATAGATTTATTTCTATATTAACGTTTTCCATTTGACTTCCATTTTACAAACAGAATAGTTCCCAAAAGTGTCATGCAAGTTTCTACGAGTTCTGAAGACATTTAATTGTGGTGTATTATTTCTTTTAAAAAGACTTTCAGTGGAGACAGGCCACATTCTGGAAACGGTAGGAAAGAGAAAACAAAATATACAGTAGATTAACTGATTCACTAGTTGTGATTAAATCATCTGTCAAGAAGTATTGATTTAAACTTTCAATTTTATTTTTGCTTGTATTTTAGCTGATTTGTTAATAATTATTATATGTTGTTTCACAGCATTCAGTAAAATTGGGCACTTCATTTAATTCTTTCCATAAGTTAAAAAGACAGCATATCTACACATGTACTGGGACCGTATCACTTACCAGAAACAGAAGCAATCCTAAAGATTTCATAATGTAGATAATGACAAAGGTACCTGACTGGCAATCCTGCTCAGAGGGAAGAATCACAATAGCCAAGCTAAACAAGGAGTGCACAGCAAGAATCTGGCAGAGATTAGGACAGGTGGCTGATAGAGCTGAGGGTGAGAGAGTAGCATGGCAATTCTGTCTCTGATTCATCCTGGTCTCAGTATCTGGCACTTGATAATATTTTTAATAAAAATAGGTGTCACCAAGGGTGATGGCTGGACAGCAAGCACACTGCTCATCCCTGAGGCAATGTTTGTTTCCTAATATTTTCTTCTCTATATGGTGCAATTGCTTTTTCACAATAGGAATCTAATGTCTTATCGACTAAATTGTTTTTTTCCATGCAGAATACACCACAGCAAAAATTACTGAACATTATATTATTCAAAACCAGGGTTTTCACTATTTATAATTTTATTAATATTTGAAATCTTGTAATCTCAGGAATAATTTATACTATCCATCACAATATCAGACTTGGTATGGTAAATAAGTAGAGAACTATTATTTTTATTAGGGACACTTGAACCTAATTACATACATTTGTAGTGATGTGTAGCTAGTGCATTGACTTACAGAAGATAAGTGTGCTTAAATCAGTATTAAATGATGTAGTCAGAGTTATTTTTGTTTGTTATTTTTGCAGTCTTTTTAAAAAAGTACTTCCATTCTTCTTAGTGGAATTGGAATTAATTTTCTGTGTTCTTTTTTTTTTTTGCTGCCTTACATTTCTTTTCTCATCTCTTATTGATAGTGTGTACTTGCTTCATTCCTTCATCCTGGACCTTCCTCAAATTGTTGCTTTCTTCTGATGTAACTGTACCCATTTGACTCTGGTCTCTTCTGCTGAGGTCTGTACTGCTGGTCGTTCTAACCCTTCATATTCTGTCATATAGGAATGAAAATTATTTTATGTTTTTAATTTTTTTTTGTAGGAAGCAATGTTCTAAGAATGTCATCCAGCATCCAAATAAAAACAAAGTCTTCATCCCAGAAAAGCAAGAAATGTTCTCCAGAATCACAGCCAAAGCCTAGTGCAAAGCTGAATCCTAAAACTATTGATCCAGTATGTGTAGGTGGTGGTGGTGGTGGTTTTGTTTGGTTAAAATCCATCTGTGGTTTGAAGAGTGCTCCTTACTTTATGAAATTGCATGCAGGACATGCTTCCTATTTTTTAAACTGAAATTAAACTTTTGTTATTAATCATACATACCTTATCTTCTCAGCTCAAATGCCTGAAGGTATAGCATTGTTTATTACATTACTATAAAAATGTATTTTGGTACAGTTGTGGCTTGAATGGTAACTGTTATTTTTTATTTGCTATTGCCCTAAAAAGAGATTTAGAGCTAAGCATTAAAAGGGTTTGTTTTTTCTTACTTCTAAGCTTTGGCACCTGTTGCTTTAGAGAAACTTATTTCCGTTATGCAGTGAAACCAAGAATCAGGTGTCATATTGAAGGTATTCAAGGCCTCATAAAATCTGGCAAATTAATTGCTGGTGAGCATTATTTGAAACTCACAGTTACAGTGACTATGTAACCCTTCAGGAAAAATTTGTGCTCTTGGGAGAGTAGTAATGACAGGAGTTGTTTATTTCCTGAAAGTCCTTTGTCTGGAGATCTAACATTGAATGCATGAATTATAGTTCACCACTGGGCCATATAATTTGGCAATTAGTACTGTCACAGGCTTTTTGGAAAGTGAATGAAATGCAGAGGTACTTTACTGAGAAGCAGAGGCTGAATACTTTAATGTGGGCATCTATTTTACTTGAAATCTCCTTGCAAGTAGCACAATGACCAAAATTAAGCCATGAACACAATTCTGCTAATCTTAATGTAGGTTTAAACAGGCAAAAGATAACAATTAAGATTTCATGGTATTTCCTTCTGAATGCTTTCATAATATCTTTTGTATTATCTGGAAAGCAGCATTAAATGATCATGCTAATAAATAATATAATAGTTCATAGGCATAAGAAGCACGTATATTATAAAAACCAAATTTGTGCAGCTTTTCCTTGCTTGAAAGCCCTAGTTTCCTTCTCCAGTGTGTCTTTCCTAGATTCTCACCCAGTATGAACCTCCCTGTGCATTTGCAGTGCCCTCCCACCATCTTGCCCAATATTTGGGGTTTCTCCCACTTCTTGCCATCGTATACGTTTGTCTGTACTCAGATCAAGATGGAATTGCAGTAAAACTGACTTCTGCATGTTACCAATATAACAACAAGAGCTTCAGGGAAGTGAGAACTCCTTGCTCTGCTTAGGAAAGAACTTGTAAGACTTCAATATTACCATTTGCAGGAAAAAAAAATAGAAAAATAAAGTGATTCAATCAGGAGACCCGATTGTACATTTTTATTCATTTTAACAACTCCCCAGACTGATGAGTCTTAAAAGCTGTTTTCAGATAAGTGTGTCACTGACATGTTTTCCACTTCATAGCTGCAGTTCTCTTCTTTTGATTTGTTTTGAAATCATATGATTAAGTTCATGTTTTGGTAAACTTCTGTTTTAACATATTCATAATAGCAATAAAACATTACTATTATAAATAAATAATGCTTTTTTTCCTGTCCTTACAGTTTCATGCTTATTCTCAACCATCATCTGCATTTGCTGCTACATATGCTAGAGGTGGTATTCCCTGCAGGTATGTTGGGTTTGTTTTTTATTTTTACTAAATATATTATGAAATACACCTCTTCATGTTTCATCTTTTAGTTAGGTTGTTTAGTTCCATTCAGTTCTGGAAAAATTTCCAAAACTTAACTTTTTTCAGGGTAGAAAGCAACTTCCCATGCCTTTGAAATTGTCTTCTTTTGGTTCTTTTTTATGCTGTGTTAATATCAAAGCCACATTTTTAAAGAATAGTTAAGTATGTGCACATTTGGTTCCTAAGTATCTTTCACAAACTACATATTCAGGTAATTGAATTTACTTATCCCTACTAACAAAGATAATAAAATTAGTGCCATTTTAATAAGTAGACCTTGCACAGCCTTAGTGGTATGACAACATGTTATTGAATTTCCTATTCTGTAGTTTTCAGGCATATGAAATAGTAACAAAACTACTCACCAGCAAGTTTAGGGTATTTTAAGTTACTTAGGTATATATTTGCCTAGACAATCAACATTCTGGTGTTCTGTCACATGGATGCAGAATTTACAGAAATATAAGCCATCATTAATAAGATGTATATGTATATAATTGTATAAAATAATCATTAATACATAGTATTAATACATTTATTTGTTTCTTAGGAGTAAATAGTAAATTCCAATATGATTTTCCTTCAGTTTCAACTGCTTTTCTGTACCCATTGCTATTTGAGGAAAATGTTTCTTGGTTTACGTATCAAAATAAGTAACTTTGGAAAAGGAGTATCTTCTGTGTTGGCATGAGAGACATCTATAATTTTTATAACTTCTGTTTTCTGATTTCTATGTGATTAGGAGCAGAATTTTGAAAACTGACATATTTTGGGAATTTAGTATAATTGCACTGTTAACCATTATACATACACACAGGTTGGAATCCATGATCCCAGAGATCTTTGCCAACTTAGTTGATTCTGTGATCCTATAATTTCACTAAGGAGAACATTATGTATTGAGATTGTGTATGTAATGTAAGAATACAATAAACTTATTGGTGATACATTTATAGCAAATAGTGTTAGCAATAAATTATATATAATATGTATTATTTTGTTAAAACTTTATTCTTTATATAGGTTAGTGCATGGATCAGTAAAGCACAAACTGCAGTGGGAATGCCCTCCTGAAACTGTTCCCTTTGATCCTCTTCTTTTAACATTGGCTGAGGTAAACCCAATTTCTTGCAACATTAAGCACACAACCTATTTGCAAATGTCATTTTTTAACAATCTAAGTTAGCTAGTTTAGGCTCAGCTTCTAGAGAAATATAAAAAAAAACCACTGTGAGACTATTGTATAAATGAAAATGGTCAAGATCATTGCTATTTGTAGTTCTTTAGTTGGAGCTTCCTGGGAGAGCTAGGTAGAGCTGTTCAATCTTCAGGATACTGATCAAATGCAAGACCACATTTCAGATGCCCAACTGTTGAATTAAATGTGTGGTTTTACAGATGCTTTTGTAAACGAAATTGTTTTGCTTATTTTTGTATATAACGCCTACCTTATGAAGTAAGAATGCTCTCCTCAATAATTTGAATCAGTACAGTGGAAATAGGATCCTGTAAATAAGTGGAAGAGAAGTACTATACACTATGTTGAGGCTTCTGTTTTCTCAGAACCATCTGTGACATTTATCACCAAATATGTTCCAGGTGTCTAAATAAATGCTGAATCCAATGCTGCAGGTAGAATAAAGTGCATATACTGAGGTGGCTTACATTATTTTATCTTTTTCAATTTTTTGCTTTTTTTTCATTTTTATTTTCTTTGTTTCTTTTTCCCTTTCTTTCTTCTTTTTTTTCTCTTTTTTTTAAATATTAAACAAAACTGTCAATTCCTAAGGTAACACAAAACTTCTTTTATATTAAGAAAAAAGGCTTCAAACACATGGCTTTAAATCTTTTGAGTTTTGCCAGTCATACCTTCACTAGATGTGCATATTTGTGCTATCTACAAGTTTTTAGTGTTGAACAGAGAGGCATGTGGTGTGGGGTGTCTTTCGTTTCATAGCTCACCTTCTGTTCTTTTTTCCTTTCAGGGTATAAAACCCCTATACAAATATAGACTGTTCTAGTTCATGGTCTCATTGGAAAAATACCTTGGGTTTTTAGATTAAAGGTAGTGAGGTACAAATATTGATTGAGTTGGCAGTATTCATAATGTGAGTGTTAATATTCAATATTGTAAAAGAAAGATGAATTAGAATATTCTGTGAGCAGAGTTGTACCCAGTGGCTCCACATGGTGGAGTTAGTGTACTTTATGTTTTGAACTGATCTGACAAAATCTAAACATGGTCTTGCTGCTGTGTGAAACTTTTAAAATGTGTTTTTGTTTAAAAAAGGCTCAGTATTAAGAAAACTATATTTTACATTTGCAACAGGGACTAAGAGAGACAAAACATCCCTATACTTTTGTTTCCAAGGAGGGTTTTAAACAATTACTTCTGGTTGAAGGTGCTGCTGAAAAAGTTGTTCCCTTGTTGCCTCGTCTAGTTCCAGTCTTAAAGGCTGCATTGGTATGTCTCAGTCTTCATGCAGAGATTTTAATGGGTTTGATTTATTTTTTTTCTGCTGCTGGTGGGAACTTCATGGGTAATATTAATGTAATAAATGTATCACATGGGCTTTTGGTTTGGGGAGTAGGAATGATTTCTCTTTCTGTTGTTAACCCTGCCTTGGTTTATTAGCTAAACATGTCTGTAAATATAAATTAAGATGGGCAACTCCTTGTATAACTATATGAAAGTATCTATGGGAAAATTTTATGAAACTGTTCTCTTAAAGGTTTTAATATATGCAGAAATAAATATGTATATTTGTGGGCTTTTTTATATGTCCACACAATGACACACACACAAAAAAAAAATGACGTGAAGTAAAATGGATATGCAGGAGTAAAGGCTCATCTATTACATGTAACAATTCAAAACATGCTACAAAGGTAAAACAGAATCACAAAATAAGAGACCCACAAGGATCATTGCATCCAACTCCCAGCCCTGCACAGCACCATCTCCAAAATATGTCAAGGAGGAAAAAGGAAGAATACATTTACAGTATTCAAGGTCATATACTTAATTCTAAAAAATGTTTTTAACTCTTCTATACCATCAGAATATAAAGTGAGATCTTGTCTTTGAAGGTTATCTCTTTTGGATCTTTTTCATGTCTTTGAGAGCCCTTTTCTGGTTCAGTAAGTAGCTGCCCCTTAATATAGCTGTGTTTCAGTTCTGATTTAACAGAGATGGCTTGAAGTTTAAAAATTAATTTTGATCTCAAATCAGAGATGTAACAGAAGTACGGAATTGTGTGTTATCTTTGGTTTAGCTTAAAGGCAAAATTAGACTAATAATTCTTGTCTCTTCCTCCAATTAATATTACTCTTCTGATAATTTTTATTGTTGCACTGTGTTGGTATTACGTCTTGTTAAATCTTCTACTAGACAAGAAGTCCATGATTTTTAGTTAAAAAGAAAATTTTTCAGGTCCCAGATGCTGGAGAGGAAAAACAGTTGTTTAAATAAACTTATAATTTAGTATGAGACCAAAATAAGTTATTATGAGTCTATTTCTCTGCTAAAGGAAAAGCAGCATAATTAAACCACTAGAGAAGTCAGGTACAGAAGAACCTTCCCATGGGAGAAATGAAGATGACAAAGAACCGTAGAAGTAGATAAGAGCCTGATAACTGCTGGCAGGTGTAGTTGGCATGGGACTAAATTAATTGAGGCAGAAAGTCATTGGCTCCTCTGTTTCTTCAGCAAAGAAAGTTATTGTTATGAATTACATAGAAATTACCCAGAATTCATTACATTTTTAACTAAAATGGATTCCCTCAATTTCAACATATCAGCATTTGACAGGTTATTTCTAATGTGCTGTGAAATACTGAAATTATCAGTGTAGCAAGCTTTTCTGCATGCCACATTTTTTATTTCAACAATAGTAAATTATTAGTTTTCTTGTCTCAGAAGAAATGCAAGAGTTTTGTGGAAATTTCAGGGATGCTTTTGTTTTCCACTTTAAAAATATGCCTTGCCTTTAAATTTGGCCTCTAGAGACTAATATTCAGTCATATTGTACTTCTCTTTCTAAACTTGTATCATTATAGCAATTAGCAATTGCACAGTAGTTTTAGTGTTTAAAACTACTCCATACAATCATAATGCAGAGATTGCAGTTTAGAAAAACTTACTTTATCTGAATCTTACAGGATGTTCTTTCTTTCTTCCCCTTCTGAAGGCGCATGCAGATGATGAAGTATTTGGAAGGGGATTGGATGCTTTAGTGCAATTGAGTGCTGTTGTTGGCCCATCTCTTAATGATCATCTTAAACTTCTACTCACAAATGTAAGTTTTTAATGCTGTAATAAAAAATCATTTGTATTTTCATGGCATTCTTGTTTGAGATGTTACTATACTAACTGCACAGATACAGTGGAGGACTCAGCAGTTCCATGAAAAGCATTTTTTCATATAGTCCCCAGTGTGAGTCCTTTGTTCTTTTATAACATGGTGACTTAGAAAGTTCTGGCAAGGTCCAAAAACTCCTGTTAATGTAAACTGGAGAATAATTGAAGTTTTCTCTCTACGATTTATGAAAACATCCAGATGCTTTGTTTTGGAGGAAAACTTGTTGCAAAATGAGTTTTTAATTTTAAGTCTGAATATCTTAGCAAAACCATAAACGTTTTAATACAGTAAGAGAAGCAAATATTCCCATTCCTTTCAGATGGCAATTCTGCACAAGGAAGTTGTCATTAAATAAGCTTTGAGTAAAATTATGAGAAGTATTTTTATATCAGCTTATTCTGGGGACATCCTTCCTCTGTCAGACAGCCTTTTCATGGTTTCTTTTAACCTGCTTGCAAAGTGCACTTTTACAGCAAAATAAAAAGACTTTTTTTGAGTCAGTACAGAAGAGAAATTACAGCAGGGCTTTTTTTGAAGTATTTCTACTACAAGAAATCTCTTTCAATGCACATGATAATAAAAGTTAACTTTTCATGTGGACAATTCTTTAAGAATGACTTTTTTTAAGGTGGATATTTCTTTCAAACTTGTTTGGTAAAAGAAAAAGAAATATTTTTGTGGGTTAACAGATCAGTTTTCTTTGAATTTAAGGTTAACTTTTGGTTAACTTTTTATTCCATTTGCTTTTATTGAGTTCCATACTTTGACATCAGTTGCAAGTTATAAAATAATGTTTCTTTGTGGCTTTAATTTTGCAAAGGTAAGATGGAATAAAGTAACAAAATAGGTTATTATTGCCTCTTTGCATATATTTTACTATATTGTGCAACAAACCTTTTTGTTTTACTTTTCCAATAGCTTTTAAAGAGATTAATGGACAAGAAATATAGAGAAGAAGTTACTGTTGCTTTACAAAAGTTGGAGCACTGTGGTGGAAGGGTGAGTTGATCAGATGTTTATTCAGTAATCTGCACTTTTTAATACAATTTTGTCAGAACAGCTTTCATCTCTGCTTTTGTTGCCATGTTCTTGCTTCAGTATGGCTGGGATACATGCTTGGTATTCCATTTTCTGGGACTAAATATGTTTCTCAACAAGATTTACTCCTGCAAAAAGTTACTTTTTGCTGTTATTGATGATGCCTGCCTCTTCCCACCAATAGTTTATTGTTTATGCTATTTCCTGAGGGAATGTGACAATCACATTCCAGCCCACCCTGGTTAACCCAGAGTTTGGATCTGCAATGGCTATAAATCAAAAAGATGCTTTAAGTAATAGATGGTAGCAGAGGTTTCTTCTGTTGAACGTTTTTTGACAAATGTTGTGCCGTACATTGTGCACAAAGGAGAAAAGGAGAAAAAATGAGGAGTACTGACTTAGATGTTCATCTAGAAGAGAAAATACTTGCTTTCTTGACCCTATGAACAGTTGTATGTGTTATATTAAATGGTTATTCATAAAGAATAGGAATAACCTGAGGAGCAGGGACCATACAGTCAGGCCTAGCAGTACTGAGCTTGTGTGCCTTAGCCAGTAGGTGCCCAAATAATCAGTAGTTGCCTCTTCATTTTTGTGTGTGCACATGTTCATTTAAGAGCAGTAGCAGTGTTTGGATTACAGACTTGAAAAACATCATGAAGAATGAAGGAGGATGAGAGTTCTTTATTTGTATGAAGTGAGACAAGAAAAGGAAAATCACAGCTTGTCTTAATGTTCTGAAAATTTGGGTCTAGATAATAGAATTAATCCAGTGAATCATTAACCTCTAATTCTTCTATCAATCCCCTAATTTCTTGTAGTCATACCTGTTAGTGAGTAGGTCTTTCTGTATATCTTTTAAAAAGACTAATAAGATAAAGCAAAAAAACCTGGAAACAAACTACTAAGTTGTGGTTACAAGCTATATTATATAATCCAATCAATTAATTTATCAAATTTATTTTCTAAATTTGTTATAAAGCATATGATTCTTACTTTTGTTGGAAATCCCTTCAAGAACATCATTCCTCTACATAAAAATCCTTATTATTTCATGTATATATTTGTGCCCTCTTTTAGGTGTGAGTTTTCATGTCCCTTATTTTGGATGTTTACTCCCCAGCATTAGTTGTCACAATGGTGCATCTTCTCAGTTCATTATTTTTAGCCCTTTTGACAGTAAATTTCTCAGCAAATATTAACTTTTTAGCTTTCTACTGTTTGATAATAGCAAAGATAACTAAGTAAAAGTTGTGAACTATGCAATTTATAGAGGCTATATAAGTACTGTCATATGTACTGCTAGTGCCCCTTATTTTGTTTAAATTTGTTTTGTTTTCTTCAACAGGCAACTGTGGCGATCATCAAATCTAAAATTCCAACCTATTGTTCTATCTACTCTTGAACAAGGAAACTGTAGTGATTTATACTGTAAGGTGAAGTTAGGAAAGAAGCTGTGTGTAAATATCACTGACATTTATTTGGGGTATTATATATTCTCTTAAAATAATAATTATTCCTCAGTATGATGGAGAGCAGGAGTCTTATCAGTTTGTGAATATGTAATTATGGAAGACTTTTCTTTGTATATTTGTGTATGCATTTGGCTTACAATGACACTGATTAATGTGCTATTATTTCAAGAGCAGAATAAATATTGATTCTTATTTAGTTTGTAATTACAATTTCATGTATTATATCTGCAGTGCTTTATATGTTTTGTATATTTGTGTGATGCAAAATAATTTTGTTGTAATTACTTAAATAAAATTTAACTTGGTGCTAAATCACATATGTATAGCTGCTTTTGAAATATATAACTTCTTTTGTGACACAGCACAGATGGACACATTTAGGTTCATTGGGACTAGTTTAGACATAGACATAGAACTGTGAACCCTCTCAGGCTTCTTCAGAGTCAGCTTTTAAAGGTGTGAAGCTGAACCCAGTCAACAGGCAGCATGTGGTCCAAAGCTGAACTTGCTTAGTGCATTCTCAGCCTGTTGTTTTGAGAGCCTGGAGAGGCTCTGGAGAACACAGTGTGGAGGCATCAGGTTGCTCCACAGAGCCACAGCTGAGGTTTTGCTTAGCTAATTAGTTGTTATTAACTTTGAGCCTACTGAATGGGAGCTGGGTGGAGGAGGCAACTTTGAGATACTTACACTCTGCTTCTTTGCATTGAGTTCAGTAACAATACAGATATGCTTAGGATTTGCTTGTGAATTCAGGTCCAGACAAGTTAATAAACTTCTGAACATGCAAGCTATGAAGAATATAAGTTAAAGACAAAAAGAAGATTGTACAAGCCAGCTTACCTGGCTGTCAAGCTTTGGAGGGTACAGCATTTGTCCATTAATGTATTTGAATTTGAATGCAAAATAATTCCTAATTGGTTCTTGTAATAAATGCTGTTCAGGGACATGTTGTATTTGTGTACACTGTCAGGGAGAGTTAACAAAAGTAACAAAATTTGACCGAAGGTTTTCCCCTGAGGAATATTCAATTCTGACATTTAAAGTTGTTGGAAAGGATGTTTTTTTCATAAGAAGATGCTGATGCATAGAGTATTAATAAAAGTCTGTCATGTGAAAGCAATTTCAGAAGTTTTTTTAAATTACCACAGCCTGACTAAAATTCACTTCAGGACCGATATCTGCAAAGATCAGAATTGTGCTGAGTCAAGATAAATATATTTATGTTTTTAAAAACGTATTTCTTCAATAAGCATTTTTGCCAGCAGGTATTTAACAACTCAAAAAACTGATCATGGTCCTTTTTTACTTCATGTTTACTTTATTTTTTTTTTACAAAATGTGCACATTTAGTTTACACAAACACGCTACAGCAGATTTCAGGTGTACATGTATTGTACTACTCTTATCCTACACTGGTGATAGCAGAGCAGCCTTCAACATGCCTATAACATCCATCTCTACACCAGAATAGATACCTGATTTTTTTTTACAAAATAATTCTTGTAACTTTCTTTCTACTCCATTAATCCCCTTTCAGACTTTCTGCAGCAATGTCACAATGAAGGTTGGCCTATCTCTGATAGCACTTCACCTATTTTGAAGTATTGGCGTAGACTCTGTGGACAATATATCTTAAAAATTACATGGATGGAGGGGCAATGTTATATTTTATATGCATACTTTCTTAGAAGAATCTTTCTAGGTTCAGAATTAAGTAGCTCCAATCTTAATGAAGAAATGATCTTAAAAAATGTAAAGCATTTATCACATATAGATGATATATAGCTGAAGTTTTCATTGTTTTCCTGGTTCTGTCTCATAGTTAAAGGTATTACAAAAAGATGAAATAGATGTTAGCCTCTAGTAGTCATTATTAGTGGAGGTTACTACATAGTGATGTTCATTCTCAGCACTAAAGTGGGATGACAGTTTTCAAAATTTCATGCCTTTTTCTTCATTAAAGGCAGAAAGACACATACTTAGGAAAGCAGTGTTAGGATCCAGTCAAGGTTTCTTCATGAAAAATTGGAAGTCAGAAGATCCTTCATTTTAAGCAAAGAACTTCTCATACACATCCAAGGAGAATTAAAAATACAGTATGTAGGATTTCTGATACTCATGTCATGATAAATTAAGTGCAGACTTATTTGGTGAGATTGAGAGAAGTTTACTCATATTGTTTAGTAAATAAGAATACCCATAAGCAACTTGTTTGTTTGTTTGTTTGTTTTTGTTTTATAACAGTTCTTGCTCTCAAGTTTCTGTTTAGTTATGTTTGGGTTTTAGGGTTTGTTTTCTGAAGAGAAAAACAAGTCAAAGTTGGGAGGCAATTATAGCAAGGTGTGCATTGCACATTTATTATAGCATTTTAACTCAAAATATTATTCAAAAATAAGGACTACACTATAGAAATATGAGAAGAAAATAAATTGTTATGCCTCTGTATAAATTAGAAGCTAGAGATTTAAGAAGTAAGTTTTAACACCTGGAGCTTAGTCCAGTACAAATGAGTAGCAAAACTAAGAATATTTATTTAATCTCTGTGTGATTGTATCTAGTTTAACTAGGGGTTGGAATGATAATAAAGGTGCATAATGTCAGTTGTATTTTGTTTGAGTTTGTAGTAAGAACCTGATTTTTCAGTAGAATCCTATGAACTAAATAGCCACTGTGGAAGTTCTAGATTGTATAATTTAGAAAGGGTTTTTTGTTGGGAAGGGTTTATAATAAAAAATTTACTTGCATAATACATTTCTCAGTGTAAAGCTGAGTAACTTTATTTATGATAAAGTGGGGAATCCATTTTTTTAATCCATTTTTTTAGATAATGTTGCAGAATAGTTCATATTTGTCCATTAGTTGTAGACCTAATGTCTTCATTAAATCACATTTTCAAAGAGCTGCATGGATCGCATTATATTCTCATCCTGTAAAAAAAGACAACACATAACCAAAAATCACACACCATTACAAATGTAGTTGGTGGATATCTATAATGAAATGTGGTAGAACATTTTACTTAGTTGCAACATTTTTTTCAACTTGTTTGGAGAATTGCTTAGCAGAAAAAGGTTGTTAGTGGGTCCATGCTTAAGTAAGTTTTTCTGTATATTAAAGAAACCAAAACTACTCTGTCAAGAATACAATAGCATATTAAGAAGATTAGATCTGTAACATTTCTGAGTTTATCCGTTTATATCCAGGATAACAGAATACACCTAGACAATGAATTCTGATGGAATAGTTGTATCAAGGGTGAATCTTACATGTAATTGCTAGTTCTGTGAACAGTACACAAGATTCTTTTTGGAAAATCCTAAGGCTTCTGCTTCATAGTTAGGGATGACTAAGAAAAGCAGACTGAAGTGTGCACCATTGCTGAGCCAAAATCAGTCAGTTTGACAAGTATCACCACAGCACTCTTCAGCTCCTCAATTCAGATTTTATGTGTGTTTACACTGAAAAATGGTGACTGCTTCTAAATGATTTTCCTGCTTTCTCATTGCTTTGCATTAGGCAATTTTTTAACAAAATATTAATCTTTCCAGTTCTATATCATACCGATGCATCACTCTGTGCTCCAGATTTTATCAGTAAGTAACTCTCAGTACAGCTATTAGCAAAAAATACTTTTCTTTCTTTGTAATCTTTACCTTTCAGTGTATAGAAGAAAGAGTTACTTGCAGTTGCCCACATTTGTTGGCATTTCTGGATCAACACTTGCTAGCACAAAACAATATATATACACACAATATAAGTGTTTATTACATGCTTATTTAGCATTTGCTGGTATCATCACTGTGATGATACCTCTCTGTAGTACTTTCTTCAGAGATGATATAGCCATCTTTAATTTTAATGAATAAAAAGACTGAATTATAAATTATTTTTGGATGGTTTATGAAAAATGTGCATAAAAAACCCACTTAGAAAGGTTATCTCAATAGCATTCTCCACTACTGATAAGTATGTGAGATTTCTGTACATTAATTTTCCAGTAAGATGTGTTCAATATCAATTTCCAGTTAAATTAGCCACTGTTCAGTCTAGTGGGTGATTTGCTTTGTAGAAAATGACACATCTGAGTAATTAGCTTAATTTGTGTTATGAAACATGCACAGTGGGGTTTTCTATCTTTGATTCTGTATGTCATCTGAAGTGATGCTACTGTAAGGAATGATCTGTGTGCTATTTTGTACAATAAAATAACTTAAAGAAGCAATGATAAAGAAGCAAAATACCTTTCAAAAATACACTATATGGGCTAATGCTTGAAAATTTTGTATGACAAAGCTACTTTATTAAATTACTGAAAGTTAAAATAAATTATCCTTTTACTCACTGCATTGCTTTGAAACATCAATAAACAAGTGAATGTCACTGATAAAAGGTCAACAGTTTAACTTAAGTCACTTGTCATATAATCAGTACAAATGTTTTGTATATACATTAGCAACTAAGCTCAGTAAATGCGCAAGCAAACAACATGCTCTGAATCTGCAAATTATTTTGACATTTCCTAACAATTTTACTACATATGTGTTATCATGAATGAAACTGGTAATTTTCTAAAATCAACTCCATATTTCTGAGGCTGGCTGTTTCTTTACAGAAGTCTCCCAATGCCACTCCCTTAGTCATTCAAATTGGAAGTCTTCACAAGAAAATACAGGCTTGTCATAATATTTAGAACATGATAAGTTTTAGTAGCTTTTTTTGGCCATCTTTAAAAGAAATACCGAAAAACCAGAAAAACTCCAGATGGTTGCATTGGAATTTTTGGCAAGTGTATCTTTTTCATTTGCCTCTTTTTTCAGTACATTTTCTACACAATTTTTTGTATTAGACTTGTTAAACAGTTCCTAATTCAAGACAAAGGGAGGTGTTAGAAGCATCGTCCATATGAAGCACAAACCTGGATGAATGAACTTTGGCAGACCTGACCTATCTTTAAGCCAGTTTTTCATAGGTTTGAAATGGTTTCTTTGCTGTTTTCAGGATAGCCCAAACCATCAACACTGTGTATGGAAAGGGTTACTCCTGCAGGAAACACCTGTGCCAGAAGCCTTTTTGTCACTATCAGAAGGACCTATGTCACTTGCCCTGACAGTCACCCATGCACTGTGCATGCCTTAGTCCTTTGTTCTTTGTTGCTGCTGTGGATACGAGGCAATGCCTGAGTCAGACCAATTCCCACCAGCACCAATCAGTGAAAGGAGGCAGGTAAGGAACTGGGAAGTGCTTAGCTCTTGAGGTACCCCCACTCCTGTTTCTCAAGACCTAAATCTGCTCTTGGGTAATTTATATGAAGCCAGACAAACAGCCACAGTTTCTGGGACTCAGTCTGGTGTATCTAGGGCAGCATAGTCCATTTCTCCTGCAGGAGCAGAGAGACTGCTGGAGTCTGGATGGCAGACTGACATTCAAATGTATGTTTTGGGTAGGGCAGGCAGGGAAATGAGGTCATACACATTCCCTGTCTAAGATGGAGGGAGGATGATGGGAAGCACCATTCTACTCAGATCCTCCTACCCCGTGTCCAGAGAAGACAGCGCTCAAAGCTTTATAATTCCCTACATAACTGTTTCAACACTTTTTGAATGGACAGGCCATTCTTTGCAATGGGACTGTGAATTAAGAGCCTTGAATCACCTGTATACCTCCGGTTGTATAGTGCCACTGCACTGACAGTTGTGCCAAACAAGTGCTCAGCAGAGCAGCACAAAGTTTTGGAAAGGCACATATGTGCAAAATGAATGTTTAAGAACATACCAGAGTTCTTGATGCTACAAAAAAAAATCTCAGGAACATACCCCAGGAACCTGAATTAGAACCTCTGTTTAAAGATGTTTTGCTGCGTTCCTTCTTGCTTATAAAGTAAGCATGCCACATTTCCTTTAGGTATTGCAAAACAGGAATAAAAGGGATATACTTCTGCAAATCACTGAGTTCAGTATGATCTATGATTCTACTAATCCCAACCCCAAACCTCATTTCTAAAACCAAATCTCCATATAAACATGAATTACACACTTTGAAACACAGTCGTCTTAAAAGAACATTTCTTAATTGGCAGAGAGACAAAAAATTAGGTAGCAAGATACTTTTCGTGTCAAAAAACTATGGCCACCATTGAAGTTAAAAGCAAGGGAAGGTGAGAGAAGTGGCATGATGACAATTGTAGCATTCTGTAGCATTCATTGTGTCTCCATCATGCCCCAGTTTAGAGAGCATCTCTCTCACGTGTATTCTGAATACTTAGAACAAGTAAATTAATCTTCTAACAGACTTGAGAGACTGAATTGCACTGGATAAGGAGAGCAGGCAATTCCTTACTAAAGGTATTAATTTTCTTTGTAAATGAATCTTTCAGCCCGATCACCATGATTGCTGTCATATGCAGATTAATGTGTCATTTAACTTCCAGAATGCTACAGACCTCAGCTGGGAAATGAATCTCATCTCTGTTTCTGTTGATCACAGAGTGTTAGCAGAGGAAATTACTTTTGTTGGTACTGAACAAGACTGACAAGCTGGAACCACGGTCAGTGCAACAGAGGACTGCTGACAGATGAGACACTGCCCAGTGCCTGTTGCTAAGGATACACAGAACAGCCACAGTTAGCAGAGCTCTTTGCTGTCTTTTATCCCCCAAAATCAGTGGATTAAAATCAAAGTATCACTTACTAGGTAGCTGCAGTCAAAAAAGCAACTCCAACGAATAGCTACAGATGCATATAAAAATAGACTGTTTCTAATGCATCTTTGAGCATCTAGAGATTTCCCTACTCCAAAAAATTAAAAACCTAAAAAATGCATTAAATGCATTTATATGGATATTCTTGTTATCATCTGTCTCTTTATTACTCTGTTCTTGATATAGAAGACAAGAATCAATAAGCAGGGGTTATATTGCTGGTCTCTATCAGCTTTGTATTAATCAGTCTGCTGGGCAAGGTGTCACTAGACCATTACTATGACTTCTTAAATTTGTCACTGTAACAAACAGTATCAGGTTTATTGACCACATGAATTTACATAATGTAATCAGGCCTATCATATTCACTCTGTCTAATGTGATGCTTTACTATATACAACAACCTTGATCTTGGGGTGTCCTGTGTAGAGCCAGGAATTGGACTCAATTGTCCTGGTGGGTGCCTTCCAAATAAGCATATTCTATAATTCTATGAACCTCTTATCTTGACAAAAGCTAATCATTCTTATCTTATACTCTATCATGTTTCTTTTTCTTGCAATTTTAAATTATCTTATCTTTCTTCATGTCATCTACTGGTCAGAGAACAAGCTGGTTTCTGAAGAGCAGAGGACTGAAAACAGTCTGTAATTCCTAAGTTCTCCATCCTGGCTCTAGGGGCCAGCAGCTGCTGGAAGAATTTTTTTCTTGCTGTCAAGAAATTGACTGCCACTTGGGTAGCATAAAGGCTTGTGGCTGATAATCACAATCAGTTTACACCCTTGCCTTGAGAAAACTTGTCTGGTGTTCACTCTTGCCATCCAACACTTTGCAAGCCCCTTCCTTGCACACTCTTTTTATAAGACTTCACTGCTTATAAGCACATCATAACTCACTGAGAAACTCAGCCATGGATGATAAATTTTCAGGAATATTATTATTGCCATGATTATATGCCAGTTGTGAAAGAACTGTGTGCCCCAGCATGAGCAGAAGATAGAAATAAATATTTAGCTGAATGTAAAGAAACTTTTTTCCACCAAGTGTAAACAATACACTATTAAAGAGAGAAAGGATATTGGCACAGCTGTCTAACAAGCAATGACAGCTTGTGTACAACAGCTCTTCTGCAGATTCAGGCCACAAATTTATTTACACTGCCCAGTGTTTCTGTGTAATGGCGTACATAGATACTCTACCTTGGGAAAATGCTGTCTCTGGTATTAAGATCACCCTCACTGACACTCCAGAAATCTGTAAAGAGCTGTGATAGAAATAGCCAACAGATACACATTCAGTACTTAACACTGAATACTTACTTTCTGGCAGCTCTCAATGAATTCATCTATGGTAACTACTCCATCTTTGTTCTTGTCCATTTTCTGTATTAAAAAAAAAGAAAAAGAAAAAGAAAAGTACAGGAATTGGGTTTGTGTGGCCAAGTTTTGGTAGCAGGAGAGTTACAGAAGTGAGAAGCTGACAGAAACTTCCCCCATGTGCAGCAGAGCCAAAGCCAGCCAGCTCCAGGACCTGCTGCTGGCCAAGGCTGAGCAATGAGGAATGATAACCTCTTCAGCCCTTTGTTAGACTTTCTCTCCCCTGTTCATTTGAGGCAGGGAGTGAGAGAGAGGCTTTGGTGGGTGCCTGACATCCAGACAGGGTCAACCCTCCACAGTATGTTTCTCCTCCCGAATTCCTGTGTGAAACAAGTCCTTTTTATTGTTCATTTCAGTTATATGTCAGCCTAGGAACAACCAGTCCAAAATTCATAGTAAGTGGACTATGTGTAAAGAGTTTTTTTGAAAAAACAGGGTGTGATGAGTAGGTCTGGGAAACTTGGAATGGAACCACAGAGAATAGAAAGGATTACACAATTGGAAGGATATGTTATAACAATGAAAATCTTTATCTGCTCACTGAGCAGTCTTTTCAGCTTCTGTGTTATGTGACCTACCTGGAAAAATGTTTCCACATGTTGTCTAGGTGCATCTTCTTTGAGAACAGGATAGGTGCATTTCCCCATCATGTCGTATATTGCTTTCATGATATCAAGCATTTCCTGAAGAGGAAAAATTACATTTCTGCAATGTGATGTGCATTTTCCCCACCAACTCAGAAAAACTTGCACCATTTGGTGAATCCTCAGAGAAGCATCCCAGGATGGGGCATGCAAGGACCTGCTGACAGTGTGGGCACCCATCACCCCAAGGGGCTCCTGCACTGCCCCTTCCATGGCCTCTTTTCCAGATGACCTTCCAGTTCTTGGACAGAGCAGTGCTCCTCTTTGACTTCTGGAATGTCCACTGCTTTAACTCAGAACATAATTTTTTAGGATTTGCATTTTAGAATAAAAGTTTGGAATTCACCTAGATATTTTTTTTTGACTGAACAGATTCAAGAAGGAACTACTTAATTCTTAGAATTAAGAATTAATTAATTAATGAATTAATTCTTATAATTCTTAGAATTACTTAATTCTTACAAAATCTAGCATCTGATTTCAGCTTTCATAGATGTATGTTCAATTTCAAATGATTTATAATATGTGCAAGTTCATGGATTGTGGGAAAAATCTCCCAATATCTTATGAATAAAAATAAAAGAGAAAAGTTCTGTAATAGCAAGTGAATGGCCCAAGCACATCCCCTTCTTACAACTTATTTTCCCTGAAGAAAATAAGAACACTCATGCACACACCTGCACTTATGCAGAGTCCTCCTTTTATATCATAATCTTTGAATTTTAAGTAGCTTGTGAAAATTTTAATAATTATAAAAACAAATCATCTGTAGTATGCTAAGAAATTATTCTATACATTACTCTTTCATAATGAACCTGAAGTGTTTTCTAAAAGTGTAAAATTATAAGTGTAATTTATATATTTGCATAAACCCCACTTAAAAAAACCCCCTCCATATATTTTGATGAAACACTCATTTAGTCCCACTTAAGTATGTGTTTGAATCCTTGCAGAGTAAAAGATGTAGGAATCTTTCTTTATAAATCCTGTTTTAAGTAAAAATTATTACAAGTAGATTAATAAAATAAGAAACAATTATTGCCCACATAATTTATTTTTGTCCAAAAATCCTACCAATCTATCCTAGGAACTGTATGAGCAAATACATAGGTATAAGTTGAAGCCAACTATTTCTGTACCTAATATGCTCAGAAACACAATTTCTGAAGAATTCTAAACTTTTGCAATTTCTATAAAGATTTTCCCTTTTCAATGTTCATATATGTCTTTAAAATGAGACAATTACTTTAATTTTTAGTGCGTCTAACTTCATAATATCTGATAATATGTTTACACATTCAGTTTGACAATGGAACCATTCTTCTCTGAATGCAGGACTTAGCTAACAACACTTACTTCCAGTGATTACATAAGAAGCAGATCTTACCTCTTTAGTTATATATCCATCCTTATTTATATCATACAAGTTGAAAGCCCAGTTCAGTTTCTCCTGTACTGTCCCTCGGAGTAAAATTGAGAGACCCATAACAAAATCCTAAATAGACAAAAAGTCTTGGTCAGTCTGGAAATGAGCAGTTTTCCTCAAAAACTCAGAAATCCAGAATAATGTATTTGTCAGAAGTATGAAAAGATGTATTGTTCCAAATTTCTTTACTTCACTGTGAGTGCTAATGATTTCTGGATTAACAATCTAGGCACTATTTCCTACACTCATAATTAATAGGTAAATTGAGTAATTTTCTATAAAGTAAACATAATTTTCTGTTAGTGGTTGTAGCCTCTGAAAAGACTATTTCTCACATAAGCAGTTCCTGTTGAAGAGAATACCAGGAAAAATCCATCCCCATGGTTTAATGGTCCAAGAAAAGCTTAAATGGTAGCTAGATTAATCTAAGCGCAGGAGACCAATTTGGGGAAAACTATGTACTAAGGAACATTAAATTCTTGTTAAATCTCTACCTTGTTAAAGTAGAATATGTAGTTCCCAGATCTCTTAGACCAATCTGTTGCAGTAAATATTTCAAACTTCATGTACAACACTGCACACCTCAATTCTTATTACTTTTACTGGAAGTATGATAGAGAATGATAAATGTATTACATGTCCATGTGCCATTTTAATGTTTCTGTGATGTAATGCTCTATTGCTGCAGAGTTATTACACAGAAATGAATCAGAAGGCATTTTAGATTATTTATACATAGTATTTGGTTATAGATTTTTGTTTCATATTAAATACTCTTTTGACAGCACAAACCTCATTTACATTTAGTGAGCATTGTCCAGATTGCACAAAATATCAACTTCCATCACCCCTCTTCTGTATTTCTCAGCATGTTAATATTTTTTAAGCAATAGCTTTTTTTTTTCCCTAACCATCTCCTCCACCTCTTTTTATTTGACAAGTATATGAACCCATAAATTTGTGAAACTGCCTTCATAATACATTGAGCAGAATATGGCAAGTGTGTACATTTAAATTGTGTCTTTCTACATTTCCTGCAATGACATACAGGAAGGGTTAGAGTAACATTAGAGACAACAAAAGCCAAAATATTTCTTATTTGCACCAGCAAGGTTTTGCATTTTGTCTAACACAGGAACAATGGAAAAGACTACACTGAGGTCAGACATAAATTTAAAAGGCCTAGTGTACCACAAAGTCAAATAAATATACCTGATACACTGAAGTATACACAGATATCATGGACTCAGGTGGTCTAGCAGGCACAGACAACTCTGCTGACAGCTTCAGTCTTTTTAACAATTCAATTGACATGCTCTGGGTTTTCTTAGTCGGTCAAAAATTTCTGTCTTATTGGTATATGTGCCCTTTGGGGTAAATGAGTACATGAATCTTGAAAGAAGTTTGCTCATCTTGTCTACATCTCAATGACTAATTGAGGGTCACAGGGTTAAATCTCCAAACAGTTCTTTAACACTCTACTATTAAACATTAAATTGTTCAAGAAATTCAGAACAGATTTGATCACATTACAGCATTAGCAATTAATCTTTTAAATTCAGTACCATGTCCTCAAATCTTTTCTGCACAGTTTTACATTCTTGATGTAGCTTCTCCTTAAGTCCTTTGTGAAGATCCTCAGTTACATTATTTTCTTACATTATATGTAAGAATTGTGAATTTATTTTTATTTTGGCAGAGCAACATTTTAAAAATTGCTTTTATCTAGAATAAATCCATTTTTCCTTTCTTGTTCAATTCTCTTTGTAACTTTCTGTGATGCATCACCTGTGTTAGCTGGCTTCCCAGAATCATTTCTGCCCCCATACCCAAGGCTACCCTTCTATCATCAGTTTTTTTTTAAAAAAAACCCTTGACTTAATACTGTTTTTCATGGGATTGGGGGTTGTTAAAAAGCAGAGACAACTTAAAAACCTTCCAGGTATGTGCTCTAAACATTGCAGCAGTGAGTTATCTCCTTCCATATTGCATGTTTTGGTATCACACATAGGTCAGGTGCATTGCCTTTGTCTGAGGCAGGAGTAATCTCAGGAGCAATAAGAAAGGATTGTTCATAATAAGAAGTTGTGATGAGCTGGACAAGGACCAGCTTGGATGGGATGTCTTTTGTACATGCTTACTTTCAAGCAACTGAAGAACACAGTAATAGAATCACACAGAAATAGAGTATCTGATTCAGTGCATATAGGTCAAATCCACAGGGTATTTTGGGCTACAGCCTTGAAAGGCAAAATGCTCTGCATGGTGGAAGGCAATGTGTGTGTCAGGAGCAGTGCAGCCATTGTGTGTGTTAAGCAATAATCCAGCGCAGAAAGCCACAGCAAAGCAGCAGTGCAGAGGGAAGCAGTTAAACTCAGGGAGCAGCTGCCCATCTTTATGCATGTAACCAACATCTTAGTGATGCACAAATCACACACACAATTTAGCAAAGAGGATCAATACAAGTCCCTATTACAGTATTAGAGCACCCAGATGCTGTGTTCCATCCTGGTTTAGATGTTATTTCTGGGGAGAGAGGAATTCTACTTTTAGAACCTGCTTATTTTTAAAGAAAATGTCACCATACTCAGATACATACATGCTCTGAGAATGCTGCCACTGCCCACTGAGAGGGATGGTCCTGCTCAGCTGAGCACCTAATGGGGAGAGGTGCATCAGATCTAGGGTTATAAAGGAGCCTAAAACAGGAAGTCTGAGCTGAGACAACTCTAGGTTGGGTCTTTTTTCAGTCTGTAACAGTGAAGTAAGAAACACAAAAGTCTTTGCCTTGGTACTTGCCTTTACTCCTTTCCACAGTTTCCTGTTTGTAACTTGCCAGTTTCCTGCACAGCACGCTAACACTTGTTAAACCTCCTTCTGTGCCTAATTCTGCATCTTCAAGAAAGGGGGATGTCTCACTGAAGGGTTGCAGAATGCAGCATCATTGCACCTGTACCAGAGCCTGTGTGTACTCAGAGCCTCCTGACATTTCTGTTCTGCATACAGCTGTAGAGAATGTCTGGTTGTGATCTGGAATGAACTTGTATTTGTGGGGTTTATTTCAGCAGTGATTAATTATCTCCTAGCAAGGTTGTTGATGACTTTCCGATTGCTTTATCTCTCAGTAAATCTTTGGGGATAATTAGTTCATTAATAAATTAATTAACAAGATTATTAGTGTGCTGTCTCAAAGCCATAGGAAAGCTTAAAATTATTCACCTGGTCACGTGTTCCTTTATGCCTTTTTCAGAAGTAGGTAGAAGTAGGTAGGCAGGAACCTTAATCCATTTTTAAATTTAGATTTTAGGATTTTGAAAAGGAATCAAGTGATGGCATAGAAGTGGTGGAGGCCTGGTGTATGTAAAAGAAAGGTCACAGAGAAGGAACTGCCCCTAAAAGGAAATGTATTTCTTTATAGCTACTTTAAATCAGATGGTGTTAAAATGCTTATGAGATCACCACTTACTAATGAGCTCACTTCCTACATGACACGGACAAACCTTTTTGTGTTGAACCCACAGAATCATGCTTGTGAACCTCATTAAATTCAATGGGGCCAAGTTCAAAGTCCTGCACCTGGATCAGGGCAATCCCAAGCTGAAATAACAGTTGGGCAGAAAATGGATTTAGAGCAGCCCGGAGGAAAAGGACTTGGGGATATTGGTTGATGACAAACTCAACATGAACCAGCAATGTGGGCTTACAGCCCAGAAAACCAACCATGACCTGGGCTGCATCAAAATAAACGGGACCAGAAGGTCAAGGAAGGTGATGCTGTCCCTCTTTGCTTTCATGAGACCCCACCTGGGATCCTGCATCCAGCTCAGGGGCTGAATGACATGGACCTGCTGGAACATGTCCAGAGGACTGGAGCACCTCTGCTATGAAGACAGGCTGAGAGTTGAGCTTGCTCAGTCAGGAGAAGAGAAGGCTCCAGGGACACCTTAAAGCACCTCCCATTACCTAAGGAGGACCTACAAGAGAGCTGGGGACTGACTCTGCACAAGGACATGTAGGAACAGGACAAGCAGGAATGGCTTTAAACTGACAGAGTAGGTTTAAATTAGCCATTAGGAAGAAATTCTTCACTGTGAGGATGGTGAGGCACTGGAACAGGTTTCCCAGAGAAGCTGTGAATGCCCTATTCCTGGAAGTGTTTAAGGTCATGTAGGATGGGGCTTCAAGCAACCTGCTCTAGTGGGAGGTGTCCTTGTCCATGGCAGGGGGTTGGAACAAGATGATCTTCAAGGACCTTTGCAATCCAAGGCATTCTGTGATTCTGTGGCTTAGTTAACCGCTGCCTGCATAATACTGCCTTGGACACCACTTTTATTATTAGTGAAATATGAAGTTGTGTTTGATCTTAAGAACTGTACTCCTCCATGGAAGTGAGTTAGCATGCTTGCTCATTTATTAACTGATATAATTTGGTTTTGATTAAATATGACAGAAGTCTTTAAACATTTCCATTGTGCTTGGGCACAGCATTGTGCTTTAAAGCACTGAGAATTTGTGGGATTATTTAATGACTTTCAGAAAGGTCACATTTAGAGCAACCTCAATCTGCATCTACAACAAATGGAGGATACTGATTTGGATATTTGCATGTGTGTGCAATGAGCTTTACTTTGACAATATGTCTAAAGTTAATTAGCCTCCATTTTTCTGACTGTGTAAATAGCTTTGAGGCCAGATCTTTATTTTGGCTCAATGACAATAAAAATTCAGCAAATGAAAACTTTGCTTCTATATCTGTCTCTGTCTAATGGAAAAAAGAACTTCACTAACAAGTTCAAAGAGCTCTCAAAGAGTTGGATCACTGGGTCTTCAGAAACTCTGTCATATTAAAACAAAACTAGTTCACAAAACAAATGAAATAAACTATTCTCAAAATTAATACAATAATGGGATAAAGAGAGATAAGTTCAAGCACCTAATTTTATAAGTTTGGTCTTTATGTTATATAAATCCTTCATTTAGAGATCCTGGCTTGTGGCCAAAGAACATATATATTTAAGGATGACAAAACTCTAAGGACACAGAAATCTCACCAAGAAATGCCAATTGAAGTGTGCATTTAAGTTGTGCTCAAATCTAACTTTTCATTGTTGATGGTTGAAAATTTGAGGAATAAAGGGCAAAAAGCTAAAGTAAATTCTCTTTTTTTACCTACAGCTCCAGCTACCACTGCTTCATGGGAAACTGAGAGTGCAACACATAAAAAAAAAAAGTCATTCTTATCAACAGAAGAATTTTGCTGCCATTTCAGATTTTGATAATCTTCTTTTATACAGAAGATAGCCAGAGTGTTTTCATCTTAGGTAATTATATTAAATTGTATTTACTCCTACACTTTGATATAGAAATACTTTGGAAAGAATTACTTTTTTTTCTCCAAACTTCTAAACTATTCCTCTACCTTTTGAGCTGTTTACTTCTGTTGTTTATCAAATGGAAATTAGAAAACTAGAATAAAGATTGGAATAGAAAGAAAATGGCACAGCTGCACCTAGGATTAAAAGGAGCAGGAAAAAATGAGATGATTGTATTTTTCACATTTCACAATATCTTCTTCTATATTTTGCAGCTATTTTCATGTGATTAGGAAAAAAACTCATACATTTTTAACTTCAGGAGGATGCTTTTAGAATGGCCATCATGCAGTTTGTAAGGATAATGTTTCTACAAGGACACAGAAGCAAGAGTCTTTTGACAGCAGTAGAGTTGTGGTGGATTCAAAATTAATGCAGATAATATGAAAGTCTGTATCACTCATGTCTGCCTTGATATTGAACAAAAGTTCAGCACCTCTGCTTTTATTTTCCTGATTTATTTTATTCCAAAGCCCTTTTTTTCATGCACAAACCTGCACTCTGAGATTATAAAAGCACTCCAAATCCAGTGCATTTCTTAAGACTTTCTGCCTGAAATACAAGTGTCAACAAATTGACCAGAAAAGGTACAAAAAATTATTTCATTCCCATTTTTTTAATGATAATTGCAGAAATAATTTACAGCTACTTCTTCTAAAAATAATTTTTCTCAATGTGCCTGCTGTTGTTGTAACTGAAAGATGGGAAGTTTAAGTTAGATATACAAAAGAAATTCATTACTGAAAGTGTGGTGAGGCACTTGCACAGGTTGCCCAAAAAAGTTGTGGATCCCCATCCCTGGAAGTGCTCAGGGCCAGGATGGATGAGGCAGCTTGGTCTAGTGGGAGGTGTCCCTGTCCTTGGCAAGGGGTTGGGAACTGAGTGATCTTTAAGATCCTTTTCAATGCAAACCATTCTATGATTCTGTGATTAGATCAGAAGAATCCTTGCATATTACAAGAGGATGTGTGTACAGAAGACATGAATTAATCCTCCATTCCTGCTCCTAGTGAGTGTATTTATCACAATCCAATCAAAAGTTTAAGGAAATAATTACTTCATTATAATCAAAACCAAAGAAAACATGACAAAACAAACATATTCTTTTGCAAATGAACTGTCTTTTTTTTTTTAATTCTACAGCTTAAAATATTATCTCCTTTGCAGTATTTTGTACACCTTGTTCTCATCTACAGTACTGCAGTAAGATAATTTTTTCTATATTATATTGCGTGGATGACATCAGCCTTACCAGGGAAAGGCAGAACTGGGAGAAAAGATTGGGCAGTTATATGGAGGAAGAATGAATTTCCAACTCTTGTGCTTTTAAAACATTTGCTTTAAAGCCTTTTTCTAGAACTTTCTGGAAACTAAGTATGAAAAATCAGATTTTGGCTGAGTCATCCCCATAACATTAGTTGTAGTTCAGAGATATCTGCTTGCAAAGGCAGAGAGGGAGAACTATTTTAGGTATTTTGTGTATAAATTGACAGATTTTAAAAAATATTATGTAGTAGCACAGTCTGAGTTACCGCTATGGAATATACAACTGTAAAGTAATGACTTTTTTTATTACATTGGAAAAACTTAAAACTTGAGTCACATCAGCTAAATTTTCCCTAATGTGAGGCAGACACCAAAGTGGACTTCATTACAAGGAGTGGCAAAGTATTCAATTTTATAGAAATAAGCAATGGCATCACTTACCTCAAAACTTACAGATCCATTGTGATCAGTGTCAAATGCATTAAACAGAAAATGTGCATATGTTGTGGAATCTAAAATTTAAAGCAGAAAAAAGATTCACAGTAAGTATATTTTATTTAATAAAATTCAATTTAATTCTATTAAAACTAATTGATACCAAGATATATTTTGATACCGAAATTTCATAGCAAGACTAGCTTTCCACTGAAATTTAAATTTCCTTTTTGGCTGGAGAGGAGGGATAAGATATAAGTGCAAAGAAACCAAAAATGAAAAATTCTGTCTGGAATATCTCTATTCATTTTTATTCTTGTGTTTGCTAATTACTGATACCTGAGCAAATGGCAAAGATGACATATTATTGCACTCTGAAACAGCCTGTTTTAACAGGAACACTGACTGTGACAGGGATCACATGCCTACAATGAGGGCTGTGGTCATTTGCTCCCGTTAAATGAGGGAAGCAGACACCGCCCTCACTGCACCCCACACGTGCTGGTTTTGCTCTGCACACAGATCTGTTCTCCAGATTGAAGCTGATCTTCTCACAAAGCTGCTGCTGCTGCTGCTGCTGGTGGATCCTATGCTCACCCACAGGTGAGAGGAAATCCTCTCCTGAGAAGCAGATCCTTAAAGCTGGTTTGCTGCTGAATTCCCATGATCGTGGCATTAGGGTTTGGAAAAATTGGCTGTGACTCACTAAATGGTCAGTAAGACTCTGAAAGATGACCTTAAACAAATCATCCCTTCACTATTTGCATACTTACTAAACCTCCTCCCCAGTGCATATTGACTCATTTCAGAAACCCACACAGCATGAATATAAATCTGTCAAGAGTGTAACTTTTGTAAAGATCCTTTCATCTATTTCCACTGAATGCCTTCTAAAAGGCACAACCTGCTCCAGGAGTAATATATTGTGAGGAGAGCACTTATCCAGAGACAGCCCTCTGGATGTGAGGTAGAAGCTGCTGGGGTTAAGGGAAGTCAGCTGTCCTCAGTGTTTTTCCTTCCCTCAAAATCATGCAAATTAATGAAGGATGAGGGCTTGCTTACTTTTAATACTCAATTTTCCCTTTCTACCTCATATGTTTACAATAATTTTAGGCTAATTAACATAAACCTCACAAATTATTAATAAAGGGCAAAGTGTTATGAAATCAGCGTACCCTTTGCAAAACAAACTCCCTCTCATGGAAAAACCTGATCGGTGCTGGAATACCATTTTCTGATTTCTTGGCATTAACCCATTTTACCTTTTATATCAATCCTGCAAACCTTTATTCTTCACAGCCCAAAATACTGTTTTTTATTAAACTAAGTAATAGTCTGGCAACACTCAGCTGAAATGCCACCTTGACTTGAGGAACCAGATATACCAGAACTGAAAGCTTTGTGCTTCACAGATTACGACCTGAAGAAAATTCTCTAGTCTTACTTCAATATGTTTATTCTGCATGATGTGAGATAATCATAACAAGAAAAACTACAATCTTTAAAACCTGTCTGTTAACACATTTTCAGAGAATTAAATCCCCACCACCACTATTTGAGAGAATCATTCATTCTTCCATGTGTCCAGTAACCACTGTAATTGCTTAAGCACAACTTGGCAGACACATTCACACTTCAGCTGAAAAATGTAAATTTGTTGACTAGAGTTTCTATTTAGCATTTTAATAGTCATATTTTCTATAATCTACTGAGACTTCTGTTGTGCAACAGAATATACTATGTAAATCATCTTCAGGGACAGAATGAGTTCTAGAGGTATAATTACTGTAAAAGGAATTTTAAATACCTTCCTATTCTCTTGACACCCATTTCTTAAAAACATGTGAAATATTCCTGGCTATTTTCTGTAGATGTACAGAAAACAGAAAGGGATTTTAATTTTGTTGCCCATACATGATACAATATACTACTTTTTTTTTTGTATGACAGTATATGAAAACGGTTCCTGGTTGAAAAATATTTTTTCTGGTAACTCCTCTGGAAAAAAAAAATCAAAAGCCTTTTTCAGAGTTGCTTGCTCAAGCAATTCTGGTCTGAAATTTTGCCTTCAAAATCACAGCAGGATGAGGTATGCTAGTATTTTAATTAAAACTGCTTAGACTAATTTCCCCCTTTCCCCTCTAAATCTTTAACATTATTCATTTTAGACAAAATCTTAACTTTTTAAATGAAATACAATTTCTTTCCAAGGATCTGATATCATAACTAGTAGGCTAATTTGCTATTTTAACAGGTTGAGATAGGAACAGCTCTTAAATTAGAATTCCCTTGAAAAACACCATCAAAGCATTTTAAACATCAGAGGCAAAAACCAGTAATCATTGCACATGGAAGAGTAGGACTTATCAAACTACAAGCATGATCTAATTTGTTCAGAAGTGATAAAGGAGTGTAATAATTATTCAGTGTGTGGATTCTTATCCATGACCTAATGGGTAGGGCTGAAAAAACCACAAATTTCATTTCAGGTGATTGACTGCAAAAAATGCAGGGGGTATATTCATTTACCTGTATGGCAGTGAATCTAAAAAGAAGTTACTGGAGTGCCTTTTCTGGCATGGAAAGCTTTTTACAAAGCTATTTTTGCCTTTTAAAATACATTGCTTTTGCTGCAATCCAGTGTCGTTTCCTTTCCTTTGTTATGCTTGTGGCACCTTGTCCTATTTGTAATCACCCTGCACCTGTCCTGGACAGTCTTGGAATTTGCTTGAGGAAGTGACTTGCTGGATTACATTGAAAAATTTCTTTGGTTGCCCTGAAGTTTAAAATCTTATAGACATAATTTTGTTTGTTCAGATATGAATTATGTATTGAATATATGAATTGTCATAATGATACATCGTGTTGTACTTGGTTTTTCATCACACAGACAACTAGAGCACAGACCTACATGTTTTAATTTGGGAAAAACTTTCAAGATTCTTCTTTCCTCTTTAATACTGGGATATACATAAAATCATTATTTTAAGAACAACTGAAATTTTAAGGCCTCAGCTGGACACATAATTTTGATAAGACCTTAAAGATTTAAGAACTCAGTCTGGTTTCTTAAGTAGACATCCCAGTGCAGTTCTCACCTCCTCCTCCAAAGGATGCCACTGCCCTAAATGCCAGAGGAGGATCAGCATTAACACCAGGAATAGGAGTAGAAATTAGACATTTTGTATAATCCATTTTAACTATATTAATAGTTTTTCTTCTCTGTAACAATTAGATCTATACTAATAAATATCAGTCTTTTAAGATTACATTTACTCTCACAATATCTTTTGACTTTACTTTTATAACAGGTGTGCTTTCTCTTTGCCCATAAAAAATTCTGGGTGCAACAATAGGAAATATGATAGATTTTTTTTCTATTAAGTGTAGTAAAGGTGTACTAAATCACATAGAATTGTTTTCACTACCCAAGGGTAACTACAAAATATAATATTTCAAGCTGTATTTGTTAGCTTGGTCTAAAAGTTTACAAAGAGAAACAATTAGTAGGCAGGTCAACCCTTCTAGCCTTTTGTTCATTTCTATTGAGTGTGCCTACTTCCTCATGATTTCAGAGATGGCAAACTGCACTGAATGCTGCTCTTTACCTTCTACATCTTTATTCAAAATAAAACTAACGGGGAGATATTTTGTTCCTACCAATTAATATGGGGTTTTAAATAAAAAATGAAAAGAAGGAGTTCTGAACAGTCCCAGAGAAATACACAAATCTCAAGAGCTCTGGGAAAAGCTGAAGAGGTGGGACTGAAGGGTTGTGGGAGAATATGATGAGGGGTAACTGAATAGCAAATGCAAGAGGAAAAAAGAGAGGAAAAAATTCAAATTGAAAGAAATCTGAAGTTCGAGGAAAAAAACCCAAACCGTTACACAGTTTTGTGTTACCTTCATTGCACTAAACGATAATGGAAATAAAAAATAACAAAACTCCTAGAAATCAGTTCATTGAAATCAAGGTTAGCATTTAAGAAGAGAAGTCCCATAGAATTAAAGGGGGAGTTCTGCTGTTGATATGACAGGGTACTTGCAGTGCCTCCTACAGTTCCTCCTACTGTGAAAGGGTTTTTTTGAGTAGAAGAGAATGGGCAAGAATTTCTACAAAGCTTAAAGAAAAATAACCTGCTCATAGAAACTTGCTTTAATAGTATCCATCACAGTCTTCATAACAGAAGACTGACTTCATGTAGATACCATTGCATTTCATTCAGAAATACAGATTTAAAAATGTGTCCAACTATCAAGGAAGTACCCCTTGAGTTCAGACAGAGCTTGAGGGAACAATCTTGTTAATTTGAACAAGAGGCTCTTGTCAGACTTAGGAACTAGCAGACATACTGCAGTACTAATTATGTCTGCCAAGTACTTACCTCCCTGTGGAAAGAACTGAGAGTAAATCTCTTTGAAGGTTTCTTCATTGACAACACCACTGGGGCATTCCTGGAAAAAAGTAAATGACAAGAAATGAATACGATCCAATCTGATCCACTCAGCTCATGGGTTCAGGAGACCATCCACAGTATGTGTGTAACCGACACACTGAAATGCGTGACTTGGCTCTTTCAACCAATTATTAATGCACATTATCCCACTGAAGTATCTTCCTAAAGAATTCCCATGAGACAAAAACTCCTTGTATGCCATGGATCTCAACTTCATTTGAGATCTGAGTGACACAGTGGGCAGATGCCACGGTGCTGCTGTGAGTGGAGCTGTTGTTGGAGCTACTGTGTCACCTGTGTGCCATGAGCAGTCGCTCCTTCAGCTGCAATCAGCATTTGCGTGGTATGGAAATCAAGCAGGAATTGAAACACTTTGGTATTGCTGATAGAACATGCAGTCACATTCTACTGGAAGAGTTCTATTCAATGAATTCAAAACACCCTGCCACTGAAGGTCTTGTTCAAACCTTGCATGTGGCATTCACATTCTCTGAACAGGATTCCTTCGCCCAGGGTTTTTCTCCTGGGAACCTGAAAGGCAGCAAGAGGCCTCGGAGAAAAGAAAAACAATTCTTATTTAATTTACTTCTCCTGCGTTATGCTCATGTGGAATGTGTTTGGATATTGTTTATTCAAGGTGATTTCTTGATTGGACTTCAGTGTGAGTTGTTTGGACTCATTGGCCAATTGGGGCCAAGGTGTGTCAGGACTCTGGAAAGAGTCACGAGTTTTCATTAGTATCTTTTTAGCATTCAGTAAATATCTTTTCTGTATTCTTTAGTATAGTATAATATAGTATTCTTTAATATCTAAAGAATATACAATATTCTTATTATAAGAATATTATAAATATAATAAAGTATAAAATTAGCCTTCTGATAAGATGGAGTCTTCCTCATCATTCTTTCCTTTGTCAGTGGCCCTGCATTTACAATACTTGCAGATCCTTTTGTCTCTTTACATATTTTCCATAAATTGAAATATGTAACACAGAATATGTAGGAAGTTTCTGAATAGAGTGACTACAAAGAAAAAGAAAGGAAGTGAAGGAGAATAAAGAGGGTTAAACCAATGACTTATGCAAAGACGTAGGAAAAGCAGAAGGAGTACTGTAATTGATTACTATGTCAAGCATAAATATCCAAACCAGAGAACCGATTCCTAGTCCTGATTTTGCCAGACTGAGCAGAGGACTTTGGGCAATGTACTTAATTATTTTTAAGCCTTAATTCCTTCACTAATGCAAAAAGGGCGTAAAAAGCCAGGTATGCTCTCTAAAAGAAAAGGACTTTTAGAAACAAAGGAAAAAAAAATTAAGTTTTAAGGTCCATACATTTATTTTTGTCTATTAGCATGCTATTTGGACTGAGAACTCAAACATATGTGCTCCTAGTCCTAAACTCAGGAAAATTAATAGCTGAAAATGGAGATCAAGAGTACTGTAACATCTTTTACTAGTGTAACAGCAACTTTTATTGTGAGTAAAAATAGTGTTTCAATTAGATCAAATAAGAACCACTGAGATCTTCATAGTTCTGGTACCTTCTGCTAAGAAACAAATAGTGTAATCTCTAATTGAGAGACAAATGCATGGTCTAAGAAATGCATGTCAGGTTTAGGATTATCATGCTTTTATGTCAATTTTCCTTAACTAAATCAGCTTTTCATCATAACTAAGCACATGCAAATATATATCAAGAAAGAATTCTGTTTAATCAAAAAAACAGAAACAAACATCAGTGTCAGAGATACGCATACAAAATTATTTGTCCCTGGATACAGAGGCTAATGCAGGCACTGATGTCCCTGATGCAGGCAGGGCTAGAGCTCAGGTCTAAATAAGATTAAATAAAATACTGACTGCTGAGCAACACTGCCTTTGGCACCAAATCCTTTGAGGAATGGGAGGAACAGTGAAATGAACCTCCGCCCTTCATCAGGTAAGGAGCAATCCAAAATCAAGGAGGCATCTCCCTGTCTGTCATGTCTTTGGGTATGAGGGCACTCTAAAACATCTCTCTCTCTCTTACCAGCTATCCAAAAAGACTGTAGTCAGATGGTAACCACTGTCTCAATGGTTCCTAGCAGGTTTACAAGTAACAAGCAATATGACAAGAGGAAATGGCCTCAAGCTCCCCAGGGGAAGTTCAGATTGGATATAAGGGAAAATTTTTTCACTTAAAGGGTTATCAAGCATTGGAACAGGCTGCACAGGGAAGTGCTTGAGTCACCATCCCTGAAGATATTTAAAAGCATGTGGGTGTGGCACTTGGGGACATGGTTGCGCTGTGGATCTGGCAGTGCTGGGTTAATGGTTGGACTCGATGACCTCAGACATGTTTTCAACCTTGATGATTCTATGATGCTATGATTCTACCAGGCTGCTTGTCTTTGGGAAGCCTTCTGGAGTTGTATAAGATCATGTAAAAGAGCAGCATTTTTACTTGGATTCAAAGCCCAATAAAGAAAACATTAGTGAATTCTTCAGATACTCATAGAAATAATATTACAGTTATTCAATGTAGAAAATGTAACAAAAGTATTTTCCAACCTCCTCTTCCAAGCATATAATGGTATATGATCTATGTCATTCCCTGACCTGCAGGAAGAAGAATAAACAGCTGTTACCTTGAGATGGGTATGAGTGTGAAAAATCAACACAGCATTTCAAAATTTAGAAAAAGAAGCAGTGGCTTCTTTCTGCTCTGCAGGTAATTTTTTTTTCAGACAAGAAAAAAAAGAGCTGGGCACATTTTGAATGAATCATAGAGAAGACCTGTATTTTTGAATTTGTACAGGTCAGATGTTGCCTTTTTTTTCCCTCAGAAGATTAATAAACAATGGATGACAAAATGCACATTTAAGGTCACCTAACTTTATGGCTTGTTAAAATGTAAAACAAGTTTTTCCCTTTTCTTTGGCTGGCAAAGACATTCAAACGATTCTAATCTTGCAAAGAATGTACTCCCCATTTTTACAGGAAATGCCAACAACTCCAACTCTGTGACTCCTTAGTCTGAAGCTCTGAAGACTGAGAGTCCCATTTCCTGACTGCATTTAAATTTTGTGATGTTAGAGGAGAATTAAGAATACTCTGCAAAAATCGATATGATTTATTATTTTTTAGTTCAAAATAAGCTGTCAGCCTTTGTTATTAGAGAAATGCATGATCCACATACATCTTTTAAAGGCAGCCCTTCTTTTTTTCTGTTGCTTAATAAGCTCTGGTTTCACCACGCTGTTTGAAAGAATCATTGCTTGAAAAGGCAACCTACTTTCAGGTTCAGAAAATTCTATACTTCAGAGAATTATATTTTAGCAGAGCCAGGAATGACATTTTGAGTTTCTCTAGCTTGTCCCTCTGTAGTTTCCTCTGTTCCTTGCCAGAGCATTGCCAGTAACATTTTACCTTTTCCATCCTTGAAGGTCTGTGGAAATGGTGTCTTAAGGGACATTCATTAAAAATCTGAGATGTTAGCCAATTACATTTACCAGAAATATCAGCTCAAACTTTTCTTTCTTTAGCATGCATCTTTCCTCTGAGGCTCTACATGACAGGGAACACTTCTGATCTTGAAAAATTTCATTCTAAAAATATATGTGGCCAACATCATTTACCTCCATGACTGTACTTTTCTTGACTCATAAATCTGGTTTTATTGTGTTTATCAGGAGATTTGTGCAGTTCAGGGAAAGAGATTAAATATTGTAATTGTTAAGTATGCCCCAAGGTTTTATGTCAAGCTATTGCTGACTTCTTCCACTGTAGCAACTATAATTAAAAAAATCTATCTAACCTTTCATTAAACTCTTATAAAAGAGAGGGGAAAATTAAATAGTTTGAAAGAAAAATTTGAGGATGATTTAAACAATTTCCTATATTCTTTCTTTCCTTGATCTGAATATAATTAATTTTTTTACAGCAAATTTCTAGTTTACAAGCTCTTAAAATTACATTAATGTATTAGATTTTCCTTCTGGAGAATAAAAGGGAGGGAATATTCAACTTGAACTGAATCCAGTTCTCTCTCTTTTAAAGAGAAAATAATATAAACTGACAAACAGACAACAAAGAATAATAAATATGATTCTGCCTTTTGATGATCTCTCCTGTTTCCTATTTCACTGCTGGGAAATTACACCTCCAGCACATCGTCTTATGAACCACTCCAAACCCTGTAAATTATTTAGCCTCAGACAACTCTCTAAGACAACTCTCCTTCAGTATTTTTTAAAATACTGCAGTAGGTGATTCTTCTTTACTACCTAATCAATATCCTTTTCAGACAAGAGGCAAACCAAGAAGACACAAAACCAGAGAAATAATGAAATGTAGAAAAGAGAAATAATGAAACAAACTCAAAGCTCAGGCTTTTGTCTGCATAACAATTCTGAATGATGGATAAAGCTGAAGTTTTGGCAACTTTGAATATCTTTCAGTTATAGAATTTTGCATGACAAATTTCCCATCCCATGCTGCATCTGCTGTTTCAGTTCTCACACTGCTTCATTTAGATACATGTTCATGTCCATTGATTTAAATATCTTCTCTTTTTGCATGTACTTATAAACTCTATGTGCATGTGCCTTCTAGGAATAAGCTTTCAGCCTCCTTCTCATTCACACTGTTGAATCTGATCAGATACTTCCCCCTAAGAAATGTAATTACTTCATTGATTTGATTTAATGAGTTTCTATAATCCAATACATTCATTCATGAGTATTGTAGCCATGTTACTTGGGAATACTTTTAGAATTAAAGATGTATTTACTAAATACCAACAGGGCTAATGTGAAATTTTGATCTACCTTAGAGCTGCATGCTAAGAATAAATAAATTTGTAATTTATTGTAAATTAAAAACAAAATAAATTTGTGATTTTTTAGCTAATTTCCTGGTAGTAAATATAAATACACTTGTCCATGCTGTATTCATCAAAAATAGATTTCATAGCCTATTTATTTTGAAGTGAGAGCAAGTGTGATAAATTTTCTATCTTGAAAGTACTCTTAGAATATAGGGTTTACTTTGGGGACTGGATTATTTCATAAAAAACACAGAACACATATCAGAAATTATCTTTGTGGAAAGGGACTGTGTGGCATTTCTGGAGAGCTGATCACACTACTGGCCAACATAGAAGAAACAAGAAGAGCATGATAAAAATCCTGCAGCAGCAAATAAAAGTGAATTTACTCTACCAGGACATCAAAGTGGATGATGCAAACAAAATGAGGTGTCTGGGGGAGAGAAGGTTTTGAAGTTGTTAAAAAGAAAACAAGTGTAGTATAAAAAATATCTCAAAAGATATGCTTAAAAGAGATGCCATGCACTAGCCTGTGAAGCAGTCTCAGAAACCTAATTCAGAGAAAAACCTCTGTCTTAAAATATATTAGAAATGCGGCTGAACAAAGTACTAGAAATTAAGACTGGAAAAAATCTGGGAATAGTCAGTTCAAAAGACTTTTTCTCATTAATACAGATGTTAAGAAATCACAGGCAACCATATTTATGTTCCTTTACTTTTTTCTTTTCTTTTTCTTTAAATACTTCTAGAAGAACAAATAACAGGAGATTATGAGGGGAGAAGAGAGCTGCTGTTTTCCTGCCCTAGATGTCCCCAAGAGAGAAACAAATTCGCAGAGGTGGAAGTACAAGCTAAGTATTGTCCATTAGGTTTTGATAAAATTTAAAGGGGTTGCTTCAACTGTGAATTAAAAGGAAAACTCCAATGTCTTTGTATTCTATTCCAGACAATAATTTCTCTGATCAGCTTCTTTGAACTGATGCCTTCTGGACTGCTGCATTGTCAGTATTTGGGCTCCTGCATTTAAACACCTCTCTTTGAAACTACCTGAAAGACAGAAACACTTCGTTTCCTTTGTATAGATTTATCATTCAGCATGTCCGCACATCAAATGGGAGCTCTGAGGAAGTTTTTAGGAAACCAGAGCACGTATGAGATAATTGCAGTGACTGCAGAAGAGATACCTGCCTTGGCTCTTTTGAGATTATTCACCCAGCTCTGTGGTTTTCCTTGAGCTTTGCTGTTTGCCTGCTGTAAAAGCCACTTTGTCAAAGCACTGGGAGGATGATTGGCAGGACAGTGTCTCAAACTACTCATGAAGGATGACAATTTGTTTTATTCCATCTTTACACCTATCATTTTGGGGTCTGCCCAGGCCTATGCTAGAATGGAACAAGTCCAGACCTTACCTGCCTTTCTTCTGAAAGGCTGCTGAAGGAGAAACATGCAGAGACAAGAAGAGCAGAAACTGCCATGGAAGGGATGGGTAAAGGACAATTTTGAACACGTGCATTGAGTGCCCAGTCAAGAGTACTGGCTCAAAGCCTTTCCTACTTCACAGGAGAGTTGAATCCCAGTATATTAACATGTGTAAGACACATGAAGATACTCAGAGAGCAGAAATTGTAAAAGCTCAAAATAAAAGGTGGTATGAGGGTTTTAAATTTTTATTTATTATACTACTGGAAATTAGTTCTTATGAAAAATATAAGGCCAGAATTAATATGGTTTTTATCTGTGGAATATTGTCCCTAATATGTATAACAATATGTGTAATGTATTTGAATATATTTGTAATTATCTACTTCTAGTTTTATGGATTTTCACTCATTTTCTCTAATAAATAACCTATGTTACTGAAAATCAACTCAATTATATTGAAACTCAATTATATTGAAAATCACTGGTGCTTTTAACTTCAATTTTCACTTCTATATTTTGTATTATCAGGAAAGGGACAGGTAATAATTTAACCTCCTTTCTCTTGAAATGGAATTAGTTCTTATTTGATTTCTCATGCTAGTTTTCTCAGGAGTGGTCTATAAAAATAATTTTCACAACATCTTTTCTTTGTTGAAAAAAATATTTGGTTTGCATTTTCAGAAATATTTCCATACCATCATATAGAAAGCTATTGTAACAAAACAAGTGATGAATTATGAAGTATATGTAACCAAAATTGTATCTTGGATCAGATTTATTTATTTCAGGAGGGTCCAAATGTCTCCCTAAGACAATTTGCTACTTTTATTTATTGCAGAATCAATCCTTATAGATCAGAATACAAATGAACATACTCTAGTCGTGCATCCTTGAATACAGTTGTGAGTCTAGAGAGATAATAGTGATGGTGGGAAAGTAATATTTTCTCCAGTCTTTATAGAAGCTGTATGTGATGAAAGACATACAGAGTAACGGTTAGGGAAATGGTTAGGAATGTTTAGGGACAGTTACCCCAGAAAATCTTTTGTCCCTACTTTTAAATCTTCCTGTGAATTTGCCTATTTGGTTACCAGTGTAAAGCTTAAGCTATTTTATAAGACTCAAGAGAAAGCAGACAGACCCAAACAGAGAGAACTAATTACTGGGTCTAAAGTGATAACTTGCCTTTCAATCTTGCCTCTTAAAGTGTAGTAGGATTTCATTTCTGTCACAGGAGCTGTAAACTCATAGCTCAGTGGCAACAGCCTACATTTCTAGGAATGTTGTGGCAGTTTTGATTTGACAGCATCTCCATTGACATCCATAGGTGAAATACATGTAAAAACTCTTCAAGTTTTGTCTCATCAGGTAAAACACAAAACTTGCTTCTACTTAGCCACCTGTAGAAGAGATACAATAATGTTTCCCTGTGGCACAGACAGCAAAGATGAACCACATTTTAAGCCTCCCACTGGAGGATACTCTAATGAACAAAAGTTTCTTTCCACCCCCTACTTGCTATGGCAGTTTCAGAGGAAAACAAGCAGAAATAAAGGAACTGGCTCACATCCAGCATGTGTGGCTTCACACAGTAAATAACAATCAACACTTTGGCTGCTTCCACAGCTCAGCAGGCGAGGTGCCAGTAAATGCTTTTAATCAGAGCCATTCTTTGTTTAGCAATGCCCACTAACTAGTGAAATTTTTAGATTCTTATTATTAGTGCTGGCAGTAAAACAACAGTAAACAACACAGCTAAAGATTTGAACTTAAAAGCTCGCCCAAAAGCCCGAAACACCAAACTTCATGGATGACTCCCAGGAATCTGAGTGGTGTTTAGTGTTTCTGATGTTACTTGTCACTGCAGGATGGCATTTTACAATCCTGACTTGACAAATAAGCAGGAAATATAATTAAACTAAATGCAGCAGAACCCATACTTCAGTAGTGCAGCTTGTTGTAAACATTTTGGCAAACACAAGGTGCTCACCCTCCTGGGAAAAGCTGTATTTAGGTGAGCCCTGCTTCAGTGACTTGCCTTTCACACATTCCCAGGTGAGTTCTTTTAATCAAGTCCTTTCAAATCAGATGAAATCCTGGGTGAGAGGAGAAGGAATATCTCCATATTAGCAAGTGTTGGTCCCTTGGGTGTATTTCATTAGACCCACTCAAGTGATTCTCTTGAGCAGAATGGAGAACATTATCAGTCCCTAAAAGCAATATTTAAGGCAGGTCAATTCCATTCTTTAACATCATGGAGGCATTTATTTTGTTTTTCCTATATGAAGGTCCTTTTTTTATCCTAGAAACTCCTTGTATCCTTGAAGAATGGAAGATTCACTGAGGAAGAAACTGTACTAACAACCTTCTGCTAAATGTTAGTGGACTTGTACCACAGCCATATCAGAAAATGGAAAAACCTGAGTATAGCTCAAGGCATGTATGAAGCAGAAACAGCATGAGAGAGTGAAAAAAAATTCTATACCCTGTCTAAAATACTTGTCAATCAACTGGACCTTGATACTAAGTACTGACATCAAACCAAATTTTCATTTTAGTAATGAAGTAAGAACACTTAGTTTTACATTCCTGAGAGTCATGACTGAATGAAAGATAGTCAGGTTGAAAGTGTATCCTAAGTCATGCTATTCCAGTATTTTTCAGAGCAGAGGTTCTTTGTTTCTTTCAAAGATGTGCAATGGTAAAATCAGACAGGTCAATATTTGGTTAGTGCTAAATACAATGAAAATACCAAGGAATTTCAGTGCCTACAGCTTGCAGAAATGGCAAAGAATATAAAATTCAATGGGGACTGGTTTAGACACTGAAAATCAAACACTGTGCTCATTATTTATATTTTATATGGTAATACATTTACCCTTTAACAAAGGTTTTTGCTTTCTCCACTACTAACAACACTTTGTCTCAGGAGAAGGGCCTCAGCAGTGCAAACAGAAGAACAAATGTGCTTACCTGCATAAATATTTATAAAACTGAGCCTGATATTAGCATAAGTTGGAGCTGATTCACCAAGTACAGTGGGGAAAATCAGACACAACTGAGGCAATAATGTGAATGGAGGCTGCTGTGGGTGAGAGAGGGAGCGGTGGTCTGTGGGAAGAAATGCCTCTTCCCCATCCACACAGTGAGTGCAATATGCCTTATCCTAGAGGAACTCTGGCACTCAGTGTCTGAGACAGGGTCCTCTCCCCAAGCACCAAAACCTGTCACTTCTGGCCTCACCCAGCCCAGCACAGCACACTGACACTTTAATTCTGCTGCCCAAAGGTCTCCCCAGAGTCTCCTTGACAAGGAGAAGTCACTTGACCACAAGAGCTCTATTGGTCATGGTGATCGTGGAAGGACCAGAGTGGGCTTTGTGGCCATACATCTAAATCCTTTTGAGAAGGAGGGGTAACAGATCCATAAGACAAGGGAGGATGTATCATTACTGATTATAAAGGAGATATTATTCCTATAATTCAAAGACATGAGAAAAGCATCAGAATGGAATTTGAAGTTTAGCAAGCCATACAAACTGATAATTCTTTTAGCACAGCAAAATATCTAAATAAGGTATATGAATCTCCTTTAGACTGTTCTGGAGCTTCCTTTCTTCATATATAGATACTCAATACATTGCTTTTGGCAGCATATCTAAAATTCATAGCGTAAGTCAAATCATTGGAACTGAATACCCAAATAAACCTATACAAATGGTGATTGATATTTGCTGGCATATTTTCATGAAAACATGAACAGCATAGAGAAATAAAAAAGAAGACATTTCTCAGTTAAAACAGGTAACAAGAAGAATAAAAAGAGACAACTAGAGAATGAGATACATCTAAAAAAGTCATCTGTCAATCAGTTTAGGCCTAAAACCAAATTTTGTTTCTCATATTTGTATCATTCCTTATGGAGATACATTGAGGCTGAAATTGCTGGACATAAAAACTTCTTGCACAGTCTGCTAAGTTTATGGCACATTAAATTTGTCTTTGTTCCATAACCACTGGTTTTGAGAACAAAATAAGAATTTAAGGCTGTTATAACTTATGCTCCATTACAGAGGTGGTACTATGCCTCTTTTTCAGTGAAGTAGACTGTTGACTTGGTAGCCTGTGCATCTAAATACAGTGCTTAATGCTGGCATTTTAAATCACCAGAAAAATCATAATCATGTTGTTGTTCTGGTATTTTTAATTGCTTGTAGTAGTATATCAGACACAGATATATATTCAGTCACTGAGAGTTCACTTTTGAAAAGTTGTTCCTGGCACTTCTTTTTTGTGAGTCCACTGTGAAGCTGATCACAGTGTCAGAGATGCATAAATAGAGTGAGTGAATAATTGTTAGAAATGCATAAAGTACACATAAAGTGCTTCCTATATCAGTGTTTTTTCAGGCATGAGTTTACTGTGTTTTCTACTTGACAGATATGGAGCCTGGCCATTGAGGGGCAAAGTGTCTCCCTCAAACACACTGCCCACACATTTCGCTCTTAACACCGAGGAATTCAGTGTTCATTTTTCTCTCCTCTAAGGATGAACTTTGCTATCTCCAGCCCCTGGGAAAGTTCAGTTTCCCACAGCCACCAGCCCCCCCACTGGTACTCCCCACTTTGTTCCCAGGACGTGTTGGAGGAGGCTTTGATCAATGGCTGAGAAGCAATCTCTCTGATAGCCAGGGACCCTCTGAAAGGTTTTGGCTGTCAGAGCAGAGATGTTAAATTAGGCAGCTGTCAATGTGGAGCCCACGCAGGCCCTGAAGCACTGGTATAATGGTCTCAGGCAAGCCAGAAGGCTTTTAGCATGATAGTTAAGGCTTTTAAAGGTGTGTGGCAGTTAATAAGCTAGCCAGAGAGCCAAAAGGTTGGAGTCTTTAGACTTCTAGTTTCATGCTGTGTTTACTGAATCATGCTGTCTTCCGAGTTATTGGCTCCTATTTCTTCTCTGACACTCACCGTATCTAAGATCTTTTAAGAATATTTCACAATGGAATTCACTGGGTTGAACAAATTCCATTACTTGAAAGCTAATATGAGAATCATTCACATTACTGAAGTGCAACTGCACAAATGTCCAGCTGATCTAAAGAATACAGGCTTTGTCAGACACTTTCAGTCAAAGGTAAATGCTGGTTGACCCAAGACTTGTAATAAACTTCCCTGACACTGAAAGACTTGACCTTGAGGCTTTGTCACTTGTGATTTGCTATTTTATTTGAAGATTTACCAGTGTTTATTTTTAACACAGATGTTTATCTAAAGACATCTGTAAAGAGAAATTAATTCTGTTGAAATAAAGGAATCATATTCATTTGTTTCACTTATTTCTGACAAAACCTGTATATTGCTAATTTTGTTCACATTGATCAGAAATTTAAAGTAGAAAAAAATATAAAGATCCAAAATAATTTGCAAATTCCTGGGATCCATGACAGATACCCGAGTCCAGCACAAAAAAGATTTATCTGTCAAGTCCATCCAAAAGGTTGAACTGCACCATCAAGAAGCTTCACCAGAAGGTATATTTATTCCCTCTCCCCTCATTTTGCAGGCTTAGGATCCCCACCTGAAAATATATGTGTCCACATGCTGCATCTGAATTGGAGGGGAACAGAGAGATAACTTAGTACCTAAGATTAAATAAAGAATTATAACATTTTGTACACAAATTCTTTGAAAGTAAGGAAATTGGTAGCAAGAAAGCCAGGTAGAGGGATTTTTGAATGCTGCTGTCTTAACTAATAAATATTCTCACAGAACAATTTTACATTAAGCCGTGTGTTAAAAAGAACAATGTTTATAGCAGTTACAGTTAATATGCATTGCAGCTCACGAAGAAAAGGCGATGGGCAGAGAAAGGAGATCAAGAAGAGTCTCCTTACTAAATTTTCAAATTACAACATCATCAGAGCTGCATTGCACCAAAAGTTACTTCTCTAATATTAGTGATTATCCAGAAACCAAAATCCAACCACTGCACATTACTCAAATACCAGGCTCTGTAGTGCTTAGCCCAGATGCTGCAAAAAAGTGACTGCAGTGAGCTGTAGCCAAAGATGACATTTGGCCGCTCGTATTCCAGTACATAAACATTTATATTCCAAACTGATGCACATAAAAGCTCATGTGGTAGAAAACAGCTCTTCCAGCAGATGAGTTACACTGAGCATCTGGCTGGAAAAGCAGAAGGTCTGCACTGTGCTTCAAGTGTCAGCCTGCCACTAGTGAGCCCCAGGGAGAGACACCAGAGCACAGGACTGGGTATTGCCAATTCCAAATAGGAGGGGCTCACAAGCATACAGAACAATAAAATCCCACTAAAATCTAATGTGGACTTCTTTTTTTCCTTTATGGTTTTTTTTTTTTGTTGTTGTTGTTTTTTTTTGTTTTTTTTTTTTTCCCCCCCCCCCCGAAGAATTTTAGAGGCATTTGGTGCTCTGGACTACTATTACTATTGGCTATTTAAATCACAATCTTTTTGTACGTTTCTTAATTAGAGATTTGGCACCTACCTTTTTCAGAGATAATTCATGAGCAAGCAGCCATTACTATGAAGACAGTCCTTGGTAAGCTAGATGACATTTTTTCCCTAGTGAGCACAACATGAAGTGTCTCGTGCAAGCCATGAGATGAATAGAAGCGTAGGGACTGAGGTCATTATTAACTTGCAGAAAGAAGATTTCAATCTCTGCTAGTAACTGTGAGACTAATTGAAACAAATATCTCTGCTGAACACACTAAGATCTGTAAATTTGTGACAGCTGACAACTGTACTCTAGGTCTGTCAAACTGTACTTCCAAATTATTTTACTTGAAAAAATTTTGAAATGTTTCAAGTCTCTTTACTAACACTCAAAGGAAATATATGATGAATGTAAGAATTATTTATTGTTCAGATTGTTAAAACATTTTCACATAGCCTTGTCTGAAATATGGAAGAGTTCCCTGTAAGTCCCACAAATGAATGCCTAATAACAAAATGCTTCCTTGACAAGGGTTGGTTATTTTAAAGTTATTCTTCAGTCATCTAAAGTTAATAAAACAATTAATCTGAGGCACAATGGAAAACAAGAACTCAACTTTAAGAAGGGAGATTTGAGCTATGTGCTTTATACAAGTCTACTGATGCCTTAGAGAGAAAAAGATTTACAGAAATCTGTCTGTTGCCAGTACACAAGGTATCTAGCTTCTAGGTTTACTTTCTTGATCTTCATTATGCTGTTGTCTATTGTTTAGTTTATTAAGACAAACAAGTCACAGGAGTTTTCTAACATTGGGGAATGTTAATTTTCAGTTTGAATTACTACTATCTGATTTTCTTTCAAAATTTAGAACTTCCATTTATTTTTTTCCATTTTATTGGCATTTATGTGCTCAAAGTTCAGCAGGTTTATATGCTTGAGGCACAACCTGTTCAGCTGTCATTGCTATGTCCATCTGAAAAGACAAGTTGTTGGTACTTTTTGTGTACAACCTCCACAACACTGGTGTTCCAACACTGCTTTGTGCAGAAGGGTTAGCACCTCTGCAAAAGCTTTCAGCACAATGGGAATGCCTCATGCACTGATGCCCAGTAGAGCATCCCCAGTTTGATATTCAGAGTCACAGAGGGATGTAGCTCAAATGGTTTTAGTATTGATTCATGCTAGCCAAGGAAACCAGGTAGAAACCTTTAACTGATCTATATTTTCTTCTAGGCTCTCTTCTGCTGGGTCAGAAATTCTGCATCTGGAAAGATCTTGCTAAGACTGCTTGCTGTGAAGCCCTAAGACTTGTACAGACAGTCATCAAATCTCAAAGAAAAGCAACTGCACCGACTGCTGGTCAAATGAAAAATCTTCCTTGCTGTCCTAGAGCCCCACATGGGAGGCTGAAAAGCATATTTAAGCTCTAAGCTACTTCACCTACAAGAACAAGCTTTGGAGGACTGATGTCAAGGGCAAAATATTCTTGCATTAGTGCCATTTGCACTCATGTTCAGTTTGGGGTTTTTCCTCTCTGTTCTGGTCTGTATTAATCTTGAATCTGCATTTACTCATTGCAATACAAACATGGAGGTTCAGTACAGAACTGGATGAGATCACCACAAACTGAAGATCAATCTGAACTGAACAATCCTATTCTCTCTGTGAGATAGGTGACACAGTCAGTTCAGAGAAAGCTGATCCAGGCTAAAATATTACTTCTTGTAGCATGCAAGCTTTTGTTTCATAATATACAATGTTCCAGAGATATAAACTAAGAGGATTATGTTGTCAGTGTCCCTTGTCATGCTTTAGAACAGGGGGAAAAGGTTAAGTAAGAAAGCAAGGAAAATGGAATGAAGGTTCAAAATCTCTTGTTTTGGATCATCACAGAGGTATTTTAACTCTTTGCAATGCCCATTTTTTCATCTCATTAATAGTCAAATGTCTATATCCCTTGTCAGTACAAGATTTCAATTTGTACTCAATAATTTCTAATCAAGACATTGATCATCTTAGAAACTACATTTGAAAGACAGAAGTGAAATACACAACTGTACATCTCTATTAGCCATAGGTCAGAGGCTGTGCAAATAGCACAGCCAAAAAACTGAAAGTCATCCATGTCTAGGACACTGAGATACATTTCTCATGCCTTCTTTCTTACCAAGTAGGTTTCAATTGCAGTGAAAAAAAACAAATAGTGTATATAGTGTTCCTAGAATATCATGCATACAAATATTTAAGAAAAGTTTAATCATTCTGAAAACTTTAGCTTTGGTACTCAAAATTACATTGAGGTGTTTCAGCTTTTGCAAAGTTAGTGCAAATCCTGCAAAATGCACATTTTACACCCAACTTTCATCTTCATTGTTAAGCAAAAAATTGCAGGAGCGGAAAAATTATTTATACAGTGAAAATTATTTGTATTCTGTGTACTAATTAAATTTGCTATTCTAAATCTCAATTACTTTCACAAAATTTATAATTTTTCTTTTGTTTTTAAAAACTCTAATTAAATGGGAAAATGTTCAAACACAAAACTCAAATGCTTCAGACAATCAATAAATGAGCTTTATCACCTCTGAAACTAGCTTACATTAATCTTTCTGTGAGACTCACAAATGCAATATACAGTGATGCAATGTTTCCATCAAATCATAACTGAAATAAAAAAAATGTCTGAATAAATGATCATATTTCAACTTATGCACATAGATGAGTGGTGTGATGAGGGAACTGATCTTTGAGCTGTAACATTGTCAGATTTATTTTCTTACTATCATTCTTTGTCTCATTTGCAAAGGGAAAAAAAGTGTCTTAGAAATTCCCAATAAATGTCAAAGGTGTGGAGCTGCCTATATAAATCTCCAGTATGTGTCCACAGACATTTTTATGCATTTATGACTTCAATTTAAATTTTCTCTGACATACAGCCAGGTAAAATTAAGGTTCATGAAAAATCCTTCCAGTTTTCTGGAAAAGTCCAGGAGTTTCACAACACAAAGCTCTACAAAAGCTTTTACAACAATGACCAACCAAAATGAAAATATTTTTAACATTTATATTTAGCACAGGAGCATCTTTTGTGCAGCAAAAGCATTATCTAGGTGGTTTTTTTTTTAATGGATGCTTTTAAAACTGGGAGAGATCTATCAATGGACAGAAGAGAAAGAAAGAGCACATGTTGAGTCCATGCTTGATAGTCTGTAAAAGTTATTGTGAAGTACCACTTGTACTAGGACTGCCACAGAGCCGTTGGTTTGAAAGGTTAATGACTGCAGCAATCACAATTTCAATTTACAAGAAATGGGATGACAGGAAGCCAAATACAAATTGGAAATGTCCCACTGTGATGGCAGCTGAGCAACAATTCATCAACAACAGCACAGGAATATTGTAAAGCCAGAGTGCTGGGTACAACCTTTTCAGTCTGAGAAGGGTTTAGGGCTTAAATTAAGCTCATTTTTCAAGGACAGTATAGAAGCTTAAAAATGGCTAAATTGCCTAATATAGACATAAGTTCTCCCTTCATAATTTTCCATATAATAGTTGTTATGTCATCTGAAGGTGTTTATCCCACCTTCTTACATTTTCTTTTGTGTATATTCCCTTTCATTTTAAATGTTGACTTTGAGTTCTACCAAAACAGCCATTGTCCCAAAGGCATTTCAATCATCTTTGAGCATTCCCTGCAATTATACTCTAGCTATTGCTTACTCAGCTCTACTACAACGTCATCTGAGACTTTCTAAAGCTTTCAGGCGTTTACATACACACAAAGATGCTCTGTGAGATCCTGTGCTACTTCTGCCTGGAGTTTGCATGTAATTTGTGTTCCGTGGAAAATCAAATTGATGATAAAAAACCAAACTTTGTAATCATCAACATTACAGAAATGCAGGTGTATCTTACTTCTTTTTTTATCTGAAGTCAGCCAGAACTACTTGTAAGCAATTTGAAGTCAGAAATAACAAATAACTGGAGGTAAGCTGTGAAAAGTTCTGTTCATCCCTATCTCAGAAGAGACTTAACACTCAACAGGGTTCAGGGAAATATGCAGGCTGGAGTGAGATTCTATAGACCAAAGCTTTTCAATTAGTACTAATGTGCTGTAGGATGCTGCTAATTTCACCTAACAGGACCACAACATCAGCAGAACTATCATAACTTAAGTTCATGCTTTAATTTATCTTGCTTTATATACTGAATTACCGAAGAGATAGTAAGACAGGCAAATCTCAGGTGAAAGGCATAAAGCATAGAGGTAGGATCTGCACCAGATTTTGATGACATCATGTTAAATATGTGTGCCTGTGGCTTTCATTAAGTCTTTTCAATAATTTCCATCTTAGTGGAATGATTAAACAGAATATCACAGACTCAGAGAATGGCTGGGGTTGGAAGTGATCTCTGGAGATATCTGGTTGCACATTCCTGCATATGTCCTGAAGAGGATCCCCAGGACCATGTCCAGAGAAGTAACTTTTGGATATCTTCAAGCAGGAAGATGACACAAACCCAGTGGGCAATCTGGGCTGGTGGTCAGTCACCCTCACAGTGAAAAAGTGTTTCCTGATGTACAGAGGGAAAATCCTGTGTTTCACTTTGTGCCTACTGCCTCTGGTCCTGGCACTGGGTAATACTGAAAAAAGCCTGGCTCCATCTTCACATCTTCCCTTCAGATATTTATATATCTGATAAAATCCCTGCTGAGCTTTCTCTTCTCTAGACTGATCAGTCTCAGCTCTCCCAGCCTTTCCCACAGGAGAGGTGCTCCAGTCCCTTAGACATATTTGTGACCCTTTGCTGGACTCTCCCCAGTATGTCCATACTTTTGTTTTACTGGAGAGCCCAGAACAGGCCACAGCACTTCAGATGTGGCCTCACCAGTGCTGAGTGAGGGGCTGGTGTGGCCTCCCAGGGCTCCTTTGACCTGCTGGAAGTGCCTTACCTAAAGCAGAACTGCCTTTCTGCATGGACAGACATGCAGATGCAGATGCAAATGTCTGTTGGACATTTGCTGGCTCATGTCCAACAAAGCAAAGGCAGTGTCCAGCTGGGTGGCACCCAGGAGAAGTTGGTACACAAAGCAGATGTGTGAAGCACATTGGCTTATGTGTGCTTGGAAATACTGGCAGGACAGCACCAAGCTGGATGACAATGCCAGAAGGCAGGCGGCCCGTGGCAGGCAGCAGAGGGTGATGGAGCACTGTTAGGAGAGGGATGGGCCAAGCACAGATCATGGGAGACATTGCAATGCCATTGTGGATCAGTACTCACCAAAGCCACTCCAGATATATTCAATAAAAGGTAGATATGTGTCAGGAATGGTGAACTAATCAGCATAGACAAGATGCTCATAGAGCTGAGGCAGACTTGTCCTACCAGTTCTCTGAAGTGATTAGAGAACTGTGATCTAGCACCATATATTGCAGTAGAAACTGTTAATATGAGAAATGAAACAAACTCCAACTCAACAAAAAGCTTTGACTCAACCATTTCTGAAATCCAATGCTTGGGCTAAAGAATACTACTTTAAACTGATCTATCTTTATAACAGTCACTAGCCCTGGGCATGATTCACAGCATTTTAGATCATAATTGATAACTTTGCAATGATATTATACACAAAACCACTGAAGTTCATGTCCATTATCTCAATCCTCTAGTCAAAGATATGTTATACATGCATGTCTTGAATTATCATGTACTGATAAGGAAATGAAAAATATGGATAAAAATGAATTACCATGTCTTTCCATCAACACTCCTTTGATGTAAGTAGAACTTACATCTTGGAACAGAAAAGAACATGAAGAGCTGGAATTCGTCTTTTCAGAAAATGCTAAAATAAGGTATCAATTAAAATACTTCCTTATAACCTATTCTCATTCTCCATACTTCATTTTATGCAAAGTAATATCAAGGCTCTTAGTTTCTGAAACTCTAAAAATAATTATTCTTGAGAAACAGACAGAAAGCTTATTTTATCCACTATACTTTGTACCTTTTTGCCTTAGATAATTAGGGACATTAGATCATGATTTGCAATGCCTGGAGAATATTGTCATTAGCAGGGGAATGTTCTCTGGAACCCTGAGGAAATGAAAAGCTTTTAAGAGCAATCACTGTTAATCACTAACATGCCAACATTATATACTTTCTGGAACTGAGAATGATACAGACAGGACACATTAAGTGACTCTGTCTTGCTTGCATTGTAAGCTTTTGACAAAAATATGTGTTTAAAACATCCCTTTGCATGTCTTGCTTTCTTTACAGAATGCAGGAGAGCTAAGAACTGCAAGATTTACACTTCTTGTACAAGCTATTGAAGATATCCTCTCTGATTCCATAATGGAGCTTCATTGTGTTTTTATTATCTCATCTGAGTAGTAAATGCCATGGACAAGAGATCGTCCCTTTTTCACCCAAGAGGGGTGAAAGAAAAGCTAAACTATAATGTGATAAATGCAATTAAATTAATCTTTAGCTTCAGCTTAGTAGGAGACATAGCAGCTGCACAGTTGCAATACTTACAGCTGAAATTATAGATTTCAGCTGTTCATTAAACATTGATGATTAAAAATGTGCTATTATTAATTTTTTAATATAATATTTCTTTAATATTTTCTATCCAATGTTAACTACATCCAACATTCCACATATTTTCTAATGAGATAAAGGATAGTAAAATAAATAGAGAAAAAGTATATTTTTAAGAAAACAGAGTTCAGTACTACTTACTAACATCTTTTGAATTTTACTTCTTTGCTGTACTAACCATGAATGCCTCACAAGTCAAAGCCAAGCTCAGCAGCACAGGGCAGCTGTACACACTGGAAAATGAGTCAGACTACATCCATGTACCGGGGTCCTCAGCTGAGATCCCTGTCAAATATAACATTGGACCTGCCACAACATCACACATTTTCAGGAAAAAAAAAATTTAAAAATCACAATTACTCTACAGCAGTTCACCAAATAAAAAAGTCATCTAGTACAGTTGAAATCAATTACTTCTTGTGACAGCTCCTGTGAATACAAAAATCAAAATCTTTCTTCTTACTGACCAAATTTTTCAAGACTCTTCCATTATTGCATCCTTAGACAAACAACCTCAATTCAACTTTCAATTCGTCTTTGAACAAAGTCCTACTATGTAAGTTATGTTTATTCTGTTAAGTAACTAAATTCTCCTACTAAGTTGTAATTATTCTCTCCTTGATGCTTTCAATTTTCTATTTGCATCTTATGTTCATTAAATAGTTTAATGACTTCAGACCAATTGTTTCAGAGTGATTGTTTCCTCATCTGATCAGATATGCAGTATTTAGCTACTCAATTTCATGAGCTGCACTGCTAGCCACTCTTACACAGCTGAGACTGCAGTGGCACATCCCATAAACAGAGTGCAAATTCAGAAAGGAACTGCTTACATTCTTGAAACCTCTATATAAGATCTGAAGTTCCTTCTTTGTGAATTTACTCTGTGCTTCCAGCAGTTCAAGAGCTTCAGGTCTATGTCGTACTGTGGCCATTTCCATTTCATCTTCTACAGTGTCTGCAGAATACAAGAGACAGAGAAGGAAAGCTCAACAAGAAATACAGGAAGTGAAAATGCTTAACCCTTTCAAAAAGACAGAGAAGAAAAAAGTAAAGAGGGAAGAGGGAAGGGAGGGGAGGGGAGAAGAGGGGAGAGAAAAGAAAAGGGAAAAGGGAAAGGAAGAAAGAAAAGACATTCTCTTATATACTTGTTTTTGCAGCTTTAATGACAAACGATGAGTCCATTTTGAACTCATAGGAAAAGGGTGTCTATCATCTGCTTCTGTGGCTGCAAAGAATAGTGAACAGAATAGTGAACAGACCCAGTAGCCTGCATATTACCTCATGAGTAATAATACCAATAAAATGGAAAGCCAACATCCTGCAAGACCATGCATGTTACATTCAGTATGACTTTTTTGTTTGTACAACTCTTTGACCAAAGGAAACAATTTTATAAAACTTTAGCAACTCCAGAAAACTGAAAATTATCCTTCAGTTAGATAATGGATGTGAATTGACTGTATCAGGCTGAGATCTTTACTGTAAAGTTGTCTTCTGTAAAGCATGTGAAATTGATGTTGCACATCTAGCAGCAGGTCTTTGAGTATCATACAACTGACCCTTTAGGAGAAATATTATTGAGGGTGAGCAGCCTAATTGGGGAACATGATAGTTTTAGTGACCTCTTCTTTAGGTAAGTAAGAATGTGGATATACACATTCAAGGTTTACAGTTAAGTGTAGACTTAAAACAATGACAATTAGCAATGCATTTTTTTCCTAGGTAGAGTTTTAAATGTGAATGTTCAATGAAACAGCTAAAGGGACTTTAACAGTAGAGTGCCAGTCACTTGTGATCAAAATAAAAATGTGTGTGTCCATTTCTAAGTACCAACAGCCTTAAAGGTAACTTATCCAGATTAATGAAATGAAATTACTGCCTTATTTTGACTGAGGAGTTATAGGAACTATAGCAATATAACAATACAAATGCCTAATTGTCACTTCTACAATGTTGAAGATACATATTATATCTCATTAGAATGTGTGACTTTTTATTCTTCTAATAAAGTTTCATTTGGTTTCAATATTCATAAACACATAGTATTAGAATACTCAACTAAAGTAGTATTACACCTACAGTTTCATATATTTTTGTTCTGCTATAATGCAGAAATAATAGCTTTCAGCTGCTCGGGAGAAATTTGGCATCAGGAGATACAGTTCAGCTAAACAAAAAATAAACAATCAAATAGTTTATATATTATTAAATATCTCTAGATATTTAATAATATATAAACTATTTGGGAAAATCTTCACAAAATTTAGGGCTTTGTCCTTTCTCCTGTGAAAAATATGTTGCTGTTAGCACTCTTCTCAGGAGGATGAACTCATTGTGATCCAGATGATTTTTTTTTTGATAACCACAACTCAATACTAGGTAATTAGACTAAATTGGCAAAAAAGTCAACCTGAGAATAAATATTGTTGAAAGCTCACTTGTATTTTATATTTGAATGGTTACATGGGATTTAAATGGGTTTTGTTTTTAGACAGAAAAAGACTTAACTTGAAATGAGATCTCTAAGCACCCATTTGTAACACATCTGGCTACCTAGAGAGACATCTACAAGCTTTTCTGGAAGCTAAATGAATACACATAATAAATGTGAGGCTAGAGATAAGGCCAGACAATGTGCTGAGCACAACATTTAGTATATCCTTAGCAGTAAACATTTTCATTGCCTTTAAATGATTCAGTGAGCATGTAGAAGACTGCAACAGGCTGATGATGTTAATGAAAAGGTTCAGTATAACATTCTTTACACTTGACTTCTCTAGTGTCTTATAGCTAGAAATAATAAAAATGTAAGATCATCATAAACTTCCTTAAAATCAACCAACTGTGATGACTAAAGTGCTATAGCATTCATGAGGCATTTGGATTTTAATTTTTTTCTTCACAGTTCTAGATACCAGGCTGGAAAAGAAAAATCTATACTGTAAAATATGCGGGAAAGTGTGTGAAAATCTATTTTTGCTATTTCTATTTTTATCTATTTCTAAACAATAATGATTTCTACGGCATTAGTTATTTCAGTTCCTTGGTTTGTTCAGCCTAGATCAGTTCGGAATACTTTTTTTTTTTAATAGAAATAAAATTTCATGTCAACTGAAAACCAGAAAAAAGTTCACAATCCCTCATTAATGTACTAAACAAAATATTGTTACTGATTAAATTAATTAGATTTCTTATTACTAAATAGCAAAGACATTTTTAATGCAAATGTCATAGGAGATATGCTTTGAACCTTTCATTATTCGTTAAAGAACAAGATGGCAAAAACCTGGCAAAAACACAGTGAAAAGCAAATATACTCTATATATCTGTACTCTTTATATACTCTTTATGTACTCTTTATATATCTGTTAAAAATCTTGCACATGCATTTCCCTACACAAACTCCACATTATAGCCTCCCTAACTATTTAATAACTATTTAATAATGTTTTCATTTCTCAAAACCATTGAGTGCAGCCCTACCCTAGTGTACTAGCACATGCACATATCTAGGGAATGATGCTTTGAAGTTTAGAATTACTAGACTAGAGCACACAAAGAAATGTTCTTTTACATGCTTTCTTCAATAGGAATGCTGAAATATGTTCAGTCCAAATGCTGCGACAAGATTTTACATTTTTAGATATCCTTTGCAAGCACATATTGATAGAAGTGCAGAAATGCAAATTCAGGCTATGTATATTTCAAGAAATTAATTGCTAAAAATATTTCCCTGATAATTTCGAAGGAATTCACATCTTGTGATTGTTATTGCAAGTGGTGCTGTTTTCATTCCTAGGACACTATAATGTTGCTTCTTTCATGCTAGCAGAAATGAAATAGCACATGATATCAAAATAGAATAATAACAGTGTATATCTACAATAATAATCTTATTCAAGATTTTCACCTGATATAACATTCTTACTTAATGCAGCACTTATTTATGGAGGAGATTGCAGAGAAAGTTGTTGAATGCACCTTTTTTACTGCTGGTTCTCAAATAGGAAATACTTGATACTCATTTTAATTCAACCTTTCTTCTGGTTTGTAGAATACTTTCAGTAAGGAAAATATAAGTTTGACATGGTCAAGATTTCTGACACTGACTCTAAATACATTTTGTTACCTGTGCAAATGAAGACCTTACATAAAAATGTGCAAGGAATAGGGATGTGTCACTCCCACAGCAACTTCAAACAGATCAAACTTTCTATTAATTCTATTTCATTATCTATTCCATTCTCCATCCCTGGAAATGTTCAGGTTGGATGGGACTTTGAGCAACCTGGTCTTATGCAGGAGGATTAGACTAGATGATTTTAAAGGTCTCTCTTCCAACTCAAGCAAACCTGTGATTCTCTGATTCCTTTTGCTGTCTAGGGCTGTATGATTCAGGTCATACAGTTGAAAGTAACTTATCCAGAAAGATTTATTAACAAGTGCCCCAACAGTAACTGCAGTTTTTAAGATACCTTGTTTTCAATTAAAACATATCAGCTGAAGACACCATGAAATAAATAAACCAGTGTACATCCAGAAATTTAGCCCTTTTCATCTCAAATACTTAAGCAGAAAGCAAACACCAGTTTTCTCTACAGAAGAGCATATGAAAGACAGTGAAGGGGGATAGCATAAAGAAACCCTAGATCTATACCTGTGAAGTCTTGACATTAGTAGGGGGCTGTATTTCTAGTCAAGGTGCTTTTGGTTGTCCTAAATTCACTAGATATGGGGAACTGCTCTTGCAGGCCTTTATTTTTTCCCTGAGATTGATTGATATGCTTTATCAGAAGATTATACAGGAAACACATGGACAATTCAGCTTCTGGTTTTTGGTGCTCATATTAGTGCCTAGAATTCAGTCAAATTAATCTAGGTTGAATTGGATCCAGAGAGATATTTTAAAATCGGCTACAGGAGTCAATTTATATAGGAAGACACTGTAGTGTTATTTCTAAAATTAATCTCTATCTAGGAATATATATGTATCTATGTATTGATCTCTCTCACTCCTGCTGTCCCTCTACATTTATCTGTTACCTGCTCTGGAGGGATTTTATCAAGACATTCAGTATAATATCAGTGTGCTTTTCCTGTATATTCACATTCACAATCTTTTCAATCTCAATATTTCTTTTTCTCTCAGACACCAGCTTTAAGTCCTGTTCCCTAAATAGCTTGAAGCTCTATATTCAAAACCTACAGGGCCAATCCTTTCCTGCCAGACCAGTTATGATGGTACCTCCTGTGTATTGGATAGCAGGCACACACAGTCACATGCATAAAAATGCCAAAAAGTTACCACTTTTCAAATACATGGAGAGCAGGTATTAAATTTAACCATGGAATCACTTGTCAACTAACTTGTAGATCGTAAGTGCCAAGTGATAATCTTTGCTAAGCTCCTGTGTGGCAGTCTGTGGCACTGCTATCTTGCCATCCTACTCTTCATAGACAAATCTGTGCATCACAACATTTTAAACCTCAATAAACCATATGATTACTTCAGCAGATATCTCGAGTCTCAAATGACTAATTAATGAAAGTATAATTTTTGATGCATGCAAACCTAAAAAAAAAAAAAAAAAAAAATCAAATGAAAAAAATGAAAAATAAAACTTGCTTTGAGTAACAGGAGATGTCGTTTTGGCAGCCGAGCAGGGCAAGAGCTTCATAAGTCGCTCTTTAATGCTGCGTTTGGTACTGTTCTGAGCGTAGAGGAAACCTAAAAAATATATCATCAGGACTGTTAACAGAGGCTTGAGAACAATTTCTGTACATGCTGCAGGGTTCATCATTAGAGCAGAATGCTGATGGGAAAAGGCCAAACAGATTGCAGCCACCATGAATCGCAAAGGGCAACCAGAATTTTTGAACAGGACAACAAAATTGTTTTGTCTTTTTATCTTTCCAGCATCTTTCCAATACAGGGAATTTATTTGTCTGTGTGCATCTCTTGTAATATTCTTGTAACCCACCTTAAATAATCTAACAGAGATGTGTCAGATTATTAATTTGAAACAACGGAAAGTAAAAGAAGGTGCATAAAAATTTTAATGTTAACATATTTTAAAGAATTTAAGTCTATTTCCTTTTGAATTTTAAGATGGAAAACAAAACCAAACCAAAATAAAATCCCAAAGATATCTTTTGTTGTCCTTTCTGGAAGACTTCTAATTCCATGGCTGAGCTTTCCCATATAATGAATTTGGCAGTTGTGATAACCAATCTGGTACTTTTGCCTTTTCTGAGTAGTAAAATACCAACCATGATGTGTAGTCAGTCTCCCTTTAGTATGTGGCACTCTACATATATAAAATATAACTAATATTTATACTCTCGTTTTAAAGACTAATTTGGCTGCATAGCTCATGTTCATGTGCTATAAAGCAGCTGAACAGCATCACCCTTATTTATTCGATGGAAAATGTTGGACTATGTTCCTGTGAGGCCAAACCAACCATCTTATAAAAAATGGGTGACATGAGCAAGCACTGCCTGGGTGGATATTTGCTGCAAATGGCAGCCTTAACACCTGTAAAACAGCTCAGTACCTGATTTATGTTCCTGAGAGAGGCACAGCTTGGCTGGCACATTACGCAACTCCTGCACTTTTCATCTCAACTGCGTGCACAGAAACACAAACGCTGCTCTGTGATGGCTCTTGCCACAATAGCAAAACAGATGGGGCAAGAGATGAAAAGACACAACTGACAAGTCCTGTGCTGAGGGCACAGGCACCAGGATAATCTTTGGTTATCCCCCCTGCTGCCATTGCACTGAATCCTGGTGCTGGAGACATGATGTAGAACAGCTCCCAAGGCATCTTAAGTATGTGCTTGTATTTGGGAACAGCAAGTAAGAAGCTTTAAGGATATTAAACTGTTTAAATAAAAGGGAAAAATATCAGTTTGTATATGAGTAAAACATTGAAGGAAATGAAAAAGAAATGAGAAAAACCAGGGATGACTCAGCCACAGCCTGAAAAAATCAACCAACTTTCAGCAGACAAATTCTGCCTCTGAGAGAGCAGCAGCTCTGGTGAATACACAAAACAACCCAGTTTCAGCTCAAGGTCAGAGGGACCTAAATGACTATCTCAGGAAATGTCTAAACCTTTTAATACAAATAATAAGAATGAATACACTTTTATCCTGTAGCACCTAACCATCAGCTCAACTCAGAAACATAGTGCAGATAAATGCATTAAATAAAAATGCAATTTGGGATCTGATGGGATCTCAAATTTCCTATTTTTAGTTTGAGCACCAAACCTGAGCCTTTAAATGGGTAGCTTGCTGTCTCAGCTGGCAGTGTCTGCTGTATCACACTATGCCTGTACTGTATACCTGAGCATGAAAGAAATCTTTTCATCTGAAAGATTTTTTTATTAGGAATTCTTCTAGTATAGACATGATGCAGAAAAATCTACAGTTATCTTATTTGTTTGAGTAAAGATCTGCAAAATTTACTATAGACTTACATAATTGCATAGGTCCACACCTATGTAATTACTGATGATGTATACAATGCTTAAAAAAACATAAAGGCATGTATTATTTCTAAATGGTTTGAAGCTAAAAGCCTTGAGTAAATAGACAATTCTGCTACTTTTAACACACAAAAAGCTCATGGAATTCAATGCAAGCCATATGGGCTTTGCAGTAATATGATTAAGGTCAAAACCAAAATAATATATATAGGAGAAAGTAATATCAGAGGAGTGAGTAACTGAGGAGAACAGTATAGCTCTGTACTCACTTCTGGCAGCTAATTTAAAATTTTGACACTATGGTCAGGGCAGAGGTGAGGGGATTGGTTTATCCTCTCACAGTATGAGAAAACAGCATGGAAGTTTTCATTCCCAGTGGCTGCAGTTAGTTTATTCTGCAGCTACTGCTGTAATGATCTTCTGATCAGTACTGCAGCTTTCAATGTGATTTTTCATGAGCTCAAATAAAAAAATACTTAATACAGAGAAAACATGCTGCACACTGAGCCTATGCTGTGTCAAAACACTAAAGGTGATCATGAAGATGAAATATTTTAATAATTTCTGTGAATTCTGTACCTATTTGCAGTTTGAAACAGGTCAAGGAAAAATCTTAACCTCTCATATGAACATTAAGAAGCTAGTTAATCTAATACATTAAAATTATTTACACAGTAGGAAACTCTTATTACCAGTCCTAAAGTGGCTGGTCATGGAAAGAAGAGCTATGAAGCATCAACACACTGATAATGATGGACTGATGCTATTTCCTTCAAACTTCTACAATAGAATAATAGTAATTCTTAGCCTGAAGAGAGATAGACAGAAGAAACTGAATTTTGCAGATTATTTTTGTTGTTGTTGGGTATTTTTTTTTCCTCTCAAAATATGTTGACTAGAAATGTCATAGCTCCTACCCCTAACCCAGTAAGGCACAAACTCCTCTAGGCAAGATGTGAAGGTTTTTCAAATTAAGGTTAGTTCACTGGAGCTGCTTGCTTGTGGATTTAATAATCTGTTTCCTTGCAATGAAAATTAAACTGTGAGACACATTTTTCCCCAGAATTCACTGTGGGAGTGCCCTAGAACTCATCTCTCTATGACACCATGTGAAATTGTGGGCAACTGTCCCCAGAGGTGCTCACATTTCACCAACAGTTCTGTAACTGTAGCACAGCTCACATATTCTCACATTCTGGCAGCCTTGTACAGCTACCTGTGCACAGATATGGGGCACACAGCACCCTGTGGGAGTGCCTGCCATTTAGCATGATTTATATGTGTGTTTGCAACTGTTAAATTCACCAATGATTTGAACTCCTGTACAGAGATACTTAAACTAGAGAACTGCAACTTACTAATCGAGGTTTAATATCAAGAGTACAACCTGTACATAGGGCCAGAGCAATTTTTCCAAACTGCTGCTTTTAAAAATTGTACTTGACCAAAAGCATCGAGGTTGTTGTTATGTGTCTGTCCTAGTCACTTTTTATCACAGCGTTGACACTGCTGGTTATCAAAAAATACAAAAATGTGTAAATTTCCATAAACTAAAAATTTTAACTGGTTAATAAATGACTGTATTTTTCTAATCATATACATCTACACCTAGACTATTTTTTACTCAGTGTATTTACTTTTTTCAGATGTATGATCCCAGCTTTAGAAAGACAGTACATATTCCATATTGCCCTGTTGTTGCAAAGACAGGTCAGACTACCCCAGGAATGACCATCTAGAAAGGAGTTTTCAGAGGCAAAACATCTCCCTTTCTAAGTGTGATTGGTGTCTTTGAAAATTCTTTGTAGTCAGCATGAAAGCAAGGGCAGGTAGGCCACTTTTTGCAGCAGTGGCAGATAAGTCAGAATGTCTATCTTAAACACCCACTAAGTGCACAAGATAGACCTTGCTATTGCTGCCCTTGCCCCCAAAGCCATGCTCACCTTTCCTGCTTTCTTCAAATACTCCCTTCAAATACTCAAAGAACTACCCACCTGTCTCATTGCTGCCTTTTTGTAATGGGATTTAGGTGATAAATATACACAGAAGGCATAGTAATCTGAGTCCCTAAAGGCTTTTGGGGCTGGCAATCATCATATTTAGGAGGATGTTTCTAATTCAAAAACTAGAAACAATTCTTCCAAAAATTTCCTCCATGACTGTTAGTGAAGGACAAAAATCACATGTAAAATATCTCTTCTTTTCCCCCACTCTTCTTTCTCTTCATGATTTTTTATTTTTGTTAATTTTTTTTTCCTTCTCAAAGTCTTCCTTCTATATTTGGCAAAATCAGCAGATTAACTCACACTGTTTAAATCTAACACTGCTTTTCAGTCAGCAGCATTTACAATGCACGGGCCACCTCCAATGCCTTAACAGTACAGCTAAGGTCCCAGTAGAGCTGGAATTTGGATTTTGTTCACCAACAGGATTTTATGTCTTCCCACAAAAAATGGGGAAAATTTTCTTTTATATTAGTTCTGGATGTGATGTTTTTGGAAGAGATTTAGCATAAGACCTGAAATCTAGGCTGGACAGATCATTTTTTTAAATACAAAATTTTGAGACAAAAGTGACAAGGACTCTGATAAATGAAAGCGAAATGCATTAAGTGGTTTCTTGACATGATGATTTACACTTAATTTCAGCTGTATGATGGAATTTCTCTCAGGGCCTTAAGGGCTGGCAGCCCCACTAAACTGTTAATGGTTCGTCACAGATGGAGTGGCAGGGGAGACAAAATGAAGTGCAGGTTTCATATTCACAGTTCAGGACTTGCAGAAGAGAGACAAATCAGGGTACATGTGCCTTCTGTGTAGTGAGCTTGGGAATAGAATGAAATTATGTACAACATAAATATTTATAAGTCTCAGCCTCAGTTCTTTGGTAGCACCTGCCAAGGAGCTGTGTGAGTTGTCAGCAGGCTACATCATCAGCAGTCTTTGACAAGCCAGGAAAACTATTCCTGACAATCTCATTTGTCTGTACACATGCATTTTATTTATTCTTCCTCTACTGACCCTAGCTTTCTGTTTTTCATTGCAATATATACCTATCAACTTCATTAACTACTAAAACCCTATAGATCACATCAGATCTATACCAGATCTGATGTGATATATATCTATCAGATCTCAGTACCCATGAAGGTACTGAGTTAAAAAATGCATGGCAGCATTTTAGGGAATATCTTAGAACTCTAATTTAAAAGTCAGATTGCTCTCCTTCACTTTAAATTCTCTTGTACATACTGCTATAAATCAGTCTCCCGATGGCAGATGCAGATTAGGAACTGATAGTTACACTTCTCTACCAATACATTAGAGATCAGAGCCAATTGGGAAATTTGGAGGCAACGGGATTTGATTGAAAATGAAGGGCAAAGAACCAGTGATCTTGTCAAAACCAGTAACTACAGTTTGGCATTTGTAGGATTGTCAAAGGAAAAAGGATGAAAGAAGAGAGGATTAAGTAGTATCACTAGAGAGAAGAAATAGAGTAGATAAGCATCAAAGTGATAAAGCAGAGAAATGACCATACTTTTCTCTTGACAGTCTTCATTAAATTTCCCAACTACAGCTTTATCATTCAGACCATGCCTTTCCATTATATATATATGCAGCTTTTCAATCTGAAAAACTGCTTATGTTATGAATGGTTTCTGTACAAATGCTCAATGTAAACACTATCTAAAACTGTTATAAACACCTCCAGGTGCATAAACACTGAAAATTGCAGAGAGTTTTTTCAGTGCAATACTTGAAAATGTACAAGTATGTCAAGATGACTTAATTCATTACTTACCACTTAACAAATTTACACATACACTAAGTGTGTGTAAAACTAAGCTGGTCCCATATGGCAAGAAACCAGATCACCTGTTTTCTTTAGAAAAATCTCACTTGAAGTGGACCATGTGAGCATATGAAAAAACGCAAAATAAATCAGATTTACTATTGCACTGAAATGTGCTCTTTCCCTCCTTTTCCCCTCCTCCCTTTTGTTGTTTATTAGAAGTTTTTATCTATCTGTAATGCATACAAATGCTCACAGAACAACTTACATCAACAGAAAGTTACTTATCTCATGGGAATCTAGAAAGAAGACAGATTAAGGAGAGGTTTTTAAGACAGATGAGAGATCATTCTCTCTGTCTCTTCACAAGCAATTTGGTGCCGCAGAAATAGCAAGTGCTGCTGAGAAATAGCAAGTGATGCTGTAGCATTGCAGATGGCTTGTGGATACAAGGAGTGAAGAAGGTGGAAACTTGAGTAACAGTGAAATGGGCCCTAGCACTGGGCAGACACTTCTGGGCACCTCTGTGTTGGTGTCCCTGGTCAGTGGGATGGCCCTGAGGGGCTGGCACCAGAGAGGGCACAGTGGGGACAGTGAAAGGCCCCCAAAGCATTTAGCAGGTCACAAACAGCAACACAGACCCATAAAGAAAAGCTGTTCAAGAGACTGAATTTCTACTAATTATTAGATTGAGTTTATCAGGTTTAGTGGAGATTCATTGAGTTTTGCAGTAGAGGAAAACTAATTGATGCTTTAACTGAAATGAAGGATCTGTTCTAACCTGGAGGCTAAAGACCAATGGCACAGTGCCTGTGCTGTAAAATATGAAAGTAAAAAAGGAAAAACACCATTGTAAGAAGACTAGAAAAAGCAACTGAAAATAAAAAAAAATAGTCTACCAAAAGTGAGTGACAGAAATCAAATTGATGATGTGAGTTGAGCTGGAATGAAAGTTCAGTAGAGAAAGGAGAAAAATAAAAAAGAGCAAAAATGCTTAAGAGGACTTAATAATTTGAATGAAACAGTAAAGAAATTTTAATGAAAAAGAAAGAGACCTTTCAAATATTCATTACCTCTAAATTTAGCTTTTTATCTAAACTGTGCCAATGCCATATGTGAACATGCTCAATGCTGGACTCAGACACTCACATTTGCCAAAGCAGTTGGAGTCAGAGCAGGGACAGGGGTGTCTCTCATCTGTGGTGTCACTCTCTGACTGGAGCCAGGGGTGTCTCTGTGTCACTCACTGCAGTGGGTGGCAGTCCCAGCCCCCGGGCTGGGTGTGTCCTGAGAACACCTACAGCAGCTCCAGGGTGAGCGAGAGGCTCAGTGCCAGCGGCTGCAGCAGCCCCCAGGTGCCCGGTACCACCTGCAGGGGGGAGAAGCATCTGTGTCTCCTCCAAATCACGTGTGTGGAGTGTGCTGTAACATCCCTGAACAAGCACACCAGTATTTTGTGGAGATAAGTCTTTTCATACTCATTAGGAAAGTTAAAGACCAAAGAGAGATACTTTTAATGAATAATTTGAGGAGGATACCTTCATAGTGTTCACACTATTATCTAATTAGGATGAGTGGAAATAATTAACCTGCAGTGCTCCAGGCAGTCATTGTAATGTGCTTTTTGAACGTTTTATAGGAAGTTAGAGAAAACTGCCACAAAATGGTGAAATTAAACCAGCACACACTTTTCAGTTCTGCTGAGCTAGTCACTGAGTCAGCTATCACCTAGGTCAGTCAGGAATAGGTAAGTTCCAAGCCTGCTCTCAAAGTCAACACCAAATTTTCCATAGAATTCTGCAGGATTTGTCTGGAGGTTAAATTTTATATCCTGTGCTTAAATTGCTATTATTTTTCTGCAAATTTTTGTGGTTTGGGTAAAGCTGATTTTGGTTTGGGCTGATGGTGACATCACACTATCTTTGCACAGAAGACATCCATCTTTCTGGCATGCTAAGAGCTTCCAATTGCTAGGCTGCCAGTCTTAAGGTAAAGTGCTCCACTTTCCACTGATAATCTGTATCCTGCTTTCAAAAAATAACCTTTTTGACTAAGACAAAAGAGGGGCAGAAAAAAGTAATGAAGATGTAACTTTTCTCTTTTGCAAAAAAATCTAAAGAAAACAAAAATTGTGCCATTCATTAAATGCTTCATTAAAAATACTATAAAAAAGAAACAGAAGAAATTGGTATCACTCCTTCCTCTTCAGCAACTAGCCTTAAAACCAAGTGTAACATTACGTTTACATTTACATTTCCTTTGTACAGAGGTAATTTACTACAAATTATTTGATGTAGTTAGGTGCAGTACACCCTATTAACAAAAAAGTAATAGGAGCGGTGTTTTATTTCAGGTTTTTTCTGGTTTACTTAAGAGTGAGGCAGCTACTTTTGTAGTTTTTATAACTGTGTGTATGGCTCCATCTTGAAAACCCCTTCTAGGCTCACAAGAGGTGACAGTCTATGTTGGTTAGAATGTGGTGTTAATAACACCACAGTTGTGAGTTCTTTGAATCTGTAATTAAAAACACCTGGTATGTGACCATGATGGATTTCAGTAAGACAGATTTGCAATCAGGCTGGCTAGAAGTGAAAAATATATTCTTGTCGGTCCCATCCCATAAGGACCATTGTGTAATTTGCTACAAAATGCAGAATTTCAAGTCAATCTTCTCATCCATCTTGACTACAGTTGCATTCAGAGACTATAATTAATTTAGATAGGCTGAAGAATTAATGGTCTGGATAGCAGTGATCATATACTGTAACTTTTTCACTAGAGTTCTAAAAGTATTAATTAAAGAAGTCTCTTTCAAGCAACAAAATCTTTAAGTGGTGAACATAAGAATGTAACTGACAACAATTCCAAGTGCAGTTTAAAGTTTCATAAGAATCAGGAGTCATGTATTTGCTGGTATATTATACACAATGATGCATTTGCACCACTTTGATATAATGTTTAAATAAGTTTAAAAAAACCATAATTTTTTCCTCTTAGAAAAAAAAAAAGTCTTTAACTCTGTGGCAGACTCAAATGAATCCCTGGCTGAGGGTCCCTAACTATTCCTCTCCCTTTATAGTGTTTCCCATGACAGGATCTGACTGCTTAAGAACAGCCTTTTCCTTTGCAAAACTGGTTTTATTTCCTAATGCAGCTGAGAGCACATCTCTGAAACGAATTCTTTCTAAATGCCTGGAGTAGTGATGTATTTGGGTGGGACTGAGAACAAATGCTAAACCTGGGCAAGTGAGAGCCTACCTTGCCGTCAAGTTCACATAACACTGATGTGATCTTGTTTTCTGTATCACATAGCTGGAGAGAAGGTGCAGTGTTATTGAAAGAAGGTAAAAAATGTTTTCCTGCCACTCCCTGAAGAAGAGAGAAGTTGGGGTATTCCAAGATACTGTCTGAGATTAGAAATTGCATTTATTGTCCTTTTTATTCAAGAATGTTTTGAAAGGCATCTATTCTGTTTCAGCTGAAGGATACCATATAAAGCAAAACCTTTAAAATATTAACTAGCAACAGTCTAAAAAATGTTAGATGATTATACACTGCCATAACAATGAGATTTATCTAACATGTGAAATATATAAAAAATCCAAAAATCTATTTCTTTTAGTTTTTCTACTAATTACAATGTTGTCAAGACTGGTTAATTCACAGAGCATTATGAAGGCAATTGGAGAAAATGCCTTTGGATTTTGCCAGCCAAAAATCCTAATAAAATTAGTTCCTTGAACAAAGAAATGTGAAATCTGGCTTAAAAAGAAACTTTGAAGCCTTTGCAAAAAACATTAGGAAAAAAGTTTCAACTGAAACTTTCCATCCTAAATGCTTTGCTAATCATTGCAAAAGACATAAAGAAGGACTAACACTGAAGGATAAAATAAACATCATTTACAGAAGAAGAGAGTAAGATTTTAGGTTTTGGACAGCTCTTTAAAGATTTTTTTTCTCTATGAACCAACAATTGCACGCACAGGCACACACACACTGACTGCAGCAGGCTAACACTAATGGCAACTCTTCCCTGTGGCAATTCAGGACACAAGATAAAAGAAATAAAGTGCTGCAACAAGTGGGGTTTGGTTACTTCCTCCTGACTTTGTAACTAATAAAACACGCAGTTTTCTGTGGTTGAAATGTTTTTTCAAGTGCTCAAATTCTTCTCTTTTGCCTGCAGCTTCAATTTCCCCATATAAACTTCATAATTTAGTTCTCATTCTTCATGTATTAATTACATTCCTAGTTCTAGTATCTCCTGCTACTAAGATAAAATTCCTGCCTTGACAAAATGCTTCATTCTGACACGGAGTTAGTGCTTGCTGCTCTGTAACATGGATAGACACCTCTTCTAAACTTGTCTCTCCCCATTGTTCCTCCAGCAGTAATACACCTTTCTCATCTTGAGGAAACTCTCCACACTTTAAATATATGTAACTCATTTAGAGCAGTTACCTTAATATAAGGTTGGTGTCTTTGTTCTCTTAGTGATCTCAGCTTTTTATCACCCAATTCTCTGAATTTCTAACTAAGACTTTCAGAATTTCTATTTATATCTGTGCATGCACAAGGAAATGAAAACTGGACCATGTTCTTATTTTTCCCATCCCTTTAAACTCTTCTATTTGTGCACTGAGCTACAACTAGATCAAATTTTCAGAGAAAAGTAAAGAACTGTGAATGACATGAATAAGGGCACTTAGGGAATGCATTGCTTTGTATTTTATTGTATTACATTTCTGCTTTTATCAATGACTCCTTATATATCTACTCATCACTTAGGTCCTACCATGTGTCGGAGGACAAGAACATTAATTTATATTCACATGAGATTTACTCTTGTAAATCCAAGCTGACTCTGATCCTTAGGCAAAAATCTCATACAGGATAATTATAAATTACAGGATTTTTCAAACGCTTGAAACAATCACTAGAAAAAAACAAAAGAAAGACCTGTGGCAGCTGCTGAACAGGAAGAAGTGCTTCATTTTAACTTCAGGCAAAGAGCCTTTGCAGTGCTCCATCATGAGCTGTATGAAGCAAATTCTTACATTGAGACTGACAGAACTTTCAACTGTGCAGGAAGAACAAATGCTCGGTCCCCAGCTGTCATGGACCTAATTCTTGTGCTTTAAGTCAGTTATTTCCAAGCAAGTTGTACTTTGATGGTCCTTGTGGGTCCCTTCCAACTCAGGATATTTTATGATTCAGCTTGTTGAAGAGGATCCTGTATCTCATTGTTCTCTTGCTTACTTGGTGTCAATCAGAAAGAAAAATACCTAACTTTTGAACATGAGATCCTGGTGTAAGTCAGCTGTGACTTATGTGCTATACATAAAACCCCTATGTCTTTTTCATTTCCTATTCCTAAATGCTTTTCTAATTAGTGTTCAAAATTTTCAGCTAACCCAGTGTAAACCATGCATAACAACGTGTGTCAACTTGTAGTAAAAGGAGTGGCCAATGGAACATCAATTGATGAGTCAATAAATCTGGGAGAAAGAGTAAGTAGGAAGTCCACTGAGTGCTGCAATGCTCCCATACAGGAAACAAGGACAGGCAAACTTCCAGTAGAGAAACAACTTGCCCCAAACGTTCTACCATGAATAAAAAAAAAAAAAAAAAATCTGCAAAGTCCCTTTAGAGCAAGGGTTATTGATTTGGGAGTTCTACCAGGGCAGCTCTATTCAGTTCAGAGACTCCCTAGGGATCCTGAAAAACCACACTCTTGCCATGCTACAATAAATTGCCCTACTGGATACTGGTTTTTATCAGACCTAAAAGCACAATAATCCACTTGCTATATTTTTTACAGAAAGCTCTGATAGGTGGTTGGGGTTTTGTTTAGTTTTCTTTTCCAAACCACTTCCAATCTTGACTGCAATTAAATAAAATATTTTGAATGGTTTTTTTATTATACTTTGGCAATTGTCCTCGAGCTGCTCTCTTGTCTTCCAATAGCCCATCCACACATGGATATTGGCCATCTTGGGAATCTGGAAACTGTTGCCAGGAAAAAACTGAAATTGCTTTTTAGTTTCTCAAGTCTTCTTCAAATTATTTATTTCCCAGTGGAACACAAAGAAGAAATGTTTTAAAGAAATAATTTCAGATTATTTCTTCAGAATCTTTACAACATATCACTTCAGATCAATTGACACAGTGAACTCTTTAAAGCATGAAATGTGGAGAATTCCCAATAAGTCTCAGACGATGTAAATAAGGCAAAAACAAAAAAGGAGAGAAAAACAACATTCATTATGGATTCTTACACATGCATGTACAAACCCATACAGCACAGTTGTCTAATATCAGCGGCTAGAGACAGGAGCCTTGCTGTCTAAAATGAGATCTGCAAAATCTAATGGTATTTGTTGCTCAATTTAAAATCAGGAGGTAAGATAAAGATATAACCATATTTATATATGGATAAATATATATAAAGTTATATAAATTCTCAGAAAAAATACATCATACTGAGAAAAATCTGTAACGACTACATATATTTTATTAATTTTTAAGTAATACACTAATTAAAACATGACCAAATAAATATTATAAGTAGATATGCAAATCTGTAGCTATTTCTTAAAAAGAGCAAAATAGAAAGCATAATCTTACAGCCCTTGATATACAATTTTCCAGTTATGTTTAAATAAATCTCTCATTTTCTGGTCTAAGGTAATTTCAGCAGCAGAAGTACTCCATTTCTTATCATGCCCCTTAGATTCTCCTGCAGTAAAAAGTACATTACTTCATGGAGGTTCCTCAATGGCTAACAGCTAGGTGGTGAAAACCTATGGAAGAAAGATATGAGTAGCAGTAAGCTGTTCAATTTTCAGTCCTTTCTGTTTGTGGAATTTAACTTCAAGTGATATCTGAATACAGAAAAGAGTTCATTGTAGGTCTTGTTTTACACATAATATGGTGTAAAGCACATAATATGGCGCATGGTGATTTTAACTCGGTGAAAAAGTCCTGAATTCTCTCGAACAGAATCCACATTCAAAAAGATTAATACACTGTTAGAAGCCACTTGTTTGGTGTTCTGTACTACCAGTCAGTCAGCAAACTGTGGTTGGTTAGTGCAGAGCATGGAATACATTAAACTCCTGCGTGAAAGTTCTGTAACTAGAAAAGCCCATAAGCCCTGAACAGTCCAAACGCAAATCAGTAACAGAGTGTCTCAAGGTGCTCCACTTTGTGATCCCATGCAGAAGCTGATAAATTAATAGATATTGTTGATCTATTTAAATGAAGTAAAATAGGTGAGAGGTGGATTTTAGAAAGGAGCTAAAATCAGAAGCAATGACTTGGCAAACCAGGGTACAGGAAATGAGCTATGAACAGAGTAGGTTGCTTGTAAAAACTTACAGAGACAGCTTTGGAAGAGAAACACTAAAACTAGTATCAATTATTAAGGCCTGGGAAGCAGAATTAAAACAATAACAGAGTGGAGAAATATTTGCATAGAAAGTGTCTTTCCATTTCTAGTCTTGAACACATTGACAAAATTATATGTTTGTGAATTTTTAATACAGAGCACTATCAATACTTACAGGAAGACCAACAATTCCCACTTTATCTAATAGAAATTAAGAATAATGAAAGTAATTTGGTGAAAGAAGCAGTAGGAAGGGAAGGACCCTTTTTAAATACCTTCTCAAAAGCCCATGTATATCCAATTAATGTATTTTATTTACAGACATTAAGAATTTAAAAAAGCAATCCATAATTAATCAGAATTCCTTCACTCCAATTTAGAATTATATTGAGCTAGAAAGCAAATTCCCAATTATGGCATTTTTGCCAAAATTTCTGTCTCTTTTGGTAACAGGCTTCAAGAGAACAGCTTCTCTAGGCTGGATTTATCTACTTTTAAAGAAAAGTACCCGAGTATTTTTTTAAAAGAAAAAAATTATATTAGGTATTAAAAAATTATAACAGCACAAAAACATGAGCTTGAATTTTCTAAAAAAAATGCCTAATTCAACAGTTTTCAAAGGTCTGCTAGGAGATACAGAACAAAATGTTGTTTGCTTATAGAATTAGGACATGGGGGACACAGAAAAAGAAACAGACTTATTTAAAAAGGAACAGTAATAATTTCAGATATTATTTCTGATATAAGTGTTTAATGATAATTTTTGTGACTTACGTGCACATTTTCTTATTAAGAAATCAAATGTCTCTACTAGTTTTGGCATCCTCAGAAGTGAGAAAAAAACCCAATAAAAGCAGTAATAAAAACCACAGAATAAACATACTGAAAGGGAAAAATATTTTGAACAAAACAAGCTGATCTTTTTATATATAAGTGGAATTTTTAAATTGATACTGTTAAACAGTAACAGGCTGTTACACCAGGAATATTTGCATGAAAGCCTTACCCTGCAAATAGGACAGGACTCTCTCAGAAAATGCCTGTTTGCGTGACCTGTGCCACCAGGAGATTTATTAGCCAGCTCAGAAAAGTAGAGCAGCAGTTTCACTCTTCATTTTCTTTCAGACCACTTAGGCTTGGGGAAAAAGATTTGGGGGAATTGTCACTTTGCACAGTAAAACCAATTTGAGTGGCTGCACTCCACTAGGCAGTGACACAGAGGCTTGTACCATTCTGTCTGCAATTACCTACAAAGAAAATCTGTGCTCTGAAACTTCAGGAAATTACTGAGGTTCAGGAAGAAGGCCAGCAGGAAGATTTTTCTTTGAGATCTCCTAATAAAAACACTTGGACTGACTGAGAAAAAAGGATACCTAATGAACCATCAGCAATATTTTTGGTGACTGTTTGGAATAAGTGATTAATTATGGTTATATTAGTGCCAGATAATTAGGCTTTAAAAAAATCTGTAGGTGTTTGGTATTGCTTTTGTTTTAGCGATGCAACAATTTTTTTCTAAGTGTCATTTTATTTACAATTAATCATTTTTAGAAGATCTTTAGACTCTTTAATACTGTTTTTGCACTCTATGGAACTTTTATTATTGCTATCTAAATAAAAAAAGAAATTAAAAAAAAAAGAGGGAACAGGACAGAGAACAATGAGAAAGCAACCTGATGACCCATTGTTCAGTATCTCAGAATCAATAAGCAATTTACTACAGCACTTTGTTACAGTATAGCTTAATGTGTTCTTGAGATCAAACCTGGCTATTTTTCAGGGTGCAATATATTGCAAATTAGCATCTGCCATTTTCTTTCTCTCCTTGAGTAGTCAGTGGCACAAGCATTATGCAGTTAATTCAGAAATAAAAACCTCATTACTCAACACATATATGTATCTTTAGACATGTGAACAAAGTACTATTGAAACTGTTTTTATTAGTGTGGTTTATTTTTGAGACTGAACTAATAGATGTGAGAGGACAATAACTACCCCAGAGTGAAAAATGTCTGCAAGAAAGCAGTGGATAGCAATCTCTGCTGCTGGCAAAGCTCTAGCTGGAAGTGACTGAGCCTTAAGGGTCTTGCTGATATTTGGGTTTTTACAGGCTCTTTTGTCAGACAGAACCACTGTCTGATAAACTTAAAATAGATATGTGCTAATTCCTTTACTAAAAGAGTTGTCAAATATTACAACAGGCTGCCCAGGGAAGTGGAGGAGTCACCATCCCTGGAGGGATTTAGGACATGTAAATGTGGCCCTTAGGGACAAGTTCAGTGCTGGACTTAGCAGTGCTGGTTGGACTCAATGGAGTTCTTGGAGGAGTTCTATGATTTGATTAGCAGATAGAAAATACTTGCACTGAAGTAAACAAGTGCTGATATTTATATACAGAAAATTCATTTCTAATGACTCCTCAGTTCTGAGTTAATCATTTTTGAAACCACCCTGTACAGAAGAATTTTTAGCTTTTAATTATGACTGTGGGGCAGATGTGTCAAAGGAAAAAAAGCTTTTTTAAAAATTAAACTTGTTTTCCTGGTGTATTTCTAAGTTGGAATGCAATTTTTCTATGTGTGATTTATTTAAAATATTTTTTAAAAGATTCACCTGGTGAATTAATTAACACAGACTTTGTAAAAGCATTATTTATTGCAGTTGCTAAACATTCCCTATACAAATTTGTGTAACTAAAATATATCAGTTGGCATTTGCTATTTTCATCTCATCCCCTCAGACAAGGATGCTACTAAACAAGATGTTGCATCACTTGCATCAAAACCTTTCCGAAAATGTCTTTAGGATATAATACACACTAAGGGAATTCATAACAATAACAAAAAAGTTATTTTATTCCTTCAAATTACTAGTTCATAGCTTTTAGACTGTGAGCTTTTTCAAAGTGGCAAGAACTTTATCGTTTCACTTACATGCTGCAGGGCTCATTACAGCTAAATACATGAAATTCTTAGAACTGCTTAATTAAAGTTGTCCTCACTGCACTGTGTGTGTCTAAGAGGGCTCCACTGCATTCTTTAAGAGGTGGTTCCAACTGAAAATACTGTATTTCAAAATAATGTCAGTAATTATTTCAAAATAATAAGAAAATATTATGCACAAGCTCATCTTAAAGATGGAGATTCCACCTCTTGGAAGGCACATTTAACAATTGCTACAACAGAAACCCAAGCCTAATAAAATCTTCTGAAAATTGTTAGGATTTGTTGAAATCTCTCATAATGTGAAGTCTGTAGCAATGCTCTGACCTTAATAAAGAACCATTAAAGAATAAATCAAAACCTGCAAGTAGCACATATAGCTCCTTCCCTTATGATGTCTCAAAAACAAAAGCAGTAGTTCCAGAAGCATACAGCCAACAGCAGCGAATGAATGAATGAATGAATGAATGAATGAATGAATGAATGAATGAATGAATGAATGAAGAATGAAAGAATTTGGCAGTTGCTTCCATTGTGAAAGAGATACATCAAAATATTGCTCTTTAGCTAAATATTACCCTTTAGCATTATGGTCCTTCAGGGCACATTCACATTTCACAAACGCAGCACAAGGTTCTTCACCAGGTTGTGGTGATTCTACTCAATCAAAAGAGCTAGACCATCCTAGGACATTTCAGAATAAATTTGTTTGCAAAGTTTTGACAGAAGTGGACATAGGAAAGATGGAAAGTAAGGGAGCGGCAGTCCTGTTCCTCCATGGAAATAGTTTGGATTAAAAAAAAAATCAGTTCTGAATTAAACCTTATGAAGATAATCATCGTTCTGTACATAAGAACTATTTAACTGAAGAATTTTTCTACTGATTTAATGAAACTATCAATTTAATGATGTTTAAAAAACTCAAAGATGACATATATATATATATATACTAAAAGCAATGCTGAATATTACCCAGACCACTCATGATAAACTTAGTGAAAATTATGTCAAGGATGGCGAGAAAGAGATCATACTTTCTTCTTGAAGAAGTAAACAAATACTTGAATTTTATAAATTCAATCTCATGCAAGACAGAAATATTGTCTTGCTAGGTAGGTAATGAGATGCACATTGCCTTTTAGGATTAAGGTATGGGTTGGTAATGAGATCCCATCTTCCTTTTGACCTTAAAAATGGAAAGACATCAGGAAGTGTATTCTGGAAATTTAGGCCAGCTAGCCATGTTATTCTCTAGCCTCTTCCTTGTCAACTGAGTATTACTACTTATCTATCCATATTTCTTCAGAAAGACATTGAAATCTGCTGCCACAGATTGTGGTCTTATGGAAATGTTCTTTACTATATTTACTCTTAGTTCCTTCCAGATAGCAAATCCAGGTGAATATTTGGTGAAATATGTGGAAAGCTATCCTGGTCCTCTTTTATTGCTGGCTATTTGGAATACACACTGTGTTTTGAGAACAGAGACATTTCCAGTCTAAAGCTCCCTTATGAAAGCTGCAGTCCAATAATCAAAACCACCTGCAGCTGTGGTTTTTTCAGTAACACCACTGTGCATAAAGAAACACAGCAAGAAAATGTTTCACCTTTTTTCCCTTCTGTTGCAACCAAAAAAAGAGAAAGGACCTACATGCCACATGCATATATTAGCAGTAGTGGATGACTAAAACTTTAAAGGCCCATGTAATCCTGGAAGATCCTCCATGCTTAACTAAAACAGCTTCTTTTCCCAGTCAGAATACCAAATTAGTCCAAATTATTTCATTTAAAATGTCAAAATGGGACTCTGATAGACTTTGAACCTTCTACAGAAAAATTGTGCCTTTCAGATTGCTCCTGGGTGTTTTCCATTATATTTCTTTCTGTAGTACAGTAAGAATCACACTAATGATCTGAAATGAAAATTCGCCCCAGGGAACATCTGATTAAAATGTCAAATATTGAGGAACAATGATTCATCAGCAATCATAAATTTATAATACTGATGGCAGATGAAATTGTATCATTTTCCAGCAAGCAATATAGTCTCCAAGAACAGGTGGATTTGAAGCCATTCCTAAGATTGAATTATGTAGACAGAAACTATATGGAAGAGCACGTGGAAGTGACCTTTGTTCTGATTGACTAGCACATCCTGTTACACATAAAAGTTCATGGAGAATGAGTCATCTTCACTGACTTAGTAGATTAGCATCACCTGGGTATCACTATTACATATCCTTGTCTGTGTAACAGAAATGACTGAAATAAAATCACTCTTAACAATGAGAAGTTGCATAAAAAATGTGCAGGCAATGGGCAGATATGAACTACTGGAGTTACAATGAAGTTACCAAGGCTATGCTAGTTTGGATTTGGTTGCTAAAATGCAGTTACATTAGAGAATTGAAACTATATTATATCATGCTTGAGCAGTGGATAAAAAAGGAAGCAAGAAGAGCACTCCAAGAGGCATAAAATAACATTTTCATTGTGGACATTTTGCTTTAGCTGCTCAAACACGATAGCCAGAAAGATAGTTTTGCAAGTCATTTAATACCACATTGTGCAAATAATAAGGCAGGCATTTTTTTAGCACTTCTGCTGAAAAATGTTGATGAAGAAAGACTGAAAAAAAAAAAAAAGAAAAGCCAAATATTCATTATATTAATATTCACTATTAATATTGTAAATACTTCCAAGCTGAGTCTATTGATGATATTCAAGAAAGGGGGGGAAATTATAACTTTCTTTATAGCACAAATGACTGATCTTGGTATTATTAAAAGGCTTTTCGGGCCAAAATCTACTTGTGAAAATCACATCCTAACACCTGCAAGTTACATGAAATAACTTCACAGATCGTAAGATCAAAATAACTGTTCTAATGAAAGGTTTGGGAAGAACTGTGAGCACACTGGAGACAGGATTAGAATTCAAAGAGATTTTGACAGGCCAGGAAAATAAGAAGTCAGTTGAGACAAGAGAAAAGTGCTCCCTGAAGAAAGAATGACTTGGCAAAATTAGTAAAACTTCAAGTATGGCTTTAGAGCAGCATCAGGGAAGAGTTTTTCAAGGACACAGACCTGTAGAAGTGAGTTCACAATGAGCATCAGGAGTGAAATGGTCTCTGATAGAAGGATCTTGGAAAAGCAGGGCATTTTTTTCCTCTAAGGAGGATAAGACTGAAGGGAAACCATGTAACAATCTTCACTCTGTGCAAATTGTCACAAAACCCAGAAGCATATTCTAATGCCTCTTGGGTCACAACAGCACATAATAATCTTATATTTCAGAAAAGATATATATTAACAGTTGAGATTTTTAAAAAATCATTCTATTATAAGCAATCAGATTTCTTAGGCATATTGTGGACTCAACATTGCTTTAGTTGTTTCAAAACACTTGTCAGAAATGGCTAAAGTCTTAGACTAGGCAACAGAATAAATGACCACCTGACAGCATCACAACCTTTGTTTCTATGATAAGAGACAATTCCCTATGGAGAGCAAATAAACTCCATAAATTATAAATCCCTTTCCTTCTCTAGGTACAGCCTATCAAGGAGCTTCAGCTGGCTCAAGTGTGACTTTTTTTTGTATCTTTGAGTCAGGATTTGTGCCTCTATCTGAGTCTATGTTAGCATACCTGCTGATTAAGGCTGACCACTAACATACCACCAACACTGGTTCAGAATTGGCTGGTACAGTGCTGTGAGGGACCTCCCAGCAAAACACATGCACAAATTCCTGAGGATGGGCTCTTTCCATCTTCTCCACCTTCACAGACTTGGGTAATGGATGGTTCTGGCTGTTCAGTATTCCAGTAAGGCTGCAATTAGTAAATGTTTATCAAGGATGTTTTATTAAATGCATTAAGGAATATAATAGCATCTAGCATAACTTTAAAGAAGATACTAAGGTTTCTAATTTTACAAAACCACACAACTATGAATCATGTCAATCTTCACCTACTTCGGGTAATTTATTATTTGAGTCTAATCTAACTAACACTTGCTTAAAGATCCTCTTATCAAAAGATCCTCTTATCTGCACACTATTTTCTTCAGTATGTATTTCTGTGCCTCTGCGAAGAATAACCACTTAGGAATCAGAACTGCCTGTAAGTCTGATGAGGCAAAAGATCTGTGGCAAGATCAAGTGGGCAGTTTCAATTATTAAAACAACATTCCTTCTGGCTTGTAGCAACATTAGTGCTGCCTCCTCCAGGGTAAAGAATGGAAAAAACAGCTATTTACTGGTGTTTGGGCTCTGTAATGTTTCTGTTTGGCACTTAAAAAATCTGATTTCCTGTGAATGGGTCTTATATTATCATCCATCACAACCCTTTTGTTTTGGCTCCTCACTAATATTGTCCAAAACAGCTTGGACTGATGACTGTGGTCCTTCCAAAGTGCAGAGGCTTGGACCCAAATCAGAACAGACACTGGTCAAACAGCATGTCTTGGGGCAAACAGCAACACAGCCACTTTCTCTTCTCATTTCTCAGGCTTAAATGACAGGTCTTCTTTATCTAATTTTAGGGCACCTGGAGTGTAACTCTACTGCTGTCCCCAGACTGTATCATTAGTAATTCAAAAGCACTGAAAGCTGAATGAAAGCATCTGTCAACTGAACTTTAAAATCACCCAGTTATTTGATTGTTTGGACACATTCATTGGGAAGTATACATTGTATGCTTATAATAGGCAGAGATACTATTTTTCTCACGTGTCTTCCTATACGTTTCTTATAACCATAACCAGTATTTTGATTCTGAAATCTGTGCTCAGATATAAATAAGAAAAACATGAGCTAAACTATGAAGAGTTTAAGTACAAAATGCATGCAAACCCAGTCAATTCTGCTTAGTTTAGAAAGATGAGCCAAGATACACATAAAGTTTATTACATCAAAAAGGTATTCAAAATGTTTGGCACCACTAGTGCTTGTTTTTCAGTCAGCAGAACAAAACATTGTTTTTAGAGGAAGTGGTTTCTATTCTACATTAAAACAAGTCTGAACCCTAAATTTATTTGGCAGTAGAGCCTGTCCCCTATAATATCTAGATGAGAATTAGTGGAAGAAGGTAAGGCATCTGAGCTAGCACTATCAGAAGTCACACCCAAGATAAATATTTTCATGGTGGGATAATCACTGTTTCTGTTAATAAGCTCTTCCTAGTCACTATATGTCTCATACAAAGCCCCAAAGTAATAAATTTCAATCAATATGTCTCTGCAACTTCAAGTTTTTCTCTGCTCTGAGATAATTACAACTCTCTGTTCCTTTAGAAAGAACATTTCTTGAGAAAAAAACAATTTCACTCAGAATGAGGCCCTTGTGATCTAAGAAATCCTAAATCATCTGGGCAGCAAATATGCGAGGGAAAAAAAGCAAAACAAAATATTGCAAAAAGAGTTGCCATGAGAGCTTTATGATTTACATTAAAGCTTTGCTATCAAAATCACCCCTGGTGTGTAACACAAAATGGATACCCAAAGATGATGAGGCATTCAGATTTGAAACCCACTTAAGCAATTCAGTTTTATGCCTCTGCTTTTCTGCATAAAAAAGCAAGTTCCTATACTCATCAACAACCAAAGCTTAAAATACATAGGGATTGAGCTGTATTGAGGCAGATGTTACACAAATTATTATCATCTCCATTTTACAATTTTGAGACGTAAGCAACAGAAATTATAAATCATGACTTCAAAGAGAAACTTAATAGAATGGAAGAAACTTGTGTACTGCACGAGATTCTTCCAATATACTCTCCACAAACTCCCCCAACTGTAAATAAGTAACAAACACACTAATCAGGCATAGTTAGATGAATTGAAATTTGGGTGGTAGCCCATGTATTTGCTTCAAATACCCAAATAATTGCATGTTGGAGAGAAAATAGGAGTAAATTAAGCTGTAATGAAAAGGCTACAGGTGCATAGATTTGGTCAACTAACAGATCTAAGTAGTTTTGGCATAGAAACACCTGTGGCAACTTCTGTAATGGCTGCTGCCATGGAGACACAAAAAAAGAAAGGGGAACAACTTTGGGGTATTAAAAAGATGAAAGCAGTATATGTGACTGCCACTCTGCAGTTATCATCTTGGTGATTGAGAGCCAAGTTTATAACAATAACAACAAGCCAAAATGTTTCTGAGATTGGTGAGTGGAACCAAACCTCTCTTTGTTCTTACAGTTCCCTTCTCGTCGGGCAGGAAAGACAAACAGATGTTTTACTGGAGCCTATGAAGGTCATTCAAAAAAAGAACAACTCAGTGTGTGAAGAAGGGGGTATATATTGCTTTCCTTTTGTTTTTTCTATTAGCAGCATTAGGATATTTAACCAGGAAAATAATACTTCTTTATGGGATACTTGCAAATCTTGCAGTCATTCACCACTTAGATTAGCCAACTATTTGAGTTTCTGAAACTTTCTGCTCACCCAGACAGTATCAGTTTAACAGACAGCCTTATCAAGGATGTTTATATTTATGTCTCTCCTTACTTCTCCATCACAATTTTTTGAAACAATTGTTTTAACTCTTTTAATGGGCAAATTTTTCTTCACAGCAGTTCATATGATACTGAGACAATACCTTGTAGCAAATATTAACACCAAAATAACAAGGCTTTTATAAAATGTTTTGATGCTATAAACAGTATTAGTCTAAAACACCGAACAACAGGAAAGGTGAGCTGGACAAAGGATCCCCTTATTTTGAAGTGACAGAGGAAGTAAAAATCTGCATATATTACCTGATCATAAAATGGTCATCAACAACTGATCTGAAAAGTGACCATGACAGAAGAATGCTTTAGAGAAAGTTTAAAACTCTGAGTTTTTGGTATCAAGCAGAAATTTCCAATGATAGAATGCAAAATTCTGCTCAGTCCTGTTTGTCATAGATGAACTGAAGATTGAATAGCAGAAGACAAAAATTCCCAGGATGACCTGAACTCGTTTAGCTCAGTTAAGGGAATACGAAGAAAGAATATGTCTCTTGTCAGCAAATACATCAAAAATGCAAACTTGAGAACTGGAAATAATGCTCTGTGAGCCAAAGAATATTAGAACAAATGCATATGAAATGACTGCAGACACTCTGAAGCTGGATACTAACAAAATTTTTATGTACCATGAAACCTGGACTCCTTCAACTGCTCTAGTAAGACCAAGAATATATCTAGTTTCAAGGTAAATGTTTGGTAGCACAGCACAAAATATTATATGATTCAGTGAATGAGTATTTACCCAGGTTTTTATTTCCACTTGTGGTTGGTTTAACTGGCAAGGTTGTGACAGCAGTGGGGTGGCTGCAGGACCCTATGCCCGGGCAGGAGGACATTTCCTGAAGGAAGTTTCAGCCCGTGGAGAGACCAAGCTGGAGGTGCACATCATGGGAAGGAGACCCAGAAAAGGGAGGAGCACAGAAAAAGGAGGAAGGAGCTAGAAAGGGAAACTGTTATGGACTCACTGCAACCCCTCATCCCCGTTCTCCCTGTGTTGCTGCCATGGAAGAGGAGGTAATAAAGAAGCCAGCATTCTGTCTTTATGTCCTCCCATGAGCTTTTCCATCACATTGGCCTGCAATCCTGTTAAACAGATACTGCTAATTTATTACTAATCATTTCCAGCTACACATTCTTTTATGCAACAAATAACTGATTAGTTACTGACCAGTAACAGCTCTACAACTGTTTTCCTTTGGCTGCTCGCTCCATCACAGACTGCTGTTGAAGTCCAAAATGTCATTAGTTATGTAACTGCAGAACACCAGCAGTTTAGACTGAGTTGTCCAGAGGTGTTTGGAAGATTAGAGAAATAAAGGAAAGGGAAACACTACTCATAAGTCAGACAGCCTGAAATAAGATAAGAGTGATGTGAATGAAGTCATCTTCCCTTGGTGTGCTCTATTTCACTTTTAAGAAAGAGAAAAACCCTTTATCTCATCTTGCCCTTATGAGAGGAACCATGAAATTTGATATGCTGGGCCAGAAACACCAAAGTATCAGTCAGGAAATCCAAATGCAAAGTACAGTATGGTCTGAGCTGGAAAAATCATGCTGTAGCACTGCAGCAAAACAGCTTCTAAAAATCTCTGGTTAATTCTTGTAGAATGTATAAGGAAGCATTGCTTAGGGAATCCAGGAGATTTAGTCTTGCAGTTATAGAAAATAACCACTGGTTCTACAGGAAAATATGCAAAGATGAGTACCATGACTTTTAAGTCAGGGGTTTGTATCTTTTCCTTAAAGTTTTCCCTCTGGAAAGGAATCAGGAATCACCAAATAATCCTCCTGAATCTCTTCTAAATTCCTCCATTGATTTTTTAGTGCAAATTCTATCAGGATTATATTTAAGAGAGGATAAAAGCAGCTAGCCAGAACCAAATCCTATCATAACTGCTTGAGGATTTGTTGAAGCAGCCTGAATGCTGTTTTCTCCTTACATCCCAGGAGACCACATTGTGAATGTTAAGTTCCTTTAGAAACTGTTGATGTTATAAACACATTCTGAAATACCAGCTAACTTAAAAGAGTATTTCATGCTCCTATTTCATTTGGTTGACTTTTATAGCCAGCAATCATCACAGTTTTATTAAATCTCCCTTTGCTGATAACTCCTTAAGCTGTTATTTTGGGTTTACTTACCAAAACAACATTTTTAAAATGTAAATCTGGTTTTCAGCCTCCAGATGCTGTCTCAGGATACAATGTTTGCCAGACAGTGAGCATGAGTAGTGAGAGGCAAGATCTCCCACAGCCTAGTTTCCTAGGCCTTATGACCAATGCAAATTCTCCCAAAAGCCTCAATTGCTAAACCCTCATCATTTTCCAGAGCACTAGTTTGACAAACATTTTGGTTCACAATTAACCTCCTCTGGATTAAACAAGAGTTACAGCATGTAGTCTGTGACACCTGTAAAAGCGCTTTATCCTGCCTCTAGGTATCTTATCAAATATTTAAAAAAAAGGTGAAAAATTATTTCTTCAACAATAATTTTTTCCTTTCTACTTGAATCAGAATTGTGTGAGTAATGCATAGTTCTTCCTTATCTCTCTGATATTAATTTTTACCCTTCCACAAAATCTGTCTCATCTACCCTCCCTCTACAGATCCAAAGGACTGGATCTGAAAACATCTTTTACAACTTTCATGCATGTTCTGCAGATATCTTTCTCAGATGATGAAAGATCACATGTGGCAAGATTCAAAATTGTTCAAAAATACTTTCACATTAATAAGTTGAATTGAAGTTAGACCATCCTTTTAAATCTTGTTTCCCAATATGGAGGTAGAAAGTGGAGTACAAGTGGAGTTTTCAGTCTGACACAGTTACAAGAACAGAGTTCAAATTCTCAAAGTGAGTTTGAAAATTATACATAGTTATATTCCCTAAATCACCATGGTAATTATTGTGACCCAGAACAAGGACCTTCATTTTAAAGTAATTTTAATTATGAATATTGGTGAATTGCAGAGGTTTGGGAGAGAAACTGGGGCAAAGCTTTGCCATCTCCCTGGTGCAATGCAGGTGCTCCAGAAGAATTCTGTGAGAATGTGTCAGGACAGGAGTCCTTCTTAAGTCTTGGTCCCCTGGGGCTTATTGTCCAGTTAGCACCTTTCAACATTCACAAATCCTTTAGTACCTTTCAGTGAACTTCACTAAAGCACAGTGCTGGATTATGGTTTGGCCAAAGTCATGGTTTGGCAAAATAATCTGTTGGTTGTAAAAATGTCTAACTAAGAACTTGTTGGATCTAAATACGCACACAGAGTGGTATTCTCTTTATGGGTATGTAAAGTTATGAGGTAATACCAGAAAAGTACATAGTAAACAACAACAGTTGACCTTTTTTTCTTTTTTTGTTACTATTTTACTTCTATTTAATTTTACATATCTGTTGGGTTTTTCCCACTGTCTGTTTCTGAAAACCGTACATCTTCTGCAGCTGCATTTCAGCCAAAAATATGTACATTATGCTGAGGCTTTAGCTTTTGTTTGTTAGCTGAACTGATGGTCTAAGAGGAACTCTGGCTATCTCATTAGATGGAAATTGGACTTTGAGGATGTAGGTTTCCTGTTATAATTGCAAATTTGTTTATCTAAGCAGCTTTTCCTTTTAGTTAGGGAACATAACTCAAATACCTTTTAGCAAAAAGCACATGTCATAAACCTGCTGAAAATATCAAAAAGACTGTGTCCCTTATATATATAACCTGTCTTATGTTTAACTAATATTTAGATTATTTTTCCACAATTAGACTGAGCAGTTTAGTTTAGGGGTCTTGTTATCAATGAACTCTTCAGTAAAAGGAGTCATTGAGAGTTACAGTTCAGTTTGCACATTTTTTGGGGAGTATAGCATCCCATCCTATTTCTGGTCTTAGTGGTAATACAAAACATGTCTATATACCAATGAGAGATTCACTCCTATCTTTACTCATTAGCAGAGCATTTCTGTTCAAATCCTTACAGAATTAAAAGAAAAAAATAGATAACCATTCCATATTTCCATGAATATATAATGTAGTAAAACGTGCACAGGGGCATTTACCGAAGAACCGGTGATGCAGTTACAAATCACTCCTATGTCCAGAACCTCAGCCTCACAGTAGGCATAAGATACTGCTTAATTACACAACTCAACAGCTCAACCTCCCTTCACACTGCCTTTTTCATTCCAGCTTGACGTGGGTACTCTCCCAGTTATTATTGTACCATCTACTTTGAAATTTCAGAGTTTCAGCGTGTCTCCGACCCTGACTGAAAATCTTCTGTCTCAATAAGCCATACACTCAGAGTAACTCTGCTTTTTAGCAGTCAGATATAAATGGAGCACAATATAAACTACAAGGAATCTGCTCTGCTCTGGCATCAGGATATAAACCATGAAACTACATAAAACAGACATAATGAAAAATCTCCTTCTAGCTTGTGTGAAGATAAGCATAACAGACGTACCAGAAATTACAGTAATACAGAATATTCCTGATTGCATCTTTCACCAGCAGGAACGGGTATCCCAAACACTGGGAAATAAAGGATACATTTCTTACATCATCACTGACTTTGACAGTGATCTTGGTGAACCATCACTCCTTGAGTTTTATAATAGATATACACAAGAATAATAAACCACACTCCATTTGTCTGCTGTGTCTATTGTTTTAAAGAAAAGAATACAGGGGTGAACATTTTGGAAAACTAAATCAGTAGGCACCTGCCAGTCAGTAAAAACTAGAAATAAAAAAGAAGTCAGTAATAAAAAGAAGTCAGTAATAAAGATCAGTGAGGATCTTGGAATAAAGGACAGTAGGAGTGATAAAACTTAATGCTAAGAAAAACTCCATAACTACATTTTACTGAGGAATACAGTTAACTTGACAAATATTTTATAAAGTCTAAAATGGCTCCAAAAATCACACATACAACTTAGTAAAGAAGTCAAGAGAAACAATATTTACAATTTTCTTATTGGCATGAGGGTACAGCACTCTCAGTAGAAATCTGTCTCATTTTAATTCTACCATGCCCTGGAACACAGTTTATATCTGCAGTAATTTAAGAGCATTAGAATTTATGTGAGTCCTATGTGTCTTTTCTCTTATATTAGAAAAAAAAAATCCCCTGCAAAAAACTCCAAAAATCCCACTACCACCAACAGAAAACCCACAATGTTGCTGATCTGAGAGCAGACAGCAATGTTGGCGTTAAGATGAAGAAGGGAAATTGGAAATGACAGTTTTCATTAGACCAAGACAGAAAAAAATTAAATTGCTTATGATATAAAAATGAAATGACTAAGGTAATTTAAAGTAGGAGCAGAAATTTGTAAAAAATTAAAGTAGAGCTACAGAAAGTTTCTCAGTGGCCACAGATAAAGTCCTTATTAACACAGCAACAGGTGAGAAGGCTGTGAACTTACAAAAATGTCCTTCACAACTACCAGAGATCCAAGAAAGGAGCAGTAAACATGGACCACCATTTCCAGTGAGGAATTACAAGAAGATGTAACACCTCCAAGTTTAAAAGAGATGACCTAAAGGAATTTTTAGATGGAAAGTGAGAGCTGGTGTTTATGGTAGAAGAGGGTAGGAATTCTGCTACTAGAAATGGAGAAATGCAAAAGGTTTAACTTTAACTCAAATTTTAAGTCACAGAGGCTCAGAGAGGGAGCAGGTTGTTGATGTCATGTTACAGAACACAGGGAGAAGGGAAGCTTTACATCAATTTTTTTGTACAATGAATTGTATGGATAAATGAACCAATAAACAATAAAATCATCCCAAAAAGGAAAGTGACAAAAACCCATGCAAGTAGAGATGATAAAGTTCATATGACTGAATTTTACATATACTTACATCAAGAAGTTCTGAACGCAGTAGGTGTTAAGATTAATACACTCCTCTGTACCTGACTGTTAGTGAAGCTGTTCCCAAGGGGAGCAGACAAAATTTTGAAATTACTTTACATTATCAGTTATTTCACCTTGAAATAGAACTTGAGATGTAATTGTTGTTCCAAAAATTCTGAAAATTAGATTTAATCTGCAAATCCTTTTGGTGAGCAAGCTGAAATTTTACAAAAATATATTACTTTCTACGATATCTCTGATAGCCAGCTGAAGAGAGAGTATTGCAAACACCCAAGGCTACTAATTAAATACTGACACCAAAGCACATTTTTATGTTTTAAGAAGTGCATATTGCCATGTAGAATAGGACCTGTGTAAAGGATAGGAGATGCATTGTAATATATTTTGGATAATCTGCTTGCTGGACTAATGGGATACAATTTCAGAATAAACAGTAAATTACATTGTCTGTGATTTGTTTGGGATGGAATCTAAGGAAATTAAGCAGTTCAGAGAAGAAGGGTTTTTTCCTATAAAAAAATCAAGTGTATCCAGAACTGTGGCATACTGAAGTGCATGCCAGGCAGTCTGGCACTTCTGTCAGAGCTTTGTGGAGTTCTGCTTCCATTGCAGAAGGGTTATTTCTCTATGTGGAACTCAAGCCCCTTTATGGGAATGAGAAACCCTTTCAGGGTGTTGAATCTAATCTTCAGGATTTCTAAATCTGAGAAAGTACCTTGTGATTCCCCCATCACTATTTTCTTCTAAGACAGCATTTTAACAGAAGCAGGTGACAATATAGCAACATAAAAATATAAAGCCTTGGGGGACGGCTAATTACAGCAAGTTTATATTTTATTTAGGGGGGGGGGGTTTGCATTTATCTACAATTCAGCCGTAAAATAATGTTTCATTTATGTACTCCTGCCTCATAATTCCCAGTTAATTTGGATTATTACATTTTATTAATGAAATTAAGGGGGTTTTTATCTGTGATCAGTAATATCGAGACTGTAAGTAGTTAATAGGATAATACTACAGAGAACTAAAGTGTGGGTGTTCTACAACTTGCAGAATTAAAGGAAAAATTGTTGGAAAGATAAGTCTTCAAGTTGCCTATAGTAATTCTGATGAAACTACACTGGGGAATAAAAAAGAGTGGCAAGCTAGAAGTCATTTCCTTGAAGAATTTGTTTTCAAAGTTGCCAAAACTGCTTAAGGTTCTGCCAAATATAAGATTACCCACATTGAATTTCAACAATTGACCTCAGCTGCTGAGAACAAAGAAATGATGTGCACATGCCCCTTCTCAGTCCCACCAGATGGAACTCTGTTTAATCAAGTTTTGAGAAAAAAAGGATTTTTGGTTTGCCAAGGATATGAAATGGAGTAAGGCTTTATCCAGATGAAGGCTCCCTCTGGCACAGACTGATATGATATTGTCGTGAACTTTTGAGGCTGCCAAAATGTTAGTGACAATACCACAAATACCAGAGTGATATTTTTTGAAAAATCAGAATGACAAGTCTCTATTATGTTCAGTGAACCTTCATTAACCTTGAATATATATATATATATGTAGTACACATTCTTTTATTCATCCCAGTATTTATGACATCATTGTCATTAAGCCTTTAAGTATAACCAAATGCTGAAAGCAATTTTTGGGATGAGAGATTTCTATGGACCTTCCACAAGTGAAAAGGAAAGTTTAGATTCGGGGAAAAAAAAACAAAAAGTAGAAGAGAAATTTCAGAAGTGATGACAAAGTAGCACCTCAAAAACACCTAGTAATTGCTCATGTCTGCTCCAGAGGTGATAATACTTCTTTTTAAGCACTCAGAGTGACTCACAAAAAAGCCAAGAGTCATCTGAAGGCATTCCTTACTTTTCTCCCCAGCCCCACAGCAGAACACAGCTGTACAGAGTACAAATACTTTATTACATTCTCTAAGAGAAAGAATCACCTCAGTTAGATGGCATTTTTGCACCAACAAAAGCACAATAGTAACCCACAACAATTCCATTACCTAACTGGATTTTTGCTATGGAAGAGCCACTCTGACTCTGCATATTAATACAGTATATTTTTGACATGGTTTGTTGGACATCCATAAATTTCCACAGCAATCCAGGCATTACCTCATCTCCAGCACAGCTATGTGCTCAGAGTTCTGCAGGATTTATTTATGTCTTTCAACTCAGAAATAGCAAGGATGGATTTGCAGAGCTTTTTTTGTGTCCATGAAACAACAGCAGTATCCATGTATCATTCTAGTAATTGTTGGGAAAGGTTGATTTTATAATGATGACTAATGTACATTTCTGGGTACGTTGGAAGCAACATCAGACTGGGTTTAAATAAGAGGTTTTTATAACCAATGTGTCTTGCAAACTTCCCTTACTTTTTGTGCCATAATACAGTGACACCACATGTTACTGATGAGAAGTCTCTGAGTTGATTTTCACTCATGCTTATTCATACCTGTCATCTTCACTACTGATCACTTTCTAGGTAAACCCTAGACAACACCATAAATTAGATCGAATGGCTAATTATGTATTTGACCCTACCAAGTAATAATATCTCTAATTCTATTCTATCATCTATTTTTTCCAAGTTTAAACAAAGTTTACTCAACTGATTTTTAAGTTCCATTTTTAATGGAATTATTGTCTTTCAATTTACACATTCCTACAATTGTTTTCCTGGAAAGAAGAAATGTGCCTAGCATCCTGCAGCATGAAATTATTTGTATCTTTAGGAATGTAACAGTCAGGAAGTTTCAAGTGAGGAAGTTGTAAACTCCTAAAAAGTGTCTAAGTCACAACTGGGGCATATTATTACCAACACTAGCACCATGGGAAAACCTTTGCAACCAGTTTTTAGGACAGACAATGTTACAGTCTCATTTGGCAGTAAAATTTCAAGCAAAATATTTTTATAAAGACTGGTCAGAAAAGCATATGGAATTTCATATTTGGTTTATTCTAGCCCAATTGAAAATGTCAGTCTGACATGCAGCCCTTCTCCTTGAACAAGGGTTTTTTAAGTTTACAGGAAGAACAATGCTGGAAAATTTTACAATTATACTCTCCACATCAGTCTCTAACATTTTCTCAATCTCTAACACCAGTCATTGCAGGCATAATATATCTGTGCAGATCAGACCAATTTCACAAAGCCAGGAGCTGGACATGTATCCTAGTCTTGGTTTATTCTTTTGTACACTGATTCCTGTAAAGCGTGGAAACACATTTAGAAATACATAAGGTGCCATCTTTAGTGCAATCAGGCAACTTGTGAGGAGAAAAAATCGAATTTACTGTCTTTTAAAAGCTGAACAATGATCAATATCTACTTGTTCACCAAAAAGGGATCTAAATACAAGGGAATTATGATGGCTTCACATTCTAAAGCTTGATAAAGCTTCTTTTCATAAGTTAGGTTGGAACCTTTGGCTACAAGAAAATTCCAAAGTTTAGCTGACCCTGAGTGAGGGTAACTGAGTTCCCTCTTAAATAGATGAGACTTCTCTTGCTCAGTGACAAATATTACTGATAAAGATTTTCTTTTTAGAAAAGAACTGAAAGCCTGGCAGTCAAGATAACTTCTACCTTGGCAGCTGCAGCTAGAGTAACCTCCAGGCCTGAAAAATGCAGACTGCTTCAGAAGAATTGTTCATATTCCTTTTCCTCTCAGCAATTTTGTATAGCTTTTTCACCATTTATCTTAGAAACAATAGGAACTTATTCCGAGGGAAAAGTTTGTTTCTTGCTAAATCAATCCATTTTGTCTGGCTCTTCTCAAAGAAGAACTTCTAAAATATACAACTTTTCAATTTTTCACTAAGTGTTTGTATAAAAAATATATAATATATTCAATTATCTCTGTTTTTTATGGAGGTAGTCAATGTTGCACCACATATAATTACCACAATATTGTAAATTTCCTTGAACAATTTTTTCAATGAACAGAATCTATAAATAAATTCGAAAATTTAGCTACATCTGTATAATTACCAGTAAAACCATCAGTATTTAAAAAAAGGTGAATATCTGTGCCTTGGTCAGCAACTTTAATTATTCATTTTTTAAACAAACAAAAAAACCAACATTGCCTTACCACAGAAGACAGTGAGGTTTTGTAATAAGAAATAAAGTATTGAATAAATGAAAAGCACTATAGCTCAGTCAACTGATAGATAACCTTGAAAACCACATTTCTACATGCTTTCAATGCAGCAGACAATCATCATTTTGAGATATTAATTTCCTTTGGGCAGTAGGTAACAGTCCAAGTACTACCTAAGGTCTCCAGACCATTCCTCTCCTGGGAATGGAGACATCATTTCTTTACTGTGGCAGAGAGAGTCTCAAAACCAATTTTCTTTGCTGAGACATTCTTCTCTGCTAGCATGTGATCAAGCAAAGCTTAAAGATTGCAGAATGAGCATAGAGGTGATTTTACTACACATTAATTGCCCAGAAAGGTAGATTTCTTCACAGCTAATTAAAACAGTCAGCCACTGTGATGCAGCAGTTTGCCTATGGAATTTGCTTAAACCAAAGATGTCTCTCAATTACTATACATGTGCCAGTAAAAAAACCCAGCAAGCAAACAAAACCAGGCAAAACAAAATAAAAACATAACCAAAACAAAATGGCAATTAATACTTTGTGTCTCATTTTCATAATGCAATTTTTGGAATTGATAAATTTGTGCATCATCTGAAAAGGGGACTGAAAGTACTTTGACATTTGATTTTCTTCTCCTAGCCAAAAAGTTCTATATTATTATTAATAGGTCTTATTAAACTAACAGTAGCAAGCAGACAATTTCACTCTGCAAAGAACAGAGAGGTAGAAGCTGACCTTTCTACTCTTTGAAAAACAGTAATTTATTCCTATTTTCTGAAGATCACTGTTTTGCTGATAGCAATAGGGAGGGCACGTTCTGCATTTCTTATGTATTCCAAACACCTGATAGCTTTAACAATGAAGAATATAATCAAGGATTCTTCATGAAGAAATGGAAATTCTCAGAAAATGCAGGGCTAGCCCCGAGTAGCTATACATTATAAATATATTCTGTGTACTATCACAACTGTGTGTTCTTATCAAAAATAGCTTTCACATGAAACAGGTGTTCAGAAAAATAACCAGCATAAGGTTCACTGCTTTCATTTGAATGTGACAGGTAAAATGCCTCAGCGTGCATTAACCTAATTTAAAATATTGTTGAAGAAGGAATAATAAGAGAGAGGTTTTTTAGCCTGAAGTTCATTTCGATTACACTGAAAATATTATTCATAGTCTCTGCTGTCTGAAATTTGCTTTGCTGATGATGTGTACATAGCACTGAGTGTATTTCAAATACACATAGGGAAAGGGGAGGGAAGAGGTTGTCTGTCTCCAGAGCAACATTCCCTGCTAACACAGGCACTGTCGCAGCCACAGCTCCCAGGGCAGTGGTCTGGCAGACTGTCTGTCCCATGGGGCCAGTGTTAGACTAAAGGCTAAAGTGAGGTCAGACAGAGATTTAAATGAGGACAGGCTGCTGTGTCCATCCAGCCTGTGAACACAGCTATCAGGAGACAAGGCAGCACCACTGCAGTACCCAACTCAGAGAAAACAGGAAGATCTAATCCAATCAATATTGGCAGAAATTGTACCTCTTTAGTTTGCTTTGACAGTTACCATTATTTTTCAATTAATTGCACCAGTTTAGTTGTGAAGATAAAAAATTAGTCATAGTTTCCTTCCTTCCTTTTTAATTAGAGTCCCTAGAGGTGTTTCAAGAATTTGTGGACAAATATTGTCTTGATGGCTAACATTTACAATACTTAGATCATTCTTGCTCTAGGCAGCTTTTTGTTGTCCATTAGTACAATGTACAACCATAAAATAAATCATCATTTAAGAGCTCTATAGACAACCTTCAGATAATTTTGACTTCATTTTAAACAGATTTTTGTAATATAGTCTTAAACTATGGGACTGTCATGTGATATTTTTGACATACATTTGACAAACAGTCCTGCTTTCCTTCTTTAAGCCTATTACACATCCACTGCATATCACAAATTCACACCTTCATAATCCAGTGTCTTATCATATAGTCATAATAATTTTAGGAGAGAATCACTTTAGCTAATCCCAGCCCAGTCCTTCTCATGAATTTGTCCCCTTCAGCAATGGCTGTAAATCACAAAAGTTTGAATTCACTTTCGCTATTTAATTTTTAATGTCCGACTAGCTCTAGGAGGGTATGGGAAAAAAAATTAAAATACTTAGCATCAAAAAGTGGTATTTTATTAATTGATTGAAATAAAACACTATCTGCTACCATTACATCAAGAAATGCATTTTTTAAAGTTAATTTTAACTCTCACTTTAGAATAACAACTTGGCCTGTAAGGTGTTGATTTACTCAGAAGACAAGAACTAAGGTAACACTGAGCTACCCAGAGGTTGCTTCCATCCTCCTCTCACTGCAAGTGACAAACATGGCATTTCTGAGGACTGCGGGATGACAGATGTGGTGATTGAAGTGAAAAAAATCTAAGCTTTCAATTCTAATTTAAAATAGCACTTTCAGAGATACTTTTTGTCCTGTTGAATGACAAGTAACAGACGGGTGTCAAACACACCAACTGACAGACTCTAAGTGAAATTCAGTTATTGAGCATTTAGTCCTGGTTGATCTTCCACAAAACAAGCTGAATCAGCTGAAAATATGATCACATACCAGCCTTTTTTGTGGCGGGGAACTGAGGGTGTGCAATCTGTGTGTGCAAGGAAATTTGCAATTAAAATAAAAAATTATCTGCAGACAAAAATAGTTTTTAGAAAATCCCAACATCTACTGCAAGAACATAATCATAGTACTATGGAAAGCAAATATGTAGTGCATTTGCCTTCTTCATTACACACAGAGCATAATCACCTTAATTTGTTAAATATATCATTTTACATTATTAATTTCATACACCTAATGGACACTTGCACATCTAAAGATATGATAATTCAAGGAAGATTAATGATTTCCCCAAAGCATACCCAGTCTGGAGCCCATTTTAATTATCATGAAACCACCATATATACAAATAACTCAGGTTGCCTCTGGTTGTCATTGTAAAGCAGTGTTTTGGAAACAGGATGGTTACTAATGGTAAAGAAGATGTGACAGAGGGAACACACATATATCTGTCAGTACAAAAAATCAGAGTGCAAATCATGTCTTTATAGAAGGACAGGAAGTTCAGATACCCAACTTTTATCTACCTATAGGCCTTAAACACCCCTCTGTGTCTTAACATACGTACTAGTTAAGTAAAATTATTTTTAAACAGATTTCTGCCCTACTAATATATTAAGGCAGACAGACATGGGTGAAAATTTCAAAAGAGATGGGTTGTCACATGAATGCTTTCAGTCAGAATGAGTTTCTCTGGATCTCAGTTTTAAGAGAGCTTGGCACTTCTGTCTGCTTTTAAACCTTCCATGCACTCTTGAAAAGTGCCAACTACTTAGGATGATGAGAGGATATACTTATATTAAAGGAATACATTTAGGGTAAGAATATAGAGATTTACTCCTCTTTTTTGCAAGCATTGGGAATGAACAACATGATTCAAGTGTAAAATACCTATCAAATAGTAAAATGGATATTAAAAAAGATAATCAGAAAGCACTAAGTCAGGTGACAGCTTCCCATATTATGTCACTTCACATTCCTATCAGCCCATGAATTCCTGAGTTTTAGTTCTGTGAAAAGTTTGTGTTTTCAATTTCTCTGCATAAACATAAAAGAAAAATAAGCAAATCATCAGTTCTAACTTATTGACTTTCTTCTCCTTTGTCCTTGGCATAATGAGCCAAGACCTTTAGCAAAAATCCTCTATATAATTTTTCAAGAACTAAGCTTTCAGCTTAGAGAAATGTTTTGCAAAAAGACCACAACTGAAAAGAAAGTAAAAGAAAATATGAATATTACTTTTCTTTTAAAATATACAGCTAGAGATAACACAGGGTTCCAACAATTTTTAAAATTACACTCTCTTAACCGTTCTCAAATACATTGCAAAGCAAGAATTTATGAACTCAATTATCATGGGATTAAAGTAATAAAACTATTATTAAGTTAATTTTTCCTCAGAAATGTACAACTGTGTGGTACAGTAGTAACACACTGTGAATCACTTGGTGTTAAATAATGCTTCATACTTCCTGCAGGGTAAGACTAGTCTTTATTGAAACATGAATGAGGGAGATTGTTCATAAACCAAGACTATAAAAACTGTTCTCTCAGTGTGAAGTAATTTAATGTACTTTCCAAGCAGCTTCCTGGATATCTGAGTACGCCACACTTCACATCAAACCAAGTGATTTAGATGTGTCTGGATACATGTCCATGAAGAGATTGATCATACAACTTAAAAAACACAAAACCACATCAAAAAGCAAAGGATTTCATGTTAAGGATAAATAGCATGCAAAGAATCACTAGTGCTTAAACTACATTTTCAAATGAAGGTGTCTAAACTGGGTCACAATGATCAATATCTAGGAACTGAATTGATGTGGCCTAATTTGCTGAAAAGTTTCCTCTGAGATCTGCCTCAAAACTCACAGTTCAAGTCTTCTAAAATACAGAGCATCTTCATTTGTAGTCCTGCATTGTCAGGCTTCTTCATTTGAAACCAGTTGGTTTTCAAGTGTTCATTTATCATCCAATACAGTGAATAACTATACTTCCCTGGATATATGGCAAGCACAGATAATCCTAAACAGTTTAATTTTTTTGTGTTGTATCTGCCCTCCCCCACCCCATGCTTGCTCTTGTTTTTATCTGCTCTTAAAAGGCTGCTAACATCATCAGGTCCTTAACAAACCGTGCCATGATTAACAAATTAACCTATTACAGTTCCAAGCCCTCCTTAAAAATGTGCATCCATTGCAATGCTCTGGGCATGGCTGACCTATCTATACAGCACAGCCTCTCATATTTAGTCATGTTGTTGCATGCAAAAGTTATCTCATCTGCCACCTCCTCAACACTCCAGAAGACAGGAGAACCCACTCTGTTCTGCTTCCTATTCGTGTGGGCAATCCACTGAATCTCCTCTGTGCCTCCCATCAGAGATCCTGGATTGGGATGCCATGCAGAGTGCAGAAAGTATGAGCTGCCATAAATATTCACCTGCTGCTGCTGGTTTCTTCTCAGCAGCAGAGAACTCAAAATAAGACTGCTGCTCCCTGTGTTGCCAGCCTTTTCTCTGGCCACTTCTGCAGCGGTACAAAGAGAAATAGCCCTGAACTGTAAAGCCTTTAGGCAGAAAATCTAATTTTTAAAATAATAACCAATAGAATTGTTGCAACTACTGTATCTTGTTATACAAATAACACAAAATTGCACCATTTAATAAAATTCATAAGAGCAAGAATTTGCTACTCAGGATTTTACTTAATTATAATACTTCAGATACTTCTATTCAAGGGTTCATCTATGAGATACAAGTTTAACCTGGCACGGATGAAAGAGATCTGAATAAAAGCTTTTAATGACATTATTTTCAGCAATTTTGTCTCCATTCAGAAAAAAAGGCTAGAAGCACAAACTAATGGTAATGTATGGGTGCACAATGAAGCATCCATTTATTGGTAATACACAGAAGTTCTCTGCTTCTATAAAAACAGCCTACACTTTTGTGTTGGTTGCTATATTTGGAATGCTGTTTTGTGCTCAGTATTCTGAGAGAGTAAAGTGATGGGCATATGTAAATCTCTGTTATACACTAGAAGCTCTGTATTTGCTATAATGCATTAGACTTCTTTGATTGAGAAAAGCAAGTAGAAAAGTTACAGTTCTCTGATCTACCCAAGGATCAGGGGCTGAATCCAATCCCAAAATGATTATTGCAAGTTAACTGATTTGGCTCCATTTAGTGACTTCAGTAATGAGGACAAAAGACTGCCCAGAGGGAGAAAGAACTGAAGCAATGTAAGGCATATACTTATTCTTGAAATATAAAAGAGAAAAATTTATTTGCAGAGCATCGTTATTGAAATATAACAAGAAAAACCCTATATACAATATTAAACTAAGAAAATTTTTTTTCAAATAATTTATAATTTATTTTAAAATTTTAAATTCAAATTATTTCTATTTCTTATGTATGGGAAAAATTGAATCCATAGGAAATTGCCACTCTTTAATAACAAAAAAAACCTCATGCTGAAATTAAAAATGCATTTTTATTACAAATTTGTTGTATTTAAAAATTATTCACATGAGTAAGAGACTAAGAAATAAGCCCTGTATTTGAAATATTTCAAACAACCATCTAAGGTATTTTTTTAATTTTCAGCCTGTGAAATATGGCAAATTCATCTCCCTGTACTTAGTACACCATAACTTTAAACCTAAAATTATTTCCCATACATATTCCATTGCATAAATGCATAAATGCATTCTATGTTCTGTATATCTCAAAAGGAGTGTATACTTCTCTATACATATAAACCTATGAGTTCAAACAAATATATTATTCATAATAAACAAAGAAGAAACAACAAGGTTTGTACTAAGAAGAATAGGTAATATGAAGCATTTGTAACTGCAGATTGTGTATAACAGTACAACATAAGGTACTCACTATGCTACAGTGAAAATCTTACTGTAGTTTATTCTAAACCAGCTTTTTATAGGAATATGAGATGAGACTACCTGCTTTCTCAACAAGAAAGTACATGCTATTACTAGTAAAAAACAAGAAGTCTCGGATACTGACTAATGCAAACACCTTTCTATCTAGATTCAGAGTGATTTTGTGGTTTGAAATGTCTCAACAGTTTGAAGCTATTATCACTCACCACGTTCAAGTTTCAAACCTGGGTTTTGACAATGAGATTAAGAGAAATCTCTTGATGTCTGTCTCAGTACTCATCATATGGCCTCACCACTTTAACACTGGATGCCACTTTTTAAACCTACTCATTCTCACAACAATCAGTGAGTTACCCAGTATAATTTTTACCATTTTCTACACTTTTTAAGGTTAAAAAGGGAAGATATCACAATGAGAGTTCCTGAATGCCAGCCCTATTTATTTGTGATTCTTTTAAATATATAATTGAAGTTGCTGACAGTTGGCACCTGTCTGAGAGGGAAATAATAAAGAAATTTATATGCAATTCAAACTACAGGAGAAATACAGGACAATGCTGAATGCAGTTAGCTAATAGTCTAAGGATATTAATCACAAGTATTCTTATAAAAAGGAACTAGCAGTAAGTATGTCAATATAAAGAACACCACTGCTCTACCACTTGTAGAAAGTGATACCTTTCCCCAGGAGTGTTATTTCACATCAAGTGGCATGTTCTTCTGTTACAATCTCAAAGGAAGAAATTCAGATAATTTCTTCATAAATATAACTTTGCAAGAAAAATGTTAACATACACATTTTGCTTTAGCTCGAATTTCATCATGACGTGTAAAACCCAGAACACTGTCTTTTACTGAGAAACAAAGAAATCTAAAACTTTTATAGTACAAGAATGATACAGATCAAACTGCTAAAACACGGGTTAAACATTATGGTTGCATTTTTCAGATATACCTAGGCTGAAACTAGCCTCTCTGTCACTACGACTGCCTGAAGAATCACAGCTTAGTAAGGAGTTCCCATTGGATCACCCAGAAATACAGAATTTGGTTTTGAGCAGGGAATGCTACTTTTCCTCTCCTTGCTCAGGAGTACATGCTCAAATGCAATGTGATTGACATACAACATATAGAAATCTAATTCTCTGAAATTCATGACCCTAATTATTTTCCTAACTTTTCTATTTTATTTTAAAAAATTAAAATGGAGGCCCTCCTTACCTTGCTACTTATTCATCTGGTGGTTGACCACTAAGCAAACAAGACTCTTTTTGCCCTTTCTTCTCAACTATATTTTCTCAAATTTCTCTAGTTCCACTCTGCCACTTCCAGTCCAGCAGTTTTAGCTGCAAGGAACAAGCCTCCTTTGGGAGCATCACAAAACAGTCACTAAAATGTTGCACTTTGTTTTGGTTTGACTCATTTCAGCGATGAATATCCTTCCTTCTAATTTATGAAAGCTGTATTGTCTAAACAAGGATTTTTTTCATTATGATGCAACTGATTCTTTCTTGAGTGATTAGTGGAAGACTGAAAATGTTCTCAAAATAAGGGCAGATATCTATCAGAAGCAGTCAAGGGCTCTTCATCTATATATATTCAAAAATCAGTCCAATGCACATATGGAATCTATACATTTACTTACAAGCAATTATAAAAGAATCAATCTGAACTGTATCCTACCATTTAAACATGAAAATCTATATTATTTAGAACTGGCATAATTTACAGACATTGATCAGTAATGGCTTTTTTTAAAAGAGAAACATTAAATTGACCTATTTGTACCTATATCAGACCTTCCATGTTATAATTGTTTTCTTGAGATCTCTGTTAAAAGAATGGTCTCATTTGTGCTTCTTCATACTGCTCTAGTAACATGAAGCAGATATACAGATGAGACTGCAAAATGAGCTTTATGGCTGCTTTTGCAGTTTTCCCCCAAGGTAATTGTGTAAGTATTTTTATTATGAGCTAAAATGCATACTAACAATAAAATTGTAGCGTAATATCTCCAAATTATGCTATTATTTTTGCGTTACCTAGAACAGATTCAGTTGCATTGTAAATTTCAATGTTTCAAACAGGTCTACACATAATCAGATACATAAATCCCTACAAAATCACTGAGTATCTCACATATCTCATTAATATAAAGGGCCAAAGAATTCTGATCTAAAATGCATCAAAAATTGAACAAATAATTTAAGATTCAAAAGACCAAAGATGACTGCATTCTTTCTAATCAGTACATTATTGTGGATTTTTTTTCATTCAGTCATTCCATCATTGTGTATATTGAATCTTGTTCTACAGAATTTTAGGCAATGATTATTCATGTCTGCAAATATCTTATTCCAGCAGCAAGGCCTTCTAGATTCTCAGCACTGAAGTACATTAGAGAGTAGGCAATGCTTTTCTCTCCACACCTATACTCAGCTGAGCAAGTGTGGTTATTTTTCAGAAGCATATTTTGTCATATCAAATTTTTGTCATCTTAAAATGAGTTATTTCATCCAGAGCTACATTTTAAAAGCAGCCTGGGCATGGAGCAGTGGCAGAGTGCACACAGAAAATGCTTAATCCAGGAACTGTAGGAAGCTCCTGGTATCCACACAGGAAGATGCAAGGTGGTTAGATGCAGACTGCTGCAAGTATCAAATATGTCACCAACCTTTATTTCCGGTGACTGTATTTATATTCTGGGAGAAAATACCTCCATTCCTTTCAAAATACATGCATTTGGCCAGAAACAGCCAAGACATATCTGAATAAATAACTCCCTTCAGATGAATACTCAGAATTACAGAAGCTTCGAATGATGCTCAAAAGCAACTCTACCTTTGCAAAGATGAATACAAGGGGAAATTTCTCTACCTGCACAGAGTCAATCTAAAATTATTATTAGTATGAATACTTTCTTGGAAAAGAAAAATCAAGACTACAAAGCGGAGGATCTAATGAAGGGAAGGGTTCTCCTAGAACACTGTGGCCAAAAGGAGCCCTACCCAAGTTAGAAGGCAAATATCCTACACGATCCTGAACCAGAGAGGATCTGTGAACTCCCACCTGAAGAGACAGGACATATGTTATCCTTACACAAATATTCCTGGCAATATTTGTAACAGCTCTTAAATATTTCTCACCATTTTTCACACAGCATCTAGATTTTTAATTCAGAGAGATGTGGGTCTAAAGTGACCTATTCCACAGTGATTTAGTTCTGGATGTTAAAATTCCCTGAAGACATCCATGGAAAGCAGTTGATGAAAAGATCTTCATACACCAACAACCCTTCCCCAAAGCTTTTAGGTAAATTGTCCCATTTTATTCCTATTTTGATAAAAGCTTGATTTCTCTAATTTTGACAAGAAAGAATAACTTTTTCTGTTCTTTACCAAGCACATTACTTTACACTTTTATGTAATTTGCACATCATGTCATTAGGTCCAGCTAGAAAAACCGCTGAACTAAAAGGAAAGCAAAACAAAGTAAAAAATTCACTTTCAATATAATTATGCTAAGGTTAAACAAGACATTGCTTTCCAAACATAAACATTCCCCCAAGCCTGGAGAAGTCTACTTTCTGAGGATATGTGGAGAGTAAATAGAACATCATCTACTACCCTGAGGCTGGGGTATGGAGATGGCCACAAGTTTCAGTAAGTTTCACAGCCTGTCTTGCGTCCAACATAAGCACATATATAAATGAGCATATTGAAATTCACACTTCAGTTTTTACATCTATTTGGATCAAGGTTGATTTTAAAGCAGCAACTGAATGCAGTTTCACATCTGGTGTTCTGAAATAACTGTTCTCTGCTGTGCAATCTATCAATACTTCTATAGCCTGACTCTCCTTTAGAGATCTTGCATCCAGAATGTCTGTCAAGGTTTTCAAGGAGGGCTGGGTTACTCAGAATAAAGTAGTTCTGTCAATTCTGCATTGTCTGGAGAGGAAAAAAAAGACAAGTAGGAGGTGGTTGTTTCACCACATGTTAACTGAACATTTTTCTGAGAACAGGTGTTATAAGCAGCTGCTGAGAAAATGCAATGGGACAGGTACTGCTGCATGGAGTATTTTTGCCTTTCTGTTTATTGTGGAATTATGCTACATTGCACCCCATTTGCCTGAGAGAATTTGTACAGGACAGGGAGCAGCATAGGAGGCTCTGTTGGACGCCAGACTTATAACACAGCTTTAAGAGGATGGAGAGGAGATTCAAATTAGGATCATTCATGTCAGCCACATGCAGAGAAAGAGAAAACTCCCTTGATTTTTAGTGTTCTTTTCCATAGAAAATAAGATGCAAGAGAGAATTTCTCAGCAGTATGACTTTCCCCATATCATAAGGGTGGGAGTCATACTGCACTTGAGAAAATATCTTAAACCTTACTGGTTTTGCTAAACTGTAAGGGTAACTAACAACATGTTAACACAGATGGTTGCAGGCAGACCAAACATCCTCTCTGTGCTTTTAAGTATCTGAGCTATGAAAGAGGCCACATTTTAGCAGTTTGTGTGACAGAACAGATAAATTCACTAACATAACTTTTGGACTGGAGGTGACTTCTGTCCATCCAGATTAGATTAGATAGAAAAAAAAGATCTCTGTACCTGCATAGAGCAGATATGTCCTAAGGCAGAAAACTACCTCTATTAAAAATTACCTCTATTTACCCCCTGAACCAATTTCCACTTTGTAGCTAAAGCAACAAATTACTTACTCACAAAGCTGACTTTGCAGCCAAATATGTTCATTGACAACAGAAAGTGAACCGGTCTTTTCTTTGCATCACAGCAGGAGAAACTAAGGATCAAATTTTCTTACCTGTTCTTGATAGCCTATTGATTTTAAAGACATATAGACACCAGTGAGTCCTACTAACCAAAAGACACGGAGTTCATAGGATATTCACATGCCAAAGATGACATTTATATCTGAATAAGCATTTCAAAGATAACAACAAGCTCTGGAGACTGTTAGAGATTAGTGTAAGGAATAAGAAAGGAATAAGGGAGTCCAAAAAGATTGCAACAATGGCTGATTCTATTCACAAGTAAAAGAAAAACATTTCTGAAAGAGACATTATTTCAAGATACAATCAGTGCATGATGTAGGAAAAGGAAGAGAGTTTGTCCTTTCAAAGACTTTGACTTATGCAGATCCCTGATTTTTAAAAAGTTGCTCACACATGTTTGGGTAATCTCTCTGCATAGCTACTACTTGACAGCTGTTCTGGACACAGAAATGCAAAGTGAATCCTTCATTTTGCCTTCTCTCACCTCCAAGTTTCTGGTGGATGAATTCCCTCTAAGCCTGGCCCTGTTTTGATCCATTGCTTCAGTTTGATCTCCCTCCTCTCCTCCCCTTCCAGCTTGAGTAACAAAACACAACCTTTGGAGTGAAGCTGCCCAGCAGAAAAAGCTCCAGGCAAGGAAGTTGGAGGGAAGATAATGATCAGTGTCAAACCACTCTCAAAGTAATGGAAGGAGAGGGAAAGGGGAGTTTCAATCTCTCCTAGCAAAAGTTGTATTGATTCAATTCTGTCCTTTTAACTGAAATAGCTGGCTGCCTCCAGTGAAGCCAGCTTTATCTTCATTCTGGTCTGTTTTCTACTTATTGGAAAGTAGAGAATGGATGAATCAGAATAACACAGTCCCGAGTTTGGGACACAGGATAAAATTGGGTTTCTCTCTGTCCTGCCAATTGGTGAATACTGTAATGATATAGGTTAGGCTTGATGATGTCAAAGGTCTTTTCCAAGCTAGTTAATTCTGTAACTCAGTTTATTCAGTAAAACTAAGCAGATTGACGGGGTTCTCCTGGGTTTTCTCATGGAGATGAGGGCAAGTCAGGCTCTTCTTCACCATAACTGCACTACAACCAGTGGACTTACAGCAAGTTAGGAACTAAGGATTTGTCCTTTATCTGTCTTCTCTGCCCTGTAATAGCAAACATCAGGAATGCTGTCATTTCTTTCAGTGATATTTGCAGCATAAGTTAATGTATCAGGGATGTTAAGCATGTTAAGGAATCAGAAAGCCTAATTATGGGAACAGATTTGTTTCAGCATATGACCCAGGACCTGCCTGTGTGTGGTAGATGGGGAGGACTCATTGCTTATTTTGGTTTCCAGGCCAATGCTGGCAGTTTAAATGTGCTCCTCTTTGGATATGAACAGAAAACCTTTCCTTGCATTCAGAAGCTGAACAACAAATCACTAGTTCTGAATACACCATAAAAAATATTCCTTAAGCATTTGGGGCAGAACTGTTTAATGTAGTGGTAGTAGCCAAGCATGGAAAAGCTGATTAGCAATATCAGCCTCAGGGGAACAAGAAATCCCTCAAGTCACCAGAGTTACTCACACTGCAATTATAAATAAATCAGCTGTTCCTTACAAAGTTTAATCTTTTTACTTTTAGGGATTGGTTTATGTTGCTGGGTACTTTTGAGTGAAATTATTATCTTGTGAAGAAATGCCATGGCACTAATGGGTGCATTAGGACAAAAAGGTGTGCTTCAATTGATCGATCATCTTGAAATTATTATTATAATCAGTGTAATTTGTACCAGGAGGATTTTTTAAAAGTGATTTAATAGAGCTGAAATCACATAAAACCTTTTCCCACAAACTTAATGGCAATACTAGTAAGAAATCGGGAAAAGACTCTAACTCTACATATGCTAAAAAAAAAAGCAATATTGCATCTCAATCTTTTTTCTCTATTTGTTACCATATGTAATAAAGCTGAAGATAATCCATAACCACAATGATTTTTTACGTGTTGCAAATGTTACACATCCAGAGTATTAAAAACCGAAAAGTAAGCACTGCTGTGAGGAGTAAATTACCCATTGTTTGGAACTGAAAAAGTAATTCCATAACCAATACATTATATAGTAACAAAACAAATATATATTCTCACCACACAGATCTTGAAAGATGATTTATTTCAGTAGTTCAGTAACTATATAAGTGCTAAAGATTTCAAATTTTATCAGCACTCTGAACAATTTTATGAGGTGATTATGTGAATCTGCATCCATCAAAGATCCTATTCTATGATGGAAAGTTAATGTTTCAGGGAACTGGAGTGCTCCCCTTGGCTGTGTGATTCTGACTGAAAGCAGTTACCCAGCAAAAAGGATTGGTTTGGACTGACATGAGCAAACACAATGACAAAAGCAAGTATTTTTTTAAGCAAGGGCTTCAGTGACTGAGTAGACATTTTGTGAAAAACTTGAAAAGTTGACAGCAAAAAATCTCAGTTATAACTGACCTGAAATAGCTTATTTCTATAAAATGTTAAAAAATGCTCATTTTTTATAGAAATAAAAGTCCTAATAAATTAATGTGAAGCCCTCTTTGGGAGTAGATGAAATGATATGACCCATAAAATGGAGAGCAGACAAGATTCTGAGCAAGCAACAGGACTTTTAAAACATATATTAATGATAAATATTTTAAATACACACATTTAATGTTAGCATCTATGCCTTTTTTTAAAAGATGTACAGCAGGCTTGATCCTAAAACTCATCCTGTAATAACAGAGTATTGGATTTAGCTGTGAAACAGACTTTTAAAATACAGATTCTTATACAGAAGAAAACTCTAATTGCATCATAAATCAGAAGAGCAAAGCATTTTTTAAACATCAACTGAACTAAAATCTATGAAGTTCAGTAGCATTGAACAGCTTTCAAAGAAAACTGACAGGTGTTTTGTTTACTATTTTAGTCTTTCTTTAATGAACATCCTCTCACAGCTGTAAATTCATTGCAAAATAAAAATATTATGCTAGCATCTACTTCTGTTTTCAATAACAAAGCAAAAGCAACAGAAACAAACCAGGGTTTTCAGTCTGTTACTTTCACTTTTTTCATTTCACAGTTTTTATAGCTGATGCTCTCTATTTTAGCAGATCAGACACCAAGCCTACAAACAGCACAAACTGTGAGTGACCACTTTACCTTCTGAAAAATCAATCAGTCCCAGCAAATGAAGCAGCTTCAGAGATGCAAATATAATCACAACAATACCCACTGTTTGTAGTCCCTCCGACTCCCACTCGAGAGTCAACATTCTTCCAACAGGCAAATCATTCCAGTCTTCACACCGGTTTGCAATCAGAGGGAAATTAGAGGATTTTACCTAGAGTTTGCTTTGAAGAAATTTGCAGTGGTGTAGAGCACCACTATACCAAGCAGTGGCAGTTCAGCAGCCACTCTAGCTGAGATAAAATCTCAGATAAAGCCCTGCATCTCATGCTTCTCTGAGCATTTGCTTTCATCAGTAGCGAGTCCTCCTAGAAGGCTGAGGTGGACCACGAAGCTCTGGGTATGACATTGTATCCGTGGAGCAGCGTTACTGGGAGCTGCTGGAGGAACATCTGTGTCGAGCAGGAGCCTTGGCTGTGTCAGTGCCAAGAGGAAAAGCTCTCTGGAAACTTGCACGAGGGAGCACGCTGCTCCCAGCGCTCAGCGCTCCGGCGCTCCCAGATGCTGCAGTTCTGCCCAGCTCCACAGCCTTTCCCCTGCCCCTCTTAGCACCATGTTTGTTAAGTTTCAGAAATGACAGTTTGCTAAAGACAGACATCTGTTTTCACATGCTAAATGCTGCATGTCAGAAAACTACCGCCCTCTGCATTAGAAAGAACAATGATCAGACAAACGCTGCCCCTTCCCCTTCTAAAGCCTCACCAGAGTCTAATTAAATCTTCACTGAAAGTGAGAATAGAAATTAAAGAAATACACATCAGCATGATCAGTGCCGCCAGCTAGCAAAATACAGGGCTGTCAAGGAGACATGCACTAACCAAACTCCTGACCCACAGCCAGGAAGAATGTATTCTTTATTGATTAAGAAACAAAACAGCGCTTTTCTGCCTCAGGACATGAACCTAGAAGTGCTGAACCCCAAACTCTGATATACATTAATGGGCATTCAGCATTTTCCTGGGAAGATCTTATCCAGGCTACACATCAGGGGAAAAGAATCCCAGCTGATTTATTAGATAGTTTGTATAAAGCTAATTGTCCTGTGTTTATTAATGTGATTACCAAGAGGATACCCAGTGTGAAGAATATGCTCTAAAGAATGTTTATACAGCACATGCATAATCAAGGTTATGCCAAAATGCTTACCCTTGTGAACATCCTAAAAATTTAAATAAATCCCGTTCATTGATATACAAAGCACAACAATAAGGTGAAGGGAAGGCTCAGGAAAAAAGTATTTTAGATATTTTTGTTCATTAAAACATATGTTCTAGGAGTAAAAAATTTACATAAATTATGTCCAGTATCAACTACTCAGGTTACTAAGGTCTTTTGACTAGAAAAAATTTTTCCAACTATCAAGAAGTTCAAGTATTTCTACTTTTGTTCAAGAAGTCATTATAATTTTAAATTAGCATAGCAAGTTGTAACATTAACAATCTCTTGCTTATGGGCTACCACGTAGGGAAAGAAAAATGTAATCTACAGTTTATTGTCAGTTTTTGGTTTTCTTTGAAGGCTGTACACATTGAAGGACAATATAAACAGAACTCTAGAAGCAATGTATTTTTATTCATTCAAAAATACATGTGTGTGCTTCAGTTAATTTTAGGTTATACCTAGTCAATATATAAGCAAGAAAATTCTTTGATATTCCACTTCTGGGTATTTAATACTAAAATGTTGTGAGTTCTGTAATATTTATATAAGTTTTCAGTCTGAGTGCCAGTTCACTTTCCCATTAACCTGCAAAGCTAAAACAGGGTCTTAAGAGGAAAGCATGGTAAAAATAAATCAAATCAAATACACTATCCCACATTTGCACCTTTGAATATGTCATTACTTTTTACCTCATATTCCATATTAATGATTCAATAAATTTTCCTGTTAAATTCTTCTCCTCTTGAAAGTAACATTTTCTTTACGACTTCTAGGTACTCCGTATAATCTTGTAAACAACTCTTTACAAATTCTATGTACTCCATATAATCTTCTCCTTTTAAGGCTATGAAATGTTAATCTTGACCTCATTCTCATCTCTGGCTCCTATTTTTTCCTTGAGGTTATTCCTACTTAGGCTTTTCTTTTTCTCAAATTTGTGTTATTTTTCTTCAATGACGAAGCATGCACAAATGTTTACGATATTGCAGAAACAATAATCCTAATATAATGCCACACTCACACTACAGCAGCAAAAAAGGCCTTATTTATTTCTAATAAATGGTCTTACAGAAATTCTCAAAATGGAGAAATCTGCCAGTCCACATTCCCCTTTCACGCAGTAGGTTCAGGCTACCTTGTGTTCCTGAGCTGCCCGCCTTGGGGGCAGAGGCCCTTCCACTCTAGCAGAGAAGGTGCCAACCCACTTACAAGTGAAAGCCACCCAGCAAGAACTGGTCCCAGACACAGCCAAGGTTTTGTTTTCTGCTTTTACACAAGAAGAAAGGCCTGGACCTCTTAAAAAAGATGACAGGGAGAAAAACAATGAATTTGATGAATTTTAGGGGCCAATTCTACCTGCACAGCTAATGAGTTACAGAAGAATGATTAAATTAAAAAAAAAAAAACAGCCCAGAACACAGATTTGAATTAATGTAACTGATTACTGACTTCAGAGAATACCTCCTTAAAAAAAGAAATAAATCGACTTTTCCTGTTGTTTCTCATGATAGTTCTCTAAGTTAGAGGAATCATATACTGAATTTGTGAGTCTCCAAGCCTTAACCTTCATAAGTAAAGCAGCAAGGATAAGAAACAATGTGGAAAGGAAAAGGAAGTGATACATTAAATCTTTCCTGCAATATGCCATGCAACAGATTAAAACATCAATATTAGTTAGAGATGTGAATTCTTCTGGAAGAAGTTCAATTAAAAAAATTCTATGCCCCAAAACGTTTGAAAATTTAATCAATCTTGAATAAGGAGATAATAATATTTTGTTATACGTACAGCAACTCTTTGCATGCTTATCCTTCTAAATTCAAACTCCATTGCAGTTTCTCTTGCACACTTCTTATTTTTTTCAATAATTTCAGAGCAAATACTTGTCTGACACATTCTTAACTGGTGCCTGTATTGACTGTACAAACAGATTTTAAGAGTTGTTGAAAGAAAAATAAGTTTTCCATAATGCATCCCTCCTGGATGCAAAAGGAAACACTATCTTTTACGTAAAATTGGAAAAAACATTAAACCAGGGGATGACTTTATATCTAAGCACTGCTCTGGCTTGTTCTCTTTCCCTAAATCCAGCTTTCATTTTTGACTTTGCAAGGCATTCTGGTGGAGACTGAGCAATACGTTTAAATTTACAGAAACTTCCTTGTGATTCTTCGCAAGGTTGCACAGAAGGAAAAATAAAAGTACTGGAATTTGTTATGAAGCTATCCCATCTAAACATTGCATCTTCAACTGTCCTTAAATTCTTCTCCATTAAGATTTGAAGCAGACAAGGAAGGACAAGCAGTGGGGTAGCCACTGCATGTTAGGAGAGTCTTGATTATGTAGAGTTTAATGATGGTGACAATAGGGTGGAGTGTTTATGGGTGAGAATCAGGGGAAAGGCCAGGAGGGCAGATACCATGGTGGAGTCTGCTAGAGACCACCTTATCAGGATGAAGAGGCACACAGAATGTTCTGTAAGCAGCTGGGAGAAGTATCATGATTGCTAGCCCTTGTTCTCATGGAGGACCTCAACTTGCCAAATGTCTCCTGGAAATACAACACAGCAGCCAGCAGACAGTCTAGAAGGGCCCTGGTGTGTGGGAGATTGCTTCCTGACACAGCTGGTGAGGAAGCTGAAGAGGGGAGATGTCCCACTGGACCTGCTGAGTAATGGGGTGCCTGCAGGCAATCTCAGGGATTGTAATTGTGAAAGAGAAATTCTCATAAAAAGTTTTCAAAAATTGTGAAATTCTCAGAAAACTCTGGAGGGACCTCAGTAGAAAGGCCATCTTGGACTTCTAGACAATGGCTTGATAAGGTTGAGAAAATCCTGTTGGAGGCAGTCCTAAAGGCAAAGGAGTGCAGGCAGGTTGGAAGTGCCCTAAGGAAGCAATATTGCAGTCACAGGAGCAGGCTGACTCCTATGTGCTAAAAGATGAGCCAGGGGGGAAGACAACTGGCCTGGTTGAGAAGAGAGCTTTGGCTGGAACTCAGAACCCCTGCATGAAAACAATTTTTTCTTTCCTAAGTAAATATTCAAGAGGAACCTGTGCTAAAGTGCTGTAGGAGACACACATTATTTGGAAGCACAGATCCCAAGTGAGTTTTGAACAGGATGGAGTAGATATATTTAAGCTAGTGGCATCTACAAGAATGATCCAATTCTGGAGTCCCAACATTTTTCCACAAACAATCCCAACTAATTATTGGCTACTCTAATCATTTTAAATAGAATAATTTATGTGTGGAATGCAAATTGTATAAAAAGGACACCTTAAATAAGACAGTGCATTATGCACTAAGTACATTTTGTATCTGATTGACATATGCTTGTAGAATACCATCAATTTTTCCTAAGAAGAAAAAAACACTGAGAAATATTATTTATAAAGCTAATATATAGGAAATTAAATTTCATTAATTTCAAAGTTGACTAAGAACAGAGAAAATCTGCCACTTACAAACAACAATTCCATCTAATTTAACACATCAAAGGAAGTAGCACATGCTTAAGAATAACAACAGGATGCTAAGAATTGAATAACCAAGGAATAAAACAATTTCTAATTCTAGAAATACTTAAATAATACCTAAATAAGAATTAAATTACTAGCATATAAGGATATAAATTTTTCCTACAACTTGATATGGTTACCTAGTCCTTTCAAAATTATCTGGTATTATCACATTTCTTTTATCCTAATCCCAGTCAGTACCTGGTTTTGGATTATATCTGTCATTGTAATTAGCACAGTAAAATGGCATGTATTTTCTTTTAATTCCCTTAATTATCTTCCTTAATTCTCTTAAATAACTTTCATTTTAATGTTTACAAGAAATTTTTACTGGAAATTATAAACTCATATTTTCAAGTTTCTTTTGACTCTTACAGAGAATCTATCTGATCCATAATATATTGAAGTGTTTAATGTCTTTTCACTATATATTCTTTTTAACACCTGCTTGTAAACAGTATCAGTCTTTTCAGAGTTTTCTCTTTATACTGAGAATTATTTTCATTTCTGTGCAGACATTTTGGATTTACAGTTGTCGAATGTACAGTGTGGCTGGCCAAAATTGAACCATTTTCAAGGCCAGGATGTATTATTACTCATTAATTGACTTGAATTTTACTGCCTTCCTAGGGGTTAAAATCTGTACAGTGTTAACAATTAATGTGTGTGTGTCTGTCTTAATTGGCTGGGAGTAATAGTTCATTAGACTCTATTTGATATTTTCCCCCAATGTATCTGAAAAGGGAAACTGCAGATGAGTTAGAAATAGAAACAAAATTTGGAAGTATTAATTAGCTGCCCTTCTTTCTGTACTCCCTTCTTCCAGAGGGACATGTTAGACAGCCAGAAGAGAATAAAATGGTCAAATAAACACAGAAAGGGCACCTACAAACAGGTCAGATAAACGGCATATCTTCAGCTTCCTGGTCATGCCAAATCCGAGCTTATTAGGAAAGTTATCTGGTGGATAATGAACTTAAGCTTCCTATTATTTAACCAGTGAGAAATTCACTCACAGGCAATACACTTCAGTTTTCTACTCCTAAAAGTTTCTATCTTTGATCTGCAGAAGAAAACTATGTCTACTAGAAAGCATTTCAAGAACCAAGAGAAGAAAATTTTTTACACATATCTTTTCAAGAACTAGTCTCAGGGTAAAATAATTTTGAGTGTAACACTTCCTTTGTAGGCGGTTACAGCTAATCACAGAACATCATGTAACTTTCATAAAATGTTTAGAAAAATGAAGCTAATGTATGGAATCACACTGTTCAACTCACCAGCATTGCACTAGCAGATTACTTATCCAGGCAGAATTGCAGGGAAATATTTGCTAGCTAGAAGAGCAAGGTAGAGTCTAATTATGAAAGATTAAATTTGTCAGGCTTCATATATCATCTTTAATATTTACACTAAGTGCCCTAGATCTTTAATGACTGTAAGTGAATACAGGCTGAGAAAGGAAAAATTCAACATCTGTACAGCAAGATAAATTTCACTGGTTTGTAATCAAGGAAGAAAATATGATATCCAGCTTCTAAAGGTTTGCTCTCATACTTAGAAGTAAATTACACTAATATAATATTGTAGTTACAGCTGTATAAAGGTTCTAGGCTATGGAATGGGATTTCATATCTTTTTTCCTCTCTCCATTTTCACCTTATGACTCTCACTTGCTTCTAAGCTTTTGTTCTTGCTTTGATCTATATCAAAGGACTGCTGCCATTACAGATCTGAAAAAAGGAGCTGAAAGGAATCCCACAAGAAAGCCATTACTAAGTCCCTTCATAACATAGCACAGGTGGATTTATTTGCCAAAAGATCTAATTGATACAACATGTTATAAAAATATGTATAAAATACTTAGTGTATGAGTGGTTTCTAAATTAAATGGAAAGTCCATGGGAGCAACAGTAGCATTTAAATCTATTAAGATTTAGCAAAGGATTACAGAGCAGCTATATGTTTCCTAAACAAGGTTAAATTACATTTAGTAATAGTCAGTAATCAAATTCTGGTTTGTTTTATTGCAAAGTCTACTGGCTTATTTGACAAATGAAATTACCTCTAAATTATGCAACTGTGTCTTCAGCATACAGACCTGGGGGTGCTTTTTTATATTAAATCATAATTGCCACAGTAGGAATAGCCACTACCAAATTTCTAAGCACAAATGTGTATCTGCACAGGAGAAGTGCAGTATTATTGAACTACTAAGGACCAATCACACACAACTATTTTGTTAGCTATAGAAATCCACCTTCCTCTACGATCTGGTTTTTCTGCTTATAAGAAAAAAGGGTTTTTGCCTGTACAACCCTTGTTTTCTTCAGTCTTTTCACATTTGGAACAAATATGGTAACATCTGACTTGCTGAGTTTTTTCTTTTACTAGTATTTTTGTAATTATACATTGAAGAAAGAGAATGCCATTATCAATCACTTTATTCATGGAAATGAAAAACTACTGTTTTTGGGAGGCCAACAGATTAAGCTGGCAGAAATGATGGAACAGAGTAGCAGCATTCGCAGTTCCATATTCAGTCACTTTCTGTTAGCCAAATTATGACTACATCCACTCATGTGTGCCCATACATCTAGGAAGCCATGTATTCATGGGCTGTGCAGTTAGATGACCTCGGATGAGTTCCTAAGGGAAGTTGTTTTCTGTGGTGATGAATGAGAAAATAAAGGAACTACATATGCCAGTAATAAAAGCTGATATTCTAGTGACAAACAGGAATATTCATCACCAAGCCTCCAACCCAACTATCAATTTAAAATCGTTAACCTATCCTCTGCAACACCTCTGTTTCAAAACAGATGTTTCTGTGGTTCAATGAATGGTTAGCAACTAAACCAAAGGAAAAAAAATACTGAAAATGGGAAAAAATTACTAACCACAATCATAAGAACATTACTATTGTGCAGCTGTTTTTTTGTATTGCACCTTTCTCTGATATAAAATAACCCATGCACAATAAATGTTCTATTTCTCTCCTTGGCTTTTCCAAAGGTGAAGCACTGTATTTCACCATAGCAACCAGGAAGTATTATAAATTAAGGCCGAAGAGGCTGACATATTTCCACATTTGATGTACTTGTTAAAAAAATGAGTGTATTTGTCCTGTAAAGATGAGCTATTACATGGTTGCAGCACATTAAAGAAATGTCTGTAATCCTGATTCAGTCCCTTAGCTCTATATAATTAGACTTGCACTACAGAAGAAAAATGCACAGATTTGAGTACAGCTCTGCAACATGTGGTTACCATTCCAAATTATGCAATATTCAGAATTTGTCCATACCACCTTGTGAGAGACTGGAATGTTAATGGTTAATGACTCAAAACTATAGACCTTTTGTAACAAGTGGAGAGAGCTTTGGTGACCATATGCAAAGTGACCACCCATGTGCAGAGGGCGTGCACACCCACCACGGGAGGATGGCCATGACAAACTGACCTGTGTTAGCAACAGCTGCATTTTGAACCAGACATGGGAAGAGGTCAATGAGAAGATCCTGCAAGGAGAGTTAGTGCTTTTTATCATGTTGGTGCCCTCCCTTTTGCAAATGACTCAGAAGTGAAAAATCCTTTTCAGGGAAGTACCAGGACATTAACACTTAGAGGTGAGGGTATTCATCCCTTCTGATGGGGCATAGCTGGCTCAGCCAGACGTGGGAGATGTCCTGTCTAAGAAGGTGACATAAACCATCAGTGACACCCAAAGTGCCCTGTGATCCACAGTGTTACATCACTGTCCTAGGGTGATGCTTGTATCCCCAATTGTCTGTTCTGTTTATGCTGGATATTATGTTCTGTGCCTTGAAGACTGGCTCTGAAGAGCGAAGTTTTGTTTTCTTTTGTTTTGTTATCAGCCTGCTCACTCCCCCAGTGGTCGGTGAGACACAGAGACGGGGGCAGTACTTAGTGCAGCTTTTGCTTTGCTTTTGCTTTGTTCTTGCTCCTGCTTTGCTCCTGCTTTTGCTTCTGCTTGTTAGTTAGTTTAGCCAGGCAGTCCAATTTTTCCCTGGGCTGTTTTTCTTTCCCTCTCTTGGAACCACTCGAGCCTGCACTGAGAGTTTGCACCTTGTGGCCTGCAGCAGCCATTCCCAGTGCCGCAGGGACCAGTAACAGAGCAACCACTCCCAGGAGAGACTTTCTGAATCTTTCATCTTTTTCAGAGTGGTAAAAGAGTGTTGTCATGTGGTATTGTTCATTCTGTGTGCTGGGGGGTGCTGTGCCTGTTAAATAAACAGGTTCTTTCCACTTTTCTCCAAGGAATCCTTCCCGAACTGGTTGGCAGGAGGGGCCGTGTGGGTTTGCTTTCTGGAGGAGCCCCTTTTGGAGGTTTTCTCCCAAATTTGCCCTAAACCAGGACAATCACACAGTGCAAAACATTCCCACCTGAGTTTACATTAATCCACTGAAATTTGTGTTTTGCAGGCTTCCCCAATCCCCAATGGATCAAAATTTGGACCATCACTTCCACCAACAGACATCAAAATTGCAACAATCAAATCTCAGTCACGGATCCATGGATCTGTCTGTTCTTATCCTTTCCTTCTTTTCACGTCTACATTTTCTTAAATTTTATTTTTGAGATTTTATATTACTATAATTGTTATTAGCAAAATGGCTACATACCTCCTTTCCATTGCAGCCAAATTGTTCTAAAAGAAACCCTACACACATTTATATATATATATATATTCAGTTTTGTTTCAGTCAAATAAATCCCAAGAGATCTATTAACAAGAACATGGGTTATCCTTGCCTTCTGTGGTGAGTTGCAACATGGACACTGAAGACATTTTCTTTTCTTTAGTGTAGGGCCTGAAATTCACTTAGATTTAGGTGAGTTCTGATAAACAGGTTTATTCCTGATAAACGGTAGTTGGAGAAAGAAGAAGAAATGGATGAGGATACAGGGATACACATGCATATCATCTCCACATTGAAAGGTAAAGGACTATTCCCTTTAATAAAAGAGGTATTCTCTTCAATAAAAAAGGTATTCCCTCTTTTTACAATTTCTGATCTTTTTCTTTTCATTCAGAGCTTTCACTCTGACAATCTCAGAGGCTTATTAAGCCGTTTAATTCTGCCATTAAAATTATAGGTAAGGCAGAGTATTAACAGTTCAGGAAATTTAAAGCTTTTGTGAACTGGACCCCTATTATTCCACAAAAGAGAGAGAGAGTAAAAAAAAAAAAAAAAAAAACAAAAACCAAAAAACTTATGGGGAAGGGGTTGAAAGAAACAGCATAACTTCAGGTTTTTCAGCACATAACACAGTGGCTCACAGCCTTTTTCCAATGCAAGAACCTACAATGATATTTGAGGATTCATAGAATGCAATGGAAATTTTTCTGCTATAGCAATATTGCTGTTCTGGCAAACTGGAAAGCAGCTTTAGGATAAAATCAAACTCTGAAAGGACCAATGAGCTTACAATGACTTATCACTTCAGTAATTTAAAGGAAGGTTGCAGATATTCCCTGGGGAAGCATTATAATGTCCAACTAAGCACAGCATCATGAGGCTCCTGTAGATGCTGAAATGAGGGAAGCAACAAAATACAGAAACACACAATCTTGAAACCTACAGAAGCCTTCAACAAAACTTCAGATACCACTTTTGATTGTTTTATGCTGCTGCAGGGATCAAATTTTTCCTTAGCAGCTTTGCAGGGTTTACCACACCTTCTATACAAGTCGTGCTTATAGCTTAGATAGGCAGATATTTCCAATGAGAAACTGTGTGAATCATTTCCACATTTTTCTTGACATGCACATGGTGAAACCCAAATCCCATAAATGAGATGCCTTTGTGTCTTCCTCCTCATAAACAAACATGATTTGGAATTGGCTGGATTTCTAATCCATTCTATGTCATTTTTAAGATGAAGAATATTTTTACTGTCATTAATACTTAGGAATCATCCCCCCTCCCTCAGTAATCATGTGCACACCAGGCTATGAATTTTAATTCCTTTAATCTCCTCAGAAGCAATTTCCATAGCTTCCAAACAAGCTGCTCTTTTCTGAACCCATTCTAATTAGGCAAAATAGCTATATAGAAAAAATTTAGTAACTAGTTTTTAGGTATTCAATTAGTGATGAACAACATTCTACAATGACAGGCCAACCATAGCCTTAGCATTTCATTAACAACCTCTCCTCATGAAAATAATTTGAATTATTTAAAAAATCATGTCTTGTTTATCCCTCAAAAGCAAATAAACTTGAGCATCCCTTCACTTTCAGCTGGAATTTCAGTTGAGGTACACCCAGAAGTGTCCCCAGACCTCAGCCCATTCCCTTACTGCAACTGGTGTTTGTTTTGGGCAATGTGTATTTTCAAACTTATTCTTTGCTAATAGGACAGTGACACATGCTGTCTTTCACAGGAGCACTCTGAGAACAATTAGGCTGCTCTGAGGCTGCTTGAACAGCTCTGGCAGTTTGCTGCCCTGGCCCCAGCATGCTGTCACTTCTGCACTTGCTGTCACTTCTGCACTTGCTTTGGCGCTTCCCTGGTACTGTGTGAGCTTTCAAGGATAACCTTAAATGAGACCAAATACAAACCGACAGAAAACCCCCACACAAACAAAAATCAGAGCTTTTGTCCCAAATTACCTTGCAAGCAGTGCTCATTTCACTTTTGAGTACTATCTCATGGTTGTAGCAATGCTACAAGCAAGACTGGCAATGCTGTGCAGGCTCAGGAAAAAAGTCAGACTGGTGAAAAGCAGCAAGTAAGGAAATGAGTCCTGGGCAGGTCTTAACTGACATAATAAGCACAAAGATATTGCCAGAAGTAATCACAGCTTGCTGTCACTCCAAACACATGTGAAGAGATGCAGGAGTCAAGCAGCACCAGCATTTCCTCCTGTGTGGGATTCAGTGAGACACAGCCCCTGAGCTCACAGTAACAAAACAACACAGTTCAGTCCAACTCTGCATGTTTAACGTGGCTTGTGATTAATTCTGATTTACAAATCTTAACACAAGTATACAGGATATGCTCACAGAAAAATATCTCTGAAAGATATTTCTTTAGATTTCCTGATTTGGATCCCAGCTGAAAGGATACATTAATGTTATACTATATGATGTTCAGCCAACTGGTAAATTCCCTTGGTGAATTCAAGTCTAGTACATTTTTCCTGCCTAGTGAATTACACCATCTAACACACCAAAAGAGATACATGAGGTATTAGCACTGAGGCACAAACCAGCAGAATGGACAGGCTGTCTGGCTCCCTCACTGCCAGAAGATTGTTTTCTTTCACTTTTAATTGTTTGGGGGAAAGGGAATGCAACTTCAATAAAGGTTAAGCAACACTTGCTGCCTTATTCGTTGAACTCAGTTTCTCTTTTAGCAGAGTGAGGGAATTACTGATCCCCAAAGAAGTTTCTCAGTGGTATTAAGTTAAGAACTATAAATCTTTTTATTGTAGCTGGAGAAGAAAAGTTAAAATAGTTAAAAATTTTGAATAAATACAGTAATTTCCCCCATCCCAAATTCCACTATACAATAGACTGTATTGGAAGACATTATCTATGGATAATTAAGTTTAAGAAAACATGTTTGTCAAGATTTTTCTCAAAAAAATTCCTTAATAATTCAAGATACTGTCTATTTTTCCCCAAGGCACTATTTAAACAGAGTATCTCTGAAGGAGGTAAGAAATAAAAGGATGGGATGGCAAAAAACTGAGGTAGTTTTATATTCTTCAGGGACCTAAAGCAGCAAAAGGCCACTTGAAAAAAGCAAAACACAGAAGTAAAGGAACAGTCACAACAACCTCAGCCTCACTCCAATTGCCAATCTCCAGTGAAAACAAAATTAACATACTCTAGGCATGAAGAAATGATGTTCAGCTCACTTCTGCATTTCTAAATTTCCTGGTGGTTAAATCAGTATATTTCAGAATATGCCTTGTGCTGACAAGCAGCAAGAGTGAGTAGAAATTCTCAGACAAAATTTGACAGGATGGTAAATTTTATCCCATTTATGGAAGAGGAAAAGGGTCACAGACAGGCTCAAGAGTATTAGATCCTGCTGGCAGACCCCAGCTGCATCCCTATCCCCAGTCTTAATGACTTGTTCAAGGATCTCTGCAGTACAGCTTTCCTGAAGCAAAGGAATAAAAGGCAGTACCAACACACATGAATGTCTAATGCTTTAGGGCTATCTGTAGCATTTTACAGCAAGAGCTGTTTTGCAAAGAATAAATACATTTAAATGAGACATGCGGTCACAGGCATAGTTGCACATTTCTGTATGCACATTTGTCAAGTGTCTCCCCTAGACAGGAATTTAAACTTCCTGTGCTCAAGGCCAGGTTACTGGGGAATGAGAACGCCTTGAGAACCTGTGACTTATCATGATGATGTTTAAGACCTGGAAGAAATCACACTTTTTCTCTCAGCAGTTGCATTTACACAGACACAGGTGCTCATGCCTTCATTCAAGGCTACATTCTAAGTAAAAAAAAATTCATCTTCTGAAAAAAAAGTTCACACATGGAGTACAAGAAAATATCTTCTACTTCATAATAACCTTTAATATAGAAACAAATAGGTCATGAATGTTTGAGAAGGGAGATCTAAGCCAAATTAACCAACAACTGTGCTTATAAGGTGAACACAAAATACTTGCACACAACCAGCAGTCTGTTTGTACATACCATAACAGACAAAAGCTAATAAATATACTTTTCATTTTTGGAATGCTGGTCCACCTGCAGAATAAATACCAAGGAAGATTTATATTGCTATTGCACTGCAATATCTTGAGAACTTAGGTCTATAAAATATTACACCACTTTCATCAGTCTGCCATCTTTTATCTATTGTTTTCTTTCCCTTCAGAACTAAGAACAGCCGTTTCCATACAGCTGTAATCATTCTAGCTGTGCATCCAGGACTCTATAAAAGTTGCTATCTACATCTGTTAAATCTCTTCATATTGCCCCCCAAGTTGCAAATGAATAGCAAATACCAATGATTCTAAATTTAATGGCACAGATACCTTCATTGTGTTAGCTGTTTCTTCCTTCTACCACCACTACCACCACTCTTTTATCTCTTTGCAGATCACAATCCCCCCAATTAAAGCCTTTTTATGCTAATAGTTAAAACAGTTTAGTTTCTAATTCTGTACATTTGTGGACACATCTGACACCACTGCTGAGACATCAATGGTTCTGCTTGTGCTTTTTTAATTCTGTCGTTCAGTTCTGCTGGTTAGCAAAATAAGAGTGATTATACTTTACAATGTGGCACTGCAGGAAAGTATCAGAAAAACAACTTAAAGTAGTTTAGCTGAAAAACCTCCATAGGACTAGCTCAAATCAATGAAGATCATGCAACTTTGTCATATTTGGTGATCCTACTTTTATTTTAAAAAACATTGATAGTGCTCACCCTCTGGAATTGCTAAGTATAACTGAAGCATATCCTACCCTTTTCAATAGTCTCTTACTCATTAGTCAGCAGCTGATGAAATTCTTTGACTAAAAAAGCTTAAACTAAAATAGAAGTCCTTTCTTCTTAGTTACCAGAGTTACTAAGTTTTGTCTCCAGACAATTAGCTTACAAATTCCTCAAATGTAATACTTAGCCTACTTAAAATAGGCATGCACATATTGGAGCATATATAAATCCAATATTGAGACAGCAATGTTTACTAGCACTGCAGTAAACTCGAACTCAAAACTCACCAGCACTGCAGTAGCACTGCACTATCCTCCTCCAGTGATGTGCTGCTACTGTTCTTCTGAATAAACTCTGACTCCAGAATATACCACTTGCAAGTGTGGAGTATTGACCCTCCTATAACAGGGGGTTATAAAGTTATAGGGGACCTCTTATAAAGTCGTTTTTTCCTTAAGGCGTCTTTGCAGCAAAGAAGAATCAATCTGGTTAAAAAGAATCCTGCTAGTTTCTCAGCCATGCTGTATCGGTCACTGCCGTGTCTGAAATTCACACTTCAAATAGAACTAGCAGAAGAAAACTTTCTCTTTACTTGGAAGGTGAAACAGCTTTAATGAAGTAAAAAAAAAAAAATGCTAAGAGGCCTTATTCTAATCTAGTTTGTTTCAGATTAATAAAGCAAAGTAAGAAAAACTCAGTTATAGTTTCACATCTTATTCTGTATATGTTCATCTCTGCTAAGATAGCTGCAGTGCAGTTGTGGCACAGTATTATGCCATTGTGTCAAGGCATTATGTCCTTTCCAGTTCATATGTTCTGCTAGGTAAGTACTGCAACAGCAAAGAAGTTTTGTTTGGTACCTTAATAGCCACCTGCTAATAAGGAAACTAGTTCTATACGTAGTAAGGCATTGTTTCTGTATACCTGTTCTGAGAATGGTATTTCTGCTACTAATCACAAAGATAACTGATAAAAAGAAAAACTGTTTTTTTGTTTTATTCTTGCATGCAGAATATCACAACAAGGATCCTTTGATGCAATGATGTTTCAAGGATTAAATACAAAGTAGGAAATACCAGCTTGTATTGCTAATACATGGGCAGAGTGAACCAGGCAGTCAGTAACAGCTAACAGAAGACCATTGAAAAATGCAAAAAGTAAAAAAAGAAAAATAAAAGCTTTTCTCCTAGAGATTTGTCACTTTCACCAGGGCATTTACTATTACACTGGGGATGGGAATTGCTTTTGTCCCTTAACAGAAGCAGTGGGAAATGAGCAATATCTGGACTTGGGGCAATTTCACTCTCCCAGTAAGTACAATTATGGTGGGTCACTGATTTCTTACTGGCCCTCCCAGAAGAAAAAAATTAAAAAGAAAGCCTAAATTTACCAGGCTGATATCAATATTTGTTAATATTGACATACTCTCTGCCTTTTACTTCAACTAAGTAGAGTTTGATCCAACTTTGTACTATTGTAAGGCCTCCAACTTCCAGCCAAGAACATTCTTGCAGAGGTCTGGGCACAGCTGCTGGTATACGCAAAAGCACATTCAAAAGACAATTGTCTAATCAGCTAGAATTTTTAGTCATTACTATCCAATCTCCTAGCACATTTAGTATGCATCCTGGCATGTTTTATTAGGCTATCATTTCTTTTTCTAGTATAGTAGAGAATGCAGCATGGTCAATAAAGTAGGAAAGATTATTTTCTATAATGGCTTAGTGGCTTTCTTTTATACATCCTTTCATCCATTCCAGCAAGTATATTGCCAAACTGCCTTAAATTTTATGAGGCATTTAACTAAACAAATGCAGAACAGAAACTTGATCATGGTGTTGTGAAGAGAAATCCTGCCCTGACCACCCACTTTACAAATGCTGAGCCAACCTGGAACTGTGCAAAGCTTTGAATATTCTTCTCCATTTCTCTATATTCTTATTATTAATGTAAGTAAAGTGCAGTAACCCCAGCTGTTTTAGACACAGCATATCCATACTTAAACAAATGTAGTCTTTTCTGCTGCTGCATTATACTAACAATTTTCATAAATAACCATACATTTTTAAATAGCTTTATTTCACTGTCCTATGCAGTAGATAAAAAATCAGCTTAAGAAAAATAAATATATTTTAAATTATGCATTACTTCTATACATTCCCACTCCATCTTTCTATCAAAACCAATTGCCAATGAATGAAATATCCCTGAGAAAATGTAATATATTTGATCAATAAAAAACCCACAGATATTAATAAATTCTATTTGAAAGGTTTTTTCAGCTGTTTAGCTGCACTTTATAATTCCTTTCTTACAAGAGTTCATTGGTATCTTGCATGTGAACGTTCATAACCCCTTTCTATTCCTCTTTCAGACACACCCTGCCTGCGTGGATCATCCTTGTTCTGCTAAGTTCCATGCTGGGTAACAAGGCAGAGAAGCAGGATCGTTGCTATTGGCGCTCTCTCGAAAGCAGGCATGGTGTGTTTGACTGGAAGAATCCAAGTTTTCAAAAACTGCTTTTTGCTCAGAGCCCACTCCAGTGTTCTCATCGCGACCATGTGGTTTTGAACCTCATGGCTTCTCTGCTCAATTGCCTCAAAATTGGAGACAGCACTAAGATAGGTTGAGGATGATAAATGAGACGTGATAGAAAAGACCAAAAAGTTATTGTGATTTAAAGCATAAAAAGTGTGAGCAACCCAACTCTGAGAGCATTTCCCTATTTCATTTTTCTGAATACCTCAAAGAAAATCTTCAAAGTGTATGAATTCCTCCATATCAGTAAGCATCAGAATGAACTTTGCTATCGTTTCAACTGAATCAATGTTTTCACCTACTGCAGTTAAAGATTGTGCCATCAACACATAGCTTAAAAAAGCTCATGCTTGTATGGGCTGTATGAATTATTTTTTGATTATTAATGAAAGCTTGGTGTCTAATTAATTTAAATACTATGAATTTTTAATCTAGTTTATATCTCCAGATATCAACAAACCTGAAATAAAATGTAACCATAATAATATCTAAATTAATTAATGTGGTATTAATGATTAAAAGGACAATCTTGAAATGTTTCAGCTGTCTCTTAAAAGATCTTTTGGCTGTTACTGCCAATTACTTATTAATATTCTAATAAAAAATAAACTGTATTATTATTCATCAACTACATAATTTATGAGTCCTATTTCCTAATGAAACTTTATGTTCACCCTGAACTTTTGCTATGCCAACTATGGTATGCATCTTAAATTCAGATTCTCATATGAGATAAGAATAGTTTCCTCCCAGTAAATTGCATAATTTATAGACTTTTAAAATACAGCTATAAATAGAAATTACCTGACTGTCCAGAGAACATCTATAATAGATGTGTTGATATTTTAGCAAGAAATACAAGATTTCTGATACACAGACAGAATTGGTAAAGAGGACTGTCAGCTCTGTAAGACATGGAAAATATTTTTTACCTACTGGAACAAGAGAAGAACATGTGCACCTATCTCTATTCTGGGTTATGATTTCCTTCAGTAATCAATTCAATTACAATGTTTTCTAATGGTGCATCTTTGGTTAATATTACTCAGAAGTGTAGTGATTTGAAACAGCGATTCTTATTTAAACAAAAAGATGAAGTTTTTTCAAAGAAAACATTACTGAAATGCTGTTAAAGATTTTCTTGCAATCCACTGGCACTCTCTCAATGTTGTCTGAGAGAAGATGCATTAAATTTCATATGAGCATTTTGCTGAGGGAAGGTGAAAAGAAAATTTGCTGTTGAAAAAGGCTGCAGGTAGAGTGTCATAGCTTGTGAAGTGATCTGCAGCACTGGTTGGTGTGGGATGTGGGAATCCTAAAAATTAGAAGGTTTTAAGAAAGTTAGGAAAAAGCAGGCCTCAGACAGTAAAGACAGTGAAATGCTAAAGCAGCAGAAAAATTAGTAATGTAGACGTGAGAAATTGAACAATAGGCCTATGTTAGGTACTGCCTTAAGTGGTAACAAGTTTACTTAATGTATATCTTTAGAAGGTTAAAGTTTGAATAGTCCTTTGTGCCTTGTTTCTTATGAACAAGCTATTGTGTTTGAACGTAGGCCGCTAACCAAAGCTACGTGTGCTTTAAATGATTGGATAGAAGTGTTGTCAATGTGCTTGTACTCTATGTGTGATTGGCTGAAACGCAGATGGAAATGGCTTTATGATATGCTGTAACATTATGTCTCTTTGGCATTCTGCTTGATTCAGTGAGATGGTTGCATCTGTTGTCTCCATTGTTGTAACAATGTGCTGAGACTGATGCTTGGATAAACCTCTCAGACACTGAACAAGGAGTGTCCCGTCTTGTTCGTGCCTTGTAAATAGTTTTGCCAGGGTGGGAACTGTCAAGAAGTTTCTCAGAGGAAAAAGCAGTATCCAAAAAGATTATATGCTTTACTAGAACTTCAATAAGTAAAAGAAAGAAACTTAAAAATGTAATGACTTATGATACTGAAAGTTGCAGATAAATCTGACTGTATTAGTACCTTTGAATTTTATTGCCTATATAAACTAACTTGCCTCAAAGGAAGCATATCAGCGTGACACAAGAGTAGGAATCATTTTAAGAAATTGCAATGATGTGTTGTTATCACAACTGACTTGATAGTGTGAGAAAAGAAAGGAGACAGCTTTAATGGCTGCAATAGGATCTTCTAACTGATGTGAAACACACACCTAGCCTTCAGCATGACAAGGTGTTAATGAAGACCACAAATCTCTCTTGATCTTTATGACATACCAGGAGACTCACAAATCCATGTCAAAACCCTAGACTGTCTCATCAGTGAAGCCCAATGATAAGCCAGGTACCAGAGCATACTTCATAACTGTCCTTCTGACACTTACTGTGATAAAAAGAGCCAGTCAGGATCCAATTAACTCTATTTATTAGTAAAATAATTATAAAGAGTAAATCTGGGGACTTTCTGGCAGGAAGAAGCCATGCACTATGTAAGAGTTATACAGGTACAAGCAAGAATTAAAGTATCCTTATTTCCATTACTTCAAATAATTGGTAGGTACTTTGAGTGGCTCCAATAATGCATAAGGCACCAGGAGCCTCTTTGTCTTCATAGAGGATGGAAAAAGTCAGTCAATAAAATTTCCTTTAAATGGGTATCACAGCAGTCAAACAGTCTAGCTGAAAATCATGATAATACACTAAGTACATTGCTTTTATTTCTACATTGTTTTTCTTTCACCATGATATGGAGGGGAAATCTTGCTGAAAAGCCAAGCCAAAATATCAAATGATCAAAATGTACAATTCATTTAGTGAAAGTACATTATACTCCTATGCATTCAATACTCATCCATAAATAAAATAGTGGTAGTTTGAGTTACTTTAATGGAGTGCATCACAACTTATTTTTTTTCAAGGCAAGGGCTGTTTTTCGCTACATATCTAGCCATTGAACCCTTCTGCTGGATTATGAACTAAAAGAACTTTTCAAACCTGCCATCTGTGCTTTGACCTTACAAAGTTCCCACATTTAACCTGTTTTCCTTGCTGAAACTTAGCAGTTCCCTTGGAAGGTGCCACTGCAGGAGCCACAGCAGGAGCAGGAGCTTCACCACCTAAGGTCACTACTGTCAGCCACTGAGGCCTTTTGCACAGTTATGGGTGTGAAACCAGCATCTGCAGAGTTCTGTCACAAGCTACAGATTCACAATTTAACAATATTAAATAATCCAAGCACATTAACTAATTAGGGAAATAAATTAACAGTACTTTTAATGCTTTGATGGCCTCGCCTGGGATGTCCTACCCAATTCCATGGGTCCAGGGGGTCCAGTTCAGCTCAAGCTTGGGCATCTTGCCTGAAGTGCATCATGGGAGTATCCATATCTGTCCTCATTTCCTTTGAACCTGTTAGAAGTGTCCATGTCTCTCTCTCTCTTCTGTTCCTGACTGGACTTTCTGGGTTGACCTCCTAAACCTGGCTCATTACATCACCATCTTTGGTGACGTGTGGATAGTTGACAGTGACTTTCCCATCAGCACAGATGCCCTGTTCAGCCCCTGTTGGAACATGATCCATGAGAGCACTGTCTGTTCTGGGAACAGCATCAGCTCCTGGCTTATCTCCTTTATGAAAGCTGCCCATCCCTTTCAATCCCTGATGCTTGTTTGAACTTCCTTTTCATACTGCCAAAACTGCTTCCTCCCACCCCACTTATTTTTAGGGGGAGAAAAAAGAAATAAGTAAGTGAGTTCTGTCTGGCAAGCCCATCAGTTCAAGTCTGCAAAACCAGAGAATGATGAAGAATGAAAAAATTAAGTCCATTAATGGAAAGTAGTTAAGAAGCAACGCTTCCTACAGTCACAGACCAGTTAAGTGATCATTATTTTTCTGTAAGAAGTATGAGATATGCGGTTAATGCCCTGAAAACATGAAGGAAAATGGAGGCTTAAAAGCACACATACAGTTTCTTGCTGGTAGAATACAGGGGTGAGATTTAATCCTACATCAGATCTCTTTATAGTGGCATTTTAGACCACAAAAATTTACACCAGTGAATTCATTAACACTCTCAGGAGATGCTAGCACACTTTGAACAAAGTGAATTTCCCAAGGAAACCCCAAAATACTCCATATCAAATCCACCTCAATATGAATAGATGGCTGTGAGGTAACACCATTCTTTCCTCTCTGCAGTTCATTGGTATTCTCTACCACCCACAGATCACTCTTTCTGCTCTCTTGATCAAGCAAAGCTGCTTCTGCCTATTCCTGCTGTCAAACACAGCTCTCCAATGTGCACTCAGTCAAACCAAAGCACACTAACAGCTTCACACACTCAGCTTGCAGGAATGCATGCTGACACGCTTCAAAACACATCCTATGTTGCCCAAGAGAAGGAAGAGTTATAAAATATAGTTTATGAACACTCTCTGTCCACACCAACCAGCCCTTAGGCTATGAAAACTTTCTCAGTGCCAAGGGTGGTATGAAGACAGTGGAGCTGTTATGAGCAGCTCTGATCTAGCAGAAGAAACACCAGCAGAGAGAGCACAGGTGACACCAAGGGGTGCTGGTAATGGTTGGATGTTGGAGATCAGCGGCTGCTACAGAATTAAGGGCAGCATCTAGTTCCATTGATCTCAAAGTGCTGGTTGCTAAATTAGCTGCCAAACTTGACAAGAGCAAGTATGTTTTGCTATTTTCCTACAACTGCACATAAAATCCTCTTCTAAATGAATACAAGACAATTAATTGATAGAATTCATTTTACCCAGTGAAAAGCAGAATCGTCTCAGATTTACATTGTTAAACATAATTAAGTTTAAACAGAACTTTCAACATTCATTCTTATGAAACAAGACACTAGAAATTATGTTGGCATTTGTGAAGAATGGAGATATGTTTCTGCTTTGTACTAGCAAAAGGAGTCTAGATTATATCAGAAGTTTGCATGTTATGAAAATATTAAGAAACAAAGACACCAGTTCCTCACCAGGTTAAGTGTCTCTGCTGAGCTCACTTCTGTCTATCAGTACCTTGTATTACAGGACCCAACACAGGATGCAGCACTCTAGATACAGTGTAATGAAGTCAGTCATGCTCCTCAATCTACCCACTGGCTGTGACCCTTCCTGTGAATGCTCCCAGCCAGACTTACTCAAGACAGCAATGAACCAGCCAGCAAACTCAGCTTGCTGTACACCAGGACCCCCAGATGCTCTCCAGCAGAGCTGCTCCCAGCAGAGCTGTTCTACATATTCCTTCTGAAGTGCAGGATTTGACATTTCTCTTTATTGCATTTCATGAGACTCCTCTAGTCCCCTCCTCCAACCTGTGCAGGTCTCTCTGGAGAGTGGCTCTCCCAGTTTTGGTATCACCTGCAATCCTGTTAAGAGCAAATGTCTTTGCAGGTTATTGATAGAGCTGTGAAACAGGACAGGCTTCAGGAGAGACTTTTGACTCTCCTAGTCATCAGCCTCCAGGTAGGACACAACCCATTTCATCCACTAAACCTAGTGATCCAAATAGATTTTTGTTTATCCAACTCATTCTCCACCAAACTGTGATTTCCTTGATATAATATTTCAGAGCTGGTGAATTCTTATGCCTGGCTGCATAGTTCAAAGTTTAAGTGCAACCTGGAGAGTGTCACAGGGATGCATTACTGCCTGAAGAGCTGCAGGATCAAGGGTTTATCTGAAGAATTTGACAAAGTACTTCAGTAGAAAATGTGGCTTCCTAAAGTTTCCAAGACCCATTCCTAAGCTGTGTTTTTCTGCAATCTACATAATAAGGTAGTCCAAGATGCACTTTTTGTTAGGAAAAAAGTGTCTAATTTTCAAAGAAATTCACAATCACTCTTTTTTTTTTTAATTACAGCCCTCTTAGGTTTTACAATAGTCTTTAGAGATCAGCCAGATTACAAAAGTATAAAAGAGTAGTGGGACTTAATGTTTCATTAAAGTACTTCTACAGGTTCAAGATACATGAACAGAATAATTTCCATTCAACAGAGTAGCACGATGAAGTAATTTGCTGCTGAGTAAATTAAGTATGTGACTGAAACCCCCAAATACTAAAAAGAATCATGATCAAAACAGACCAAAATAAAAAGCACATATTAATGAGGCAAGAAATCTAAATATTTGGAAATGCTACAAAAGATGCTAGCTAATTATATTTAATCCAAAATTTTAAAGTGAATTACAAAAGTAAAGAAGTTCTCATCAATTCATGTAAAGATGACACTAATTGCCACTCCCACAGATCAACTGTAGTTGATAAAAACCAATTAAATTTATGCTAGAAAACTAAAACTATAGCAAAGAATATATTTTTCACTTGTTAAAGGCACATTACCTAAAAATAATTTTGTTGTTCTAACTTGTTTTGAACTTTGTTTACCATCCAATGTGGAAAAAATCTCTCCTATTCACTACCATGAGGGGTTCTGTTTGTGACTCATAACCCTTTCTTATCACTGCTCTAGTTTAAGAAAATAAAATTTTAAAATGAGTTTATTTCTTCCTTTGTTATTTTTCCAAGCTTAGTCCTTTCTCTGAAGTACCAAAGGAGTCTAAGCCTGCCAATTTTTAACATATCAGTCTTCTTTTCTCTGACAGCATTTTTTTTCTGTCTGCTTTTGCTTTTAGTTTATTAACTCTTCTCAGAATCTCAGGAACACTGTGTTGAAGACTACCAGTCACAGACTGGTAGCTTTCTGTTCCACTTTTTCTCCTACAAACTTCCACATTATTTCCATAAAGCCTGCTTAACACTGCAGTGCTTATCTATTAACTGCAGCATGTGTAAGGTTACACGCACAATTCTAACAAGTGATGCAGAAGCACCTGGTTTTGCTTTTGCTAAGCAAAAAGAGTACAGAGTCTGATAACTTACTCTATGTTACATTCCTCCAAAAACACCTTCAGAGAAATAGCCAAGCTGACTTTTGGAATGCACAAGGGGTTCCAACAAGATTGTCCATTTGGGGGAAAAAATTACACTCCAAATATTTTAGTTGCGTTGTTCTGCTCTTTTAATTCTTAGTCCACTGCTAATGTTGCATGAATAAGAAAAACAGGCACAGATTCTGTAACACTTGGAATAAATAAAGCCAACTCCTTTTAGTGATTATGTTGACTGATTGTTTTTCAGAGTGTTAGTCAAGACAAGACTGCGGCCCAGTCTTTTCCTTGTTTTTATCTTTCCAGTGAACACAAAGCAAAACAGAGCATGGAGTACAGACTCCAGTAAAAAAGTAGGATTTGCTTTTCTAAGTGGCTCAGCTCATCATAGTTTTAGAAACTATAAACAATAGCACTAAAGACTCAAATCTACAGATCCCCAAAGGCCATTTACATGTGAGCATTATTCCTATAATGGGACATTTCAATAGAGTGTAGACTGTCTTTTCTCCCTTAAGTCTGCGAGATGTAAGATGCAAGACTGCAATTAAGACTAAAAATAGAAACAAACCCAAAACTATTTTAACATTTAAATATTACAAAATCTTAATGCAATTGATCCAAATTATGAGCTAAGAGTAAAATGGCAAAAGTCATAAGACAAATACAAATATATAAAAGTTCATATCACCTTGCATTAGCTGAAGGGTTTTAAATAGCAGTATCAAATAACTGCATTCCTCACTTTCTTGTCTTCTTATATTGCCATTAAAAACAGCCTTTATTCTTACTCCAAAAACTATCCAAAGGACATAAGAATAGCAAATATTTTTCAATAATTTTTTCAGAACATACTCTAGTATGCTTTCAATCACATCCACAGAAGCTATAGCAAGTGTTTATTATTTGCAAAAGCCTCTTCCTAACACTATTACAAAAAAAAAAGAAAAAAAATTTGAGCTTCCCCATAATGGCAGAAAACATTTACCATTTGCAAGCTTGAAAGAGGAAAGCTTTCTTATTTATCTCAAGTACTTAATTAACTGTAGAGTAACTAAATAGTAACAAACAGTAATTCAGGAAAACTTGGTTTCAACTGACTGAAATTCCACAACACATTGAAAAAATAATTCAAATACAATCATTGCCTTTCAACATACAAAAAGTCTCCAATTTCTTTATCAATTTGTTTTAGCTTAAGCTAAGTTTCCCCTTTAGTGTTCTGTTAGATCAGGAAGAGACATGCCTATAGACTGAAAGCTATTACTACTTTTATGTATCTTTGAACTTGAGGCTTGCAAACTATCAGAAGAGTGATTTATTTTTGCAAACTAATATGTCCTAAGCATCCAATTTCTTTTTTCTTTTAGGAGAGATAAAATTTCTTAAATCATCATGCCTAGCATGAAGTTTATTAAAATTAGCAATTTGATTGAATACCACTCTTCAAGTATCATTGCTTTATTGTATCAGAGAAAACAGGTTTAGAGCCATAACAGCAGCCTAGGTAGTGCCACTATTATATGTGAGCTGCAGGAGCAGCAGTGAAGGTACTGAATATGATCTAGCTACAGATTTTTAATCTGCAAGTATCGCCATCAAACTGTTTAAACTCCTACCCACAGCCTCAAGGAAGCAGCATGTGGCAGCATTAGAATGATGGCTACCAACTTTTCCTGTGGTGTAATTCTTTCTTTTCATCATTGTCAGATCAACATTGTTCCAAGTTCACAGTATGACTTAAACAAAAAAAATAGTTTAGCTGTCTGAGCCAGAACTTTTTTGCCTTTTTTTTTCATTATTACATTTTTACATAGGCAGACAACTACTAAAGACCATCTTTATGTAAAGTAAAATCATTCAGCATTACTGTATATCCTCTTTGCTTCAGAAAACCAGAGAAAAGAGAAGGACATACCTGATATAGGTGAGTTATAAAACTAAATGGGAAACTTCCAAATATTTGGCAAAGCATTTGTTCTAAGAGAAAAGTGTTAGAAAAAGGAAGAGATCATCAGAATAGGATTCTCCATCAGGGATGATTGTTCATGGAGTAAAATACAGCTTTTATACTGTTAATTCCCCCAGTATCAAAAGATTAAAAGTTAGTTACAAAATTATTGACTTCAACTTTCAGAGAAACGTAGCTCCAAAACAAGCATAACAAGCATAACAAGTTCATTGTCACCACATGCTCAACAATCCTTTTAATGAACTGAAGAAACTCCTCCTTAAAAATCTGGGATATTTTTTTTTCTGCCTTTTTTAGAAAACTGTCTTGAAACTTCACCACTTCCCAGCATAAGCTCTCATGGAGAGTTTAACCTATTATTTGTACTAACCTACCTTAGATACATTTTTTTTCCTCTCTTGGTCACATCTCACTCTAGCTTTCTGTTCTGCTGTGCTAGCTTCCAGAAGAGAGTTCTCCACCTCCCCTGCTTTCCAAGTACATTCATTACATTTCTGCCACATGGAATTCACCTTTCAATCTTTATGCTCATAAGCAGCATGTCATAAATCAAAATGAGCTGTCACAGGCTCTGATCCTTGTATGAAACAGGCCACATGCCCAACAGTCACAGCCTCAGATACAACAGGGCAGGAGTTATGCCCACAAGTCTTACAAATTCAGCATGAACACCAATGCTTCAAAATCTCTCATCCTTCACCTCAGCCTGTAGTAGCAGCTACACTTGTCATGCCAGCATATACTTCATTCAAGCTCACCTCAGTTTGAGTATTAAATATAAAGCCAAAAAAAACCCCACAAAAAACCTAAAAACCCTAACCAAAACAAACAAACAAACAAACCTCAGAATACCTGTAATTGAAGTACCTAATAGTGCTTATCAACTTGTACAAAATAACCCATTCTCCCAGAGATTGTGGTACTACAGTTTTGGAAACAGGGATGGTCCTTATCTCTTTTCTACCTCTATTGCTGCAGTTTACTGGTCACTTCAAGGGGAGAGACCTGCTTTCAAATCCACCCAGTATTTCACGCACAGCAAGGACCACCTTCAGGGTACCTACCATACTGACATGTACATTATTAGGATGCCTGCTTGCTGTTCATCTTCATTTCTGCACTTAAGACACCCAAAACCAACAAAAACAAGGCACACAATGCCTCTCAGAATTTAATTGTCCAAAAAAAAAAAAAGGAATTGTGAGCATAAATTCATAGGCACTAAGTTGTTTAAATATGATATGTTTTTCTATACAGGATGTGAAACTGCCTTCCACCTGGGCTGTGCACAGTGCTAATTTCAAACAAAACACAGCCACAGAACACAACCCTTACCCCCACACCCGCATTTCCCAAGCAAACAGAAAAGAGAATTACCAAACACATTTTGTAGATTCTTAGGGAAAAGTAAAATGAGTTTGAGAGGTCTGTCTCACAAATGCAGAGTCTGGCAAAGACTGAAGAAAGCTGTTTAGAACTAAAATGTTTTTGCCTTTTCAATCCAATATTCCCGTGGTTTTGAGCATGACTGTAATAGGCAGGCAGGATACATCTGCTCACTATCATCTATAGTATTTCCTATTCATGACAAGAACAGATGGAGCCTCAGTAATCCTCAGAAGATCTTATTGATCTATGTTTTGGAATAACATCAAAACCAGAATACACAGTATTCATTGATGGAAAAAACCTCAGCTACTGACAAAAACAAAGGACCAAGACACAGAAGACAGTTTAAAAAGAACTTCTTATTTTCCTGCAGTTATCTATCCCACTAGGTTCTAAAACTTCATTGAAAGAACTTTTACATTTTACTTTTAGGTTTGTTTTTTTTAACACAGTTATTTGAGTTTGAGGTTTTGTTTCTTGGATGGTTTATGTTACAGCTGTGTAACAGCAGGGCAGGCAACTAACCACATTCAGAGCACATTACTATTTTTAAATAGTAATAGTTAACCAAAGCAGAGAATAATCTCCTTTGCTTGGTATTTATAGGTTTATGCCCTTCACTTTCTGTCACTTACTGACATCAGCAAATACTTTTTTTCAAGCAGCTTAGATGCAAGATACAACACAGTTATCCCTAGAGCAGTTCAGGGAATGAAGTGCAATCCAACCCACCTGAACTCTTCTGCCTCCTTTGCCTCCTTTCTGTCCTTTTTTTTTAAGAAGTCATTTTTCCCCAGCACAATACTTTAATCTCCTACAAATTAATGAGCTATGTGAAGGAGAAACCACTTCTGCCCTCAAGTCCTGTATATGGGAGCACCAGGTTGCCAATTTACCATCTGCCCAATGCAAATTCTACAATTTCCAAGTAAGAGAAACACACAGCCTGTGTTTAGACATACAGCCCAGCAAAATAAATTAGCATTCTGCCCATGCATACCAGCAAACCTCCAAGCAGAGCCTGCTGACTGTCTCATAACATGTTCCTGACAGCCTTGCTACAGTCAATAAAAGGCACATGAAGAACGATGACTGTGTTAAGAGAGGAATATGTTTCCACTGAGAGAAATTTATAAATGATGGTCACTAAAATTTCAACACAGCATTTATGGTAACCTTTTAAGATTATCTAGGATATCACTTTCCTATAGAGTCACAAGTCAGAATGTAAGCACTTATCCTAGATGTAATATTTAAGCAAACCCTGCCTTGAGTTTTCCACTTTGTGAGCCTACATAGGATAAATAAAAAAGAAACCTTTACTTTAAATAATAGAGTACATATTTAATGATTCTGTAATCAGGAGTTCATGAATAAGTCATTTATTTAGAATATAAACTTGGATGCCACATCACATGAATACACCAGCAAGTCCAAGATGATTCCTTAGGGCTGAAAATTTTGAAAATCCAAAGCCAGAGTGAAATAGCTGCTCATCTCTTTTTTATGAAAGCACAGGAGAAGCACATACTGATAGAAAGTTATCTATTTGCCCAAGGTTTTCCCAGTCCTTTACTTAAGGAATTAATGCAAGACTGAAAGAGCTAAAACTTACAATATCTGACTCTATCAATCTATCCTAGATAAGTTAGAACCCTTTCCCTAAAATTGAGCAGGATTTGCTACCCATAGTGTTGCATCTCCTTTCAACAAAACCTCTCCATTCTGTTCACAAGCAATCCTATCTGCACATAAATCTTCATCCACTGCACTTCCAAAGTCACCTTTCACTCCTCTATTTTGCCCAAGTCTGTTTTTGGGTTTGGGGAAAACTGATTTAGATAGTTTAGTTCTTGCTGTTTAACAGCAAGAAGCTGTTAACAGCATAGGGATCATTGGCTGCAACTCAGTTACTACTTTCCATTTTATTACACAGTAGTTAAAATGGATTTTGCAATTTTCAGAGTCCCCTGTCTGTTTGAATGCACAGAAATCTTTTTAGTATTAGCCTTGAACTATGCTAAGTAATTTTTATTAACTCATAAACAATGATTCCTGGGAAGACTTGAATCCTATTGAGACTTTTCTTTCTGAGTCTTAAGTAACTTCAAAAATGAAATAAGCTTACAGAAAAAGGTGCTAAAGATTTAAGAAAATATTAGGCTTTAAAATTTAGATGCAAATTGTGTTTCAAAATGCTTTGTGTTTACTTCATGGGATGATCTGGCTTGCTTCATCTTTGAGGATATGAACACCACCATCAAATCAGCTATAAATGTGGTAATCAGAATACTGAACATTTTTAGAAAGATTCTTTCTGTACTCTGAGATGAGATTTTCAATACTACAATAGCTGTTAAAATTTAAGAACTTGGCCTTTCAAGTAAACAATACTTGCAAGAATTGTACATAAGACTTTCCAACTAGTGTATTAATCTAAGTAACAACTAGCAGCCACAGTTAACAACAGCTACCGCTCACAAAAGCATGACAAATATAATCTTATAGAAATTTATTCAAAAAACAAGAAGTATGCTTTGCTTTGCCACTGCCTTTATTGCTATAAGAAAACATATATTGACAATTATTACTCTCCAAAGGCTTTTCAACAATCTTTATGAAGCTAGCTGATCTAAGTCAAATTATTACTTAACAAATGCATTTATTAAAAGAAAAAAAATAGAGAAAGAGAGAAAAAGCAAAAGTCACTATGTAAATCAGAATTAAGGAGTCTGGAGGTTTATTTGTTGCTTCATTTTGAATCCAGTCCAGGATCAACTAAATGAACAAGTATCTCTTTGTCCTCAACAGATTCTGAGTCAGAACATCTACCTCTGCTCTGGCCTACCCTAGCAAGGTCTGAGGAAAGAAGCCCAGGATGTTTTCTTCTCCTCTTTATCTTTTTACCTGACAAACAAGTGTCATTTCAATCTAATTAATGAGGACTTCTTAAAAACAGGTGCTCTGGAATTGTCAGGACCCAGGGGTCTTCTTTCCATTTCAGTGACACGTTCATTAGACCAGCACCATGTCTTTGTTCACCTTTTGTTTTTCTTCTGGTCTAGCAAGTCTGACAATTTGGGCTGCACCAAGCAACCGCTTTACTGCCAGCCCTTGGGTTTATGCATCTGTGGGATGCAGGAGGTTCCACAGCACACACAGTACAACTGGGCAGATGTACCCATAGCCTGAAACAGAAGGAATTTCAGCTCTCAAATTGAACTGCCCCTCATCTCCAACTGACACCATAAAGCATCTAATGGGTAGCATTATAGGTCTGAAAATGAGACCCATGAACATTCTGCATGTCATTAAAAAAATAAAACCAAAAAATATATGAGTGTGTGTGTGTGTCTCTGTGTGTGCTTAGCCCCATGCATCCAGTCTCCTTGTCTAAGGTGACAAGTAAAGCCCACATGCAGGGTTTAGAAGTTGAATTTTGCACAGACTGTATGTGCCCAGGTCTCTTTTTGGATTAGGGTTATCACTGATCTTATTATTTTTTTCCCTCTGCAGTTTCAGTTAAGTTAGATAACAATGTAAATACCACATTTTATAACCACAATTTCACAAAAAAAAACCCCAAAAAAACAAACAACAAAATACCTAAAAGGAATTTATTATCATTAGCAAGCTCATTGACATCTCTTGTAAGAGAGTATGAAATGAAAGCAAATATTAAATATGTCTTACTTGAGTGACAAAGCCCCAGCAAGAATTTAACGTTGTTTCTGCCAATATTAATTGCACTTCTTTCACACGTTGGCACTTGTTTAAAAACTGTGACTCTCAGGAATGTCAACACTGAAGTCTGGTATGTTTTAGAGCTATTCTTAAGAATTTCCAGACATCTCATGGTTAGTATAAGAAAGCACATAATAATTACAGTAATTTCCCATAGAAAAAGAGAGACTTCTGTCTCACTGAAATTCTACCAGACAGTACAGATTTGCACACTACTGCAGTCTGAAACTTCATTTCTGTAAGGTATTTGGAGTTTCAATTTCTTTTTCTCCAGATACCGACAGCATTAGGGAGTTATTTTGCAGAAGTGTTGACAGAAAAAGCACTTTCTTTTTTTTTTTTCTGCTAGGCCTTCATTTATATACGTGCAGTGTGCAGAACACCTAGTATTCCTCATTAATTTTAGTTATAAGTCAGGTGAGCACATTCCAAGTATGAAAACAACAACAAACTCAATCCAGTTATCCAGAGAGAACAGTTCAAGCTTAAAGACTCACTTTTAAAAACAACTTAAAATACACAAATATAAAATTCACATTGCAATTTCCTCACTTTCAGTACCACTTACAACATTGGCTTTGTCCAATAAACATGCAATTGATTCTTTTTTAACTTAAAAAAAATGTTTTAGCAAAAACAGATAAAAACCCAGAGAAATTATTTTAATTTAAAATTATCTTCAGTGGAGCATCTGACTGATTTAAATGAAATAATCCTCAAATATTTAACTTAATATTTGCGAAACACTATCTATTGAAACTGAGTGCAGGCTTTCAGCTTAGAAGAACTGAATGAAGTTGCAGTAATTGTTTGATTCTCCCCCACTCACAAAGAGACATGTTTTTGTTCTTGGTTTTTGTTTGTAATCCCAGAAAATAAAAATAATTCTGGAGGGCAACCCAGACTTCAGCTCCTTCTTATTTTGCAACCAAAAAATTTGTGTTCCACATTGTTCTTGCTTCACCCTTCAAATGAACAATTAGATGTTGGAACCCTCCTGCCTCCCACTTCCCATGAGAATACTTCTCCTCTTTCCAGTTGGCTGCAGCATTCCTTGCAGTAGCCAGCATATTCTACAGATAGCTATAAATTTTAACTGGAAATACTTAGTCCCAAACAAAGTCATATCAAATCACTTTTGCATAATTAGACTTTTTCAGGCACACATCCAAATAAGCAAACGAGAATAAATCAAATAATTCCATTTTCCTCAAACAGAAAGACAATCAAGTTTTCATAAACTGAAGTTAATAATTCCTTAATGCAATAATACAAAACTTAATTTTAGTAATCCATGGTTGTTTCAAGTATATATTATCTCTTTACTACTACAGATTGAATGAGATTCATTTAATCTTCATTGTTACAATCCTAAGTCATTAACCTAAACTAGGAAGGTGTGAAATTAATGTTGCAAGAGCCTGAAATTTCAGTATGCTGAGGGACGTTTTTAAAAGCAGCAGAGCATAGGTTAATTGCTTCAAGAGAGTTGAAAAAATATATTTTGCCAGATTACTCAACGATCTTTTTATTTTAAAAAATAGTGTCATTTAATCCAGTTATTCAGCTTTTGCCAACAATTTCACAGTTTAGCATAAAATTTGCAATTTAATTAAATGCTAATAAAATACATCACTCGTATCACCTGCAGACTAGGATGTGGGTGGCTCAATTACTTCAGTATTTACAGCTCACTGAGTTGTGAAGGGCAAATGGAAACTTTTTCACATTACTAAACAGCACTATTTGAGAACTAGCACTGGAGGAAGATATGAATGTTCCAAAATTGGAATAATAAACACAGAGGCAGAATGAATATATCAGTGTTCTCTTATGATAAAGGGAAAGAAAAAAGAAAAAACAACTCCACTCTCATTAATCATTAGGACATATTTTAAATTGAGAAAGTGAGCATTTTAAGAAAAAGAAAACCTGATGTTTGTTGTGCTATTAATCAGTCCATGTCTGTACAGATCTTAATCTCCTATTTCTTCCAATTTTTACACATTTTTGTAAGGCAACTTGTAGGTGGCCTGTTAGAATTATTAATGTCTTTCCTTGCCCAGGTTTATTATTATCTCTTTTTTTTGTCATTAAAATATACAATAGCTCATCAGTAGTCTGATGAGGTATCCTTGGCATTTTTCCTCCAAGGTCTGAGAAGGTATGAAAAAAGCCTGTTCTATCCCAAAACACCTTCAACATCCACTAAGCTAAGAAAAAAATCAGGAAGGCTGCAGTCCAAGGTCCATACTTTACCCATAAAATCTTCTTTCTCTTGCAATGATGACATCGTATTTTATAGTTTCTATAGCTACATACACCAGTGTCTGCATTCAATGGTAGTAATTTGTGATGTTATTTCATTCAGTCTGAGTTCATCATGCATATCCTGGGAATTACTTTTCTTTATTCACTATCTCAAAATACAACTTCATGTAGTTTGCATCATGTCTGCTCTTGGTTGCTATTCAAGTGGCCAACAGTGCAATGTAACCGAAGCAAATATGTTTTAGAGAGTTATTTCTGCTTCCCTAGTACACAGGACTGCTGTAACAACAGACCAGGTTAGTCCTCTGTACAGTGTCTAGAGGAGAGGAGGTTTCTGGGGTGTTCAGAGAAGTCAGGGAGTTGCAGGCCAATGAGCACATGAGCTACAGGTCAGTTGTGACAGAATAGTAGAAAATGCTGCAGCAGGGAGTTGTGGAAACATGGGGCAGAGCAGCAGTTGCAGAGGAAGTTCAAAATAAAGAAATCATAAATCAGAAAGACAGCAATAACATTGTAGGTATTTATGGACATTCTTCCAAGGTGTTAAGACAACACAGGGGGAAAATACCCATAATGCTTGTATGGTAAATAAAAAGAAAAGTAGGGAAGAAAAATTAACAAGTAAAACCCCATTGATCTCTCTGAAAAAAAAAAAAAAAAGAAAGAAAGAAAAATAAAACCTTTATTTTTATGTAAGCATGTGTAAGGTATTATTTGTGTGTCTACATCCAGCCTGGGAAAAACACTTCACCAAAGTCAAAGTGGCTTTGCCCCCAGTTCTTTGTATGAATGACCCGTGTACTTCAGATCAGCTGCTGGCAAGACTTTAGAAGAGATCTAAGCCTTTATGTAGAGCTGCAAGAAAAATCGTTATACACCACCTTATTTGTATAGAGCTTAGGATCTACCTAAAACCTATGAAATACTTTCTGGTGTTGACTCATTATGCAAGTGCTGCACTTAGCTGAAGCAGTGGTGTGTAATGCACAGTTAAAGCTGCCCCTACCAGGCTACCATTTCAGCTGTTATCTTCACTCAGTTTTGAAGCCCATCTTGACCAATATTCACTGTATTTACTCTTTTCTCTGTTATACTTTCAACACATTCCCTACTTGAACAAGTCCCTCAACCTCTCTTTGGAAACAGGCTCATTCTCAAAGCCCCTATCTATGGTAGTATCTAAAAAAATGATCAGTACATCAGAATTGCACAGGCTTCATAATGTTACAAGGAAACCCTGGCAGATAAAGCCAGAATTTTTTTCATTCTTCATATGACAAGACACTAAAATGGCAAGACAATGATATAAAAATGACTGCTTAACAACAAATAATGGACAAACATCACTTTGCACTATCTAAGGCTCCTCCAAGTAATTTGAGTGCTACAAGAACTCTTCAAGTTCTTTGAAGAGATCTTGATTTTAGTTTGATTTTTCAGTATCTGATGGACCATAAAGGGCACAAATTGAACCCTTACCCCAGAGAAAGAAAACAGTCCAGTAGTCAGATGACTGGAAGAAAAGACTAAGGAAATGGCAACTGGGAATGTTAAAGGAGACAAAGGTAAGCAAATAGTTTATGTATGTTCACAGAGAAGAGTACTTTAATAAAAAAATTAAGCATTCAAAAATGGGTAGAATTATGATCAGAAAATGGAGACTAGAACAGGGCATTGTAGATGTAGCATTGAGAAAAAAAAAAACCCATAAAAAAAAGCTGTATAAATACACCAGAGAGATTAAAACAGTGAGACAGTATACAAGGAAAGAGAGAATAAATATAGAATTTTTTTTGTATTTTTACCTAGTCTGGCTAGTAATATTCAGGGGGTTTTTTATTCTTATTCCTTTTTATTCCTTCCCTTTCTCCTTGTTTTGCAATCAAAGAAGACAAGAGCATGAACAAAATCTGATGCACTTACATACTTCTATTTTTATGGAAGGAGAAAAAGTGTATTGTCTTCACAGGTTTTTCATATGGCTTTTCCAACTGGGAAATATGAGCTACAAGGATCAGATCTATTTTTAATAGACCCTATGCCTTCCCATGGAAAATGGAAGAATCAGGAAAAAAACCACCATTATTTAAAGTTGAAGTATAGTTTCCCATTCCCTGTGTCTTCTTTTTCACAGCCTTTTTCAGCTTCCATGTTAAAATGTGTTTGAAGGCTCTACATTGTCAGACTGCAAAGGTTTTATCACCATACATGCACACAGTCTATGGCATCCCATGACAGAGATGTTTATCCTTGCATGCTACATGAGAATGCAGTGCACAGAATGGATGACAGAGGAGGAAGCCAAACGGGCTGGAGGACAATGATTTCAAATTCCAGTAAGTAAGCACATCAATATGTAACAACTGCAACAGTAGGAACAAAGGATTGTGATAAACAAGTTGATTTCTTCCTTCTGTCACTACTGCTCTAAACAACAATTCAGATAGTTTTTGAATAAATACTTGTAAAATAAATTATTTCTAAGGTTTTATTCTGATTGAATTATTCAAAAAATCTTAGACCATCAATTTTGCATGAGCTTGACAATAACTCATAAGATATTCATATGTATGTTTTCATTAGTTAATTGAGCTTATCATAAGGGAGAAAATATTAAAATTTAATAGAAACTACAGTATGGGAAAGTCGAGGCAGAGCAGAAAGTGTTACAGCTATGTAATCAAACCCTTTTAGAAAGACTAGGCTTTTATCTGAAAAAAAATATGCTTTATGCTTAAAAAAATTAAGACAAGGAGAAATCTTTTACCTTGAGGAGTTCTTACGGTAGTAGAGTCAGTAAATCTGAAGACAAAGCATGCAAAATTTGCAAGGGCAAATTTATGGACTGAGCTGTGTAGCAGGAAGACATAATAATCTCTGAATAAGGTCAAACCAGGATATTTCTGCCACGTAAAACTTATGCCCTGCTAATCTCTTGAATATTTCAAATAAGTCAATAAAACAGTGATATGAGGACAAAAAGGAGCAATTATAATAAAATCCCAGCCTTTGGAAATCTTTAATATTTCAGAAGAATTAGATGAATATAAACAATTTAAATAATTGAGAAGAATTAATTATCAATTCCAAGATTTTTACATAGAACACTGCAGAAGTCATGATTGGTAGTATATCTGAGGTTCTTATATCTGTTAAAATATCCTATTTAGAAGTGAAAAAAGGCTAAAGTGAGCTCAGTTTGTTTTGTTTTCCCTTGGTAAAATATCTAGGCAACAAACCTTTGTGGCCAATAAGAATTTTTATTGAATATATTTAAAATTTTTGATGTAGTGACTTATCTTGGAATTAGCAGTTCTATTTTCAAGGATTTTCTGAAAAGCAATCAAATATCAGCATTAAAAAAACCTATTATAACACTCGTATTATCTAACCCAAAATCAAATAATTAAGGTCAGAATAGAAGATTGACTCAATAAATCAATGTATTAAAAGATTATTTAATTACATCCCAAATCAACACATTCTACATCAGTCTTGGGGTCAATAGAAGAACAAATTACATAACATTAATAAGGATTAAAAAACTGAAGCATTGTTTTCCTTTAATCTAAAATCCCAGACAGTATTCTAGCCAGAGCAGTAATCCTGACCTAAAGGACACAAACTGCCTTTCTATTTCTTTTGCTCAAGTGTGGTTTCCCAGAGCAAGCAGTGTAATCAATTAAGTTGGTCTTAAAGCACCCAAAATAGCTATTCCAGCTCAGCACTTCAGAACTTTCTCCTCACATTTCTGCCCAGGAATGAATAATTTCTGCTCCCCTTGGTACACTGGAACCCTAAGCACGTACAAAGGACTCACCTGCAGTGAAAAATAAACTACCCTTGAAGTATAATATGTCAAATTTCAGGGATTTTCCTTTAACTTTTAGGGTGATTAATGACTTCCAAGTGTCAGTTGTGAGGTTCCTGGGAGATATTCAAGCTGTAACTTAAATTATGTACCTATATTTCCGTAGTTGGTTGTAACATCAAAGACATCAGATGAACCTGATACCCCTGACAGACCTCTGTCCTGACACATATGAGTTACATGAGTTTGAAGCAACCTCAAGGGTTAACCAGGCAGCATCACTATTTACTTCTTCTCAGTACTTTTATCAATGTTACAATAAATGTATGGAGTGGCTGTTGAATGGAGTATGTATGTACCCAATGCCTTGGTTTTGCACAGAATTAAAAACAATCATCTACGGAAACAGCTGTAGGACCTTACCTACATGAAAATATTTTGCAACACAAAATGCATTGTTTTGGGTAAAGATCCAATTTTCTCTGGGGTCATGGTTTCTTCATTGCTGCTAAAAGCAGTATTTCAATAAGCAGATTGTATTGCGAGATGCTATTTCCTCTGTTTCGCCTTCTCAGCTTTTGCAATGGGGATCATGAACAGTTGTGGTAGTAGGAGGCACCCCAAAGGCTTAAAGAACCCATCACCAAGATATATATATAGATAGATTGGTACATATATATCTTTAGACAAGAAGAGGAAGGGTGCAGGAGGATTCCTGGTCCAAAGAGCTGCAATTTAGATGTTGTACTTGACCAGCCAGAGAGGTTTTGCTCCTGCAGCTGGACAATGCCAGCACTGACACAGAGCTGCTAACCCAGCCACAGCTAACCCAGGGCAGCTGTTCTGCTACAGCTCCGGTCACAGCTCACTTCTCAAGTGAAACAGCACAACAGATTCCATGGTAATGACTTTTTCCAGCACAGCTGTGTAGGCCAAGCTCACCTCCCTTTAACTTCGCTGCACATTACCCAGGAAAATTCAGTCATGGTGAGAAATGTATGCAGATTAAAAAAAATTGTAGAAAACAAAAGGAAACAGTGACAGGATTATAAAAGCAGACTAATACAGTGCCACTTGCCAGCTGGTTACTCAAATATGATATGGCCACGACACAAAAGATGAGTCTTCCTTCCCAAAGGGGAGCTCTGAAGATGTTTTGCAGAGTATCTTCAAAGCAGGAGTTAGAACATTCAGTAAAATAGGAAATACATAGGAAATCAGTTCCTAGAATCCTTTGCTGCAATTACCAAAGAGAGTTGCAGTTCATACAGTTGTTTTACCTATGGTGACCTTGCACAATCTGTAACGTTTCAGCAAAACCCATTCTAGACGTTTTCCCAGAAATAAACTAAATTCTTTCTAAGCTATAGAAAAAGTTTGGAGATGCCAAAGGGTGGTACCTTTTCCTTAAAATTTTGCTGTTTTTTTAAAAAATAAAAAAACCCCAACGAGAAGAGTGACTTCCAGGCACAACTTTAAAGGCATAGTATCTTCGGCAGTTGGTAACCCCCTTGTGAGCAAGTTTAATTTTCCAATGTTAGTATGATACATCCTTCAAAGGAGTAATATATGCCTAAACCTTAAATTTCATCATGTTGGTAACAATATTTGTCAGAGCCATGAACCATTTATATATAGTATTCAAGAGAAAGTGACACTTGGCTTATTCTCCTGGTGGTTATAGAGGGATTGTCTTGGTAGAAAGTCCTGATTAGCACAAGTTTGAAGTGCAGTGCTTTCTGGAAAACAGGCTGAACTTAAGATTAACTAGCAGTCATATTTAGGTTTTTTAAAGTATAAAAATAAATAATGCCACATAAAAGCAGGGAAAAAAAAGGGCCTACAAGTTTCATATGGAACTTAGACAAGTCAAACACCTGCAATATTAGTTTAAAATGCTTCTTATATATTTCAGGTATAAACAACTCATTTTCAGTATGCATGATTAGCACTCAAGAGTATGAAAAGAAAAACTGGACAAACTGGCAAAAAGTTCAAAAAACCACAGCAAGTTGTGCATTATACAGTTATATTGTAGAACTCTTTGTCAAAAAACAGTTGTACAGATTAAAAAGTTACAAGACAGAGACGGAAAAAAAAAAAGCAGCTCTCTAGGCACATTAAATGCAGAGAGGTGGTATTTTCTGACTTTTGCATTCCCAAGATATCCAGTATTCCATTGCCAACCTGGAATATGTAAGTGCCAGAAAGATCATTTTTGTGTTCTTTTACACCTTCCTTAAACTCTACCAAGGCCACTCACAGGGACTGGATTCAAAGTGACAGGAATCTTTGACATTAACTTCTATAATACCCCCTATAATCCTAAATGAAAGCTAAAACTAGGACTAATTAAATTATTGTTTTCTATTCATTATGTCTTCACAATAGGGTGGTAAATGTCGACGATACTTGCAAGCTTAATTTCAAGATGCAGAAAGGATATATTTAGGTAACTGAGAAAACTAGAATCCCCTTGTGGAAAAGAGATAACACTTGCAGTCAGATCATATCTGTACCCTCAGTCTGACCTTTTCATCTTAAGCTTTTCATCAAATTTTCATATTTTTAGATGATCTCTTTACCAGCTCCAAATTTCCTACAGAGAAGAACAGTGGGAAAACAGCCAGCTTTTACTTGATTTATGACTTCACCTTTCTAATCTGATCTTTTCCCCTGGTATTGTCTTTTGAAAAAGTATTCTGAAGGGTTAAGCAACTCTTAAATACAAAAGCATTTTCCTTCTACTCAAGAATAGATGCGACAAGTCAAAAATAAGACGGAGTGAAAATACACTTATGATCTAGAGGATAGTATCAAGATTGCCTAGCTTAGTTGTCATGACAGATTTGATGTGTAAATTCAAGACACTAATTAGAGTCTCTGCACTGCAAAAGAGCTGATTAAATGGTTCACTGCTGCAAAATGCCATTGCCATTCCTCCCCCTCTTCTCCCCGTGTGACCCTACCTGCTCTCTGTTATTAGCTCTGGTACTCACCTGATTGTAGAGTAAACTTATTTAACCATCAACACAAAGGGGGTGGGGAGGAGGAGATAAAGAAAAATCATTTCACTGTGCTATTGCTATGGGCCTTGCTAAAACAGGCAAGAGCCTCATCTCTGCTAGAGTAAGAAAAAGCTCATTATTAAAAAACCCTAACATTTTTGAATACACATTTAAAAAGACTCCACTGAAGAGCCTAGTGGACATACTTTAGAGACATTTCAACAGAAGACTCATTAGGGAGGGTGAGTTCAGATCAGAGGACTAACAAGCACATGACTGATGAAGAGAGGAGTTTTGGCATGTGCACTGAAATGAGTCAGTAGTCACTGAGAATAACTAGAAAGTCCCCTAAAAACAAGTGTTACTGAGAATACAAGTAGTCACTGAGAATAACTAAAAAGTCCCCTAAAAATAAAACCTATTAATAAAAGTATGCTAGGATACGTTGAAACATATTCTCACTTGAATTTATTGCAAATATATAAAAAAATTGAGTATTTAAAAAAATGAAAATAAAACTAACCATTACTTTATTAATCCTGCAAATTTATTACTCTTACTTGGAATGATTTTCCCCTCATAATATTTTAACTATTGTCAATGTAATTTTTATGCTGTTTTCTAATATATTTCTACAAAAATCCATAAAATGAAATGTTTAGTAGTGTCTTAGAAAATTACATATTTTTGGAAAAAAAATTCTTAAAAATCTGTTACTTCTGAATCCCTACTGTTTCACTAAAAAAGATCTTCTCCAAGGAAGTTTTATACATAACATTTAAAGGGCAAAATGTTAAAAATCCTTCTAAAGCATACACATTTAAGGAAAACTAGATAAGAAAATAAAAGGCCAAGTAGCAGAACTGCAGAGAAGGTCCCAAAAAGCAGATGGAAACATGCATTGCACAAACCGACCCCACTGTCAACTGTGACAAGCTGTGGGAGAATTCCCTACTGGATTACTCTGACAAGCTTTAGTCAAATAAAGACAGAGATAAAATTAGGCCAAGCTGAGAGTATGAAAAGAAAATTAGTAAGCTCAGAGAGTATGATTTGTGATGAAGGCTGGGCTTAAGGAGAGAAAAAGAGAGAAGATATATTAGAACAGTATTCAAGGTGGTTTCCACATCCAAGGGACTATGAGAAGGAATTGGTTTACCTTTCAGTAAAGGAAACCTGGTTTAGGTACTGGGAACCCACCTGCAGTGTGAGCTAGTAAATTAGTCCAGGGTAAGAAAAAGACATAAACCAAGGAAAGTGTTGAACTGCGAGTAAGCAAAGTTATGAAAAATAGGTATTATTCTTGATACTCTTCTGCACAAGTACTGTCTGCCAGACTTGAAACTAAACAACAATCCTGTCTGCTTTTCTTGACACTGACTCCAGCCAAGACTTCTGATTTCTAAACTGAAATGGTCGTAACAGTCTAGTTACTTCAAGAAAGTCAAAAGAATTGAGGAAGGGTGGGGAAACCAAAGCCTCTTCATGAAGAAAAATATTCATTATGAAAAGGAGAGTAATAAATATGTATTTTCACCTACATTAAAATCCCGCATTTCTAGCTGAGTATTAGAAGACAAATTTGAGATTCCTCTAGTCTTACATGTGTCTCACTTCATGTCCAGTATATCGGAGAGAAATATACTGCAACATATTTCAATTTCCAATGCATCTTTGTTTTCTTCAAAAGAGAATCAATAAGTTACAGCCACTTTCATTAATTATTTACCATGCTGCTCTTCACACGGACCATTATTATCCACTTTTTAATTTCAGTGCCCAAACAGACTTCAATTTAAATCTGACTGATGAAAAAATCCACAAAACTCAACATGTATTTTTTCATAATATGTTCTGTGGTCATCTTGTGAACAACTTTCAGCTAAGAACACCAAATTAAAAATCAAGGAACAAGTTTTAATAATAGATGATAAGCATCAGCCTTTTGTCTACAGAGATAAACACATTTTCACCCTGGAAGAAAACAAGAAGCCATGAAACAAGCCAGTTCTTCTATCACAGCCACGGGCTGTGAACTCGGGAATGACAAATTTATGCAGGAAAAATCTTTATGTTAAATAGTGGGAAAAAAAATAAATCCCAGCAGCAATAGATTCCCAAGTCTACTGAAAAGTTGCATTGACTCTATAGAATCACAGAAGTGATTGGGTTGGAAGTGACCTTTAAGATCATCCATCTCCCTTCACCTTGCCATGTGTATGGACACCTTCCACTAGTCCAGGTTGCTCAAAGCAATCCAGCCTGCCCTTGAACACTTCCAGGGTTGGGGCAGCTACAGCTTCTGTGGGCAGTCTGTTCCAGTGCCTCACCTCCAACAGCGTGAAGAATTTCTTCCACGTACCCAGTATAAATCTGCTCTCTTTCAGCCATTATCCCCTGTTCTATAACTACACACCCTTGAAAAAAGTCCCTCTCCAGCTTTCAACTCAATAAAGTTTTTATAGGACTCCACTTGTTTAATCCTAAGCCAGTTTATAATACTTCACTGAAAGGTAAAATAAAGAAATTTTAAGATCTCTGCAACAACCCCTTTTATTTCTGCATTGTCAAAATTATAACACTGTATTGCTTCTGCAGACATTTTTTTCATGAATGATGTACATTTGTGTAGGTGACCAAAAAAAAAAGTCAAAACTAAAGAGCAAGATCATTCTTGGTCTTCTGTGGGTATCCAAGAGGATTAAGGGGATTTATTCAGAAGAAAGAAACAGCTGTAGCTCTGATACCAATTCAGTCAGGGGAAGACAGGGAGCCCAGAGCAAAGTGCACTTTGCTCTCAGAAAGGTCCTCAAGTGGTCACACAACTTCTGAGACCCCAGCTGTACATGTCTACGCTTTATGTAGCAGAACTGCTGTCTGATTTTTAAGGGCAATGCACAGTTAGAAAACCAACATTAAGTTCTGACGCTGCTCAGTATTTACTTCACTGAGTATTAAGGGGGTTTTATTCCCTGAGTGATTAACAGAGAAATCATTAATTGTGAAGGACAACAAGAGTTGCACACCTGAGCCCATGATTACAGGGCCACAATGCCTGGCACCGACACACATGATGAGAATGTTTAACTACTGATACTTTACTAACTTTAAAATAGTTTAACATTTTTCTAAGGTGATCCAAAGCTTTAGCAAATAGTTCTGGGAATACAACAACAACGACCCCCACAAGAGCATGAAATCTCACAGTTAAATGACAAAGAAGAGAGGCATATAAACTGTTGTTTCCATTTGATGTTGAATGGGAGAGTACTGGATAATCATCCTTTTAAGGGACCAATTTTTTGGGTTGAAATGTATTATTCTCTGTGTATCTGAAATGTTAAAGAATTATTTAAAAAACAAGGTCGAATCCTGGAGTAATGTTTCCAAAGAGGAAAATAAGCATATTTTAGACTTTTCTTACAGGTAGGGTGTAAATTGCTCAAAATAGACAATGACTTAGTGAAAATTAATATCCCAGCCTAAGATATCAGATCCTATATTATTTGCATATTCCATAACATGCTATAATTTCTGTTTCTTTTTGCTATGAATTGTGCACATCTTGGAGGTTTTCAGACAGCTAGATGCATCTTGCCACCAGGCAAGATGTTTGTATGGAATTCTAAAACTCTACACTGGTTGAGCAGCGCAGCAACATCCCTGATGTTCAAATTGCAAATAGACTGCTTTTTTCTTTTTTTTCTTAAAATCTGAGCTAGAAGTCTTTTCTTTGTTCTTCAAAAACCATACTTTTTTGCTAGGGGAAAAATAAACAAGCCCCAGCTTTTCATACATAAGTAAACAGTCAAAATCAGAAATTCTGAGGCTGCTCCTTTCTGTTAGACGATGTCCATCTCAGAAGCACTGCCAACTCTCTGCTACACTATTGACAGTCAGCCTTGCACACCTTCTGGGCAAGAACAGGGGAAATACATACATTTCCTTCTAGCCCTTTGATCTGATAACTCTAGCAAAAGAAATTTTAACCCTCCATTACACACAAGGTACAAGATATCTAGAAACTTGTTCACTGTGTAAATCCAGTTTAGTACACAAGATTGAAACAATTTTGACACAAAATTTGTCATGGCTGGCACATGAGAAATTCTTATTGTGCTGTATATAATGACTTCTCCCAGCTGACTGCTCACATATGGAACTGATAATGTAATTCAATGTATTTAAAATGCTTCTAGAACAATGTTACTTAATCTAAGTGTCCTTTTTACTTGGCAATTACAATATAATAAAAGTATACACATTCTCAAATAAGATCTTAGCTAAAACTGACAACTTAAAATGACATAATCTGTTCATAGCTAAAGTTTATATACAAAACAATGTAAACAGATATTGTCTGCAGAACATTTTCTGTACTCCAATTAAATCTTTTTACAGTAGATTTAAATTTTATTAGAGCAGCCTGAGAATGTGAACAAATATTCTGATATTTTAACATGTTGAAGCAGCACATATAATTTCATATATGCCATTAAAGAGATTCAATATTTCACCTTCAGAACTAGAAAAAAAAGTATAAAAAATAGCAAAAAATAAGTAAAGAAGAAAATTCTTAGAGTATTTCCAGTTCACAGATTCAAAGCTGCAGCACAGGAAGTTATTCTTCCTCCCTCCCACAGCTCCACCATCTACACTCTGTACAGCCTTGCTTATGAATTGCCAGTTTCACTTCATTTTCACCAAATTATTTCCTCTGCCAAAACAACTCAAATTATTTCCCCATATTAAACTTCTGAGAATACTTCTTTTTGAAGCCAGAGTACTGAAACCCACATTTCTTTTGTATTCAGAATCTGCTGCATTTTGAGATCTGGGGAAGGTTTTTAAATCTGTGTTGCCCTGGCATCCACCAAGACAATTCACACAAAGCCAGAGAATCACAGCGAACATTCAGACAGGTTCACTAATCTGAGTCAAAATTTAGCTGAACAGTCCAACACCAAGCACTGAAGAGAAAATATTTCCAATCCTACTCTTCTTCGGGGCTCAAGCAATAGCAAGATGCCATACAGACGGCTGCAGCCTGAATAGCTGCACCATACAATATATGTTTATATAAACTGTGCTATTAGAAGGTAATACAGAGATTATTTCCTTTATTTCCCAGGGGAGACTTAGCCCATTCCAGCCTTACCCAGTGCATAAGGAGCAAGAATTGAGAGCTGTGGAGTCTCAATCTTTTCCTCTGCAGCAAAAATTCAAGCCTGTTTTACTCATCTTCCAAAAACATGACAACTTCTGGCACCACTCAGCCAACCTCTGGTCCAGCCATAGACTGAAAAATGCACCAATTTCACTCACCTCTGACACTGAAGGACTCTCTCCTGTTTCTGTAGGGCACTGTGCCTGGCAGAAGCCAGTCAGTCCCCTGCAGACAGCTGGGATCCCCAAAGACACCAGAGCAAACCCATGAGCACAACTCCCAGCCCAGACTAAACCATGAATTAGGATGCAGGTGCTCCCAATTGTCCCTGTCCTCCACACCTGTTGACTCTTCAAGGTCTGATTAACATTTTATTTCAAATTCATTAATACAGAGTGTAAAAATAAAATTATCTTAAAAGAAACAAGGAAAAGACAGGGGGTGTGGGGCAGTACAGCCTTGATACTGGGTGTGGAGAAGGCTCATTTTAGGTGCTATATTATTATTTCATTCATGCTGAGAAAGACATATACAGTGCTGTGGCAGTCTCTGCTTACAACCACTGGCACCTCTCTCCCTCTCACAGCCTCAACAGGCTCCTTTGGTCAAAATAATAATTAACAAAAATAATTTAAAAATTTGCTCTGTCTGCAATGTAGGGGAGTTTTTCACAGCTGTCTGAAGCAGACCCCAGAGAGGTCCCCAAGGCAGTAATCAGCTGGGGGATGTAGAGGGTAGCAAGATCTGCACACAGAGCCTGTCCAAGGCAGATGAAGGAGCAGTCAGCCCCAGTGCTCTGGTATCCTGGCAAGGCAGAAATTGAAATTATACAGGCAACAGCCCTATTTATTTAAATAATGCCTGAAAAACATGGAAACTGAGAAGGTAAAAGGTGGTTTCGTGTTTAATCATCCCCTCATCTGTATTGTTATTCATATCACACTGGGGGTGTGCATAAAAATTTGCATACAGAATATTGGACTAGTGGCAGACTGTAGCAAATGTGGGCATTTTAACTTCTTCTTTTAAGAGAATGATATTTATACACTCTGTATTAATGAATTTGAAATAAATTTTAATCAGAGCTTGAAGAGACAAGAAAGTAATTTCAAAACCATACAGACAGTTAAGTTTACAAAAGATGCTGAAGAATAATCTTTTTGCTGTTAACTCTCTTTGTGGTGAGGACTATCTGCTCCCATTCCCTCATTCACTCACTGGTGACCTACCAGACTCTCCCTTTATCCAATCTTTACATGATTGTTCATCCTATTTTTCCTTCATTAAATCCTACATAGCTAAGTTTTTCTGCACAGAACTTTGCCTAGAAATACAATTAATTAAAGGAAATCCACTGTCAGAGTGAACATGACATTTACACACCTCTTTTTTTTTTAGCCTCCACTTTTAATGGTTTCCTTGCTACATGTAAAAGCAGTAATCTCCCTTTGTCTGGGACTGCAGCTCATTCTATCAGTGTAGTCTCCCTAGCAAAGCAAGCGTGTATTATTGGTTCAATACAAATACTGTTGTGACAATAGTTATGACAATGACAGGAATATTCTTTTATTTAATATGTTAAGATGAACGGACAGCTGATTAATGAAACAGTTATTTTCTTCTTAAATAACAGTCCAAATAATTAAATAGAAATAAATAAATTGCAAGAATTGTAATTTAATCAAAATCAAACCACTTCCACCCCTAATTCACATGCACTGCAGTAAAACAATATGTTTAAAGAATAATACATAGGTTGCAGTATCATGCATTCATGTGATGAAGTGTCAGAATTAAATCTCCCATAGAACTCTAAGGCAGGTGCTTTGGGCATATGAGTGCTGATAAAATCTTTAATTACAAGATTTCATTATTTTCTTTCATGACCTTTTTCATTACATTTGCAGAAAGGATGGTACTCATTAAATGAAGAGCTATATAATATTTTTTTCCCCATGTTTATCCAGTCTATGGTCTCACAACCAATTTGTTGCCTGCTATTTAAGGCCTGCTCTGAAGGAGGAGAGCAAAGTTTCCCCCATTAGTTTGTGTAGAGTTCATCACGGCAGGACCTCAGTGCTTCATAAACACCACCAAACTTACCTTTATAAAACCTTTATGACAAAATTGTTCCTATTTTGCAATAGAAAAACTGAAGCAAAGGGAACTTCAATACAGGCTAGCCATCAAAAAAGGGGAGAGCCAGTGCCATTCACACCGGATTACAGCTCTCCAGCACTGTAATCTGAACTAAAGCAGCGTTTCCAATCTAGACCCCAGAGTTCCCTGCACACCAGTGTTCAGGCAGCAACAGAGAGCTGATTCAGTCTAGGCAGGGGAGTGCTGCTGCCATCCAAGCTCCTCTGAAACCTGAAGCAGCCTGACCTCAGCTTCATGCAGCAGGGGTGGATCTGGATGGCAGAACACTTGGTGCCAAGGGTAGTTTTCCTAATTCACGTGTTTGACAGGATTTTTACTCTGAACTACATGCAGCATTTCCCAGAACTGAATATTCATTCAGGAACACGTATTTTACTTATACACCTCTGAGAGCAATACAGCTGTGAAAGTAAAACTGCTCCATGGGGTAGCAGGAATAGAAGGTTCACTCTGAACCACAGTCCAGATTTGAGCTAAAATGCTATTGTATACACAACATATAGACAACACTGGGAAAACCAACATAAATCCCAATTTCTGTCCAAAAGTGTCAATACTCTTTCCTACTTTGAAAAGTACTCCCACTAGAAGACAGGACTCTCTTCTTCTTTTTTTTTTTTTTTCATTTTCAGGGTAAAGCAAAAAAGCTTGAGAAAAAGGGGCTGTTTCAATCTGTTCTGGAGTACTGCTACACAATCAAACATGGGAGAGCCACAGAACCAGAACAGGAACTATAAATCTCTAACAGCATTGTTAGAATGGTCTAGCAGAGGAAAAAGAGGTTCTCATCCTTCCTATGCAGTGCCTGTAAAATTGCACATCTTTGTGAACAGACAGCAAAAGAAAATTGAAATAAATAGTTAGAATGTTTCACCCTATCTTATTAATCTCTTTATAATGAATTTTAATATATATGTCAGAGGAATTATGAAACCCTTCCTGTAAACCAGTGGAAAATAAATTCCTATTGACAATTTTGGGGCAAAAATTTAACTGTAAGATTAAAATACAGACAATGCCCAACACAATCAGTGGAACTCCGGAGCAAATCTTCAAATCAATATGAAAGCAATCACCTATTAAGAACTAGAATGACTTACACAGTTCAAGCAATAAATCTTTGTTACTTTCATACAGACAAGAAATTAAACAGAAAGTATTTTAAATGAAGAGGCTCTATAAAATAATTAAATTAAATGATGGCATATTTTTTTATTGTTGCTTTAATTTCAACAGATGTTTTCCCATAAATCAGGAAAATTATAGACAATTATCTATCACTCATGCCACTAATAGGATTTTGCAAGGGCTGGATCAAGCCCTTATAAAGTATATCACTGCTGCTCTCTGCTGGTCAAAGTAATTACTCTTTTATTTAAAACCTTGTAGAAGAAATTCTTCAGTGAATTTCATAGGAAACATACCACATGAATAGGAAGAACTTTTATGGCACTTAAATAACCATCTCAGTTATCACAATGATTTTTCATTTTTCTCATTGTTGGTATTCCTGTGGCCACCAAAATTGGTAATAAACTCCAACATCAAAGGCCACAGCATTTCAACTCATAGATGAACACATCTCAAGTGACTTTTGCTTGTGCTACTGAAGGGTGATGAATGGAACAGCACAGAGTGTTTGTGGTGCAAGATGTGAAGAGAGCAAAGGAAACATTTAAGACCACTGAAAGATTATGCCTATTTAACAAAATGTATTACCCAGCATGTACCTAACACATGAGCAAATTTCTTATCAAAACCCACCTTAATTCTTTGCCTCAGCTGAAGTGGGAAAGGATTTTATTAATGAAAAAAACCAAAAAAATCTAAAAACAAAGTTTCCTACAGTTTCTATTTTCAAGGATCATTAAGACCTTACTGGACTGCTTAATTTCTATTTGAATTATGATATAAATAGAAGTCTCACTTTTGGAGATCTGAGCCAGGTCATCCTTAATTAAGTGGTCCCACTGGGTAACTATAGCTTAATATGAATTGAGGTTTCAAAAGCTGCTCCAAAATAAACAACATCAATTTACAATATTGTGAAAATAATTTTCGTTTTTCATAAAGATGTATTACATAGTAGGCTACATTAATTTTAAAATTTACTCAGCTATGAGACAAAAATTATACCAAATCAGAATACAAAGAAGAATCTTTCCCCAAATCACATCAAATAATACCTAGCAACAAACACAACCCAGTTTTTTCAGCTTATCAAACAATTTATTTAGCAAAGTACAGCAATATGAATAATTTATTTGTTCTGATTGAAAACTCATGTTTTTCTCAATGAATTATTTCAGCATTTTTATATGGAGACATTTAGCCATAATCTGGGATCACAAAAATTGAATCAGCTTGGAGCACAGAACATTAAAAGAAAATTCTAGCTGAAGAACTTATTTCCAAACAGCTTAGAGAACTTTACTTGAGGTCAATGCATTTCATTTTGTGATAACCTAAATAAGATGGAGAAAAAAAATTATTTCTGTGTCTCCTTTCTAAAGCTATAATTAAGTAGCTTACAAAACCTACTGAAGCAACAGTCCAATACATTGCTGCAGAAAGAAATCTCAGGGCTTTTTTGTACAAACATATGTGCATAATATAAAAACCTATTCATTCCAGAAACATTAACAGCAGACAGCAAAGACATCAAGATTTATTAATGATGTCTTTAAAGACAGAAACAATCTGGTTTCATCTAAAGAAATGGCATCTCTCTTTGCAGCCTCACAGCTGAACCCAACCAGAGATGTTAATTCAGCTACCTCGCCCCATGCATACAGATACCTCCACATCCAACTAATAAACAAGTGATATTTTATTACCAAGCTGTACTCCTCATGACATTTGCCATTCTACCTCTCACCTCAAGCTGATAAACCATTTTGTCTCACTGAAGTCTGAGCTCAGTGTGAAGCAGAAAAATGAACAAATTGCACTGTGCTCTGGGTTAGACTCAGTAGTTTTAAATGAGTACTCCAGGAGATATAATGAAAGAACTCAAATGCTTTTGCTATTATCACTTCCTGTAATGATTTACTTTGTGACTGATTAGCTCCATCCTATTAAGAGGTATGGTAACCATTTCAAATTTATGTGTGGAGAGAATGAAAGTATGCTGAGATGAGAAATGTAACTAAAGGGAATTGAAAGAAGAGGGAAAGCTTGCTGTCATGCTGTTAAGTGTTATTTATCATATGATCTCGGGGTGTGCTTGGGATAAAAATACAAAGCTCTCAGTGGAAATTCAATTCCTCCAAACATTATGAACAAAAGCTTAAAACTTCCAGGGCATCTGGGGTGAAAGTGATAAGATGAGGCTTCAGTAGGATCCTGATATCCTGATATTCTCTCTGCCAATGCACTCAGGACATTGCTGAGGGTGAGAACAAAGTGACAGTGAGTGAGGATGGGCTTTCCTTGCTCGTTTCTAGGAGCCAAGCACTTGCCCAGGGGAAGACACCCTCTGTTCCTCTGCACAAAGGGGCACCCTGGCATTTCCTATCCCCACAGCCACTGGTGAGGTAAGGCTGATGTGAGGTTTTGCACAAGTTTTGAAGGGCTTAGCAGACCATAGTGAGAGACTCTGAACTTGGGGTCAGTTTATCAAAGGTGCACTCAGCACTGGCCATGATGGAATCCACTGCTGGGAGCCAAGGGAGCTGTGCAGATTGCTTCAGGACCAAGCACAAACACGTCAAGGGCTCTCAACACTGATCTCACCAGTGACCCTTGGGCAGGGAGGCAATTTCCTTGGGGGAAATTGGGGAGGATGCAAAAAGTAATCAAATGGCTTGTATGCATGGTAATCCTGTGACTATGATAGGTAATTTGGATGTGAATTGTCTCTTACAACCTGCAAAATATGAACACAAACCATTCCATATCACTTGACCTCATTGCTCAGGCAATCAAGATATTCTAAGCATAGCCTGAAATTTCTGAACTGTTTTATTGTATAATGCTATTATTGTCAAGATGTGCTACCCTGGCTAAGTCAGAAGACTTACAATTTAGTAAGCTAAATGTCAAGTGTTCTACTTAAAGAAAGCAAAGAAGAGAATGTAGCAATGTTTGCAACACATAACATGAGACTTATAATACTGTGGTAGACAAAAGTATCTTGTCTCTCAACAAAATTCCCACAGGGTAATGCTCACTTTATCTTATGTGCTGGCACTGCAAGGAAAAAAAATTAAACGCCATTTTATTTACATCTGCAATTGTTTCTGGCTTATCTGCAAGATAACAAACTGAACTGTACAACTGCTACAGGTTTGGGCTGAAAAGCCTGAAGTGCTCTAACACACTGTAACTCTCAGCACATTCTCTGTAACAGGTGTTAGCAAAAGTGAAGAAATAACATGCTGTAAATTTTCTCTCCACCCTCACTACAATGCAGAAATTAAGTTTTATTTGACATTTTCCATCTTTTAACACTATCTGAATTTAAGACTTCCAAAAATTTTAGCTTAGAAAAACACTGAGCTAAAAATGGGAGCTTTTCTCTCATGTATCTCTGAAGACAAACTAGCTGGGTTATTCACTTAATATTCCAATAAACACAGACTTCTAGCATTGCAGCTAAGAAAAACCAGTTGGATGTGGTGGCTTTTATCCCAATGCATCATTTTAGCCAAGAAAGCAAATTACACATCATACCTTCCTTTAAGAAAAAAACCTTTGAAAGTGGCCTATAACTCCCGTTCTTCTTTTTGCTGGTGATAAACAAACCACCAGAGAAGCCCTGCAGACTGAAGGGGAGGAAGGTGAATTTTTGCTTCCTACAAGGCACAGAAAAACTATCTTCCCTTTGACTGAAACAGCACAAGAAACAAATAGCTGACTGAGAAATTTAAGAGTAGTTGGTAAGAACATGACAGTCACTGGTCTACCTTGATATGAAAGTTGGCTGAGTCTCATCAACAAAAGCAGTCCTGAATGTGATGCTCAGAAGCTAAGTTAATGAGAATATTTTGCATCAGCTGTCAGAATATATTAGTGTAAAAGTCATGTAGACATGGATTATACTAATGTTAGCAACTAGAAAGTAACTTGAATTATATGCATTAATTCCAATACACAAACAGATGTTTAAAAAAATTTGCCATTGAGCAGACTATGTATTTACTTCTTCATGATGATGTCACAGTGTGATTTTTAAGATTCAGTGATGTTAGTAAAGCAGTTTCCCCTTATCTGTTTTCTGAGGTTCCTTAGCAGAGAAAATAAGGAGGGTTTTTGTATTGTTTTTTGCTAGCATTGTACATACCTGCTTCCTTCCTCAATTTTAGCCTCTGTGTAAAATTAAAGCAAAAATATCACAGAGAAAAGAAACAGAGAAACAAAGAATTAAGGAGCTATCTGGCATAAATAACTCCTACAGAGTTATGGAACTACTGGCAAAGATTGTGGGTTGTTGCAGCTCAGATGTGATAGGATGAAGCTGTGCATTCACACAACGTTATGTGATGTAGACCCCAGCTGCTGTTAATGGAAGAGCTAAAGCTGCCTTATCCTTCTCTGGCTCAATAAATCAGAGTCTGAGTTAGACTAAGAAAAAAGAAGAACACTATTTTTGAGGCAGCAGGCATAGTTACACAGCAAGTTTGCCAAGTCTTCAAGTCTAAAAGAAATAAACAATGAGAAACTCTTCCCCAAGAACATTTGTTTTAACACTTTTTATCTTTTTGTGTAGCAATTCAACACTTATAATACATTTAGTCCTGTCCGTTACCATCTCAGCACTCATTTCACTGCACAGACTTGCAAACTGAGGAGGCTGTGTTTTAAAACCTTCTGCAGGGCCAGGTCCTCAAAATTCTGTTTAAAATAATATTGCATTAAAACATATATAATCACTTCTACAACATTCTCAAGCACTCCAAGAATCCTAAATCAAAAGAAAACCTCATGCTCCATACATGTATAAAGAGGCTTGCTCTTATATAATTAGTGTGAATATCTATTCTTTTGGATTGAGCTATGTTTTCAGCATTGATTACTTTTTTTCTCATTTTAACTTTTCAATAAATAACTTTAGTAGTTTCCCTGAGCCTAGGAGCTTTAAAAATGAAAAAAATTTAAAATCATGAAAAACGAGAAATACAAAACTTGTTACCTCAGAGTCCTGAGTATATTTCACAGGATAGAGGAAAGTTTCCCTATTTCCACAGACATTAGCATACACAGAGCCAACATTAAGTGTTCAGCTTTCCTTTTCACACAGTGCTTGGCTTCTGTACTGAAGATGACAACATTTCTAGCTAGGGAACAGGTGCCCATTTGGAGTTGGACTGACAATGCCACCTGCTTTCACACGGGCAACTGCAAATATTTTATGCATTCAAGTTTCATATTCATATTTTATGCATTCAAGTGCTTCTAAAATAGAAGATTGCAACTAACCCACTTCATTTTCAAGCCTTTCTGTCTTTTATTGCTATTACCATGATAAGTATGTGCCTTTTGAGAGACATTTAGCAGTCAAGCACTGGAGACTAAGAGCTTGTTCTTGCTGTTTGTGTCTGCCTCAGCCCTTAAGAAAGGCTGACCTTCAGTGCCAGCACTGCCTGCCCCCATGCTGGCTCCCAGCCTTCCTCACACCTGGGCTGCAGGACAGCCCAAGATCAGCTAGACCTCAGTCAACCTTTCTTCTTAAACCTAGGAGCAGGCAATCATCCCTTTAATTGGAAAAAATTATGCTGGTTTTATGTAAAACCTCTGTATTGCATTCACCTGAGCAAAGCAAGAGCTGCATCAGATCCACCTGCTCAGCTATAAAAAAATTACAGAGTACTGCAATTCTCTCCCTCAAGCTGCAAAAAGACCTCATTTTCATTCAAATCTCTGCAGTGGTACTTTAATTGTTCCTAACTTACTGCGACGGTCAGTAGAAAATGTTGTACCGTAACAAAATATAAAATCTTTTAAAATGAGCAACTACCAAACTACATACTTTAGGGTGTATCACTTTCTGTAATATTTCTTGGCTCCATATGTTTAGCTTAGGGCAATATGTACATTTTCTTATGGTTCAGCTTCCTGTCTGCAAGATGGCAAGCAGTAACTCATTTATTTTGTTTAAGCTCCAAGCGACAGCTCTGCCAAGACCAATAAAAAGCACACTTACAGTTAACATGTTTTTCTGTGTTATCTATAAATGTTGTCTATATTGCAGCCTTTGCAGTGCCATAAAAAAGTGATTTTGTATTAAAAATGTATTCTACCAGATCTGGAAAGTTTTCTTCTAATTAGAAGAATAACGAGTCTAAGAAAGTACTAATGCTTCTGTCTTTCAACGCATGGCTATACAGAGAAAATAGGTCCAAGACTTGCTAGCTAATTTGTTTTCCTAAAGGAAAAGAATTAAATTTGTAATGTGAAAAAAATTGCCATGGTTACAAAGCCCTCACCCTACTGAAGTGGGATATGAATTAATTTATAGCCTAAAGACTAAACCTTTTACTGCCTTAATTGCACAGAAATGAGTAAGATTCACTTCAAAATGTGCCGTGGGGCTCCTGTAAGTCATGGTCTTACAAAATCAACCCTAATAACAAAACCAGAAAATTTTGCTCTCCATCAAAATTCCAAAGCTTTATGGAAAGACAAAACAATTTGTTATCATTCAAGGCTTTCAAATCCAAGTCAACTTCAGGAAGAAAATACACAACAGAAAAGTTAAACTACAAAGGCACTGGAGAGCTTATAAAGAGTAATGCTCCAGAGAAATTACTCTTCAAGCTTTTTAGTTTCTGAGGAAAACCTGCACTCATTCAAAGCCATTGACTTCAAGGTTCACCTTAAGTGAATTGTGTCCTTGTTGTGCAATCAAGGATGAGCCGTGTGGTCTTCCTGACATGAAATATTTCTTAGAACTGTTACAAAAGTTAAACCTTGTTCAGATTACCTGTATGAATACTTAACATATTAACTATTCTGCTGCCCAGCAGTGGGCTGAATATCTAATTTCCCAGAGAGAATGGGTGCAATCTGGAAATACATATCTTCTAGTAGATTAGAAAACATGTTGTCTTCAGTAGAGATAAATCAAATAATTTTTTTTTACAATCTCTATTAATAATAAATTTTGTATTCAATTCCATGAAAATTTTTTATCTTTGAGAGATATTTTCTCATTATTTTGTTTGGCGACATTGGGCAGGTGCACATAGTAAAAGCTAAAAATCAGATGGGTGGTGAACTGTTTTTAATAAAGTGTAGATAAGTCCTTTAAAATCTGAAGCTCAATGGCTTTTAGCAAGGGAGATACTTTTTTATATTCTTTTTCACCCAAACTAATTTTGTGAAAATTAAAAGTATAGTTAAAGTGCTGATTTTTCTATTAAATTCAGCATAATTTGAAATTCTTTATATGAGATCTGTGAATGAAAAGAAGATTTTGGAAAGACAAGGCTGGGGTTTTCTCACCAGAAATCCTTCCCTAGATAGAAAAAATTAATAAATTAAATATGGGCATATAAAAGAATTGTTGTTTTATAAGTAAAAAAATATAGTCATTAATTCTTCAAAGATTACCAGTATAAATTATCCCTGCATCCATTCCTTTCCTCATCCTTTATTATACCTGGAAGCAAAGCTCTCTAAGAGGAGACAATACAAACCAAGTGGAAAGAGAAATTTAGGATACAGTGTGCTCATATGGAAGTAGAAGACTTAAAAGTTACTTGCTCTGCAGCTCAGTTCCAGGGGTTTACATAACTGTGAGTTCAAATCAATTCTACCTGGCTTTGAAACGCAAAGGAACAAATGTTTGATTTTTGATGATTTGATTTTTTTTCCTAACTAAAGTTTATTTTCTGATTTATTTCCTCTATCCCCCAGGTTGAGCAGGGATCATGGACAAATGTATAACATGAAGAGCAGGGCCTGTTAAAGATGTAGGTGATCAGGATTAGTGCTAAGGGTGACAGAAGCATTTTACATCTGTGTAAAACATGGGACTTATTCCTCCATTAGATACCTTCTTCTCTCCAGGTGTCATTCAAGGAATGGCAGGTCACTGATAATTAAGCTGGTATTTGATTTAAAACGCTGAAGTAAGTGAACATCAGAAAGAGCCCTTGATATTGAAAAGGTTCCAGTTAATTGGCACAGATGACTTGTGCTTCACAAGAAGCATCTGATGCTGGCACAAGAATGGAAATGGTCTGGTGTTGCAGGAATGTGAAAGGTTATGGAAAGTTCTCACAGATACCACTTAATTCTCCTTTCTTACACAATTCTCTGAGAAGGAAAACAGCTTAATAGATCAAAATAGCAAGTTCTTAATTATTTTTAGTTCACTGATCTTCTGTTTAATGTCCCTACATACTATTAGAAGAAAAACCTTTTTTAATAGATTTCATAATTACAGAATGTAGACAATAAATGCTACAGTTTGAGCAGCATTTATTAATGTGTGGAATTATGGTTAATGAAAGTACAAAATATGTTTACAGATCCATATAAATGTAGCTGAAATATAATCTGATGGATCAAACAGTATTTCATTTAATGAATTATAAAATCAATTTACATCTTGTTAATTTCTATTTCTTTAAAATCCCCTTTAAGCCGTGGGATGCACTGTCTGAGAGCAAGATACAAAAACTGATCCTTCTCTTAATCTATAATGCCAAGCTCTAATATTAGTTCTAAGAAAGTTGTTGACAGCATGAAGAGAGATTGGAAGACAGCAAGAAGATGTATGGCTAGAAGAATATTTAAGGACTGTGAAGTTTGTCCTAGCAGGAAACACTAAAGTAGTGGATATATTTAACCTAGAAAAGACATTGGAAGGACACTGGGTTGGTATAAAAAAAATTGCCATTGGGTGTGTATGAAAAAAAAATTGGCATATAAACCAAGGGCATTCTTTAAATCAAAAATCATGAGAAAAGAAACACTTGCATTAGAGCTGTACATGTAAAAGCTCAGTTTTCATAATACAGACTTTTTTTCTAAAGTCAAACATAGTGAGTCACTAGAACTGCTGAATCTTTACACAATCATTTCCCTGGAAAGAGGCAAGAGTATTGTCTTATCCTTCCCTTTATTCTCTAATTCACCTGGTTTGGTTGCACAGTATTTAGCAGTACCATTGCAACTTGGGCCACAGTTGTATTAAACTAGTTATTAAAGAAACTCTGCTAATTTGTAGATACAGATGAAAATGTACCTGAATTTTCACATATTGTCAACAGAAGTCTGCAAAAGAAGGATGCAAGTGAAAAACTTGTATGACCTTACTTGTCTTAAAAAATTGCTCTGGCTGTCACTGTCATGGTTCTTTAGATTAACAAAGATGTTTATTCTAGAATGGTACCCTAGTGGAACCCAATTCTTTTATAAATCCATTTACTAACAGCTTCTATTGGGTGGTATTAAATGTTGTACTTGTTTCCTGTTTTCTCCCCTCTCTCTTGTCTTCTTGTCTATCTTTTTTTTTTAATTATTTTTGTAATGTGTAGTAAAGCTGGACTCATAAGCCAAAAAGGATTGCTGTGAAATTCCAAAACAATATAACATGAAAGATCTAATGACCTTGTCAGCAGCATGATTTGAATGACATTTTCTCTAAGTAATATTTATATGCAGCTGGATAGAGACGACTAAAGAAGTCACAGAAGCCATCACAATTCACGCAGATGATTATCTCCTGACAGGTGTAATCATTCAGCATTGCTTGCTCTCTTCTCAGGCTCAGCTAATCACCACTGCAGTTTCCCTGCTCCCAGAGTGCAGGCAAACATCCCTGCATACACTGTCCTGTGCCCTGCAGGTGTGGGCATAACACCTTGCTCTAAAGTACACTGCTATTCTTAATACTTTGAAAAGTAATATAGAGTCCACGAAACCTGAGGGAGGAAAATGTTTAAATAGCTTCATGCTCTTCTCCACAGTTTGGATTGAGGTTGCTTTTGATAGTGGACATGTCAAATAGAGAAGAAAAGCTCCTTATGTAATAATACCTTCCAGTGATTTTATTGGTAACACAAGATAACTCTCTAAAAGATCAGTTTGTAAAATTTCACCTGTAAGAGCTTCAGTCAATGAAAGGATAATGAAATTTCAGTAAGCAACTCAGTAAGCAACAGTGCAACAACCTGAGCTTTATATTTACCAGACATTTTTACAAGTATCAATAAAATTTCATTGTTCCAAAGCATATTACTGCAGCTCAGAGTGTGCTGTTGAATAGCTGCATTACATCTAGTTGGAATAATTATAAAAAGCTGTCCATATCAATGTGTGATATTCAGCTTAGTAAAGATATAGCAGTGTGATTTCACACAGCAGATGCAGCTTTGTAAACACATAGTAAAGTCAGCCTTGAAAATATGTCAGTAAACTGTTTCCTACATGATACAGACACATTTGAAAGCATATTTTAACACAGGGATTAAAGTAATTTTAAAGTGGTTGGAAAATGAATTATGTTCTAGGAAGTATATCTAACTAAACATAAAGATGCAGGAATTTCCTAGTTTTCAAAATCACCTCTATTCAGGATGTCTTTCTCATGCCTTCAAACATTTTTCCTTAACAACACGAGCCTGGAATACTTAAGAAAGACCCTTAATGCTGCAGATTTAACTTTGTGAAACCTGATCAACTTGTGACTCCCCTTATTTTGTCCTGCATAAAATCTCAGTTGTCAACAACTGCATCTCTGGGGCCAGTAGCTCATACACACTGAAAATGTTTCAAAACTAGGAAGACAACAGATGCCAGATAATGACAGAGTGGGGATGAAATAGTAGGGGATTTAGTCATCAACACCTATCAAAACTATTCAAGCATCCCCTGGGATCACACCTGTTGCAGCTTCAGTTTTCATACAGGTTATAATATCTCTAAATTAAAGAATGGTGTGCAAGTGAATTAGTGTGATTTGTTAAAAAGTGTCAGTTGCTAAAACAAAACCTTTTGAATTTAAAATCTTTCTGAGTTTTGTAACTCAAAAGGTAGCATAATTATTGTAGCATAAATTAATGCAAAAATCTATGGTAAAACATAGATAATTGATGACTTCTTGATAAGGAAGAGTTTTCACAAATATAAGTATGATTAAAACATAACTTTTAAGGCCAATGTTTTACAGCAGAACAGTTGCAAAATTCTGCTATTCATGGGAACTCGCCTCTTCTGCAGTGCTAAGTACAAAATACTTGGAGGTGATGCACAAAAATATATGCCAGGATTTTTAACTACGTCAGAATTTGCAAATCTTCATATTAGAAATGTATTTAAGTATTGATTCTTCCTCCAATATGCTGAATGAAAATTTACTGGTAACACTGCTAATAAAATAAGAGTGGCTTTCTAAATATTATCATTATTTAAAGAACTTGATTAAAAAATTTTACTTCTCTGCGCTTTCTGTGTTCAGATCAAAGTCATTAATGTTGCTTCCACTTTAAAAGAATGTTTTAAAGAATAGTTAATGTCTGTAAACAAAATCAACAAAACCTTTGTAATTTCTAACCATAAAATTGATCCTTGTGGTAATAACAAAGATGAAATCCTGAGTAACTCAATACCTTCTTAGTCTTGCTCTTTCCTGATCCCATCTGTCCAATGGCCCTATGGTCCCTTGGGCCAGAGCCAAAGTGAGTTTACAGCCCAGGGCAGAAGATGTGCAGTCCAGAGGGAAGCTAAGGACCACTGCATGCAACCTCCATTGCACCACTCCATGGAACTGGGTGGGAAGTTTCCAAAGCTAAGCTAAGGAGAAGCTGAAAGCACTGCTTTTATTCAGCCTAAAGCAGAAAAGTCAAAAACTGATGCCTTCCATTGCCCAGTGGGTGGCTGGTGACAAGGTGAAGGCAGGCTCTTGGAAGCAAGGGATGAGCGCTAACAAACAAGGAGCAGCAAGGAAATTTCTGATTACACAGAAGGAAAAAAATTGTCCACTATGAGGCTGCTCTGACACTGAGACAGGCAGCCCAGAGGGGTTTGGACATACTCAGACCTTAACTGAACAAGGCCCCAGCCAACTTTGTTTTAGGACGTTGGTCCAATTTTGAGCAGCAAGTGGGACAAGATAATCTTCAGAGGCTCTTTCCAACCAAAGATGTTCTATGATTTTCTAATTTTATGAAATGAAAGCTTAGCTACAGCCCCATTTTTCTAGGACTTTTTTTTTAATGACGTATTGGTTTCAGCTGAGTAACAGTTGCGTTTTCTGTGTAAAAAATTCAAATGCATAGTTCCAGTTTCAGTGAAGCTTTCAGTTCATCTGGGAGAGAGCTTCTGTTCTAAAGCTGTAAGTCAGGAAGTTCTGCTCCTGAAGTGTTCCACATGTGGTCAACTATTCCAATATTAAAAGAAACATGATCCCCTTCAGTCCCCGTTTTTATTATTCACACTGCCTTTACCCAGAGTGTACATACATAAATAAAGAGAAGAATCCAAGGTCTGGTAGGGGCAAGCAAAATATCAGATAAAAATGAGAAACAGACAATAAATTGAAAAAATCTTAAAGAGCAAGCTGTCACAATGTGCTTGTTCCTAGTAGGAAGAGGAAAATAACTGTACAGCATCTCTACATAAAGCTTTTGGATAGCTCAGTTGGCAGCTGATGTGAGCCCTGACATCTTAAGCACCAAGACATGGTGCAACACTGTAAATGGACTGATTGTGTGTGTAATTATCTCAGATGGATACAATAATGCTGCAATTCCATTGCTTTGGAGACCTCAAAGTCACTCATTTTTATATGTATTGAACAGACCATACCAGTCTGGCATCTCTGTGCTTCAGTATGGACACCCATAACATTCTTTGTTCTGAAACCTGTAGTAAAACAAACCCAATAGCTATGGTGATATTCTGATTAGTGGTATGAAGAAGGCAGAAGGGCCTGGACTGTACTTCTATCTAAAAACCAAACTGCCAATCCAAATATTTTTGATATTTGGCTTTGGCTTTGACTAAGGACCAAAGGGAAAGCCTTTAGTGACTAGTAATGAATCGATTTTAGGAGCATAAAGTTAACTCTGTAGCTTTGTGGCTAAAGACATTTCTGGTTATTTTTCACATTCCCACAAAACACAAAACACCTTGAATTTCTCCTATTTGCCATTTGCATAGCTTCCTTTTACAGAGCTGCATACATCTGGGTTTCTTAGGGTACTGTCTTTTTTCTCTGGAAAGAATTTTTATCTATGTACATATTAAGGATAATGTCCTCATGTTCTAGAAAGACTGGTAATGAAGCTGGAGCATGGAAAGTGACTCTGACCATCCAGGATTGCTGGGCACCTCACACTCCTGCACTGCATGGGCTTGTGTCAGCTTGGCAGAGCACTCACAGTTAGTTCAGTGTTTTGTAAAAATGTGGATGATACAGAATATGCCCTTCAGTTCTTTCTGTAAGAGCTCAGAAAGAAATACAGACACTGCAGCTTCACCCAGGGAGGAGTTTCCTCCTTACCTTTGCATGAGGTGCTCTGCTAGCTCACACAACTGCCAAGAGGTGGAAATGCTTCAAACTGATCAATCAATGCAATAACTAAAAGCATGAAAAACATGGTAGAACCTAAAGAAATGGTAAGCAGCAATAAAATTATTTGAAATGGTCTTAAAAGAAAGCTGAACTCATCCAGGATGCTATTAGCAAATTAAGTCCAGATTTCTTAGGTCAAATAATTAAAGCTTAAGTACAAAAGAAGTTCCATGAAAGAGGAGACAGACCAACAGTGTCTGATATAATTTAAAAATCTCTGGCTTCCTCAACCATGAGAAATTCCATAAGTAACTGAATAATTTTTTCAAGAACATTAAAATCTAATTTCCATTGATATTGTACAACCAAATCACAAAGCAATCGCTAATCAATACTATTAAAACTGCACTTCATTTTCTGTCTTAAAGCACTAACAACTAAACAGATGTATGAAAAGGGAATTAATGTTCAGAAAGCTTAAGCTTCTTGGAGCTTCACCAGCAAAGTAGAAGTCGCAGAATACCATAAAATCCCATAAGGATTTGCAATTAGTATATGCTGGACATAATGGTGCCACATTTGATTATGAGGTGTTTACAATTTAGAAGGGTCTCAAAGCCCTCAGATATTCATTGGTGACTACAGACACTTCAGTACAGAGTACGTGTGAGGTTTTGACTTATATAAACTCTACCAGATCTGAATGAATTCAACAGTAAGGACAAAGAAGGACAAATGAATGTTAATTTGTAACTAATGCCCAGGAAACTAAAAATAAAACAAAGCAGAGATCAAGGTCAGAATAAATGGAGCAATATCCTTGATTTAAACTCTATTGAAAAGTCCCCCAGCCACAAACAATTTTGATTGATTAACAATAGCTAATCTACTGGAGGTCAGCCACTTAGCTAGTTAATTTTATTTATCTGTATTTGCCACTAGGATAAAGTGTTTGTGACATCTAACATGATTTAAGCAGTCTATCTTTACCAATGTAAGGCAATCTTGACAACTGAAAGCCCACATGTAACAAACTACTATGGGTGGAAGGGATGTATGAAATGAGAAACTCCCTGCAATAAGAGTATTTATTCTAAAGGCTACAGGTGGATACCAATAATGTGAATGCAGAGAGTTAATACCATACAACAAGCAGAGTTCAAAAGTTTGAACACTTACCTCTTGGAACTAAAGAAAATGTTTGGTGTGAAAATACTTGATGCAAACACATAAGCAATTTTGAAGTTTGGAGAATAAAACAAAAGAAGTAGTGAGGAGAAAGTGCAATACTGAATGAATACAGGAAAAGATGAGACAAGTAAAGCAGGCAGCTGCAATATGAGTAAATGCCACAAAACAGAGAGATGACTTTGACAGAACAAAGAAGAAAAATTTGATATTGTCTGAAAAAGTCAAGTAAACCTCTTTTCAAAAGAGTAGAAATAGTAACTTCCTTAGAGTCAGTTGAGGAAAGGCAGTTTTCCATAGAGATGTCACGGCTACAATTTCAAGTATGAAGCAATAAATGAGGAAACAAGTCACATTTTTCTATTTTCAGTTGCATCCCAGAACACAGAAACATTCAAGGAACAATTCCCATACCAATGCCTTCAGGGAAAGCAAGTTGTACAAATTGTTCAGATGAAGCAGTAGGAAGTCAGAGTTTCAATGTACGACTCGGGGCTTCACATCAATACACACGTGAGAGGGTGACACTTGACATGGCATTTGAAGAGGACAAAACCTGGCTGCATTCAGCCAATCCATCTTGCCAAGACTACATCTTTATATAAATCTAGTCAATTGATATTGACTGACTCATCAGAAAAGTAAGTCACACACTTCCCAGGTACGTGACTTTCCACTGGCTGTGGGAGAGAAAGGTGAGTCTCCCCTGAGCACTGGTACATCTGCTTCTCCAATTTAATGATCAGTGTCTCTACAGATGCTCACAGACCTGTTTAAGGAAAGCTACTGGTAAGAAAATGACTCAGACTTGCATTCCTTACCCAGACTGAACAAAACCAGGGTATTCAACAAATGAAAAAAGGGCCCAAAATTAGTCAAAGAAGGAAATTATTTTCTTAACTCGAAGACTTTTGGAAGTTTTACTATTTATGCTTAAACATTTAAAAAATCTAGACTTATGGGCCCTAACTCTTTGTAATATCTTCTCCTCCCTCCAAATTAATAGAATTATAAGTCTATAATCTATCTTTTTCAATATGCCTAAATGACATACTGAAAAACTACACTGACCTCACAATTACCCATGAAGATTTATGATTTTGTTTTCATTTCAAAGAACATTAATCTACTTCAGTTATAGGATATCCAGATTAGCTGGAATTAAGTTTAGCTTTTAAATGTCACATGGACTTCTGCCATACATTTTAGTATTTGACTCGTGAGCTTTAGTTCTTGTACACTGCAAGAAACACTCTGTATAAACACTAACTGTTGAGTGGGATTTTTGTTTTTTAAATACAATAGTATATTGAAATCCAGAGTCAATGCATGCATATTTTCTCTTCTTCTGACAGTCAACAAGCATACTTCTAATACCTGTTTTAAGTCAGTAGTCAGATGTTCATAAAGGACTTTGCACTTTGCTTGTTTCTTCTAGTCATGAGCTTCTCCAGCTGCTACCCACACTGCACATCTGGCCTCAGTGCATGTGCCAGATCAACAGGTGTGAAGGCAATATTATTTATAACCATATTCACCAGAAATAAAAATTGTCTTGAAATGTAACTACAATGTCCTATATGTAAGGCTTACAATTATACATACATTTCTAAAAGCACATGAAACCTCTGAACATCCTAATTACAATTACTGGAAGGTCCCATTGGAAGGAACTTTTTTTTGAGCTATGAGAAACTTTGGTGCAGATGAAGTTTGAATGACATGATGCCTGATAAAATATTTTGCATAAAAATAAATTTTTCACAGTGATGCAGATATAATCTATATATTTCTTTAGAATTTTTCCCATATACACTAAAAGATTGTTAGGTACATGGCTGCAGAAGCTGGTCATTTTAGTTCCATGGATTTTCTGTATAGAGATTTGCTGGCTAATAGATCTGCCTAATTAAGCACTGTCAAATAAGCCATGGGTCAAGGACACAGTTGTAAAAACTTCCTAGCCTAGAAACATCTATTTGTTTACTCCAATGTGCATTAGGTCACTAATATTTTGTTAACATAACCCAAAATAAATCATGAAATGATGTGAAAAAGAGGAAAGCAGATGGTTAACAATGAATTGCTGGTCCCAAAATCCAACAGCTTGACAGCTGACATATTGTATGTATCCTGCCAATTTGGGAATATTGCCTGGACTGGAGCTAAAACTATTAATGGCTTGGAATATGTTATTCATTTTGCTTTGCTTTCTAATTTCTTTTCACTTGGAGCTAACTTAAATTCTTGACATAGACCAAAGAGAAGCACAAACAAAATAGATACACAGCATCTCAATTGTGCAAGATCATTATACAGTCAAGAGTACTCAATCATTTACAAGAAATTTAGGAATCCCAAAATTCTTTCAGAAAAAATGCATGAGGAAAAATTCATGGTCAAAGATCCAGACTGACTTTAAGGGGTAGATGAGAGTTACAAGTGAGTTAAGATACAGATTTCTGAATATCAAAAGAATTTTCTCCTCTTTTTTCTTTATGATGGCTATTTTATAATTTAGTTATTGATGTTAAAGAGAAACAAGAAGCATTATTTCAGTCTAATCTCCTTGAAACTTTTCTCTTGCACAAGTCTCAATTTTTTATTCAACCTAGAAAAGTTCAGACTGCACTTCAGACAAACTGGTGGAGTGAGTGTATCAGTCTGTTGGCCAGAAGGGAAATTGGGTGAGATCCAGATTCAGTTTACAAAGGATCAAAAAAGAACTCCTATTCCTCCATCCAATTTGTAAAAAGTAATCAGTCTGTCCAGCAAAGCACTGCATATTTGGGTACATTTTCCCAAGCCATCTATCATACTAGATACTTCATCAATTCTCTTATGAGTAAAGGTAAAAGAAGAGAAAAATTAAAACCTAGCAAAACAATGCTCTCTATAAACACGAAAAATCTCTGTCTTGTACAACTTGTTCCAGTTCAGCTTCCTAGCAGCTCAACTCTGGAATTTTAATCCTACCATAAGGTCGACTATCTGTGAAGCAAAAAAATACCCCTTTTTATGTGCCATGTGATACTGAGATTCAGGTTTATTTGAGCTGATTAACAGAAAATTAACATTTGGCACAAATGCTTGATTAAGACTCACAACCATCCAAATTTGGATGTGCAGAGCTAAATGTTCACTCCTGTCATCAGATTTTAGATACCACCAAGCAAATGCTGTGGTTTATACATGATACATATCTATGGACTGGTATTGTCTCTGTAAAGTAAGTTCAACATTGAAATAAGAGGGGCTAATGTAGAATAATGGAAACTCATGAATCAGAAATTGGTACACCATAGAAAAACACACCAAATCAAACCTAACTATGTCATGTGGAATGTGCTTTATCTATTGCTGACATTAAAAAGAGGAAAAGGCATGCATAATTTCATACACTTTCTAATAAGGAACAAACAAAATAAAATATATAGTTTTTAATAAACTGAATTCTAAACTTTTTATTAGGATAACGAGGATGCTCTTTAATAGCCTTAGTTATTAACCTACACAGGAATTTGAATAGCTTATGTTTCCCCTTCAAGACCTTGCTGCATTTTGCTTTGTTTTGTATTGCACCCATTATGAAATATTACATAAAGCTGACTTTGGCACCAATTTAAAATCTTCAATTCTACACTTAAATCTTCAAAATTAAAAAGAAAAAGGCTAACAACAAATAGTTACTCATTTGTTACTGCATTTTATTCCAGATCCATATTTGGAAAACCAAACACAGATTTTATGAATAATAAAATAATTTAAAAATAAAATTGACCTTAGGACAACCTTTCTGTCAAAAATAATCTAAATGAGGAAAAATTCAGGAAAACATAATAAAAATAGAAAGTTTCAACTTCTGAGGTAATATTTGGTGTTCTTGAAACATTCTTGAAAACAATAGCATTGCATTTCTTGGGACCATCTAAGTACACATGCGTTTAGAGCTCCTGGCTAAACTATCTAAAAATAGCAAAGCAGATAGCCTGTCAGCAAGGCATTAATTCTTGTTCAAGTCCTTCTAATATTTATAGCTTTTGAACTGGAAAGGGCACAACAAGCATTGTGTTCCTAAGTCACCTTTTCCTTTCTTCCTTTTCCTTGTACTTGTTGACATTCCTTTGCAAAACAGCAACTTCCTTCAAATAAAAGAAGCACTTTCAATTTCTTTGCATGTTTCTAATTTTCAGTAACAATTTTCTTCAGCTTTATCTAAACCCATATGAAAGATACACTGAGTTCAGCCTTAAGCTGTACTTTCTGATTTATTGAGTAAAATATTCCACATAAAAGACCCATGGAGAACTGCATAACAGCAATTAATGATAGAGATTTTTCTTTATATGGCTCAGTGGCCACCAAGACTTAGCATTTCTTCTAGACTCTAAAACAGTTTCTGCTGCAGACTATGGCTCCAAGATAGTAACTACACTATTTCTGGAATAGAAACTAAATTGTCAAATTGACATGAACTGTAATCATATTTTACTATATCTTTTAACAAAATATACTTCATTTAGCATATGCAAACACTACAATAGTAAATACACAGCTTAAAATTTAGGAGTCCATGTCTGAAGAACTCAATTTGACAAATACTTTATTGAACAGCTTTAGCAGCCAGTAATGTGTACCTCCTACCTAATACCTACAAAATGTCTATAGTATTAGGAACATCACTTGTTTCAAGTGAATATTGCAAGGCTTCATAGGAAAAAGGTAATTCTGATGAACCTCTCGCATCCTGACCAGAATTTTTTTATTTTATTGTACTGAAATAGATATTTGTCTATCAATCAACATATGAGATAAGCAAAGAAAGGAAAATATTATCCATAACATTTAAAAGTCTTTCTTTGCTGAAAAAAGGCAACCTACTGCATAAAGAATTAGCAGGTGTGCATTTAAACTGTGAAATTGTTACTACAATTCTTTTATATGATCATGTCTCTTCTTCTCTAACTTTATTCAGTTCAGACAAGACAATTTGTGCTTACCAAAATATGATTTTTCCTAGTACATATTCTGCCATCCAGTATATTATGCTGTCATGTTAAACCACATGTTCTTCTCCTTTCAGATGCTATCTCAAACTGGTTATATTGCTTTTAATTTAAACTTAGTCACTACTAAAACAGACTGGGAAAATAATCCCAGGATATACTGAGTATCAGGCTAAATTTACCAAAGGATTTTGCATTTGCTTTTTACTTAGAAAATATGCATTTAGTCACAGAAAATTAAAGATGGTGAAGTGTCTGATTTTGTACCTCCTCCATACTGTTCACAGCTATGCAAAGTCATTCCATGTTGATAAGAACAAATAGTGAATGAATTCTCAACTTCAGAACAGTGCTATCAGTGGCACTGGGAACACAGTGACATTTTCTGCAACTCAGAATAGGTACACTTAATAAAGAAGAAAAATTGCTGTGCCTGTTTTAATTATGTACAATAAGTCAAAAATATACAATTTATCTGAAGACATGAATAAATGTATGATTTAGAACTAAAATTGTGCTGCACTTTAGAAGCTGCTTTTGGAAGGGGCATGATAAATGCAACTGAAAAAACTGTCTAGAAAGCCAGAGATGTCTTTTCAGTTTAAACGGCCATGAAAATAAGAGAGAGGCTTCAACTTGCTTTGTTGTACAAGCTTGCTGAATCTTCATAAAGCTGAATACATGAGAAAAATGCTAATTTTCAGTTAGACTAAACTGCTGAAAAAATTATCTGTGCTTTAAGGTAGAAAATAGCCCAAAATCAGATAATGCAAACAAGAAATAAAATGGTTGTGCCAAGAGAAGACAGACAAAAATTAGCTGTTAAAAACCAAATGTGATTGTTGGGCAACAGAGGAAGATTGACATATGCAGTCCAGCAATTGCATTTCAATTTCTGTAATGGATAATTACATATTAGGCTCTAAAGGAGTTTCCTTTATAAAGCAATCTCTTTATTATCCATTATGTATGACTTGAAAGGCATACAAGGAAAAAACTCTCCTTTTTCTTGCAAAGACTCAGCAATTACCTCTATATAGATATCCTGGAATTAAAATACTGCTCCACACAGTGGAGACCTTATCAGTTTTTATTTCAGTCAGTCAAAATTTACTACATCTATGGAAACTGCATTAGCTTTAAATAACAGTCACATGTGTTGAGATTGTAACTGGAATGCTGAAGGCTGAAAACAAACTAGTAACTCCAAAGATATAATCAGTTCCACCAAATTTTTGGTAGGCTTTTTACATTTTTATATACATTTCTTCTTCCTGAAATAGAACTGTCAGGAACAGAACCTCAATGAACATGTATTTGCTTGTCAGAAAGGGTATGTAGAGTACATGAAATTCTAGGGGAAGTCCTGGCTTAACTTCTTCTGTTGATGGTAATAAATCAGAGCTGCTGGATATCTTCTGCTCCTAAGACCACCATCATCTACAGTCCTTCCAGGATACAGTTTGGCCCTATTAATTTGTTTAATTAAAATCCATGCCTTTGAACATCCTTAAAGAAAATATCTAACTAGCTAAGGGGTTGCAATCAGATCAAAACCTTAAAAAGGAGGAAGTTTTCCGGTTTCCGTGTGTATGCCTATTACATACAAAAAGCACAGCCCGTCCCCGTCCTATTGTAGTGCACAACAAGCTGTTGGGAAACCACAAGTCAGAATTTGCTGATACAAATTCTTTTGGGGACAAACTTATCATTATTTACTTCTGGCATAAAAAAAAAAAATTGCTTCCTATGAGAAATAATTGACTGTTACAGCTGCTGTAGTCCCACTGTCCCAGGTGATCTAGTAAGGACTCCAAAAAGCCAACATGTGAACTGCTTACATTTCTACACTAGAAAAGCAAGGGCAGTTATAAATTCCTCTCCAATTCTGCTTTGGAGAATAGTTCCAAACTGTCCAGCAAAAAATAATTAATCCCAGTGTAAATACTGATGATTAATAACAATGCTGCTGCTGTTATAAAATACTGTCCAAAAATATAACTAGCGAAGGTCTAATCCAGAGATGAAAGTAAAAGATACTTGCTAGACAGGTGTAGTCAGCCAGAGCTGACTCTGTATTGCAGTGCTGCTGCTGGACAGCAGCAGGAATTGGTGAGGAATGGAAAGCAGAGACCTCATGGCCTGGATTACCTTGGCAGTTTCATCTCCACATCTGGTTTGCCACATCAGCACCACGCTTTCCTGGTATTACCTCACTGCTGCCTTGTACTGATGGAAAAGGACACACAGCAGATTTTAAACAGAACATGATTACAAATAGTTACAATAATTCAGAATCAAAGAAGTTTAAAAATATCCTATGCTGAACTAGCTACTCAAAAAGAATGAGTTGGAGATTACCTATTCTAGCAAACCACAGTCTGAATTCAGATGGTACCTCAGTAAAAAAGGCACTATAACAATAAACAACTGAATTGCAGCAGATTATAGCAAGAAGAATTATATCCCCTTAGTTCATGATGTAGTGGGAACTCTAGTATGATATTAGAAAATCTATACTGTCTATAGCATGTTTCCTATGCCAGAAAAATGGAAGGCAGCAAATTAGCACCAATTCCTAAGATAAGCCTGGAGAATTAGTAAGACTAGCAAATACTGCTTCTCTGAGCTCTGTAGACCATTGCCAGAGACAGGCCCCCAACCAAGATGGTTCTTCACAGTGACACAAATACTAGTTTTGAGTATAACTGTTTTTCTCATTGAAAACACAACTGAGTTCAAATTCTCCCTTCCTAATACTTCTTGGCGTGGCTTGAAAGTCATGCTTTTTTCCAGCTGAGTCTGATAAGCAGACTGTGAAAAGGAAACCTGTTCTGCCTATGCACTCCATCACCAGCGTGTGCTCTACAGACAGTAACTCCCGGATGACAAACTGTGGGCTACAGTCCTGTTACTAAGCACTTATTGCCAAATCCTTGGCAATCATTGCCCAAAATAAATGTCAGAGGTAAACACAAGTTTAAATGGCCATGAAAACAAAAGACCATTACCTCTCTAAGGTGTCCAGTGATCATATTCATGAGACTGTGGCTGCAAATCCACAGCATTTGAGGTCATCTCAGAACAAAACTAACTAACAGGATGTCTTAGAAACGGATTTGCGCTTGAACCACATCTGCTGTTGCAAAAGGCTGTAGCCCATGTGAATTGAATTGAGGACTCTGGGATTTGAAAACTGGTAAGTCATGCTCCACAAGTATTGTTTAAACTGGGTAGCTAGTGCAGATGTGATGAAAGGTAAAGTCCATCAAGATTTATGCTATAAAACTAGAATTTCGAAGGAAAGCATGGGAAGAACATCAATACCCACAGATATAAACAAAAAAACCTGTATAATGCCCCAGACAATAAAACACAAAGGAGGCTCAGAGGAGACTGGAATTTGCAAAGGCGTATCTCATCTCCAAGTTACTTAGTTGCTCTGAGCAGTAAGTATACAAAGCTATTACACTAAATGTAACTATTTGGGATGTAGGTAAGAGTATTCCCAAATGGATTATGGATGTCATTATCTATATTCTTAATGTCATTGCCTCATTGAAGAGAGAGGCATAGGCTAATGGATAAATATTGGACAGTAATTTAGTAAGCTGTGTCCTTAAAGCCATCTGCTTGTTATACCTTGGGAGATCTCTAGCTGAAGCTCAATTACAACTTCATATGTTTGAGGAATAAAAACTTTCACTTGCTTACTTGTACCTTTCATTTGCTGCTAAACAACCTAGCATCCTCTTTGAAGCAATTGTCAAGACACAAATTGACTGCGGGGTATAGAGCATAACTTTGGAATATGCTGCAGTACAATGCCATAAGAAAGAATTTCTTCACTGAAAGGATTGTCAAGGAATGGAACAGGCTACCCAGGGAGGTGGTGGAGTCATCATCCCTAGAAGTGTTCAAAAAACAACTGGATGAGGCATTTAGTACTTTGGTTTAGTCAATATGGTGGTATTCAGTCAAAGATCAAACTCAATGATCTTGGAGGTCTTCTCCAACCTTAATGATTCTATGACTACAAAACTAGCTAAGCCATTACCATCTTGATATCCCTCAATGTTTTAGGATCTCTCAGCATCTGAAAGCTGTCCCAAGAAAGATGGCATCTAGCAGTTGGAAAGTTCATGAAGCGATCATAGTAGTAATATTATAGTAATGCTGACACAGAGAATTGCTTTTGCCCTTCACCAGGAAACTGTTAACTGCTTCTCTCTGAGTCACACTACCAGGACACGGGTGAGGGACGCTTGGAGATATGGAACACTCAAATGATCAGACACATCATAAAATGGAGGCATTTCCTAAACTTACGTTACAACATATTTCCTAAACTTATATTACAATATATGTCCTAAGTTAGAAAAGAAGTTCATATATTAAAACAAATTAATTCTTCAAGAAACGAATCAATAACTATCAGTTAATAAAAATAAATAGTGAAAACAAAATATTGGTCCTCTTTAGAGTCAAGATAGATGCTGTTTGACACCTGAGAGTGTGTGCTGTAAATGTCTGCTTCCTCTTGAAGTGTCCCCCATCTTGGCTCCTACTGGGAATATCAACTACTTCCTGGTTAGGCAATCTTCCCCAGAGAGAACTAGCACAAGGTGGAGAAATACCAAAGTATACACTTTCATTTCTGTGGCATATTGCACACACTCTCCTTAACCTTAAAGCAAGAACTCATAGGACTGAAAAAGAGAAATACTGCACAAGGACTCAAAACCGGTGATCTGTCCTTAAAAGTATGGCATTACAAAACACAGCTGCAGACGAGATTGATTCACTACCTGTTGAACTGTGCCATTCATGAGGATGGCTCCTCACAGCCATGTCTGCTGCTGAAAAATATATGAGTCCAAAGCAGGTCAGGTGGTGGACTCGGAGCAAGGTAATAATTCCCTTCAGTGATTATTTGAGAAAAGGCCTGGAACTGACAAACTATCTGATGGATGAAGGGGGATGCTTTTCACCTTTTATCTTCCCAGCAAGGGCACTGCTCAAGGACTTGAATTACTTGCCAATTACAGCTCACTTTCAAGAAACAGGCTGAGGTCAAGACTCTAAACAGCTTCAGCTGGGTTCAAATAACCACGTACTTGGTTACTGAGACCATCATATTTTAAACAATGCAAAACACTTAGTACCAAAATAACTAAAGAATTCCATTATTTTTCTTCAATTATAATAGAAAATCCCTCCATTCACAATAAAAAAAAAAGAAATTTGTATTAATCCAAATATTGATACTGACAGTGTTGTATATGGTACTTGGAACTCCAGTCCTACCCTTTATTCTATGCATCCACACAACAAAGAGATGTTCAAAAGTGTTAGTGAATATAGAAAATATACCCATCTTGAATTTGGAACTTTACCACTTCAATAAATATTCACTACAGAGATTTATAAAAATAAAATTCTGTGAATGAAAAGTTCCACTCTATCGTTTTTCTTGACTGCAAAATCTCTCTACAAACTAAGAGTTGTGATACTGCAGGTTTATAACCAGAAGGAAAATACCCAGATCACTGGATCTTTAAGAAGGAACCAAAAAAAAGATAAAATGGGAGGAAGTGGGATCTTCCAAAGGTGAAAAAACAATGTGCATCTTTATACATACCCATATTCATAAAGGCAAACTACTACAGATAATTGTTTTCTAAATGTTAGTTTGATAACCCCAAACCAAATGGAACAGTTCTGAAGCAGCACTCTTAATCCAACATGTTATTTATTTTTTGTGATTGGCAAATTTAGGATTAATAAAACCACAGGAGATGGCCCACTGGTATTAATCCATATCAGACCTCACAACAGAAGGTCACATCTTTAGTGTGGTTATTTCAAATAAAAATAAAAAAAATACCAAAGGTGTCTAATGTGCTCTTTTAACAAAAAATAAAATAAAAAAAAACCAAACACAAAAACCACCAGAAAACCACCAAAATCAAAACAAAAAAATTTCAAATAATTTCACCCATATCTTTATTTCCATGTAGAACCATTGATGTGAATATCTCTATTTTGCAAAAAAAGTATAAGATGAGCTAATTACTGCTCAGCTGTACTAATGGTAAGATATCAAGTATGGGCACAGCAGGAATATTGTCTTACCTCTGATCCATCAGAGATCAGTTTTGAGTCTGAATATCAATTCCCCAAGAAAATTATTAAAAAATGAAAACTATTTAGAAAGAGCCACAAAACTTATTTTGAATCTAGAAAACAAATGATACAAGTGCTAAAGTAGCTTTACTTGGTTTCTGACAGAAAAAAAGTGAAGTTCCTAAACACAGATTAAGTTAATCTTCAATGGATATTGTGATTAACCTTTAGCCTTACTTTAGCCTTAGGGTTCTTACTATGAGATTTACCTTTTAAATAGGAATGTTTTGAGTCTAAAAATTTTTGGCTTAGTCCAAAAATTCTAGTATTCGAAAGTGAGCTTATTATAATATTCCTGTAAGATAATGGAAAGGAAGGAAATAGAAACATTAGTAGCATTTAAAGTATAACTTTCAAGAGATTATGACCATTTTTGTAATAATGACTCAAAGGTGAGCCATGTTCTCACTGAATGGGTCAGCAATCAAGTTGATTGAGAGTACTTCCTGTCTTAATGACTTCTTCATTATTGCTGAACTATTAAATCAATTTTTATTGTGAGCAAGTGAACTACATTTTGTCATATCTCAATTGTCAACTTGCAAAACAACAATTTCAGCCTCCTATTCTGCCTTCCATTATACCCTCTTACTCCTGAGAATAATTACTCTTGTTCTGGTAACTTGATTCATCTCAGACTACTTCTCTAGACATAAAATTGGCCAGAATGTGAACTCTGAGGTCTGTGCTGAGTAAGGGGCTAACTAAAGCAATTTAGATTGAGGTTGAATAAAAAAACCTAATGAACATAGTAACTTTTGTCTGAATGTATTAAAAATAAGAGAAATCAAACTGTGCATAATTCCTTTTATCATCAGCTGCAAGTTACAACTGAAGTAAGGCAGAGCTCTGATGGACCTCCCATCCCTGGGGTCCTATCAGATGTTCAGTGGCAAACTTGATATTTGAAGGTAAAGGTACTCTCACTGTCTTGCAAACACAAATTTAAATTTCAGACTTCAAAGAAGGTAACTCAGTGGAATGTTAATATAATTTCAAAATTTAACATGTATATCCTCAGGCTAAATAAAATTTGACTCAGTATGGAAAAAAAAAATTCTTTCTAATGAAAAAATAGTCAAGGACTTTACTGAGATGATAGATTACTTTCCAAGAGGACAGAATACATTCTTCTATAGAGAAGAATATGGTCTTATTCTCCAAGGGGTATAATACTCACTGCACTTGAATATTATGGATTATCTGCAGAAATTTTGGCTTTCCAGAAATATCAGGTTCACTAAATAAGATAAATCTCTGTCTGCACTTCAGGTGCAGCTGTTAAGAATGGGATGTCACCATCAGAGAAACTTGTGCAGGCAGCATCCTGGTTCTGTTGTTATACAAAGTTCCTCAGACAAGACAAGAAGTGGCTGTATAAAGATTAATTTTTTTTCCCACCAGCAGAAACTGTCTTTTCTGGTTATCTAGAGACACCCTGTCCCTTTGTCGAGACACTGCTAGAAAAAAATGCAGAGTATGAGTTTCTAGTACCAAAAGAATAGATCAAATTGTGGATGTACAAAAGTCTGTTCTGATGTACCTACAGCAGCTGGTGAGCGCTACTGACATAATATTGTAATGCTTATGACCAGTAAAGGAATTGTCCTCAATGTTCACTACAACTCACTTCTCTGGTAACCCTTTTTCTTTTCTGTTTCAGATGTTTGGTTTATTTTCTGTATTAGAATTTGGTTTTAGTAATGAGGGTTAAACTAATAATCCCATTTCTTCCATGTAAAATTAGACAGTATTCCCAACAGTAACTTATATACCACTGATAAATATCTGATTAATAAACATGTATTTATCTGATGTCCTCTCCTTTTCTTTCATTATCTCAAATCATCAGCAATAAGAAAATAGCTCTTGTAGTCCACTTATGATGATTGAAATTTTGTGTGTTTACAGAAGAACATTTTTTTGACTATTGATCCAATAAAGAAAAAGTGCTTAGAGAACCACATACCTCTAGAGATACCTCTGGGAAAAATGACTGCAGAAAGGAAAAAACAGTTATTGTGTCAGATTAAATCATCTGCCTCATTAGATCTAGGCAGCATTCAGTCTGGCTGAACTGAACTTTATATCAGGTGCTGAACAATTAATCACCAGAGAAATAGGTCACATAACTAAAGGAAGAATTCTCCTGTAAAAAATAATAAACAAAATAACAATGGCTGAAACACAAGAACTTCTCTAAACCTTAAGAAGATGTACAATTATTTGTATGCAAAAAAAGACTGACATTCTAAAGCTCAGGAATATTTTGAGTGAAGATTACTGAAGGTAAAACCACCCAGAAACATATAACAAAAAATTAGAAATTCTGTAGGAAGATGCATTAGATAGTCAAAATGTTGCAACTCTGCAATAAAGAGAGAAGCTTTAGTTAAAAACTCACTTTTCTTTAGTATCTACATTTCTTATAAAAGTGAGAGTAAGAGTGAATGTATTGAAAAAAGGAAAATAACCAAATGAATTGATGCATTTAAAACTCCCATAGGAAACCAAGGCTTTTTTTTAATGTTAATTATAAAATACTAAGTTTGCAAAAAAGCATTGTATTGACAACTCCGAGTGTAGGACTCCATCCATCTATTTCTTTGGCATCCTTTCAATTACATTATTTATCTGCTTTGGTCTCTGTAGATGTAAGCAATAGGCACTCACATTGAGTGTGACAGTGCTGAGAACAAACACTCTTCAGCAGACACTGCCCTGGGAACACCAGGTTTTTCAGCAACAATGGACCAGATGCCTTCAGAAGATGAGTCAGACATGACAGACTGCTTAAGCAGGCATCCAACAGCTGAAGGCACCTGTTACAAATTCTTGTGGCTAGCAAGTTGCTTTTCTTAACTGACTACTTCTCATTTTTCTAAGACTGTATACAGTTGAAGTTGAAGCTTCTAGTATGAAAAATGGGAAGAGATTTTCTCCCATTCATTCTGCCCAGTAGGGGCTTGCTGAGCAGTCACACAGGATGCACAACCTGGTCAGATGCTCACATGTACATAATTCCAAGCAAACTACAGAGTACATGCTGCTGTCTACAAACGACTTGCTAGTGCTGTTTGAGCTACATATTCAACCAAGAAAAAATTCACTGGAGTTCTGTGTTAAAGATTTCTATCTACTGCTCACTCATCCACATATGAGGAGTTGGTCCAACAACTGTTTTGATTCAATTTATCTTGTAATTTATGAAGACTTAATCGAATAGATTAATTCTAGAAATGCCTGAAATTATTAATATTAAAATTTCTATCATATTTTTGTCTTTTGCCCACTGTCAGCTCTGCCTAATCATTTCACATTGGTCCATGTTTGCTTCCATACTTCACAATCCTGTGCATAACTCTCTTTGACATCCAGACTGAGTTAAGAAAAGAAAAAGGGCACAAAAGCCCCTATGTTTATTACACACTCTTTGTTGGATGAAATGCTAGTCATTATGAATCTTTTTAAATGAATATCAAGGAAAATCTTGACAGAGCACTGCAACAAGCTGCTCAGAGAGTTCATGGAGTCTCCTTCACTGGAAGTCGTCAAAGCCTGCCTGGATGTGACCCCATGCAACTTGCTCCGCGTGAACCTGCTTTAGCAGGGGGTTGGACTAGATGATCTCCAGAGGCCCCTCCCAACCCAACCATTCTGTGCTTCTGAGGTATTACTCCTTTTCCATCCATGAAGAACACTGTGAGCAGGGGCATCACTGTGGAAATGCTGATACTCCCAGCAGATCATAGCCTAGATGACAAAACCGCTCCGGAGGCTGCTGTAGTTTCAGAGCAACCACAAGTAACTCCCACTTCATTTCCAGTCATATACAGTCCTTGTCAAAAATAGTTATAAATATCACAAGCAACTACCTATGTGTCTGTGGTTTTGCTCTTTTTTTCCAGCTGATGAATGGGAAGTTGTTAATAGCCAAGATTCCTAAAATGGGATTAGAAGCTGCTTTGATATTTTGGAGGAATCAAGTGTTTCACTAATTTAGCTCGATTATTACAATTTTAGTTGCAAAGTTCTACTGCTGCCACTCTAAGAACTCCTAAAAAAGGACTTCAGACAGATACCAATAACAGAGATATGGAATCCACATTTTACAGTAATATATATGGCTACTTCCATGCCATTCTCTTCTATTAGATGTTCTAACTGCAGTTAGAGAATTTCCTAAAAAGCAAGGTACTCCTATATAAATATTTTTGATCAGTCATCTAATTTAGATTTCTTCTCTGAACCTTATTCCTGATGGTGTAGGTTTCAATGCATACCTTGATGAAGAGGGGTCTATTTTTCTGTTTATTTCATTAATAAGTGATTTAGGTTTTGAAAAGCAATCCAGGTTTTCCAAGAGACTTTAGGACAAAGCCATTTTAACTTAGGAATGGGCTGACTTCATGATGCCTCAACCTCTCTGTCCCTAACACTTTACCCAGAGAAACTGACAGAAGGAAGATACAAAGAAAACCTCTTCCATTTCTTCTCCAAGTTCATATGATCCTTATAAATGAAGATCACAAAGTACCTCTCAGAAAAGTACTAAAATATACTGAAATCCTATAAATCAACATCCAGACTATGGCATAATCTCATAGGATTATTATATGTACCTCTTGTACATATAGCTACTCAGTTCTTGTACCTCACTCTAGTTATGAACGACTTTAGAAAAAACATGCCTCACAAGAAAAAAATATTTTCAATTGATACTAAGGTATATCTAGGAATAAACTATCCTGATTATGTATCAATGCATTACCCTTTACACCTAATAAATTACTGTTTTAAAAAAGCAATAAATCTTATCAAGAAGAACATAACCTAATTCATGAAGAGTTAAACATTTAACCTGGGGACAAAGCTATGCAATCCACAGCCCATGACAGTGAATAAATCTATTCTGCTACTCATCACTTAGGAGCTGTCATACAATATTCAAAACAGCTATTTGAAAATAGTTCTATAACAACAATAAAGCCACTCAGCAGTTAAAGGCAACTGGGCAAAACCACAGAAAGCATATACAGCAATCTAAGTGAGTGCAATGCATCATAAAATAGTATTTAACTGAAAGATAAAGTCTCTGGAACCCACAACCTACTAAAGTGTATAAATCTGTTCTGCTACTTATCACTTTTAGAGCTGTCATACAATATTAAAAACATCTATTTGAAAATACTTCTTCTGCAACAACAGAATCACTCAGCAGTTGAAGGCAATTGGACAAAACCACAGAAAGCATGCTGTTATCTGCAGCAGAAATACAAGGAAGTATATAAAATATTTACTCTATTTACTCTGAAAATACCTCATTATTTTCAAGAAGATGAAAATAATTGCATACTATTATTATGATAAAATTTGCATTGAAGAGTCTGAAGGAAGCAGACTATTTCTTACACTAGTTATTATGACAGTGAAAAGAGTGCTCTTGATTTACATCATTAGACTTGATTCTTCTAAATTCACAAAATTTCACAAAGTTCAGAATCATGACAATCCAGTGTAATATAAGTTATCTTCAGGATTTTGTTACCATGATAGGGACACAGCAGGACTCCAAAACCTCAGTCTCTACCAAAGCTTCAGAATGAGTTTTAGCATCCTGTATTGGGTGCACTGTGTTAGAGATTATTACTGACTCTGAACTCCAGGTATATATAGGATGTGTTTGATATACTGAAAACTATTAAATTGTGGGGGGAAAAAAAAAGCTTTTGTTGGGACATATTAACCTCTGTGAAAAAGAAAGAAGGGATATAACCTACCCAAACTCAGAAAACTACCAATGTTTTTATAAAACCCAACATTTTCAGAAAGCTGAGACCAATTTCCTCACTGGTTTCCAGAAAGGCAGGTGGATAGTCCGACTATACTTGGGGTTTTTTAGTATTCTATTTAAAAACTTCTGTAATATTTGCAAAATTTTACAATGTATACACTTTCCCTTCAAGAGTGGAAATTAATAGCCTTGATGCTTATTAACATATTGAAAAGTTCTTCAATTCTCTAGTAAAAGTGTAAAAATCTCCCCTTTTTTGTATTGTAATCAGTTCAGATCTTTAAATCACAAGTTTAAGGAAAAAAAATGGGGAAGAAATTTGCACTGGTCCTGAACTAAGAGGAAAAAAATTCTTCAATCTGTGAAATTTAGCTAATGCCCATTAACACACACCATTATTTATATCTGTTACTTGATTCTCATGTAACATGCCTTTTATGTCATTCACAGAAGCAGAACATCACAGAGGAATGGGGCGTGTATATCTTCCAGTGGTTTCCTCTAGCTGGCATGCTGGAAATCTGTCCTGCACTAGGTAGGAAGAAACTTTCAGACTCTGCTCATACACAGACTCCCAGACTTCTGGCCAGCGAGGCAGGCAAAACAGAATTTTTCTTACAGAAATAATACAACCACCTTCAGACATCTTCACTATATTTTGAATTGTCTTTCCATTATCAGCTTCTTCAGCCACAGCAACAAGTAGAGACAACAATCAAAATATCAAACAGATGTGGCAATCAGACTCGACAGAACACACCCAAGCATACCAAACAACCTAAAATGTAAATATAGATCTCTTCCCCCCTCCTCCCCGCCCCAGTCTTTGCAGCCTCTAAAGCTGGAAATAACTTTTATGAGAACATTTATCATGTTAATTAGTATTTATATTTAAACTGAACTCAGAAAAAAAAGAAAATCAAAAGTCCATACATTTAAGGGAATCTCTGTGTTGTTATTTAAACAGGATATAATGTACTTGAACAGAAACATAAAATCTTTATAAAAACGTACTTGATCTCTGCAAGGCTTTAAGATTTTATAACAAGATTCTAGCAAGTCCCTGCAAGACAGTAACACAGAGAACCAGCTGTAACTTCCTTACTTAAAATCACTTGAAAGGACGACTGTGTTTCTTGAAAGGGTTACATAAACAGGACTACTTTAGATGCTTTCATAGAGGAAAATTTTGCTTATTTGCTCAAACCATATTTTTTGTAATGAAACCATAATTAGTCAACAAAGTTGTCCTTTTCACAGGTGTATGTATGTACACTGTATTCAAATGCCAGCTTACAGGAAGATTTGAGAACACAACATTCTTTCAACAGTTGAGAAACAGACCACTTCAGACTGTAAACTAATAAAACACTAGGATGTAATGATTGTCATTACATTATCAACCATGCTGCAAGCGGTGGTTTTTTTGGTCTAACTCTTCATATGGTATGAATAACAGCTGTCTTAGAAATAAGGTAAAAATAATAAATATTCCACTATTACACAGGTAAACAGCACATGTAAAATAAAGTAGTCTTCTTGGTTTTAATTTTTACTGTTTTATAAAGAAACAATATTGCTAATAGAGATGGGGATCTAAGAAAAACAAAGCACCAAACAATAAAATTTGCACATGATTGCCCTTAGTGAATGTTCGAGTTGCTCAGTTTGAATCTGAGGATTGTAGTTCTTCCTCAAGCACAGTTTATAGTGTTAACAGTAAATAAAACATTCAACAGGTTTTTAAATGCTATAAAAGATGTATCTTGATCTTATAACAATTCTAGTAGAGATGATGTTAACATGAATACATTACAAAACAATTTTGATTACAATACAGTTTGAAGGCAATATGATTGCCTGTAATCATACTAAAAACCTGCTTTACCCTCCACTACTTTAAGTGCACAGATTTAATACAGGAATAAGAGATTCAGACTTTAACCCCTAAGTTTATACTGGCAGTTTCCTGGACACCAGTTTATTTCTCCTACAAAATTTTAAACCACCACAACCAACATCCACAACAGACAGCCACTGATGTGCACGTCGCTCTCGAGGTGATTCGAGTAGTGCCTTACATCAGTTCACAGGTGCCTCGCTGCAAGAGAATAACCAGAACACAAAAATGACGAGCCACTGAAAAGCACTCCCTTACCTTCTAAACCTGCTTCAATCAGCCCAAACTGTTCCAACACTTTTACAAAGAGCACAATCACGATCAACACCGCTATCATTTCAAGCCCTTCCAAGTTCATGGTGAGTTAGGTCATGGTCTGACCACCGCCACCGAGGAAAGTGTTCTTCTGCCCGGCTTTCTTTGCAAAGCCATTAAACTAGGCGCGGAAGGCTCCTGCGAGGGAAGGGGGCGAGTGGGAGGGGAGCGCCAGGGAGCACATCCCGGCCACCCCAGCGGAGGCCAGGAGAGGCGGCGGCTCAGCTCCGGCCTGCCGGCACTGCCCGGCTCGGCACGGCCCGGCTCGGCGCGGCCATGCGGGCAGCGGGGGCCGGCCGGCGGGACACACCCGGGAAAGGGCCCCGGGAGAGGCCGGCGCTGCTGCCGGGGGGAGCCGCTCCCGGGCTGGCGGCGGAGCCAGCGGCGGGCGCGGAAACGTTGCCGCGGCAACGCGGGGAGCGCCGGGCACGGACACGGGCACGGACACGGGCACGGGCACAGCCCCGGACAATAACACGGGCACGGACACAGCCCCGGACAATGACACGGGCACGGGCACGGGCATGGGCACAGCCCCGGACACTGACACAGGCATGGGCACAGCTGCGGAACACAGCCACTGGCACGGGCATAGCCCCGGACAGTGACACGAGCACAGCCCCGGGCACGGACACGGACACAGCCCCAGACACGGAGAGGGGCACGGACACAGCCCCAGACACAGCCCCGGGCACGGGCATAGCCCTGGACAGTGACACGGGCACAGCCCCGGGCACGGGCACAGCCCCGCGGAGCTGCCCCGGCGCTGGAGGGGCTCGGGGTGACACCGCCGGCCCTGGAAGGGGCGGGACGGTCAGCCGGGGCACGAGTCCCATCACCGCTCCCAGCTGTGGCTGGCTCCAGCCCGAGGATGTGTCGGTGCGAGCACTTGCCAAGTTCTCCGTTAGCTACTCCGGCTAAAACAGCTGCCTCGGTACGATAACATTCCACCTGTTGCATGTGGCAAGTAATACACAACACTGTATATGTAACAGCAAGCTAGGAATCCTTTTTTTTGTTGGTTTGCTGGGGAATTGTAATTATAGGCAAAAAAAAAAGCTGTCTCAGATTCTTTAAGGCTTATTCTGTGGGCTGATTTGGAAAAAATAATTGAAAAGACAAACAAAGAATCATAGTCTGAACCACAGAATGGTTTGGTTTGGAAGGGACCTTAAAGATCATCTAGTTCCAGTGTCCTCACCACAAGCAAGGGAACACCTATCACCAGACCCAATTGTTCAAAGGCTCATCCAGCCTGGCTGTGGACATTTCCAGGGATGGGGCAAGAAAAAGGAAAAGCAAGCTCTTTTTTTTTAATTGTTTCTCACTTCAGTAATATTTTCTAAACAAAGTCTTTTCCATGGAAAACATTCCCAGTGAAATACAGGAATGCTGACCTCAGGACTGAACTGGTAGCTTTAACCACTAACAGCCACTGGCCTACCTACAACACTGCAGGACTGGCATTGTCATATGCAGTGTATTCATAGTTAAGGATTTACTCTTTAAATCCCTTAAAAATTTAGCATCTAAGAAGAAATTTACAATATAAAAACAGCACCTCTATTGCAGCAAAAAATGAGCAGGGGAACAATTGGAACTAATTTAATCCTGTCTGGTAGAGCACTGTCCCCCTCCTGGTTGAAATAAATTACTGCCAAGGGCTCAGTTTTCTTTCTTTCCTTAGATAAGATTTAAAAAAAAAATCATTATGTTATGTGAGAACTGGCAGAAAGTTCTAAGTCCCCTGAGTATACTTGCATTATAATGGGTGTTGTCATTACTGAAAACAGTGGAATGAACTGAGAGTAATGGCACTAACAGATAGACTATAGGTACCTTTTTTTGTACAGTGGATAGATAAAGCCTTACAGCATAATGTTCACGTGTCACTATTCTATGGTTTTTACTCAGGATTTGGCTCACTGAAGCTGGTTAAACTTTTTCTGTCAGAAAATCTATGTTTCAACACTCCATCCTAAATATCTCAGTTCTGAAGGCAGATTTTCATTGGGAATCTTTGCTTTTACTTGCTGAAAACTTTCTCCTTATGTTTTTTTTTTTTTTCTCTCATTCAATCTTTGTTCCAAACAAGGCTAAATGTCTTCTCCCTCTAAGCCATTTTATCAATGGCTGTAAGGAAAGTAGATCCAGTTTTCCTTCAATGTGGAACTAAAATAGATTATCAGCATCAGGAACGCAACATCTGCAATCTTGTATGCCTTCACCCAAAGGGATACAGCTTGTGTTTGGGTATGTGCAACTTCATCACCTGAAAGGACACACTCCTTTTTATTAATAGCTTTTGGTAATATTGGTCTGCTGAAAATTTAAAAATGAAAACAATTTTAAAGGACTTTTTAAAAGGTACTTTTGTGGCAGTTCCACTTACTCAGGGCTGAAGGCAAAACAGTGGAGAGCAGAGCTTGTGGTGGCAGTGCTGCAAAGCTGGCAGCTGCCGTTGCCCTGCTAACTGGGACCCCATGGCTGCCTGTGGCTACAGAAACACACGGGTCAGGGATCTGCCTCCTCAGGTGTCAGCAAACTGAAGAGTGTTTCCCAAAGGTGTAGGTGTACTGAACCTATGGCCAACTATGACTCTTCTTCCAAGAAACAGAAGAGAAATGAAGAATTAGTTTTACAGGTAGATGCCAAAGCACAGTAAGAATGATAATCTCCAGGGAAGGTAAAGTTTTTGCAAGAAAGCTGTGACTAAACTTCTGTTTCTCAAGTGCTGTGAACTAGCCATGATAAGCTAGTTAGCCTTTTTTTCCTCCTTTTCGATATGACTGTAGGTAATCTAATGTGCAGTTTATACATCTTCACTCATTAAGTCATTGCTTTTGAGAAAAACAAAAGGTTTTTATAAAAACCTTACAATATTTCTCCTGTACGAATACAAACAGCACAGATCTGTCTCCCACCTTCACCTTCTTACCAGCTTAAAAATGGACCTGACTCAATGACAGGTAGGATTACAAACTGCTTGACATTATCTGTCTCTCCAAGTACCTTGCCAAAACCAGTGATGTGGTGTATTGTTTTATTTTTTGCTCTCTATGAAGACCAAAGAAAAAACGACCTTCATTTACCTAGAGAGTTCTATCTAAACATGACAGGAAGAATGAAGCTAACAATTGAAAGTATTGACATCCTATTTTTTTCTCTTGCCTAACTACAAAAGCTTTAATGTATTGTAGAATTAGTGTTCTAGTAGGAATGCAGGAAATAGGAATGGGAGGAAAGATATTAAGTCATAAATTACATGCTGTATAGGTTTTTCATACACAAGAGCAGGAAGGCTTGTTTTTCTTACGTGTAACTGCAAAGTAAAGGTTTCAGTCTTAAAGTATTATAAATGCTGTCTCCTTTTCATCAAAGCATTTTGCAGCATTATATTTTACTGTGAGATTAAATATATTAAATTGAAGTCATTGGTTATATTTTCAGCTAGGAACATATCTAAATAGTCACTTCTCATCTTGTGATGGAGCTGTAAGCCACAACACAATGACTCCATTTATTTTACCATGACTAAGATGCTCGATACCATTAATCTTAACTGCTATTGCTTAATACTATATATAATGAAATGTTAATGTTAAAAAAAGAACCAATTCATTTAGACTGAAAATTATGAGCTGGTCTACAGATGGAGTCCCAGTAATGGTTATATTTCTTCCTTGCACTTCATTTTCTTACACTCTTATGTTCATTTGGATGCTGGTATGCCACTCCCAGATTTTCAGCATGGTTTCCTGGAGGACAATCACTAAACTCTGATATTCCTCACCACCTCTCAAAACAGTTTATGGGAATTTGGCCTGCAGAAATCAAAATCCATTGGATTTTGTTTCAAACATAAAAGATTAGTGATTAGAGCTAAACTTGGTGGCCTTGGATAAAGCAGTGGGGGCTGCAGATGTGCAATACCAGATTTGGGAAAGGCTGTCATTAGTGGGGAAAGTTAATGATAGAGCTAATTGGCAGAACTGGGTGCAGAAGTCAATGCACTGCAAGAGAAAAAATGCAATACCAGTGGGTCTCCCATGCCACATATGAAGTCTGAGAACAAAACCTGTAATAGAGGACACAATTTCTTTATTTTTAACAGAAAAAACTGAAATAATACTTTAACAGTAAAAATCATTATGTAACGCAAGAGCAATCCAATGATTGCTTTATAAGCAATGTCCCTCCAACTTATTATAAAGATTGATAATATTTTTGCCTATTTTTAATAAGAACAGCTTTGAACAAATATTCCAACATACAACAGAATCATTAAAATATGTATTCCATGTATTTAAAGGATCATAGGTTTTTGATCCTAAAAGAGGAAAACACGCTCTTTCTTTCCAAAGAAAATGGACAAAAAAATCTTAATGTATCATAAATCCAAATACTTTATTATCTTAGCAGCTAGCTGTTATTACACTGCAGTCTCCCTTTGTCTCACTCTTAAATTTACTACTAGCAATATAAATTAAGAGAATGAACTAAGACATTATTTTAAAAAATTAAATAAGTAAAACTTAGTAAATCTTCCAGCTCATCAAATCACTGAGAAAACCAGAAAAAAGGTGCAAACTTGTCTCTTTTAATTTAACACTTTATCTTAGTAATTATTTAATGAATCTGAAAAAAGTGACAAAATGCTATGATGTATTCAGCCACTCTAGATGTTAACTCTAAGGGCCAACACTTCAACTTCCTCTATAGGCATTAAGCCAGCATGTCTTCTGTAGTTTTCCCAGATTAAACAGAGTTTAAAAAAAAAAAAATCAGAATTCTGACATCACAGTGCCTTATTTCTACTTTTCACAACTCTTATCTAAGTTTGCATCCTGAACTGTGTCCATTGTTTTTCAGCTGTCACAATGCAAGGAGCTGCCACAGCTGAGTCTTGGCAATGCTTATGTCATGTCAGAAGGTGCTTCCCTGTCCCACACAGAAAGCCATAGTTACTGATCTGCCCCTAAAGCAGCAGTTCAGACCCATGGCAGGAGGCAGCAATAATTCCAGGGCTGGCATGGAGGTTGTATCTCATGCAAATTGTGTCCCTTGGTGTGAGCAGGGCAGGGCATGATGTAGCCATGAAGCAGAAGTTCTGTCTCTTCACACTGGGTGTACAGTTAGATGGCAATACATAAATCCTGTGCTTTTACAGGACTGATTGAAATAGAAAAAATTATGCACAGCAATTACTCATAAGCAGGCTTTTCAAAGACTAACAAAAAACATCTTTACATGATGTAGTTCCAGCTGAAAAGTGCACCAGAAGATCTGGATAATATCATAACATCACTCCAGTTTTGGGTTGCTATAAATGTCAGAAGCAGCACAAAATCTTTCAATATATCACTTATTCTTTATAACCTTCTAAATATTATGTGGGTATTCTGGAGCCCTTAATATGGAATTATGTTTCAAGTTTATCCCTTTCCATGCAGTGAAAATACGGCTCCCTGAATCCGGTAGCGTGTATTTCTGGAAACTGTAACACTCACTGTGACCATGAACAATGTCATTAGAAGACAGAAATTTTCTCATCACATACTATTCTGATAACTCCATCTTTGCTACAGGGGTTTAAACCTCATTAAAGATAAAAAAATTTTTCAATGCCTTAAAAATGTCAGACAACTGCATTCTGAAGTTTTCTGTGGAAACTGAAGATGAAAAATATTTGGCTGTTGTAATTCCACAGCTGCAGTTCAACTGTTTCTTGTGATTTGTTTGTGCTACCTCTTTATTAATAAGGAATGTTTTTCAAGTGTTTGCACTTGAGGGAACATACCATCATTTTCCAAACTACAGAAAAATTCCAAGACTTTCAAAGTCACATAGAACAACAGGAGAGTTACCAATTGTCATTTGTAAAACTCTTATGCATCTTCCACAACGAAGAACTTATGTGGGCAGCTTAATTTTGATTTTTGCGATAGTCCCAGCATGTCAAGCGATGGTGCTTTATGAAACTTGATTTGATTTCTCTGAAGAACACAGGGCCACAAGGAGCTCAGTGCCACACACAGCTGTGGGATGCCGGCACAGGTGGCAGCAGGCCTCCAGCAGTTTATTTCACTGTTGGTACACATGACCCACACCTGCAGTGCATTCAGAGATGGTTTTATTCTCCCAAGGCATGAGTGTGTGAGTTAACACTCATGACACAAATGGTTTCATTGGAACATTCCTAGACATGTCAGTCCTGCAGTCTTTTAACCTGGGTGTCACCTCTTACTCATTCCTCCCTTTCTGCTGAAAAATCTCATGTATATTTAATGCCTTCAGAGCAACAGCTCTAAGATTCACTGTTTCTTCCATGCCCAGCAAGAAGAATGCAGGCTTCATGGGTTTGCTCCTCAGCTACTGTGACCTCCTCTTTTCTGTCTTTGTCCAGTGCTGGCTTGCTCCTCTTTATCCACTTAGGATACTGCCACAAAATTCGTTTTTCTTGCTTACCACTCCAACAATTTCAGTCTTCCCTTTGCATTTCTAGTGGATCCTCTTCATCTCATGCAAAATATCTGCTGTCACCTTCAAGGCCAGTCTTAAAATACTACTGCCATACCTACTCACTGTTGACTTTTAGAGAATATTCAACTGTTAATACACCCAAGTAGTCATTTTAGCCTTACTTATTCATAAATTAGATGTTATTCATAAGAAATGTTTCTGGATTTATAACAGCCCCTTAATTTTCTGAAATATTATTATAACTGCATGTGGATGCTATGATGACATTTTTGAATCCACAGCTATGGAAAGGGGGTGAGAAATTAATGAGAAAATGTAGTAAAATTTTCATCCAGATAGGAAAGGGAGAAGACACATCTTAAATAATTAGAAATATCATTAATAATTAGAAATAAATTCTGTGGTTTGCTACCTCTTTTGCTACAGATTTTTGGAAAACTGTCAGGCTTTCTGCAGACTTTAGCTGTGAACATTGCATTGAGTTGACTTTATCACAAATATGATTAGGAAATGTATCTGTAGCCTTAAAATAAAGAGACTGACAGAAGAGTTCCTCCAGTTCAGCTGATGCAGCATGTGGATGTTCTCCAGACTTTTCCTCCTAATCCCTTGCTGGTTCATTAGCAGCTCACTGCAGACAACAAGAGACTTATGCCAATCAACTGTAAAAGTCCCAGGAAAGCCTAGCTCATATGCCCGTGGAAAACAACTTGAGAGTTTGGAGAAAGACAGAATTTTTCATAGTTCTGCTTTTAAAAACCCAGAGAACCACAAAACAAGACAGAACCAACAAGCTAGGGAAATCTGAAGCTGATGTCTATAGAACCCTTCAGCCTAACTGAAACCCTAGAGGGCTGTTAGTCCAAAGAGCAAGCTCCTACTTTGCCCAGAAGTTTTTATTGAGACAAATGACAGAACAAAAGAGTGGCAAGTTCTGTTTGTTTGTTTGTTTGTTTTTCAGACTGGTAATATAAAGCCAACCATCATATATTAAATAAATAAGGCAAGCTGACAGACACTCAGTTTCCAATTCTGCCCTATTACCTTGGAGCACTAGGAAGGAGCCCAACAGGTTTCTTCCTAACAATTTGGCAGTCTTTAAATTTCTTTCCTGCAGATCTCTACCATGTATAAATCTGATACAGAGAAATCCATGTGCCTAAGCAAAGCTGGTTTTAGGTTCAGTCTCAGATCTGCTGGGAGTGTTGGTTTGGGAGGAGGGTGATGCTAAGCCATCTTATTACAGAGATTCATGAAGGGTGCATGAGGGTGCCTGAAGAATCATGGAGGATGGCACCATTTTTCTCATGGTCAATAAAACACTTACAAATAACTATACCAACCATATATTTAATAGTATTTTTTATCTCATTGGTAGTCCATGACTATTAATGACTGTTTTAAACCATCTGATAAGGACAGATGGATGGACTTTTTGTGTGAACAGCTACACAGGAACACACACTTGGGTGAGCATTCCCAGCAGACAGTCCAAACTACATCAGTTGCATGTGTGGTCTTTACAGCACACATTTGAAGAACATTAGTGCAACAATCCAGAAAGACATAAAGCACTGACATTTTTTAATTAAATGAACAGAAGATTTCTGTGCATTGAGCACTAGGACTTAAGTGTTGCTAAACTCAGCAGAAATATTCTTAAATTAATAGGCAAGCACTTCTTGTTATTTTAATTTTTTCTCCCTTACCTATCTTTATGCAGTATAAATGCCTGTATCACCACTTCCTTCCTCATTATTGCACTATTTGGTTTCCAGGGAATATTTTTCTTTTTAAAGTGGTCATTTGCATATAAAAATATGTATTATTACAGATTCATAATTCTATTGGTTCTTTAGTCCTCATTTCTTTAGTCCTCTGCGCTGTTTGAAAGCTACTTTTATTTAAATTCATATTTGCTGCACTGGAAAGATTAGGTCTTGATTTAAGCCTTCTCCACTTCAGTCTGTAAGGTGAATGTGTTTATGTGTGAGCTGGTAACCTTCCAAAATGGTCTGAAAATTTCTGGAGCAAAGACAGACCCAGTGGAGACACAAAGAACTAACAGGACACTGAAATTTATTTACATATTAATTTTTAAATGCATCAAGAGACTATTGCTCTTTCATTTTAATCTTTTACAAGAATTTCTATAAAAGGCCAGGTAACATTTCCTTTGTTTTTATATTCACTAGCAATATATAATGAAGAGAGCTTTGAATGTTCCAAGGAGTTCAGCAATGTAAAATAACATGAAATACAACATGTAACCCATCTCATTGGTCAAAACAAACAAAAACCAAGTAGGACACATGCAAAGCTTCACTACAGTTAAGTATTTATTTCTTTTGCTTTCTCTGAATATCTCATTGGCTATTTAATAAATGGTCAATCCCCACTGAGTAAAAGAGCCCATATTTTCTCCTCATCTCTTGAAAACATAAAAGGGCTTACTCAAGTAGGAAGGTTGAGCACCTTAAGGACAGGCATCAGAGGATGCATGAGGGGCATGATGGCCCAGTAAAAATCATTCATGCAGCTGTTTATCAGTTTACATGACAGAGAAAGGATTCATTTCCACAGGCTGCCAGGTGATTAAAATATTCTGCGGAGTAAAACAAATAAACAAAATTGATTGCTTCCCTTCACATGGAAGATTTAAAAATGTAATTGACGCAAGTAGACTGTGTCTGTGTTCTCTGTCTGGAAAAGCACTAATGCTAAAATTTTGCTAGATTGGTTAAAACCAAAACCATTTAAAGACTTCTAGACAAATATTATGAGATCACCTGCAAAACCACTGAAGTCTAAAACTAAATGGCAAAGGAAGAGCAGTATGGAAGAAGGAAAAGAGATTCTGAAACACTTTCTTTTCCTCAAGCTGGGAACCAGACCAAATTGAAATGGCATCCTAAGATTGCAACATAGAAATTAATTGTAGAATGTAAATTAGATTTACTAATGAATATCAGAGATTCTCCTATCAGAGGACGGGAGAACTGTGAAACAAAATATATACATACAGCATGGTACTGGCTGGAGGTATACGCGTTTTATATTCCCTTTGCATTATCTGTAGGCTCTTCCTTTGTAACTTCAGGTTGGGTTTTCTTCCCTCTGAGAACTATCCCTCTGATCTATTTGCAGTGTTTTGCATCAGAAAAGAAAACCTGAGCTCTGTACTTAAAGCAAACAGCAGGGTCTGGCAAAGGAAACCCTTGGGAGCAGAGGTACTTGTCAGTAGAGAACTTTTCCACAGAAATGCAGTGCAGCAACACTGATGGTTGGAGGCAGAGTCCACAACTTCTTTTCAGTCTTGCTGCATATGAGGAAGGCAGACCATAGAAAGATGGCAAGGTGAGTTTGTTTCTGTTTCCCAGTATCCACCTGCTCCACAATGCAGGCTACACGACTTCCTCAGGGAAAGTAGGGACACCACAGTATCCAACTGTGTATATTCCACCTCCAGGAATAGAACCGGGCTCAGGATTTTTCCTATGGTTTTACCACTAGAAATGTCAAAAATCTAAAGCCATGATTTTTTGGTGTCTGACATGGCCTGTGTACTTAATGTATTTATTTGCTGGAAGAGTTTCAGGTCTCTAGTTTTAGAGCAGTATTTTCATCTCAGTGCTTGTAGAACTATTCATTTAAGTATAATTTATCTTGATGTTCTCTGGCTTTTTGTATCCTTGTCTTATTTCCTGCTGCCATTTCCAGTCACTAGCAGTGTGTGTAATTCCATTGCTTTCTCTTCTGAACAAAGTTCTCACTGCTGTCCTTTGTCCCCAGCACTAGCAATTTGAAACATGAACATCAATTTACAAGGAGAAAGCTTGCTTCTTCCAGGTTCTGTTCTGTACTGTTACTACATTAGAGACTACCTTGGAGTTGAGCCACAGATCACCATATTTTGACAATCCAGTTGTCTGTCAAATGAGTTATCTCAGATGAGTTCTTTATCCATGTCACCATGTATCCATTAAAACCACCTCTTCCCATCTCATATCTCATTGTGAAAGTGAAATATCCGTGTAATCTTTCTATATTGCCAAACCAGAAATACTGGTACAGTAAAACAAAGTATCCTCTTTGAATTTATCAAAATACAGAAACATTCATTTACTCCTCAGTGAATAACATATTGGTATGAAATGCATATGATGCTCTACCCAATCAGTATTGGGATTCTGTTCTACTGTCTATGCTCCACTATAGTTGCATGTATCATCCTCAACACAAGACCTGTGACACCCTAACAAACATCTTTGCTGTGCCTTTCCACCATGACCTATTTTAAGAGTTCTGTCATTTCTACAAAGGGATGCAAAATATGGTGGTTTTGACTACAGGAAAAACTGAACTTCCAGCACAGTTTTTTTTTCACAGATCCACATATTCTTCCAGACTGTATCCTTCCTAGGTGGCCTAGTTAAGACTAAAAATCACAGGATAAAACTCTTCTACAAAGAAAGCCCAGGAGGTAGCATTTTGCTTAATAACAGATTTAACCCAGCTGCCAACCTCTGTAAACATAATGGAGTAAGTTGTCTGATAAATGGAGGGAAAATATAAAGTATTTGATGAAATATTCAGAAAGAGCCCGAATTACTTTTGAAACTATATTATAGTCCCTAAAACTGCTAAGCCATGAATCATTGGTATAAAACTCTGTTGGAGCTCCAGCTGGGAAGATGGCAGAGCAGAGTGCAAGACCAACACCTTCTCTGCCTTTGTCCTTTGACCCTTAGCTGAGGAGCACCATCCTGGCAGGGCATGTGCCTGGTGGTTTTGGGACTCTCTGATCTGGGCAGTCTGCCAGATTCAGCAGTTTTGTATCTGGTGGTTATCTCTTGACTGTTGCTGTTCCTTGTAATAGTAAGCTGGTTTTTTTTCACTGACATCTACTTGGTTTTTGTTTCCTTTTTGGTGGAAAGGAATTGGTTGAACCTATAAAGAGAGGCAACTCAGTCCAGAGTTCTCCTTTAAATTGCCTTAAACTAAGACAGAAGATTATCAGACTTTCCTTGGCTTGGTGTTTTTTTGTTCATATGGGGAGAATGTTCGGTGCTCCAGAATAAACTCTGAGACATTTTGAAAAACTGCACGGTTTGCAGAATTGTTCCTCAAGCTGATGACTTACATTGGTGAAACTTGTTCTGTGCATGAAGCTTTGAATCTGTCCTATTCCCAAATGACTACCTCATATTGTTGCAGAAGTAGTGGAAGTATCAAGCTAAAGATTTAATATAACAGTTATCTGAAACCAGAGCCGTATTTTAGCAATCACTATCAGAGGTGCTGCTGAGAGTTAAATTCATACAGAACTTACACTTCAAGTTCCACAATCAGGATCACTGCAGCTGAATGAACCCATAGAAAACATGGCCTTAGAAACCATAGAAAACAATACAACAATAACACCACCCCCCATATTTACCTTTCATATAGAAGACTTAAAATATAGCAAAAAGAAAATGTTCTGTGGGAAGCATCAACTAAAAATATTCAAAGTTTTTTTTTTTTTTTTTCAATGAAAAAGAGAGACCCTGGTGACTCTGTTATACAATTTTAAGGGGTCTTAGAAATCCACCTTGTCCAGTCTCTTGCATTGCAATTTGGTGAAATTTTTTAATTTAAAAAAATAATTAAAATATTAGAGTACACACGCCTTAACTCTAATACTTTATCACTCTCTAGAAGTTGAACTCAACCCCAACCCAGTGTTTTCCCCATTATTTTTTCTTCTATTTGATCCAACTTAATTCTTGTCTATTCATACTTCTCTGTAAACCAATTCCTCACAGAAGTAGATCTGGGGAAAAAAAATTAAACTGAAGCAACCAGAATTCTTTGAAGCATCACTTAATTTTCGTATTTTCATATTATCCTACATATGATGCTCTGGTACATTTATATTTTTTTAACTAGAAAAGTGAATATCTAAGATGTTCTTGCTATTTTTAAAACAGTTTTTCAAAAACGGAAAACAAAAACAACAAAAAATATTTGGGAAATGCATATTTCTAGCATATAAATATAGAATTTCAGAACCATCCAGAATAATTTCTAAATGATTCCACAGCTGTGGGAAACTTAACTTTCATTCACACTGACTACTGACTACTTTGCTTTTATTATGTACTCCTTCTTCATTTCAGTTAAGAGCTTCCCTATGCATTGACTGTGTTTTTATATACATTCAGAATGTCATCTCAGGTGTATGATATCCTAACTGATAAATTTAATAAAATAAAACAAAACATCTAAGCTTTATATTTAAATGAAACATGATTGAACTGAAAAATCTGGTGTGCATATGATTTCTATTTATTCAGGAAACCATTGAATACTACTTTTTCTATGAACTCATTTGGCCCCTCAGATTATGATCAGCTTCAGCCAGAAAAATTATCCAAGGTGTACAGTGTTCAGTGGAGATCAGCATATATCCCAGACTCAAACGAATGTACACTATGGTCATGTCCACCAAAAAAAAAAAAAAAAAAAATTGAAAAAAGCAGTGTCTGGAGACTCACAGTCTGTTTGTCCATTGGACTGGGGAAGAAAGTCCTGCCAGAAACCTTGCAAATACCAAGAATGTCTGCAGAATGATTTTGTTTTTCGAGGACTGCCCTTACCAAAAGATAAATTAAATTAGATGTAGCCATAGAGTTCTTAACTTGCTAAAACCATTATATTTTTTAATAAACAAACATTTATATTGTTAACTCAAAAGCCAGTGCTTGCTGTGTGAAACAAATATAGCATTGATATGCCAGTTTTGGCTGGACAGTCAACTTATTCTGTAATAAATGTTCATGACAAGATCAATCTCAGCGAATTTTGATTAGAAATACATATTTCTGACCTGATGAACTCTTTTGGACAAATTCTTCATCCCAGCAGATAAACTGCTTTGTACAGAGGGAGCGGATGCCAAATATTGGACATATAAATTATTCTGTTCTTGCATGTGTTGATGCTTTGGCAGAGATGAGCCCTAAATAACTGTCTCATTGCATGTTAATAGTTCATGTGGCTGGCTTTCAATTCTGTGTAATTTGCTAAACACTAGAGAGCTTGATTACAAGGTCCAGGATAAATTAAATGAAAATCAAGTACAAATGAAGCATGGGTCACCCATGAGCAGAATTCAATGACACTGGAAAGAGGGATAGCATCTGTTACAGGATCCAAAAAGACAGATGGATTTCCAGTGCATCTGTTTGTAGAAAATAAAATGTTTTGGCTGAGGTTTCATTTGAAAATTAGAAAGATGTCCTGATAAATTCGGCTAAGACTCATCTGGACACATTTTTTGCTTTTGCCTTAGTGTAGACACAATCCCCATTGGAGCAGGTGAAAGAATGAGAAAGCATGAGACTTCACAAGATGAGAGGAATAATCTGTGAGATAACATCTCTCTTCTCCTAATTGAAGGAACTCAGCTAAAACCAAGCAAACAACCAAAAAAGCAAAACCCCCATGCAATCTGTAACACAATCAGTGAGAAACAAGACCTACATAAGCCAGTGGTCCCAAAGGTACTGGATATAATTTGCTGTTGATTTGTAATGTACAGTCTCTTACAAAAGTACAAAATGGGTGTAAAATGGTACCAGCTTAAAATGCTACATGGCATTTATTTTGTGTTGGAGTACTGAACAGCATGCAGGCACACTTGTATTTAGTATTGAACATGAGTGTGCCAGCATTAGAAAGATGACCAGGGTCAGCTGGAGACGGCAAAGCAAGACTTTTTGGGTTTTCTTGATGGTTACAATTTTAGCCTCAGGATTTATGTTTGACACTACTAACTGAAAATGAAAGGGTAAATACAGAATGAGGTATTCTGTACTTTTTCTCTCCAGTTGTGTCGTCCTTGCAGCCTGTTGGCTGTGCTTTTGGAGAGTATATGGCAACATGGAAATTTTCTCTGTGGAGCACTTGTATTGCTGGAGCCAGAACATGGGGAACTGCTTAGTCTTGTTACAATTACTACAAATTCCTGTGCAGCTAGTTGTGAACTGATGCAAGGCACAGCTGTCTCTACTTTCTAACTAGTTTATAATTCATGTCTTACACAGGGAACAGCTATACTTTTACCTGCTCTCACAACTTGTGTGATGAGACAGAGGATTCCCAGCTGCTAGAATCTGCATGGGGCAGCACAGACCACAATGGTAAGTCTGCTTGCCATAATTTTTTTTTCCTGCAAAAAAAGCTAACCAGGGAACTTCCTTTAAAGGAAAAGGTTTTAGTCATTCTGAAAACAGACAGCTTTTATTCTGGATAGCTAGTTAAATTAAAATCTTATCTTACTAAAGTATGACTCAATTCTTAAAAAAAATCACAAACATCACACTCCTCCATCCCCCCACCCTCCCAAAAAACAACTTTTATTGAAACCCAGTGCCTTATTTAGGCTGTGCTATTTGATGTGCCAGAAAATATCAAATAAAGGACACTCACAACAAAAATCAGCTCAATATTTCTGTGGGCTTTAACACAGACCGATGGTGAGCCTTAGACTGTCATTACCTTTTTAAAAATAGAAGGTACATGAATAGGCATGCACTTCAGGTTTTTTAGATAAATGAGTCACAGCTTTTCAATTCTGTTTCTTTTCTTGCATCCTTTATTTTCAATTTAAGAAAAATACCTTATTTGTAAATCCTCTTGCATCCTTTACAAAATCCTGTGAACATAGTTAATCTCACCTCATGTGATTGGGATAACAGCAATAATAGCACTGTGAAAAGCAATAGGCCTCATTTCTACTGTGGTTTATTGAAGCAGATAATGAGATCTGGTAGGTTACCTTGAGAGGAATATTGACAAGCAGTACTTTACTCTGTATTCTTCTCTATGAGTCAGATCCTATGCAAAGAAAAATTCAGTTTCTACTATGAAATTCAACTTCACCAATGCATTAGTGTATTCTGTGAAGTGCTTCATTCTTGTATATATGGGTTCTTCCCAACCAATAGCACACAGCATTTTATGCCTTCTTCAAAAGCTCAGAGTATTTGTCAAAGGTGTTTTGCGGGAATATTTGTTGCTGACATTTAGATAGGGAAACAAACTATGAGGTAGGGAGCTGCTTTTCATAACACAGTGAAAGAGCCAAAAGTATAATCTGCCTATCCTTTTGTCCATCCTAGTATCCAGTCTGTCTGCTGTAATAAAGCTTAAAGTACCTACAACACTAATTTTGTTGTTGCAATTTCTGTAATTGCTTTAAGTATGCTAGGCTGCTGTGGAAGATTGAAAAAGGAAAGGCCCTGGCTGTGAAAAAAACTAATTTAGAAAAGAGAGAAGCAGACTTTTAGTTTATAAAGTAACATCTGACTATGGGTTCAAGATTAAAGAGTCTCCAGAATTATTTGAAATTTTCTTCTTAAAGGTAAAGGTTTTCTTCATAAAAAATCTCAAATATAGTGGTTTAAAAAATTGCTGAAGTTCACAAAACCTTTGAAATCGAAAGTGTGCAGAACATTCTGGATGAAATGGCATAGCATGATACCTATGCTACACAGAGGCTTCTGGAAATCCTGCAGCTAAAAATAATCAGGAATGCTAGAACTTAGCAGTACCTTAGTTCCAATCTTTTCCCAAAGTAATATCAAATGTTGGTCTAAGCAATGTGAGGAACAAGTGAAAGCCATACCAGAACGAAGGAGCCGAATCCACTGCCTGATTGGTATTAACCATTTTTCCTCCTTGAGCACTGTATTAGTTGGGCTAGAAAAAGCATTGGAGTTGACAAACTTCAAGTTTTTCTATTCTAGGAATAAGGAAGAGATATTTCAACACAATTATTCACTTGATGTAATATCATAATCCAAACCTCCTTTCATATTTCTCTACAAATGTTAAATGGGAGAAAGGAAAGCTCGGAAGCACTTAGAAATAACAGGGTGATAAAAGTTCACGTGGCTTATAGCTATAATGGGTTTTGATTGGAACACCTTTAGGTAATGCATAATACACACCCAAAAAATGTATTCAGCTAGTGAAAAATCTTCTGGATTTTGACATTCCCTACAATGGACCCATGATCACATATACAGTGAGAACAGAGTGCTGGGACATGCCCTACCTGTCTGGTCAGTACTGAGGACCCCCCGGAGTTTGCACAGAGCTGTTTGCAGTCTTTGTTTTGTTCTGTTTGACCAGCTGCCAAAAAAACTCCCCTGATCATATCTGGTAGCCATACATTCAGATGCCAGCTTGTATGAAGCTACATCTTTACATGAGCTGCCTGATGTTTAGGAGATTCCAAGAGATTGCTGTATACAAGCTAATATTTTAGACCATCCATGGTACTCTGTAAACTCTGGGAGCTGAAAAAAAAAAAAAAATCCCAGATTCCTGAATTTTTTTCAGGCAAAGACAGACCCCTTAACTCATAAATACACAGTCAACTCAGAGGAAGATAAGACCATTCTACCTAGATCTGGTTTTCACACTTCAGTTAAAATTATGGCACTGCATGCCATAAGGAACAGATATAACCACTATATATGTAAACCATGAAAAACAGAATGAATAATCATTTATTAGGTTGAAATCAAAGTGGGATGTGCATTTCTGAGACTGAAACTAAAGAAAAATGAGGTATATTTCCTTTTCCCACCCCAGGCATTTATTTGAAAACCTGTAGTAAGTGTGTGAGAAAACAAAATGTTGGATTATGGCAGAAGAAAATTCCAAGGCAGAGAGAGAGACTGTAATGGATTTATCTTTGTACTATCAGAAAGGTCAAAGGGAATCTAATTGTTTTACATATCTTATTTGGGTTCCAGTCAACAGAAATAAAGAGAAAAGGAATATTTCTTTGGCGCTTAAATACTGAGAAAAGAAGGAAAATTATTTTTTCCAGAAATGAGATACTCTAAATACTGCCATTTACCTACCTGTTGATATGCCTTTTTTAAAAAAGCTGAATTTAATGAGATAAAATAGGGCAAGCTCACCACAGCTTCTCTGTTACTTGTCAGAAAATAGGAAGTTAAAAAAGAAAAAGCTTCCTATCACTACATCCATTCAGGGTATCAACAATTGGGAAAGCACAGTATTTTAAGTCTTGAAAGCCATTATATTCTCCACACACTGCCTGTGAAGATGAAAGATAGACTTCAGTGTTTGTATATGGAAGAAACTGAAGAGTGGTTTCTGCAGGAAGCTTTGTGGTGCTTGCATTAAACAAGGAGGCTTTTAAATTAAATACTGTATGTAGCTGAAGGAGGAAAATATATTGAAATGATAGAAAAAAAAAGAAAAGTTCAGAGTTATGAGGATACCATGAGGATTGGTTGAACTGAAGGGTGGATAAGAAATGAGATGCTTGCAGACCAGAAAGAAATGGGTTGAAAAGACATAGGTAAGAGATTTCATTTTCCCACCTGTTTTTAATTTTTCACTTCCTTTTTGCTTTGTCAGTGGGGATCTTTCCCTTATATTATCACTATGTAAATATATCTACATTTACATAAATGACCATTTATTTACAATTCAAATTTGAATGTCTACTCTTTTTTTGCGTCAAGACCTTGGCAGAGGTACCTCTATTCTCCCATGAGAATTTATGGAATATCCATAGGTCACTAAATCATGTTTGACAGTTTCAGTTGATGTGGGCAGGTAGATTTTACTCTATGAAATACACTTCATCCATAACAATTAAAGTGTGCTGCACAAGTTATGTGAGCAAGAGATGGAGGGTGTGCAAAGAGTTAAAGCTTCCATGGTAACCTCAGCAGTGAGGATGCAATTGGTTCATTTGGTCCCTTCTGTCACGTCTTGATTCCATGCCAACAAATCATGAACTGTCCATCATTTACACATCTATTTTTAGAGCATCCTCAGCTGCTTCCAGTAACATGATAAATGATGCATGTTTACAGAGGGCTGGTTCTGGTCATAGAAAGAGCTGTTTCCATCTGAAATGCAAGGCTGGAGCTCTGGAACAGAACATGACAAAGGTACTGACCTACAGAAATATCAGATTAGAGGTTTTGGTGAAAGTGCCCTTTACTTTTCTGAGCAGCAACCAGTTCCTAACTATAGGCAAACTAAATCTATGCCAACGATGATCAAATATGCTTGTTGCTAATAAGGGAATTGTTTCAAAAGGCTGGTTTACCCGCAGAATCATTCTCAAATGAGAGACATTTAGTAATTACCTCATCTATACTGGAGTAGCTCTTTTGCACTTTAAACAGAAAGGCATGCTAAAACATGTTTAAATATTGATATATGACCACTGCAAACACGGAATCTTTAATAATACATTCTTTAGGAGACAGCTCTATTCATGCAGGATGCCAAATTAATACAGCCAAACAATGAACACAAACTGCTTGTGTTGTACCAGCCATTCATTGGCATGTCAGCACTGCAACAGCAACAAAAAGGCAGAATATATACAGACAAATGGGGGAGAGACACTTTGTAGAAGAAAAACCATGAAAATAAAGTCCTTGGGTAATCAGAAATGCACCAGCAGAAGCCATATCATATCATGGCATGAAAACTCAAGAGAAAAATTTCCTACAGACAATAATGCCTTGAAGTAAAGCAATTCCTCAGTGTTGTAAGTTTGCTTCTCTCTTTTTCCTTGACCTTTACTAAATTTTTCCTTATTCTGAATACTCTGCACTCAGTTTTCCTTGCTCCAATAACACTTGCTAGATTTATAAAGTATCTCCTAAGATTTCAAGCTAAGTTTCATATACAAACTCAAGTTTCTGTTTTATTTCATAATATATCCTGAAGACACACAGCTACACTATGTATAAGCACAGGGAATTAACTCAGCATTTTGCACGTTACACATACTGATCAGCAACTAATTTTGAACTACTGCATATTCCCATTAACTGTACATAATTTAGACTGAAAGGACTTTTTACAAGAGACTGTAGATTTTGACAGCTGTAATCAGTCACAAACTACCAAAATTGACTCTTAAAATTTTTCTACTTAAAGTCAATTTGCTTTTAGTGTTCAAACATTTTTAGATGTATACCAATGTACTGCAGGCTAGCAAACTGCAGTTTTCAGATGGTTTTCCTGACAGACAGAATATATTCTGAAAAATCAGAACAGTAATATTTATTTCAATACCTCTATTTCATTTGCTGATCTGCTTTTTTACATGACAGCAGAGAGCCTTTTCATACTAACAGGTAAATTCCTATATTAATGAATTTTATTACTTTAGAAGCAAAAAAAAGTGCTCATTTTTGATATTTCCTTTACTATATATTCTTTGTCTGAAAGCAGTCAAAATGTTGATAAGTGAGGTTTGAAATAATACTTTAAAAATTACCATTAGTTTTTCACAAAAGGAAGGTAAAATTGCAGTACTGGTTTTGTCAGAAGTTCCGAAGAAAACCAGAGAATTGTTACTTCATCAGTATTTTCTTGTTCTTCAACAAAAGACAAAAGAAGTCTTCCTCAGGTGTGAATGGGATTCATTTTAAAATTTAAGAAAAAAATCCTTTTTGCTTCCATGCTACTGGGAAGCACTGGAATTAGACATGATTAAGAATGGTTCAGCTGCAGCAATCTCATTCAAGACTTGTTGCATGTACTTTGTAATGAAAATCATTCATAAACTTAAGATTTTTTAAAAACAAATTAAAAAAACACAACGAAGTCCACAAAGAAAAAATAATCTGAAAACACCTTGCCAAAACCCAGCCAAACTAATTGATAAAATCAGCTTATCAGCTTTGTTATGAAGCTAACTATAAATGTCCTCAAATGCAATATTCCCTTAGTTCATACATGAGTAAAATTGCATCAAATTGCTTTTCTCTCAGTCATTCCACATATTGTTTTGGCACCATTAAGAATTAATTTTCAAAGCTCATTAAAACTTCTAGGGTTTTTTCAGTCTGGCAAAGCCTGTCAGTCCCTTAGCATTAACTGACATAAGTGCACAGCAAAATAAGCACCCAGCTCATTAGAAATATCAGCAAGGAGAGTGGCACTTTCGCCATATCCATAAACACCATGTTTACACTTCAAAGAGCCACAACCATTGGGGAAACCACTGCAGAGCCCAAGTAGGCACGAAAGGGCCATCTCCTGGGATATGCCATGGCATCAGGTGGAACATAATGTACTCCTGTAACTCCTTGTTAGAGCATGTTGAATTATGCTGGGTGGATGCTTGGATCACACAACATCTTCCTGCACAAGATTGTAGTTAATAATTCTCTCTGTCACTGCCAAAACTCTAAAAGGAGGCAAGTGAACAAAGGGAGAGAGGAAGAAAACAGAGACCTGGTCACAGGCCAGGGAAGAGTCACCTGGGTCTGCTCAGAACTCTCTGCTCCTGCTTGCCCTCCACTCAGGTACCTCCGCGTCCAGGACAGGGGAAGGGATTTCTGACCTCTTTCCAGGCCCACCTGGATCATCAATGAACACAAACAAAACTGAAGGGAAACTACCAGTCAGTCTTTTAAAAACAGGTATTTCATAGATTTATATTTTTTCCTACTATTTTCTACTTATTAATTCAATGCAAATAGAATCATTTGTGATTTAAAAAAAATACATAAATACATAATCACTTAGGTGCATGCTGGCCATTCTACCAGCACTGCTTATTTTGTGTGCCATTCCAAAGCATTATTTGAAAATACTGATGTAGAACTGATGGAGGCATTCATTTATGTATTATTGACATATCACATATGTATAATTTAAATTCACAGACAGTTATTCTTTGCTCCTCAAAACATCTAGATTTATTAGCAGAATAAGTTTCCGCTCTGTGTAAACAAGACTGGCTACATGAGGCTTTTAGAAAAATATTTTCTTGAAAAAGAAACAGATAAACATGACCTTATTGATGCTATTGTTAATAATTTGGAATATTTGCATAAATATGAGCAAAGATGGATGACTTTAAACAAGTCACTAATTAAGAGACTGAAAGAAACAAAGGACTAATAATACCTTATAACCCAAGATAAGCATATTAGCATACTGTATCTCATATCACTGTGGTAATGTCAGAAAGACAAATCATCCTGGTTATACCTGAAGCAGTGCTGTAAATAATGCAATCAGTCACAGCAAGGGGCCTTTGCTTGCTGATGATTTTTTACATGAACTCTATTTTTTAAATTAGGTTTCTCGCTGAAATATATATATGTATGAAAATGAATAAATTTTTTTGCAATAATATGCAAGCTAAAGAATCTCTCTGCAACTGATTTACTAGCTGCCTTTTCTTAAAAGTAGAAAATCCTTATGGACACTTCAATCTAACTCATACTGCTGAAAGAGAATGGCAGATCATTAGTAAAGTCAATTTTTCAGATTTATTGCCAAAAAAACCTGCTTTCTTTTTACATGACAACAAAATCTTTTCCAACTGAACATTTGTGGATTTTTTTTTTATTAGCCAAAGGCTAAAAAATCATTCATAAGGAAGTACTAAAACGTCATTTAACTTCAGTTAGTGCTGGCTAGTGCTAATTAATGTGTTGCAGCTATTTTGCATTATGTGCTTTGGGATGTGTGCTGTGTAAAGTCCTGAAAACTAGAAGAAGGCACAGGTTATAATTAAATATTTTGATAATTTTTCTTTGGATGAGCCTCTAAAAAGTAGTGGTCCCACTTTTCAAAGACTTCTTAAAACTAAGACTGTCTCATAACTTAACCCTGAACTTATTGAACAATGCTGTCACCATATTTCCCACACATAATTAATGTCACCTACTATTCTTAATAACAATCTACAGTAATCTAGTCCCTTCTGATCTTAATTATTGTAGTACTTGAAGGATTAATTCATTTTTCTCTCATTAAAACTTAAGCTTTAATGTTATGTCTCCTGGTGAGAAAAATGAGAACAAGATTCAAAAATGTCTATTCTTTCTCTATTCCTCAGTTTTTCAGTGCCCATTCAGGATACCTTTGTAAGTACATTGTCATTTTCGCTGTACATCCATACCCTTGTCCTGGAATTTGGCTAGGCACTGGAAATCACTGCATCTAATAAAAACAAACTAAAGTGCATATATTAATTGCTGATTTCACTGTTTAGAGTAGAAGGTGGGGACATCCATTTCTCAAGCTTTCTAGACTATGCTTTGACCAGGTCCCTGGACCTCTGTATTGACAGCACTCCTGATTGAGGAGAGCCCATGTCAGCTGTGCAGCAAGGTGGTGTTGTAGGAATAAAAAATTGTTTCTTCTGTAATAGTTGCATGTGAATAAAAAAGATGAGTAAGGCTCTTAAAGTGAATTCTTCTTGGAAATCTGGAGAAAACACATGCTAGCAATGTGACAATAAGACAGGAAGCATTCAAGGACACTTTATTTTATCTTGGACAATCTTAACACCAAAATTTAAGGCTACTCTGATTTCTTACTACCTCTTCAAAACATTTTATATCAAATAAATTTGACCTGTGCTGCATGGTTAAGCAGGTAGGTACATATGAGTAACAGCAGAAGTCTTGTTCTTTAATTCATTGTACTAATATATGTGATTAGAAAGATTCCTTTATTTTACTGAATTTTTTACAGAAGTTTAAACATTGAAATGTGTCCATAATCAAATATAGATGAAGAAATTATTTATTTATGAAAATGCCTTATTCCAGATGACTCTAATGACTTCATTTTATACTGTGTATAAACAAAATATTAGTTTGATTTCAAGTCAATGACTGAGTGACAGATTCAAGTCTAAAATTTGGCTGATCCATTTAAAAGTCTCTTAGCCCCAAAACCATAGAGAATGCAGCACAATGCAATTCATGGGTTTTGGAGGCCAGAGAAAAAGAACAGTATTTTGTGGGTGCTTGGTGACAAATATTCCCAGAACGATGCCATCAGCTTACAACCTGTATGTGAGTGGAGATTTGCACTGCAGGTTCTGCCTAGAAAGTGCAGAAATAAAACCCTCTACTGTTTCAGTTCTCAATTTACCTGTCCATAGCCATGAAATTTAAAAACAAACAAAAAAAAAAAAACCAAACAAAAAAACCCCAAACAACCAAACTAAACAAGAAAACAAAACAAAAAACCCCAAACAAACAAAAAAAGAAACACCCCGCAATAAATAAATTTAAAAACCCAGAAGTTATAGAGCAAGCACTACTATCTGGAATCCACAAAAATATTCTCTTGCCCCAGAAAGCGAGATATCACCCCAGCTGTTAAAATGTTCAGCAAACACTGGAAACAGGAGTTTAGGTTAATATATCACTACTTTTTCTTGAACTGACTCTTGCTGGGAAAAACTGAAATGGCTATGGCAGGTCCATCTTATATTTGACAACAGTGCCTAGCAGTGGCATCTGGCACATTTGCATTGGTTCTGAGAAACACCAGCACTCACTGAGTATGCATATGAAAAGCAAGAACCAATCTGACTTCAAATCAAAGGAATTTTTTGCTAGCTGAGAGTCACAAAAGAGAGTTATATATGGATCAGCTGAAATACCAGAATGCATAGAGGTTGATCACAACCACACAAACCTCCCTCTCAAGTATTTCTGCTCACTCTCTGCACTTCAGCACAAGAGTGTGCAATTACCCAAGCCTCTGGCACTCCTGGGGCTCTCCATGTGCTTGTTAGCACAAGTATTTGGAAATGCAGGGACCTGAGAGAAAAGCTGATCGTTTCCTCACTCCTAGATCAAAGAATCAAAGAAAATAAGGACTCTGCTCTGCCTCCTCTCACTTTCTCCATACATGTAGTTAGCACCATCTCTGACAGAAAAAAAAGAAAAAAAAACCAAAGAAAAGATTCAGGGCTGCATCTCCTGGTGCTCCCTATTACCTTCTGAATTGGAGGAAGGAGAGAGAACCCTCCAGCTCAGCATCCTGTTTCTTCACATCTATGTGGCTTGTGCTGTGCTGGGTAAAAAAAGGATGAGACCCTGCTCTCTTCCATGACTTATTTAACAACTTCCATAGAAACAAACTCAGCAGAGAAAAATGGTCCAGCTTCTACTGCATCTTCCTTCTCAAAAATGTAATTATAAAACTCCTCTTCACATAAAGCATGTGTAGTTCAAAAGACAGCAAAGCCTTGTCTCTCCTCCCCAATACTGAAATCAGTTTATACAAGAAAGAAGCCTGTGCCTGCTGTTTTGGGAGTAGGAAGGAAAAATCTTTTGAGAAAAGTGGTGATAATGAATCCATCCATGCTTCAAATCACCTTTCTTCTGCAGTTCTCAATCATTTCTGCCTCTGTTTCATCTCTGCTCTTCCTTCAGTTATTAGCACTCTTTGCTTTCCTCCCTCCCAGGCCATAAAATCTCTAGGAAACTGTGAAGCTAAAGGTTTATTGCTTAAAAAATACTGACTAACTCTTGTATGGGAACTTGTGATATGAGAAGATGGATACATGGTTTTATTCTCCCTCAGTACTTCTGTTTGGACCCCTCTCAGTTAGACAGAGATAATTTTTTTTTTTAGTGTGCTATACTGACCAACACTGTGTGAACAAAGAGCAAAAAAGCTATTGTTAACTAAAGAGTTATAATACTACTTTCAAGCTCTTTTCCTTGCCATATGCATTTCAGCCAACTTTGTCCATAAAGCATAGAACATAAAGCAGTTCTTTTCCTTGAAGGATTTCTCAGAATTTCTGACATGACTTTCTTTTCTCTGAAGTCCTCTTTTCAATCAAAACTGTTTTACTTTCTTTCTACAATGGCAAGGACTGCTTAAAATCAGGAAGTTCATAACAAGAAGTTTTTAAACAACCTTGTAACTGTGCATCAGGGACCAATGAAAACCTTTGAAGGGAAAAATAATGACAAGTAAACTTACCAAATTAGCAGTAGCAGTAGAAATAAACTTTTTATCCAATTTGTCATAATTCATAGATTTAAAGAGCAGTCTCATCAGCCTTCTTCTGCAAGAGTAATTTTTCACTAGAGGGTAGAAAATGTTCAAGTAACACCTGAGATAGTTAAGACAATCCTGTACCCTGAAAACCCAACAACCTATTTTTTCTGCTGACTTGTTCAAATTAGTTGTAAGAAGTGCCTCTGTATGTTATTAGCTTCTTGTGGATAAACTATTCCTGATTATCTCATAAGCACTTACCATTTAGGTTCTGACTGTAGCCTATGACATTTATCAATGGATTAGTAATGTAGGTGAAATGCACTCAGATATTTTTTCCTTGAAGACTGAATCATCAGGTTGACAGCTATGAAAGAATAAATCCTTTCAGAGCCATTCCTATGGGATCGCTGGCATATTCAAGGTTAAGCATATACATAGAAATAATACAAAAGTCATCATTTTAAATGAGTTACTAAAATCAAAATACACAGAATAAAATGCTAGTAAGCACCATGAGTAGTATGGTAAGAAAAGTCTATGAATTTAGTGATATTTCCTTTGGGACAAACCTCTTTTCATTCTGTTTGCACAGGATTTTTAGCCGAGGTCACTGGAGTTGATGGAGCTACAAGGTCTTCTCAAGTACTTAGTGAAAATCATAATTGAATGTAAATCATTAATTGACACTGTACAAGGACTCTCAGGAAATTCTAAATTTGCTTCCAATATTATTTCTGAAGATGCAGCCCAGGATGTTGTTGGGCTTTCAAGTGCACATTGATAGGTCATGTTGAGATTCTCATCCACAAACACATCCAAGTCCTTCTCAGCAGGGCTGCTCTAAGTCAATTCATCCCCCTGCCTGTTTTGATACTGGGAGTTTTCCAGAAGCTCTGCCTATACTCCACATAAAAGAAAAATTGTGAAAGTATTACCCTTGCAAAAAATAGTGCAAGATATATTAGAGGAGTAACTCACAGACAAGAAGAAAGTATAAACATCATTGAATGCTTGCCAGGGCAATGAAGAATCCTGAAAACTATGCTAAGGTTCATGGAAAATGAGGAGGTAACTGCTGACAGCCAACATGGCTTTACTACAGGCAAATTGTGCCTGGCAAATATGATAGCCTTCTGTGAAGGGCCGTTGCCAGATAAGGGAAGAGCAAATGGACTCGTGCAAAGCACCTGACAGTGTCCTGCAGGACATCCTTGTCTCTTAACTGGAGAAACATCAATTTCACCAATGTTTCATCCCCCTAATTCTTATACCACCTGGTGGCAATCAGAGTTTTGGTCAACAGCTCAAGGTCCAAGAGACCAGTGATGATTGGTGTTCCTTTGGTGTCAGTACTGGGACTGCTGCAGTGTAACATCTGTGTCAGTGACATGGACAGTGGGATTGAGTGCACTCTCATCCCGTTTGCCAGCACCAGGCTGTGTGGCATAGTTAGCACACACAAGGGAAAGGATGCCATCCAGAAGGACCCGGACAAACCTACTGAAGTTCAAGAAAGCCAAGTGCAAGGTCCTGCATCTGGGTTGGGAAAACTCCCAGTATCAAAACAGGCAGGGGGATGAATTGACTTAGAGCAGCCCTGCTGAGAAGGACTTGGATGTGTTTGTGGATGAGAATCTCAACATGACCTATCAATGTGCACTTGAAAGCCCAACAACATCCTGGGCTGCATCAAAAGCAGCTGTGGCCAGCAGGCCAAGGGAATTGATTCTGCCCTTCTACTCCACTCTTGTGACACCCCAGCTGGAGTGGGGGCTGCATCTGGCTCTGGGCCCCTCAATATAAGAAGGACATGGATCTGCAGAGGAGCCCCACAAAGATGGTCACAGGGCTGGACCACCCCTCTTGTAGAGAGCAACTGGGAGAGTTGAGATGGTTTTAGAGAGAAAAGGGTGTGGGGAGAAAAGGGTGTGGGGAGACCTTAGAACAGCCTCACAGTACTTCAATGGGGTCTCTAAGAGGGCCAGAGAAAGACTCTTTACATGGGCAGATAGAGACAGGACAAGGGGTGCCTTTAAACTGAAAAAGAACAGGTTTAGATTTGATATAAAGAAAAATTTCTTCACTGTGAAAGTGGTGAGGCACTGGAAGAGGTGGATCAGAGAAGCTGTGGAAGTTCCATCCCTGGAAGTGTTCTAGGCAAGACTGGACGGGGCTCTGAGTAACCTGGTCTAGTGGAAGGTGTCCCTACCCATGGCAGTGGGGCTGGAACAAGACGATCTTTAATGTTAATTCCAACCCAAACCATTCTATGATCCTAGGAATCAAAAGTTAACAGGTTATAATATAAAAACAAGTACACATCTCTGTCCATATTAAGTCCAAGAAAAGTTAGCTTGAACTCTGTCAGAATAGGTGAAGAGGACTTCACTTTTCTTTGAAATCCTGGTCTTTTCCATGAAGAAACAGACATTGCAGACTTCCCTTTGTGAGAGGTCAGAAAAGGTCGGCTTGCTTGTTATAGCAAAATGATGGGTAAAGATACTAACTCTGGCAATAGCTGAATGAAGATGATAAATACAGGGGAGAGAGATAAGCTGTTAAACTGAAAGAAGAAATAATGATTAAACTGCTCCAGAATAAGTTTAGGTGGGAAATCAGAAAATTAACTTAGCGATGTTGGTCTTTTCTTGGTCTTTTTCTTCCTATTTTTTCCCCCTTCAGCAGATTTGAGTTTAAACTGTCATCTTTCTTGGAAGCTTTCTACCTTTGATAGCTATTAAATTAGGTTTTATCTCTTTGGTTCTGTCCAGGTTAAATACATTTAAAGCAGAGAATGACCCAATGAGACAAAGGTACCAATGGCATTTACATTGTCTGTTTTTGTCTTCTACATGGTTATCCATCATTTAAATACTGGAAAAAAAAAAAAAAAAAAGAAAAAGAGTTTGGAAAAAATCTAAACCCCTAGACAGAAACTACTTGTTCACTCATACAATTAAACCAAAAAGAGATATACAGGGTCTGAAAATCTGGCAGTACATAAACATGCTACTTTACAGTACTATAGAGCCAATTTGAGAAATGGAAAAACTAGCTTTGCTTTTCTCAGACAGCAAAAAAATGAATATATCTATGGACAGAAATGGTTGTTTGAGGCAATGGCAGAGAACATTTAAAAAGTAAAACAGACCTATGACCTCATTCTTCTATTGAATCTTCCCTCTTGTGAAGAGATTCAAAGCCTCACTTAATTGAGAAGCTTTTATTACTGTGATTTATAGCACTGATAGTAAACTTGGTGGGCCTAAGTCTCTACTGAAACACATACACACACAAAAACTTCAAAAGCCATTTAAAATATTTTGCTGATAACTGTTCTGTATACATTTGTAGACTGAGATTTGCTTGCATGGCAGTGCTTTTACAGATCTAGGTCTTGCTGTGAGTAAACTTTTTGACACAGGCATCAAGAGGACATTTATCTTTCACAATAAAGCTGTGATAATTTTAGGTATTTGCTGTTGACAAGTCAGAATGCTTTTATGTTCAATCCTGAAGACATTGTTTACTTGTGATAAAAATTACAGGGCGAGTCAAATCTTGTTGCTCTTGAATGTGTCACAAATACATCTCTACTCTGTAATTTTAAAGTTTGTTATTTTCCCCCTACCTTTACTGGTTTTTACAATTACTGCTTTTTACAACTAAGGCATCTGCTGGAAATCTGGGAGCCTACAGGGGTGAGCATTAAATCACAGCAGGTGTTCAAGCAAATTGGATACATGGGTGTTCCACTGAAAGTGGGAATCATCTTTGTAAAATTTAGGTGTGATGTGCATTATTTGGAGAAGAAGTATCATAATAATGTGTAATTCCTACCTTAGTGATCATAGGGGATGATTTGATTGAAGTAAAAATGAGTGTTTCATATTTAGCTGGGAGCTTCGGCAGTCTTCTTCCTGCCAGCAAAAATCACAGGGTGTGTGCTAAGGCTATCCACCAGGCAATTTCACTCAAAAGAAAAGAGAAAAATTCTACCTTACCCTGCACGGGGTTCTGCCCCTGACACTGCCAGGGCCCACCACCCCTGTTAGCTCCAGGTGTTCAAGGTGTACTGAGTGGCCCAGAAAACAACCTATCCTCAGTTATAGCTATGTTTCAACCTAATATTTTGATGGTTCAAATCTAAAAAGCTGGGAGTCTGCACTCTCTGCAGGAGTTTTTAACCCTTTCTGTTATGTGCCAGCACTGAATCCAAGTCTGGTGCTACAAAAGTAGGAGCAAGGAGGTGAGGTTTTGCTCCCTGAATTTAAAAGTAACATTTTGTACATGCTAGATGTATAAGACCCCTTCAGCACTGAGCACAATGCCTTTTGTAATGAATGCTATTGGGCACAGTTGTGCCCAATAGCATTCATTACAAAAGGCATTTGGTACAAAAAGCCAAAATAAAGACTCCTTGTCCCTTTTTTAAAAGCTACTTTTGAGCTCATAATCTGACTTCTAACCAAAAAAAAAAACAAAAAGAGACCTATAGTGTAGTGCTCCCCTTATTTTAATTCCTACATGAAATTGATCCTTTATTATTGCCTTGAATGGAAATATTTCTGATAGCTCACATGCAGGAGGAAATTCCACATACCAATAAGACAGATTTTCAGGCAATCTAAATAAGGAGTCCAGTAGATTGTCTTCTTTAAACCAGAGTAAACTTCCCCTGCAATATTCTCACTCAAAGTGCAGTAGCTTAGAACTTGAGTTTATCTCCCTTCTTTTCAGGAATATTTAGGCAGCTGTGTGAATTGATACACTAATGCTGAAAGAATTTCAGAATATCAAAAGCTCCTAATTGATAGTAAAATGTGAGCTTATATTTCAAATGAAAACTCTGTACTGTATTCATTGTTGAAATAATGGTAATAATTTCCTTTGTGACATTCTCTTGAAGAATTTTAAACAAAAGCCTTCCATAATTGCTTAGTTATTTCAGATCTGTCTAGTAATTTTCCACTGTATTAAAAGGCATTTGTTACTGAGAGTGGTGAAAAAAATGTACATGTCTGCTGGATGGAGCTTTTACTAATTTTCAGTCAACATAATTACCTTTATTAACACACCTGGTATCTGAACAAAGGCATACTTTTTATATAAATGAATACTATTTTCCTAGGTTCATATCTGCAGGATATCTATTCCCTTCAAATTATAGTGAACAAACAAGATTGGTTATGTGGGAAATACAATGCTTTTAGTTTTTTTGGGGGGGAAAAAAAAAGCAAAACCCTACTCACAATAAAACAATGTCGTTTAAGAGGAAAACTTAATCCAACAAACTGAATTTTGAAGCAACATTTACAAGAACAAAACAGAAATAGAAAAACAATTTTTGTAGGACACATATTATATTCTGGTGACTTTGTAAGGTAAGCAATATTATAAAGGGTACTTATTATTTAGATAATGGAGTATTAAATGACAGACCTTAAAGTCAGCTATAGCACTAATTATTATTTGATTGTCATAGGTTAACCCCAGCCAGCAACTGAGCCTCACACAGCCATTCACTCACTGATCCCCTCAGAGAGATCATGGAGAGAATCAGAAATGTAAGAGTGAGAAAACATGTGGGTGGGGATAAAGGTAGTTAAACCTTTAAGGTAGTTAAACCTTTGCATACAAGCAAGGAAAACAAGGAAAGTATTCACCATTCTGCAGGGGAAGGCTGATGGTGAGCCATCTCCAGGAAAGCAGGGCTCCATCACACCTAACAGTGTTTTGGGAAGACAAACCATCACTCTATAAACATTTCCCCCTACTCCTTCTTCCCCCAGCTGTATCTGCTGAGCATGGTGCCCTGTGCTATGGAATATCCCTTGGGACAGTCAGTAGGGGTCAGCTGTCCTGGCTGTGTCACCCACAACTCCTTGTGCACCCACAGCTTCCTCGTGGGCGGAGTGCTGTGAGGGGTAGAAAAAGCCTTGGCTCTGTGTCTGCACTGCTCAGCAACAGCTAAAACGTCCCTGAGTGAGCTACACAGTTTTCAGCACAGCCCTCACCCCAGCCAAAACCAGCACAGCTATGTCATTTATTCCATTTATCAAACTGATTTTCCAACAGTTCAGTGAGAGCTAATACCTGTTCAGTATTTCAGTAACCTGCACCCAATGTAGCAATTACAAGGTCAGATGGGAGAGCTCAGAGCAGCAGCTGTGACACAGTGACACAGGACCACACCAGTGTGTGCTCCAACAAACAAAGTGGGTCCTTGTATACTTTCAGCCACCCATGATTTCACTGACTCTATGTAATAAACCCTGTGATGTGCTCTGAGGCTTCACAACAGTAGAGGGCTTTTGTACCCATTGCTATTGGTGACCAGGTTGTAAGGGCTGCTGCCATGTTTACATGGCTCAAAGACATCCTGGTCACCATCCTGCTCCCTTCTGCCCCTAGAAAGAGACCCAGGATGACCCAGAAACCACACTGCAGTGGTTCCTGCTTTTCTCACTGCTTCTCACCTGCTTTTATGCAATGACATATGCTTTGTCTGCAAAGGGTTTGGGGTCTCCTGTAAGGCACTGATTCCACCCCACACCGGGCAGTGTGTAAAGCTGCCAGACTGCCTGCTGGCAGGTGTGCAGAGCAGGTGGTGGGGCTGTAACCATCTCCTTCAACAAGTTTTTAGGTACCACAAGCACAAGCACTATTCTCACATAGTTTAGGTAAGAGCACAGTTAGTAGCTTGAGCAGCCCAGTTCCAGCTTCAACCTTACACTGATGTCTGCATGTTACTTCAGCATCTTGCCATGGTCTGACCCAAACAACTTTATCTGGAACAATGCAGGGAGCAGAATGCCATTTAATTACATTTATTGAATGTTCAAACATTGTCCCTTGACATATTACTTATTTAGGAATATTTAAGCACAATTTCAAATTACAAACAGTACTACTACAGAAGGAACATTAAAAAAATTGATTCAAATTAACGTCAGAAAATTCCTTTCCCTTAGTAATTTAACTGAAAAAATTACTTTATTCCTGAATTTGAATGCAACTTATATAGGCTCATTTATTATTTTACTCTAAACTTTGGACCTATAGATAACTTTGCTTTTTTGATATTATTCTAAAACAACAAAAAAGAAGTAGAAAAATCAGCAATGAACAATTTTTTCAGTCAATATGACCAGAAGAAACTCTTTCCCATGACATGCATTTGTATGATAGGTGCATTATACTTCTCCTATTCAACATCTCATGTAAAGTATATGCATTTTATGAGGACATGCAAAACATATCCAGGAAAGGTAGTTCCTTACTTCTCAACATTAAGTTTTTCATTTCATTTTTTATTCACCCCCTGTGAGTTAAAATTTTAGAATTACCATTTTTTTTACTGTGTAGAAGAAAAATCCAAATTCTAGTCTATTCTAACTATTTTTTGGGTCAGTTTTTCTGTCTCTAAAATAATTTTTGTTTTTTCCTGCTTACTTTTTTTTAACACAAATATAAGTTTCCAAAAAGTGCAATGAAAATCAAGGTCCACTTCATTGTACAGCCTTTCTAAAGGTATAGCATCACACAGGTCATGATACGTGAGCAGCATCAGAAGGGAAAGCAGAGATGAGTTGTGTCCAAACTACTAAAGCTACAAAAAGTTTAAAAACTTTTAAAAATAGTTTAAAATTTTATAAAGAATGTATTTAAAGTGCTAATTTATCATAGATTTCTCTCAGTCTAATCAGTGATAGTAAATTGAAAGTATTGTGTGATTTTAAGAATGAAGTCAGTGGTTTAAGAAAGGTACAATTGTAAATTTTAATAAGATACTGAAACAAGAGTGCTGGCACAGAAGGAAATTAGAAGCAGAGGGAGCACTTCACTGAGCCAACTCAAGTCTGATGGGTTCCTCTCCTATGGTGCAGCATTTTACAGGATTAAGGTCACTAAAGGCTCTTTCCTAATAGTAAAATAACACCTTAGAGTACCTTAGCTTGTTTTGAAATATAGTATCCTAAACTTCGGCAATCATAAAATTCCATTCATTTATATGACGCTGAAACTGGACAAAGAAGAAATTATGTAATTTTCACAGAGAAAAACCTGGTCTAATGATTTAAGCACTGCCACTGTCCAGAGGTAAATTTGTGTTTAAATAGTGCTTAACCACAAATACTTTCATGACTCAGGCACATTGTTTAGGCTGAACTCAAAAGATGAAACTCACAGTTTAGACAGGAGATGCTCATGCTTGTAAAAGGCAGTTTGATTGCCCAAGGCAGGAAACACTTTAAACCTGCTGGATTCCCCATGTGGGAGTGCAGGAAACCCAGCAAGCTCAGCTGTGGCTTGGAGGGGTGTGGAAAAAGCCTCATCCACTCACAGCTGGAGACAGAATCCAGCACAGTACTCCACTCTCACCTGACTTTCCAAGCACAGGATGGAGGGAGAAGAAAAGGAGCAAGTTTGTTTTGCACAATAACTCAATAGATTAGGCAGTGATCCAGGAAAAGATGGATTATTTTCATTTGGCAGTTTGTAGCTCCTTTATGATTGGACCTTAATTGCCAGGCCAAGAATGGCACTTTGGCAGAGCATTTCTCACCTGCCTGTTGAACCAGACTCCAGTTTAGGACAGCTGTTAAACCCTGTTAAACAGTAGAGAGCATGATGTCCAAAGTAGCCTTCCTGCAACAGAGAACCTTGGGGGTCGGGTCTCTCTTCAGAGTATTACTTATACATTTTATTCAACAACCTCTCAGTGAGGCTATAAGTCATTTTGTTTTTCAGTCAGCATGACTATAAGGCAAACATTGTTATTTGACTGTATTCCAGAAATCCTATTATTGGTAATAGGCAGCAGGAAGATGACTCTGACAGTGGAAAAGCACATTTTCAGGAATGTTCTGTCAATTAGCTTTGCAATCATCATTTCTCAGTCACTTTATAATATCAATCTTTCCACTGAAAGTGGTTATTAGTTTATATTTCCTTCCTAATAAAAGTGATTTTACTTCTAGGAGTTTCTTTGCTGCCCTCTTAAGCCTGTTGCTAGAACAGCAGAGCTGAACAAGAAAATGTTCAGCAATGTGCTTTAAACAGTTTCTGCTTTGACACTATTCAAAGAACATAAATATTTATTATATAAATAAATAGAATTTATTTACTATTTCAAATCATATTGTAAATCACTATAATATATCAGTATTATTTTGCACTGTATTATTGTATATTGGTACTGTAATCTTTCTAGCATTAACTGTTACACAGTACAGTAGTGCTAAAAAATAATATGGACAAAACAGAAAAATTTCTCTCTTCATATATATACCAAAGTTGTGTGTCAATTTTAATTTTTGGTCTTCTTTTTAATCTCTTCCACATATTTCTTTCTTAGCATGGTTTCCTAGAGTAAACCAGGTTCAAATAACTTTTTAAACCTTTCTCAGGAAAGACAAAAATTATGCATCTACTGATTTTTACATTTCTTTAATGCCATGAAAACCTATATACTTGCTAACAGTACAGAGGAAGAAAAAACTGTAAATATTAGCAAAAAAGGTGTCAAAGTTGATTTTATCCTACAATTGAAAAAAAATGTTAATTGATTCACATCTATGGTCTTCTCTATTAATTAGATGTTATAATTAATTCACTGTAGTCTCAAGCCTTAAAATAACTTTTTATTGAACAAAACCTAAACCCATTTATTTTAACATGCAAATTTCCCTGCCTGCTTTCAAATATACACTTTGGATGCCAATCCAAAGATCAGTGGGTGAGGGAATAGAAGGAGAGAAAATTCCTATTTTCTTTTTTCTCATACCTCTTCCAGTGAAATCCTCTCTGCTCTTTTAACCTATTGTATACTCTCTGTCAAAATAGTTTCTAACTCTCAGCCCTTCTAAAAGCAGGCTTTTTTACATTTGTTACTGCAGAGCCTGTAGGCAGAGGGAGATACCAAGGCAGATTTTTACAAATTCAAATATCACCTCAAATGTGGACAACGAGTAACTCATTGTAACCCCACTGTCCAAAGGCCTCATCTGTGGCTCCCTGGCTGCTGAGGAGGTTACCACTGGAGAAACATAAAAAGCAGGCACTGAATATCAGAGTAACACAATCAAGATCACGGAGCAACCCAGGCTGCCAATTCCTCCTCCTGAGTTTCAAACTGAGAAAGAAGGTGTTGATGCAGCAGCATGAAACCCACAGCTTCTTGAATAGCTCCAGGCTAACTCAGGGGACAGACAAGACAATGGCAGGTCTGACTCGTGTTTCCCTCAAAACATAGAACAAATGTATTGCAATACAAAACTATTTTAGTTTTCTCATCCCCATTTTCACAGACATCATATCACAGTGTAAGGAATTGGCAACAAACACACAAAAACACTCACCACTTAGAAGCATATTTTTGCACCTGAATTTTGTTTTTATTTAGAAAATAAATGCTATTTAGTTCAAAAACTAAGACAAAAAAGTAATACTCTATGCTTAATGAATCTATGTAAGACAATTAAGAATAAATATTGCCCAAATCACTGCACCTGTAAGAATACTGGATAATTCTGAAAGAAGTGTTTTATGCAGTTCATAACTGTGTGTGCAAAAGACTTACAGAATGGTACATGATCACACCAGCCTAAGAAAATTACAAAATCCAGTTTCAAAAACCTGAAGACTTCTTGTTAGTTGTGCAGTTTTATTGATGGCAGCTTTTGGTGTGGTGGCACAAGATGCTGGGTAAGTATGCTATAAACCTGTAGGATAATTTTGAATTCCACTTCAGTGCTTTGCTTGAATAGCTTTGAATCAAATTAACATTGAATTAAAAGAAATCCACTTTGCATGAGAGAATGCATCTTTTGAAAAATTAAGCAGTGACACACTAGAAGGTTAGAGAAACAAAGGGAAGAACTGTGTTTATTCATCATAGTGATGGGAGAAGATGAGACTTATTGACACATGCCAGTAGGTCTGTCATCATAGGTAAACAGACTTCAGCTGGCACCAAGAAACAAATGAACTGCCCTGGGAAGAGATGCTAAAGCACACAGGAGCATCAGCTGTGGAGAAAAGCCCATTTCCTAGCAGGAATACAAAGTAAGAACTTCACAAGTGAGTTGCCTTAAGTGTTACTATTTTCCTTCTTTATTTCAATATTGGACTATTAAGAGAATAACTTTTATGTCTCATCTTTGTTGACAGAACTCCTCAGTGGGACATGAGTGATCTCTTCCACACTGATAGGAAAATTAAAAAAAAAGAAAAGTCCTTCAAGGAAAAGTTGTGTTGAATTTAAGTGTTTAAGATGAAAACAGCAAGAGTAGGTATGATGCGGACATCTTGCTGGATCTTCAGAAAAATTTGTGGAGAACCTAGCTAGAGCTTTCCTGAAGGAGAGAAACTGAAAATGGCAATCTTTAGAGCCATGTATAGTATAGTAATTATATGTTTAACTCTAAATGGTAGTTGGCTGTCTTTCTCTGCTATTCTACTAGCAGAGAAAGACAGTTTCTGTTCAATGTCTGTTTATGGCTTTATGCTTTTGCCATTTAGAATGGATCACTAAGAAAGAGATGGGATAAACCCTCTTGAAGGGATAGATGCAATGTATTTAATTTATCACTTATTAATCTTTATAAAATGGCATAATTTTTGAGGCTTATACTTAAAGCTTAAGCTTTTTATTACACTGTAAGAACAAAATTGTAAAGATTCAGGAAGTCATGTGTTTCACAGCACACAGTAGCTATGCTGTAACAATGTGGTTTGTATTATATTAATTTAAACAACATTAAGTTTACATTCTTAATTAAATACAGTAGGTATTAAATAAACAGGAAAATAATAAATAGAAATTGATCATAACTTTAATGTCATACAATGGATTAAATCCAGTGTTTTAAAATCACATTAGAGAAGATGTGAACATTATTCTTCTTTTCCAGGCTTTAATATCACACATTTAAACACTTTAATTAAAATGCAAATTCATCTGCAGAACAGATGTAAAGAGAAAAGCTTTGGTGAATATGGAATATCTGAGAAATCATTAACCAACATCACAGAACATCATAGAACATTAGATGCCTGCTACTGAATTGGAAATATGTTCACTGTGATGAAAAGATTATAAATTAAATCAGATGGCTGCACCACCTAGTGTTTTAATTTCCGGAAACCTCATTCAGAAACACTTTCTCACTCTGAATAATAACTTCCATCATCATCAAAGGACTATTAAATCCTTAGCTCTTCACCAAAGTTGTTTTTCTTATGTCACGTTCTGTCATCTGGTAAGCAGTGTAACGCAATGCTGTTGATGTGTCATGTAAATGCTTATATAAATAAATTAATGTCAGAAAAGTAAAAGAGAAGCTCATGGAAATAAAGGGGTTGAAGTGATGGACTTGGGGATGCATTGGCTTTAAACAGATTTCATTAACTGAATAGTTTGTAGCATTGAATAAGAGATCTATAAACCAAACAAAAGCATGGTATTTCTGCACAGATGTGCAGACAGGTCAGCACCCATCGCTGCCCACAGCTGCCAGAGCTACTCCAGCTGTGCTCATGCTGCTCAGACCACACTGGTGATACTCAGCCAACAAGGTGCTGAGGTCCTCACAGTGACTGCTTCTTTGCCACACTGCTTTGCCTTGTTCTCTAAACAGGTATCTTAAATGATAATAGTTAATTATTAATGTTCCTGTGCTTTTATCTGTATTTATAAAGACAACATAAGTCAGTGACATGGCTGTGCTTCTGCAGGTGACATCTAAGCAACATCTCACACTTCTTGGTCACCCATCTGTACCCACCACCACATCTTTCGTGTGCAAGGACAAGAGCTTGTGACTTGCAGTCAAACTGGGAACTGATCCAGTTCCCAAAATAAACTGCTGTTCTAGGGAAGGTGAAGAGACAGCCCAGGGTGCAAGGCAAGCTGTGTTTCCTAAGGCACCTGAGCATGTTTGCATGGCAGGGCACAAGGCCTGCTCTCCCACCAGCCTGTCAAACACCCCTGCTACTCATTTTGACTTTGAAGTTCCATACAATAACTTGGAAAGTCTGGCTACACTTGTTATCTTCGAAGTGTAAGCAATTTGTTTTGGAAGTTTATATTAATGCAATACCAAAGCCTATAATAACATTTCTGTATATGTGACCACAGGCACAGGCATGAATTCTTAGTGTTTGGATCAAGCTGAGTGTTGAGCACATTCAGTTTCTACTATCAAACTCGGGAGTTCTCATTAATTCATGGCATCATCTGATGCTTAGAAGCACAACATAACACATGGTCTGCTGTGGGGAAACACAGCCTTGTGTTACATCCCACAGACAAGATGAGCAATTAATGTGTAAATGCCAAGATTGCCTGGGTTGTTTTGGCTTGTTTTTTTTTTTTTCTCATGAATGAGCATGCCAATCTCAATCACCCTACAAGTTTTATTTAGAAAGTTAAGATCAGCATAAGATGTGAGCAGTACTTTTCCAGACATAAAAGTGGCAGATGAAATATATCTCAACAGAGCGGTTCTAGTTTTCATGGCCCACTCTGTCTTTGCTGACAAGGGCAGACTTTGTGACCATAAACAAGAGCATCATTTGTGACAATATTAGCTGTATTACTGCAGTAAAATTTCAAAGGTTTTCTTTAGTCATTTTATAGAGCTATTACCTAATAAAATATTTGATACACTACTGACATCAGCTGGATGTAAGAAGACTTTACACTTACAATCTATTGTAAAGTAAAAAGAATTCTTTAATTCATCAGTCTAGGACATTGTACCTACTATAATCTGATATAGCTGTCACCCCCCCACAAATTTGTACTATCATAAAGCAACCAATCACAACCTCTTCACTCCTAAAGCCTTTCTGCTGTTAGCATCTTTTGATTCCCTACTTTTTTGTCCTGGGTCACTTCTCAGCCTCCCACCCTCCCTTGTCCACTGTCCTGGCACCAGACCTCCTGTAGGTGGATGGCTCAGGGATGGTCTAGCTGGAAAACAATTTTCCCTCTCCTTATTTTTCAGAAACACTTGTTTCCTGACCTAGACCACCACTCTGCACGTGGTTGTGCAATGGAGTACGAGCACAGAAAAGCTTCAGGCTCAATATGGGATAGAAATTGAAAAGCTGAGTCTGAACCTCCCATTTTTTCTGACTTTCCCTCCTTCATATCTACAGCAATCTAGGCTGCTGAGTACATATTCCATCCCATCTGCTATACAGCAACACTGGCTTCCATGACTGCCTTATGAAGTGGAACAGAGGATTCAAACAAAAAAAGAAAAAAGGCTGTGAAAAAGACATATAAGAAGCTTCAGCATTTTTCATAGATGTAATTAAAGTAACCACAAATGGATTAAAAAAAAATACTCAAAAAAAATTTAGGAAAGATTTTTCTCTGCCATAAACATGGGCCACAGGACTACTATTTCTAAGTCTATAATTTTCTAAAGAAGACTGTAAAAAAAGTTAAATATAAAAAAGAAATTTTTAAAATAATACAATAATTAAAAATTACATTTACTTTATTTTCCCTGAAATTAGTGCAGAAAAAATTTGCTGCTGATGATAATTATCTTAAAAAGAGGAGGGATGTTGGAAACCATCATCTTGCTATTTTGTACCAACCACATTGAATGAAAACGTAAAAAGGAAAGAAAATCAGAAGTATTAATTCATCTGAAATATTCAGAGAAATACTTAGGATTTTCTGTCAGAGACTGAACACTGACAATTATTTTCCTGACTACTTGGGGTTTTTGTTAAGCCTTGCACATTTGTTATAAAGCAATTGTATGCATAAATAGAATCAAGTACTCAATACCAACAATTGACCTAGACATGTAAAAATTCTTAGGTAAAGGTGCTCAAGTATGGTCATTTGGAATATAAAAAAGCAGGTTGATATGTAGCCTTTGAGGAATTTGACTTCCACCAAATGTGAATGAAATTAGGTTTTTTTTAACATTATCAAGTCAAAGATATGCCCCACACAATGCACACATGCATCTAATTAGAGATGTGTAGTGTAAAAATAGTAAGCGCTGAATTTCTATAGGAAACAAAGTTAACTGGATTTCACTAAAAAGCTTGAGCAGAGCTGGTGAGCACCATCAGACACGGTGGGATGAGAACATGACAACTGAAAATTTTAAAATCATTTAACTCTCTTTTATTTTTTTGAACTTAAAAAATGAAGCCTGTTAAAAATTTTCTTTATGGGTTTTCTAAGGATTCCAGAATAACTCTTTCCATTTGCACACAGTCCCTGCAAATTTGCTAAATTATTTTACCATGCAAATTTGCTATTTCTCTTTAAACTGGCAAGCAGATGATGTAAAACATATGATGCTCCATATGGTTTGAAAGTTTGTAAAAAAAATCCTGTTTCTAAAACCACCATATTTCAATGTCTTTAGAGCTGTGAAAGGCTTTTCTGTCTGCCTGTTTTCTATACCACTATTACAGTCCTGAAGCAGTGTTTATCACTGGAGGATACCACCTGCTTCTCAGAACTGTATGCTATTCTTCCACGTTTCCCTCCATGCATCACCTGCCAATGAATCACCAAGGAAACTCATTACCAAAAGCACAAACTCCACAGCTGACTGCCAGCAGATAGTGTTATTTGCTGGATCACTCAAGCATGTTATTTCTTCAAATGCTGCACTTCTGTCATGTTGAATGGCTTTGCTATGCTGCTTCTCATTCTCCTCCATTATTTAATTTTAATCTCATCTGACTTACTGGTGTCAGTACAATGTCTGAGCTGCTATCAGAAAGTCTGTGTGAGGCTATTTTTACTGCTATGAAAAGAAAAAACATGCTTCTCATTCTTTTCATTTGTCTTTTCTATTGAAGCATTTGCTGTTTCATTAGCTCAGCTTAGTCATATCGTGTTCTGGATGAATAGAGAAGAAAGTGAGCCCTTCATTCCCACAGTTCAGTGCTTACCTGCAGTTCATGTCAGGCTGTGATTTTCCTATTTTCGCACTGTCAGTCTCCATGAAGGTTCACGGACTACTTCACATAAAATGCAAAGATCATGACTCATCTAGATCTCATTCTAAGGCTCAAGCTGTGACCTGAATGCCTGCCAATATCAGGTAAATATTTTCAGTGACAGCTTGAATACTTCCAGAATAAAATCTTTTAATGTTTGGGTCAAATTCTGCCTTTCCTTCTGTCATGATTTCAGCTGGCATAAAGCTAATTTTCTTTTATCTGGTGCTTTGCTGTGTTTTGGACTGAGTATGAGAATAATGTCAGTAACACACTTGATGTTTTAGTTATTGCTATGTTGAGCTTACTCTAAATCAAAGACTTTTCAGTGTCTCCTGCTCTTCCAGCTAGCAGGTGCACACGAAGGCACATGAGGGATCATGGCCAGAGGAGCTGACCCAAACTCACCAGGGAGATATTCCATTCCAAAGAACACCATGCTCAGTATTGAAACGGGGGGGATTTAAGCTGGAAGGGAGCCTGATCACTGCTGAGGGCTGGGCATCAATCAGTGAGTTGTGAGCAATAGCATTTTGCATCACTACTCTTCCATTTTCTTTACAATTATAATTAATATTATAAATTGTTGTTATGATTATCTAATTATTAACATTTTATTTTGTTTCTATTACCCAACTGTCCTGAATTTAACCCACGAGTTTCATTTTTCTCCCTGGTTCTCCTTTGCAGAGGGGAAGGCTGAGAGGCAGGCAGTGAGCAGCTGTGTGGTACTTAGTTGCCAGCTGGGGTTAAACCATGACACTCACCTACTCTCTAAAAATTCCAGTTTTCAGTCTTTGTGTTTTGGAAATCTACTTGTGTGGATTTTCCCAGGACTGGTTGGATGTCCCAGCCAGCTTTTCTCTACTGTGATTTATTTCTCTTTATCAAACTTGGGGAATGAGGAGCACCTCATTTACCCACAGATTTAAGGCAAAGGTTTCTTCTCATTACAACTTCTGCACCCATTAGCCAGCGTTCCTTTACTCACCAGAGCTCACAGTTCATCAGTTCAAAGCTGATCCAACCAGATATTTTAAACTCCTGAATGTCATTGCTCCATAATTTTACTGTGCACAGAATCTTCCACAGACAGCCTGGTGACCTTCCATTCTGGTGAAGCTCTGAATGGCTCTATGAACTCCTACTTAAATGGATCTATCATATTAGTGCAATGACTTAATTCTGGTTAAAGTCCCAAGATTCCAAAATATAAATTAAAGAGATTTTCTTTTTTTTAATTACAGCTACTCTTCTGCTAGTCCAAAACCAAACACTACTTTTTTTATTGAAAATCACAGACTTAGATATCAATGGTACTTTTTATTTTTGGGGTTTTACCTTTCTCCATTTCTACATTTATGTAGGGCAATTTACTACATCTTTGCTTAATGATGCCAACTTTATCTTTTTTGCAGTGCAGTTGTGGATACTAATGGAAACAATTTAAATGAGGATAAAATTGGACTAAAAAGTGAAAGCTAAAATGGCTCAGCTATATTTTAACTCTGAGATATTCACTGATCTGAAAGTCATGGCAGAGTTAAAGAGATAAAAATCTATTTAATCTATTGATAGATGAAAAGTGTGGATAATAATTCTCAATTACCACAGATTTTTAATAGTTTTGAAGAAGTGAAGGGTGGATTTAGATTATGGTAGCATTAGAAATAACAGTATTCTTATTTGGAGCGTGCATTTATGCTGACTGATATCTGACAAGATACAGAGATTCTGATAAAAGTCATGTCACCATCTTATCATTTCAAACTATCATCACTTTCATTCAGAGACTGTTCTTTTTGAATACTTAAATATGGCATAAAATGAAGCAACTGTTTGTTATTTTTCCTATTATCCATTAAAAAAAGAACTAGTTGAAAGTATACTTAAATTTATGGAAAATCAGGCTTCACTATGAAAATGTATAAGGCTTAAGCTCTTTCTCAGTAGAAGATTTGGTACAAAATGTATTGCTTCCAGTTAAAAAAAAAGAGAAAATACTTGCTTTCATTCTTTGGTCAGGTACTGAATTTAAGAGATTGAAAAAAATGATACCTAGGACTAAGGTATTAAGGATTACTTTAGGACAGAATGGTTGTTAAAAGATATAATGCAGCCTTATTACACCAAATGCCAAAATTTCTACTGATTTCTCTGTAGTCACTGAGGTCATAAAATACTGCCTTCCCTTTAATTTCTGTAGGTCTGTTTATGTAGATAAATTTTGACTCATCTGTATGGCTAACAAAAATATAATAATGACAAATGAACAGTGTGGCAGGGTCTCTGTTGAAAGCCAGATCTGCAGCATTTATTTTGAGAGGAACATCCACCCAGGACTGCAAGTTTAAAATTGCATTTGAGAGGAGTAAGAATTGACACAAATTCAGGAAATAGACTGAAAAACCTGGCATGAAGAGCTTGTTTGGAACAAAGAGGAAAGCTTTGATTCTGAGGCTGAGAATATTGTATGAGAGCCTTTAAGTTAGAGGAGTGTGGGAAAAACATTGAATAATTCTGAAGTATTATTAGTCACTTCAAAGACTATGGGTGCTGAGTTAAAAGAGCACTATACTTTAATCTTTGCAATCTTTTTTTTCCCCCTAGTTAAAAAAGGATGCTTATATTGATCTCTTTACTCAGTATTCTCCTTTTTTGCTTATACATGTTAGAATGGGTTTTCACTGACTTAAGTAAGAATGTATTTTAAGACAATTAGACTGATGTAAAATATGGTATAATGTTGCAATCTCTTGACATTTGTCAAAACTGCCTTAGTGGTCAATCCATGTATTGAAAAAAAATGTAGAAATCTGCCAGACTGAATTGACACTCTCATCCATAAGTTAGATTATATGCCCTCATCACTCCTGGGTTTTATCACAACAGATTTAATTTCACTTCAGATTTCCCAGGTAGCACAAGCGTGATGGAGAAAACGTAGCAGTCTAAATCCAGACTGGCTAAATAGACACAATATAATCACAAACCCAAGTCTGATCAAGGCCAGTCTGGTACTGCTGAGAAGCACAGGAGGGCTGATATTGCCAACATGAAGCCATGCCTGCCAGCAACTGAGCTCAAATGCCATTAAAGACTTAAGAATACAACATCCAAAATTCTTTGAAAGTTATGTTTACTGGTGTTAGTTACATGCAAAAGTTCGATTTTTACTACAAAGACTGTATTGTTATGTTTAGAGCAGGAAAAATCTCCTTTCCCATCCTTTCCCTCCATCCTTTTGCATTCAGCCATGAATTTACAAGATGTGGTGTTTACAAAGAACTGAATGTCAGCTATTTTAGGATTCATTCCTTCAGTGCCCATACCACTATTTATTGAACGTGTTTTCCTGTACTTCACTTATTCAAGCCACAGTTTCTTATTATTGAGAAACCTAACTTTGATTCCTATTCATTTTGAGGTGATTTATGTCACTGTCTTAGATTTATGCTGACAAATCATAAGTAAAACACATTTTGAGACATCAAGCTCTAAAAGGCAGCAATGTTGCTTAAACGGGAAAAGAGAATACTCTGATAGCTTGTCTTTTATTTAACCTAATTTTCTAGAAGTGTATGATACTGAAATCTGCTTTATCATAGCACAACCTTTTCATCTCTTAAGAAATTCCCCAAATGCTTTGGTAGTTTTTGATCCACTTAGCTGCACAGCAGAAAAGACTATAAATGCAAAAACAAATGTTAGAAGAAAAAAATACCAGGCTAAATCTACTAAAAAGGACAGAAATCATTAAAATCTTTCTATTTTGAAAAAACACTCTAAGAGCAGGGGGAAGACAATATCTGCACTAAGATATCAATAGAAGCTGCCATAGGTACCTGAGACTCCTCTTCAGCAGAAAGAACACTCTTGAATGTGACCTTAATGCAGCTGTGTTTGCACATTTTCTGAAAACTTGAGGTTCCATAGATTATTTACTCTTTAAACATGTCTCTGGGAAAGCTGTGTCCTTGGAAGGGAAAGTCCTAATACACAACAGAATGGTTCCTATTACCTACAGTAATTATTTTCTCATTCTGTGATAGCTGCTGAGTTTCTGTACATCACCAACGTAGCAATAACTCTACTGAGCAGAGTTCTTCCTCAATTATCCCCTCCCTGGCACCTGTAAATCAACTTCAGCCTACATATTGATGAATCAGACTTGGAAACATTTCAGTATCTGACCTGCAAAACACTCTCTGGAATGCCTTCATTTTTAAAGTTTCCTTTTTTCTTTGCTTTAACTTGTGCTTGTTAAATGACAGTTTTCCTGTCTTGCTGTGATATAACAGCAGTATTTACTGCTGCAGGCATGATGAATGGTCCAACGCAAAGTGCTGGTCATGAAGCACAGAGTGTGACAAGGACATCTGATAGCCTGGAACCAGAGCCCTGGCAGCCTGTCTGTAATTCCCTGCTAGAGTGCCCTTGCTGAAGTCAGTTTTGCTGCTAATTCCTATTAGTTATGACTTTATAAACAGCAAAGTCAAAACTGAGGAAATCTCCTTGCTGAATGAGAAGTCTTAAACTCATAATCATAGCTTCCTAAAGCTACAAGCAAAATCTAAGCAGCATCATGGAGTCAACTTTCCCTTTGCTGGACCTTGGTGGAAAGGAGCAAAATTATTGTGAATAATTGACATGATACACTGGAGTATTTTGCTCTTATGTCTAAGTAGTTGGAATTTCAATATCCTCTGCAAATAACCTATTTTGTTTGCTTGTCCTCAAAAAATCTTACAATAAAACCAAACCAATAATTTGATTAAATACATAACTATATGTCACAAAGAATTTTGAAGTCTAGCTTGATACACACAACACATATATATGCATATGTGAAAGTTATATGTTAATATAAAAAGTTAAAATATAACTTACACATATAAATAAAAATAATCTGCAAACTTGCACACAATGCTTATATGCTCCCACGCATGACATGGATACAGGTTGATACCTCCACTGCATCTCCCTTATATAATAAACCTGAAAAACTCCTTATTGTAACACTTCACCTGCTGTCCAATAACTCTGTTTCTTGATACTCATTTACTGCATTAGGGAATCATCTATCATGCAGTGTGATGTAGAATTTTCATAAATCCATCTAATAAAAAATTAGATGGAATTATGAAAAAAAAGCCCCAAAGAAGATAACTCACATTGCCACTTAACTTCTATGAGCACATATCTCTTTACAATTTTAGTATGCTGGGCTCTTCAGATTTTCTAGCTTGATATCCATAGTCAGAAATATGAGACCTGTTTCAGTGGGAGAGCTTGAATATGACATAAGAAAACACCCTCACCATCTGAATTAATTGATTCATGCACCTTTACCTGCACACTTCTTCAAATATAAGCTAAAGTATTCTGAAAATATAAATAGAAAAGGTTGTTTATATTGTAGTTCCTGGATAAAGTGTATCATATGCTAAAATTAAGTAAAGAAGAATAGATTATGAGGTAGCATTGGATAAAGAAATGGAAAATCCATTCTTCTTCCTGCTAAAAGTTCCTGGGGAAAAAAAATTAAAGAATAGTATTTTCAGAACTTTTATTTCTGAATTTCATATCAGCTCACAAAACTGAAATTTATTGATACTCTAATCCTTGTCCTTTGATGCTTCTAAAAAGAAAATCCAGAAATTGTCAAATTCCTTTGCCTGTAATTTCTGTGGAGCTGAGAGTTCATAAGTCTCAGAAAAATTAACAGGGCTCCATCAATTCTAGGAAATTAACCCATTGAAAATAATACAACTTGATCAATTATTTAATAAAAGAAGTCAGCAAATGTAAAATCTATGGTCCCATCATCCTAGAAACAAATGTCCATTGTCCATCTGGCTGAATTTGTGCCAGTTATCACTGATGCAGTATGCTATTTTCCAAGTGAGTGTGAGAATTATGACAGAAGGATTAGGAAAAAAAGGTTGGAAAATTTCCTCCTTAGGACCTTGTTTTCAAACAGAGTCATTCATGGCAAGGTCTAAGCATTTCTGGCTTTCATCTTTAATAGTACTGCTGTATAACACATAATTATTAAAATTACTTTGCAGGAAAAAAATTACCCTCAAATCATAGATCACAGGAAGGAAATGTTTGATGATTTTTAATTGTCTTAGACCTCCATAGAAAAACAGATTTTTTAAAACTAAATTAATTGCACTCTAGAACTCTGAAGCTGTGTCATTACCTTGCTCCTCATGATTTTAAAGCTCTTGGTTAAGAGACAGATTATACATTCAACATGCTTGCTCCACGGAACTGATGTACAACTAAACTTTGTATAGCTCTTTTCTTCTGCTAAAAAAACTTTAGTGTGAGACTGGCCATGCATTGAAATTATATGAAATGCAAATAGAGGCAGGGAGAAACAGCTGTTTTCCCAATATAGCAAATTCTTTTGGGAAATTTGTGCAAAAGGAAGCAATAAATGCATCAGCAAGCACTGACACACTGATAATTACTGCAAAGCAAAAGAACATCTGCATGCAAGAAGGAATAAAACCAGCACGACAGCTAATGAAAAGAAAAATTTAAAGCAACACTTTAATGAAGAATGGAAGAGAAAAATTCTTTTCCTGAAAAGAACTCATATTAGACAAAAATTTTATATTGACACATTTTTGTTGCTTGATAGTTTATGCTTTTTTTGACTGAAATAGTTTATGCCTCATTGAGTAACAGAAACCTCCCCACTCCTTAAAAAAAAACCAAAAAAATCTAAAAGAAAACTAAAAAAAAAAAAAAAAAAAAAAAAAAAAAAAAAGAACAAAAAATAAACCCAAAACCCCCAGTAAAGCAACATCTCAAAAGCAACCAGGACCTGTAATATGCAGAGGAGTTATTTACTACCCAGAATTTAATTCCTGGGCAAGTCAAATTCACCTCCATTTTATTTAAATCAAATGAGTATTCTACATTCATCCTAAGACAGAATGCGAAAATATTATGCAAAAAAAAGCAAATCAGGAATTACTAATATGCCATATTATCTATCTGGATAACTCTCTAAAAGTTCACAGTATGTTAAGGTCCATGCTGGAAGGTTTGAAAAACAGTTGGCTTATGAAGTTTTTCTCAGAAAAATAATTTAACTTTTCAGGTGTAGGTTGGTTAGGGGAAAAAATGCCCAGCTATCTTCACTGACATCTTTCTGTTTTGTCCTTCCCAAAGAAAATGAAGCCAAAGGACATGAAATGGATTATTCTGGATGTGAGCCTCTGTTGTAGCAACTCTTTATTTTTCATTATTTCTGGCTGCCATTAGCCACATAACTACCTCAAAAGAGCATTTCTTGGTTTTCCTAAGCTATTTCTACCAATGTGTTGTGGGGTTGATTTGTTGGGATTCATTTGTTTGCTTAAAGTCCATAAGAAGAAATTAAGTACTTTTGGAGGAGGTTTACAAAATTGTCAGTAGTTTTCCATATTTTATGTCACTGTGAACTGTATAGGACTGGATTGTAAACTCATCCTATGTTTACTTTGGAATTCTTAGGATTTTATTCTCTGCATAAGTTTTTTTTTTCCACTTTTAAAATGGTTAAAAAATCTAAAACTTATACTGGAGGTATAGGTAGTGTTTATGAATGAGAGAAACTTAAACATTTCTATTAGAAATGTGTGAAGAGCAGAAATAAGTTATACCAAAAGAATAGAAAAAGAAGAAACCAAGTTCATAACAATAACATAGTTTATATTCTGAAAATATGATGCAGAGTGAATGGTAATGATAGTATCAATTTAACCAATGAATGAAATGCTAATACTTTATAAAGGTTTTTTCTTTAATCAGGGGGTATTTTTCTTTCCATGAGAAAAAGAATTATGCATAATTTTCATTTTAGATTGCCCTTGGAATTGTACATTTTTTAGATAATTTGCATCTCTTTTATACAGACAACACTGTCAGACCAGAATTTTAATTTCCACAAGCCAGAGATAGAATAAAGATATCACCTCCAGAGCCCTGAAAATCAAGAGAAAAAAAGTGAGATATTTCTGCAAGCCAGCTGACTACTTTTCTTGTCTCTTTGCCTGGTTATCATGGTAGTTCTTTCCCTGGTTCCTCAATACTTCCAAAGACTGTATCCTGGTCTTAGCTGCCAGGCACTGCTGTAAGAAGTGGAATTAGCACTCTTGCAAACATCAACTAGATTCTTTTAAGCTCTAACAGCTCAGCTATATACTCCAGGTTCACTGAGTGCATACCTGGGGATTATGCTGATCTTCACCTCAGGACCCACAGGCTGTCTGATGCGAAATCAAGGAATAATGAGGCTGTTATATTGGTGGGGAATGCAGCAGGAAGGAATGCACACGCTTTATAGAACACTCAAATCCACGTTAAGAAGTTTGTCACAAATTTGCATAAGTCCCCAGTGCAACATGAAGATGAAGTTCTACTTATGTTAAATCCCTCAGAAAAAAATTATCTACTGTTGAACTTTCATGCACTCTCACATCCTTTCCACAGCCCTGTACTACTGTCCCAAAACTGCACAAACACTGAGTTTTTAAAGAGCATTAAAGTGTACATTTTAGGTATAGCATGAATTTAACCACTTGTGTTAAATGTCATTTGAATTGGTTCTTTAATCACATTCTCTTAATGTACTCAGCACACCTTAATTTCAAGAAAGTGGAATGAGAAATGAAGCACAGTATTGATCACGTTGATTAATACAGGAGATGATGAATTCCCTTCCTGCCACTTCAAAGTCAGTTCAGATATACTTCAGATGCAAATATTCTCAGTCAGGCTCTCTCCATGCACCTTGTTGATTTGGTAATTTCTCTCCAGTCATCACCTCCTGTGCTTCCAAAAAACACTAGCTAATGGCAGTCACAGGCCAAAAAAAAGGAACATAGTGGCAGACAGCAATGAATGTGCCAACATGATTTTTCCATATTAGAGGTAAATGGAAACTTCTCCAGGAAAAACAAACACCAAATTCCTGCAATAGTCTCCTCATGCTGCTATATATCTTGCAAGTGAGCTTCCAATTATTAAAGCAAATCTGAGTAAAACACAATTGACATCTTTGGCAAGTAATTTGGTGGGGGAGTGGGATAAATAAAGGAAAATTAAATTAAAAAAAAAGCTGAACCAAGCCAAATGTACAGCTGGAATATGCAGCCATATAAACACTCACAGGTAACCCTCAATGAATACGCTAATTACACAGGCCACCCTAAACACCAAGAGTTTTAGGAAATGCAAACTAAATCTGTTTTCAAAATAGTTTTCAACCGAACTTCATCAATGTGTGTGGATCAAAGGACAACGCTTCTGCCATGCTTCTTTTATTTCTTACTTGTCTAATGTTAATTAAAGGGTCATATATAACTACATATTCATAAACTGCTAATGAGGCCTTAGAGTGGAATTATAAGAGCTGAGTTTTTCTCCCCACTTCCACCTGGTGGAAGAACAGTGAAGCAGAACACTGTCATTGTTTTAGTACTGGAGATTAATCCCAGACTGACTGATGAAAATGCTTTTCAAGGCTTTAGAAATTACCTTGTATTTTCCCACTACAGGCTGTACACAAATATTTCTGGAATTAGTTCCTAAGACAATTAAAACAATGATTGAATATAACATGCTCTAATGATGAAGTCATAATTCGTCAAGATACAGAGTTTTAATTTTATGATTTATTTCAGTAATGCCAGTTAATAATTGAGAAATTCACTTTTTTCACCTTGCATGGTATTTGAAGAAAGAATTCATTCCGAAGACTCCTTTGTCCCAGCAAATCCCATCAGATTTCTAGGGGTTTTTTTTCCACGTAAAATCCGTCTTATTTCCAAAACTAACATTACCCCTGTCTTTGCAGGTAGGACAACGTGTTTCTATATACCTTACTATTGTCATCCTATTGAAGCAGTTCCATACTGTTGTCTCTTTATCACAAAAGTTCCATACCTTTTTTGGTGTTTTCCCATGGACATCTCCTCAGAGCACTGACTCTTCCTTCTTCACAAAGCAGCCAACCAACTCCAGTTCCCCTCTCAGCCAGCCACCCCACTCTTTTATAGAACTCTTCTATAGCACTGGTTACAGCTGTGGCCTGTTAAAGTCAGGCCTGTTCCTGATCTTTGATAATTGGCCCAGCTGCAATTCCTTAGGGGTAAGATTACTTTCTGCACTATCTTTATTGTCTTATATTGTATCCCACCACACCTTGCAAATATGAACTAGTCACATGACACAGAACCCAGAAAAATTCATCAAAACAGCAGCTGAAACTGACAAATACCTTCTGTTGCAAACCTCCTTGCATAAAAAATCTAGCCCTGACAGAAGCATGTGAAAAGTGCACTCATTGCATACTAGTGTCTCTCGCATGCTCACAGTAAACAAAGATTAATGTTATTTTTACCTTTTCTAACTACAGAGAAGTGAGTTGAATCCCTTTGGTAGCTAAATTAACACCACTTCAATTTTTTTGCTTTTTAATGAGCATGCATACTGAGATACACAAATTACTATTCCAAATGTTACCTTTAGCTTTTGCCTCCAAAAATCTGCATTTTAAAAAAAAACTTTTCATCAAGTCTTTCTCTTAATGTTATCACTTAGTATTACACTAGATATCAAATACATTTTATGTTTAATGTTTATGTTTATAGTTAATGTATGTTTTAACACAGTGGAAAATTTTTCTGTATAAAACAGTTTTCTTAAGTTTATTCCTTCAGGAGATAGTTAAATTTATTCTGCTTTTAAACATGGACACCAAGGAGCTTTGTGAAAATTCTAGTTAAAAAAAAATGAAAGAAAAGAAAATTAGGTAAGATGGGTATTTTTACAAATGTCATTTTATTAGCTATGATTTTTTAATTTAAGTGGCCAAATCTGGTTCCAACATTTCTAATCTCAGAAATAAAATACATTATTATTTAAGCGTATAAAATCCCAGTTATTTAATTGTATGTTTATCTCTTTCTAAACCAAGGTGTTTACAATGTGCCTAGATTTACCAGGTTTGATAATCCAGGCATTTATCTCATCATTTATAATCCAAAACCACACCATGATTTTGTATTATTCTTCTGTGTTTTCATATATTTAATGCCTCTATTTAGAACTCCTAGGACAGTGTAGATATCAATGATGTCTTGAAAATGTTATGAATTAATACACTCAACTGTGTCATCTTCAGCCTCACCTGTTTACTGTGTCTCAGCTTATGATTAATGGAGCCAATCCTTGCTGGAAGCCTGGAAGCTATTTTTTATTAATTTCCACTTTCATGTCATGCACTGAGGAACATCATATTGCCTGAAGTGCACTCCTCCTCTCCTCTTTTGCTAAGCCAGGAAGTTCAATTTAAAAAATGACTGCAAAAATAACAAGAAGACAGAAAATAGTATCTGTAGAAAGTAAGAAATAACAACATGTAAAATGAAAGATGTGATAAGGGCAACAAGAAAAATGTATTAAGAACAATCTTTTTTTCATAAGTTTAAAGTCTGTTATTCATGGTAGGAGTTGCTGCACTGCCTATGGCCCTCTCACATAACTTTGCTCCATCAACTTCCCATGTAAAATGAAGGTAGTGTTTTTAAATTGAGGAAATAGACAACATCCTTAGCTCGGCTGGTAAGATGATTTAGTGCTTACATCCCAGGTGTGCTCGTGGGAGAACCCTGCCCTGCAGAAGGTGATGGCAGTGGGTGACCCGAGCAGGGTGCAGGGCTGTTCCATCCCACACACTCCTCCAGCTGAGCACTGCTGCAGGCAGCTCCCACCTGGCACCAGGAATTACAGCACCTGCCTGTGCCTGTGCTTACCTTGGTGTGAAGCCACATGTTCTCACGGGAACATCTCCTGCCAGTAGAAATGGTGCATGGAATTGCTCCCTGCTACAAAAATTCCATCCAAGCGCTTAAGGCACAAATGATGTGCTGAATTTTGTCCATCAGTCCATCTGAAAGGGCTGCAGGAGTATCTACACCATGCTCTTTTCCCTTCTAGTGTTAGCACTAATAAATGGCATTTTCATTCAATACTTTATGAGTCTTGAGTGCCTTTTGTAGTGAAATCTAGTTTCAAGCACTAGCCTGGTGCATTACACCAGGCCAGTGTTCTGGGCATTGAATTAAAGTTTTGGAAATGAAATGGCAGTCTAGAAAATATAACATGAAACAAAACAAATTACAAAAACAAACAAAAAAACAAACAAAAAACCAATCAAACAAAACCGACCCAAAAAACCCAACTCAACCCATGGTGAATTCATGCCTTTCAGACATGCTTTACATTGCTCATAGAGAAGTGTCTTGGCTAATTGAAAGCAGAAATCAATCCAGACTGGAAAAAAAAAAAAAATAGAAACATGAATTCAAGAGTTATATTGGAAAATTTCTTTTGATTCTATTTCTTTTTTTTTTAACTTATTTTTAGCTTGTTAATATCTGCAATGACAGTGGGTTTGGATATAGCTTCTTTTGTAAAATTGTTTGGTTTGGACCTGTCAGTTTTAAATAGGAGGAATCCTCTTGTTGATTTCTATCAGTCCTTTATTAAAATAATATTCTTCATGTTATTACCATTGTTTTCCTGCCTTAGAATATGCAACTAAGGTTAAAGCTGCAACTGAAACTCGATTAACTATCCTACCATGGTATTTTTATTTTACAGTTCTTTGGCTGTCATCTTTTTTTTAGAGGTGGGCTCTATGCTAGGAGAGATAGGAACTCAGCTGATGTGTTATTTGTAACCGTAGTTAAAACAGAATAAATATTTTTTTCCACAGTGTGGCAGCAAAGCCTTTTAAGAGGAAGAAATTACTTGTCTCAAGAAGATCTTGCTAAGTCAGCTGAAAATTCTGAACAGCTGAAATCAGAGTTCACAGATTTCTTGTCCCCACTGAACTGGATTCTGTTTGGAAGACTAATTCTCTGCTCTAGAATTCCAAATCACAGCAGAGCCTGGGATTTTTTGTTTGTTTGTTGGGGTTTTTTTTTCACTTTACCACAGTTACTTCTTTTTAAAATTCCTTTTTTCCATAACAAAAGTCCTGAAGTACAAAATAGTTCACCAAAATGTTGAACGATGCTTTGCTCTGTTATAAACCATTCTGCAGACCCACAGACAAAGATGTGAAAGAAATTTTCTGCTGTTATGCCTCGTAGGAAGAACTTAGGAATATGCAAGCAGGCAGTAAGTGTTCTGCAGTTCAGCAAATGAATCAGATATAGAAATGGCACAGAACACTCAAAGGCAAATTATGTTGATTTTTTACTTCTCAGTGCCTTGCATCTGTGTCTGTGTGTGAGCAAATGATCAAGAGGGAAAGCAAATACAATGAAATCTAATTCCTGAAGAATTATATGTGACAAAAACATTCACAGCCCACTCTGCAATCCTCCACATTCAGAATCACTCCTTAAATAAGGAAAATCATGACCACATTTCTGTTATCTATGGCTAAACCCTCCTGACTGCAGCAATGTTCCACTCCCACTTTGCCTCCCATATCAAATAAATTAAGGAACTGAGCATTTTTCATCCCTTCCATTCTCTACTCCTTCTTACTGGGTACTACTTTACTTCTAACCAGGTTCAGGTGGTCCAGTTTTGAACAGAGCAGGTCTATTTTCCTCATCATTTGACTCTGTACTTTCTCATAATACTACTTATTCTTTTATGCTTGAAGTCAAAGCTGAAATTCTTTCTTATAGTTTCTTAAATGCTTAAGAGAAAATTGTTGCTATTTTGGAATAGGCAAGACCTACTTTTTTTAGGGAAATTATTCGTTTAAATATGTCTCCAAGGATTAATCAAGAAAAAGACTTCTTCTAGTCATGAAAATAATCAAAAATTTAATTAGGGCTATACCAACTAAGCAAAGCTAAGCAATTCATTTTTGGTTTATTTATTTTCTGCAATAGACAATGGAAAAATAATTACATTTTAGGAAATTATGTCTAATGTGAAGATGTCTGAAAACATTGTAGTGTTTGCATTATAATCATTTAATTACAACTACTCATGAAGATTATCCTGTGTGACAGGATCTGGATCATTGAGACATCTGGCTAAACCTATGTCTATAGTGAAACTCAATAATGAAATTACTGCAGGATCTCTTAAAACACTTGTGTAACAATATAAACACACATGTATGTACTTTTATGCATCTGTTGGGAGAACCTAAATCTTATTATGCTAAATTTGGATATATAGAATATCAGACAAGCCAGAAATGGATAAAAAGTATCCCATTAGAGAGGTTCATTTCTCCTATGGGACTTGCTGACTCATGATTTAAATATACAGTGATAAATTACTTCTGTGAAAGAGTCTAATGGTGTGTATCAAAAAGAAGAAGCTATTAAATTCTAATATTTAAATCTGTGGGAGGAAATAAATATTTGGCTACATCAAAACAGTCTTGAGAAAATGTGAAGAGTTTTTTTCTAATTAAAAAATAGCAGTTTATTTCATCTTTTATTATCAGCAGTGTCTGTACACAGAGAATGACTCACAATATCAATCTTTTAAAAATTATTTTATTGTTATCATCACATACTGGTAAACTAGTATTGACTTCCTGGCTTGTCATCCTGCTTTATCTTTGATAATTGAACAGTTATTTTATGAGTACAAATCAAATTTATCTATGCTTTGCTATGGATGATTTTAAGTTCATTTACTATGGAGCTACTGGTAGAAGGTAACCCATAATCACCTCTTATTTCAATATATTGTAAAATATTTCAAATTAATTGCAGAAATGCTTAATGAAAGCGATTAAAGGAACAGAGCTGCCCATGTGCTGCCTGCAGCTATGACATGACCTATGGATTTTAAAGCAAGGTACTACCTATATTCAAAAGTCCATTATTAATGTCAGAAATTCATGGTCATTTAGCATAACTTGAAACAGACATTTTAAGCTAACCATCTTTTAGGTTTATTGTAAGTTAAACACTGTACTCTGTTAAATCTCTGAATTTAACAGGAATGATGAAGAATATATAGCCAGTGTCATACAAGGACACCACTGATAGTTCCTACTGCTTACAGAAGAGAGTGGCAACAATACAAACACACAGATAAACCTGCTACATAGGTACCATATTTCACTAACAGAAGCTGGACTGATTGACTGATTTATTGATTGATTGATTGATTGATTATTTCCTGAGTCCACTAAATAATTTTGCTGAAGTAAAGGGGACTCTAATCTTTCATTAATTCCTGAAAGAATTAGGAGTGATCCTAAAAATATATCAAAGTAAATTTATGAGAGAAAATGTAATATGGCCATGCCAAAATTGTACATGCAGTAGACTATTTCACTGCAAAAATAACTTGCAGAAGTTAAAAAAAAAACAACCCTAAAATCACTGCCAGTAATTACCCAGCTTGGTCACAGAGCTGATTATAAAGTTCTCAACATGAATGGGCCACTGAAGTGGAAACTGCTTGAACTTAATGAGCAGTTAGAATAGGCCAGAGTCAAAATTGGATTTCTGTTTGGCTTAGAACCATGTAGCAGCATCTTTTCTTGCTACTGCTTTTACTTTCCACTCTGCAGGAAGGCAAACTGAAGCTGGCCTTGAAATAAAGTGAGGCAGGTACGACAGCAATGCAAGCTCATTAGGAAAGTGAAATAATTGATGCCACAGAGCTCCATGCTCCTGCAACTGGTTCAAGTGTAGCCAGCTATTCTTACACAGTAACAGAGCCACCAGGATAAACATTCATATTCCTGAATTGTCTTTAACCACCTTGTCCCTTCTTGCTTCCAATGAGTATCAGTGAACCCGTCCATCATCACCAACCTCAGGCTCTGGGAGCCCTTCCTTGTCACACAGGGAAACATCACCACAGTATTCCCTTAACAGACCATCTTCAATATCCTCAACAATCAATATAGAAATACACACAAATGTAAGAATCAGATTTTGGTGTTTAGGTGAGGCCTAAACACCAAAATTTTTGCTTTCCTTCCCATCCACTAAGTTTTGTGATTACTTAGTTTCAGGGTAGGGAAATTAAATGAAAAAAAAAATTACTTCTGTTTAAAATTTATAGATTAAATTTACATAATGAAAAATTGGTTTCGTTTGCATGAAAAAGAATTAAAGTCTACCTAGAGAGAAAGAAATTAACAGAATTTTAGGATCATGAAAAAAATTATAATATTTCTAAAAAAAAAAACCAAAATGTTCCACAAAGGGGATGTGATGTCTTAATGAAGTTCAAATTATTTAAATATATATATATATAACTCATACATATATATGTATGAGTTGCATATATATATGCATATATATATATATATATATATATATATATAAATTCATCTATTTGCATACAAACACAGAATATAATTTGTTTTTGTCATCTGATGCTGCAGCACAAACAAGTATTTAAAAAAACTACACAGCTGTGATTTATAGATCTATTATAATTTTCTAACCAGTTTCACAACATGCAAAATAAATTATGGAATTGCACAAAGTTTAAAAGTAAGTAAAATATTTTGAGAGAGAATATTAGAGACAATTTTAAACACATAGCTATAGTTCATGAGCTATTATTGACCTGTCAATCTAGGAACATTACTAGACATACATATGTGTGCTCTCTATATATGTAATATGTATGCACTCTCCATATATGCACCCTCTATATGAATGTAATGTATTTGCAATAATCTCTTTCTGTTATATAGGTTTATGGGATACTGTGGAACCATAATTTTGGTCTCATATGTAATGTCACTACTAGTTTGTTCCTAACAGCACAGTTGCACCATCTTCACAGAAGAAATGAGGACATGTTATTTTAACCTTATTTAGTTAGCTGTCCTGCCTGGTTTTCTACATACCCTCGAGGGATATGATGGATCCAAACCCACCATCCCATGGGGCCTTTTCTGATGGCTCTCATAACTCTGATGGTCAAGTGTAACCCAGACACTGTTGAACACACCTTTATATATTAATCTCATGGACTAAATGATGACTTGGCCTGTCAATACAGTGTTTGGAGGTTGAAAACCAGATTAGTTGTAAGAAGAACAAATGTACATGAGTAAAAAAATGTACTTAAGACATACCCAGCAAAATTAATGCCTTTACTCCTGAAAAAACTCCTGAAATTCGTATCATCTGTTGTTACAGAAATGTTACTTTGTAGAAAACTAGAACATAACCTTCAAACATTCATTTCTATCATGGCAGCATCTTATCCTACATGGTTAAAAACTCCAGTTTCTTACAGATGTTTAAACTACTTCACAATTATTGAAGAGATAAGAGCACATAAATGGGATATATCTATGTTTACTGATTTTATGGTATTTTATCTCTTTAGAAAAATCTAATGAGGTATTTATTTATGTGTTTGTTTTTGTAAGAGGAAATGAACAGTAAATACTTCAAAAAATAAAGGTCTGTGTTCATCCTCAATTAATAGAACAGTGAAGTTCACAAAAGCCAGGAATATGCATGGGTTTTGTGAATTTGGAGAGGGAAAAGGTACTGCTAGTGCACTGGAAAGCAAAAGAATGAGCGTGCCAAACATTAATTAGTACCTTCATGTTCAAAGAGGAAATAAGCCATAAAATAAATTAAGTAGTTTGCTACATCTGTGCCAAGGCTTTTGAAGAATTCACAGTACCTATGATATTTGAAAAACACATCCAGTTTTGGCAGAAGATTACTTGGGGCTGCAACGGGGCCACCAGCTGAGGTTAAGGATGCTCTTCCCTTGGAAAGCAAGCTCCACGTGACCGGGATGAACCACGCAGGGCAGACACTGCAATTTCTCCATGTCACATTACAGATTTCCAGGGGTTTATTATAAAGCAGGTATTCATCTTAACTGTGACCCAACACCCACTGGCTCATCACCAGCTCCCCTGCAGCCCCCCTGCCTCATGATTAAAGTGTCTGTTTTGATCCCATGGCAGATGTGCTTCCAAACCACTCCTACAGGAAAAAATTGAAGCTGGGAAGGACTTGCAGGTCACTGGGGTGACTCATCCAGCTTTGCCCCTTGTCCCTTCTCCAACACTGAGCAAACCTGACATGGACAACTCATCTGTCTCCTCTGAAGTGTAGCAGCCAAGCTATTTTCATGCTGTGCTAGGAAAGAATATCAGAGGGGACATATATTGATAAAGTATTTGCAGCTCCAATAACACAGGTATGTCATCAAAAGTGTAATATTCATTTATTCCAAATTTATTCTAGTTTAAGAGAGTTCAACTCCCAAATACCTGTATTACCTTATGAATACTAATGCATATTAGTGGAAATAGCTGAAACTTCCTTCTCTGGAAGAGAAATTCTATTAATTTCTTCTGCAGAAATTCATAGTTAATCCATATTTATTTTATCCTCCTCAGCTTCTGACATCAGAGCAGACCATTTGCCACAGGCTCATGACAGCACCGACCCAGTCACATCACCCTCATTTGAGGCAATGAGGGCAGGGTACTCCATTGCTTTAAAGCATTTTTAGTCTAGAGCTGATCACAGTGCTGTCAAAAAAGTGCTTTATTTATAGCAGGCTGCTGATTCTGTCTGAAATTATTCCTATCTCACAAATTATGCTCTGTGACTGGCTTTGTTTTGGGAAAACACGTCTGCATAATTGATAGTGGAATTCAGGAAGGTGCTAACAACTATCAATTTCTGGTGTCAAAAAGCAGCTGAGGCTGAAACATGCTGCTTAATGTACTGGCAAGATTATCTGATACATACAAAAAATTTTAAAAATTCTAACATGTATCAAATAAAGGATATAGTTAGAAATATGATTCCATATTATAACTGGTAGAAGAAATGAAAATTATTTGTAGCTTTGATCCAATGAATGTTTAAATAGGGATATTTCAAACTCAGTCTTTCACACACTGAATACTTCTTTAATAGTGGGGGCCTCAATAGTAGGGACCTCATATTTTCCTGCAAAGATATAGGAAATTTCCTTTTTGAATTATTAAATGCTCTTTGAATGCAGCCAAGATTCACAAGCCTGACAGTCTGATGATTTTGTGACTATGTTGCATTACCACATGATTAAAGATCCTTGGCTGTTTGATAAAAAATGAATTGCTTTTTCTACCAAGCAGAAGGACAAAAATAAAATTAGATAAATGAGTAATTGTTAATGTTTCCATTTTTTCATGTGGATTTTTATTCTGCAGCAATTAGCACCCTCTAATACCTAAGGCACAAACCAGCATTATCTGTGGATTTTTAATTCAAAAACTAATCTACATTAATGACTGTAAATTAACTCATATAACAGAAAGGCATATGATAAAGGCCTCTAATTTCATCATTTGAACAACTAAAAAAATATTTTACAGTTAATTCCAGACAGTAATTTTCTGACAATTTTTACTGAGAATTACTGTTCTTTCCACAATGAAAATAATTTTAGTGTTAATGTTGTACATGTAGTTCTTACACTGCAGATAAACTTGCCAGTATGGCCATATACTGCTGAAAATATACTGATTAGGAACTGTTTTTATATGTGTACTTTCATTGTTTCGAAATAAAATTCTGTTTATTGAACTTAAGAAACTTCTGTTTTTGTGACTGACACCACATGTAGATCTTTCTGTGATTTTGTAGCAATATCCAAGTCCCACTCACTATTTAATATTACCATCTATGGTAGAAAAGCTTCTCTGGCAGAGGCCTCTGGCCTCACTTCTCCAGTTTATTCAGGGTTTTATTCTGCTAGGAGATGGAAAAGGGCTTCCAATTAATCTGTCCTTTCATGTAGAATTGCAGCTACTTCTTTTCACTTTGTTATTCACTTGCCAGGTAGATTCTTTTATTTACACTGAGTGTTCTTACTTTGTTCATGAGTAAAACAGTCTTATTTATCAGAATTAGGGTGTTCTTCAAGGGGAAAAGACAATGCCATAGTGGAAAGTAAATGGATCAGCAGCCCAGAAATATATGGAAGCTTGCCAATTTTTAATTGGCTGTGAGAACACAAGTGGGGGTAATGTGAGAGTAAATTACAGTCCCAAAGGAAAAAGAAAAAAGAAACAAAAAATTAGAGAAAAGAGTAGAATTAAACAGAGGGAAAATGAAATCAAGAAAGTTAAGTGTTTGAAATGTGGAACTAACTGCCCAGGTTGGTTTTTTTATTAAGTCTTAGACATATATTTATCAGTATGGGATAGAAGTTAATGGTATTAACTTCATACAATTCCAAAGCATGTACTCACTAGGAAAGAACAAAACAGATGAGAAAACATTTCTAGATTCCTTATACCTTTGTAAGGAGTCTATAAATACTGCAGAGAGCTGAATGGAAGCATCCAACCATTTTACAACCTAGAAACATTGCTGCCACCTTAACAGAACGTTGAAATAACTCTGGGAAGGTCAAGTGTCTACATGTGACAGACAGAGAAGAGAAGAAGAAAGGGAACAACAACAGAGGGAAGAGCAAAACAACCAGTGAACCAACTATTTGGCCTTGTAGAGACCCAAAAGTTTTAAACAAGCATGTAAAAACTGAGACATTTCTTAGCCCAGAAGGTGAAATCTTGTTGGCAGGACAGCTGAAGAACTGTGCCAGATGCATTGAGTTCAGACAGCTTTCTTCAGACAAAAAATTTGAAATTATCTTTATGAGAGTGTTCTACTCAGTTTTCAGACAGAAAATTTGCAGGAAGCTAAGTTTTTTGATGGATGAAGGAGTACAAAGAGCTACAAAAAATACTTTTTGAACAGAAAATTTGAAAGGCACAAGTAGAGGCTGTGATTGGAAGACCAGAGCTCTTGAGCTACAGCTGAAGGCACACCAATATTATATTATGTCCAGAAGTAAAAGGTACTTTGCAAAAAGCTCACTGTGCCTGGCATGGCCAAGTAACAGCTAGGCTGACATTGTAAGCAACAGGAATGGCAGAGCAGAGATCCAGTGTAGCCAAGTCAGACGCTGGACATCTGTTACCTGGTGGTATTGCAGGGAGGTCCTAATGGCTGCAAAAGTTACTTAAGATTCTGCAAGAATGCAACTTATTGGTCAAATGTCACAGGGACTAAGTTTCTTCAGGCATGCAGAAAGAATGGCATGACAGCCTGGTGAACATGAGCTGGAAGAAAGCAAAAAGAACGAGATATTATTTCACAAGTGAAGGCATAACTGGTACAGCAGAGCTTTATGAGGCAAATCACAGGACTGGATTATTGGTGTGGAACAGTCCCTTGCTCAGCAAGCTCTTTCATTGGAAACAAAAAGAGAAATGTTGTCCTCAGTTTCAAGAACACGTGTAAATGCTATAAAGTAGAGAAAATTAAAATATTAGTTTGTTGAAACTCCTGGGGTGGATACAAACCAAAAAAGAGGAAAAGAGAAAATGGGCTAAATTGAGCCAGAAAGTGAGGATTACATCTCTTTCTTTTGGCAAAAAATGTTGTTTTTGTGAATGTGAAACATGAAAGGAGATATGATGGGATTTTAAATACTTAGATACCACATGTTAAAGCTAAGACTTGTCTGAATATCACACTGGAAGCAAATTGTAATTTCAGAATGGATAAGTTACTATGGAGAGGTAATTTTAGTTTTGGTGGTATCTAAGAGGAAAGAATGGATTAACAATGTCTTCTGGAGTATGCAGTCAAACTGATTTTTTTAGGAAAATGATATGCAGCAGCCACAGAAATAAAACAGAAACATCCTCCAATCACACCATCACCATCAAACTCAACAGATTTCAGCAAACTCTGGAGAGTGGTTAAAGGTCGTTTAGAAAGCTGATTGAAGCTAAACATGTGCAAGTATGCTGGCACTTTATGTAAGAAAGTTACATTAAATGCACAAATTGTAGCAAAGAACAGAAAGAGGAGCCTATTGCCCTCGGAAACCGTCAACAACTGGCTTTCAAAAAGTAATCCTACAAAAAAAACCTCAAAACAAAAAACCCAAGGTCATATAAAAAAGGAAGAATATAGAGAAAAAGCATAAAAAACAGAATGGAAGTACAAAGTGAGTTTCAAATTGCAAGAGACAAAATGAACAAAAAGAATTTTATAACACCCAATAAATAAAAAAATAAATTAAAAAAGCAGATCAGTGGTAGCAGAAAGGGAGAGAAAAATATGCAGATAAAGGTAAAATGTAATTATCTAATATCCCCTTCACACCAGCCTTCAAAAATGGTAAATCTTGACAAGTCATTCAAAACTACTTAAGAGAAAAAAACTGGATTGCAAGTATATAAAGAATATGTTATGAATATTTAGATAAGATGGATGTATTCAAATTGTCTGGCCTCAATTAAATTCACCTTAGAGAAACTAGACAGTGATTTCTGAATCGCTAAAAATTATCTTTATGAGCTTCTGGAGGACAGGGGAGGTCCCAGATGACCAGAGAAGGGCAAATATAGCATTTGTCTCTTGATAAAAAAGGAGTGCTGATGGAACGAGAGACCAATCAGCCTAAGTTTGATTAATGGAAAAATTCTGCAACTACCCAACTACACTAGAAGTATCCACATCATTTTCAGAATAGATCCCTCTTACTGCAGACCATAATCCTAAAGAGAAAAACAAAGCCATACAAACTAAAAATACCAGAACGTGTTTGTTTGTCAAACTGGTACAAAAAATGTTACAGGGTAGATGGCCTGTGGTATAGGAAGGTATGGAGGTTCACAAAACACAAAAGTAAAAAATGTGCTTCTGTCACTTATGTGCCAGGAGAGATAAACAGGCTTGCTACCCTTCAACAGAAAATACCTACATGAGAATATGGTAATAACCTATGGGAAGTCACTTTTAAAACTGACAGAGAAATGCTGTAATTGGAAAGGAGAAATAGAAGTTAGAGAATAAAAGGGGTTTTTTCCCCCAATAATAAACAAAGCTTTATACATTGATTTAAAGTCACAAAATGACAGCGTACTCTCTGCAGGACACAAAGGGCCTTGGATGGGCTCACACAATTTTAATGCTTGGACAGAAACCTTTGGAAATTATAGTCCAGTCTCCAATTGGAAAAAGAACCAGTGTCAAAGATTAATTCATCTTCAAATTAGGTCAGGTCACTCAGGGCTTCTCTGGACAAGCTCTGAAAATCTCTCAGGATGAAGATTTCAGTCTCTCTGGGCAACTTATTCCAGCATTTGATCACCCTCAGGGCTGAGAAATTTTCTTGTGATGACACAGAATTTTTCTTGCTGTAGCTTTGGAAGATGCACAAGTTGTGCTCCATCTCTCTCTAACCAGCCCCTAGGTTGTACAAATTCCTCTTCAGTTTTCTCTTCTTCAGGCAAAAAAAGGCCTGTCAGCTCTGTCAGCTGCAATCCAGCCCCTCAAACACCTGGTTTTTCTCAGTTGAACTTATTCAAGTTTTCCAACCTCTCTATTATACTGCAAAGGCTGGGCACAGCCATGGACACCACTCACCCTCTGTTCTCACAGAGCAGGGGGAGCTCTGCTACAGGATAAAGAACCTGAAACACAGGAAAAGCCAAGCTTTTCTCACATTATTATACCTGATTGCAGGTGCTCTTAAGATGAACTTGTTCCCAACCCCATATTCACTTACAGGCTACAAGGTGGGAAATCTGTAGTAAAACTGGAAGTTCCCCTGAGGGGACCAACATCACAAATATTCATAAATTCAGCAAATGCATTTTTGAGTGGTGAAAGAAATCACTACGAGTTTTAATCATCTTATTTATCCCTTGTGTTTCTCTAGACAAGCACAGGAGAAGCTGTCTCAGATAAACTGCTGATTCCAATTTTTTTATCCTTTCTCATGTTGAGAAAAATAAAAATATCACACAATAAAAAGAGCCTCTCTCTTGTACTGCCTCAGACAAAGCAGTGCAGCAAACACCTTGTAAATTCCCAGGTCAGCACAAAGAAGTCAAGCAAGACAAGTTCTGCTTGCAAAGTGTGTCCCACAGTAGGTCTGTTGAGTGGCAAGGAGCCTTCCTTCAGCTGCCAAAGGACTGAATTGACAGCAACATTATACATATATGGTTGAAGTATTAAAGCTCATGGTGCATGACTAAAGGAAAACCAACCAGTCCCTATTTTAAGACTCTGTCTCAGAGCTTCTGCCTATATTCTTCCATCTGCATTTTAAACTATTTTGGTTCTAAAATGCATGATTGTTGGCAGAGAAACAAGCCAAGGTGAAAACATCACTAAATATTAGCCTACTAAATATTAATGCATCTTCACAAGTCATGACCCATGTAAGCACTCTTAATACTGCATAAACCATGGAAAAAAATGTTTGCAGTTCCTTTGTAAAAGGCAAGGAAAGAAATCTAGAAAAGCCATAAGGATTTGGAACCTTCATGGTCTGAAAACCCCAAACTCCAAGACACAATCAAAGCAGTCAGTTTTGTCCTTTCTCCAAAAATTTTCAAGCTGGTAAATTCAGCCCAATAATATTTTATAGAAGATCAGAAAATTATTTAAATTCTTTGTGTTCATCTCCTAGCACAGACTGCAGAAGCTGTAACCAGGTTTCTATCCAGTTTCTATGATGGGTATTCCTCCTCTACCCATGACTTCAGAGCCAGCACAGGCCAAGTCCATAACTTAAGAACTTTAGCACTAGGGTAGGGCAAATACACCTCCAGTTTAGTATCCTGTAGATCCCTGGAGAAGACTAAAAGACTGGTATTTCCTTTAAGATATCCTTGATGTCTTCAGCCAGGGCTTTCTGAAGTAGAGGTAAATTTCCTGCTTAATTGCCTTTTTGGATTTATCTTTCATTAATTTGTAAAAGAGCTTTTCTGAATCTTTCTAAGCTTTGGCCAAAATCAGTATCATTTGCAAGTTGACTATATGCACTGTGATAGGTATGCCCCTGGCACGTTCTGAATCTGCCACAGGATAATTTCACTCCTCATACCTTAATAATGAGAAACACTGAACCTCTTTATGTCCCTTCATGCCACTCACTTTTATAACCTCCTGTCTCATCTCCTGCCTTTCCCCTCATTAGTCATTTTTTTTAAGGCTGAAGAGTCCTGATCTACTTAGACGTGTCCTTGTACTAAACCCCTTCCATACCTTTGATCTTTCATGCTGTTTTTTGTTGTACCATTTCTAGCTTTGTTTTGTCCTTTTTGAGACACTGGGACAGCATACGGGAATCAAGATAAAGGCAATAGTTTCATACAGAGATATAATGATGTTTTCTTTTGTTCTCTTTTCCTTTCCTAATAATTCTTAATGTCATATTTGCTGTTTTGATAGCTACTCAGCACAGAAGTGACATTTTCAGAGCATACCCTATTATAACTCATAGATCTCCTTCTCGAGCTATAAAAGCAGGAACATGGCACACCACTGCAGATATAATGGGAGGACTGTGTTTTACATGTACATTACTTTACATTTACAACTACTGACACCTTATAACCCATTCATCCAACACTTTTCTGCAAGTTTTGAGTGTTGCCCTTTTGCCCTAAAGGAAACTTCTCCATTGCACACTCCCCCCTTTTCCTGGGATTGTAATAGCAGCAATGAAGATGAGATTTAAATTTAAGGACGTCACTGGAAAAAAACCCCAGTAGTTATAATCCCTACACAAACCCCAGTAGTTATAATCCCTACACATTAAGCTTGGAAACCACTCTAGTCTTTTGGGTAATATGAGCTATTTTTCCACCATTTCCAACAGTGAATCAAAGTATAAAAAGTACTTTTTGGGGTTTTTTAATTAAAGGCAGAAAGAAATATCTGAAAAGAGAGATAAACAGGCCAATGAAGACCTCTATAAGCATAACTACCTCAGTGATGTTTCACAGGCTTTTCCCATAGAGAGTCAGCTATATGTGAATTGTTCTCTACTTCTGTAGAATACTTAATTCAATGTCTAAGTCTTACTGGTAGAAAAGTGCTTTAAAGTTCATTTGATCCACTAATTTAACTTGTCTGAGGAAGGCCCCTCTGCCTGCTGCTCCTGTTAGCCCAAACATGCACCTCTCGCTCCTACAATTTCTCCTGCTCACCATGCTTTGAACGGTGATTTGCTTTGATAATCTTTCCCATTTAGTTAATTCCAGCACTTTTGACAATGCTGCCATTTCAGTTCTTTATATTGCATGGAATGTAAGAAATCCAACAGATTCTCATTTAACAGGAGGCATTAAGATGGTTTTACTGTTCCTCTAGAAAGGACTGCCCTGCAGGTCTTTTCAGCCTTTGCTCTTCCATGCTAAATGATATCGCCTAGGTTTAATATGTATCAATATGATTTCTTTACATCCTACTATAAGCAGAATATTTTCTGATGATATAGCTTCTTTTAAAAACAAAACAAACAAAAAACACAGGTTTACTTTTCCTGTAGATCTTCTGTAAGTCTTTCTGTTGCTTATACACAGGGAAAAATCCGTTCAGCGTTTTTTTCTTATGATTTTATCAAGCCATTTTTCAAGATTTGATTGGAATACTCTAATATTTTTACAGTTAGGCAGTGTGTGTATTTTTCTAGTTTCCTTACTTGGACCTTCTGAATACTGATTTCCCAGTTAGTAATACATTTGACCCTTCAATTTAATGACACCTTTTATTTCCTCATTGAAATCTGTTTTGATATTGTAGTGTGAATTTTCACTGAAACCAATTTGATGTTTCAGAGTTAAAATTATCCTCATTACATTCAAATATACTTTACCCTTACGAATGGCTCTTTCAATTTCCTTTGTTTCAGCTCCTCATTTTTACACAGATGATTTTTTCAAGTTAGGCAGTAATATAATGAATTCTGCTGTTCTTATCAGAATATTGAATCTAATTACATTACAGTAACCTAAAGACTTGGACAGTAGCTTTTTGACAGTAGCATTTTGAATTGGATCCTGTCCACTCTTGCAAACCAACTCAAAAATTTCTTTATTTCTTCTCTTTCCCTGAGCTGCTACTGCATTCAACAGTCACTTCTAGATTTTAAAAATTTACCTTTGAAATCTCATTGAAACTATCTGGAAGGCAGATAATGACATTTTTCCATTATAATTGAATTTTATAAGTGGCATGTTCTAGGATATACTTTTCTGAATAAGTTTCTAAGATTCAAATAATAAATATTACATTTATAGCTAAGGACCAATAAATACAAGAAATTAATATTTAAAAATTGTTCTTCAATATGTCTCATATCCTTAAAAAATGGATGAAAGAGGAATAAGGCATAATGAAATAGTAGCAATATTTTTTCCTTTAAATTCAAAACACCTTTTAAAACTCTGACAGTACAGTTCAATGTTTTCATTTCTTGTCTTTCCTTCCTTTGTCCTGGTCTCTTTCTGCTTTTTCAGCCACCATTCTACTTTTAATTCTTTTAGTTTTAAGTTTAATTTTAATATCTCCATTACTTAAGCAAGGAGTAAAGCAAGCCAACTCAGAGGAAGGCCAAAGCACTAAACAGCCTCTACCCACAGGGGAAGCCGTACTGAGAGAAAAAAGAACTTCTATATTTTATAGTATTATTTAAATGTACTTAGTTTGAAAGACACATTCTTTGACAAACATTCTGAGCTGTTTAACAATCTTTTTTGAGAGACTGCCACTTTCCTGAAAAAAAGACCCCAAACACCTAGAGGACAAAACCACAGGAAAACCTGTCTCCTCTTTTCTTTCTCTTTCATTAGTGAAAGAGTCATAATTTTATCCAAGTAGGTTATTATATGATACATTGACAGTCATGGCATGAAAAATGTCTGTACAAAACTATCACAGACCTGATTTCTATTTGTTGCATTTAGGACACAGAGAAAGGGAAGGTTTGAAAGAGTTTAATGTTAGTAACTTAAGGAATTTTCCATTAAATGCTCCATGAAATAAACTCCTTGGTAAACAAGGAAAGTATTAAGTATTGAAAGTTATATAAACATTGTTAAAATGTGGCAAATCAGCATACAATTTTGCTATAAGTATGATTTGCATGCTTCAAAAACAAAAATCTCAAAAAAAAGTTTCAGAATGATAAAAATACTGACTCCTAGCTGTAATTTTCTCATATTATCATTTACAATTCTGTTTCACCACTTTTATATAGGGCAGTGAATGAAGGCATAGTTTTACCCATTTCTGGGACTGAGTAATGTATTCAGGGACAGGAGAAGTAGAGGTTCAGATCTCCATTCTCCCAAGATTTCAGCCCATGCCATTTTAAGACAAGTCACTTCCACCTCCTGTAACACGAGGGTTAAAAAACTGTTTGGCAGTGTTTGGCAGTTAAACCTCTTATGCACAGAAAAGTAGTGAATGCACATCCTTCATTCTGGGATTTGGTTCAGGGACTTTTGGAAAAAAGACACCAACAGCAGCTCCTCACTCTTGTAAAGGCTTGTGAATTTAAGCCAGCAGGTTTTTTCTGAATGTATGAAAGAGAAGCTCTGCTATTCAAACACACATACTCATTTATTCAAAAGGCTAAAACCTTTTCTACATCTGCTTGATTTGATTCAGGTGCTGGTTAAACTAAAAATATACATTAAAAAATTATTTCCATCCCAAAATATGTTTATCACAGCAATGAAGACTGGACATGCAGCTGTAAATGACACAAAAGATTTATATAATCTTAGAAGCCTAATCTGTCAGTGCTCACCTGGAATATCCATGACTGATGCTTTGCAAGAGCAAAGCACTGTGCTTCCCTAAACTCCAAAAAGCCATAGACCCATTTGTCTGTGTGATCCCACAGGTAAAGAAGATAAGAAGGTAAGAAGGTAAAAATAATCAAGTATCATTTTAGTCTAACTAAAATGTTAAAATATCCAGTTGAATAAATTATTTATAATACATTGAAGTTTACTTCACAAAGGGTAATAAATCTCAGTTTTTTCACTTCAAAGAACCCGTATGTGTAATGAAAATGTATACTTCTGTCTCATCTCTCAACATGTCTCTGGAGCTATTGAAAATGTAAAATATTCTAACCTCACTCAAAATAAATAAATAGATCGTATGACTTCAATGCTCTTGAGGGATGAATAAAAACATCACTGAAGATTCAACCAGACACTGTAGAACAGATCAAGTTGCAAATGGGACTTACTCTTTACCCTTAATAATGACTGAAAAAAGAAGAAATATTTATGAAGATATCTGCTCTTCAGCACATCTTTTCCTTGCAAAAAACATTGTACTAACCAAAAAACCTAGACCAAAACACAATAATGTTTTTTTTTTTTAATGAATGGGGTTTTCAAAGTATAGAATGACAGAATGGATTGTGTTAGAAAGGATATTTAGAGGTCACCTAGTCCAAGCCCCCTGCAATGAGCAGGGACACCTTCAGCCAGATCAGATTGTTCAGAGCCCTGTCCAACCTGACCTTGGGTGTTTCCAGAGATGGGGCATCTACCACTTCACTGGGTACCCTGTGCCAGTGTCTCATGTGCTCAACATAAAAAATTCCTTCCAAGTATCTTGTCTGAGACTGTTTTCTTTCAGGTCAAAACCACTGTGCCTTGTCCTGTTGCAACAGGCCCTATTATATTTGCACTTACGTATTTATATATGAACACACACACGGATGATTTCAAATTTGAACAGCCATTTATCTTTTAAAAGGCAAATGAGCTTGAGAAATTAAAAAAAAAAAGCCCAAAACCTAGAAAACAAATTTTAAAAATTATTGTCCCAATAGATTCAGAAATAAATACAATATAAAAATTAAGGCAAATAATGTCTACAGTTTCAATTTATAGCAGAAATAGAAGGATAGAGAAGAGCAAGGAGCATGACCAAAGGTAAGGAATGGATTTCTGCACAAAATGTGACAAAAAATAAAATTAGATAACAGTAGCTCAACAGCACTTCTAGCTGTAATACTAGAGGAAATGTAATGAAACTAGCAGGTGAAGAAAGAAATATCTTCTTCATACACTGCACAGTTAAGTTGCAATTTTTTATATAAAGAATGCTGCAGGTTCCAAAAACATTCATCAAAATCCCTACTTTTAAAAATTAATGTATTAAAAATATATAAATAAGTAATAAATGCAATGCCATTATCTCCTGTTTTGGAAATCCTTGAATTGTAAATTTCTAAGAATCAGAGAACATTACTAGGACATCTCAATATATGCTTTTCTTATTTATTACCTTCTCTAAATGTGTTGACCTTTGACAAACCAATATAGAAGCTAAACGATCTTCACTCTGACCTACAAGAGATTTTAATGTTTTGTATTGCCATTTATATCCCCATAAACCCTCATGAACTCTTCAAAGAGTACAGTAATTTTCATTGCAGATAAAATTAGCAAATAAAGCTATACTGCCTAACAAAATTAACTCCTTGACAGGAAAAGTTTGGAACCAGCTATAATGTACTTTAGGGCAAAGTTATGCATGTCTATCATATTTTGCAACCTGCAGTATGCCAATATCATGCAATACTAACACGTGCTACAATTTAATCTCTCTCTATAACTTATCTGTATTATTCATGATAAATAGTTCCCATTTCTATGCACAATATTGATATTCTGCTAACATGACACAGGCTGACAACAAAGTGGAAAAAAATGGATAGAGGGCCTTACTATGTCTGGAGGCATTTTTCTATCAGCAACCAAGCAGGCAGCAGAAATAAAGAATCCTCTCGCCTTCCTAGAGCTGCTGAAATGAGCTTTTTATTTGACTAGCAAGTCATGGTGTAGACTGTGAAGCCCAACAAACAAACAAGTTTAACACAGCCTCCCAGACAAGTAGGTCACCTCCTTTTCAAGGAAGCAATGTAAACAAAACCAGAAGCCTCCTAAGACACAGATAGACATCTTTGCAACCTGGCTAAGATTAGATGCTGACAGAGTGTGGATAACTCAACCTCTTTTCAATATCTTGTATAGTTTACAATTGCTTTTGCTTGCTTGTAAAAAGAGTTTATGCTTTGCATAGTATTGAATAATAAATTCTGGTGTGATAATCAACTGTATTACTTTATTTTCTGATTGCAAAGAATGTATTTGTTTAACACTGCTTGCTTATGCTGCAGCTCAACTATGCCAACATAGCAAGAAACTGTTCCTTCATCACTGCCTCAGAGAGTTTATTCTCAAGAACCATTCCCCTGTGTTAACTGGAGTTTTTAGGAGAAATTCACTAGTCAAAGTAGTCCCGGTCATCGTATTACAGTTTTATAATTGCATATTCCTTACAAAATTCCACTCAAATAATTTGCTAAATATTATTTTAATTTATTGTTTACGAAAGGCAAGCACTGTGCGCTGTAAACTGATGTTTCCTGAATTAAGGTTTTAAGCTGCACTGTGTGCATCCTTTCCCTGATCATAGCTGAATCTTTTTTTTGTGACTTTCCCTCTACAATGAGAAGTAGACAAACTTTTAATGGGTTTTAATCTTGTAAAATATACATCAGCTTAATGGTACTCATAAACTTAATGTGGGATTTGTAGAGTTACCAGCATCAAGCTACTCTCACAATTAATCAAGTGAATAACAAAACGATGAAATAATAGTGCAGAATCTGTTTGAAGAATCAGAATTCTCAGTCAGGAATCCTGTAATTATGTCTCAGTTGGGTTTTGTCCAACAGAAAACACAGGAATATGAGGGCTGAAATAATAAATCCATTATTAACATACTGAGCATGAAAAGGAGCAGTTATTTTATTCACAGTGACTTACTTACATCCATTCAGAAGTGATTCAGGGGTCAGCTATCAGAAGATATCAGCATAGTGATTACCAGTGGTAAAACCACAAATTCAATGTTAGAAACTCTTAGGAAAGGAAACAAAACAGAAGGGCATCACTGTGCTTTTATATACTGCACCCAGCTCCTGAACACTGTGCACAGATCACTCCAGTCTTCAAATATAAAGCAAAAAGAAATTTAAGAGGAGAGGACAGCAGGGATGGTCATGCATGCAGAGTGATTTCTGGAAAAGACATATCCATGGGGAAATGGATCAAACCATAGTACATCCCATGAAAATATGAAGTAGCATTTTTAAAACAAAGGGATGGGACTTTTTCCCCTACCTACCACATATTTAACTATGCCATTCATTGCCATAGGATGTTGTGAGGTCAAAAGTCTACAGAGGACCAAAGAAAAAAAAATAATGAAAAGTGCTATGGCAAAAGAATGGAATAGTCATTGTAACTACTGTTATTAACTGAAAAGTTCTTGAAAGTCTTCTTGCTGGAGCCTAAAAAGCCATGACAAGGAAAGATCACATTAAATTTACCCTCAATTTCTCCTACACTTTTCATGACTAGACAGCATATTAATTTCACTGAATGCATACAACCACTGTTATGTTTTCATTATTTTGTCATAATTATACTTTAAAATATTTTTTGCCCTTCTCATTGCTATATCATGATATCTATTCTGAAGTTTTGGCTGAGGTCTTTAGTACATTCTCTTCTTAGCTAGACAGATTTTCTTTTTCCTGATCTAAATAGCAAGAATTTCTGAAAAGCACTGTAGTAAAAATCAGTATTTCTGAAATCCTGTTCTGACCTTCACCCACTCACACTGCATGTCCTCCTTTTTTACTTAGCATTTTTTCTTACAGTTCTTCTTTCCTTGGAAATCATTCATGCAAAAAATTTAAGTGACAGCTATCCTCCATTAGAAGATTAACTCTGTTTAAAAATTATTCCTTGTTAAGAAGTACTATGTCACACTAGAATTAGATGCTTGAATTAACATTGCAAAATTTAGAAACATGATTACTGTAATATTATCATTTAATGATTTTCATTTTACAGCTTACTTTTTTATAAGAAAGCCATTTTTCCATCTTGTGCTCACAGTGTGCCTACTCACTTAGAACTATACATCTAACTATTGTGGAATAAAAATAGCATTAAAAAGCTGCTCAGAAATAGAAATTACCATATTCATGACTTTCTAGATAAACTTTTCAGAACACAGTAGAAGACAGAATTTGAAGCAGAAAAAGTTATTGTCAAGTTTCCTGATTAAACAGACAGTTCCATAAAATAGCTGAACTTGTTAAAAAATATAAAGAAAACTTTATTTAAAAGCAATGACATAAAATTAAACAGTCAATAGGTCTAAAATGCACTACAACAATGTAGTTCATTAAAGCCAATAAAGGATAAAAAAATAAATATGTATATTAGAAAAGCAAAGTAGACAATGAAAAGCTATTTTCCAAGGACATAAACCTAACCATTAAAAGATAATTTAGATACAAGTGTGTTGAAGTAGTAAGGTGTAAAGGAAGCAACTGAGCAATTCAGGCTACTTGGCTTTTTGAAGCACCACCTTACTGCCCTCCTTCATGTTTCTCTTAGAATGTGTCTCTATTCTGAGAGCAAAAGAAAAAACATGTCCCAGAGCTATTTCAAAAAAGGCTAGTATATATTTCAGACTATGTTATGGCATAAACATCTGTTTAGAGTTTGAGCTACTCCATTTCTGCACAATGAGGTAGTTGCAAGAATATCCTCAAGCATTCTGATCCCATTTTCCAACATTGTCTGGTCAGAATCTTCCAGAAAACAGGTAGAGTGAGAATGTTCATTCTTTTTAGGTCTGAAATATTTTTAATAATGAAAAATACCAAAGAAAAAAATCACAAAATACACCTTTGATAGGAATTACAGCAGAGACTTTAAAAACCTTCTTCAGCATTACCCTTATTTTAACAGCCTAAATTTCACCATGTAAATCTGAAGCTTGTTTCATCTAATCACAGGTGAGAAACATACTAAAGAGAAAATTTGTTCTTCTTGGCACTATAAGCACTCTTAGATACTTGAAACAAAACAACCTTGGTAACAAAAGAAGGGTTCTGACCACAGCAGTTATTGTGGCATGGGTTCTCACCTGTGGGTACAAGAACCTCATTTCTTTACAACATCTGATTTTGGATGTATTTATGCCTACCAAGTTGGTAACTGTTTTTTCTTAATATCTTAAAAATGAAAACATTTCAGTATTACTTTATTTTTTTTAAGTTCATTAAGTGTCTTGAATTTTCTGCTTCTTTAGACTGAGTTATGTTTGCAGTCCAACAACTGGAAAAGGGGGTATTTAAGATGGAACAGTACTTTTGAACAATGACAGTTAGGTCTCTTCTCAGTATTTAATGGACCTTGACTGACTTGTTTAGCAAGGAAAGAAAAAAAGAACATGATCATCCAATTAGACTAAGATCAATTGAAATAGGATCAGGTAGACAGATAACTATGAAATAAAGACTATTTCAGGAGAGCCCATGTCTATCCTTAAATCTTTAGAAGCAGCCTGATGTATTTGGGAAGCAGATAGTAATTTTTTTAAGCAGAGACAGTCATTTTTTCATGACAAAAGTCTCAGTGAACATTGCATTATTTATTCATTCTACACTAGCCCTGTTCTTTTTGCCATTGAGATAAACACAGAATGAAAAGTGAACTGCAACATATCAGTGTCTCAATTTTTGTATTTTATAAAATGTGAAACTGATAAACCACCTTTTAAAAGGGTGCCAGTCATCTTAGAGAATGATTCAATTCACTGAACATGGTTATTAGTTTAACAACAAAAGCTGATATCCTCTTGAGCTGAATTTATGTACTATCTCTACAGGATCTTTTCAACTGATTCTTTATCTAGCACATTATACTCTTGCAGATCTACAATATTCACTCCTATGGAATGAATCAAGCTTCATAAATACCTTCTGAAAAGTCAGGATTCTACATGAAAACTGAAGCTCTTAAAAATTGTGGAAATGTTGAATTTTGCAGAATCTTCAAAATCTACTACACCTAAGTCTACTGTCTAAACCCACATAGCTCCCTCAGATTTTCAGAATGCATTATTACACAAATTTTTGAGATGTTTCACTTTCACTGCAATGATGTGCTCTACTGGGTTTGTGGCCTCTCAAGAATTCACAAGAGTTGAATGCAGCTATGGATTCTGTTCTCGCAGGGTTACAGTTAAGCCTAGAACCTAAAACACCTTAATTACCATCCTACTGTCACTATTTCCCTTGGCAAACTCAGTAATTGGTGAATCATACCTTAAACTAAGGACAAAGTAAACATCAGAATGTCTAAAATCAGAATAATACAAGGAATTTTTGCAACACAGCACTGACACACTGAAAAGATGTCGACAGAATCTAAATCTCTCTCCTTCAGGAATTTGCAGCCATCTGTCCACAATATCTAATTCCTTCCTGTGGAGACACTTTCACAACTGCCTAGCATCCTGAGGTATACAAGTGCTCAGATCTTCCTACTAAATCCTTGCTGTTCACCTGGGGGAAAAGCCTATCAAGCAGTAGGGCACAAAACATCAAAGATGTTCTCAGCTGACCGTGCTGGGATCCTCTGACTGATGGAGCTTTGCCAGCCTTAGGCAGGGAGACCATGCCCACTACCACAGGAGAGAGTGTTTCTCAGAAACACAGGTACAGCACCTCAAGTGGGGTATGGTATGGGGTACCCTAATGGGCTGTTCACTTTCTCTTCTCCTCAGCTGGCTCCAGAACACCGCAGTCACCCAAGGAACTGTCCTCAAACCTTTTACATACTTAAAAAAATGGCAACCAATAAGAGGAAAATCCATTTTTTCTATCCAGGCATTTGCTCTGAATTGTGTTTCCTGTTCAGAAGTGATCTTAGGCATCTCTAAATGAACATGCTGGCATTAAAAAGCAATATAACATGCTTAGAGAAGAAAATGTCCGTGCATTAGATAATTCTGTGTACCTTGCATAAAATAATACTTTCAGGTCTTGCATTTCCCTGGTTAAAACCAGGGGAGGGCAGGGCAGGAAATAACTCCTTGTAAAATAAGATGATGTTTACATTCCTCAGAAAGGGAACCTGTCCTCAAATTAAGAAGGGCCAGACTGTCTGTCAGTACAGAGGAGACAGAGGGGTTTCCAGATGAAAAACAAAGCAAGCCTGTAACAGCTGAAATTGGTGAGCCGGTACAAAGTACTCACCTAACAGCTAAATTAAACTTCATGCTAAGTCTGAAATAGAATTACACCTTGTCTGGAGAGGAGCAGCAAGTCAGGCAAGAGCAACAAATGCCTTGTTAACTTCAACCACAGTGCAATTTAAGCATAGTTGTTCTTCTATAATGATTTGTATCTGTGTTGTCTACTCATATTTTACTGTCACCTGAAATAGCTCTCTGTGTGACATGTCTCTAAGTGGGATTCTGTGTCACCTTTACAAATACTCCATTCCCAGTACGTGCTGTGCAGTGGCTGAAATGCTGTCAGAGGGACGTTTCATGTGAACTGCAGGCCAGGCAGAGAGTTCCATAGTAGGAGCAGGTCAGGTCAGAGCATTCATGTTATTTTTTCCATGCTTTAGCTATGTGCTAATATTTCCAGGTATGCACACAAACACCCAGACTCTAAAGAAAATGCCAGCAGTGAATAAGAATAGATTAAGAATAAGAATAGATTAAGAATAAAAAGTATTTAGTTGCTGTGAAATATTTTCTTAGACCATTATGCTATGAATACTGGTAAAGAACATACATAACAACTGAGATGCAATATCAGACAAATATTTACATGATCAGAATGTGAAAGGCAGATAAAATCTTGCAGAACCTTTGCACTGTTCTAAACTGTTGGGATACTCTTCTTGACTACTGAATTGGAGAGTGAAGATCAAGCTAAGTACAGTTCAGGCTTCCTCATTATCCAACATGTAATTAGCAACTGATGACCTGTTCGCATGGTGAGATTATGGAAGTCTCTTTGTTTATCATATAAAGTGAAATTTACCACTAAAATTCTGAAGAAATATATTTAAGTAGTTAGAGAACAGGACTTAATAAAATGTTACATGCATTCACTAATTTATCCTGCTTCATTAATTACAGCTCCATTCAAAAAGGATCTTCTCTATACCTTAAAAATAGCCATCCATATAGTATTATACATTTTGAAATACTACAGACACTTTATACTGGTTGCCTTCAGAAAAACCACAAAGAAAGAGAAGGGCTTTTCTTTCTGGTGTTTTGACTACATTTCAACATTTTCAGACCTAAATATGGTAAACAAAAAGCCATGCGCAGAACTAGAAGAGCTATGGTGGTAAATTTTTGACTGCTTAAAGTTTAATTTTGTATTATGAACTTTTCCATAATTCAAACTCTACTGATATTAAAAAAAAGGTTTTTTCTATAGATGACATCGAGTAGGCTTTTCCCAATAAATATTACACTTTACTGCACAAATAATTCATAATAATATTAAAAGTTAATACCATAGCAGGTAAATAATAATGGGAAAGCCTTGTACTTTGGAGCAAGTTTTTTTAATTCATTGTGTCACAATCCCTACACAACTTTCTTGGGCTACCTCCATGCATCAAACCATGGCCTCTGGTGGGTGAGTGTCATTCTCCCAAAGGAAACCACAGATTAAGCTGAGTTGGAAGGGACCCACAAGAACTGAGTGCAGCTCCTGGGCCTGCACAGGACCATCCCCAAAAGTCACACCATGTGCCCAGGAGTATTGTCCAAACACATCTTGAACTCTGCCAGGCTTGGTGCTGTAATACCTGAATGCTGAGAGTCACCTTTCAAGGATTAGCATTAAAAAGCTGTGAAAGATGCTACAAAGACCTTCTAAAATACAATCACTACAAAACAAAATCTATTTCCACTGAAAGTCCACTGGAAACAGAGTGCCTGAGGTTGTGCATACTCCTCTTTACTGCATGAAATTGTGGGAACAGTGAACCCTTCTGTCTATATTAATATTTATAAATCTAGGGGAGCAAACAACCTTTAGCTAAGATAATGTCAGCAAGGACATGTGGTGATTTATTATGTCAGACAGACACAAGAGACTCACTGCTAAAAGTGAGAGCCTCAGTGGAAAGGCACTTAACAGCTCCAATTTCTCGAGTAAAAATCCAATAAAAGAAGCACTGTGACACTTTCATTGGTATCTCACAACTTCCAGATTCAAAAGGAGTAATTTAGTTTAAGCAACAGGTGATGCAAATAATCTTTGTAGTAACTCAGCTGCAAGCCTGGCAAGCTACCCAGCATTTCAGCATAAAGGGATGCATGCTTTTTTACTATTATTCTTACCAACACCCTTTTTGATATTCCAAGGTCTTAATTTAGCTTGTAATCTGAAAGCAAAAGTTGCAGTCTTCTGAAAATCAAAGATGAATTTTCTTTGTCCTATCAGTGATACCTTCAAAATATTACAGACATAACTGTCCCTAATTGAATTAATGAATTTTCCTTGAATAATTATTTTCTTTCCATATAACTTAAATGACTATTAGTTTCCATTTATCATTAATACCCAAAATTAGCTCAATTTTGGGCATTAATGGCATAAAACTGCTGTGATTCTAGATAGCTGAAAGCCCATCCTAACGTTGGTATCAGTCCAGTTACTAAAGAAGAGTAGAAAAATCAAAAACCACCCTCTTTCTTTGGACACTGTGCCTATCAGGCAACCAAGAATTAAAAAAGGTGTGACACAATTAATACTTCTTGGTGTATATGGGACTGAAATAATGCCATTTTCATTCCAGTTTTCGAATCTGTGTCCTCAAACCTGTAGAAGATCAAACATCATTGCTTGGTGTGGATTTGTACCTGCCTTGTGTACACTGTTTTTTATGCTTCTTTCTGGTACTGATCTTCAGTACCAGTTGATAAAGTCACTTAAATGAGATCTTCTGGTGCTTCAGTGATAAACAATTTAGAGGCTCTCTGAAGTCATAGTGTAACCAGGAGAACTTAATCCATTTCATTGTACCTACAGAAATGAAATTATTCTGCCTCTGGCTCCTTTTTGCAGCCTACAATATTATTTGGGCAATCACGGAGTATCAGTGTTACCACACTGCTTTCATACAAACTTTTCAGGCTTCATCTAATAGCAATGTATCCAGGGGAGCTGCACAAAATCTTGCATGCAAAAACTAAGGGCATATTTGAATTATAAATACCTGCTTGACAAAGAAATAGTGCAAGAAAATATTCATACTGCAGTTGCTAACACCTGTTTCTTTTTTTGCATTGTAGATGAGATCCAATATTAGCCTGTGTTGTGCAAATCCTTGTATCATTTAATATGTTTCAAAGTGCAAATAAAACAGTGCTATCTTAAAACCACACTTAGGATCTTTCTAAAAATAGGGAAGTGCTGGAGGTCACTGTGTAGTGGTGGGAATACACAGCAGAAGAGCATAAGTAATTTAAAAGGCTACTTGGAGTCTGGTTTTAACATTAAATTTGCTTTGAATCAGTGTTTTTCTTTTTTTCCACTTTCTCTGCATGCATTCCTTAAACTGTGTAAAGGATATTTGAGAAATTGAGTCTGGTAAATAAGTCATAACATTTGAGAAGAAAATTTATTACTGCATTTAAATAATTTTTACAAAGCAAAACTTAAAAGATCTGTAAGAAAATGGAGTGATGAAAGGGGTACAGTGTATATAGCAGTATACTAATTGAAAATTAATTACTGGTGTTTTTTTATTCTCTTTCTATACATACACTTCAATATAGTAATGGAGCTCTCTGAGGAGTGAAAAATAAGGCAGGATTAATTGTGTCTGGACAACTTCTGCTCAATGTATGTGCAAGGCCAGACCTAAACTCATGGCTTGGTGGGTGGGTTCTTGTCTTTACCACTGATTTACAATTAAACCTTAATTAAATTTTATTCTCTCTCTCTCTTCAGTAACTTATTATTTAATCCACTTTGTTTGAATTGATTTTGTAAGTTTCAAATCTCAGTGTGAATCACAGAATATTTGGTGTGTTGGAAAATAAATACAAGGAACACTGAAAAAAGTGAAAACTGGAGAGCAGGCTGGTGGGTAAATACAAACCAAAGCAGAGTTATATCATGAAACAGGCTTCTGCTCCTCAGAGGATGCTCCTTCTTCAAATGCAAGACTTGATATCCCCGAAGGACATTACTCTCCTGTTTACTGCTGTCTGTTTTTTTAAAACCAATGTGCCTCTGGGGAAGCCATTCACTTGCATCTGCATTTGGGGTGATTTGCTGTTATGATAGCAGCTGGCTTAGAAAAGCAGATCAAGATTGCACTGACATAAGAAAATGTGTCCTGGGCAAATAACAGCCTCCAAAGAGAAGCCAAAAATGTGATCTGGTTGCAAGGTTGTGCCACAATTGTAATTCATAATTTCTTACAATACTGTTGTTGCAAGAAATTGAGTAATTTCAGTATTTTCAACTCTTTTTTTCTTTTTCCTTAAAGAAGCTTATGACTCTCTCATGGAAAAACATTTCTTCTTATTGATACTTTCAAATCATTTAGATCCTAATATGCAGTTAGAAACAAAAATTGGGGAGATGAGGTATGTTGCAAGGAGATTGCACAGAAATAACTGAGGGGAAAACAAGCCCCCACAAAATGTAATTACCTCTTGTGGCCATTAAACTCCAACATCTATGAAGTATGAAAAGTCCTCACAGCCCAGCCACTATCAGTGAGATGCCAGGGTTCAGAAGTGTCACCAGTAGGACAAATAGAAGTGCCTAGGTCCTGTGAAACACACCCAATAGCCAAAGGTATGTAACTGGGAAGTACAATGTCATAGTAAGATGGCATCACTGTGAATGAGGAGTTTAAACAACTAAACCACTTTCCCTTCCTTTTGGGGGAAATATTGGAGCCCTCCTACCCTCCCTACCCCCCGCACATGACTGATGACCTCACTCTCTTTACAAACTATTTAGAGTCTCCACATTTCATGCCTGCCTTCTCCTTCAGGAAATTCAGCCAATTCCATTGACTGCAGTGCCCAAACCTGCACATTTCACTTGCTATAATAGCAATGAATCAATTCTAGACTACTGCTAGAATCACTTTCACATTTGAACAGCTTCATAAACAAATTCAAGTGGCAAGATTATACTGCATATTCTCTATTTAGTATCATTTGCCTTGTAAAATAATTACTCATTTTTATGTGATAAATTTATGTCCTCAGAACTGTCCTCTAGGTTAAGAGTCATGCTAAGTCATTCCTCACTAGATGTAATATTTCCTGTAATCATTTAATTTTAGATGTTCTGCTTTCATTGATAATGTTATTTCTCATGTTAGACAAACAGTGTTAATCTGATGGCTGTGGTTTAGTAAGCATCTTCTGAAATTCAGACAATGTGTTCTGTAGTCCAAGAGCTAAACCCCAAAAAGAAAATAATCCAAAGACACAAAGAGAGAATTTGAGGAATCCAAACATTCACTAGCCATGTAAATTTCTCTACCAAATTTCTCTACAAATTCCAACAGAATGAATGAATAAAATTAAATCCGCATTATCCAACAAAATTTACTGTTACTATCACTGTTCCTGAAGATAATAATGTGAAATATTCTAAATCCATCTCCAGGCTTTGTGTTTTGGTACCTGCACACCACCATATGGTCAACTTATTAAAAAATGCCATCCAACCAAATGTGCTAACATCTAAACCAAAATTACTTTGACAACCTGTAGATTTACTGTGGGTGCATTCCTAGGGCTGCAACACACTCGAAGTATCAAGTTGGAAATAGTTACACAGTATTTGAAAATATATCCTTCAAGGGAATTCACTATCCTTTCTTAGCTATGACAGAGTGAAATACATTTTTTTCATCGCATAAAATATGAGATGTCTCTCACATGATTCCTATTGTCAGAAAGAATCATTCCTTAGAAAGTAGGGCAATATATACACTGACATCTTCTATACCAGTAAGAACAGCTTAGTTTACCATAGTGAAAGAGCTAAACCAGATGAATTGAAAGTGAAAGGCTAGGACAATTATGCAAAAAATGCAACAGGAAAACAAACTGACAGATGAATTATTCCTAAATCTTGGCTGCAGATAGCTTTGTTACCATAATTCTGGATGGGATCAAGACTGTGCCATGAAGGGAACAATGAACAAGGGTCATTTGTTTGTGGTGTATCTGCAGAACACTATTTTCTATCTACCTACATTCAAAAGGTACATGTCAGCAAGGAAACCATTCCTGAAGTGAGATTCATAGACCTGTGAAATTCTAATAGCTTAAAAATGCGCCCCAGCAGATACTGCTGTGTGATGAAACAGTTTATCAGTAGGAGATACTATTTTTATCTCTAATCAAGCAGGTATAAGTGTATGTAATCTAGTCTTTCAACTTTCCCATCCCCCCACCCAAAAAAAAGCTCATCCAGAGAACATTACCATAATTGCAAATGTCTTTTTCAGCTTTGCAGGAGGGGAAAAAAAAGCAAGTTTTTCAATGCATTCTACATCTAACTCCAAGGCTTAAATGGAAAAGCTTCATATTTTTATGCCTTCAAAAAAATAAAAATGGATTAATCTCAACAGGCAGTTGTCTCCCATGGATTATTAGGTCTCTCAAGAAAGCTTATATAACCCACATAGGTCTTATGAATATCTTGAAAACCCAAGGAAACATATTATTATCCTCTTAAAAGTAAAGGGTCATATTTGCAACAGGGGATTGAAGATAAAAGTTATTCCAAGTTTTTTCCTATTTCAACAGTGCTTTTTTACTTCAAAAATTCTTTTAACTCCAGTATGTGCAGAAAGTTATTAATGGGGGTGCAGAAAGCACATCCTGTATTACCAGATAGAAGAGGCTGCTGTAACTGAGCTGGAACTTTTGCTATGGAAAGTCTTTACATAAAAATGAAAACCTGAAAACTTCAACTGATGTGCCCAGGTGAATGACCAAACTTATCTGATCATCTGTGCTAGTTAAAATAGACAGAACAGTTCCAATGGGAAAAAGCATTCCTTATGATAAAGGACCTAGTCCCTAAAGTGTATATTTTGGGTACAGTCATAAAATAGAAAAAAGGGTACAAGTTAGAGGACTTTATCTGAAAATTCAGACCGGATCCCCTTTTCTACATTGTTTGTCTTTCCCACTTTTATTTCTTTCTGGTGGGTTTTTTGGTTGGTTTTTTGGTTGTTTGTTTTTTGGGGTTTTTTGTATTTGTTTTTTTTTTCCCTTACCGGGACATGCTTTCTGGTGTTATTTTTGTCCTTACCAGGACATCCTTTCTGGTGTTACTTTGTTGCCTTTGATTTATCTCTCTTTTTCCATCCCTAGATTCTTTAGCCTTGGAAAGCTCCCTAACCCTCTCAGCCTCTTCTTTCTCTTCCATTGCTAAAAAATCAGCTCATTTAAATCACACATAACATGTAATTTAGATGCTGGGAAGTACATGGGGAACTGAGCTACACGTGAAGATGGAAGGCCTTTTAAAGATCCTCAGCAAATGCCAAGACCAGGAGAAGCCAGGGGAATTTGAGCTCCCTTTGTCAGTATCCTTTGAGAAACTGTCTTGTGTCCTGCCAGATCTTCACAAATGCAGTCATGCTGAAATGACTAACAACAGCAAAAAGAACATTTTTTCTGACTTAGACTGATTACTAGATGGAAAAGGAAGAAAAATATCTTCCAGCCAAGATGGTAAACAAATGCTGTTTCAGCTAAGTAAGGAAAAAAAAGAAACACTAAGAGCAAAGCTGGAAATCAAGTGGAAAGCAGAGAGCAGAGTGTCCTGTGTTGACACCAGGATGGAGCCATGACAGCATAATTTCCACTCCAGAGAGGCAGAGGGAGGTCACTGGATCCTCCTCGGTGCAGAAGGGCAGGGGGGCTGATTCCTGCCCAGAAAGCCAAATTTCCCTTTTTAACAGCTCAGCTCTTAAAGACCTGCAGGTCTTGAAACCTACTTTGTATCTGTGTTTGTGTGTGTGTGTGTATAAAACAGTGATGTGTGTGTATCAAAATTTTCTGTCCAAATACTGCTCAAATTCATACTGGAATGAAACAGCCTAAAGCAATCAAGCAGCCTACAACATATTCAACATTGTTGAATATTTCAAATGTCAACCAGACATATACATTTAGCATATAAGCTCTTAGTCATCCCCAGCCTCCTAGACAGCAGGTGGAAATTTGGCCCCTTGTGCAAGTCACACAAGATCAATGGAGTGATTAAGGATGACAGGGTTCTGAAGTCCTGAAGGAAATACTATGCCTGTAACCAAAAGACATGCAAAGTGACCCCTTTGTGCAACTCAACTCTCTTATCAGAGATTTGGCCACAGTGAAGACAGTGCAATTGCCTGTTCTGTGGACCACAGCCTTTAATATTATTCAAAAGAATGCATTGCAAGACCTAAGAAATTTTAAATATTCTGAAAAGTGACTGAAATTATCAGAGGACTTAAAATCATAATTATTAATACTATTTATTATTTTTGACTTGCTAGACTTGCATAATCCTCAGTGACACTTGCAATTTCCATAAGCAAACAAACAAAAATCCTTCTAGTTTGAAAAGTAAGTCAATTCATGTGAAACTAATGTACATTTCCCAAGCAAAATTGGCTCAAGGCAGTTCTGCAGTTTTCTTTTTTGCAGGCATTCATCTACCAGATGCTGTCATTTTAACTTCTGTGAAGGGATTTTATCCTAACTTGGGTATTGCACATTGCCTCTATCCCTTTTAACTGAGCTTTCTGGGAGTTCTAGTGAGGAGAAGTCAGTATTGCTGCCAAACCAACTGCTAAATGCAAGAAAATAATTGATCATCTTTTCACTGGATATATTCTATGACAGCATCTGTGCTTGATTATATTACCAGCAAATTGTACAGATGCTAAATGTTCAATGTATAAATGTTGCATATGTCTTCACAGCTACAGAGACACACACATTTCCTAGTGCACCGTGACTGGGATTCAGAAATAATACTAATAAAGGATAAGCAAGATGGATTTTTTACATTAAGTCAGAAAACAATAATGTGCTTTTTAAAAACAGACTGCAGAGTAATTAATAGACCTGATCTTACACTTTATGATAGAATTCACCTTTGATGAATTGGCTTCCAATATAGGACTATGAAGTCATGTTACAAGACATTAATATTAAAAAAAATAAAGTGTCATTTTTAAATTTTTGTAAGTCATGTTTTCTGCTCCAAGGAACACAGTAATCTTAATTCAAAGGCCCCATGGAGGAGAAGAATTCTGTTGGTCTTTATCTGCTAAACAACCAAATATCAGAAAGGCTGAATTATTGCCACAGCTGACCCTCAGATTTCCTTTTCCTTATCAAATAAAACAAATTTCCTAGAGGAGAAAGTGAGTAAGATAATTCATATTTTTCTAGGAAGAGGGTAAAAAGGAAAAAGTGACTGCAGTGCTTAAAAAAAAAAAAAAGAAGAAGAGAAAGAAAATATAAATACGCCCAAACACACAAATCCTCCCCAAAACTTTCCTGGGTTAATGTTAATGGAAATTATTGTTTTTACAACGTATGCTCTTCCAGAACTCATCCTTCAATATCAGCGGACTAAAGGGAGTGAATTTATAAGAATTATATTGCCAGAAGTTAGCATTTCAAGCCATAATCAATTCAAAAAAAAAAAAAGAAAACATGAAGGCACAGATCAGTATTTTTTATACTTTTCAACTTTTCATTACTTTTTGAGAAAAATATTGCTGAGCTTTTTGTTAGCTTGTGCATGCATACCCATGTGAATATGGTCTCACATGCTAAGAGAGCAAAAAGCCTGCTGTGACACATCTGCTGGAATGGTTATGAACCACATAACTCCAATCACAAAACACAAGCTGGCCACAAACTGAATTTGCCATCTCCGTGCTCCAAGTTGCTCACCCTCCCTTTTCAAGCAGAGAAAAGTAAAGTTGCCTAAAGAATGACTGCATGTAAAGATGCAAAGTTGTTTTTATTTTTCTTAAGTGGCAGCCATACATGCAAGGAATTGAAAATCCTAAAAGGCCAGAATTACCCCCCTCTTGTACCACTATAGCTAATGCACATAAGCTTGAAACCCACAGCTGAGTTCAAGAGGAGAACAACATTTAAAATAATTCACTCCAAAAGAAATTGCTGGACAATACAGATACAAAGACACTACCTGATATTTACACCCTATTATTTCATTTATTTTTTTAAGGATAAACAAGTGAAAACAGATACTCAGCTATACTGTGCCATACACTAACAGAGAGTAATACAAGGTCTGAGAAAATACAAAGTTGGACTGCTACTCTCCATTTCACTAGCTGAAAGAGTAAAACTAGAGTCCTCTAAGGGGAAGAAAAAAAATAAAAAGGAGGAAAAAATATTACCAAAACATCCTATATAGAAGGTACATCTATACAGAAATAATCTAAATACAGATAAACTAGGTCTGACTGAATTACAGCAATTTCTGTAAAACCACTCTGCTGGGTTTTCTGCAGATCTGTTATTTTTAATAGTATGGGGTTTTTTTCCTAAAAGGATATCTTTGGGTTGCTCTGACAGGTTTATCTTCATGATATATGATCCCCCTGCCCTATTTTTAATAGTACAAATGAGACTACAGAGGAAAATTTAAATGAGCAAAACCAGCTTTAACCCATATTACTGAGCCATTCATTCACCGGTATATGTGGTATATATTTTAAGATAAAGACTCTGCAGAGAAAAACATAGGCACAGAAGAAGTAAACTTAATTTTCCATTAAAGATTAATTAAGAGAAAACATGATGAGGGTGAAAATTAAAAATTATATTTATATAACTGCAGTTAGGAACAGCAAACCATCTTCTGTGTGCCCCTCATCAAAGCAGGGGAGTGATTAGGGGATGGAAGACTTGCAAGCAAAGTAGCAGACTTCTTTCAAGAAGCTTCCTTCCCCAGCACCTGAGAAGCACAGGTTTTTAATCCAATTGAACTCATCACTGAGAAGACTGACTAATAGCAGCAAGCATCTCTGCGGGGGCTGGGTGTCTCTGAACCTGCTCTTATCTGCAGTCTCCAGTAGAACTCAGCCAGATTCCGGGCTGGAACCAGAGCCAAGCACACATGGCCCAAGATCCCCTCTGGAAAGTTACTGCACAGATTCACATCCATCATAACTGTTTCTTTTGCTGAGGGGGAAAAAGAAACAGCAGTACATGGAGAATGCCCTAGAGTATCCAAAATTTTATTCAAAAGTTATGAGTGCTGGAGAAAAAACAATGTTGAGCAGCTCTTGACTTTAAAATCTAAATTTGTTTTTAAACTATTCAGGAACTGGGACATGCAGGTAAAATATTTTTTTCCCTTTATGGATCTGAGAACTCCCCAGGAAAACTGGCTATTGCTTGCAACTTCTCCTGGTATTTACAGAAGTTTTCCTGCTTACATCATGGAATTAACTGTTTTCCTACCTTAACTAGGTTGTATAACTTTTTACTAATGAAGACTTCAATTGTATAACTCATTTTAACACAAAATATTTAATATGGGAAGGATAGAGAAAAAATTTTGCCAATTTGCCTATGAAAATGCAAGTCAATATTTTATTGAGGAGAAATGAAGGAATATCATAATATCATAGAATGTTTTGGGTTGGAAGATACCAACCCCCAGGGCCACCTTCCACCAGAACGATTTTACTTGTTAATTACTAGTATATAAAAAAAACTACTGAGCAATGAGAACATGGGGAGAAACCTGAAAACAGTGAATTGGAAACTACAGAAACAAAACAAAACACTTGAGAATCTGTTCCTTTGCATTTCTTACATTCTCAGTGATCAGCTTGGAAAGCAATGGATCTTACTGTAAATGATCTGTTGCAGCTGACCAAGTCATTCTTTCAAAAAAAAAATACAATCCAGAAATTTGCCCTTTTTCCAGTCCTACTTACTATTGTATTCTAGCCTGCAAAGTAAGCCTTCAACCACAGGGTTACAATTTTCTTCACAAATGCATTAGTGGTTAGTTCTTGCTCCCCCATTCAATGCAGCAAGCCTCTGCATACACTTTGTGACTTAATTCTTGAATGGCACTTTTTCTTCATATAAGATTTGACTTATATATCTTCAGGGCAGGAACAAAATTTTCTGTTTTCTTCAAACTTAATAAATCCTTGCTCTCCTGGATGTTCTCTCAAAGCAGCCTAATGAAATTCATAGGATATCTTGGAATTTTCTTTTTGCTTAAATAACAGTACTACAAGCTCATTAGAGATCCTCCCAGGAATCTACTCAATCATCCAATTGTTTGGACTTTTTTTCTACTGGACCTTATTAGCTTCATTCTTTACCAAGTTTCTGAGAACCTGTTGTCCTTTCCTGTTTATCCAAAGCAAGACACAGATTCTTCTTTACCAGTTCCCTGACATTCCTAAGTCAACAGAAAGAAGCGTCTGTTCTCCTTGGCCTATAATTGCTATCCTTTCATTTTACATATAAATAGCATAAAAAGTAATACTATGTACTTACAAGCCTTGAGCTTCAGGACACTCTTCTCATTTTTCTTCACTCACATTTTTCCTTCAGGCTTTTTTATTATGTCTCACTCATCATCTTTGTTAGACTTACAATAGATCATAAGGTAAACCTTGTAACTTATTTGCATTAATCTTGTATTTGCAGGTTGCAGTTGAAATAATTTGTGATGCATTTTGAATTGTATGGTCAAATTGAAGGTTATTGTCTAGGATACTCAAAAGTCTATTTCTAAAAGACAGTAACCTTTTTCTTTCCATAAAATATAGAAGAAATCATTTTTTTCTGGCTAATAGCTAAATTCTTTCAGGCATTTTCCTGCAACCCTTCCTCTCTCTTTACATCTCAAATGAGAAATATGGATATGTCACTGGAATAATTTTATATGGAAAAATAAGGGGAATAAAGATGTACATTCTACTGTCAAAAATCATAGCTATTTTAAGCCTCTTCTTAAAGACATTTTATTTCTTACAACTGAGACTGTCCTTCCTGTTTCCTCAGAAATGTTGAACTACTTGTTGAAGGATATCATGGTGTCTTTAAGAAAGGGCTTGAAGGGAATATGATCATTTTTTACAGCAAAATGTACTTCTTTATTCCCCTTTCTTTCCCCCAGTGACATATCCTTATTTCTCATATGAAATGGAGAGAGAGTATTATATTTTTTTCTGTACTAGCTAAACATGAAGTTACACTTGAACTGAGTATCACCAGCTGTCTCAAATCTTTCCCCTGTGCTTGTTTCAACATGACTGTGTTTTGATGGCTCAGACAGAACAAAGGAATCCCATACCAATCCATTCCAAAACCACACTGTGTGCTAGAATCAAGCACAGGCTTTAAAACAGTGATGGTCAAACCTTGAGTTATTTTTAAACTACACTGTACAACCAGAACCAATGTCATCCCTTCTGGATGCAATCAAGTTCCCTTGCAGCACTGTTCATTAATGCATATATCAGCTCAGAAGGCTAAGCAGGCAAATGACATAAATCCAAATAGCATAATGGAAAAAAAGATTTATGGAAGAGAAAATACATACGTGAAAAAAAAAAATTGAAAAAGCAACAGTAGCCTCAAAGTGAAAAGCTATGCTAACTCAAGTTATCCTAAAAATGACACAGAACAGATGGACAGTTCACCTTATAAAAATGGCCACAACACACTCTATTAACTGAATGGCTCAAATGGTGCCCTCATTAACCATGGCATCCTCTGTGGATTTGATGGAATGTAAAAGACACCTTGGCAAATTAATTTTCTAAGACAATAAGCTTGGGTTAAAGTAAAAAGCATTAAAACTACTTAAAGTTCTAATTTAGCAGAGATTGTGAAACAATGGCAAAATATCTTCCTAATGAAACATTAATCAAATACTGGGACAGTAGTTAAATAATAACACCATTAGTCAGCAATAACCACAAGCAGGTCACAAAATTCTGGCACCTTTTCTCTGGATTTTCACTATGTTGACTTATTAAAAATTGCTTGAAAATATTTTGGTTTCATTTTTAATTTTTTCCCTTAAATCCCAGTATTACATGATTCCTGAGTCCCATATTCAATTTTATATTACAATAATTGTCTTGATATGATGTTACAGGGTTCTCTAGTATTGTAAAAAAATTATTTTTCCTGATAAAAATTATTGTATTAATAGTGGGGATTTCACAACTCCAAGGAGACTGGCAGTTGTCAACCCAGCAGAACCCAGAGTTTTCCAGTTGCTGAACTAAGCTACAGACACCAATTTCTTGACACAGGTAAAAATAACTCTCTTGTGTTTTATCACATTCAGGAAACAACCTGACACCTTCCCTGAGATGCTGTTAAATGTAATAGGGTTTCTTTATTCCTAGGAGTTCTGTAGAGACACCCAGTCTATAAAGCCATAAGTGTACTTTGTTTTCCAAAACAAGGGGAATGCAGTATTCATGCTCTAAAATTTTCAAACAGAAGCATGAGGCAGAAAGAAATTCCTGATTCCAGTGGCACTAGGAGCAAAACTCTGTATACTCCTTTTATTATGTTCTTCTCTCACACCTTCCATGTCCATTTGCATCCACAGTTTGCATGAAAGGACAGCTATGGCCAAAGCACTTTTATCAACCTTTCTGCTTTGAAAGGTGCTAAAAGTTCTAATGCATTCTCACTATCTAGCTTTTCATCAACAAAGCAAGTCTCTTTACCCAAAATTCAGAGGAGTAACAGGCCTCAATTAGAAACAAGCAAAAATCCCAGGCCTGTTAACTTTCAAAGTACTCACAAAAAGACCTGTTGTTTATGTCAGGCTTTCAGAAATGCAAGCAATAGCTTGTTAATTAAGACACATAAAAAAAAAAATAAATGAGGCAACCAAACTGAGTAATTTGACATAATCACATGCAAGCATCTTCTACAGAACTTCCAATTACCCGGTGAGGTTACAGAAAAGGCAGAATGGAGGAGGCTACTGTAAGACTACTTGGCTCAGAAGGATTTCTAAGGAGCATTTATTATTAAAAATGAAATTAATGAAGCAAACAAAAGCAATTCTCATAAATGAAATAATGAAATGTCATTTCTGTGGAGCCAGAAAAGAGAGCTACAGAGTGTTTCCAAACTTCACTTTTTTTTTGTCCTAGAAACACCCAGAGGGAACAAAGAAGCATGCTGCCAACAGCTAACTCCAAAACAGGTGACTTCCAATAGCATCAACTTAGCTCAGCCTGAGAGGGCTGTAAGACTTTTCCAAAGAGAAGTATGTAGTACAAGAGCATGAATAAATAACCAGCTTGTCTACCTGTGCCTCTTCTAAGTCCACAGAGTCAACTTCATAAATTCATGCAGTTAATTAAATTCTGACAACAGACCAGACTGAGATTTTAGATAAAACAAGGACCAAAAGACCCCAAATAAACTTTTGTTGAGAAAAAAGTGTACCTTTAGTTCACAATCTTGTCAGAGTGAAAGTGTTGTTTGTCCTGAATATGAAAACACAGAAAATGAGTCCTGGGGCATAAATACATGCTTATCTTTAAGTCAAAGAGCCTGCAGCCAAAACTCAACAACAATAGAAAAAAAAAATTAAGTTAGCAATTTCAGCAATCCTCTACAATAAAGCACAACAATTTGAGGTAAATAATGCTTCATACACACAATCTTTCCTCACTTATAGAGTCACAGAAATATTGGAAAAAAACTCCAAGATCATCAAGTCCAACCTTTATGTCCAAATTGCTTCTTTTAGAAGGATTATTTTGCAAGCTTTTTACAAAAGGGTCACAGCATGATTGTTATTCCAGTCTGGACTATTAATCAGTATTGCTTGTAATGACAACCTGAAAGCAAATGTGACATTTAAGTGGTTAGAGTTTACAAGCCTAAAGGAGCAAGAGGAAAGCAGTGAAGGGTCAGGAAATTAAACTGGTGATTTGCAGGCACTGACTAAGGAATAGGAGAATTTAATGTATGACCAATTACAAACTGGAAAGACAAAACCAATGCTGTACTACAAAGCAAAGTAAACCTTTTACTCCTTCGAGCAACTGCTTGCATTACAGGGGCAAGAGACTAAAAACGTAAATAATGTGAAGAGCTTGTAAGGAAAAAGAGCTCTTGAATGAAAATAGCAGAGAGCTGCTGAACTTCACCCAGAGGCAAAGGCCAGAACAGTGAAGGACTGAATCCTTCATCCCTATTTAAACATAAAAACAAACAAACATGCCAGATGGAAACTGAACAGTCTCTTTAAGAAAAGATACTTCTGGGGTGAAAGCAGATTAATATCTTTATACAGTATCTCCGTAGAGTCCTTCAAGGACATTCTGCAAATATGCTGCTTGAAAACCTTTGAAACCTTTCCTTAAGAATTGTTTGTTGGATACACTTTGAAACTTTTCTCAAAAAGTTGTTTAGCTAATCTTTTTTAGAATTCTTAGTTCAGTTCTATTTCTTAACTGAGTAGAAACCAGGGGCTGTAGGTCTTCTTTTTCAGGGTACAGATATCACTATACAGGACCTGTGGAAGTTAAATGTATACTACAAAACCATTGGAATAGAGTACAGGGAAATCTGCATCCAATTTTTCTCTTTGCACTGACCTAGAGCAGTACTACACAAGAGCATTATATATATATATATATATATTTAGGAATAAAACCTTAATAAAGTGTTTGGAATATTAATGAGATAATTAAAGAAATCCCATGCCTGAGGTTTCCTATCAGCAAATAAACAACTTCCATGGTCGATAGCATGCTGGAGATATTTCTAAAGCAATATCCTAAGTATGTTTAAAATACATTCTTCGCATTTTTCCTCATATGAACTTCACTAAACTCCTCAAATTTTCTCCTAATACAGATTTACCTAATGAATACTAAAATAAGTTAGCATAAAAAAATGAACTTTAAATTCAGCAAGTAGAGAAAAAAAATGAAAAAAAATTTATACCATTTCCTCTCATTCAAGTCCTTTTTTCTGTAACATAAAGAATGTGAGTTTCCAGGAGAAAACCCTTAATGTACATCATAGGAGATATCATACAAAAAAAAAGTCACCAGTTTTGACAGCTGACATACTTCGTGTATCAGTAATTGACATCCATTTGGGAACCTAGTCTTTGGGTTTTGAAAATAATTTTCTTCCCTGCTGTCTGCTAATTATGTGTTTGAGAGCAGGAACAGACTGTTATTTTAACATCAAGCAGGAACAAACTGTTATTTTAGCATCACTCCATACCTTGACATAGAAAAAGAAAAAAAAAAAAAAAGCAGAAACCAGAGCCAAAATCATATGCTCTTAAGAAGACCAAGAAATAAAAAAAGAGGGGAATATAAAAGGGTCTTCATGGGAAATTTCCCAGAATTTTTTTCCCACTGCTGTTCAGTACGGCATTTCTATAGAAATGGAAACATCAGAACGCAGATCTTGAGTACAGGGCCACGCACTTCAACTTTTCCACTCTATCTAAAATGACAAAGGACCTTTGCCTTCTGGAATCCCAGTCTGAACTACAACAGCTCAGCAGCATGAAGGACAGCTGTGACCAACTGAAAACCAAAGGGTCACTCATGGGCACCAGCGTGAGAGGTGGATGCCCTCTTGTCAGCAGCACTGTAAAATAAAAACAAGCAAGCAAACAAAAATACAAACAAATAAAAAACAAAACCAAAAATCCATAAACACCAAAACCAACCCCTAGTTTACTGCAATTTCCATAGCTAACTTAAACTCTTAAGGGATGGGCAGAATTCTTCACACTTACTATTTTCTTGCAAATTACTTTTCAAATTTTGACGCATAATGAAATTGCTTAAAATCCAACTTTAAAAGAAAAATAGTAAGCAGAGTAAAAATTATCTATTAAAATCAATGACCTAAATGCAATGGGTTCTTAAAAATAATCACGACTTCTAGAACACACTTTTTTTTTTAAATTGTACAGAGTGAAACAAATTAAATTTTATAAACTTCCATCTGGGATCCAGGATGTTTGATTGCATTTTTACGACCAACTAAAATGAAAATGAGTAGTTTAGTTTGGCAGCTGGTACAGTTCTATGCCTGGAAATTTATCATAGTTTGCCATGTAATTTAAGCACTCAATTTCCAACAGCTACTGCTCTCAGTCTGGGGAGGCAGCAAGGAAAAAAAATCTACAACAAATTACACATGATGAATTTTTAGTAGCCCCAGTAGGGGGTTTTTTGTGTCACTAGGAGACAGGATACTGTGCAACAGACTGCCTGAGAGAAGAGGTTAACAAATTGGGTTGTAAAAAGAATCTATGTGGAAGGTGACCTTCTGAGAAAGGTATTCCAGCCTCTGGCTGGGATGAGGAAAGGGTATGACTGCTGTAGAATTATATTAAAGCAGCTTATCACTCACTTCTGAAAGAGGGTTGTCCTGGCAACTTTGCTGTGTATTGAGTCATGTGCTACTGCACTTATGCATTTGTATGCCTTTGACGTATTTTCTTGATAGGACTTTTCAGGAATCCACTGCCGGAATGCTAAGGCTTTAATCCTACATCATAAGACAGATACCAAGCTACTTAATTGTACCAGAATGACTTCTGCCCCGGGACTGGAAAGGATCAAAGCACAGGCAGCAGTTTTATCCAGTTTTCTTGGACTTCAGCAGAATGTAGGCACCAAGGTCCCATGGTACTTACCCATGAGCTGAACCAGCTTGTCCTTGACAGGGAATTGGTGGTGAAACAAAAGCCTCAAACCAGTTTCACTTTCTATCTAGTCAACCAAGTGCTGTTTTAGAATGACAGATCTTAATGATTGCCAGTAGCACCCATGGAAGAATCTCTTCGAAGTCATTACTGAGTCTCACAAAGCACTGGAGCAAGAGAGTCATTCCTCTTGTTCTGTTTAGAAGAAATTCACAGTGGCTTACATAGATACACCCTGCACTAGCAATGTGTTCTAATAGCTTGTTATTCTAGTAGAAAGAAAAGAGAAAAGGCTAAAAAAGAGTTTTTAATTCATTTAAACACGAGTGGCACGCAGTGGCCTGGTTGTAAAGAGATCACTGATTTTTTGAGGCAGGTCTCCGGCATGAGTTCCCTTTCAGGATGTGTATGACCACTTGATTTGGATGCACTACTTCTAGGAGTCTGCCAGCCTTTAACAATACATTTAAAAAACAAAAAAAAAGGACAAAGGCAGGAAATGCACTAGTTACAGGCAGTGACATCATATCAGAAGAAAGTTACAGTGAAGGAGTCCCTAGAGGGCAAATGCCAAAGCTCCAAATGTTCAGCATATTCACAAGTGTCCAGAAACACAGGATGAATAATGAAGCTGTGAAAATCCACAGGTGATACTCAGTGAAGGGTCAGTGGAAGAACTGCAGAAGGACCACACAGAACTGAGTGACCAGGGATGAAGTGATCAAAGACAGCAAGCAGATGAAACAAAGCAGCCAATATAAGGCAGGTAGGAAAACAAACTTTACTTCACACCACAGGGTGGTGAATCAAGACAAACTACAAGTACTAAAACATGGAAACATACTCTTGTAATTCATAGGTCTAAGTAAACCTTAGCTTAGCAGCAGGGCCGTAAAAAACCAAACAAAATGTTTTGAATCATTACAGAAGTATAAAAAAGAACTGAAGAGCAACCATACAGAACTCTTATTGTAGGAGGACTGTACATTTTTGAGTACTACTAGACCTCAATTTCCTAAATTATAAAGGACTTAACAGAAAGTAGCAAAAGAAAAGCTATATATATATATATATATATATATATATGCTATATGCCACTGTGAAGAGAAATATTTATTTTCAAGATTATTATTAAAAAAAGTCATTTTCAAAAAAAAAAAAAAATTAGTATGTAGTATCAGTTTTGCGAATACAAACCTATCCTGTAAGGAGACAAAATAAGTGATATTTAAATGCATAGAGATAATTTGCAAAAAATCTAAGATAAGCCCTGCTCATCTCCTTACTATTGACCTTCAGCATTGCTTCCTATGCCATATTCAATCTGCAGGGAGCTGTAAGTGCAGCGAGGATCCTCCACGCTGCTTCAGCCTGTAAGTGGGCATAAACATGAAGCAGGATATTTCCTCTAGCCATCACCTTCCCAGTGCCCTCTAGACACAATTATATGTGTTTGAAGGCTTCTTCCTTCAAATTCTGCTCCTCCATGGCCCAGCTGGCTAAAGCTCCAGCATTGCACACTCCCCTTCACAGCTCCCAAATCCACAGGCATACTGTGATGTTTACTTCATTTTTTCAATTCACTGTGGTGCAATCATTTCAGCCTCTCATCCTTTGCCCTGTCAGATTTTAAAGCCAATGCACCCCCAGGTAAGGTATGGATGTAGTTAAACTACTGAGTCGATTTATGTGTGGAATGCTTCAACCACAGGTATACACTTTGGTGGTATGTCTTAAGTAGTTGTGGTGCAATACAGATCTGGTATTTGATGCAGATTAATTAATTTTTTTTTAAATTAGTAATACAAAATATAAACTAAAATGTTGTATCATTTGGAAAGAACAGTATTGTAAAAATTTGTTGTTGCTGTTCATACAGTCATACCTACAATGCCACAGTATATGTTTATTTTACAAGTAAGCCATAGTAGAAAGAAAATCTCAAGCCTAAATTTTCTGACTTTAAACAGCAACAATACAGCTAAAAGTAAAAAGTCAACATAAAATCACTGAAAAGTGTAAACACTCTATTTTCTATCATTACATGGCTCTCTTTACTGATGAACTCTACCTGGTAAGACAGGAGATAAGAATACTGCTACTAATTTTGTACATGGGGGACACAGACAGCAAACTGACCATTTTAACTGTTAAGGTGGATCACAGAATAGATCAGGTTGGGAGGGACCACAGTGGTCCAACCTCCCTGCACAAGCAGGGCCATCCCAGAGCACATGGCACAGGGCTGTATCCAGACAGCTCTTGAGTATCTCCAGTGAGGGAGATTCCACAACCCCTCTGGGCAGCCTCTTCCATGTGCAGTCACACACATAGTAAGTCCTTCCTCATATTCAGATGGAATTTCCTGGGCTTCAGCTTCTGCCCATTGCCTCTTGTTCTATTTCTTGGCCCCGTTGAGCAGAGGCTGGCTCCATCCTCCTGACACCCTCCCTTACAGCCATTGATAAGGTCCCCTCTCAATTGTCTCTCCTTGAGGCTGCACAAGCCCAGTTCCCCCAGTCATTCCTCATAAGAGAGATGCTCCACTCCCTTAATTATCCTTGTCACCCTCAGCCGGACCCACTCCAGGATATTTACAAGAATTCTATTGCTTTTTGAAGGGTAGTTTCCTCCTTGATGAAAAAGGATACCTTTTTGCTACATGGTACAGCTTGATTGATGAAAACATCTCAGCAGACTACTCATGGAAGGACTGGCCTTAGTCCTGTGCTGTCTCAACAGGATGACATTTCAATTACTGTCACAGTACGATACTATACAGACAACAGGTAGGTAATTTAATAGATCAGTCCAGAACTTCCTGTAAGCAATACATACAATCCAATTAGTTTCTCACAATAGACTACAGCAGTTATTTGAGGAGCTTCAAGCACTTCATCTGGTAAGTCTTCACGGGGCAGGAATGTCCTGCTGTTCCTATTCCCATCTGTCACTCAGCATTAAAGTTTCAGAGCATTGTGAATGTGAACACAGGGGATGTTGCACTTAAATTCACCTGTGTGTGACAAGGGGAGAGTGCCTGAATAGCAATGAAACTTCCAAAACCAGCAGTCAGGGTAACAGATACATCAAACTGAAAGTGAGTAGTGACTGTCAGCCACTATCCCCTCTGTCTTCCCCAACATGCATTTCAGTTACTGCTGTAACTCACTGGACTCAAAAATCAGACCAATTTTGAAGGAATAAATATTTCTACAATGTAAAAATTTTTCCTTCAGTGCTAGAGGTTCAGAGTGCTGAGAGTGAAGACATGACATCAGGCTGTCCACTAAACATTTCTCTCAGATCAAACTCAGATTTGCCTGCAGCTTTACACCAAGGATGCACCTGATACACAATAACGTGGAGGTATCAGAGGCTGCGTATAAATGCACATTTTTGTTTACTAGTATCACTTGTGCTCTTCTTTCTCCTCCATCCTCTCTCCTTATCCTCAGCCTTAATTTTCCTTAAAGTCTTATTTTATATTTTCTGTTCTCTTGACAGTAAGTTGCATCTAATTTTCTTCATTTGGTTACATTTTTTAAAGTTATTAGCTGATTGAATAAATTAAAAATTTTCTTGTCTTCAGTAAAAAGCCCTTATGCCTTTTCAGGAATCCTGAGGAGCTGTACACATAGGCTACTCAGGGAAGTTAATTATTAATTATCAGTAAGGTGGAATAGTTAAGATTAATTCAGTCACTGCTGAGACCCGCTCATTCAGAATTAAAATAGAATTTGGTTTCATTTCCTTGAGAAATGAATTATGCTAAATTAAAATGAGGTCACTTCAGTTCTGATTTTTCTGCAATGTAACAGTTTTACTTAATTTCAATTAAATCTTCACATGAAGACAATTCCTTACATTTCTCTTATGCTTTAACTCCTTTTCTGAAGCAGTAATGGAATCAGCTTACAAAACTTGTGTTAGGCTGCAGTACAGCAATTCAAAAGCAGCTTATCATTGTTGCTTAATATTTGTTTGTCTGGGAGCAAACATATGATAATTTGGAGAAATTGACTAAATATATATAATCATTAGCCTCACGTTGACAGTAATGAAGCAATTTCAGATGCATTTTCTACAGAAGGCTCTGCAGATTTTACTGTTTACTGTTGTTGGATTCCATAGGCATCACTGATAGTGAATTAGATGGTAAGAGTACTGATTGTACCTGAGAGACGCTGGTATGAGCACTTTTAAAACCTGTAAGTGAAAACTGACATTGTAGAGAAGAGGGATTTATTTAAAACTGGGTGTAGTTATAAATTTTAAATATATATTTTTATAAAGGTAAAAAACATAATTTGTACATAATCCAAGATAATCTAAATAATCAATAAACGTTGACTGTCGTGGGTGTATGTACCCATACTATGTGTACTCTAATTGATTGGAAATAAATCCAAATTTTTTGGTCCCAAGCTGGATGCATCTGTGTGTGTCACCACCCCATTTGACCAGCAACTCTCCGTTTTTAAGTGCTGAAGAAACCAGAGCCCCCAAATTATATCATGCCCTTGTCCCAGGGAAATCATCTGAGGGGAAAACCTGACCTGGGATTTTTAAAGAAATTCTTAAACTAACGTAATGAAATGTAGTGATTAGAATAAAGAATCTATGGAAAAACTTTTGAGAAGTAAATGACAAAAGAGTCTAATTCCTATTTTTAGAGTTGACTAAGGAATCTATTTTCTGCTGACCTTTACAAGTGTTACTATAAATCAAATATAAATGATCAACTGTCACTTTCTTCCCTGAAATCAAATGATGTTTACAATAGCTGTCACAGAAAGGTCTGCACTGCACAAATTCTAAATGTTGACTTTATTCACATGCCTCATAAAGGGTATTTAAAAAATTACAAATCTGCTGACAAAAACCAGACTAAGAGACACAAAATCGAGTACCTCTTTTCATATTTATTCAATTTCTTAAACTAATGGAGTATGGCTGTTGATGAAAACAGACTTTTTTCCTCTGCATCCTAAACACTTTTATTTTATATTTAAAATTAATCACACTGCCTAGATGGGGACTCCATAAAAAGCTCAAGAAGGTAAATCCAATTGTTACCAGTTTTAAAAGATAAAGAGCCTATTTGACCCATACACACACCATAAGCATATACAGTACTGTATATACTTACTTTATGTCTTCTGAAGAAACAGTAATGACTAACTTAATTTATAAAACTATGGCATCCATATTATTTGGAATAGAACTTCAAATGCAGAATTAAAAAAGTTAGAGTTCAATATTGCAGGAATCTAATAACAATAAATATATGTTTTATGTTCAAAATGTTCAGTATTAGCAAAACCCCTCATTAGCAGGATCCCCTAGACTACCTGCTGTAGCTTTAAAAAGGAAATTTACAAAATAAAGTATTTTTTAAAGCATTTCAGGGGAGTGAACCCACTTGGTCCAAATGTATACATATTTGCACCATGATACACATTTCAGTTAAAAATACAAAGACATACATTTGCACTTAAAAAATATAATATAAAGGTAAAATCTTAGTTAATATTTTAAAAAAGAATTTATCCAATTTTGGCAGCTTTTTGCAGTGAAAAGTTCAGGAGTTCAATTTCAGACAGTTTTACATTTGTTTGTTTTATTTTAAATCACTTCAAAAGTCAGTATTTCAGTTTTGGAAATGAAAGAGGTATTGGACTGAATTGGATTGTCTTCTGTGACAGGCTGTCATCATGAAGAGACAGGAGGCAAGTGAGGAGTTCACATGAGTCAATATCCAATTCAGAGACACATAAAAATCTATAAGTGGAATTCAAATGAACTGGATTATACACAGAAAATATAAATGTTACAAATTAATTGGGTCTGAAAACACAGTAAAGCAAGTGAAGACCACCGCACCACACCAGGAAAGAGAGCAGTGGTGGTGTGGCCTGAACCAGGGTCACTGCGTTATTGCCCACGACAGGTGACTGCCAGTGTAAAGGGACATAAGATTGGCATTCACCAGCCACACAGCAGCATTAACTTTTATCAGTTCTACTGTTTCTGTTTGGCTGTATCAGAGCCAGTCACACAGAATTACCAGTTCAAGACTGAAGTGCTGTTGGCAGGTAGCTCAGTGCCCATGTATTTCCAAGCCAGGATATCAGTGCTATTTTCCAGCTTGGCCATTAACTTTATATCCAAACATGGTATTGAACTGGCCATTGTCTATCTCTAATGTCCTTACAGAATTCAAACAAATGAAGAAGATATTTTCTGCTAATACAGGCTCAGATTTAAGATAGCCCTTGCAGACTACGTATGAACATGGTTATCCCAGTTTGGAAGGCAGGGACATCCATGAAAGTAAAAGTTAAAATACACACTATTACTGAAAGTTACTAAATGTACATACATATATCATCCTATTTGGTTGAATGAGATTGTCATGGTTTCTCATTTTATTCCCAGCTTGCATCTTTCCCTTAACTGCCACAGATAAAACTATGAAGCAGGTCCAAAATACTGGGGTTTTAAAACCTCCATTAGAATGATGAGCAATTGACACTGCTACTGATAGGATGCACCCATCTTCCCTAGTTAGCCTATGCTTTGGAGTGATACTCATTTTTATTCACATCATTAGAGTTTCTAATCCCTTTTCAGGGTATTTAATACTACAGGGGAAAAAAAAAAGTATTTCCACTTACACTTTCCTATGGACTAGTTCACAGAACTTATCCTAAGGCTATTCTATATGTGAAGCCTAACAAACACAAGATATTAAAAAAAACCATGAAGTGATTCTTATCAGTAATCTGTAAAAACACTGTCTGAAAAACTATTTCAGTTGACTTCATATTCAGTTTATAACTCCATTTAATCTACCTGCTTTAAACTTCTGGCCATTGCAAGAAAATGCTCAGTCAAGATCCCTTAGTTGAGAACAAAAAGAGGCAGGAATACAGCTACTGATTGAAACAGTGAAAGCCTCCTAACCCCAGAGAAGTTTGTTTTGACTTTTGTGATTGGGTTTTTGTTTGGTTTTAAATCTCAAGACTGATGAAACTGGTGTAAAGTAGCATTTATCAAAGGCTTCATATTCTTCTTAGGCAAAAAAAAAACCTCTAACCAATTAGTAAATGCAGGTTGTACTTTCTGATGGCATGTTCTTTGACAAAACAGATTACCTCAGGTAGTCTCTAGTCCTTCATTTCACTTTTTTTTTTTTTTACAGAAATGTTTCCTGGCCTACTGCCAAGATGAATATATCATCTGAGCACAGGTGTGGGAGGCCTCACAACTGTTCTCCTCTGTCTGTCCTATTTCATGTGCCTACCACTGCCAGAAGTCTGAGACTGTTCAGGACAGTACATTATTCTGAACTCTTTCAAGGGCTGCTCCTTGGTAAATCCAGGAATTACCTTTTTTGAATGCAGGTTAGCAATATAAAAAGAGAGGAACTACTGTATTGGTTTAGACTAAGGATCCTTCTAGCTCAGTATCTTGTCTTCACCAACACTTGTCAGTGTACACCCTGTGAAAACAAAAAACAGTATAAGCACTTAGAACATTTTCCCCTAACACTTGGACTGCCATGGACTACCTTCATCTCAGGGAAATGCTTACATGTTTAATGTAGACAGTATCCCAACAGGTTTGTTTTCCACCTCTTTACCCAGCTGGTCCCTCTGGACTCATGCAGAACTTTTTGCACTGACAACACCCTTTAGTAAGGAGTTTCACAGGCTTTTCAGCCCCAGGGGTTCATTCCTGGCCAGTAGCAAGCTCACCACCTATCCATTGAGACATAAAGCTCATTTTGTCCAGCATGTACCCCTTCATTTCAACTCACATTGAATTGTACCTTTCATTTTAGTGTCTTTGCGAATCATTGTATAATATCTGTCTGCAGTAGAATGTCCTTATAAAAGGAACAAAAACATAACAACTAAAAAACCAGTCTGTCCATTCCAAGACTGTGTTTATTTCAGTTTGCACCCAAATTTCTAAACTAAATATATCCTTCTCCTTGCTGCTTCTACACTCCAAGCTACCCTGTGCAATGGTTAAATGAAAAGTACATACACAGTGAAGAACTGTATTATATTGTACAAGGCTGAGACAGTCCTAATGCTGCCATTTCCCAACATTTTGTCTACAGGATTTGGTAAGTTTTTAAAAGTTCCTTTAAGAGTAGTTTTAAGCATATTATCAAGGGCTGTGCCTTATATACAGATGAATTTTTAATACTATATTTATAAATGACATTGGTAGCTTGGACTCTTACAAGAACAGTACAGAAAGTAAAACGTCCAAAGGGAAGACCATTAATGATGACTACAGGATGCTTTCCAATCTATCATTTGCAAGAGAAGATGAACTGTATCTTTCATTTTAATTAAGCCTCAGACTTGGAATGAGAGACTAAAACCTCTATTCTTTCAACAGAAATGGTATGCAGCATGCTAACTTTGCCTTTTCCAATTAACACACCATAAGAAAACTTAAGACTTCAGTGAGGGCTCTTTTGGCACGATCTGGAAAAAATCTTCTTTAAATAGGTTATATGATGTTAATGCCTGAAAAACATGGGACATTTGAGTCAAATATTTAAAAATATTCAGGAGAATATGTTTAAAGATAAGGGCATTGCCTTTAGATGCCCCACTTCAAGGTATCCACTACTGCTTCATGCATCTGTGAAGTTCAGTCTATCTCAAATATGCAGGATTATAGAACTTGAAGCTGAAACATTTTGCACAGCACTGAATTGCAAATCAGGAAGAGCAAAGGCAGTCTATCTAGACCCATTTCTGACGAGGGAAAAATTTATAATTTTTGAGTGCTTAAATGGAATTTATTATAATACATTTTGTAACAAATTATACTACTTGAAATCTGAGCAATTTTCTACAAAATTGCTGAAAGATCACAGTAAATCTGCAGCATGTGAGAGGCATATAGGTAGGATTGATTTTTTAAGGGAATAAAAAAAATATTCTTATTTTTTTCCAATTTGAAGCAGAACAGATTTCAAGTACAATAAGTTAAGGCATTCTCAGCTTTTCCCAGAATATATTTCATATTCCCTGCAACTAAGCTCAATACATCTTGGTCCTTTGTCTCAGAGCACTGTCTGTACTACAGCCTATTCTAAATAAAATGCCTATCGGAGTGATAATACATAGAGGAATAGCAAAATATAAAAGTGATTTCAAAAGCCAGGTACTCAATAATGAAATAAATGAAAAATCCTAGAAACATTACAGGAGGACTCAGGCAAAATTCACCTAATATATATAACAAGAGCTAACAACAACAACAACAAAATTGAGGCAGCTTTTGGTTGGCTGGTTGGTTGGTGTTTTTTCAGGTATTTTTCTTTCAAAGTCTGACATCAAGTCTGATATTTTATACTCAAATACCTCTGTCAGGCAGTGAATGAAACCTACTCGAAATCTCACTGTAACCCGTGGGATATCCCATTCAGTATCTACCACACCCTTCCACTGAAGGGATTTCTCTCAGAGGAAGGTGAATACCAAGACAGCACCTGAAAAATTTGCCTGTCCTAATCAGAAAATTGAGCAAGCATAAAGTACATGCAGAATTTCAAGTGAAATCTGGAATGGTTTCTTTTAAATTAATGTGACTTCTTTTCCTAAACAGGACATGGTAAATATTTCACTCTTGCACATTGGAACTTGTGAAATTATCTATAGAGAGAACACTGCACCTCTGTATAGAAAAGTTTCTGAAGCCCCAGAGGTTCAAACTACCTCATAGGCAACAGCCAAGAGATTCCGATCTTGAATCTGGAATTCTTTCCTATTAAAAATAAATGAAAAAGACTAATTAGGTTCATGAATAATACTTATTTGGTATAAAAAAAAGACAAAAGAAAAAAGAAATATTTCAACAATGAAAAAAGGCCTTTGGAAACACATTCAACCTGTTTTCCTACGGATGTTGACATTTTAGGTTTTCCATAGCATCTTCAAGATAAAAGGTCCTTTTAAAATAATTTTTTGTTATATCCTGTTTGCATAAAAAGGGGAGCAGTCTTTTTATCTGCTCTCTGTGTCATATTTTTTAAGATTATTTTGATATTTTGAATTATTTTTGTCTTTTAATTTATTCTACTTCTCATATTATGCACCATAGAAGTCAAGGGATCAGCATTCAAAAAAGGTGATTCCTCTTGGATTTACCAAGGAGTAGCCCATGAAGGAATTCAGAATAATCTACTGTCCTAAACAGTCTCAGACTTTTGGCAGTGATAAGCACATGAAATAGGACAGTCAGAGGAGTACAGTTGTGAGGCCTCCCACAGCTTCAGAGCTATGCTCAGATGATATATTTCTCTTGGCAGTAGGCCAGAAAACATTTCTGTGCAAAAAAAAAAAAAAAAGGCAAAATGAAGGACTAGAGACTACCTCTGGAAATCTGTTTTATCAAAGAACATGCCATCAGGAAATACAACCTGCATTCACTAAATGGCTTTCTTTTTTTTACCAAAGGAAAATATGAAGCCTTTGATAAATTCCACTTTACACCAATTTCATCAACCTTGAGATTCAAAAACAAAGAAACAAACAAAATCTCCGGAAAAATCTAAAGAAGTCAAAAACCCCCTATCAATCCCTAAGCTAATCTACAAAAGCCTAGAAGAGTGAGATAACTTCAGTTTGTTGGAGAGTGTACAATTTCACAGCTAGGGTTGTTCTCCACTTTATTCCCTGTATACATATATGCTGAGAATTTGAATCTGTCTTGTAAAACCTGGCTTCTTATTTGAATAGTTCATATCAGATATTTAATAAAAACATGCCTGAAAGGGATGCAATTGTGAAAATCTACCACTGAACTCAATGGTGGTTTTGGTTCTATCATCTCTTTAATCCTTCATCAGTTGTGATGGTTAAGAAAAATTTCATAGCCATTGCTCTGAAATCACTTTTCCTCCATTTTAAAATAATGTGACCTACTTCTTGATCTCAAAATGATTAATTTTGTTATTTATAATACAAAAATCCATATTGCATCCAAAAACTAAAACATGCTCAAGAGCAGTGCCAAGATTTTATGACAGTGTTTCAAAGACCAGGTGCTTGCAAGTCAAGAGGCAGGAGGCAACAAAGTAGGGATTGATTTGATATTTGGTTTGCCATCTTCAATGAGGGAATATGTTTCACTTGTAGAAACGCATCAACTTAATATATAACAGAAATCATGGAAAATTAAAAACTTTGTTTAAAAGACTATTTCTTTTCACTACATTTTGCTATCAATCATAGTGACTTGCTGTAAAAAAAAAACTGAGAGGGATCTGGAGGTATTCATGCAGACAGTGCCACTTAAAACCCATTGTAAAGATTTATACAGCATTTATCTTCAAGCAAGGGAGTAGTTTCATTAATATTGGTTCCAGCTGAGTGGACTATGAAGTTCAAGTCCATGCTTATGTGTTATTGCAGACAGCTATATGAGACCATTTTTATTTTAAACATTTAGATTCACCACAGAACAGGTCTGTAGCGCTATAAATGGTTATGAAACACAAGCTATGGAACCAGTAATCAATAGTGACTCCTTAGCCAGTAAACCCAGTCTCCCTCCCATATTACTTTGTTTTGTTTTCTGATCAAGGTAATCACACCAGCTGCAGCACAGCTCGTACAGACATATAGATTATATATTCAACATGCCTACCCATACAGGAAGAAGGGATGGATTAGACTCAGTGCAAGTATTTTCAAGAATGTATAGTTCCAAAGTATTAAGTATAATTTACATATTAAGGAACACCTGAAAAAGAAACTAGAAGCTGTCAACATATAAATTAAATTACATTTACCATTGTGGTTCTTAGTAAACATTTGCACTTTGAAATTAACTGGCCACTTGGGTGAGGAGATTGCCTGCTTCTAAGAAGTTAAATAAGCACACCTTGTTTCTGATACCTACCCTAAGTTTTTGAATGCTCAAGATAGAAACAGCAGTATCTTTAATATACAAAGTATAACTTTCTAACACTTTCAACTAGGCTTTCTCATTAATCTTCATTAATTATCAACTAATTATCAACAGAATAAATTATGCATTAGATTTTTCAGGCAGAACAGTAACTGGTTTGCAACAGTTGAGCTTACTGAGGAGGACTGGGCTATGCAAGAGCTTAACAGTGTAGCTCTACTTCTCTTGGCATTTCAGGTATTATCACATTATCCTGATCTCATTTGCTACATCATTTGAACATGATGAAGTCTGTGAACTTAATAAGAGTAGTAAGATACCACTACCTGTAGTAAAAACAAACTGAAAATCTCCTCAGAAGAATCTCAGCTCTTCCTATGAGTGGGGATTTTTGCTTGCTTTTTTGCTTGCCTTTAAGGAAACACATCTGAGGCCACTCCACTTGGCTTTTTATCATTGAATACACGCTGCTTACTTGTAAAAAAAATAACTTATTTTAGTGATAGCATATGAATCAGTATCCACAGCAAGTCTTGGAAATGGTTTTGAATTGTGAGAAAGGTTGCAGCACAAATGTCAATCTGAAAAATAGAGTAGTGTGTGCATCATTCGCTAGATAGGAAAGGAAAAGCTAGGATGACTTTGTGAAAAGAGTATTGCTATGAATTTCTAACACATCTTTCTTCTTGCATCATATATTATTTAATTTCCATAGCAACCCACAGGAGCAAGAAGCCAGTGTTTTCAGAAAAATGTGAATTGATGCAGTTCACAAAAGAGAAACTACGATAGACTAGGAATGATAGAGAAAATAAAGGCAGAGAAATTCTGTTACCAGACACTCAAAGTTATTAAAAAGCTGTGTCAGATTTCCAAAAGTTACAAGCATGCTATGAAGTATGCATTCTCAGTGTTCGTGCTATGATTTTATAGCATTGTAATCCCAAATCTGATTAATTGCATGCATCAGTTCTTCCAATTATTGCTAATGAGTCAACTTTGCTCTCAAATCTTCTCATCAGTGCCAAAACAAAAAACACAAATAGCCAATACACAACTAGCACCACCAAATAAATTAAAATAACCAGCTGAAACTTTCAGATGACTTTAAATAAATGGCTTTTAATTCTCAACAATCGTGGTAGCATAATTGGATATTATCTGCTGACGCTGGACTTGCAACTCTGCAAGGGAAAAAAAAGTAACTGAAGTCTAGAAAGAAGCACAATTATATTTTATAAATACAGAATGACATCATGTAAGTTATATTTTTCAGCTGTTGAGAACAGCTACAGAAAATGCTGAATTGTGAGAAAAGTATATTTCCAAAGTGATAAGAAAGCTACAGCATCTTCTCAGTCTAGCTTAGAAACCTTCCCTGGTACTGCACACTTAGTCCAAGGTTACCGAAGAAAAATTACCAAAGGAAAGATGACAACCACTATGTTTCAAATTCCTTAAGGGCAAAGCACAAGTGTTATTCACAATTTCCTACAAGATACCACAACATCCCATTGACAGATTGCAGCTGATTTACATCTTTAGATAAGCAAAACCAAGCCTCCGAGAAAGAGATTGTAGTGTGCTTGTCAAAGAATATCAGTCCAAGAAACAGTGAAAATAAAAAACATAAGATTCATCCTTTATGACCAATGTGTCTCCTCTGCAGTACTGCTAACACATACAGGTGGACAGGTGGAACCACGTACACTCACATCCCAATTTGGGTTCGTGTGTGTAAAGACTTAGAGAATGTCAGACCGTCTAAACACTGTAATATCAGATTCTGCTCTGTTCTCATTATGCTCAGCCACAAAGTAGTTCACAGATCTTCTTTTATTATTATTTATAAGATGAAAGGAATGACAATATAAAACAATGACAACGCTGTATTATCCTTAGGCAATTCTCTCGTTATCATGCTGAACAGCTCGACTACAGAGAAAAACAGTCATTACCTGTGTGAAGAGAACCTGTGATTAGCCTGAGAAGGTACTGGGCAAATTTCATTATTTCCCGCTTACACCGCTTCCTACAGCCACTCATCTTAGGCAATGGGGTATTCCTCTGAGGAGAGCCTGACGACTTTGCCAATACAGGGAACAGTTTCTGCCAGCAAACTTCTGGGGCAGTCCAGAGCCTCACACGGCCTCGCCGCCTTCTCACGGCCTCGCAAACTCCGCCGATCTACCCCGGGTGGCTGCGCAAGGAGCCCGCGGCGGCCGGCGGTGCGTGGAGCGCGGGCTGCCACGGCACAGCGCGGTGCGGCACGGCTCGGCTCGGCTGGACACGGCACAGCTGGGCAGGACACGGCACGACACGGCACGGCTGGGCTCGGCGCGGTGCAGGCACTGGCGCGGCCACCGGCGCCCCCGCCGCGGCCGGACCCGCGGCAGGCGCTGGCCGCGGGCGGCTCCGCGGGCGCGCAGCCCGGCGGGCGGGGCGGTGCCGGTGCCCGCCCCGCGCAGACAGCACAGCACGGCACGGTACAGCACGGCACGGTACAGCACGGCACGGTGCGGTGCGGCACGGCACGGCACCGCCCCGCCCCCGGGAGCCGCTCCGCTCTGCGCTCCTCCCGCGAGCAGCGGGCGGGCAGGTGGGAGCCGGCCGAGGCACGGCACCGCTCCCTTCCCGCGGTGCTGGGCCGAGGGCAGAGCCCGGCCGAGGGCAGCGCCGAGCCCCGCCCGGGCCGAGGGGCCGGTGCTGGCCCTGCCTGACCGGCGGGAGCGCATCCGAGGGGTGCGCGGGCGGGGCTCCCTCACCTGCACTCTCTGCGCGTCGGCCTCGGCCCCGTAGCCTGCTCGAAGGTCGTGCAAACGCCAGGGCACTGCACACCTGTACAGCGGGAAGAAGGAAGCAGAAACCCCGCGGGTACCTCTGTGCGGGGAGCTGCCCCTGCTTCCCGGCCCCCTGACCTGCGGCAGCTGGGAAACGGGCTCTGGCTCAGTTAGCATTCTGTGGTTAGAATGTTTCCAAGAAAGTCTCGTCAGGAGCTACCTGTACTCCTTACTCTTCCATTATAAATTCATTGTTTTCCAACTTGCTGAGAAGTAATTCTTATTAATAAAAATTATCTGCTGTAGTCTACATCCATGACCCCAGAACCCAAAGAATATGTTTTCATTTCCCTTGGAGTACTTCCCTCATAGAGAACAGCTCTATTGCATTAGAGGGTGATGCAATATGTAATGCCTAATACAGTTAAAAAAAGGAAAAAAAGAAAAGACAACCCATTAAGGAAAAGCTTAACAGAAGAAAATCATCAACTGATCTAATTTTATGACAGCACTGACCATAAAACATTTTGGCGAATGCCTTTAAAAAAATTACAATAAACACTAATGCACGTCTTCAAGCTATTGTCTATATTATGCACTGAGCAGAGATAAATACATTATAGACACAATACATCAAAGCATTATCAAAGTTGCAGTTAGATGACACAGTTTCTGTGTCTGCTATCTGAAACACAAGCATGCTGCCTTATGCTTCCAGTGAAGCTACACAGATAATGGAAAGAACCAAAATGAAACAGCTCGCGGAAGCCCCCAGGTTTCTCCAACACAGGGATTAGTCTGAGAAGGATGTGGGCAAATTCCAGTATTTCATGTTTGTGCTACTTCCTACAGCCACTCATCTTAAGCAAGAGCTAATTTCTTGGCACAATTTTTTCTGAAAAGACACAATACAGTTTGACCAAAGAAAACTGTCCAAAAAAAGACTCCCCAAACCCAAAAAATCTCCCACAAAAACCTACAAACAAACAAATAAACAAACCAACCAACCAACCAACCAACCAACCAATAAACCAACCAAACAACAAACCAAACCCCCTCCAACAAAACCCATCAAATTCTGAGGTACTGGAGATGCCAGTGTGCCTTACGAATTTCTGAATTCCTCTGGTGTCTGAAAGGAGAGCTCCTTAAATACCTGGTAGAGTTGAAGAGATACCAAAAGCACAAGCCTCTGTCTATCCTTTAGAAGAGGATTGAAGAGGCCAATGCAAATGGTTCTGAGCTGGAGTCCTTTTCAATCCTTTGACATCACCAATTGTTTTATAGAATTATCACTGGCAGTGGTACTTCAAAATAAGGAACTGAAAATAACTGAAGCCTAAACAATTGAAATACTGGTTTTCTAAAGCCATAAGCATGAATCACCAACACCATGTGTTTCTCTTCCTCCACCCAAAAAACCCCTGCAATAAAAGCTGTACCAGTTCAGAAACTGTGTGACACTGTTTCCTAAGCCTATATGTTTCAATACAGCAATAACAGTAATTGCTACCTAAGGAAGATTTCATGAAAGATTTTTTGACTACTTTCACCAAGATTTTTTTTTTTTAACAATCAGTGCAGTATTTTGATAGCATTGGATTTAAATCTATCTCTCAATATTTCTCTGGTCAGCAGGAAAGACTGACTAAGATTAAAGGCTTTTTTCCCCCAAATAAAGAGAGCAGATCAGAGAAAAGGGGGCAGGAAAGTTAGAATAGAAAATTGTAATATAACCACCATGGTACTTTTGAAAAATATAGTAAAATAATATGAAGGACAGTTGGATAATATCAACTTCTATATATTGGTAATGTACCTTTTTCATCTTTTTTTTAATTGATGGGACACATTAAGGTCCCCAGACAGAGCCAGTCTCTTTGCACTGAGGTAAAAAAATACTTTTTATATTGACAAGCTAGGTCCATCCCTAATAATTTATAATCCGTAGAGCTGAACTAAAGCCCTCTGAAAAAAGATCATCTTGTAGTCAGAAGAGTCTGCATCAAATTCCTAGAAATTCTGACTTTGGAACCAGGTACTTAGAAAAAACACTATTTAAGAAAAATGGAGGAAGAATACATACATATGCATACATAAAAGGAGTTCTTTTAAAGCATTAGGGGAAAAAATGGAAGGAAAAAGTAAGAGTAAAAAGTAAACTGGATTTTCAAATCATTTTACCAAGTCCAGCTCATGGGCTCCTAGATTAACATAAAATACAAAATTATGTTGTTTTGAAGTACTTGGCATAGGAAAGAAACATATGCAGTCTTTGCAGAAGACTGTCAACAGCTGCAGTCAAGCTTAAAAGCAAAACATAAACATTTCCCTGAATGTACAAAGCATACTATAGTGCAGTGAGGGCAAATTAATTGATAATAATAAAATATTTTCTTCCTGTGAGGATTTTTACACAAAGCTACAAGACAATTCTTAAAAATCTTTGTCACCATGGCAAGAAAGCAATGCAAAACCAAAAATGTATGAAATTAAATTCTATTCAGCCCAAAGATGAAATTCCACATGCATTTTTATAACTTGAATTAGGGTCTCAGCATCACAGGTCTGTGTCCCAGGCCCACCTGTTGTCAACTGAAGTGCAACCTAACCATCCTTAGAGGAGGGTACACACTGATAAAGCTTTAGTCTAACACCATGAAAGAAAAAAACTACACCAATATTGTAGTTCAGAGATGATCATTATTGGCCGGTCTGTATCAGTATTGCTTTACTTCTTCCTGTGTAGGAATAGTATTTCACTATAAAAAAATAAATTAAAAAACCAAAAGAGGAATACATTAACAGCAACATGAAAACACATTCTAAAATAAATGAAGAAATTCAATGATTTCTAGATTGCTTAGGTTGCTCGGATAATGTGGATGACTCTTCTCTCAAAAAAGAAAAAAACAGAAACCCCAAAATCATTGCATGTCTCAGAACTGACAACTGTAACAGACTGGTAAAAAATGGTGAATTAGCTAGCATTATAGTTATGTTTTGAGAGAGAAAAAGTTACTAACTACATATTTTATTTAATAAAAAATGATAGAAAAAACATCTCTTAAAACATTCCAAAAGAAATCAAATGTGGCTCTTCTCATATTGAGTAACAATGGCAAAGACTCAAATGCCAAAAGCACATATAAGAGTTTAGGGAGAGAAAAATAAAAGCTATTACAAATATTTGATGAGAAGAAACCCATAGAATAAGGATGACAGTGCATGCCAAATATAAATTTGCTAGTCTGGGAATAAAATCTCCAGCAGAAGCTGAAGTGACATATACAGAGCGCAAGCTGATTGGCTTCTTGCAGGCAATTTGCCTTGTAAACCTCTTTCATTTGCACACAATCCTCTGACTTCAAAAAACAAAATTTCCTCCTGAACTAGCCCTTGCTATTGACTAAAAGCAAATTGAAATCTTACAACAAAAATCAACTCAATTAAATGCTTCAACCTCATCAGAAAGGGTAACCACAGGAAGTCATCCAGGAGCACAGAAAACCTGTACAGAGTTTCCTCAATGTTGACTCCTGAGGCTTGTATGAGCTTTTTTCTTAATGCAAATACTGAATTCAATAACTGGATTTTTCTTTTAATCAAGGGATTATTAACCGTTTTATTTCAAATAACAGTGATATTTACAACCTAAGCACATGGCAAGCAATAACAGATGGGCAGAAACAAACAGATGGGAGAGCACAAGGTAACAGCAAGATGTTTATGATAGAGCATAATAAACAGCTGCCACAAGTAGATGACCATCATCAGATCTCTCTTCAGTTGCTCCTTGCCTGTCATAAAAGTAAGGGTCCTCTTAAATCACAGTCCCTGCTGTACTTATTTTAATAGCTCTTCTGTGGACTTATGCTTCTTGACTTGACAGTATTGTGCACTGAGGTGTCCCAAGTTCGCCATCATTATTCAAGTGGATGCAGCAAGATGAGAGTCATTCATCACAGAAGTCACTGGAAACTGCAGAAGTAATTCCAAATTATTCATGATGTCCATGAAAATATCAGCTACCACTTTTAGCCACAGCCAGTGAATAGCAACAAAAATTCTCTTGCACGTCATTTGCTCAAATTTAGTCTTGGATATTAACACAGACCAGAGATGGTTATATGATAGAAGACGAGCTGGGAAGCAGAGAGACAGGCATATGTTCCCTTCCTAACTGATTAGCAGTAACATGCTAGCTAAATTTACTTAGATTAAAATGGTTATTATTCTTTGATGTGTGTCCTGAATGTTACAGTGACAACAAGGAACATGAAACTGTTTCTTGCTCCATGCATTCCATATTAAAATGTATGTCTACATGGGATGTGGATATGATCTAATTCTGTCTTGTAGCAACACTGACTTCCACAGAGCCCAGGACAGAGAGTGAGGAGACTGCCAATGTCCCTGGTTATGATTACAGACTTATTTACCTTCTTTAGTTTTTTTTTATACTCTTCATAGCAGAATTAAAACCTTTCAATTAGCCCAACTGTTACTTATCCAAACTGCATGCAATTTTTTCAAATGTGGAAGACAAAATAGTAAGAACTCTTTATCCTGGCCTATGATACTGAAAATTAGTACAGTCTTCCTGCTTTTGTTTTTAGTCTTTAATTTCTCCTGAAAGCTTGCTAAGAATAATATCTTCAAACAGCTCTGTTGCTGTGTTTAAAATAGGACTACAGAGAAATGACTGCTACTTCACACTGTTTGCATAATATCAACAAATTATACATGTGCTCTATTCTGATAGCTTATACCTGCATAAAATAAATTACTTTTAATTGCTGTTATAGTCCCAGACTTTATAGGTTCAAACTGAATTTTCTAATACATTTATGTAAACTAATAAAACATGTTGGCTTAACCCACTAGAATCTTTGACCAGTATACCAGAAATACTTAAAACATTTGTCCCTATTATTCCCACCTTCCCTGAGCTAGCTGCTCTCAGAATGCCTTTTTTTACCTACTCAGTGTCCTTGAAGCTTACCCCAAGGATTCATTTTCACACAACACTCTAAGATGATACTGCAGACAGTCAACCAGGAGCTACAGCTGCCTCAACCTCCCCCACGGTCCACACTTGCCTAATTAAATATTCATCACTCCCAAAAGCTGCAGTGTCAAACATGAGCAACTTCCCAGCCTGGCCTCCTACAGCCAGCCCGTGCTTTGTGCTGGAGAATAAACAAGACTGGGATTTACCTGCTGGAACATAAAATGGCATAATGCAGTTTTCATGTTGCACATTAATTTCTGTGCATGCACTGTAAAATTCTCACTGCAGAAGCCAGAGTACTAACTTTTAATGTTCCATATATATTGAATATCTGTATGCAAAGTTGCAGGGCAGTGTTATCAATAAACTCAAATATTATCTTCCTTATAATACAGATCCTGTTTTGTATGTATGGTCATACCTTACAACTTAAAAATATATTATTTCAAAGTGTTCTCAAATAAAAAAAAGATTGAGACATACTAATATCAAGTATATGAGGGTGGTTTGTTTTGTTTTTGGTTTTTTTTTTTTTTGGTGTCTTTGGATGCTTATCTTAGTTCCATTTACAGGAATGTTGGGGGTTGTCTCCAAGAGAAAAAAGTTCTTGTAACTCATTTAATTGTGTCAGACTCTGCACATATTTATATCTATACTTAATGAAAGAGAAATCTGAACAGAAAAAAAAGAAGGAATCATCTTTCCTGTTACAGAAACCACAGCTGTAATAGTCTGTAATTTCCATAAATCTTTGAGATTTGATATAACAAAAACATATCCATTTCATGTCCATACAAAATAAAAGTAGTGTAAAGGTTGTGTTTTGACCCCAAAACCTACATTAACCTGTTAAAGAGAGAAGTATCAGAAATTGGCTGCAAACCAGACAATATTGGATATGCAGAATTCTTAAGACAAAAGAATAAGCATTGCACCAAATCAGCCATGAGAATTCTGTACGTACAATAACTAGTACAGCTTAGGCTAGTAAGTAAATATATTCTGAGGGAGCTTGTTTTCACTGCATGTATGTACTTATGTACGTATATATACTTACCCGAAATATATATACATTACATACATATACATATATATATATATATATATAGTTTAAAAAAGCTGCATAGCTTCAATAACTATCTGTTGCAACTTATTGCAACTTATATGCCCCTAGGATTTACCACAAATGGCCAAAACCCTTTTTTTTTTCTTCTAAGTCAAGGGCTTCCCCATAGTTTTCAAGCATTTTCTTTCCCCTTTTATGCCAGTTATGGCTTGATGCTCTAATTAAAATGCTCAAAAATTTAATATTGAAAAGTACATATCCTTAAGTGTTCACATCCCTAATCTGGCATGAATTGCAATGTATTTGAGTGAAACCACTTCAGCTACTACCTCAGGGAGGAGAAAGACAGAAGGGAGATACCAAAGTCCAAACATTTCCTCAAAGCCCACATCTTGGTTGAAGCAATTTTGCAACAGCTCTCTTTCATCCAAAATTTGATTCTGTTAATTATTAAATATGAAGTACCAGTGTTGAGAGCAAGTTAAATTACCACACTTCTAGGTCTGTGGTCTGTTATCCCTCTGAGGAGAAAAACACTTTATCAGCATTCCTGTGGAATCCTTCAGTAATGTTCTGTAGGGAACATCACCAGTTACCAGTCTACTCCAGATTTTCCAGAAGAGTTGTCATTGTAATAAAGACCCCTAGATCTTTTTCCCACATAATACAGCTGATGAGCTGTCACACGAAGTACATAAAATTTGACTCTGACATAGAGGAAAATCATTTTAAATAGAATTGATCTGATCATATCTATGTTTTGAAAAACCAGAGCTGAACCTTGCTCATGAGTAATAAGAAAGGTTTATACGCACTCCAAACTCTATTGCTCTAAACTGCATAACAATTTTTCTACTCTGCACTCTTACTTTCATTACAGGCAAAAAAAAAAATTGGAAAAATCATTTTATTATAATTTCCAGGCAACTGGAAATTCATCTAGGCTTCATGATACAGTATTTAGTATCATTTAGTACCATCTATTTAGCATCATTTATTTCCCTACCTTCTACCACATATTCTTCTGCAACCATATGGCCATTTCTCTGACAAGTATGGCAACAGCTACCTGTGGCTTCAGGCAAACCTCCCTCATCTGCCCTTTTCGTAACACTTGAAAGCAGTCCCTAGGAACCAGTGATGAAAAGAGGCAAACTCAAAGTAAATCTTCAAGATTAAAAGCAGAAAACAGAGCAGCCAGGGAATTCAGTCTCACATGTGACCCAAAGGCATCAGTGAAAGACAATTTTGGGCTCCCAGGTGGGAACACTTACTTAGTGGTAAGGCAGGTAGTTGGGACCACATGCATGAGACCTCAGGAAACTGTAGAAACTGAGTATGAAATCATTGCAATCTCTTAGCTACAACACACTAAGATGTGATCAAATAAAGACCCTAAACATAAACACAAACTGGTTTCAGCTATAGAGCCTAAGGAAGTGAAGCAGGGTGTTTTGGAACTCAGCTACCATAAAGTTATGTCAGTGACAATGACAATAACCTGTATATGGTCAATAACCTCTATATGGCCTAAGGAAGTGAAGCAGTGTGATTAGGAACTCAGCTACTATAAAGTTACAAGTCAGTGACAACGATAATAACCTGTATATGGTCAAGGTGAGTAAAGAATAACTTCATCAATTGTCTGTAAATAAATATCTGTCTCTGAAGCCTAGGACAAGATAAGTAAAAGGCTGGTAATGAGACTCCAAACTCTACAGATCAGTACAAAGGATAATAATTTTGATATAATACATACATACATTATAAATTCAACACTGATACTCAGGAATATAAAAATACAGAGGAATACCCCTGCTGGCATCTCTCACTGTGAGGAAAAGAAATATTACTAGAATAAGAAAACATCTGTACACTAGAAGAACAATGGTAAACTTTAAACTTTATAGGGTCTTATATGGTGGATATGAATACCACTTCTATTTAAGCCCTGCAGAAATTTCCTAGTTCATATCATCTGGTCTGTGCCTCAATATAGACCTTCAGTCACCAAATAGAAATCATGCTTTATATTACAGAAATTATGACATCAAACTTTCTCCCATCAGAACAGGACAGCTATCTTTACTGTAGGAAGTGTATTAAAAATGGAAGAGATAAGCTCCTCAGTGGAAAAAAAAAAGCTATTACAGTTATCTTATGTCCAAAGAACGAGACTGAGGGGAGGGGGAAAAAACCCCACAAAAACTCCCAACCATCCCTCATAATATCCAATACACAGCTAACTTGTCAGGTATAAGCATCTTAATTGCAAAGACGCTCTTAGCAACTTTGTTCAAGTGTTTATGGCATGTCATACAGTTTTCAATCCTTTCTTTTAGGTAACTCCACTCTCAACCTCAAGTTCCTTTTGATTCAATAATCACATTTTATCTTACATTATTTTACCTTATCATTATCTAGAGTCCTTCATATGATATCTTCAGAGATAATCTGGATAGGTCACATTTTAATACCTTATCTCTTTGGTTTTCCACCCAATGAAAGAACAGGAAAAAAAAGGATTAAAATATATGGGTAGTAAACGTTTTAACATGCTGATTTTTCTTGAATGCAAAACATTAATCTGAAACCAACCATAGGATTTCCTCACTATTTTAGTAGATATTGCTTTGGTTTCTTTGGAACATTTCATCTTTCAAGGTAAAAAACCACCAGGGGGAAAAAGCCATGAGTGGTTTGTGTGACTGCCTCGCAAGTAATCTATAAAAACAGAATAGTATCAATTCAAGGACAGCTTATTTCAAATTGTCCTACAGTCTCAGGGAAGATTACAATATTATCTAGGGGAGGATGATATGCAAGCCAAATTTTTCCTGAATGTCTCTAGTCAATAAATTGCCACACTATGATATCTCATATCCATATGAGCTGTTGAAATTACTGCAATAATTTTTTAAATTATATTTACACTATTAATATTTTAAATAACCTCAAAATAAGTTCATGGCTTTGTAAACATAAGGATCAGGTTAAGCATATTCTCCCTCTTGTCCATAGTAAGATTTCATGCATAAAACTTTCTCTTACTGTATGAATCTGTTTGCAGTTCACTTTCCTGCCCGTGACTCTTCAACAAGAGTTGGTCTCATGGTCATCATTTAAGAGCAATGCCAACTTCTGAACTTGCTCAGCAGTGTTAGAACAATTTCCCAGGACCTCACCCATTGTGAACTTACAGTGCACACAGGTCAACAAATGTACATACTCACCCATAGACGCATAAAAAGCAAATCAATATTCACTTTAAATCATGCAAGACATTGCTATGACCAAAGTAGTTAAGGCATGTGAATGCAGAAAAAAAGGCAGATTTGTATCAATCCTTAGTTCTTAAAGGTAAACTATTGGCCTGGGCTCTTCTTAGCCTCATCCTGAACCTCCTGTCCGTTTTTTTTTTCCAGAATATGAACTTTCTGAGCCACTCTTATCCATTGCAACACAGAACTAGTTCACTTCTGTGGACATGTCCAGACCTCATTTGCTTCTCTAAAGAGGAGTTAAAAAAAATCTATATATCTCAGGTCCTTACTAGATAATCTAGCGCATAGCTATTACCATCTGATATCAAAAATAAAATTTAAAAAAATCTGGTCTGCCAGGAGCAATTTCTTTTCCTTTTCTAGCAGTGCTTTATTTAAAAAGAAAGTGATCAAATTTTAATGATCTTCTTTTGTTAGCTTAAACCAAGCGCAAAAATTCCTCCTGCCACTTCCCTTGGGTTTGAAGGGTATCATTTTAAATGGCACAAAGAATTTGGTGGTGAAAATTCAGATCCTGAGTTTTTAAAAAGAAATTATAAAAGTTGTAACAAAAATGTTACAGGAAACAAAAGCATAAACAATCAAATCACTAATGCCAAGACGTTTTTCCAGCAAAAAATATCAGGATCCTTTAGAAAGCAACACAGAACTTCTGGTGCTTTTCTAGCAATTTTATTTGTTCTACATACTAAACACTTGCTCTATTCTGCACTTAAGAATAGAGCTGGGGAGGAAGGTCAAAGTCAAACATGATTATGACTTCTTGTAAACATGTGCAGAATCTGAGAACTCTAATTCTAACAACAACGACTCCTAACAAAACCCAGGATTGCAGGAATGATCCATATTGAAGAACAGATAATTTTGAAACAGCTGGGACTGTGTGAGTGAGGCGGTAAGAAAAACAACCTTGAAATAATTTGCCTAGAAATATACCTATGCTATCAGAAAGTGCATATCAGGATAATGCTTTAAATTTCAATTAAATTGCCATGGATAGCCCCTGCAAAAATTAAAATTAAAAAAAAAAAAAAAAAAGAAAAAAAGGCAACTTTTTTCTGAATCTCAGAGACTAAACAATAGTCACCCTAGAAAATACATTTTGGCCTACCAAAAATTTCATGGCTAGACTCCTTGGCAAAACAATTTTTTCTTGTCATTCTTGCAATTTGAATGTCCCATCAAACCTGAAAAACTAAAATGCTTATTTCCTGCATTTATACATACAATAGACAGATTTTTCCTTCTATTTTGGTGTTTAAATAGCTCCCCATATTTTAAAATTGCAATAACAAGATGCATTAAAAGAATTAGATGCCCCATCATTTTGAGAAGGAGCCAAAAATTATTTTCTGCTTTTTTCTTTTTTCCTTTTTCTTTTTGATAACTCAGTGGCCAAGTTTAGTGGTAGAGTTTAAACAGACAGTGATGTCCCTAAAGCAATAATAATTAAACAAAAGTTGTTGTAGTAGAGCTGTGTAAAGAAGTGGCTTATAGAATAAAAAACATTTGACATTTTTAGGGGGGGGTTGTGGTTTGGATATTTTTCTTCTTTACTTGTAGGAGAAAATCCATTAATATTAGACTGTAGTGAAATCCCACTAACCAGGAAATATGATGTGTAAATTTTCTAAATTTGAAGACTAAGGAAGGGAGACAGGAAGAGACCATCCTACTTTGCACTTCTCCACATTCAGGTTTTGATTTGAATTCTGTGGCCAGAAATGAAAGCAGCGAGATCTGCAGCAAACAAAAATAGTACTTTATCAATGGTACAGGGCTGTATTTTGCTATATCAGACAACTGCATCAGCTTTTCTTCCCCTCCGACCCTTTTCAAGAGGGTTTTAACTTAGATAAAATTGCACATTAAGAGAACAAAAGACTCTACAAGAGAAGAGACAGTGTTTCCCATTACATGACAGTATGGCCACAAGCTACTGGAGCAGAGTACCATAACTGACAGTGTATCAGGAGTGACCCCAGAATTACTTCCCAAGCTTGTTATCTAAGTGATCATGCCATCTTCAAAAGAAGAGATCTGACGTTCAGGGAAAACATCATTTATTGAAATTGCATAAAATGGATACGCAAAAATTACTGAGAGCTTTTAATTTACCTTTCCAGATATCAAAGCTGGAGGTGAGGAGAACCAAACAACAAAAAAATCTCAGTAGGATTTACAAACTGTGACCAATCCGGAAATGAAATTTCAAGTCTTCGGAGACAGCCAGTCTCCACACTCAGAAGTGCACATTTCAACCTAGACTGGTTGTAGCATTTAAAAATTGGGTGCAAAGAAGAATAAGAAGTGCATCAAACAAGAAAAGAGAGGATTGCTTTGAAAGAAACACTTATCTCAATTCTTATTTTGTTTTATCTTACTCAATCCAGCCTGTGGAGAAGGAAGGACACTCATGCTGTTCAAAGTATTCCTACTTGAAATTAATTTTTCTAACCTGCAATAAATACAATTTTATTTCAGCATGTAGTTTAACAAATCCTATATGTATTGCCAGAATTGAGGAGAATTTGAAAACTAAGCAAGAATGATGATGTGTAAGCTTTGTGAAATTACATTTCAGCCTGTGATAAAAGTAAGGAGTAGCCAGATGGCAACTGGAGACACAATGGACACAGACTCTAAGCCAAGTCTCGGAACACAATGCTAAAACAAACAGCTGATCAAAAGAGAAGACAAAGAGATAAATATTCATTCAATAATTAGCTTAATATTGCAGGCCCATGACTTTTTTTCCAGGGCATTCTAAGTTAGAATCCTATTTGAGATTTCTTTTTAATGAATGTGTCATAGTTCAAAATTTATATTAGCTCAGCGAGATCATCTATTCCCTCAGGATCCCATTCCTACTGAGAACAACAGATGCCTCCAGTATTCAACCTTGCTCTTTTATGTTTGTGTCTCTCATAGTTCAAATATTCCCACATTTCAGGGAAAGTATATAAAGCCAGAAAATGAAATAACGTCCCAAGAGACATTCTGAGTATTAAACTCAGAGTAAAATATTAGAATAAAATATTTATAAAGTGTTCCAAAATTCCAATTTGGTAGAGCCACAGGGACTCGCTACCTGTCCTTGATTACCTGTCCTGTTACTGCTCCCCAGAGCTGCTACATGGTAAGAAAAACCTGTAAGTTGACAACCTACCAAGTATTCTTTTTTGGTCACTGTAAGTAAAAACAAGAATCAACAGGTTCTCAAGAAACATTTGAAAAAGTACTTCATTCCAATATAACAATCCCCTTTACAAATTCCATATGTTCTTACATTTACATTACATTTTTATTCATCATTCCATCTGAGTTTGAGATTACTTTCTACCTCTGTAAGATACCACAACATAAATTTACTGTGACTTACGGAAATTTACTGGAAATCTGATCCATCCTATCTACTCACCAGCTTTCCACTTAGCACCAACTTAATCTCCTATTCCAGCACTTCTTCAACATTGCAGACTTCCCTCAGTTTTCCTGAATGCTCTCCAGCATACCAAACCTTGATTTTCAGTTCTCACCATGTAAGCATTTTATGTCCCTCCATAAGATATACTCTGAGGTTTTCAGAACAGTTTATTCACAGATAACATGTATCCTGGTGCATTCTGCTAATCTCTGATGTATGCATTGGGGTTTTTTGGTAGTGCCCAAAAATGTGTTGGTAATTTGATAATCTACCTTGATCACTTTTATAAAACATTAAAGAATTCACGTTTGGTAGAGTAAAGTAATGTCATGTGCTTAAGAACATGGGCACAATCAACAGATTACTCTCCCTGTGTATTCCTCCATGTACAATATCTGTTTAGGCCCCTGCAGCATCTGGATGGAGGAAGCACAAGGATGTGCCTTCTGAATATAAGTTTCATTAGGAATTACAATGATCAAAACCCCTGTTCGTGCGCTGATTAGAGACTTAAAACAAGATAAGAAAGAGAAGCTCACAGGGAAACAGTGTTTCAATCCTTCATAACATCCAGGAATTTATTAGTAAAAGGAGAAACAAAGTAGCTTAAAACAAATACTACCTTCCACAAACGTTAATGCGCATCAGATATCAAAGATCAATTCTTGATTCAGCATAGGTATTTATGCATTATCAGTGCTCTCTGCAAGCTTCTTTCACTCTGGGGAATTTTCTGATAGAAATATTAAGTTCAGAGATAATTTTTACCTCCATCCTTGCTTTGACATTTACAACACTTTAGAAATGCATTTCCTCTTCAAGGATATTTTCATCTATTAAAGAATATTTATGAGTGTATCTTCAAAGAAAACCACTGGAATGAGAATTCAAGAAAAAAAAAATTTGCATTTGCAACTGTTACTACAGTAACTCCTAACAAGACAAAAAGTGACACCAAAAAACTTAGGTTAAAAAAGGTACTAGTGCACAAATTACATTCTCTTATCTGTTCAGTGCTTCTGCTTCAATGTTTCGTACATAACTACACCTAGAGAACATATAAAAAGCTTAAGATGGTACTACAATTTAAGGAGGGAAAGTAACCTACAGACAACCAAACTGAAGACAACTGAAGGAGGGTGGCCCGCAGGTCAAAGGAGGAGATTCTCCCCCTGTACTTTGCTGTTGGAGTAGCACTTACAGTTCTGGTGCCCCCAACATAAGAAGGGCATGGAACTGCTGGAGCAAGTCCAGAGGAGGACCATGGAGTTGGTAAGAGGACTGGAGCACCTGCCCTATGATCACAAGCTGTGATGGTTTGGGCTGTTCATCTTGGAGAAGACTGTGTGGAGACCTCATAACAACCTTCCAGTACCTGAATGGACCTGCAGGGAAGCCAGAGAGGGACTTTTCATCAGGAGCTGTAGTGATAGGACAGGAAGTAATGAGCACAAATTGAAAGAGAGGAAATTTAGTTTTACTGTGAGACACAGGAACAGGTTGCCCAGGGAGGCTGTGGATGCCCCAACCCTGGCATTTTTCAAAGCCAGGTTGGATAAGATCTTGAGCAACCTGCTCTGGTGGGAGGTGTCCCTGTCTATGGCAGAGGGAGGATGAGACTAGATGATCTCTAAGTAGATTTTGTGAAGCAAAGCTACTATGCACAAGCCTCAAAACTGATTGGAAAGCTTTATAAATGTGGCCTTCGGATCCAAATTCCTTTGGATCACTAGCATTCACTTCCAGAGTAAAACTGTCCTTTAAAAATGCTAAAGTCAATAAAGAGTTCATACCCTGGAAGTCAGGGCAGCACCTGAATTTTTTTTTTTTACAGGGGATACACAACATACAAACTCCCAAGCCTCAGAAACCAGGTGGATCATCTGATGATAGTATCCAAAAATTCCACTTCATTTACTCTGATTCTTGTTCGAAAAATCCCTGTTATCACTGATACACTGGCTCTGGGGCTCCAAGGTGTTAGCTGTGCCTCTCTGTCCCAAACAAGAGAACAATAAATGTTAATGAGATAGGTTTAAGTTTTCAAGAGTAGGAAGGTCATTATTTAAAAACCAGAGCCCAAACTTGACATTATTAGCAGTACCATAGTGCACGTCCTTTTTTTCCCTCCAAAAAATAATTGCACCAAAAAAATCTACTTTCCATGCAAGACTGCACTCATTAGAAGTTTGGGCAGGAAAATCAGGCTCCTAAAAACACCATCTGTTTGTAAATGCATAAACCTGCTTCAAAAACATTCAGGAATTTCTGATGTTCAGATTTTTGTTTAAAAACAGAAGGGAAACACAGTAAATGCTGGATTACACACTTGTGGATATTGATGTAAGGGCTTAAGAATTGCATAAAAAACATTTATTTTGAAAGTTTTAATGAGAAGTTTTGTAGAGAGTAACAAAACAAATACATGAATTACTGAAACAGGAGTCACATTTATCTAACTATTCCTAGTGAAGCTTGGAAGCCAATGGTGTCTCAAAAGAGCATTTTTGGCTTACTTACTTAGGTTATGCTTGAAAGATGGCAACATTTGTATCACAAAACTCAGCAGCTTTCTGAACAGTTGGTGCACTGACATTTTAATGCCAACCCCAAGAACACCATTTCCAGCAATGATATTTCTAGGGAAATTGTTACAATTTCCCACATTCAGATACAGGTACAATCAGTTGTTTCCCAAGCAACTTAAAAAATCAACTTATCAGCCAAAATAAAACTGAAAAAGTGTTTGATTATAAAAGCCTTTGTCACAGACCTCTACTGAATAATAATTCAGAACAGTCTATATTACAGCTCAGAAGGCAACAGTATTTTTAAACTAACAAGACTGTGACATCATCAAATTAAAAGAGCAGTAAATATCGCATAGTCTTAATTATGACATCCTTTATTTACCAACACCAAAACTACATTTCCTCCAAAGAAAGGTCAGTTCTCACTATCTTTATTTAGATATTTTCTTTCTAATATTCGAATTTAAGAAATTGCTGAAATATTCTCAGTATTTAGAAAATGTATCAAGGTTTCATTTTGATAAACTGCATTTCTTTAAGTCTTGCAGTCGTAAATCTGTAATTGTTCCAAGTACTTTCATGCACTAAAAGGCTTTGCTTTCTCCTATCTAGCACAATTATTTCCTTTGCAACAATCAGAAACCCATTAAATATTTTGCAAGTATAATGGCTTCTAATAAAAAAAAAATCACAGAAATGGAAAAACATCCAGGACTCAGACACTGAAGAAAAAGGTACTTGAGGAAACTCATATATTTAATAATTATTTTATTGTATTTTTATTCAGGATGGAGTGACCTACTCATATTGAAATCAATTTTCCAATAAAGTTAAACTGATGTGGGCAGTCCCACTAGGGCCAGCTACAGTGAGGGTTTCACCCCGTTTATTACTGGGAAAGGTGAAATGGTTTATTGGGGCTTACAGAAGGCAAGAAACTGAACAATTTCTGCCAGTTTTGAGTAAAGAGCTATCACCCTTCTTTATTAAAGTTTCTGTGTATGTTCCAGGGCACTATGACTTTTTCAATTATAAAAACAGGGGGACAATTAACCAGTCTGAAGAACTTACGTTTGGGAAGAGTCCAAACAGACAAATGGAACTTAAGAGAAGGCAAATACGCACATTAGTTTAGACATTTTGTGGGATCAAATGAGGTGTAAAATCCATGTTGTAAAACTGTAAGACCTCTGCTGTCCCAACCAGCCAAGCAGACAGTATTCCCAAATTGTTTTCATGCCATTGTCTGTATCAATTATTACAAGTATTTTACCTATGAACTAAATTTAACAAACATTATGCTCTCTGTGGCATCACAAGACATTTTATAGAAAGCCAAATAAAGCCAAGGTAACACTTACTGAAATCACAGAAACTCTTCTGTATTCTAGAAAGGGGGAACTTCAGAATCACATATACCTATATATCTACAGATAGATAGATACATCTCAATCTCAGAGACTGACGAGTAATAAAAAAATAAACAATTAGTTCTCAGGGTATCACTACTGTCTCAAGTTACAAAGAGAAAGGTGCTCACATGAAAAGTATTTTTCATAATTTTTCAGTAAATTAGTTTTATGGCTCTAAAAATGTGTCCATATGAGAGTTTACAAGATTTTACTCAAATACAGTTTCTCTTTTAGTAAGAAAAAACCTCCACAGTTCAAACAATAAGGAGGACATACTGGAAGATTTGGCTTCTTGGGTGATACCTGTTCTTTAAATGTTTTTTCTTTTCTTTTGCAAGGCAGAGGTATGACTAGATGACTTTAAAGGTTAGATTTTGAATTCTCCTGGCTGTACCAGTCAGATAGAATCAGGAAAAGTAACTTCATCTATAATTTAGTATTTACTCTTCATTTTTATGTGTCTATATTACACAATATTTGCATTTCAAAGGCCTCAAATTCCTAGATCATCAAAAATCCAAGTATTGGTAGAGGTGATTTTGGTCCCACACAAGCTTCAGTCAACATACACACGGCAATACAAGTTGTGTAGCTGTCATGTAAATAACCTAGAATTAACTTCTGTTATGACACCAAAGTTAAATTGTTTACAAATTAATTGATTTCCCAATACAAGCTAAATTTCTAATGGTGACCTTCGTTTTTCAGAATATAACTTGAGAAAAATGAGTTGCCCATAAAACATTCTATTAGTAACAAAAGCAAAGCAGAGTTTGATTTTACCACCACACAATTAAATTAAAAAGAGAATGTATATTTTCACACACAATTTCAGCAAAGACACAGCTTTTAAGAAAATATGACTTGAGTAATAGGTGTCACTCACTATCAGAGGCAGAGTCTGTGACAAGCTCCAGAAAAGGGCACTGCTAAAGGCTTTTATTACCTTTTATGTACCATCACCCAACAGTTGTTACAGAAATTGAATTACCATTTGAAAGGTAATTTATCCAAATTATTCAGTGCTACAAAAGAAATCTAATGTGCAAAAAATTTAGATAAGGAATCCTACTGATCTAGTACCCCAAGTTGCCTGCAATTTGTCAACTGGATTCAACATTTACATGTAAGTGTTCATTATCTGTAGAAAAAATAATTAAAACATGTAAATACCAAAGGAAAAAGAAAAAAAAATGGAAGGTGAATACTGTACACTGCACTATATTTTCGTTGCTCCCTCATACTTGGACAAATAATTTTTCCAGTTCAAGTATATGTGTTTATGTATATATATTTCTCTATGTACACAGAGACATAAAAATACTCTTAACAAATATTATTTTAATAACTGACCTGGTCATCGAGGCATGTCTGCCCACAGCAAATATATTCTCTGCACATGCACAGAAGTAGTTTAAATTTATCTTTTGAGTTCTCAAGATCTCATCCTTCACCTAATTTATCACTGGAAAAGCTACAAGTGTGGAACATTCTATAACACACCATCAGTCTGGGACCAAAGTCTACCAATTTTGACCAAGGCAGACAGGCCATCTCCTTTGGTGCTTAACATAGAACAGGAACACACAGAAATATTTAATGCCAGCACAGGGGAAAACCCCAGGGCAGGGTTTTATTGAGCTCAGCAATAATCCCTCACCAGGAAGGGCACAGTGAACAATTTGAGCAGGATGTTAGAGGAGATGACCACCAAAAATCCTTTCCAGCCTAAATCATGTGGAGGGTTTTGGGTGCTGATGAAGTAGCAAGAGGCAACAACATCAGCTAATTGCCCAAGCAGCACAGGGAAATCCAAGTACAGCATGTCATCTCTTGTCATTTTCTTCCTAGTAATTTCTTTTCTGTAATTAATAGAAACTATAACTTAGAGATCAGTTTCCTGATCTGTAAATGAAAGTGAAGTTCATTTCTCTTGAGGATTCTCATATGTTCACATTCAAGCACATTCTTAAGTGAACAGAAGAAAGCAAGTCCTAAATCTGAGGAACTGGCGATATTTGCAATGACATAATTTACTCTGACACTCTGTTGGTCAAAATAAGCTGAAAATGTAAAGCAAGTCAAGTTTGGTTTTCAAGAAGACTTAAAATCACTTTTACAGTAAACTAAGTGTAAATTACAGTTTTCGTTTTACAAGAAATTTTTTAAAAAATAAAGTAATAGAAAATAAAAAATGGTAAAGCATAAATGTTTAAGTCTTAATTAGCAAACTCAAGGTAGCTTGGATATGGCATCTGTTTTACTGGAGAAAATGTTGGAAAGAAAGCATTGACTAAAATCCAAATAATTTTAACAAAGCCTACTCCTCACATAGACGTGAAGATACTTACCCATGGATTTTTTTTTCTGGCATTTCTCAGTATTAAAACACAAATACGAAATTATCAGTGATCCTAAGGAGTCAGGAAAAACTGTAGTACAGTGAAAATTATTCTCCAAAAGAGCCATACTTATTAGTAAATTCTGAAGTGTATATTTAGGGAGACACAAAGAAGCTGTATTTGCTTACACATCATTGACAGCATATTCTAATTTAGTAACAAATAATTTGTTAAGAGGAATATTTTTATGTACAAAAGGTATTGGCAAAGTATTAGACAAAGAAATGCCTGCTTTCAAAACCAGGCATTCAATACTTCAGTATGCAATGTTAAATATGTTTGTATATCTTAGCTGCATTTATACCTGAAAGATAAAGGTTTCTGCCAAGATCAGGAAACAACCCTGGAGACATTCCTGGATCAAAACCAGTTTTTAATTTTACCCAAAAATGAATACATATGCAAAAAAATTGCATTGGTACCTAGAGGAGAGTGCCTGCAATGTATTTGCTAAGCTGAAGGACACACAGTTTGACAGGAGCTGTGTGCATGCTTGGGTTGAAAGGGCAAATTTGTTCAGCCAGAGAAAACACAGAGGATGAGAGACGGAGGAGTTGCACGTTACGATGACATTTGCAAAATGATGGCCAAACAAGTCTCCCTGATGCAAGCTTTTCATGTTCTGTCAGTGAGCTGACAAGGCAGATATGCCACTTTACCCACAGAGCACTCAGCAAACAAGCTGATGGGAAAAAAAGCTTAGCATTTCCATGGCCACTTCCTAAATACGCGAGTCAAAGTGTATCTCCAACCAAAATTTATCTTTCTGTGACATAGGTATAAACTCAGTCTTGACTGTCTCACAGGGGTTTTGTGAGTATTTATCATCCCATAATATGTCTTAGGTCCTTGCAGAAGGACCAGTAGTTTGAAATTTCATGGAAAGTTAGTGATCTTATATAGGTTTTATAATATATTAAAAAACCTATTTAACCCATTTTCTTCATAATACGAGAATAATTTTTTTAAAGAAGAATATAAGATCCTTCTCCATTTCAAAATCTGACAATAAGCCATGGTTTCATTGTAACAACTACTAACTTATTTTCCTGTTTTAAACTGGAAGCAAAGGTCTGTGAATGTCACTTTTTTGTAAATTGTTGTGTCTACACTCCCAGCTATCTCTGCTTTAGACAATGTGACACAAGCATGATTTGTTCTGGTACTAAATAAATTATCTTTTTAGTACCTAAACTTACTATATGGTATTCTAGAGATAAAGATGGCAGAAGCACACAAACTTTTTTGTGTCTTTTAAAAATAAACTACAGTTCTATCAATTTATTCCTGTTTTCTAAAAACAAGAAAACATCGATTTACATGTTCATTCATTCTATGAATACTTTAAACTCATTTTTCTTTCCTGTTTTGCCTCTTTTTAGCTACAATGTTCTTTAAATTACACCCAAATCACACAGATGATTACACACAAGCATTACTTACGGATTTTACTGTGGTTCCAGTTAATCTCAGAATATATCAGCATCAAATTTCTTGTCCTGCATGTAAAAATATCATAAGCATCTCTTTAGGACTGCAGAACCAGTGGCAGCTGCCTGAGTCAGCAAGAAGTCTGTGGGTTCATGGTATGAGCAGTCACAGCAGTGTCAGCATCCTGCTAACCTCAACTTCTACCAGAAAGCACAGCTTGTGTCATTACTATCACAGTTTTACAGATCACCTTAGCTCCACATGGTACCAGCACACAAACCACTCTGCAAAGATCTTGCAAAGCAATGGCCAATGCCCAAAGCAGCTCTTTGGCAGGTTGTGCCTCTCCAGGGGAGGAGCCAGAAGCATGTCCCCACCTGGTCCTTAAAAGGGACCATGTTCCTTTTAGCAACATTCCAAAGCAATTTTAGATTAGAATGATGCTTTTATGGTCTAGAAATACACTTTTAAAAAATCTGAAAAATCTTGTAGGATTTTTCAGAAGCTGAGATCCAGATGAGAGTATCACAAATAAATCTATGGAGCATATTACAATATAAACAAAAATAACCAAATCGGGAACAGAAAGCAGATAAATGCATGTGGCCTGTCAACTTTAAACAGCAGCTTCCCACAAAGCTGCCTGAGAAGTAAACAAAACCTACCAACTGAGATGAGAAAGAAGGACTAAGCTATCCAACAAAAGACAAGAAACTGAGTACTGTGAAGTCTGTTTATAGGTTTCTGCACTACAACACAACAAGACAACAAACCAATACACACAAGTCTCAGATGCACCTCAGAAAACAGCCTGTGGAGATAGCATTTCTGCAGTAGTGGGGTGCATTTTCTCCTCAAACCAAGGATGCATCACCTGTATATTGGTCAAACAAACCAGACCACAGAGTTAGTAACATCCTAAGAACAAAAATTTCCTCTTACATTCAAGAGACATGGAATACTGACCTTTAGATGTCCACATTCACCAGCTTTGCTCATTGTCTTATAAAAGAACCGGGGCTGACACAGGGGAGCAGAAACTGAAATTATCTTGAAGATATTCAAAAGTGCTATTGATTTGCTTTTTTATTCCAGTGCATGCTCAATGAGAAAATTAGATTAAATTAGTCAGCTAAATATATTCTTGGAACAGAGTTGATGGGTTGAGCTATTAAAAAAATGGGAAGGGAAGCAAAACAGAAAAAAATAAGCTGTATTGTATAATATCAGCCTCCCTTGGACAGTTTGTGAGATCTAATTTTTACTTTGGAAGCAGTGGAGATTCACTACTTTTGCTATGGGGTTGTCTTGGTTTCATCTAATGTTATTGCAATAATAGTTAATTGCCTATTTTGATTAATCTAACAAAAACAAAACTAAACAAAACAAAAATTAGCAAAAAAATTTTTTATTTGGTATTTTTTTGTATATTTTCTTATGGCAACTGATGGGATTATTTCCCGCAGAAGTTTAGAGAAGGGTGCCATTAATTAAGAAGGCCTCTGAAGTTACCTGTGTATAGAACTATAATCCACTCAATTCATATGAAAGTACACAAATTCATTCAAAATAGAGAATGCTATAAAGCCACCTACTCATCAATGGTGATGGATATCACAATGTTGAATTAAATAGCCATTATCCTACCCACAACCTCTCTTTCAAGTGAGAGAGCAACAAGCAATGAAGCAAATAAATGCCAACCCTTGCCAATCTGTCTAGAACTGTAGATCCCAGTGCACTTGCAAATCAGATTCTGGAACCCATCTCACTCACCTCTACAGAACTTGGTGGATAACTTCCTCATCAACATTGAATACATCTGAATAGGTTTCATATACCAGCTGACACTTGCAAAAGACATTCTCATTTATCCTTTAATTAAAAAATACTTGGAAGACTTTTTAGATGGATTTTGCATTGAATTCTTTCTGATTATCTGGGATATTCATTAGACTGAAACTTTTTGCATGCATCTAAAATTTATCTTCCATGCTTTTTTCAGGTCCCAAAGGATTCAATTAAAGCATGGTTCTGTATATTAGTAACAACACCTTTTTTTTTTATACCATGAAACTTTTTTCCAATCAAAAAATGCCAGTACATTCAAACTTGGCCAATTTGTGGAAAAATCTACTCCTTTAGATGGAAATCTGTGCAACTAATCTGCTTGTTTCCTCAGCTCTCCAGAAGTTCACCCTGCAAACTTCTGTGCTGTTCTAGACCTGTGTTTCCGAGCAGTTTGCATGCTTCCCAGGACCAGCTCAGCATCTCCCAGGACTCATGGGAGGCCAGAATTCACTGCATCTCCTGTTGAATCCTCTGGCCACCCAGTGCAGCCAGGGTGCAGGATTCTGGCTTTCACTGACACTCTCCACAGAAAAGCAGAGCAGACCCATTGCACGGCAGGTGTGAACTCCTCCACAGGACTCACAGTTCCAGATCTCACAGATAAAATGTGTTAAGATTCACTGTTGCCACACGGCTGCTTTGGGCATCTGTAAATCTGGGTTTGCAGGATATTTCCACAGCAGGAGAAGTGCTGGGAAGCACAAGCTGGCGTACTTTCAAGTGCAACATAATTTCTCAGTGCCTTGCCAAGGGTTTTGTCAAGTATAATTTAAAGCCTCACAAATAACCTAGCTTTTAGCACTTCCTCTGGGAAGCAAATCCAGGGCCTATTATATTCCACTGAAGACCACCCAACATGAGGGTAGAACACTACAACACCCCACGACTCGACTCAGAGAAGATAAAATCCAAAGACTTTCCTGAAACTTCCCTATAGCTGATACATTATTTCCTCATCTCTCAAAGGAGCTGCAGATTTTATCCATTTGCTCATCCACATGCACACACACACACACGTGCTATTCACAACCCTTCTTTGTGCCTTCACCATTGAGAGCTCTACTACAACTGCTATAGACTGGACAGGGGATCTGTTTCCACGTATGTGTTCCCAGGAAAACAAACCCCAATAATCACCTCATATGCTGAAGATACTTGCATTTTGCTGCTACACATTTGGGGATGTGTAAGAAACCAAATGAGCAGCAGCACCCAAAGCAAAATGAAGAGAATTTCTCTCTGCTACATCCCACTGGGCAGAAATGCAGTAAAAACGCTTCTGCAGAGATTAAGGAAAGGACAACCCTTTGTCTGTGCACAGAGCCATAAAACAGATCCTGTAACTGTGTTGCCATAAATGAATTTAATGTTGTTTGGCACAGATTTAGGAATTGTGGTACTGAAGATTTATAAGCCATGCCATTAGAAACAGACGCTTAAATTCACAAACAACAGATGAACATCAAACATGTTTATAATACTATATACAATGTCCCCTACATGACAAAGCTGGAGAAGCTGCTGTAACTCTCCTCCATACTGGTATATCCTACAGCATGCATATATATCATATGGATAGACATTACTTTCCCTACTACTACTATAATGCAACTTTTTTTTTTTCTGGAGAGGGGCACAGACACCCAGGTAAGAAAATCCCAGATGCCACCAAAATATAAAAATATTTCAGTGATACTCTCAGCACATTGAATGTGTATTTTTTTAAGTCCTAACAGAACTTGAAACTCTATAATCAGCATTCCAAAAATTAACATTACACCTCTTTATTATTAGATAGTAGTAATGAGCCCTTTTTGTCATTTCATGGTTGGATTATTAAACTACACTGGGCTTTTGCCAGACTTTTAGACTCCTACTTGAAGCTGCAAGGAAATGCTTAATGACTTAAAAATCAAAACTAAATGAGCACGATCTGAGAAATATGCAGTTTGTTGAGACAATGGAACTGAATCTCAGAGGACAGTCATGTTTTGTGGTTATTTCTGCAATCTATTATAATAAGCCTTGGGCAATCTATTAGCAAGTTAAAGGCTTAATTATTTTCAAAAAAAATGAAGCATAGTTTATGACCCTGAAACTATGTTTTGAAAAATTAACATTTTTCATTGGAAATATGAAGGAGTGGCTTTTAAGAAAAGCAGCAGGTAATTTTCAAAAATACCTTTCTGATATGGGAATGACTATTTTTAAGAAAAAATGTTGCAACATTTTTTGAAACAAAATGTTTGAAACATAAAATGCTGACTGACAGAACATTGAAATACTGGTATGGAAAAACACAATGACAACTTTTTACATTTATTAGTGCACAGCTTCAGAGGATCCTATTTACTGGCACAAATGAAGCCATTTCTGGTACCTGGCTGTCACCACGACCACTTAAAAATTCAGTGAATGGTCTTTGCACTTCTGAATGATCTCTGGGACAGCAGCCAAGGCCATTAGATAAAGAGATAAACTTCTCAATCTGGTCAGCAAAAACTGGCAATATATTTCAAACAGCAAACAAAACACCACTTAATTGAATTATATTTACTTAAATCTAAATTGCACTTTTTCTTAGAAGAGAGTGGATAACACAACAAGAAATGTACCTCAAATTCTGGTCTGTGCCTGGGCTCTTTTACTTTGGGGCATCCAGGAGGTCCCAGAGCCTAAGGAAGCTGTTCACTTGGGGAGCCCCGCCTGTGATGCACAGTGTCCCTGGAGAAGTGATACAGATGTGTGTGCCTGCACTTTGCTTACACCCCACTGCAGCCATCAGACTGCAGAAAGCTTCCATCAGTGAAATCTCTGCTTCCTTGGAATCTCTGCTGCCTTGACCCACAAGCCTGGGTAAGAAAACAACTGTTTGTACACCAGACACTCATTCACAGCATTGAGTGACAGCTGTTGTTTATGCTGCAGAAGCTGGCAGAGCAGAATGGACAGTGCTATTCTGGCACTTGAATAATAACTACTTTTTCTGAACTCTGGAATTTGACATTGAGGCACTGTGCTCAGCAATGAAATCATGATGGCACTATGGCACATGAAATTGCACTGCATTATTACTAGGGTGATCTTCTAATGGAACAATTTAAAATGCATCATTTATACTCAGTTGAGCACACTTGCACTATGATTTGACATGTAAAAATATAAAATTACCATCTGAACGCATCAGCAGGGAGGTAGGAGTGCAGAATATTGCAAAATAGTTTTCACTGTATTCATTCTAGAACAGCTCTGGAAATTTAACTTAAATAACATATTAGCCACAATAAGAATGAGATATTTTGGCTAAGTTATCTGAGGTACTGAGTGCACCATCAGCAAATTTGCAGATGACACAAAAATCAGTGGTGCAGGTGATACAACAGAAGTACAGGATGCCATCCAAGGAGACCTGGACAAGTTTGAGAAGCAACTCCATGGGAACCTGAAGTTCAACAAGGCCAATGTGTTGCACCTGGGTCAGGGCAATCCCAGAGATAAGCACAGACTGTGAGAAGAACCCATGGACAGCAGCCCTGTGGAGGAGGACCTGGGGGGTCTTGTGGATGAAAAGCTGGATCTGATCCAACAGTGTGCACTCACAGCCCAGAAGGCCAACCATCTCCTGGGCTGAATCCATAGTGTGGCCAGCGAGACAAGGGAGGGGATTGTGGCCCTTTACTCCACCTCCATGAGACCCCCCCTGAGGTGCTGCATCCAGTTCTAGGGCGCTCAGCACAAGAAAGACCTGAACCTATTGAATCAGTTCCAGAGGAAGCCACAAAGATGATCAGAGGGCTTTTAAAACTCTCCTGGGAAAACAGGCCGAGAGTTGGAATTGTTCAGCCTAGAGCAGAGAAGGGTTTGGGGAGACCTCATTGTGGCCTTCCAGTATTTGAAAAGGCCATATAAAAAAGTGGGAGAGAAACTTTGTACATGGGAAGATAGGGACAGGACAAGGGGGAATGGCTCTAAACTAAAAGAGAAGAAATTCAGGGGAGATGTTAGTGAGAAACTCTGTGAAGGTGGTGAGGCACTGGAACAGGTTGTTTGGATAAGATGTGGAGGCCCCATTCCTGGAAGTGTTTAAGGTCAGGTTGGATAAGGCCCCAAGCAACTTGATCTACCAGGTGGCATGGCTGCCAATGGCAGAGGAGTTAAAACTGAATATTCTTTATGGTCCCATTTTTATTCTATGACAATAAAAAAAAAAATTAAAAATTGCAAAGATTCACAAATAGGAAGCTCTAGGCTAACTCTTCCTTACAGTTCTTTTTTTCCCTGGGTGGAATTCTGTGCTCTGTATCTGTCTGCCCATCTCTCTATCATCCTTGTAAAATGGGGAAGGAAAGGAAGAGAGATAAAAAAGGAAGTTTCATTAATGAAGTTTAAGAAAGAACTAAGAGGGCAAGTAATCTCCCTAGACAGAATCTGTTTTGAATTTCACTGTCTGAATTCCAGAACTGCCAATACCCTGTAATAAAAAGTAATAAAAATAAATATAAAATCAAATAAAAATCAAATCCTAAAAAACAGATTAAAAGAAGTTTCTATATGCCTTTGTATTCTCTAATTCTTAAGAATTCACAGGTTAGTTTTAGGGAAGTTTTAGCAATTTAAAACAACAAAATAATATATATAAATGCAATACTATATTTACCACAATTCAGTGGTTTGTTTTAAAACTAGTCTAGTGTTGTTAGCATCTTCTTGTGTTTTACCTATTAAAAGTCAGATATCAGAATTTTCTAACCTTAGTCTACCAAAGTGTCCAGTTCATAAAGACCTAAATTGAAATCTGATACAAAGACAAAAGGAGTTGCTAGTAAGTGTAGGTGATGCTGAGGCAACTCATTTTTTCTGCCTATCCTAAACATTAAGCACTTGCTTCCTATTTTCAGTGTTGTGACAGGCAGCAGTTAAAGAACATTTAACAGATAATGAGAGCACTGAGTGGTCTGAATACTAAACCATAAGAAAGTTTATAGAGGTCAATAAAATCTGACAGCTTCTGTCCTGTGCTGCATTTCTCAAGGATGGAGTGGAGAGAGAGAGAAAATAATGCATAGGTCATACAGTCACCAGAAAGACAAGGCAGTTTTTAAGTTGTACTTAAATGAAAACCTTTGGAAACCAGCAAAGTATCAGCTGCTCCTGTGTGCTCCTTAAGTAAGTGTGGCTCTTCAATGCCCAGTCACTCTAAACAGGCACTTTCTTAGGCTCAAGACAGTTACCTCTTGAGTTCCTTTAGTCTTATGACTGTTCTTTCAAAATTCCTTTCTCTATTACCTATTCCTGAGGAATCCAGTTTTCTGAAAGCCGTTTGAATAATATACTTAGCATCCAAACCAACCTATAAACTTTTAATGATATCTTGAGTAAATACTAAAATAAAAGTAATCAAAACCCCAAAAGACAAACAGAGAAAACGTTTCACAATAATGTGTAAAATCTGTGCAACTTGAATGAGCAGGAAACTTCTTGAAAAACCTTAAACTTTACCAAAGGCTAAACAATGTCCACTATTTAAAGTTGTTAGCACAGGGCTCTAACCATTTCAAGAGTTTCACTTCAGCTACAGCCTGTCCAAGTCTCCAATATTTCTACAATTTGAAGGGAGTTGCTACATGCAAAAATTAAGCATAACCTTCAAACTTTAAAAACAAAGCAGTCCAGTCAAGTAATGTCTAAAATAAAATTTTTCAAATCTGTTTTATAAGGGAACAAAAAAACCTACTTTTCTATGTGCATCTAGTGATAGAATCCAAGAAAATAGGCTTTAATCAGAGTCATCTAATGGGACTCCAGAAATTCCACAATTCTGAGCACCCAAAAATTAAGCTGGATGTCATCAGACCTAATATTTCCAAAGACTAAAATGGTAAAGTTTGCAAATGAATATTTTTATGCTAATTAGACTAAAAAATTATAAATAGCATTAATGAGCAATTTGTACACCGCTTTGTTTTAAATAATTTCACATTATATACTTTTGCAAGCTTACATTTTGTCTTTAGATGAGTCTGTATCATAGAAGCTTTGAGGTTTGCACATTATGTGCCTGCTAAACACTTTTGAGAAAATCATGGATGCATTTCAAATGGCTACTTCATTTTGTTAGGTAAGAAACATGAGAATCATTTGCCTTTATTTTCTCCTAGCATTGCCACAGAGCAGGTTGTCCATAACTAAATCACCCAGGCTTTGTGGTGTGTCAGTATTAGTGCTCCTCTCTGGAAACAACATGTGCATCACCCTGCAGCCACAGCAAAACCAGCCAGCAAAGACTATGCTGTGAGAAAGCACCAGGCCTGCACCTACACTTTATAGCAGATATTTTCTTTTTAAATTACTATTTTTAGATATATGCCTCTTCTCTTCATGTGTTCCCATAAAACTTCCAAGAACTCAGAGGAATGGGGTGGGTGAAAATCTGAGAGATGCACTGTGCTCATTTAGGGACTACCCATAAATGAGCAAATATTCATTGCTCGTTTTATGGACAGGCTAAAGTTTGGCTTCGGGAGTAATCTAACTTTTTTAATGGATTTCAAGGGAACTGAAATTATGTGTCAGCTAAGGGTTTACTCAAGGTCAGTGAAAAGCCAGCCAGTATATTTGCATCTGTAACCAAATGCATGTTCTCTTAACAGTCTTTATAATCAAGAAATGAAAATAATTTTCAAGGTTCATGCAATAAAATGTCATTATGAATAACAGTTATGAGCTGGCCTAGTTATTTTGAGAGTGGCAATAAAGACTTTCTTTTTCATATTGCATTTTTTATTTCTTTTTTTGTTTGCAGAGGAGTTAAGATTCACATTAAAAAATATATTAAAAAATCCTCATATGTCCTCTCCTGATTATCACTTGAAAATATGAGGGTGTCCTGAAGATCTTTTCTCTTGAATAGCTAAAGTCTTATGATGAAAATAAGTTAAAATGTGCAAATTTTTATTCATAGAACAATTAAGAAAAGTCATACAAAAAAGAGATAGGTAGTTTATAAAGAGGCTAGTAGATGCAGCCTCAGCTTGGGGCTGCACTCCCCAGGCACAACAGGCCTGCAGATGTTGCCAGCTGCAGGGAATGTGCTTGGATGTATTAAAAGGATTTTAAAGCCAAATATTTGAACTCATAGCCTTTCTAGCAATTTATAGTCACAACTATCTTAATTTAATTGCTGTGTAAAATGATCAAAATTAACACTTTCATGCAGCAGCCAAAGTCAATCATTTGTTCTATGTTTTCCTTCTGTTTTTTTCAGGCAAATAAATCTGGAAAAAGCAAAACACCAAGCAGGGCAAGAGCTTGCAGGGTATATGCTAATTCCCACAAATTGCTGCCAACACAACAGAAAGTGCTAATTGAGGCAAATGTCAGCAGAAATGTAAAATTTACAATTTGGGAACCCACAGTTGCAAGCTACTCTACATGACAGGGTTTTAAGGCCTTGGTGAATATGGCCATCCATCTGAGGAGATGCTGGTAAGATCACAACTCTTAACTCTGCAGCTAAAGCCATGGAAAGTTCAATGCTATGATGATATTTGGGGGCTGTTATCTCCAGACAAGAGCAGATCTCCAAAAATACTGAGATACACAACACAGACTGCAAACCATTCAAGTGTATAGCTGAAATCTTCAACTGGAACCCCTTTCCTGGACCTGAACAAATTCATAAGCAAACAGAAGGTCAAATGCAAGAGAGAGTAAGCACATCTATGCTGAAAATATTAAGAATTATATAAATTAGAGATACTTGATCAAAGATATCCATGTAAGGTTTCAAAAGAGAAATCAGGGCAAATAAAGAGCACTACTTCTTGTGTAGCTTTCCTTCATCAGTTATCTATGCCTAAAGGGTAAGCAGAGCTTTAGTGAATTATCACATTTTTCAATACCACTTAATGTACTTTTCTTACTTTAACTTCTCTAATGGCTTTTGAAGATATCAATAAAATTTTTTGCAGATGTGAACTCCTGTATTTATTAAGCATTGCTTGAAAAACTATTTATGTCTGGCACTTAAAACTTTCACTAGTTATTCCCTGACTTGTCCATCCTTTGGAAGCCTTGGACAACCTTCCCTATTTGTTTTCCTTGCTCTGTTTACATGCCAGTGTCCATTAATTATCTTGATATTTGTTTTCCACAAATTAAATTTTTTAATTAAAAACTTTAAATTAAAGTTTTTAATTTCTCCTCACAAGAAAGCCATCCCATTCCAAAAACAAACAAAAACAAACAACAAACAAACCCCACATTTGTCCTTTCTGAAACAAGAAGGCAGAGAATTTATGAAGAGCACCAATAATATTTTGTTACATATTTCCTTTCCATCCAGGTTCCCAAAGGTATGTATGCAAACAGGACAAGGAGTATCTAATTTTGAATACATACATTACTCATCTGCATAATCTACATTTATTAATAGTAATTTTATTCCTCTTTTTAAACATTTTAATTATTAAGACCTGCAATTATCTGCCAGTATATCCACTGAGTTTCAGATTTAAATATGGTGATTAACTTGGGGATCTTCTACAAAATTGTTATTTTACCATTAAAATTTTCTCTCAGCTGATTTATTAATACAAAAAAAAATCTCTTCCCAACTCTTCCTATTAATTTTTATCCCTTTTTTCTTTTATTTAGTCTCTTGCCAGTCTAGAAGCTCACCTTTCCTGTTAACCTATTTATAATATTTAGTCAGATTTATCTAACATTTCTTCAAGTGTTTATTGTACTTCCATTAATTCTAAGAAGTTTACCTGAAAGCCTGCCATAGATTCTTTCCTAATTAATGCCTTAGGGTGCTATTTCTTTCTACAAAAGTAACATTTTTCCTTCCTTTTGCAACAGTATTTTATTGATATAAGCACTTCCCCTTTTTTCTTCTATACATCAGATTTATTAGTTTGTAATTTCTGAAATGTTTTTAAAGACTATTTTTACTTTTCCTCATTGCTTTGGCACTGAGGCCAGTTTAAGCAAGAAGTTATGCACCATACTGAGCAGTCTGGCAACTTCACAACATTGCAGTTTGGCAAGTTTGGAGACTTCATTGACTCCAGCAATTTGTTAATATTAATTTTAAGAACTTATTCTGTAGAGACATGAATTAGAAGAATTAAAAATTAAAAAAGGAACATCAAGGAGCTCTTTTGTAAGAAGCAAGCATACCAATGGCTACATGGGAGGTAGGCTTAAAATATCACTTCTCTGCTTCCTTTGGACAATGATTTCATTCCACATTTCTTGCACACAAGCAAAATTTCTAGCCATAAAATTATCAGGCTGGTCTGGGGAGTCATTCATTCTCTCTCATTCAAATTATTCCACTTTTCACAGTAAGTATTAGATTGGGGCTGAGCACAAGAGAGATCAGAGTGGATGGAGTATTGGTCTCCAGTATAATGATCTCTGATACCTCAGGCAAGAAAAGAGAAACCTGTTGATGCTTTAGAAACACTGATTAAACACACCCTACATTTTTAGTATTTTATATATTTTGATGTTTTAAATTTAAGGTAAGAAGTTTGACGCTATCAATTCAATGTTCTCTATTTAAAATGGCTTTGTCTTAGATAATAAGGTAAAAAATACCCTGCTTTTATTTGTGTGCACTGCCATGTTACAAAACTAAAACAAAAATAAGAATAAAATTAATGCAGCTCAACTTCACAACTTTTCCACATTTTAGTTACTGTTAGGCTGCAGTCTTTTGAAAGCTTTTGTTTTGCTGCAACACACCTATGAAACTCCTGTTCATTTTTTATGTCTTACCTATGACCTCAGTTTCACACAATTTTTTAGTCTTACTGTGCAGTTTTACATGAGGAAGAGCTATGACTTGGATAAAATGAAGGAGGAGCTACATCCATATTTCTGTACTAAGACCATTTTGATGCCTGTCAGTGACTGTGCAGGAACACCACTATGCACAGAGCATTAACACATTAAGGCATTAATGACTCCTTTGAAACTACTTCTGACTTTTGATTTCTACTGAAGAAGCCCATCATGCATATTAACAACATTACCCAAATTGTTATATCTACAGAGGTGTCATTACTCAGACTCTTGACTACATGAGTACATCATTTAAAAAACCTCCCAAAGTAATAGTCCTGTAGCAAACTGTGACTCTTCTGGAATAAAAATGTAGCAATGGGTAAAAGCTCAGTCTGCAAAGGCTCACAGGACATATTAATGCTCAAAATCCCCTAAAAGTGAAATGAAAGGTAATGATACAGAGATTGAAGGGGTTGGGTCTTAGTGTTACTGCTCTCATGAGTTGAGCAAGAACAGAAGACAGGAGTTATGATTGTCTGGGACTGCTCCTGCCACGTATACCTGCTCCTCCCTATTCCACCTCATCTCAGTCATCCTGCTCCAAAATCAGTCCTGTCAATGTGTCAAACATGCAGCTTTCAAAATTCTCCCCAGATGCAGCAAAAGAAGCCAGTTTTGCAGGAAGCAAGTGCCTCAAGGTCTGTCACCATGATAGGAGGGGAGCCAAAGATAATGTTTTGGGAACTTCTAGGTGCCTGTGAATGTGATTCTGAAGCAGGACACACTTGGGAGAATAGAAAACTTGAGCATGATTTGAGGAGAAGGGAAAGGACAGTACTTCCATGGAGATGGGCTGTACCCTTCCTCCAAGGGTTTTTGGATTGACTGCAGAAGCCAAGGCTACAGAAGTTTTTATTAAAGTGTGCATGCAATAAACTAACAGTAGGACAGTTTCTGCACATGCTAACTCTCTAATCCATGGATTTATTCAGTATGTAAGAAAGAGGTGTGAGTCTGAACTTGACTACACACCTGGGAAAATTGTAATAAAATATGCAGAGGAGGTTTTTCCTGCCTCTCTTCCAGATGATGGGTTTCTCAATTCTGGAAAAATGGTGGCTGCTTATGCAAACACACACCACTGCCTAGCACCAGGTACTCACAGGAGCACAGGATACTAGGTTCATATTTGGATACCTCCTTGGCAGCTGTCACTTCCTGTTTGGATTGTGCTGCATCATAAAACAGTGCCTAACAACTGATATTTGGTGTCCTAAAGGGTACTAAAGTGAGGCTTTGTTCTGGAATGGGAGGAAAACAACAAAGGATGCCACTGAGCCATGTCAGTGGAGGGAGTTTTGCAGTAGAGAAACAAGAAAAACCATAAAAATTCACAAAACAGAGTAACAATTATCTGCCTAACCATCCCACAACTTTTGAATACAACTTAAAGCCAAGCAGCTGATGAGGCATATAATCTGTTCTTGAGGCTATTATTCAGAAGGATTTGCTGCTGTGCATAGTCTAGTGTACACAGATTTAAGCAAAAGGCAGCTTTATTTGGTTAATACCTGGCTACTCCAGCAAAGCAGTGGAAAATACCATGAAAATAATAAAACTGTATATAAAAATCTGTATGTGATTCTAGGCAGTTCTTCATGCTGCTGAATTTCAAGAGGTTAGCAATGAAAAAAAAAAAAACACAGAAAGCTTAGGGGAAAAAACACACAAAAAAAACCACAGGGGAAAAAAGTAAAAATAAATTTCATATCAAACACTGAAGCCAAGTTAATTGTGGAAAAAAAATCCAAATAAAAATAAGTGTGATTTAGGACTCATGGGGCTAGTTATCTCATTCAATCCATCATGACTGCTTAGAAATTAATATTAAAATATATCTTCATAAATTAAGTCATAATTGTTTTCATAAGATTAATCTGTGTTCTGAATAAAGATTTTGATTCTCAACTTTTTTTTTTTTAAATTCTACTCACAAAGGCTGGAAGGTTAATATAAAGTTATCATCATACACTGCCAGAACCTCATTGTGCTTATCAGAAAATGAACAGTAGGCTTTTCATCAATGCAAAAGGATTTATTTAATACTTCTGCACACACATAAACACAGTGTGTTTCTGCAGACTACCAAAGTTCATGTTTACTAGAGTTTGGGGGGTTTAAATACCTGAGAGTCGTATATCTATGTACCTGGAAGGGCACATGCTGTTAAATCCCAAGTGTCCAAGTTTGTTATTAGTTATGGATTCCAGATGGAGTTTAGTCAACAGAGCCTAAAAAGGGATGATCATGTACAATCCTGGTTCAGATCTTTTCACAACAGCTGGTCCTTCAAAGAAAAGTGTCACCCTAAACATTCACTGGCCCAAGACATCCCAATGATCTCTCCAGTAAAAGCAATGTTTAAGTTGCAAGAAATCTCATTTTTCTTTGCAGGAAAAAGTGAGACTTAGCAGGTATGTATTAAAATAATTAGATCCTTGGGGAGCAAAGGAAATAGAACTCCAGAGCACCGAAAGCATCTAAAGTGCCAACACAAGCCTTGTTCATGGTCATCAATGCAGAACTTCTGGGACTCGGTAGAATATCATTTGCTTTCTTTATCCTGAAGGACTCTGAAAAGGCTTCCTCCTCACTCTTATTGATTATCTTCAGGGGATATTCTACCCTTCTAGCAGGCACATAAAGGATCACACCTCAAACCCTGACATGAAAATGGGTGGAGAAGGGGAATAGATAATAAAATTGCAGGAGTGATTTCTCAATGGAAAGGGTGTCAAGGTGCCAATCATTTTCAATATTAAGGCATTGTCTGGACAAAAATCAGACCACGTTTGGGCTCAACAGAAAACATAACACAAAACATCTCAATGCCAGCAAACCGTGTTCTTCCAATAAACTTGAAGATCTTGCTTGCTACAAAAAGCAATCAAAAAAAACCAAAAAAGAAGGTTTTAATTACTTTGCAGTCACAATTTCAATTTAGTTTAAAAATCAAACATATCTCTCTTTGGAAAAAAAGTCACAAGACTGGGTTTTCCTCTCCATCATAATAGCTCAGAAGCAAGAGAAATTAAAGCACTGGTGTGAACACGGTGCTTTCTAGGCAAAGGTTAGATTTATTTGAGGATTTTGGCAGCTTGGATGTCACCTATCACACTTTGGGCAGACAGATTACACAACCAACATCTGTTGTGAAAAGTCACATAATCACTAAGAGGATCAAAAATGAGAGCAGTAATCACTAAGTGATCACTCTTATAATCACTAAGAGGATCAAAAAATGAGACTGTTACACTTAAGAAAAAATTTTCACTTGATACATCAGATGGAATTATAGCAACTCCAATAGGAGAGTTTGCTAAGGGGTGCCACCTAAAGGGCTTTCTTTTATTGTATGTTGACCTAAATTTGTGCTCTGTTTCTAGAACCAATAACACTTGATCATTTGTTTTGAGAAAGTATGTTCCTGTAAGAAAACCCATTAATTAATAAAATATTTCTGAGAATTAGAAGCTCACTCATGGAAGACTGTTTTAGTCATTAACTCTTATCCCTGAACCTGTAGTCCTTCACTGAATACTTGTAGTCTAACAGAAATAGCTCTCTTCCTCTTAGGACCCATGACATTCAGGAGTGAGACCTCCCTGATTTGATTGCTCATATGTGGGTTCCAACTTTGACAAAGAACTTGGAGTACTGCCAATACAATTTATAACTAAATCAGTAACCATCATATGTGGCCTGTTTACATTTTTACAGCTTGTCATTTGTAAATTAACTCCTTTCAGTGTGATGAACTAATTTCAGTGTGATGGAGAGAGGCTCTTCTACTATACAGGTCCTTCTATCAGACACATACCTTTCACTATCACTGCCATCAGGCAGACTGAACACAGGAGATATCAATAAAGCTGTCCCACTTGGTTCTTGGGGCAGATTTACAAGGGTAAAACAGGGCCTTGAGAGGCATCACAAAGCAGGAGAAAGAGCTCAGGAGACTATAAAGTTGTGGGAAACAATGTGGGATGCAGTTGATAGTTATATTTTTGTTATTTTTGTTAAAGAAGCACAGAGAAATAGAAAAAGGATCTACTTAGGTTGATCAAAGGAGAACAAAGGAATGCAAATGTGTAGTCAGCACATGACAATGTTCATAGAGTCACAGAATGGTTTGGGCTGGAAGGGACATTTAAGATCACGCAGTTCCAGCTCCTGTGCCATGGGTAGGAACATCTTCCTCTAGAGCAGGCTGGGTCCCCCTAGGGCCCCATCCAACCTGGTCTTGAACTCTTCCAAGGATGGGGCATCCAGAGCTTCTCTAGGCAGCCTGTTCCAGTGCCTCACCACTGTCACAGTAAAGAATTTACTCTGCATATTAAACCTGAAGTTCCACTCTTTGAGCTTGCATCCATTATTTCTTGTCCTATCAGGGCAGCTCCTGATGAAAGCTCCTGATGCTTTCATGAGGGAAAAAAGACTAGGAGTAAGACTATCCTGTAATGTCAAGAGGTCCAAACAGTAATGCAATATTATTGATACCTGAATCCAAATGATAGTCAAAATGCTTCCTGAAATTAAAAAAAAGAAAATTAATCCACTTGCTCCTGCCTTTAGAACGATGTCAAGCCACCACTGGTGTGTCCAGCAGGCACAAACATGTCTTGTCTTCATCTGCTCCCTGCTGGCTGCGTGTATCAGCACACCAGCCTACCTCCCTCTGAGGGGAAATGCAGTGGGATGTAACTGGTACCAGGAGCAGCACCTCCCACGGTGAGACACAAACCCATGTGCACAGTCATGTGCCAAAACACATCTTGCTGCATCTTCAAATTCCCACTTTGCAGCACGACAGCAGCTAAAGCTCTCAAAAGATGGAAGGTATCCTAATTCATTCAATATACTAAGACATTAAAGAACAATGTATCATTTAAAAACATTACAATCCCTTCATATTTGTAATCAGTACTAGAAAAAGAAAGTGAGGAGGGCAGAGATAAAGACCACATTATACCATTTTGTCTAAACTAGCAACATACAACTGGATTTGAACTGAAAAATTTCATTAGAAGAAATAATTTCAGACATAGTACACAGATTTTATCTTATCCTCTTTTTTTTTTAGTTTTGCAAAACACTACTGAATTTGATAAAATCATCACCAAAAGAATACTGGTAATTTTCAAGTAAAAAAAAATTTGGTATTAGTCTTCCTCATCAGTGTAAAGACTTTTGCTCAGAAAAGAAATTTCAGGTGGATTACATTGAAAACACTAAGAGGTGTCCAATCAAGCAGCCACAGGTTTATTCACACTGCTGATAAGGCTAAAAATCAAAGCAAAGTGTCAGAAAAGTCACCAGAGGAAACCCTTCCCAAAAATGCAGACAAAAAGTACTCGGTCTAATAATGCAGCAAAACATCCTTTTTGACACACGGAACAATTTCTAGTCAAGAAAACAACTTCTGAGTGGAATGGAATTTTATGTTCACATTTATCAAAAAATGATTATAAATATCTATTCCCACTTCAAGAAACAAGGTTGCCATTTAATGTGAGGTCCAGCACAGTTTTGTGGGCTCAGTCAGTGCACTTGGACAATAATCTGCTCTTTCTCACTTTTTTATTAGGCAAATTCATATATATGTAACATATCCGAATATTTACACAACAATACAGAATTTACATTAAAAATCTAACAATAAAATTTAAAGAAAAACAACAGGTATGAATTGTTGTAAATCATTTATGTCCTAAAAACTTAAGTAAGTTTAAAGCAATTAATGACTTTCACCAATATTTCTATTTTTCTTGGAGAACTTATAAAAAGAGATTAGAGACCACATTTCTTTCTGGTTCACAGCAGCCATCCCAGTACTTAAGATGCTAAAAGAACCAATATCTCGTTTTCAGAAATGTACAAAAAGGAAAAATAAAGCATTCAAGTTTGGTCAGGCACTATAAAGAAGCAGAAGCTTTTCCAAAAAAACACTATACACACTGTTTGGGGAACAGTGAAACACAATCAGGGTGAAAATAAACATGGAAAATTTGTCAATCAGTGCCACACTTTTAGTTTGACCAGTTCACTAAGACAGTGCTCCAGAAGGACACTTCTGGACTCTGATAAGTTACAACTAAAAGTGATCTTTATTAAAAAGCAAAAGTGTTTTTTAAGCAATGTATCAAATGCATATACATCAAACAAAATATATTTATAATCAATTCAGTGCAGAGTAGGTATAAAATGTAGTTAGCTGCATTTAAAAAAAAGCCTTTTCACCCCATATAAAATAAACCTCACTTCCCATTTAAACATCAACAATCCATCAAAAAAACAGGCAAGAATAATAAAATGGTACACTAGCTAATTACATCTACAAGCAATACTTTAAAGAGAGAAATTATTAACCAACTACTCCTTAACAAGATACCATACGATATAAAAAACTAAACTGTTAAGGGACTACTGCCACTTTTATTAACTTGTTTTCTATCAAAGTTCATCAGTCTTGCTTCTGTGTATTCCACAACACCTATGAAAGCACAACAGCTAAAAAAAATATTTGAAAGAATTTCCACGGGCTGCTGGCACCATTTCCCTATTACCACTAGGTGGTGATAGCTTGCCACAGATCAGTTTTCATTCTGTTAAAACCAGTGCAAACTGCAACCAGACAGTATCATTTCCTATAAAATTTAAAGATCCTCTCTGTGTACTAAAAAGAGGAACACTTAATCCTTTTAACTTCGTAAATTGCTGTGGCAAAGACTTACCTGCTTCAGTCACATCCTTTCACCCTGTTCTTATCCACTAAAACACTTATAGATGCCTTGAAGAAAACTCAGATCATTCACTCAAAACAGCCTTTCACCTTCTTTCTGGCTGAGTCACAGCTCTTGTATGCTCTATAGCCTTTTTGTAGCAGATGCTTCTAAAAAATTGTGACAGTTCTATCTTTAAATCCTTTTTCCACAGCACAACTTGTAAAGCTGCTTCCACAAGTCTATTAAAGCCCTCAAAGGTGAGGCTGCTGCTTTTTATTTGCCTCAAACTCTCATCTAGATTCCTAGGGCAGCTGAAATAGATTGCTTTCAGATAATACCCATGTCACTGCACTTTCTTCTCAGAAGGTTTGAGTCATAACTTTCCCCTAAGTTCACTTAGCCACAAAACCAAATCACAGGACTCCCCATCCACGAGTAGTTAAGCAAAGGTCAGGAGGAAATCACTTCTGTTGAAAGGCTCAGGCACACCCGAGCCCTGTCAGCATCCCTGGCTGCAGCTGCAAAACACTGCTTGGTCTGGATGGGGATGGGGGGCCTGTGTGTAAGTCATTTGTTAACATAATACATTTTCTAGTAAAGTTGTTCCTCTTTAACTCACACCCAGTTGCTGCCCTGTAGTTTATAGCTCAGTGCAAATAAACAGTTTGGAATGAACTAAGTATAATTTATGTCAAGGAAATGGGGATGAAGCATATAACAAGTACATTAGTTAACAGCATGGCTTAAATAGGTTTCAAACTAAAGCTGAGAAACTTGTACTTAAACCATAAGCAATCCAACATAAAAAAATCAATAGGAAATCAGAGTTACAAAGCAGTAAAATACATGGATCATTTCCCAAAAGAGATAGGCTTTCTCACTAGACTGAGATCCCATGCTGTTCCCAAATCTGCATCAGACTGTCATTAAAGAGCACATAAGAGAATGATAAATTCATGAAAATTAAAAAAACAACCCCCCATCCTTAATTAAATAACTTAATCCCTTAAAACCTGCTCTTTTTCAAGTAGCCTATAAAATCATCTGGCACTTCTTAACACTTTCCTGATGTTCCACCTTGCTCCACGGTTCAAGCCAATGCCTCTTCCATGAGGAAGAATTCATGCCATGCAGGGAATGAGCTGTACAGTACTGGTGTGCCACAACATGTAAGGCCTCACAGATTTTCAGGTGGACTCAAAAATCGTTTAAGCTAGCAGAAGATGGAGACAATGGCCCCAGTTCTGTCCTGTAACAAGGAATTCCAGGGATCGGTTATAGCTTATATAAAAACAAAACCAAAATACTATGACAAAATTCAACCCAAAAGTCAGTCTTGAATTATTTAAAAAAAAAAAAAAAAAGGTGTACAAAGTAAAATCTGGTTTTGTCCAGTGCTTTATCTGTTCCCTTTCAATTCACAGATTTTCTTCTCGCCCTTGTGCTGATCTAAAAACTACTGAAGTTAATAGTAGGAGTGAAGTTAAACACTGTAAAGAATAAAAAATTAGAAACATTCAACATAAGTCTGCACAATTGAGTACCTGGAAAAGCTTCTAATATCTGTTAGTAATTCTTAGTTTTAGAAGCCCTGCTCAGATTCCATGGGAAGCTTTCCATACAGCTAACCGTATTCACTGGACATGTTTCCGCTGCATTTCTATAGGACCCTGTTTCAAAGATGAAGTTTATGTTGGCATTGTCTTTGCTGCCACCTGTCATGCTTCCTTACTTCATTTTGAAAAGTGACATGGGGGCCAAGTCTCATTGCTTCAGGCTTCAAGAAATATCACCTCCTTTTCTGGGTTTGTATGATATAGATTTTCTTCCACTGAATTAAACTCAGAGTAAAGTCACTTAGTGTAAATGAGAAAGTGAAAAGGGCATTTTACAGGATCCCAACCACAAAATAAATGCTTGAATAATATTCTCAAATGTCGTTTCAAAAAAAGAAAAAAACACCAACAAACAAACAGAACCATGAGGGAAAATAATATTATCCTCAGGCAGTGTCCACAGTGAATTCCAAAGTATAAATAGCTCAGTTGAAAGCAGAACAAAAGTTGGGTTGTGTTATCGTGCAGCTGAGCCAAAAATAAAGCTTCTTTGAAAATGCTTTAGAGAATCTCATAATTCTTACAAATCTTAATGCCTTAATCTTTCCCTTTAACCTTTCTCCAGCTAGATAAAAGAAATTAAATAAAGCTTCTGATTCCGAGGAACAGAATGTTTAGTATCTATTGCTGATAAAAAAAAAATACTAATAAGCCTTTGAACATTGCTTGACCTCTCCCTTTGTATCAACCTAAAGATAGCATTTTTGTAGGTATTACATAATTTCGGTTCTAAAGTACAAAAATTCTCTAAGACACATTTTCCTTTGGTCATTTTTCTACAGTAATTAATGCAAAAAAGCCAAAGGTATGAAATAAAATATATATTTGATTATTTTACTATTTACCTTGAATTTCAGGTGCTAAACAAGTCAAATTCAAACTATTGAAGTCTTAAGGATGCCGCAACTAAAAAAGACAAAACAGAAGGTCGTTTCATGCATTAACCAGGCCTGCTTTTGTCTCTGTCCTTTCCAAAACCAGATAGCAGAAGATTTTTTATCATATGATACTAAGATATACAGGATATAAATTATAAAGACTCTAATATCTCAATGTAAGTTTCTATTAGTCCATTAAGTGCTCTGAAAAGCACAACCTGATACAATGCCTGATTGATTCTTAAATTAGTCACTTCATGAACAATGCAAGGTGGTATTACCAAAACCAAAGAATGCTTAAACAAGAGTATCTCCTAAACATCTCTGTAGTCATTCTTCATCCAGGAAATGCAAAATGACTCCATTCCAAAAAGCTGATATTCCTCAAGGGGAGTATTTCAGAAGGGACAATTCTTACTTTTTTTTTCAGAGCTGAAAAGACTCTCCCTTGCCAAACAAGAAACCAGTTTTTCCTTGTTCAGAGCTATCATGTGCAAGATTTCCATAAAAACTCCATTTGTCATCTTAGAGCTGTTGGTAAGAGATAAGCAGAGAGTCTCCTGTGGGAGATGATGACTTTGGAGACACAGAGGACATGACTAAAGCCATGGAGCTTCAATCAAGTGACATAGAGAGCCTTTGAGATGGTGGGACCTTCTGTCAAAACTTGAGAGCTGTTTTAGGCCAAAAGGCCCTGACTGAGTACTTCTCATTGCTTCTTTAGTTTGCAGAATGAGTTTTTCCCCAAGAGAATAACTTTCTGTATATATTGTGTATACTGCTACTTGCTGATTTCATGGCATTTTGAATGTGTGCTCTGTGGGGTGCTGCTTGAAAAAGAAAAGCAAGGTAAATAAGTTATTAATCATAATTTGCATCCATTTATTTCTTTCCAAATTCGCTGACCAGATGAAAAATGTGCCAGAGCTTTTCTGAAGATGATAAATTAACTACAGCTCAGCATAAAAAGGTATGGAAAAAGCAGTGTGTATCTAATTCATTAAGGGAGGCATTAACATCATAGACAGACCTTAGTATGAAGGAGAATAATTTTTAATTCTCTCTTCTGAGCATGGTTTACCCTGAATAGCTGCAGTTTTGGTACTCCTACCACCTACTCATTACAACTGCTCCAAAGCAGCTTCTAAGAACATTTTCCTTTCTTAGAGAAACTGACTCCCACAGCTGGATAAAAAATTATCTAGAATATTTTTCACCTTAAAATTATTATTTAGTTCAACTGAAAGATTTTGTGGCACTATACCAACATCAGTTAATTTTTCTTACTATACAGGAACAAGCCCAAATTACTCTATTTGAAGCTCTTGCCTTTTTAACTCATATTTTGTACCAAATATCTATTTTCCCAGCTTTTCAAAATGTTAAAAAAAAAATTAAAAATAAAAAATTCATAGAATGTTTCAGGTTGGAAGGGACCTTAAAAAGCCCCTAGTCCCAACCCTTCGACCATCCACTAGACCAGGGTGCTCAGAGCCCCATTCAATCTGGCCTAGAGCACTTCCAGGGATAGACCTTCCACAACTTCTCTAGGCAACTTGACCCAGTGCCTCACTACCTTTATCATAAAAATATTTCTTCCTTTTTTCTCATTTAAACATAGTCTCAGTTTAAAGCTATTCTCCCTTGTCCTATCAATACATGCCCTTGAAAAAAGTTCTCCTCCAGCTTTCTTGTAGCCCCTTAGGTACTGGAAGGCTGCTTCTCCATGGTCCCAGCTCTCACTGCCTGCCTTCACAACAGGGGTGCTATGGCCCTCTGACCATCTTTGTGGCTCTCCTCTGGACTCTTTCCAACAGGTTCCTGTCTTTTTAATGTTGGGGTCTCCCTGGGATGGATGCAGTGCTCCAGGTGAGGTTTTGTCAGAGGGAAGCAGAGCAGCAGTCGCCTCCCTTGAGCTCCTGGCCAGGCAGCTTCGGATGCAGCCAGGATCTGGTTGGGCTGCAAGCACGCATTTTGTGTCACATTGAATTTCTTGTCAACCAATGCTCCCAAGTACTTTCCTCAGGGCTGCTCTCAATCCATTCTCCTTCAGCCTGATCTTTTGCTTCAGATTGCCCTGATCCAGTTGCAGGACAGATTCACAAAATCACAGAGCAGGTCAGACTGGAAGGGACCACAGTGCGTCATGTGGCCCAATGCATGTTCAAGCAAAGCCATCCCAGAGAACATGGCACAGGATTGTATCCAGACAACTTCTTGAACACATCCAGTGAAGGAGACTCCACAACCTCTCTGGGGAAGCTTGCATTTGGCCTTGTTGAACTTCACGACACTTACATGGGCCCATCTCTCAAGCCTGTCCTGGTCCCTCAGGATAGCATTCCCTCCCTCAGTATGACACCCACATCACACTCTTGGTGTCATAGGCAACATCTTTGGGGAGCATTAAACATTTCTCTCAATATCAAACCGTGCTTTTCCAGTAATTTTGGATCAACCACCAAAACTAATTATTTGGCTCTTTTCAGATGCTTACTCACACTAGAAAAGTTGCTACTAATGTCTCAGTAATGGCATTTACATGAAAAGAATGAGATTTCCTTGGACAGTTGCAGTGTCTTTATTTCCAAGTCTGTAGGGAGAAATCCACTTTTAGAGATGACAGGAAAGAAAACAGATTGCTCACACTCACTGAGCAAGTGGCAGCCTGGCAGATCTGCCACAGAGGCCAATCTCAGCAGCCACTGACTGAGACTCTGTGTATACCTCCAGGAGACCCAGCCCACAGGTGAAAGAAACTCAATGCCATTTGTCTCTTTTATGTTTTTATCCTGTGTGAAACAGCCTTCTTTCTCTGCACTCCAGGGGGGAGCTAGATGCATGCAGCTCACTCTGAATAAGCAGTGAGAAGTTCACAGTTCCCAAAAATAGCATTGTGTACAGGCAGTGGCTGTCTCAGAAGCAGTGCAGCTCTGCTTACATGGCACAATGCCTGCTATAGTTAGCATTGCTCAGTTGGCTAATTAGCCAAGTGAAGGTCCTCCATGAGCACTTGCATATTATTTCCCACTGTGGAGTTAACTCAGCCTCGATATCTCTGCATAATTTATCACTGTCCGCAGAAAGAGCTGGATTCCTGGTACATCTGTATGGGGATGATCAAGCAGATCACTTACTAATGTCTGTACATCCACCTCCGTGCTTTGACCCACATTTCGCTCCTAAGCTGATCAGGTGAAAGAAGAAATTCTGTTCTTAGTTTACATATCTCAGGGAAGCATACATTCAGTGAATATTTTACGTTAAAAACATCAGAACAGATACTTACACATTAAAAAAAATTTGCTTATTACAGCTCCACAAACTTTAATTGTCCCTTTTCAATATATTTTTATACTCCTAAACCAACTGCTGTATTTCAAATAAGTCATTACAGCAGAAGCTACTGCAAAACTGAAAGAATACTTGTATTACAGGGTAAGAAAAAAATAAAAATGGAATCATTGAACTTTCCCAAAACTTAGAGCTCTGATACTTTTAACTGATGTAATTAATTCAAATATGACTGCATTATTACATTTAATTTACTAAAATATTACATTATAATCAAAAATATTACAATATTACATTATCTTAAAATATTATTTGAGGGAAATATTTCATCGTCTTATCAATGTAAATGGGCATTTCTTTCCTCTGAGAATGACTGCTGTGTATGGAATAATTAAAGGAATTTATAAATTAATACAGTATTTTGATAATAAATTTTTTACCTGGAAGAAAAGCTAAAAAATTACAGCATTTACTAAATTAATGAAAAATAAGTATACAAAACTTCTTGCCTGGAACTTGAAAATTTTGATAAAACTTGAAATTAAAATAACTAAAAATGATGAGAAAATTCACCCTGAGGATCCCACAGAGCACTGTGAAGTGTTTAGAAAAGTTGAGAGATTCAATGTCTATGAAATGCAGGTTTATTTCCCACAACCTTTTTCTTAGTGAAGTACTTCATTTCTGGCATAAAGAGGGGTTTAAATGTTATTTCTCAATTGGCAGATTTTTTTACTTGATTTCCAGAAGTGCACCTTATTACAAAAAGGGAAAGGCAACAAAGAACGTAACGCAAGCTCTGTTGTGCAGCAGGCAGAGGCAAGAACAAAGACACCTGCACTTCTCTGAGGAAGGTTAAAGATATTTCTATAACTGATATTAAGCAAAAAAAATAAATAATTTCCTGCACAATTCTCTAAATGCCTAATGCAATGAAAGAAAGGCAGCTGACAATCAGACTTCTGCTCTGACAACAGATGCCACATTATATGGTTAACATCAAATTATTTTATGAGCTACTGAAACACACTGATGTATATCCCTCCTCTGTAAAAATTCAGTAAGTTTTCAATTTTACTTCTAGTTCAGCTTGAATTAAGAAAGATCAAATCTAAAAAAATGCTCAAAAAATTTCATATGCATCTTGTCCTTAGAAGCAGGGCTATGGTACCCTGGTGGTTACTGTAAACAAAAAGTTAACCACTCAGTTTGAGATGTCATGCAGAAGGCAACCCCTCAAGCAATGGTGTGACCTTCTATTGTGTAGACCAGCGGATGAATGGACTTTATGATACTGAAAGAAGACAAGAAAATTCTCATTTTTGTGTTAGAACTTTGAGGACTTGTGAGAAGGCCATATTTTGGATATGTCTCCATTCATGGCCATTTGGAGGAATGTTGCAGCTCCTGAAGAGTCAGGAACCCCGTAAGGTTTGCCCTGTCCTGAGGGCAATTGTTTCCCTTCACAAGCTTTCCCTTGGGGCTTTAAGCTATACAATTTTTCTTCTGGATTGGTGACTGAATGCAGCAATTTGTTTTCCCAACCAAATAGCTTTGCTAGCTTTGTTTCAACCACAAGATCCAGGATCTGATGTGAAAGAGCAGCCAATATGGTCTATCTTAACTTTTGCATGGCTTTCAGCAGTGTCTCTCACAACACTGTCACAGGTAAACTCAGGAATTGTGGATGGGGTGAGTGGACAGTGGGATGAATTGAAAACTTTCTGAACAGCAGATCCCAGAGTCATAATCAGTGTCATGGGCTCTAGTTGGAGACCTGTCACAAGTGGTGTCCCCCAAGGTTCAATACTGGGCCCAGTACTGTTTAATTATTCATCAGTGACTTGGACGAATATTCAGATGCCTCCTCAGCAGGTTCATGGATGACACAAAGCTGGGAGGACTGGCCAATACCCCTGAGTGCTGTGCAGCCTTTCAGAAGGACCTGGACAAGTTGGAGAGACAGTCAGGAAGGAAGCATTTGAAATTCAAGAAAGGCAAATGCAGGATCCTGTACCAGGGGAGGAATAAGTGCAGTCACGAGCAGAGAAAAGCAACTCTGCAGAGAAGGACTTGAGCCAGCAGTGTCCTTGTGGCCAGGAGGGCCAGTGGTACCCTGGGGAGCATCAGGGAGAGCATTGCCAGCAGGCTGAGGGAGGTGATCCTGCCCCTCCACTCAGCCCTGGTGAAGCTCATCTGGAGTTCTGTCTCCAGTTCTGGGCTCCTCAGTGCAAGAGAGACATGGAGCTCCTGGAACAGGCCCAGAGGAGGGTGACAAAGATGCTGAAGGGACTGGAACATCTCTGTTATGAGGACAGGCTGAGGGAGCTGGGCCTGTTCAGCCTTGAGAAGACACAACTGGGAGGGGAGCTCATCCATGTCTGTCAGTACCTGAGGGAGGGTGGCAGGAGGATGGAGCCAGGCTCTGCTCAGTGGAGCCAAGCAACAGGACAAGACTGTTCACTGCCAATGCCACTATCATACTTCTTGCCATGTCTATACCAATATAAAAGCTCATGGAATAAAACCTTTATGAGAGATTCAGATCTTTCCATAAATTTATCCATTAGCCTACTACCAGGTAGGCTAAATAATATCAAACTTGCCTTGTAATTCTTTCTTTCAAACTGCCTTGTTTAATAAGTTGTTGTCTACTATGGCATATGAGATCTTCCAGAACAACCTAAGGTTATACTGATGTCATTGACTGCAAAGTATTAATCCTAGTATTTACCCAATTTGGGGAATACAAATGTATCAATTGTGTATCAATTAAAATTACACTGCTTAGACATTTTATAATGAGAAAGAAAAATCACATGTTCATATACTCAACTTTCTTTGTGCCAACACATTATCTTTGTCTCATTAAAGAGCTTTATGCCATCTGTACCATCTGTGATACCAGCTGGTACATTGGTCCAAAAATATCTCTTCAATTATAGTATACTGATTAGTTTTTATATAGATTCAATTGTAGCTTAACTGAATTATAAAAATAAATTTATATTGGGGTTTTTTCCCATTTCTGTGATTTGATTTTGGTGATAAAAATTCTGAAACTTCCTCCTCTTTCCTCAAGATTTGGAGATTTTACAGTTTGAAGCATATAAAATGAGGTCAAGAAATAGTTTAAAGGAGGTTATAAATTAAGTACTGACATCACATTCAAAATGACACACCAAATATTTCTAGCAAAAACGGAGCATTATTTTGTTACTAGTTTTTATTCAAAAAGCACAGAATCAACTAAAAAAAATAATGTTTTTCCCAAAAGGTTCCTTCTAAACAAATACTGTATTCATTAAAAAGGTAATTTTACAAAGCTAAAAGCCTGGTGGAATTTTGTTCTCCTACATAAAGATTTAACTTATCAGAATAAGGTTATTTATATAAAGCAACTGAGTGAAATTCCTTTTACAGTGAGATTTAATGGCAAGATTATCACTCATTCCAGCAAGCCAAAATTTAGTATCACACAATTAAGGGAAAGGTGCACATCCTTCTGTAGCCCTCACCCCTTGTAACAGGGATTGATGCTTAGATCAATCACATTACCCCTGCTTTTAAGCTGTACTACAAGCCACGATCTGAGTTTGATGTTATGAATGCTTCCCACGCAAAAGTTCTGGTATATACATTAATTACATCAGAAGTATACATCAAAAGAACTGTACCATGATCATAAATCCTAACAGCATTAGTTCAGCCCCTTTCTACATATGCATTGTGGTGCAACCTTTTAATGACATGATGATGTGCTTTAGTTTGAACAGGAGCTTCTTATGATAAGTTAATTTAATTCATGGAAATTAGCCAAATTCAAAACTTCACACTTTCCTCATTTTGTGCCCCTATAACTTACTTATCAAACATTATTGAAAATCTGAACTGAAAACAGATTTCTCTCTGATGTTCCTCATTGCAGTGTCTGAGTGCTTCACAAACATTACTACATTTATATTCAAAATATTCTTGTGAGATGAGAGGTTATTATTATACTTGCTTAATGCAGAACAGAGGCACTGTGAGATTAAGATCAAAGGTATTGACTAATTTGGGCACTTGGTAGGAAACTCATGGAAGCTCATTTTCACAATGCCTAACACACAGCCTTTCATATATGTTCAAAGCCCAGTTATTCATGGTCTAAGTGTTCAATAATCTGCGAGTCAAAGCCCAAGGATTCACTCAGAAAATAAGAAATGCATAATGTCAATACCTAAAATTTGTCATAACCGACTCCTTTCACATCACACCAGGAGGTTTGGGTTAAACATCAGGATATGAGGGAAAGGTTCTTCACCCAGAGGGTGTTTGGGCACTGTGAGCAGGCTCCTCAGGGAAGGGGTCACAGCACAAAGCCTGACAGAGTTCAAGTGTTTGAAAAACACTGTTGAGCACACAGTGTGTGACTCTTGGGGTGTCCTGCACAGGGCCAGGAGCTGGACTCAATGATCTTGATGGATCCCTTCCAACTCCACATATTCTATGATTCTACAAAACAGGGGTTCTGTGGGAGAAGAAATCTGGTTCTTCAGCATAAATTAACCATATGGACTTCTTTTCTTTTTTATATCCTGTTTTGTTTACTATTTTCTGAATTGCTCACTCAACAACTATGGAATTGCATTGTTCTTGCATAGTCATCCTACCACAGGGGGTCCATACTACTGTCTCCTTATCTCAAAAGTTCCGTACCTTCTTGATGTTTCTCATAGGCAGCTCCTCCAAGCACCAACTCTTTCTTCTTCACAAAGCAGCCAACCAACTCCAGTTCCCCTCTCAGCCAGCCACCCCACTCTTTTATAGCACTCTTCTTCTCATTGGTTACAGCTGTGGCCTGTTAAAGTCAGGCCTGCTCCTACTCTTTGATAATTGGCCCAGCTGCAACTCCTTAGGGGTAAGATTACTTTCTAGACTATCTTTATTTTCTTATATTCTATCCCCCTACATTTTTGTACGAAAAGTACAGGTGTTTTGGTTTCAGACAAATTTACAGCTAGGAAAGAGATAAACAGATAGGTGCAGTGAAGTTACTATGTCCCCATATAATTCAAAACTAGAAGGAGATGGAGTAACTTCTGTGTTTTCTCACAGCAGAGGATATTGAGATTCAGAACACATGAACGAATTCTATGTTACTGTAGGGACATACTGTGATGATTAGCCTACTCCATCTAGATTTGATTTTTCTCACTGGTCACTTTTCATCTCAGTTTCATCAGAAGTGGTATGAGTGAAAGGACTTAGTTTAAGCAGTGAAACTATCACAGCTTGGAAAAGGTAGCTCTTGTCAACTGAATGGTCTTCAGTTAAAAATTTTTACCTCTCAACCAGCAAAGATAAACACAAACATACAAAGATAAACATAGAGAAATTTATAATAGCTCAGCTGATAGATGCTACAGTCAGAAGCTGTAGTATTTTTATGGCTTTAAATATGCATATACAATAAGTATAACAAGGAAGTCAGACATAGTGATGCTAATTCTATTCAGAGGAACTTGGTGATGTGAGCTGATAGAGGTTTAACCACGATGCATTCTTGCTGGCAGTCCTTGCTCTTACATCCAAGACCATCTGAACCTATGCACATGCTTAGGCCAGCAGGAGGTGATGAAACCAGTTTCACCTTATTATTGCCCTAGACCTTGAGCTCTCTTATTGTCAGAAATAGGTTTTCTTTACTGCTGAGAATGATAATCCCAACACTTTCAAGTATCTTGTTTTTACAAGACCAAAGATAACACAAATTAAATGATGTTCTAGAAAAGGACTTTCTAGTATTACAGGTAATAAAATTTTTCAACTTCTTCGTCTATTATAATTTTCCTTTTTCCACCCCACATAACAAAGAAATCAGGCTGGCCTCAAACACAGACGGTTACAGAGAACAGTGCAAAAAGCACACAGGTAGCTCAGTATTTCTTGCACCATTTTCTGTGACATAAGTGAAGCCAAGAAGGACTTCTGCTTTCCTACACAGTATAGGCTTGCTGGCATTTGGCTGGGGTGATCTGGAAAATTCAGTTGCACTGTTGCCACATATGACTAATGCTGTCATTGAGCCCACTAAACATTTAGATGGCTTGGTGAAAAACTTCACCTCCTTATTGACTTTTCATTAGTCTCTTGCACACAGAAAGGATGAGAAAGAAAGTTTAAGAATACCTGAGACCACATCTTCTTGCCAAGAAGATAATGCTGCTGGGAGGAACAGCAGGGAGGTGCCAGCAGGACAGCATTACTGCAACAATGAAAAGCCCCATATCCTCCAAGTTACCCTTTTGGGCTGAAAGAAGGGCACATCTATCCTATCAGAACTGTTGTGTGCCAGAACTACCAAGACTGCACTGTAGACTCCCATGGAAACAAGAATTTAAATTAAAGAGGGGGAGGGATAGCAGGAGCAAACAAAGCAGCATGCAATTTTCTCATTTGCTACTGTTTTTCCCTTGTTTCTTCTGCCCTAACTTTTCACTTTTGAGGTATGCTGGTTTTCCTTTTATTTTGATCTTTTGCAAAAAGTTATCCAGTCATAATGATTCAGCATGATAAAAAACCAAACAAAACAAAACAAAACCAAAACAACCCTGGTTTTGCATACTTCTTTTAAAAAGCTGCTTCTGTCAGCTACCTTGATCTGCAATAGAAGTTCTCCTTCCAGCCACAGGATTTTTTCCAGGGACAGACACTTGCAAATGCAGTTGTGTTATGCTGCACTAAAACCCAGCAAATTTGGTAAACAAAATGCCGATCTCACCAACCACCACAATAAATTCAGTTCTTTATGAGCTATACTATTTTTAAAAAGGCATTCAGAGCTCTCATTTAATCTGGAATACTATCAGTATTTTAAGCCATTTAAATTGCTGGAATAATGCCCAGATGGAAAGTGGCAAGATATTTAAAGATTTATTCCATTTTCTAAGTATGCCATGAATATAAAAGTCCTTCCACTTCATCTAATATGCTTCTTTGGCCTATTAGTTTTGGATTGATAAAAAAATTTTAAATAAAAAATCAGCAGTTGGCAGACATGGTAAAAATCAAAGAGAGTAAGTACAGAGACTTAATAGGAATATATATTGGTTTCTTACAGGATATATTTAAGTTTCCAAAAGTAGCGAACCTCTATCATTTATTCTATTCCAAACCTTGCTAGATTGCTAGAACTTGATTTTTAGTTAACAGATTTTCAATAAATTAGCAACACTTCTCTTTTTTTTTTCTTTTAAAAAATGGGACACTGACCTAGGTGTAAAAATGAAGGACAATATGGGGAAATAAAATTAGACATCAGATTCTCCAATTGAGAGGTCAGAACTTCGTGGCTTGCTTTCATCTTCAGAGAATATAATTTCTATATTGTAGTGCAATGAACAGTTTTCAAATACCTGCATAATATTGAACCAGTAATTCCAATTTTGCTAGAGAAACAAGAAAAATTAGAGAAAATTATATTTCTGGCATAACTAGCCAATTTAAAAGTAGTTAATCAGTTATTCCTTACAATCTTCAGCCCAACAGACGATTGTGTTTTAATAGTTTGAAGTGACTGAACAATAATTTGATCATTGGTAAGTAGGATTAATGATCTCAAAAAAAAAATTAAATTTCACTATGCAGAGTCCAGAATGACATTCCTGAAAAGGTTCCAGCCAGCCTGATGGTTCCTTACGCTTTTTATATGAAAAGAAAACACACATTTGCGATGATTAATCAAAAACGAAACAGTTTATAAAATGGGTCTCTTCCTAGCTCTTAATTAGAGCTAATTTAAAAATCTGCATTCTTAGGACACTTATGGAAACAGCTTCATGCTAATACTGGTCAGTAGGAAGAGAAAGAGACACAAAGAGCAAAAAAATCTCATGAGTTCAAGGTACTGCTCTGCAAATGCAGTTTTAGGCAGCAACCTGACATGAGTTAAGGCTTCATCTTCCAGCATCACATCCCTCCTGATAACAGCAACACTGAATTAGAAAGGTGGCAATTGCAAGAGACTATAAAAATCCATTTTGATGTGAAGGAAACAAACCTCCAAGAGAAAAGGAGAGACAGGCCTTGTTGTGCAATGTTTATGTATCCAGGGAAGCATAAAGCAGAAGCTCCATGAAGTGATACACCCACATCTTTCTGAGCCTTATTTCTCAGGGGTTAATTGTGGAGCATGTTTTGCCCTTTGAATGTCAAACCCTGAGGAAATCTGATTTCCATGGAATATCATTCTCCTTACATAACAGGCACATTCACTCTAAGGAGAACTGACTTCATAATCTGCACTTTGCAAATTGCTATCTTTGTATCAAGCATCTTTAAAAATTTAGTCATGGATAATATTTACTTTTATAGGGACTAATAACTGTTTAAAGGGCTCTAAAGATGGATGTATGAATTCTCCCCAGATTGTAAACTAGTGGCTATTGCAAGAGTTTGGACACTTTATTTGAAAGTTTGGAAAGGTTTAAAAATCTTTAAGTATGGAGTAAAGCTGCAAGATTTTTCATAATGGCTGTGGCCTCTAACTAATAATTTTAAAACTTTAAGGAGAATCAAAAGCTTTATAAGACACATGTCTGTGGGGTGTTTCTTACAAGAAATAAAGGAGAATGACTATTACACTGTCTCAATCCAAAAATGATGTGACATAACTTTATACATACAGGTGTGTGTCAGAGCCTCACATTTTCATCAGCTACATGCAGTGCTCAGTTTAACAAGTCTCTACACAACTACACAGTAAAAGCTCTTTCCAAAACATTAATCTGGAATGATTCTAAATTGTGAGAATCGATGTTTTTCCAATTCCCATTTTAATGCTCTGAAAGACAACAAGAATCCCTAAATAGTACACCTTCCTGTTAATTTGTGACATTAACTATTACTGCTGCCCTGAAGAGAGTATTAGAAATTTTACTGAGATTAGATTCCTCCATGCTACAAATTTAAAAGAAAATTACGTTCACCAGGGAGAGCCTCTAATTTTATTGTCATGATTTGCCTTTCAGAGTTAGCATTTGGCAAGGAGGGAACAAACTACAAGGTGCCCCTTTTTGCCAGGTAACTTAATACAAACTCCTTTGTCTGAGATTATAATGGGTGAACAGGCTTTAGTGTAAAGCAAAAAAAAAAAATTAAAAATAGATTATTACCCCTCATATTTTTTTCCTTTTCTTAGCATTTTTAAAACAGCTTCTTCATACTCAGTAAATATATACATCTACATCTTTATTCTAAGTGAAGAATTATTTAGCTAAGAATATCATCCTATATTGATTTCAAGGAAAAAAATTGAAATAAATAAAGAATGTTCACTTAAAAAAACTTTTAAATTTAAATGGATTATATTCACATTTTCCATCCAGTTAATTGAGTTTAAAAATATTTATATACAATGTATTTTATATTTGTTCAGAAGGTAAAACATTCATAACACAAAATGGATCATTTGCACAGAGAGCCAGAAGGTATAAGGCATAATGAAATCTTGACTTATGAGAGACAAGTAAGAAAACAGCGCTAATTCTGACTTCATTGTCATTAAAGAAATATGCAAAGCTATATTGAGCAATGTTTATTAATTGTGAAAAAAATATCATTCAAAGACACAAAATTAATAAGCTTTTTGCCCTTTAAATTGTCCTGGGTAGCAAATTTGCTTCAGAATAACATGTACACCAAGAGCAGCAGCATCAAATTCTAAAAAATATCAAAAATATTTCGAGTAGATGAAGTGGGCTAAACATTGCTTGTTTTGAATTCTCAAGTGAACTTCTTTTTGTAGTTTTTACAAAATAAAGATTTCTGTATTGCCTAAAACTATTAAAGGTTCAATTTTTAAATGGATTTCTGTGTTTGTCTTCACAGCATAAAATCTCAGATATGTTAATCTCCTCAGTTATTATTACATGCAGTAATAGACTGCAAAGGCTCCTTTTTCAGCATTCAAGAAATATTGCAAAGGGTTATGATCTAATTATTTACATGCTCAGCACCTAGAACGGAAAGGAGAAGTTCAGCAAGGGACACAGTCCTCAGTCTCTCCACAATTTCCCTCTGAATCCCTTACTCAGTCCCTACTTCTTTTTCTTCCCTCTTCCTCCCCCACCTCTTCTTTTTCTCTTAGAGGTTTTCAGACTCAAAATTGCAAAGCCATGTGAACAGCAGTTCTATAGGCACATAGGAAAAATGTTTCCTAGCACCCATAAAAAGGTAAATCTGTGATTTCAACAGAAACCAAACAACGCTCAAAGCATCTATAAGAAAGCTGAGGGGAAAAAAAAACCCTCAAAAACTACAGGATGTAGTTTGAAATTACAGGAAATGAAAATTGACACATCTGACATGCCATAAAAATTCAATTACTCGACAAGTTAAGATCTGAACTGCGTATCAGCCATGGTTTAGGAGAGGTTTAACTGTTAGTTAAGAGCAGCTACTGGGAAAAGGGAATGAAGCCAGAAGTATATGGTATTCCTGACACTGAAGATTTATTATTTATTGTTTATTTCTGACACTTTTATCTACACCATTTATTTCATATTTTTCCTGTAGGGAAGGTTAATTAGGACCAGGAAGATTTAAGGAACTATCACTCCATGCACAAGCAAACAAAAAAGATATTTCTGCTACAGTAATCAAATTAGGAAAAATAATCTTGTTTCATGAGTCATGATGCTTTCTAATTAAGGCAGTTGAGGGCTTTGATAGTGGAATGCAAATCCTGTATGTAATCCTGATGTCATCACTTTCTACTTTACATGCTGTCTTTGCTTCATCACTTCACTGCTCAAAAGAAACACACACAGCAGGTAATGCTGAGAGACATTGGAAAAATATTTTAGTCCAAAGGACCCCTATCCTACATGAATGAACATTTTTGTTAATTTTTAACAACTAGGGAAAAAGGTTTTCGTGGTCTTTGAGAGACCCTGAGATGTGACTAGATTCTAAAGCAATGGTCAACTTATTTGCATAAGACAGACAAAGGCAAAAGGGCCACAGAAGACAAACTACTACCCTCTTCACATTAAGTCCATATTTAAAAATCTGGTACTGACAATTTCAGCAGGAATTTTTGAGCTATTTAAGGTCTGAGGCAGTATGAAGTATCCTAGGCAGAGAAGAATTTTAACTAGCTCTGAAATAACTTGGGCTATTTTTTCCATATATACTTTGTCAAATGTACTGTTTGACAGGGGAAAACACACACAGTGATTGACAGCTTGGGATTATTCCTAAAGCACTCATACCTCAACTCATAAATATGTGATATGAGGAAACACAAACAATGTAAAAACATAAATAAACAGTTGATCATGTATAATATTTTTAGCAGTATGAAATACAGAGTCAGCAGTACAATGCCTCCAAATTTATCTTCATGACAGACAACTTGCTGTCCTCTTGGTGTCTCTCATTTGCATTTTACAAAATCTGCAGCAAATGCATATTCATGGCATAGAATGATCGTCAAAGACTCATAACTGCCCTAGGTTAGCTGAGGGGGCTGCCAATTTAGTAAAAGGACACTGCTGGGCTGCCCACTTTTGAAATTGAGTGTTTCAAATTGAAAGTTTTTCAACATGTCCAATAAAGTTGGGCTCAGAGTTTATTGCAGCATCAAGCTCTCACTGATGCACTCCTGGCACTGCCATAGTCTGTTCCTCTGGCCTCAGTTACAAGATACCTGCTTTCTGCAACTACTGTCTGATGGAATTAGTCAAATTACCGAGCCTTGAGCATTGATTAAAATACTGGGTTTAGCATGAAAACATCTCCCATTGACAACCATGTTATTCCATTTACTTTTCTTTGAAATACAAGAAAGTGCTTTTTTAAAAACTTCTCATAATCATCCTTTTGAGGATGCAATCATGCATTGAATCCATGCTGTTCAAATTCTACATCAAAAAGGGCTGAGGATAATTATCTTTTTGGTACTTATGAAATAACATTCTTCTTATTCCCAGTTTTAGAAACAGGAAGAGCAGGAAGACATCCCCATCTTCTAAAAGTTTATCCTAAGGGTGAAGATTTTCCATTCTGAAAATAGAGTTAAATCATCCCAACATTGCAGTAAATCAAATATTTATTTTCCTGCTCCAAACTCATAAATGGAAATTGTTTTTGAAAGAATAATTAATTCTATGAAGTTAAAACATGTCGACAAACTCAGCTGCAAGATTATACAAATAAAATAAAATGTGAAAAATGAATTGTAGAGGAGAAATGGTATCTCTTTTAAAAGAAAGATCGAATATCCATTACTGTCCAACATTTTCAGCTTCAAACAGTTACAAGGGCAATGAGTTACCAAATAATCAGGTACTCAGAGCTATCACGATTTTTTAGAAATACGAACAAAAAGTTTCAATTCTTTTTTAAATACTAAACTGCAAGCCTCAACTGCATAATGACTATTTTCATACCAATTCAGCAGTATAATTTAGATTAAGATAACCAGTGGGGAACCTGATTAGTGTAAAAGAACATCTAAGTGGGAATGAGCCACCACAATGTGATTTGCAAGCCCACTCTCATTGTTCCCACAGAAAACAGTAGGCATTGAGCAAGCAGCTCTGTGGCCACATGCTCTTAGCCCCTACAGCACTGCCATGAGTACCAGGAATGCTCTATCACTGCAACAAAACCTATTTGGCCAGTGAGGTCACCTTGTACAGCAGCACAGTACTGAAGGGAGTACCTCAGAATGTCTGTGTTCTTGATCCTGATGAATATTCACATCTTCTTGCAAAGGTATCCCTATGGGAATATGCTTTCTATCATTTGGTACTACTAATAAAGCAAAATTAATGGCTTAGAGTTAACTATGTGTCAGATTCTGATTCTGTCTCTGCCAGAGTAAAACTGAGTCTGATTTTACAGTAATTCATCTGTCTGCTAATTCATTTTACCAAAATAGAATAAATTCTTAATTCTATCATCACCTATTGACTGTTTTAAGACCCTTTCTGGAGGTGTAAATTATGAGCCAGTTTGAAGGTATTGAAAAATCAGACCTATAAACTTCAATGCAATTTACTTTAGATTCACTCATCATTTCTAGAAAGGTGATTGCTTCAAGCTACTGAGACTGATGAGAAATAATCCAGTGGAAAAAATTCTAAAAATTTGCATGAACAGAAGGATGAGTGTTCTGAAAGAGTTACAGAAAACCTATTTTTGCCTCATTAGTGCCAGTAACAATACAAAAAAGAAGAAAGTGCAGCAAATTGTAGATACAACCTGCTACAATAATAGGAAATCAAACATGTATTTAGCAAACCATAATATGCATGTGATTAAAGCAGCCATTTGTTGAAAAAATGAACTTAAACTTTTAAAAATGAGTGGCTGAGAATACCTAAATGTTTATGCTTAGATTAAAAGGCATATGAAGCACTTATTTATTTGGACAATGCAGAGATCAGTGCAGTTTAAAACCAAAGGTAGGTCATATTTAACCAGAACATTGTTTCTAAAAGCTGGAACTAAGTTACTAGAGCATAGCCTTTAAAATAAATGTGTAAATCAAGTAACATATCACACACGCAGGTTACAGTGTCTTAGCTCTTCATGACAAAGCAATGTCATGCGTTTCTTTTCATTCTGTTTGACATAAATTGGATATACTGAGGACCTGGTTTGGGGTTTGTTTGTTTGTTCGTTTGTTTCTGTCATAAACTGCGTAGGAGGGAATGAAAAATGCTGCCAAAATGCAAAAGAATTGTTTCGGGCAGTGTTTTCTCTCCTGTTTTTACATAATATTGCAAAGTACAAATACAATGGTAAAAAGAGGAATCTGATGAATAAAATCCTTAGCTGTTTGTAAGTTCCTGAAGGAAATGATGTAAAGCAGATTAACCATCATTTCAAGACAGCTGCTGTTTAATTTATAATTCATAAAAGAGTTCAACTTTCAATGGTGAGATATTTCACAGCCAACTTCTAGTTTAAAAAAGAAGCATTTCTTTTAGTATTTATTAATAAATACAGTACATAACATCATCATGTAGAAACCTGACCTGTTACCTTTCTTCATTTCCTCAAAGACAAAGGAATTGATCATGGAATTTCCATGCAAATATACTCTGACAATGAAAGGAGGTTTTACTCATCAAGACAGAATTTTGGGTTGGGCCCTGATAAATTAATACATCTAATTGCTGGGATTTTACATTTACTCATTTATCTTCTGACTGAAGGATTTTTTTTTTCTGTAGACCATGTATTTTTATGTGCTGCAAAATGAATACTCCTGCAGTACAATTATTTTTATCACATTATGATAAAGCGCCTCAATCAAAGCTGTACCATTTTTAATCTCCTTGCACAATAGACTCAAGACAGCAGAGACTTTTTGTACCTGTAACTTGACTGATGTAAAATTCAGTAATACCATTGTATCAAAAATTCAGAATTCTTGGAAGGACAACAATTTCTCCTACACTAAAATTTTCAATAGAAAAGGTACCTTTAGAGCTCAAACTTTTCCAGGCAAAAATTCGCTTTATCAAGCAGCAATTCCTAAGCATTTTCTTACAGCTTGCAGGCTTCTGAGGATACTGTTGCAAATCTTCATTCTCTTCATGTGTTTTCTTCTCAGGGGCTAGCACTTCCATCCTAAACAAAAACTTAACCTTTAGTTTTCCTGCAGGATATATACAGAACTTAAATCCAAACACTATGGGTAAGGGAGATGGGGGGGAGGGGGGGGGGGGAAGAGGAGATGGACTAGGGATAAAGGGAAAATATTTAGAATTTCCTTCACCATTTTCAGTTCATACATTCCTAGTATTAATTAAGTGGAATTAGTGTATTAATATTCCTTTGGTTTGAATTATTCACCTGGAAATTAATGTATTTGTAAAATACACAGATGGGGTAAAATCAGACTTTATCTAATTTTTTTTAAACTCTGATTTTAACTTAAATGATAAGAAATATGTAATATCTCTAGATGGCAAATAAATATTTACCTCTTACCTTAGTCAGTTGTTTAGGTAAAGGAAATAATGTAATCCTCTATGCATGAACCTATTATCCTTCCTATCTGAGCTTGCCTGACATCAGTGTCATAGAGGAGAGCTGCATTCCTCTAGCTGTTACTGAAAGACAGCTGCTCTACCCAGAAAAGATGAATAGTTGGGATCTGTGCTGCCTTAATGCCACTGTCACTCAAATGCAGCAAAGCAGCTGAGCCACTTAAAGCCAGTTGTACGCTTGGGGACCATTTCTCTACGCTACCTTCTCATTCACAGAGGCAGACCCATAAATTCCCACTTGGCATTATTTTCCTTTGCAGACTGACACTTCGAAGAAGCCCGAGGCCGTTACAACACCAACACTGACTAGGACCTAAGCAAAGCTCTGCTCAGGGGCTGCAAAGCAAAGGAGAGGAACCTACCCAGCGCTCCAGGACTTGGGTGCCACTCCAAGGTCAGGCAGGAGCCCCCCAGATCCCTGTTTGCTCCTCAGCCAGCTCCAGCCGGAGGTGCTGAGGAGATGAGCGCTGCTGAGGACAGAGCCACCCTGCCAGCCGCAGCAGCCCTGTGCCAAGCAGCCATGGACTGCACCAGGGGAGCCCTCTGATTACACACAGAGCTGTGCCCAGCCTGTGGCAGGGCACCAGAGCGGCCCCTTTTTCACTCCCCTCTTTTTCCCCTCACACTGTGCTCTCACACACAGTCTGCATCTAAAAATGTTAGACATGATTTTTAAAGGCAATAGGTAGGAAAGAAACAAAAGAAAAAAAAATCGGCACTGTACACACCAGAGTTTGTAAAATAAAGCTGACTTTTCAATTGTAAACCTATTGTTTCCTAAAGAGAGTAAGCATAATGGAACACAGCCCCTCACTGCCTCCGCTTCCATCAGGAGTCCCTACTGATTATGCAAAACAATCAAACGATGCAAAGGAACAAGTATCCACTTTCTGCAATTTATCTTTTATTAGATACTGGAACTTAAAGTGTTTTTTTAATCAGTCAGCTTCCCTTTGAACTGAATTAATCTTCATGCCGATTACACAGATTTGCAACTTTTATGTTCGTGAAGTTTCCTGTGGACGTTTGAACTATGGCTTAAGTATGTTGCTTTGTGCAAAATGTTACACACAAAACCCTATAACTACCTGTAACAACTGGAGACATCTCAGGTCTATCCACACAGGCAAGGACAATAATTCCACCTCTGGAAACAACCTATCAATCAGCTGTAAGAAAAACGCTGTCAGTAAATTCTGTCCATAACAACAGATTTTTAGGCTGCCAAAGTAAAGGGAGGCACATCCACTCAGATTCACATTTAGGGACATATTTCAGACCCACTGCTATTTAGAACTGAACAATGCTTGAATTTGCACTGTTGGAACAACACTTGCTGGTATAAGGTCCTTTGAGTCCTTAGCATGACACAGCACTCCAGACAGGGCTGTATTCCCATTACAAACCACTACCAAAGTAAGCTGAATTTCAATATGATAACTGAGTTTCTGAAACTTCAGCAGAAAAACTTCTAGTTTAAGCATATTTCACAGATTTTATCTTATATCTTTCAAAAGTGGCATTCTGCAAATAAATATTAATGTTAAATTTGTGTTTACTGTGCTAAGAAATACATTTTCACCACACAATATTCAGTCTGGATTTCCAGATGATTACTGGAACAGAATATTGATTTGTGAGAACAAAACATGAGTGTTAGTTATTACACAGAAATAAGAGTTCTTTCAAAAAGAAAATGCTTTCAACAATTACTACATGCCATTTTTGAACGAAATTAATGCACTCTAGAAACTAGAGTTCATCCCTTTGAACACTGGAGGTTTTTTTCTGATCAGTCTGTGCAAGGCATCTGCAGAAAGTCACCCATCTTCTCTGGTGTAATACATCTATATTGCTGCTGTCCAGTGCAAGGAGAAAACCAATCCTGTGCCCATGAGCACTGGAATGTAGCACATGTAGTACAGCTCCAAACAGCTAAAACTTCAAAATGTTGTTAACATAATTAAACTTCAAGTTTTCTGGATATAAACCTTCAGAGAAACTGCCTGCCCATGTAACAGCCAGCTATAAAATCCTTGATGTCCCAGCTCAAAGGCCAGCTCTCACAACACACTGCCATACTTCCCAGAGGGGCTCATCTCTGAGATTCTGTAATCCACAGGGACTGTGAATGGGGAACCAGACACAGGGGAAGAGACAAGCCTCTGGGAGAATCATTCCCATGATGGGATAATAAACAGGAATGGGTACTGCCTTTCCAAAGACATGGAGCAACTGTTCACATGCAATGGGAGAGCGTTATTGGACATGCTCCCACATCAGTATTTGAAGAAAAGTCTTCAGGAGGTACAAGAACACAGAGGAGTTTTGCCAGAGATGGGATGTATAAATGCAGAAATTCAATAACACTACTCAAGAGGAAAGGGAGAGGTAGAATCCTTGCTGAAATCTTCAGGATTTGCTTCTATGCACCTGAAAAACATGTCTTTTTTGCCACAGATATGAAGAGATTCACTTGAGATAAATCTCTAGAAGGACATACTTTTTCTAAAACTGGTTCTGAAGATGTCAAGATATTCAGATTGCATTGTATCTGTTTCCTTACTTCAAACCCTAATCAAGTCCACAGCAATTTTCTTCTATAATAGAAGTATACATGAATCAGTAGTTCTGTGTGGTACTAATCATCATGCTGTAATTTTGTAGTGAGTTTAAAATAAGCTTAAACTGTAGAACACTAAATTTCAAGGTACCACTGAATTTTTTTAAACAAATGATGCTGTACTTCATATAGTCATAATAATTATTTAGAAAATGAATTAACATCACGCTTCTGAAGCTGTGCATTTGATTTACCTCCTTCTTGCCTTCAGATTGTGTACTCTGTCTTTTGAGGAAAGGAAATGGATTGAGAGTGAATTCCACATTTACAAACCCAAGGACTGTTAAAAAATATATTATACACAATGTTAGAGAAAAACTGGTCATACTGTAAGTAACATGAGAAAAGCATGTGTGAAAAATATATCAATCCAGGCTGCACAGGATCCTTACTTTCCCAAAATACAGTTAATAATTTCATAATTTAGGTGAAATGAAAAAGGAATTTAAATAGCACTCAGAGAACCTGAGTAACTTCAGGATCTGGGAATGGGGAAATCTTTCAACTGGGAGTTAGTAGTGAAAAAGGTCAGAAGGAAAATAAACAGACCTAGGCACTAGTGGGAGTACCAGCAACAAGACAAATAGGGAGCAATAAAAACACCTGAAATACCTTTGGTCTGAGCCCTTACATGTTACTGCAGCAGTAACCAAGACCCTGAACTCTTCCTGAGCACATGCAGTTAGGAAATGCAAACTGTTTACTGCAGCTGTAACAGTGCACAGAGACAGGGACTGCCTAAACAAAGCAGGTTTTCATTATTTCATGTTATTGGATTTTATCTGTAATCAATTACACCCAAGAGTAAAGCTGGGGTTTTTGTATATTTTATTTCCTATTGATGGTTAAATAACTATTTTTATGAGTGATCTAAATCATTCAAGCTAAAAACTCCCGAGTCACAAGCTGATGAATCACATAAGGTCTGTGTGATGCCACATAGCTACAGATATTTTGAGCAATACTTACTTGAACTACAAGGAAATGTCTTCTAGTGGGTGTAAGTGGACAAGGGTGTAGGAAGGTTGTCTTAATATTGCTTGATCAGATTTGATCCTTGGAAAAATGAAACTGAACTTTATATGGATTCATGGAAAACTATATAAGTCTTCCCTCAATAATGAAATAGCAGCTTGAAAGAGTAGAGGTCTCATTATAGAGTGAGGAATACCTGAGGAATATTCCAGATGAAACAGACAAAACTGGCACCTATATGGAATTTGGGAGGAATCTTTACAGAACTGTCCAGTTGCATTAGCTGACTACTCTAGCCCAGGTGTTTCAAGAACTTTCACTGATGACTGTAAAGAAATTGTTTAACTTCAACAAAGCTAGATTAAACCAGCCATGTCTGCTGAAAACTTTGGGCCACTAGAGATTGCAGCTATAAGTTGCGAAATGAATGCTGAAAAATAGGGCAAGCTTACAGAATCCAGTTCTGCATGAATGTGTGGGTGACTGCTGACATATTAAGGAATATTACAAGAGATGCTTCAGAGAAAAAGCAGGGTTTGCTTTGATTTTGTTTTTCTCAGCAGAGGCAAGTTTCAATAGTATTTTATGATACCTGATTTTCGTAGATAAAGGAAAGGATTTGTGAGTGAAAAGGAAAATTTTATTCTATTTCTGTAGAATGAAAAATCGAACAGAAAAATATATCAGCAAAAATATATCAGTTTTTTATTTACCCCCACTGTATATTGCTCTCTAAGGTTTTGCTGTTGCATTAACTTGAACTTTGTTTACATATTTTTATCCTTTTCATAATTTGTTTGTCTATTTGTAGGGGAAAAAAGGCAGCTGGATAAATACAAGGTAACAAAAGCTTCCTTTATGCTTCAGTATTGACTAAAATTTGGGGTTCTACTTTTGCCAAAAGAAAACAGGTAAATTTTAATTTGTCTAGAATATAGGGAAAAATTGAGCAGTGATAGTCTCTCTGGAAACTCTGTGGGAAGCACTTGAAAATACTACACAGTTATAGGGGAAAACACTGTTTTATTTCTCATCTCATAAAGGTCAACATCTTTCATATATAAAATGTCTATAGGTCTTCCCTGTTCATGCACAGCGAATCTGTATTGTAAATGAGGAGAAAATAAAAGAAATTGGAATATTGGGGCAGACTGCTCCAGAATTCTTTTGGCTTTTTTAACTCTGAACATTTTTCTGGGACAACATATGTTAATAATTGATTTCAGTTTGCATTCAGGACTTCTGGCTTAATAGGAAAACATCTGTGATCACACATGTTATCTCACAGTGCTGTGTGGGTCACAGAACACCTGGTGATACCTGCAACAACCAACTGACTGCATCAAGAGCAATGAGCAACACAACCAAGAGTGGGAATTTCATTGAAGGGAATTTCAGAGAGCTCCTTTGCTGTGCCAGAGGAATTTCATGTCATAATGAGCCCTCTTGGTTTTACAGGTATATAGGGCTGAGCTCTCATTGGATGATTCAGTAGCCAAACTAAACTGAGACAAAAGGTTTTCCTTCTGTCAGATTATGGCGCTATGAGACACGACAGTTACTGTGATATGAGTAGAAAGATTTTAATGTTAATCCATTGTTAATGCTAATTAAAACATTCCTGCTTGCTATTACCAGTTCTCCAGAGTACATATGTCTACTCCCCTTGGTTAAAGTGGCAGGCAGTTTTAGATTTTCAGTGTTAATAAATATTTCTCAGCAAAGAGAAACATAATCAATTTACTGGTGAAAAAATTAGAGTTTTATAGCTGCCAAGAAGATTTCTTGTCAATATGTCAAAGACTGAATTCTTACAAGACTTGTTACAGGTACAGAGTAACATTTCATTTTACAAAATTACAGGATGAAATTGGATTAATGAGAGGGGATAAAAAGGATATGCAAGCCCTAAGAAGTTTTTTTAGTTCTTTCTAAAAGCTTTTTCAAGGGTAACTTAGCAAATTTGAAAAATCACATGCCATTGCTTGTTGCTAGATTTTTTTTAAATTCAGTAAAATCGCATAGCTGAGAAGACTCCCTGGGTTGGGTATTCCAAAGCTGAAAAGGTCCATCCTCTGTCACTGAGAGGGACTGGGGCACAGGGAGGTCAGAGAGACAACTTGAGCAAGGCAAACATGCCAGAACTGATCCATTTTCCTTGTGAGAATGGTCTATTCTGATAGGGTAGCAATCTACCAGAAAATGCCATCAATGTCATAGCTCATGAAGAATTAATGAGTCTATTGGACTGTTTAAATTCCTAAACAAAGATTTTTTTTATCTCAGAGTCACAGGATGAATATACCTAAGACCCATATGACTCCATACAAATAGATACATTTTTTTTCTACATCTGTATATCATCATGCTTCAACAAGAAAAAATCCTATTTTACAGAAGTCAGAAAACTGAAACAGATGAGAATAAAGCTTTATGAGACTTATGAAATAATGTTTTCTGTACCAGAAGTAGTATCATAAGAGTATAACTTTGGGAAGGATGGACAAAAAGTAGAGGAAATGAATGCAAGTAGATTATTGGGTTAACTTCTGTAAACCTACAGAAATGCCAACAAATTCTAAAGAGAAAGTTCCACTAGAATTCATTGGTTGATCTTGGTTTAAATTGTTATTTTTACAGGTTTTACAAGTAACCATATTTATCAGTAGCAGTATTAATCCTATTTTAAGCTTCATAGTAATGATAAAATTGTAAACACAGTTCCATAATATATAAGACATATGCTTTGCTTCATAACAGTAAGAGGTGTTCATTTTTAAACTGGTCTTGAGCTTATTATATGGACTAGTTAGACTCCCTTCCTGCAACTGTCTCTACTTCATTTATGACTCTACATCTATTGTGCTCAAAAACATTGACATAAATAGCAGAAGGCTCCCAGTTAACTCATAACTATCAGAAGTCCATTTCAGATGATCACGGCTTTGGAAAATGCTTCATTTTACTTTTGCTCAAGCTCCTAATTGGCCCAATATTTGGCAAAATATCCCTGGAAACAAACTGGAATTTCCTTTCCCTGCACATCTTTATCATTTACATACCATTTATACCTAAAGAAACATGAATCAAACTGTCCATCCTTATTTTGTGGCACAGAGTTTCCAAAGAGCAAGAATAAAGAATAAGAATAAATTTGTCCAGAACACATAAACCATCATGCTTTTTTCCACAGATCACCCCGTACAGGACAGAGAAATTATGTTCAATTCTCACATATGCATCAAACTAATTTTTTATAATGCCATAGAATGAAGAACATATGCAGTAAACCTCACAGAGATTATGACTTATTTATGAACATCTAAGTAGCTTTGGGAGCAGTGAAAAACACCGATTATTAGCACAGAACTGGTGACAGAAAGGGCTCATTACCATCAACTCCTATCCCAAAAAAAGCTGCTTATCAGAGACTGACCTGCAGATGGGGCAGCACTAACAAATTAACAACAGCAAAGCATTTCCATGACCCTTTTTTTCTTACCTCCTTGTTTATATAAACAATTTATTAGTACAATCTGAAATTATTATTTCTACAGTATGCTTTCCTTAATCTGAGGTATTTTCAGATGTAAACAGCTTAGAATATGAAAATGTTATAATAAATCATCTACAAAATTAGTTCCTTACTGCTACAAAGCAATCATCATTGCTGTCTTTTATTCACTGAAGAACGGGAACAAAATCTGAATGATTTCAGATGCTATAATGCCTTGTTGATAGGCACAGTCCTTTAAATGGCTAAAGAAGAGAGAGGAAAAGGGGTGCAGCTGAGCAACCCTTTTGGGGTGGCTGAAATGGACTAGCTGAAATGAGAAGCTTCTAAAAATTTATTTGACCATGAGAAGTATTTATTCATAATATGATCACTGAAGGAGGAGGTCAAGGAAATAGAAGAATGTTTCTGCACAATATCCTTGGGAAGAGAAGCCAAAAAGGTCTGGTATTTCATTTTGGTTCTGAATAAAATTGATTATAAACCAGGAGAAGTTTTATGATTTCATATTTCAGTAGAACATAACTCATACATTTCCTCCAAAAAGACACAGAAGCCTCATTTACCAGGGATATATACATTGCTTGGAGACAGAATCCATGAATCAGTATGAACATATTTGTCACTTGAATCCCTGATGAAGTATCAGCTAAACTTTTAAATGATCTTCCATATTCAGAGAAAACAATGCAGACTGGATAAAAACCTGCATTTTTAGGCAGGCATATAATGTTGCATTAAATAAAACCACATTGAAAATTATAATCTCATTAACTTCATTCTTGCAACCTTATGCTTAGCAAAATAATGATAAACATCTCAGAGAAAATGAAATAGAAGGTAAAAGAAAAGATATTTCCAGATAGAATTGAAAGCTGCGTTTATTTGGATATACATGGAAGGACAACAAAGTTATGAAGAAGATTAAATAAAAGTACTGGAAATTTCGGAATTCTAATAAAGGCTTTTATATATTCTTATAACATTTGATTCTTATTAAACTGTTTGCAAATAATTTATATTTTCCTATATACGAACAGCCTCAAAGATTGAACAGAGGTTGAGAGAATATAAATTCAGAATATAATCAACTGCACTATATTGATCTCACATCATTAACACCTAATTTTGTGATATGCTGAGCATTTCCAGCTCTTGCAGTGAATAGGAGAGTCATGTAGTGTCCAGCTATTTCCAAGATCAGACTGAGGTGATTAAAAAACACTGAAAAATTAGATTTTGAAACTATTTTATTGTTTTTCCATCTATGATCTCTTACTCAATGGTCCTGGAGTGAGACCAAAAACAATAGCACATTGAAATTCACCTTGTGGTAAGATGAGAGGAACTCGGGAAGCAGAAAAAATGCTGGCAAGCAAGGAAGTTATTTATTATTTAAAAATGTAATAGGAGGAGCCTTTTAATGCAATTTTTGGGTGACTACATTCTATATACGGTATTTAATCCATTACCATTTAGTAAGTTCAATGACTAAGTGACATGTTTTTGCTGCCTCATGTCAGTATTATTATTTTATCTGTTTTATCTGAAATTTATCTGAACTATTTTATCTGTTAACAGACAGCAAGTTAAAACTGTCTCTTCAGAAACATGCAGTAGCTTCCTCTACTTCCAGGCCTGTCCAGCAATGTTCAGCCTTCACTACATCAGAGAACATGAACAGTGGTCAAATACAGTTGCATGTGCCACGGCCATTAAGAAAAGCATTCCAGTTGTTTCTGAGTATCCACAGGCCAAGCTGATCAATACTTGCAATTTAAGCTCAAGCTGAGCCAGCATCAGGTAGGCTGAGTGCCCCCACCACCAACCATTTGTGCCACCCACAGAATTTAAAATTATTACTTTATAAAGATTTAGTGTGTTGTGAATGTGCCTGACAGCAATGGGAACTTCTAAATGCTTGGTCTAATTGGAGAGAACAATAAGGCAGCTAGTTAGAAAAACTTCTAGATGTAGTGTCTTTTGAGGCTGCAGTTCCTCAGAGGAAATGAACAGAAAACACACCAAATTAAATACCAAACAAATAAAAGTACATTAAAAGAGATGGCTTTACTCATTAATTAGCACACAGAAGATCAGCAGTAAAGACCCTTTAACAGCCAGGTTCAAGCTATTGATTTTCTACAAGAGCCTAATGATCCTTATGTGCACTAAATGTGTGGATAAAACTGCCATAGGAGCTCCTCATCAATTTATTAATCCCCATCTCCAAAACACACATAGGAAGATTCTTTTTTTAAGCACAGAAACACGGCCTTACCTACTTATGTAAGTGTACACTTATGCACTTATATAAATGCACTTATACACTTGCATAAGACTGTATTTTCGTTCTTCTAGCCACCTAACATTTTCTCCAGGGCACAGGGTAACCAAATTGTACATTACAGACTATCTACAGTTGCCCTCACTTTCCAGAATTGCCATAACTGGAACACCTGAGACCATTTCCTTCCTCAAAATAATCTTGAAATATTGAATCAGAACTTTTCATTACAGAAAGAACTTTATCAGCATGAGCCTTAATCTAGTGATACATTTACATAAGATCACATCAGGGAAAAGCTGATTATTGTATAGCTTGGGGGGAAAAAACAGTTTTTTAAAGTGGTTTAGCAGGCCAGCACAATTTAAAATTGAAAGATTGTCACTTGTGAGTATTCAAGGAATGGTTCTATCTTTGATTATGTACTGTCAACATTTGTTAAATGCCTGTCCAGGCAGAGCAGTGAGAGTGTATTTACAGTGTTACAGTGAAATCCTCAAAGGGAACAGTGATACAGGGTACTCAGAAACTACAGAAGCAGATTCATCAACAGCATGCCTTATTCTAACACTTCCAGATGACAGGAAGCACTCTGCAAACTTCCACCACTACCTGTCAGAAAATCAAAGTTGTCACTTCCTAGTGAACTCTCAGGAATCTCCATATCATGTTGTTACTGCAGGAAAGAAATAGAAAAGCTGTAATTTAATGGTCTCACACTTTTTTCATGCAGCAGATTACATATAAATTGGAAGACATATTTGAAAAACAACGAGAAGTCTCATTTTTATCTATATTTGTTAAATGACAGAAAACTTAGGTATTTCTTGTAGTTAATGAACAAGACCTATCATTTCTCATTTTCCTCTTTGGGCAAATACATACATAAAACAAACTCACGTTTACAAAAAGTGAGTCTGGAGTTAGTTTATGGGTAATAAAGGATGAAAAAACATGAAATTTCATGTATTCCTATACTGCTTATGAAGGCAGCACAGCTGGAGCTGTTCATCTTGGATGAATTATAATAAACTTTATATTCAGTAACTGCACATTTTGACAGCTCAGTAGCATACACTTAGTTTTTTATTAACCCAAGGAGCCTGAGAAGATACCAGGGAGTTATACCTGTTAACTGTCTCAGACATGGGTATTTTTCTGTGTCTTCTCAATCAAGTGACACAAAGATATCTGACACAGACCCTCAGCTACATGCTCTGTTGTCACTAGTGTGATCTATGGCAGGGGGCTTGGAACCAGATTTTTAGGATCCCTTCCAACCCAGGCCAGTCAGTTATTCTATGACATCCACCAGCTTTCAAGCCTTTCAGCTATATTTCTGTTCATTAAGTTTTACTCTGTCATAGGTAAGATGTTAATAAACACGAGTGGTAGGGGTCACTCATTAATGAGAACACATCTGTGAATGGAGAAGGGATTGGCTCTTGGTCCAACTTGTCAATTATTTTATCAGCAATTTAAAGGATGCTATTAATTGCTGATATGGGCAAATGCAAAGATTGATGAACAAATAACCAGGACATCTTACTGCTGTAAGATTAACTCAACAATTTTTTTTCAGTCCAGCAAAATGCAAAACAACACTTCTAGGAGGAAAGAATAAAGACTTTTTCTTTGTTCACATACAAAAAAACCTCAGCCCCTCAGATGAGCATTCTCGTTTAGAGTGCAAACTTCCAAAGAGATCATAAAACAGAGGAGTAACTTCAAAGAATGACTGCAAAGTAAAGGGAGTAAAGGGATTACTATGTCTCTGTGAAGACACTTATCAGTGGCAAAGAAATCTGAATATCGAAAACTTTTTTGGCTGAGGAATATGAAGTAATTATGATTGAAAAGTTAACAACTCAAGCTAGACAAATTTGGAAAATAAGATAAAATTTTAAAGTAATTAAATACGTGGGGGGGAATCCCTTCATTGGTTCATTTTGTTAAAAATAATAACCATATTTGAAATCCAAATCATGATCCAATTCCTGTGAGAAGACCTCTGCCTGAGGAAGGTCAGCTTAGAAGATTACTGTGATCATCCCTGGATTTAAAAAAAATGCTCTTTTTTGCAGATTAAAGGAAAGAGCACTATGTTGTTCGCTCCTCATTTCACAGGTTGTTTGCAAGGTAACCTTCATCATCATAAAAAGCTGGAAATATAAGTGTAAAAATAGGAATATAGAACACAACTCTATCTAGCAATTCTATCAGATTTTCTGACAAATTCAAGAGGTTACAACAATGTTTCTTACAACACCTAAATTCCAGCAGGTGAGATCAAGATTAATCAGTTTCTTTAGGATGAAGTCATTTTTCTACATTTGCCTACGTTATCCGTCAGCATAGAAGACTGTCAGAGCTCCACACAGATCTGTATGTAATCAGATGATTATAATTTAGCACTGTGTTAAATGCCCAAGTGATTAAAACACATGAATAATTGAAGGGATTCCTAATGGATTAATTACAATAATGTTCTTTAGTATATCCTATTTTCATGGCTTTAGGCAATATCAAGTGGTTCAGATTAATAAACCATCTCATAGATCACATGATTTTCTAGGACCTACAGTTCAGCCCTTGAAGCTATTGGTTGGGGAGGAAGCCATAAACAGTGCAAATAATAATGAGATTTTTGACCTTCCACTGTCATGTAAATTGATGTGTGCCTGGCATAGGCCGACTTCACATCTCAACTCAAAAGCTTTCAGCTTTGTCATTGTCCCCATCTTGTAATTTGGATGTGTTAACTCTAAAAGGGACTAAAATAGAAGAGCAAAAGCAGGGAACAGAGTTAGGAAGAAATGAATATTCTTTTTCAAAAAATATACACATACTGAGTCCCTGTAAAAGAAAAAATATTAAATACTTTACAGGAAATGAAGATTCATACTACATGCTGACAATTAATGTATAGAGAACTATAATACAGGTTATTCCCCAGTACCCAGCTTTTCAGGTTGTAAAAATCAAGTCAAATAAATGAGAAATAGACATTCATACTACTTATTTCACATTTTCTTTTCAAGTTTTGCCTCTGATATGCTGATTTTCTTCTTTCTTTTTCATTATGACTTATATTTATATTTCATTCATTTCTAAGTGAGTATCCCAGGTACTCATTTCTGGCAGTACCAAGTGCCTGGGGTCCACCACCTGAAATACTGTGATTCTCACACTTTGGTAAAGCCACTTCTGTCACATAGTGTGTAATGATCAAGCAAAAAAATGTTAATTTATCTTTTTCAATGATGACTGAGCAAATTTTAACTGCAGAGTTGAGCATGCTATACAGAGTTGGTTAAGCACCATTATTGTCCCGTACTACGGATCAGAAAAACAGAGATCAAATTAAGTGACTAACTTAGAAATATCGCCAGACTTGGAGGGACAACAGCAAGTGAAGAAAAATGCTAAATATGTGCCTTGGTAACAACAAAAAAGTCGGTCCTACAAGGTGTGCCCCATGCCCCTGACAGGGCCACCATGCTGTGCATGTTCAGGACAGGGAGCACATCTGAATCTCCAGCAGTGATGCCCCACACGGACACCAAAGGCCACGGGGATACTGCTGCATTCTGCAGTACAATGCAGTGATGTCTGTCTGTATGTATGTATCAAACAATACCACAAAAATCATTGCAATATAAAAAGGAAAATGAAACTTAAAGAAACTCCTGACTGTGACTCTGTAATGAGGGATGGAGATTGAAATGAGTACACAAAGAAGACGGAGAAAGAAAGGGGAAAGGAGAAAAAACTTTGCTGCATTACAATCTTCCATACTATATCTTTCTTTTTAAAATGAAAATTCAATTTGCAATGCAATACCAATGCTGGTGATGAGACCTACAGTTTCAGGACACATGGCATTATCAAATTTCTTTTTTAATTTCCCCATATAGAAATATTGATAAATGGGAACACTACCAGTTCATGTCAGTAATATGACAGATGTCCCACAATGCCCAAACTCTTCTTCTGTCATTGCTTATCATCTAATAGAAGAAATACTAAAGGTTCAGCATGTATTTTGAGATATTAACACTTTGCAGAAGGATGAAAGCAAGACTTAGCATCCAGAACTTCTCACAGACCTAATTCTGTACCACATTAGTATTGCTAAGTATTCTGTGAAGTACCACAGCATTAACTACAATAACTTGGTCATTATCGCAAACAAATTTTAATTTAGGTGACCGTCTATGACTTTCCTATGTTCCTTTGACAATCCATAAAAACTATATTGTAGCACTTCATAAGGATGCTTTCAAATAATCATCACTCATCCAAGGGGAGAGGTTGTTACTTAAAACCACTGATAATGATTCCAGAAAGCAAGATTTTATGATGTCTGAACTTCCAGCACAGGATGAAAAACGTTGTAACTCAGTTCATCTTCATGAGACAGCACATTAATTTTCATCTTACCACACTAATACATACTACTTTCTACTAATTCAAAATGGTCAAATTAATCTAAAAAGAAGAAATACTTGCACTACTGAATAATCTCCAACCTTGCTAAATTCCTGTCAAAATAATTCATGTTCTCATTTTCATTTTAAGTGGTACATTAAAATTTGAGTACACACAGGTTTTTACACCATGACAAATTATTTCTTTCCAGATACTAATTTTGCTCAAACTCTGTATTAAAAGATCCTGTCAGAAGACTTTCAGAGAGTGTTTCCATGTAAAAACTGTTTAGCTGAAAACATCATTACACACCCCAGGTCATCTGCAGGTATTTATAAATTGCTGGTTTTCATAGTGGTAGCAAAGTTTTTTATGATGGAAAAAGATACATTAATAAGATAAAAACCCTGAACATTGCTGTGTTAGAGAGAAACAAAGAGTAGAGAAGTCATCTGACTTTTAGCACTCAACTTCCTTAAATTGAGCAGGTAAATTCCCTTAACTCAATCTACAGTCCTACAGAGAGATGCTGGAACAGAGGGCAATCCAGAATTGCTGCATGATCTGCCCCAAACTGTCCTGCTCTGGCTACATTTTCAACCTGATTAAGTGCCTAGAGTTAGGCAGCATGAATGCATTTTGTTGTGTCCACTCAATCTCTATCAAGTCCTAACATTCATAGGCACCATGGGATCATGAAATGCAAAAGAGCCATAAAATTGAAAGTTATACTTCTAGCAGGGCAATGGAAGGCATTAAAAAGCCATTACCTATCAATAGTTGATGTACTCTGGCTACTTATAATGCCCTGCTGTGAGGGTGTTTGTGAGTGGAGGGGTTAGGCATGATGGGGGAACGCAAACAATAACACCTCAGGGTGGGAAATATTGACAGTACTAATTCTTTACAGCAACCACGATATGGTAACCTAACAATAAAATGTATAATCTGCCAAAAAGGCAAGGAGAAAGTTCTACACTATTTCACAACTGGTCTGAAGTAGATTGCATATCCATTTCACAGAACGTACATTCCAAATGCTCCTGGCCCAGAGGCTGCCATGCCTTACTGTATTATGGAAGTACCTAATGGCTCCAGTATATTAGGCACTATACTAACACATATTAAGAAATATTTCTTTTTCCTTTGAACAACAATAAAAATAGGCAAAATGAAGGCCAGGCACAAGGTTGCATTGATTTTCTCCATTTGACAGATGGGGAAGGGAAGCCCAGTGAGAGTGAACGATTTGCCTGAGGCAGCATGCAGCAAAGACAGGAATCTGACCTAGACAGCTCAAGTTCCGGACCAGTGCCTTCTCTCATTAATATCTGCTTCTTTATGCATTTTTTGGGCCATTATCTAGGAAAAGAAGGAGCACGGCTCTGGCCCAAGTTTAATAGGATCACAGTCTTAAAATGATATGCAGGAGTCAGAAACTTCAAAACTCAGATGATAAATTTTAAGCTGTATTGATTTCAGCTTCTTCCCTCACCTTCCATGTTCTTTAAACTCTCTCTAGTAATTTGATTCAGGAGTGGAAGGAAGTCCTTTGAGAGCATATGAAACAGTATTTCAGCTTAACCACTAATGTGATTTTTCATCAAATACTAAATACTTGAAGAGAAAATAAACTTGAACTATAAGAAACATTTCTGACGGCAGTTCAAAGGATGTACATCTGTACAGTTCTGCAAATAGACAACAGATTCACTTTTGTGTCGCAACACTGATTATCTTTTGTGCCTCATACATCCATCTTCTGAACCATGAGAAATGAAAACAACAGTAAACATGGATAAAGCAAAAGTACTGTCTTAGATAAGATAGCTGCAGACAGCATTGGAACAAGAGGTTTCTCTATCATTTGCTGCAAGGCAAAAAATCAAATATACAAACAGTAATCGTCAAATTTCAAAGTTTTTGGAGAATCAGTACTTCATTAAGTTCTAACCCTACATAATGTAATGAATTATATATTTGTAAGCTTTGTTTAACAAAAAGAAAGAGAAAGAGATTTAAAATAATAAATTAAAGGTCAATGTGCTAAATATTCAGCTGGAGATAACCACTAGAGCTGGGGGAGTGAGGAAACAAAACTCCCTAATAAAACAGTAGACTAGTTGATGATGGAACGTTAGGTAAATACTCTCAAGAAATTAAATTTATGACATGTTTGGCTTGAATATTTTTGTTTTAAGAATAGTATTGTTTCTCTGAGTCTTGGGAAATGCACTCTGAAGTCCTACTTCTGGGATAACTGCAAAATTATATCCTCATCTGAAAAAAACAGTGATGGAGAAGCAGGGAAAATAAGGCAGCAAAAATAGAGAGGTTACACAATCTCCTAGGTGTCTACTGAATTCCATAAGCAAGTCCTCAAAATTTGATCCTACTTACTGCAAGTTAATCATCCACACCACTTGGAATATGGAAAAAATAAGTCATTACCATTGCAAAAAAGTCAAGAAACTTTGAAAAGAAAATACTGAATGCACATATAGTACAAATAATGAGTGAATTTATAAATTTTAAAAAATAAAAAGGAGCCTGATAATAAACCCCCAAAATATGAAGAAAAAGTAATAATCTTCTACCTTCTAATTTTATCACTGCCAGAAAAGGCCTTGTGGCAAAAGATGTCAATCCCAAAGCCACAGCTTTACCACTCTGACATCTCTTATAAAACCTAAACTTTAATTTTGAGGCTACTTAAAGCAAGAATTCATGCACCTGATTGAAGGACTGAATAATGTTGATATAATGTTGGCATAATAATTGGCTGCAAGAAATATTTCTCAAAACTTTTGGACAATTTACAGAGCTTAATTACCCATGAATAAAATACCTCCTGCCTAAGCAGCTCAAAAATAGGAAAATAATTGTCATCCGAATATTATTCACTGGTTTGTTTGGGCTTTTTTCTTCTAACAATGAATACATTAAGAACCATGCAGCCTTCCAGGGAAAGTTAAGGAACTGTCACTGGTGTGGGAGGAAATCAACAAATATATTCCTGTCTCCTAAATAACTCCCATTGCTGTCATACGTTTTTCTTGCTCACACAGATGGTTTATTCCTGGTATACCTGAGTACTCAAAGGCAGAAACAAACCAGGTTCACACCTAGGCTGCCTATATGGCTGGAGAAGACTCTATAAGAGCAGCTTGGGAGCAATTGATGCTCTCAGCCTACTAGCAGTAAGAACATGTGGTTCCTTCCTCAGAGTTGTGGGGCTTCCAGTTGGAGACATGAGCAGAGCCCTCTGTTCTCTGCTGAAGAGCTGGGTCTCACGTGCACTGCCATCAATGAGACAATGCACAACCAAACCTTCACAGCAAAAATGTGTAGTGCAACCTAACCTCAACCTATTTTCACCAGGAAAATCAAATATTCATAACTAAAGGGACATTTTTTCTAGACAAGTCTCAACTTTTTATCTTAATTGCATTGCAAAGTTTTCTTTTTAATACTAAGATAAAGTCCCTCTCCATGCTTCGTGACAAAGGTTGAACATTTCCCCCCTACATGAAGACCTTTAAAGTTTCATCCCAGTGCAATCAAGATTAAGGGAGTTATAAGTAAAAATTAAACATCTGCAGATAAGCATTACAGTTCATCAGTTGCAGTAGCAGATGCAGTTGATTACTGTAATTTGAAAATAGAAAACGTAATGGCAAAGCTTTAGATTAAAGTAATCATACTGCAATAATTATATGGAATTGAGTTTATTATATTAAAAGGTAGTTCTAACATCTGAGCCATTTAAAATATATGCTGGCTAGTACTGAAGTTGAAATCTCCATCAGATGCAATACAAAAAGTAGATTAAACCAGCATTCTGAAAGAATATGTGTGAGATACAGTCTGTTTTGCAACCCAGTTAAGTGCAAAGTTATTCTATTGTGCTCATATCAGAGAAATTTAAAGTAGATTGTATTAAACCAATTAAAATATATTTAGGAAACTATTTAATCACATTATGGACTAACATCAAAATATTACAGAATTATTACTTCCATTAATGGAAAAAGGGACCAGTTTTTTTTTCTTAATATTTTATTTTCCTGGAAGTTTAGTAATAATTGTGACAGAAAGACGATTTTTATCACAACAGCTTTTGGAGGATATTGAATTCAAGTGTTATACTCCTGTTAAGACTTGTAATTCTTAGTGTTTATTAAACTCCATCACCAAGTGTTGGTTTTGAGCTCTTGTTTGGTTTGGTTTGGTTTTGGAGGGGAGGTAAATTTTACAATAGTATGTAAAGAACATTTAATCATCTTCTGAAAAGTGTAAGCTCATCCCAGAAACAGACCCAGAAATGAATCCTCTCCACCCCCAGCATTTTACAGCTGCTCCTCTGCTCCGAGGCTTCACAGCCAATACCTCCACACCTTCACTGTTCAGAGGTTATAATGACTTTGAGTCAATAAAATATCTCTATGTAGAAAAAAAACTCAATTCCAAGACTCAGCAAATGCTTAATCCCCATAGATGACAGCCTAAAAGAAACACTTTTCTACATGTGACCTGAGGCAAAGTGAAAGGGAGACTGAACATTTTCATTATTCCTCAACATATCTTTTAAAAACGGCCTAATTTGAAAGTGGATTGACTTTATATACTTGAACGCTTGAGGAACTGCAGTTTGATGGCACCTAGAAAACCTGAAAAGATAGACCAAGCAGGGGGACACTTTTTGGCTTTGAGTATAATTAGCTCTGAGCACAGAAAATTTCTGAACCATAATTAGCATTCAGTTAACTTTGTGTGAGCTGCCTGATGTTGGCACATAAAAATCTTTCCTTTTAACTAACTGATAAAGGGAGAGAGGTAGGTTTAATGCAGCAGAACTTTAGAATACTTATAAAAAGAAGAAATTAAAGTTCAAAGAAAAATCATTTATATAATCTCCAGCAGCGCACATTATTAAAAGCTATTCATATACTGTGCACTGGATGGCTACTGAATTCTCTTGCTTAATTTGCACTCAAATTACCACAGCAGTAAGCCTCAAAATAAGAAGATGGCAGAAATACAGTGATCTACTGCTTTAAAACAATCCAGGACATTGATATGGCCATATGGTAACAGGAAATCCAAGAACCAAGCAACAAAGGAAGCACAGGAGTCTCTTCATGTGCGATCTGACATGGTTTTTCTGGCTCCTCAGAAAGCACCTGTGGCAGTTCTCCCAAGTCTTTAAGTAGTTTTAAGAGTCAGGTCTTTGGTTCTAAGAGAGTTCTGGAAAATGAATGTCTTTCCTTGCTGTTTACAATAATTCTATCTTTTGTTTGCACGGCATAAGACTAAACATGTCTCCCATCTTTTCTAAGAAAATAGGTAGTTTTTTTCTCTTCTTCATCAAGACCAAATTTTTTCCTTTCTTTTCCTGTATTTGCACGTAAAAGAACAGAGATATTTTATTCTACACACATTGGAAAATGAAGCAACCATTTCTATAGTAAAATCCAGAGAGTTTCAATTTTACTTGCACGCGAAATTGAAAATATCCCATTTCTTTATCCCAGATATTGATTCAAATATCAATGTATTCAACAATATTTTTCCAATTATATTGGGGAAAGAAATCAAATTATGTTCAAAAAATGTCCAACATTTGCATTTTTTCTATGCCTACTTCTTACTATTTAAACAATCTAGAAAAACCAGGATAGAGTTTTGAATACAAGTATTTGCTCCATTTCAATATATTACATTTTGGACTTCAAATCTAATTTGCTGCTCATTTTTTATCAATAAAAAATAGATAAAAATAAAAGAGAGCAACATTTACGCAGTAACTTTACATCCATTTATTAGTTTATTAATCCCCTGGCTTATTAGAAAGTCTTTGAAGACTTTAGTATTTGGATAGTAAAATAACCAAAATCTTTGGTTGTTCTAAAAATTCATTAGGAAAAAAAAGGCATAAATGCACAAGAATTGCATCTCTTTATGTCAGCAGTTCTGCTAAATTTAACAGTCACAAAATATGCAACAGCAGATTTTTTTATACATCAAAATTATGCACTACCATTTTTAACCACTCCTGAACTTTGTTCATAAATGTACTTGATATTTAAAATAATTAGCAGGATAAAAATACGCAAAAGTATTAAATAAATTTCCAAGGGCCCCAAATCCACTAAAATCTCCGTTTATAGATTTCCAAGCTGTTTGAGAAGGCGTTTTCATCTACTGAAAGGGAGGTAAATCAGTAATCACTGGTGTTCTTCAAAAGTCAATACTGAAAGACATCGTCAGGTTTATCAGACTTTTCTAAACAGTGGGCCGGTCCAGGAAGGGCCCAGACCGGTGCAAAGCCACATAATACAAAGAAACTACTTAAAATGCAATGTAGGGGTCATTTCAGTCTTGTTGTAAGACATCCAGTACTACCCAGTTATCACATGGCTAGAAATTTGTAGAAGAAACTCCTGAATTCAGCATTTTTGGTTCCTTGAGATATCCGTCCAATGAAAGCCAGAACACGAAGGCACTAATGGTTACAATGCAACCACTTTTTCTAAAAATTGCAAGACTAGGGTTGATAGCAGTGCTCTCAGTGGTGTGAAAGGGAGCACTGTAAAACATTCTTGGGCATCTGAGGTACAAATACTTCGTTACATGCAGGAGCAGGAGCACAGGAGAAGTGATTGCTGTGCAAGTCACCAGGGGCTCACAACCCCTGGAACTGGGCTGCACAACTGCCAAAGCTTTTGGAACAGTTCTATGCAGTTTATAGCTTCTCCCCACAGGCTCAACCCTAAATTTTGTGTAAATTTTAAACCATCTGTTTGACTGAAAAAAGGCTCTGATGAATTCTGCTGTGAACAGTGATAGTATAATTAGCATCGCTTCAAAAAAACTCGACATTGTCAGGGCTGTTAACACATTTATAGTTCTCCTAAACTGTGGTGTTTGTCAGTGATCTGTATGAACTGGGCAGAATATTTTTGCTTCGTTGTGTCCAAAAAGCATGCAAGCAAAGGAAAAACATCAGATTATTTCAGCATTTGAGCCAAAACAGTGTACTGCAGTTTAGTCGGAAATTTATATCAATTATGGCCTTCTCTTACTTCTGTTCTAATTTCAGAATAGTTCTTCCTTCATGTAATGTACATATTTAATATTCTTCTGAGCCTTTAAAAGAAGCAGGTCAAGCAATGGCTGTCATGTAGAAACAGGAGGTTTATATTAGTGGCAATTTTCTATCTCCAAAAGTTGCTAAAGAAACCCCAATTCCTTAGTGCAGAAGGTTGAACCTGTCATGACTATAAAAATAATAACAGGCCCAATAAAATAAAACAATGTGAATAGATGGTTTTCAAATTGTCACAAGTATTTCATAAGAAGCAAAATAAGAAGGTAAGTGAAAGGTTTTTCCCCATTAAATTAGAAATAGATCAATGAGACTAGAGTTAGGTAAACTTGTCATAAGGCTGTGATTTGACAAGAAAAAAATACCTATTTATTTCTTCCTTCTATTATCATTATCCATTATGAAAACATTTAATATACATGGCAAAGAACATTTCACTGAATGCCACATTTGCCAAAACCCCATATATTTGTATGAAGTGCTACTGTATGTCTCAATCATAAAAAAAAACCCATAAAAACTCTTTTGTTGCTCTTGTCAGGGCAATCTTTATTTTATTTGAAATTCATCTTACAAAATAGCTAATAATCTCAGAATTTAGTCTCAATCTTCTTTTTATAGAGGGAAAACTCACAAGAGAATTTAGGACCCTGTAGTGCACTTTGAACAGTACAATTGTATTTTAGAACAACTGCTATTCTCTGCAGAACCCTTGAAATTTGATGTCAGCAAAAAATAGCAATTATACTTGAAGATTTCCACAGAGAGAAGCAAAGGATTCAGAATACTACTCTCCCTTCCAATGTCTACAAAATTTATTTCCCTTTTTCTTTTTGCTGTTTAAGTAAATTACTGACATTAAGAATAGGAAGAAAAATGTCTCCAAAAATGGAAATAATCATCAGGGGAAGTTAGTGCCATTGAACATGAGTCAACTACCCTACTTCATTAGAGTTTGCTAGATTGCAAATGGCTTTAGTAAGCCTCTTTGCAAGTCCTGAAGGGTACAGAATTCCTATGGGAATCCATAAGAACTCTATGAATAGACAATCGGTAAGGGGAGGACCTAACATCAATATTTGGTTGGTTTTGTGAAAGGTTGAATTATAATTTGAATAGACCAGCAAAGCACCTAGGTTATTCCATCAAACATGCTGAACTGCAGTCTTTATTACTTACAGAAACCTAAACCTTGCCAGCCTGTGGAAAGAAAGGCCTTAGGCTGTTAGAACAGCAGCATACACCAGGCAGCCAGGTGACTGCCACCCTGGTTTGATACCCTGTTATGCATGGACTGTGCAGCATCAAACCCATCCTCTTGCTGCGTGGTTTCTCCTTTCATGTTAAAGGGAGTTACAAGCGCAGTGTAAATAAACAGCTGCATCATACATTTTAAAGACTAAGTCCTAAAGACATCTAGTGATGATAACCACTTATGATCAAAAAACAGTGGCAATAATGGGAAGATAGACAAGCTCTCTGCCTCTTTTTCTTCTCCCCCGCTCATTTTTCTATTTTCTGTTTGAATACAGATCTAATTCTACTGCATGATATAATGTAACTTCAGACATATTCAAATATACAGAAAGGAAAAGCATGAAAATTATCCATTGTTTCAGCAGTTTAAAGTATCAAATGTGCTTTAAGCAAGTGTTTATAGCACTCAAAAGATAGAAGAGCTTTTATAAAATAATCACATAAAACCACAAGAAGGGTCTCTTCAGTATAAACAATTTTAAATGTAAGTGCTTCCCCTATTACTAGTTATGAGAATCCTTTCCTAGATTAATCACAGGATAGTATCAAAGCCTTCTATCATCCACATCAAAGTAATTACGGGCTCATTAACTTCAACTTTAATAAACAGGATGTTTAAAAAAAAAAAAAAAAAGTATGCTATCGACTTCCAGTATCATCTATGTCCCAACCTGAAAAGCTAAACTTGATTGCAAGACAGAAGAAACAATGTAAAAAGAATAAATTACTTCACTAATTCTCCCTTTAAAATCACTGGCAGTGTACTAATTCCAGAGCTTTATAACTGAACCTAAGTGATTTTATTTTCTAAAGGTGATGCCTACATAGAGCACTTAGCACTAACTTTAATTAAGGTTTCATTTCTCCCTAGGTTGCCCCAAGCTACCATTAACAGTCATCATACTTAGCGAATGCAGGAGCCGTGGTCTTGAAGGGGTGCTACATTAACTTGGCAAAAGGTAGCAAACTAATATCAGCAGGCTCTTCTGAATACCTTTTTCTTGCAATCTAGAGCATGGATCACCATCTTCAGTAGTAATAACTGTGTCATGGAACTTGAAAAAGCAGAGCAAGGCTCTCTCCTGATCAAAATATCTTTAATTTTCAAGCATAAATTCAGTTGGATTTTATTACTTACCTCTCCCATCGATTACTCTACATCACCAAATAAAGGTGTTAATAGCAAAGGAACTCCAAAAGCCCACTCTACCACTTCGTGGCAATCATTAGAGTTTTCCAGAAACAAATAATTTTACACAACCTGGGTCTCTGCAATTCCACCTACACCATGCTCTGCACTTACAACTTTGTGAGTTTGAATATGACACCTGTCCCAGGAAATTGCATCACTCCCTGCAAAGTACTAACACCACTTTCTCCATCTTTGGCTATACATTCCTTGAGACTTCACCAAGCCGCACCACAGAGCTCTCTGCTGCAAATGCATCACATTCCAAGAACGTGGGGCTTGCCAGACCATGGAGAAGCTGTTTTCTGATAGTCTGTTACCTGCAGGTTTGGTCACTAAATCCCAATTGCTTTCCTAGTGGGAAGGGTATGAACATTCATAATGTAGTTATGTTCTTATCTAAAAAAAAAAAAAGTCAGTGAAAAAATGGAAGCATTTTGAGCATAATTTGTATCTTAAAAAGAAAATCAAATCAAAACCAAAATGATAATTACTGTGTTCAATTGAGTCCAACATTTTTAGCCAAAAGGCTGAAAGTATAAGATTAGCAAATCTAGTATAGGTAGGTGGGATGTTCTGAAAAGCTCAAGCATTGTAGTTGAAGTATTTCCTGAAAGTTCTTTACATTGTTTTAATTATTTTAAATTCCGTGGTTTGTTTGAGGTACAGCTGTAGCCATGTTTTGTTATATGGAAATTCTAATTTTCATTTCTGAAAATTAAGGATTTGTTTTTTATTTTCACTTTGAAAAATGTGGAGGAGTATAATAAGCAAATTATTGAATGAAATGTCTTCTCTCTACTAAAATAACTGGCATAATATTGACAAGGTGTAATAGATTATATTTTCAGAACAGAAAGATACCTTGACCAAATGTCCCACTGGAGTCTTTTGTACAAGACATGTAGAATGAAGTAATTCATTAAAGTCTTTCTTGCCTCAGAACCATTAGAGAGCTAATGTGCACATCAGAACTATCTCACAGTATTAAACTCCTTTTGAACTCCCATGAGTTTGTAAAATCTAACGGGTAATATTCCTATGTGTGCCTTCAACAGAAAATGTAACCTGATAGTCAAAATTTTCAAGTAAAACTATTTGTAAAGTTTTAAAAGATTGGGGTTTTTTCTGTGTTGGGGCTTTTTTGCTTAATTTTAGCAAAATGTAACAAATGCTAGTAATGCGGGGTAAATTGATAGTGTATTTAAGGAATGAACAAGTACTAACTAATACCATTTTTTTTTTAACAAGAAGAGCTCTGGAAAGCACAAATATTTCAGCTCATGCTTTTGCCTAGAACATTTTAATGTGTTTTTCATTAACACAATAGTTTTTTGTAATAAAGTTTAAGAACTAAAGATTCACTTTTCCATCACCATTTTAAAAAAAAAGAAAAGAAAAAGAAAGAGACACAAACCCATAATTGTGATATCAGTATCTCACCTGGCATTAGGGACAAAACCTCGGGTTATGTGAAAATGTCCTGTATTTTCAAATAATGATAAAGAGTATCTGGTTTATTATGATACAATCACCAAATATTTTTCTTTACAAAATAGGCTAATATTGACCTGAGTTCTGTTGAGGAACTCCCTGTGTTCATCAAGCAACTGGAAAATTCTTTGACCTGACTGGAGACATCTTCTCTATGTGAGTTAAAGCAGTCTTGCAGCATCTGTTCTGACTGCATTTCTTAAGTGGGTCATTATGTAATTTCTAGATGCTGCTGCTGTGGGCTATAACACATAAAAAAACTTTCAAAATCACTTAAAGTGAATAACATTAAAGAACTCCAGAACCCCTAACCTAGTTTACATTTTCCCTCAGAAAAAATGACACTTCAGTACATATCCAAGACTCGGGTTTGGAAACATCCTGCAAAACCCAGTATCTTCACTTTACCCCACACCAGCATTTTCATTCCTCTACTCAGTTCTTTTAAGAATACTACAGATGTAAAACACTATCAAGTACCATACACACCAGCAAAATGAAACAGAAAATTCAATTTTTTTTTATTCTTTTCACACTCTGTGTGTGTATGTATACAGATCCAACATTTTCATACTAACTACTCAAATTTCCAGCTATTAATGATCTCTGAAGACTCTTCACAAAAACAGATGACCTACAAGGTTGAACAGACAGATCTAAAGAAATTCTCTAGAGAAATAGCAGAAGGAACAGATTCTATTTTAAAGCATACAAAACTAGCAGGAGTCTTAAGAGATAAGAAAATTATATTGACACAACAGTCCATTCTCAAAAATTAGTTTAAGATAGATCATGGCAATAATATGCAATGTTTGAGTGCTTACATGCTAAAGTTGAGTACATATTAAAAAAAACTGGGGGATTTGATGTGTCTATGCAGTGCTCTGAGAACTGAATCACTCAACTTTGAACATCATTTCCAACCCATGAACTACTGGTTAAGTGCATCTTACACTGTAGAACCACTCTTTCCATTTCATATGCAACTACAATCTTCCCTGCCATTTGCTGGAAAATATTCAGCCAGTTTTCCCTTCTCTTCAAGTGAGACCCATCCCTGAAGTAACTTTTATATACAAAACTGTGGACAGAAATGTGAGCAAAGATGAAAAATACAAAGAAAAACCCATAAGTATTCCAAGAAATTTATTTACAATTAATGCACTCTTTAAAAAAAAATGTTGTCCATTTCAGTCCCAGCATCACATAATAGTTGAGATGGGAGGTACCTTCAGAGGTATCTGGTCTCACCTTCCCTGTTCAAGCAGGGCTACCTAAAGCAGGTTTGCCCAGGACCATCTGAAGATGGCTTTGGAATATCTCCAAGCAGGGAGATTGCACAACCTCCAAGGGTAATTTGTGCCCAGCACTTGGTCACTCCCCTATTTCTCATGTTCAGAGAACCTCCCTGTGTTTGTGCCCCTTGGCTCTGCTCTTGTCACTGGGCCCTGCAGAAAAGAGTTTCACCTTCTTTGCTCCCTCCCTCCCTTCAGAATTGATTTACATTGATGACATTCTCCCTGAGCCTTCATTCCTCCAGCCCAGACGGTCCCAGGCCTTTCCTCATTGGACAGATGCTCCAGTCCATTCATCACCTTGATGGACCTTTGGTGGATTCTCTCCACTGTGCCCATGTGTCCTTTGTACTGGTGAGCCCAGAAACAAACACAGGACACCCTCCTGGTGCCACCTCACCAGTGCTGAATAGAAACTTTCAGTCAAACCTCAAGAAATTACCGTTAATAATTTCTATTTTTAGCGTCCATTATGGAAAGCCTTTCCATTATAAAATTCTGGGGAAAATAAACCTGTGTGATTTTTTCCTAAGTTAACTGAATATGGGAAATAAGTCTGCACGTATCTGAGATTTCAAAAGATTTTTTGCAGTAGGCTGAGTAAGTACTCACAGGAGCTAAGAATAAATCTGGTCGTTTCATCATCTTTGAAATAATTTGATTTAGAAGCAATTCAGTAACATTTAAAAGAAGCATAATCACTCTGAATATAAAGTTGATGCCTTAACATTGAAAGAAATCATGCGGTATAGTTATTCAGCATGAATATTTGACAAATATAAAGTTAAGTTAATTTGGCTTTGTCCCTGTTTCTATAGCAAATAATCTAATCTAATACTACTTTTCAAAGCCAGGGTGTTCAAGGAAAACCCTACCCAATGCATATGTTCAAACTCTAAAAGTACTTGAAAACAGTCTTGAACCATTCAACAAGCTGTACTTTGGCCCACTATTCTAAAAGTTCAAACTCTAGTGCCACAACAAACAAATGCAATTTATAAAAACAGCCAACCTTCATGCAGGGTTATACTCTTTGCAGTACTACTGACTTAATTTTCTTTCTCAGTTTTTACTAAACTTTTGTATTCTCTCTGGACAAGCAACAGCATCCTAAAACACAGAAATTACAGCAAGTTACCAGCGTGTGTTGCATCCACTTGCAGAACTGTCTGCAAACAGCCAATGTAAGATGCTGTATTGACCAAGTCCAGCACCGAAACTCCAGCACACATGTATTCTGCTGTTAAACTCTATGGTGTTTATTTTTGACACAGTTATACATTTGCCTCTTGAAGAAGGCATCTCACTGATGGCAGGTCTGTAATATGTTCTGCACATGTGCTGTTCCAGTCACAACTAAACAAGCAGCCTGAATACACCCAATATGAATTAATTGCAAATCGTCAATCAGGCAAGTGATAGTAGAAAGGCTATCAGAAATCATTCTCTATCAGAAAATGAGAAGCAGCTTCTGCATAATGATGATGATGCTTGATGATGGTGATTAGATCTTAAGAAAATCTCTCTGAGAAAATTTGATCCTAAAAAGACACAATTTTGGAGGTATTAATATAGTAAATTCTAAAATAAGTAGGCCTAATCTCGAAAAAACATCCCTAAAATATTAGCATGATTCCCTAAGTATTGCCTGAGATAGAAAGGATCATATTTGAATTTGCCAAAGAGATAAAAATGTTCAAACAAGCTCACAGAACTTCTGGGCCCCAGAGAATGGGAAAGCTCCCAGAGTGTCATCTGACATGTGGACCTATTTGCTTTTCCACCCAGATCAGGAGTGAGCTTTCACAAGTCACCTAATGGTTCCCATCATGGAACACAATCGGAACACACAGATTATTCTAGGTGGAACTAAGTGGGAAAATACGTTCTAGGAGCTCACTTAATGCACTACAAATGTTAGCAGGCATTTAGGCAATTGAACTAGACTAGAATTAGGCTGAAGTGGAACTCTGTAGGAAGAGATGGGATGGAGTTGAGCTGTGGGCTGTGGGACGTGACTGCAAAGGCACAGGGCAACACAGAGGGAGACACGGTGGCACAGAGGGGCACAGGAGGGCACAGGAGGGCACAGGGGAGCTTGTCTCCACCTGACCTGGGGTGCAGGAGGTGCCAGGTGGCAGAGCCCATGCAGAGGAGCCTGCTGGAAGCTGACAGACGGGTGAACAGCCAAGATCACCCCACAGAAGGACATTCTGAACCGGTGTTGATGGTGTGGCAACATGGGACAGGTCACGTAATGAGAATTACCATATAAGGGAATACTGTGCCTTGAAAAAGCGTATAAAACCAGCTCATTTCTTTTGAATAAACTATTCAGATTCCCTGCCAGTCTGAGTCTATGTCTTGGTCATTCACAGAACTCTGTAAAAATTCTTACTCATTATTACTCAATCACCCAGCTTCCCATATGTAGGCATAGCCCAAATGCCTAGACTGACAAAGTAACGATTTTTCCTACAAGACTTCTCAATTTCGTTTCTCTACCACTTACAAATTATTCTTCAAGACTTCAGAAAGTGTCCAGTAATTTAAGATGGTGACAATTCTGATCAAAAGCAGTGTGATCCTATCATCCAAGAATAATGTAGTTCTCTCCATCACAGTACTATCAAAGGTACGTTATTACTGGCTAAATAGTTTCATAAAAGACTTATGAACAGACTAATAAAAAGTTACCCAGAAACAGACACAACAAATAGAACTCACTACACACTTTATTTCCAGCTAAGGTCAACTGTCTAACAAAATTGTTCTGAAGGAAAAGGGCAGTGCTAGAATGATATACTTGTAGAACACTTAACATAAAATTCAGAGGGAGAATAAAAGATGTGAAGACAAAGACACACAACGTATAAAATAGATTAGTTGTGATGGATGCTAACAAAGTAGCTGTCCATCAAAACACTGTGAAGTTCCCAAAGTATACAGAACAGATGATGATGCTATATATTCATAAAAAAATCAAGTGTAACATTTTCCCAGCAAAGCCAAAGCAAGGAATGCTGACTGGTATAAAGCCAGAGCTCTACCTCCCTGCCTCCAGAGGACTGCCTGATAAAAGCCTCTGCCTGGGCTCATTAAAACAGCTTTATCACATCTCACAACTGAAGTCAAACACAGTTTAATTTATTAACATCCACAGACCAGCTATCACAGAACTCTCCCAGAGCTACAATCTTAAAGAACCATATCCCTAAACTATCAGACTATAAAAATGAATTTGGGAAAGACAGATAATAAATTCTCTATGGTCATTGGTATGCAAGTGCCATTCTAATGGTGGTTTTAATCAGGCAGTGGACAAAAGTCAAATACTTTTAGAGTATGCACACCAAAAATCATAACTAGAAAAGCTTAAGCTTGTATAAAAGTTAAAATATATTACATATTCTTGATTAAAGCCTCCTAGATACATCAGCCTTGAAAAATGAGAGAGGAATGAGCACACCCTGTTTTATCATTATAATAGCATTTAGTAAAGACACTCATAAAAGCGGAGGCACATCTTATCAAGTGTGAGATGGTACAGCACTGATAAAAATAATCTGAATAAGAAATGCTTGAAACTTCAAAAGCTTTGCTATTGTCTGTGACATTGACTTTTCATGTTAAAAAATTGTTTAAAGTAACTGTCTTCAGTTTTTATTTATGGAAGAGAGAACTAAGTTCATGCTACATATCAAATGTTCAAGAGATAAAATATTCTTAGAAAAGACAGAGTTCATAAAAGGGTCACTGACAAAGTTTTCTTTCTGAAGATCCAAATGCAATAAATAGCTGGAAAGCAGTGCAAGTTAAGCTGTGCTTCTTTATTTATTTGGAATATCTGTTCAGATCATAAAAGAGCTCTGGAGGCCCTTGAGAATCCACACAGCCATCCATCAAGCTTGCCATAGAGATGAGGAAAAGTTGATGGTGTTTATTTCTTGCAAGACAACGATTCCTACCTCGTCCCAAATTCTCGAGAACTGATTCATACAAAGAGTTGTGCACTGCAAGGGCAGAACTGACTCCCAACACAAACTGGGAGCAGCTGATCTCACCTCCATGGAAGCAGTAACCTACAGAGCTCTTGCAGGATGAGAAAAACTACCATCAACAGGGGCATGCTGAAATCTCTCATTTGTGATAGGAAGATAAGTTGAAATCTTTTATTTTAATTTTCCAATTTCAAGCACTGTAGTCAGTAAGCTTCCAAAAAGTTTGAAAGTTAGAAGATAGAAAGCAACACTCAAAAATAATTACCATTTGTAAAGGATAATTTAGAACCTATCAAGTAAAATTCCAGAGAAATTATCTATCTTGTTGAAGTAGAATGGAGAAAAACTAAATAGTTTTTGATTCCCCTAAATGGTGACAACTGGGAAGTTGTCTGGGAAGTCTGCCACTGCTGAACATATTAAATCACAGGCTGAGGATAGGTGGAAGGCTGCTGTGGAAGGGAGAGCAGTTCAGACTTAAAACTAAAAGCAAGACAAAAGTCTAAGACATACCAAAGAAAGTTTTTGTTCTATTCAGTACTATAAAATCTTGGCTATGTATTTCATCCATTTTGGGTAGCAGGCTTTAAATGTAAGAAGATTCACTTTAGGACTAGGAAACAGTTTGTATCAGGAAAGATAAATTCTGGAATAGATTAACCAGCAATGTCATAAAGCACTCAGTAGTGGTGAATTTTAAGTGCATTGAGCAAAAAGCCATCTGAACCAGAATAAGAATATTTGATCCTGCCTTGGGGAATCAGGAGAAACAGGAAGACTTCTCAACTTCTCTTCCAAAACATTTTTCTGTGATTCCATGGGTTTTTTATTGCTTTTATCTCAAAATTACAAATGAAATCCAATGTAATAGAATTTCTGAGCTGGATTTTTTTATCAGGCTTTAGCCTTGAGCAGGCTGTATGGATTACACACAATTGTGTGCAGTCAGCCTGGTTAGTCACTGTCTGCCTAGCATTCAGAGACAAACACAAACATGTAAACCTGACTGAGTATATGTCTATTTCTTTTGTCCTCAGACAGAAAAGTCACAAGCCTGTCAGCAGTAGGATTTCTTTCTTATAATGAAAGTTTCTCAAATGAAGATATTACACAAAAATCTCAGCATTCCTTGATGAAGTTTTGTTTCTCAGCCAGCAAATAATTAACTGACTCTTAAAAATTGCATATTTGGTGACTCGGATTATAAATGCTCTCAGTTATTTTGAATAGGTAAACCAGTTCTATTTTGATATCTCTATTTGCTTCTCACATTCCCATATTATTTTTCATTATATTAGCATGGTAAGATCGTATTAGCATTACAGGGTGTATTGTCAATATAGTCGGGTATCCCCCAAACCCCAGTTTTGGCTTAGGAAATTAAGGACTATGCAGGAAGAGACAAAAGTTTTGTTTCTTCCCTTCCCTGTAAGAAGTTGCAGAATCTGAAGAACTAAAGTCAACTGTTCAAACAGTTATGAGTAAATGCCTTTCTTAAGTATATCAGGATGATCCTCAGTTACAAACACTGCACTGCAGCTGCTGCAAGATCAGGCTTTCAATCAGAATGAAACAGGCACTGCTGGATCCAGAAGATCTACATTACTTGTTTAAGTGCAAGGTGCATTTAATCAATACACACCCTTCTTGGAACATAAAACATTCTGTGTTATTGCAACAAGAAACTACCTAATGAACTCTGCATGTTCACTATTGCATACTCCTTTATTCTAACACTACACCAGCAGAATGGAAAGTATATCATCTCCACAGTCAGCATTGTGAGCTGCTGCCTACCAAGGGGTGGTTTGATAATGCCATCAATGTTTTCTTGGGAGGAATTAGTCATTTAAGTGACAGCATTTCTGCACATATTCTTTGTGAAAAGGCTTACACGAAAACACATTATTAATGCTTTGGGTTCTTTAAAGAAAAAGAAAAATACACCAAAAAAAGCCTACTTTCTTCTAAATTGTTCAATTGAAAAAGTCCTAACAGATTGTCAGCCTAGCAGTAATTTAAGTGCTGTTGACTAAAGCAACTGCTGATAAAACACTGCTTAATAAGACATTAGGAATTTACTGACACTTTTTAGGTAGTTTTACTATCTAAACAGGTCAAAATATTCCTACTCTTGCATTTCTAAGTATAAGCAGTCATTTATGAAGTCTGGCAAAGTAAAACAAGCTAAATTAAGAGTAGAGGTTTGGGTTTTTTAGTACAACATGGGATTTTAGCTGAACACCTCCCATACTTTCAAGAACAAAAAAAGTACTGATTTTCAAGTCTGGGGTGGCTCAAGGACTTTATATACAGGAAGAGGTCTTTATAAGTCTATATTGAAACACAAAATTGCTTTATTCTAATTTAGTATGAGAAAAGTAGCTGAATGCAAAAAAAAGGTGTAACTGACAAAAGTATTTTTAAGAGTCAAAATAATGTCTAAATATTGTTCAACCCTGCAAGTTAAGCAGTAAACAAGATGTATAAATCTGTCTAATTTTAAGTCCTGCTAGTTCATATTTTTAGTAAAGATTTAAGGTGCTGGCAGAAACTTGACAGCAGGTGTGCCATGTAAAGAACTATGTCCCTATACCCTCAGCCATGTCTGTTTCCTCCTCACTTAAACCTCCACGTGCTATTTCTCCTCCAGTCTATCAGATTTCTGTTTTATAAAACATGCATTACAGACTACCAGTTCCACTGGATACATCACCTACTCTCCTCTCCTTTGACTGACAACCAACTAACCAAGAAAGAAGCATGTAACCTAAAAATAACATCCCTCTGAGGAAAAAGATTATGCAAAAAAGGTCAGAAAGTGCCCATTTAGCTGAGGGATTCACATTTGCTTCCAAGTGACAGACAGACAGAAGCAGGAGCCATTGCTTCAGAGAGTTGGAGGTGTCAATCTCCTTCCTGCAAAGAGGTTTGTAGACATCGAGTAAAAGACGGCAGAAAGGGCAACACCATCACCTGCCTACCAAACCCATGCTGCTCTTTGACCTCCTCTTTCCCATCTACCAGGCAGAGAAGGCTGGAAGCAACACCTTTGAAGCAAACAACATAGTCAGTAGGTAGAGCCTAGACACAGAGGTACTTCTCTCATTTAGCAAGTTCTGGAATGTAGGCTGGGGAGATAATGCACAATGTGGCGTATTAAAAAAAAAATAATAAATTGGGAAACCCCACTTCACCATCACCACAAAGATCAATGAATAATGCAGTATATAAAGTAGACCTAGTTACTGAAACATTACCATGAAATTCTCTGTATTTTAATCATACTGCACATTCTCACAACTCGCATATCTACTTTGTTTATTTTTCTTTTTCTTATTCATCTTGGGTTTGGTAGACTGGCTGTGCAGAAATCAGGGCAGCACCTAAGTGTGTGTGTATGTCAATTACAGCACCTTTTTAAAAATAACAACGAATTTTAATGTATACTTGTTTCAGTTACCAGCAGGTGGATGCTGCCACCACACAATACCTCAAACAAACAGCCTAGATTTATCTTTTTTTACTGATAGCATTACAACAGATGATACTTTACAATAAACTCAAATGTCCATAAATCAACATGGAAAATAATATACAGAATAGAAAGACTGAATCAGAAGATATGCAGCATACAATTCACTTACTGAACATTGGAATATAACAGAATGACTAAGGACCTCTGGGTATCCTGGGTTAAAATCAGCCACCCTGTCAAAATTCAAGACCTATGGTAATCTGAGGAAATACCCATCACACTGCTACCAGCACACAATGAAGCAAAACATGAATCTGTGGTTGCATACCCCTGATGTATATCTGTTATGTTGCTATGGACTATTCTTTAGGACTTTTCTCCTACTTTTTTTAAGACAGAATCCCTTAAAACAGGATTCAATTATCTCTAAAGGTAACAGAATAGCAGACCCCAAGTCCACATGCTCAGAAACCACTAAAGCCACACACATAAAAGGCATTTCCTGGTCTTTGTCCTCTCCTTGCTTTTAACCGCTCAGGTAGGGACTGTAATCCCACAGCGCACTTTTCATTCTCCCCACAGCCCCGGAAAGCACAGGGAAAGCGTGTGCATAGACAGGGATGCTCCTGCCAGCCATGGTGCTAACTCTGTGTGTGTCTGTGCGTCTGTGTCTGTGTGTCTGTGTGTCTGTCTGTGTGTCTGTGTGTGTGCAGGGGCTTCCCCTGACCCCTCTCAGTGCCTGGACAGGGAGGGAGCACCTCCTGCTGCAAAATGCCCAGGAGCTGTTGGTGCAACACGCTTTGGCACACTCTAAAACAAACAATCTCAAAAACGGTCAATCTTTCTCGAGTGTTCTTTGAAACTATGAGCTGCAACATTTATGGGAAAAAAAAAAATCAACTGAAACAAACCAAAAAACCCACGTTATAGTAGTACTGTGATTATAGATTGCTAATTTATGGTGCTTAGCATGTACACAGACATCTCTATATATTATAAAATCCCAAACCTCAACGTTCAGTTGCAATAGGGCTTGTATCTGACAGATGTTATATAGTGTGACTTTCAAAAGATCACTATTTCAAGTTGCACCATGTACTCATGTTAAATTATTTTTTTAAAAATCAAACCTTTTTCTCTTTTCCAATTTACTGCAAATATTTTGGATAGATTTTTTTCTTCATATAATGTTTATCTTTTGGCACAAACTTGTTTTTCAATGTGTTTTTATTATAACACACACTGTAATATCACTGAAATTTCTAAGTCAAATAACTACATTTGACTTTAAAAATCCTTATTCATTCCAATTATTCCCACCAGTATCAAGGGGTTTAGGAGTAGTCACAATAATCAAATGACTTACTGTGATGACATGCTGTTCTGGTTGTTCCCACTGTGAAGAATCAGACCCATCATCACACTTTATGGCTACTATTTACCTCTCTAATAAATCCTAAATGTTCCTTCTGGATTATTAATAAAAGTTTGATTCAAAAAATAAGATTTTCTCTACTAAAGCCTAATAACTACAGCAATATTCATAATATATCTATCTGGAGATACAGAGGGGTAACTGAAAATTGTGAGAACAAGAAAATATTATCAGTAAAACTGGGGAACCTTTTACCTGTCAATAAAATAGCAAACCCTTTCTTACTGACTGCATGATATAGATCCACCACCTTGAAGACTATGTCTTAGGACATTCAGATTTGGAATATTTCTTTTTATGCTGTCACCACTTAGCAACTTTTTGGCATATGGGTATAATGTGCTGTGTAGTGCTAAGCATTTAACTGTGCTTGGGGATTATGCATTAGCTGGTGAAAAATACCTGGTAGACAAAGATATTATCTCCTACAATAAAATCCAAACATTTAAATGCATCATTTTTTCTGAATAGGGCAAAACGTCTATATTTTAGAATTCTCTATTATCATGCCTTCCACCTTTAGTTCATTTCTCCAGTGGACACATAAGAATCTGTGACTTTCATACCACTGTTTGTGTTACTGCAGTGTAAACTATAAACATTAAACAGGGGATCACAACTATAAAGTGTACTTCTAAAGAAATTTGCTTTATAGGTGAAAAAGAATATAAAAGAGAAACACTATATTTATTTTCAGACCTCTGACAGAGAGCTCCTTTTAATACCATATTAAGTCTCTGCTGGGCTGCCAGAAATAAAACACAGTATGAGCTCAGATATACAGCTTTTATTCTGTGTTTGGGTTTATTCTTAGAGGCGAATGGATTCAATATCTTTTCAACCCAACCACATATTTTAAACTGCTGCTAGTTTATTGCTGTCTACAGATCTCCCAAATTCATGGAAATAAATCTGGAGCCCAACCTCCTCTGCTGCTGCATGCATGAAGGTGATAACAGAAACAATCTCTCCTGTAGTGTGTGAGAATGGAAAATGATGAGGGAAAAAAAAATTGAACCATGATCTATATGATCCTAAGACTCCTGTAACACAATTATAAACTAATAATTGAGAACATCACAGAAAACTGGATTCTATGTTTTCCATAGATCCATAGGCTCCAAAACACATACATTCACTTCTCTTCCTCATTCTGCCTGGTGTCCTCAGTGGGAAATCCAGGCCAAACACTACTTAGCCATCAGAGTAGTGGAAAGCAAAGCTCTTGCCAGAGAAACCAGGATTCTGAAAAGACAGCTACTATCAAAAAACAAATGCCTATGTCAAACTGCTGTCCATTTGCTTTTGATGCAGCCACACATTACAGTTCAGGCCAAGCATTATGGAGACAAACCATCCACTAACCACCTCCACCTGCACTGCCACACTGCGCTCCAAAGAATGAAGGCTTGGTTTCTGCACTTCTTAAGTTCAGAAGGGTGTGCTAATAAAGAAGGGAATCCCACTTGGTTCAGACTGTGTCGACTACAACTACTGAAATTTGGATCCTTGACTTCCAAGACCACAGCTGTTTGCTAATGTTTTCTCTCTCATCTCAAACAGGACTAATGGTCTCTGCTCATAGGAGACAATACATGGCCAGCATTTGTTTGGCAAGGAAGAGCCCAAATACACTCTATTTTGGTACCTGAAAGAAAGAGAGGACAAGCAGAATTGGGGAGGGGGATGGGGAGATGATAGTAGGACAGCCGGGCAGGAATGCACATATCCATGAAATAGTGAAGCAATCAGGCGTTGTATTTTTAGATACTTTCTTTTTCAAGTGCCAAAGATTCCGAATAAATCACAATGGCAAACTGAGAGACTGAGATGGGATAGATTACAGCTGAATGCTGCGCAGATCAAATATTCAGCTCCAACCCAAAGTCCTAAGTGCTTATCTGATACACTGTAAAAGCTTTCCATGACACGCACCAGCTACTTCTTTTATGGCTACACTTCCTGTTAGGTACCAAATCTGCCTCTATACATTTCAAAATGTCTAATAACCCAGGAAAGCATAAGTTCTCTAAGCCAAGTATACCTGAAGCTTGTCCAGATGTTCAGTTATTTTTATATCATCTCTCTGAGCATAGGTAGTAATCCTGACAGACAGTATAACTAAGAAGAAAGCTTTATTTTGTAAAAATTGATATTTACATCATGTAAAATTTATATTGATGGAAAGCCTTTATTTTCAGCATTCATGTCAAAAATTACTCTCTGTAACAGAATTTTACATGTAATTACTTCTTTATACTCATTGAACAGAGGAACTGGAGAGGGAGGCAGAACTCAAATTTTATACGAGGCTTATGCAGCAGTCAGTTCTCTCAAGTGTCAATTGTTTCCTCCACCCTGCAGGAGTGGAATGTATATTTTACACTGAAAATATTTGCATCTCCTTGCATGTCCATCACACATATACATCCTTTATTACTTCGTGAGTCCATTGAATTTATTCCTTCCTTTATGTATTTAGAGATTTCACAGAAAAGGTATTGCATTTGGAAGCAGCACTTCTAGCACAGTCTAGACAAGATATTCCAGCACCCTGTCCATCTGAATCTTAAAAGTGTCCAATGATGAAGAATGTCTGGAGACAACCGATCATTCGTAAAAATAGTGATGCTGACTCTTGGCTGACGGTATGTTCTTCAGGTGGAGCTCCCAGACAAACCAACCGATCTCACTGATATGAATCTTGATTCAAATCACTTGGAAAGTCACTGCCTGCTTTTCATTGTGTCAGATGAATCTCAACTGGGATATAAAGAAATTGGTCCAGAACACATCACTAACACATAACAGATTTTGTAACTCAACAGGTGAGACACAAAATCTGTTTCCTCCTTTCCCTCCTCCCACCTCTTCTTTTTTTTCCCGGTAATTGTTTCCCAGTATATTTTTTTTATCACTTTTTTACTTTTTCTTAGCATCCATTTTCCTAACCTCCTATTTTCAGCTTATTCAATATGTAATTTTTTGTCCTTTTAGCACTATTTCCTTTGTCTTCTAAGAATGCCCCAAGCAACAAGAAAAAGTCATTCATTAAAAGCAAAAGTGAGCACTAGTGCACAAGGATGTCTCAGAGGTATGGCAGAGAATATTTAACTCTAAGTAAACATAAAGTTGGATAAACACTGCTTAATAATACTATTTGGTCCACTGTGGTAGTTCTGCCCACAATGTAGAAATTACAACCCTTTTCATAACATGAATAATTTGCAACTGCCTTGTCTAATAACTGAAACTCTTTAAAACTTGTCATAAATGACACCATGGCTTTCATAAATATTTATGTTTTTTGAATAAGCATGGTCATACTGGTCAGCACAATGCCCATTCTGAATTCATCACACCCTAAAGCAAAGCAACCAGTTGCCATGATAACGCCTTATTCATATTAGTATTCCCAACAGCTTAAGTTTGCCCTAGATATTGAACCCACAGGACATTTTGTGATTAAACTTGTTCTTACCCACACAAACTTTTACTGATAATCTCCCTCTGCTCTTCTCATTTTGCTAAGACACTGCATGCCTTTACCCAGCAGCAGATGAGTTTTGACTATCACTAGCACAAATGCAGCTTTCTGATAGATAAAACATTGATAAAGACAATCTCATGAGGCAGAGGAATGAAACAGTTCATCCTTACAATGGCTCAGTATTCCACAGAGGAAACAGTCTCATACTTCAACAACTCACAGTGGTGCTTCAATTGACATTAATTTGAATGCCCTTGAATCAGAAGAAGCCCTGCAAGGTGCAAAATTAAATGTAAGAAGAAGATCAGCTTAAGGCAGTCACTACCTGTTAAAAGGCACAAAATGTTGCCTTTTTCATTAATAATTCTCATTATTCAGGCTGCCTGTGCATTATTTGGGTTTTATTTCACTTGGAAAAATGAAATTGAGGAACAGTCGCACTTTTGTTGGTTTCATTTTCTGACTCTCGTGCACTAACATCAAATCCTGGTAACAACTCTACTGCAGGCATTACCATTTAAAAATGACTAACGTTTGAAGCTATGATTCTATTTGAAGAGGGTTAATGAGAAAAAATCCACCTTCCTTGTTAAAAATGCAACAGACAGGTACATTCAGAAATGCTGATGGCACTGAAAATGAGTTGAATGTTTAAGAGCCTGGAGAGAGACAGCTAGAGAAAAGTGTAGAGGAAAGTTAGACAAAAAAGAGCCAAAACTGTGGGAAGATGAAAATAAATGGGCTCTCTCACATAAGAAAGCCCAGAGGAGTGAAGCAAGACACTTGTTCACTTCACATCACCTCACATCACATCACATTGGTGATGAGATATCTGTTGAGTAATGTATGTCATTCTCCAAAAGAAAGGAGGTATTTCCTTTTAACTCTGTCATTTTTATCTTTCTGTATTCTTTTTTGGCATAAAAACTTACTTTTGAGAAATGTTTTTCTCAGAGTAAGTCATGTTTCAGTCAGATTTTGCTTGCTCTAAAAGAGTGCAAAAGTGTAACTTCCTTCTTTTCACCATTACAAGCTTGAAGTGAATTAAAGCTGCCATTAATTTTTAAAAGCTACTACGCATGCATATCAAGAGAACCAAAAGAGAAAACACATCTAATATACAGCTCAACTGAAGGCAATTTCCATAAAAACATCATCTGGGTATTTCCTCTTACTTGCATGACATGGATTCAGATATTTCCCCAACTTTTGTATAGACACTTTCCTGCTACGGCAAACTATACCTGTTAGGAAAAAAAAAATTAACCTTTAAACTCTCTTTATGCTTCAATACCTACATTAATGATCCATAAACCAAATAATTCCTCAACAGCAGCTGTATAAACCCACTATGCCTAAATCATGACCTCAGTTTTGCTTAGCCTGAACAGTCCTGCATGGTGGTTGCACGGGTAGCCAAGAGCCTGCTCGGCATTTGTCTCTGATGATGTATGTGTTATGGAAAAACAGTTTGACTTTCAGACCTTTAAGAGGCTAGAGCTGGAAGATTGAAGTGGTATGTGGAGGGAAAAGCCTAAAAATTTAGGAGGTTGGATCTTAAAAGTAGCAAGAAGTATCACAACACCACTTTAGTGGCCATGTTCCTTGTTGGGTAATTATAACGATTACACGTTATTCCCAAAACTTTAGTGAAGGGCAAAGACGGATTTACAGTTGAGCTGATAGCACAGTCAAATAGAAAAGTTCCCTATCCCCAACACATATGATCTGGTATCCTACATGAAAGGCTACACATTCTAAAACATAAAAAAGCTAGGACAATAAGAAAAGAGAAAAAACAGGTACAATCCAGCAGGGAACACATGGCTGTGAACCTCTTCAAGCAAGCAGAAGATGCATTCTGAAGCATTAGAAATCAAGCAAATGGTGGGATTGCACTGAGTCTTTGAAACAACTTGTTGGTAAGGCTACTATTCTACACTGGCATCACAGTTCATGAGAAATCTATCTGCACAGTAAGAAAAATCTTTTCTAAGAAAAGAAGTTTTCCCTGCTTTTGACTGCCTGTTTTGCAAAGTTTTTCATTAACTGTCCAACTATCCACTGCTTATCCAGCTGGCTTGAGCTGAACACCTTTCTCGGCAACACTTACACACACAGCACCCGAGAAGCTTCATTTTTAAGTAACTGGAAAAAAACTCTTAAGACTCCAGGAGTCAAAATCCCTGTGGAGGATAGCAAGGCATGAGTTTTTCCTCCCTAGAATTCAAGTTATCCCGTAGCCTTTCTCAGGTGAATGTGTAACTGCAATGTGAGGTACAGAGGAAGAAAGGCACCAAAGAAGGCTTACCAGAAGAAGCTGGTCTCCATCAAATAGCTGCCACTTAGGCATCAGAGAGGTGCAATGGAGAGCAAAGCAGGGAGGTCTAAGGGAGCCTGACCAAAATTACCTCCAGGAGCTGGTAACTAGAGAGGACGTGCCCCGGAGGTTCATTCCCAGCCCCAAGTCGGTTCAGCAAAGGCAAAAGTACCAGTTAGGTCAGAGCAGGCAGCTTAGGGTGGGATTCGCGAAGCCCCCAAACGCTTCTCAGCCCGAGATCCCAGGATCGAAGCGTTTGCTTACTGTCCCCATAGACACGCACACATTTGCCCGCGGGTGCGCTCGCCCCTCGCCAGCGGGCAGGCAGCTCCCCCTCCCCGCCCCACGCCGAGTTGCCAGACTTGCTGCCCAGAGGAGAGAGGACGAGAGCCCAGATTAACTCAGAGGAGCAGCCTCGCGTCCCCGCGCTGCCCGCGTCCTACCGCCTGTGGAGCTGGCCTCCTCCAGCTGCGCCGAGATGCTCTCCACTCGCCTCACGTCCATGCCGGGAGGCGCCCGGAGCCGCGGCGGGAAAGCGCGGCAGCACCGCCGCAGCGGGGCCGCGCCGGAGCGGAGCGGGAGCGGGGCTGGGCACGGCGGAGCGGGATGGGAGCGGGATGGGAGCGGGGCTGGGAGCGGCGGAGCGGAGAGGGAGCGGGAACGGGAGCGCGGCCCCGCCTCGGCGGCGGCGCCTCCCCCGCCACCCGCGCGGCGCGGGGCGGGCTCGGCGCGGGGCTCCGGCGGGGCCGCGGCCGCGACCCCTTCCCTGCCGGGACGCGGAGGGTTTGGGCTCGCTTACCTCCCCCCCCGAGCTGCCCCGGGGCCGCTGCCACCGCGGGGCTGAGCCGGCACCTGCGCCCGGAGCGGCTCGGAGCGGGGCGGGCGAGGGGACTGGCCCGGCGGGGTCCGGCAGGGCCGGGCGGCACGCAGGCGGTGCCCGCATCACCTGTTAGCCGCACGCTACCCCGGACACGGACCGCACCGAGCGCAGGGAGCTCCCATGGCAGCTGCGCCCCTCGGACACCTCCGTCAGGCTAGCACACGCTGGGAGCACTCCCTAAGCCCCAGAGTATATTTTGGAAAGGGCATTTTAAGACACCTTCTGAACACCTCTAATTTATCAAAGTCTACTATGACACATGACATACCATTAGAAAGTGCTTCAATAAGGATAGTTCTCCCAGTTCAATTTTACACAGTTAATTTTTCAGTCTTTACGATTCCGTCTATCCCTGCATGAATAATGACATGTTTCAGAAATCCCAGTTCTCCTTCTCATTGTGTTCAGCCCCAAAAAATTATAGTAATTCTTTTCAAGGCACACAAGGGTTATAGGCTTAGCTACCCAATACCTTAGTTTTGACATCTTATTTCATATTATTCTTTGAACCTTGTATTGTTAAGATTCTTATAAGCTGAAAGATAAAGGAGTAATTCCTATGTCGCGTTGCCAACCAATGCTTTAGGAAAGGATTTGTATCTCCTTTTATTCAATGGGATGAACTTATGTCTAATTCAACCCCAAAATGATGGAATGACTGAAGTCTTGAATGGACAGAGAAACCACAGTGTAGTGTAACGCTTGCCAAGAACAACACGTTGGGTAGCTTTTGCCAAGTGTTATTTTTTGACAAAAATACATTCACTGACGGAGGTTGAGGTAAGGCTGTGGAGAGACAGGATTCAGAGCACTGTATTTGTCATATACCCTCAAAATATTTCCCTTCTATACCCTGAATTCTTAAGTAGACAGGAGAGACAGGATTCACAGTACTGCATTTGTCATATACCCTAAAAATATTTCCCCTCTATAAGGTGAATCCTCAAGTAGTCAGAATATGGCTCTTCCTATCAAAGAAATTCAAGATAGTAAGAACAGAGATCAGGATTTTATCTCATTATCAGCATTTGAGCTTACTTTGAAGCTAACCTTACGGAAAACTATCACAATTCAGAGCGAACCCTTCTCATTTCATATACACAGCTTTTTCAGAGTGAAGCAATTCATATTTACAATAGTCTCTTCCCTTTGCTCTACACCAACATTGTATCAGAACTCTGTGAGTTACAAAACACCTCTAAATATATGGGAGCAGCTGGCCATAACAGATTGAACTAAGGCAGGAAAGGTAGTAATACATCAAGAATACCCATACATTCATCTTGTGTCTTAGAATGAATTACAGGTATACAACACAACATGAAACAGAAGTGCCAGAAGTGCCCACCAGGTTTTTACAGATAAGGTGGTGTGTGTCAATTCAAAGATGAATTGTGTCTGAGGCAAAGGAAAAAGAAAGCGACCCAAATAAACTGAACTGTCTCCATAAATCTGCATGTTTCTCTCAATCTCATCTGCTTTATTTTTATGCTTGCTCTCCTTGTTTCCATCCATTTAGTCTTTGTCTCCTGTTCTTGATGGGCCTGGTTCCAAGTAATTTCCTCTGCATACTCCTTCCTTTTTGTTCTCTTGAGTTTTAAATATTTCTCTTACAAAATCTTGTGTCATTTTGATATTCTATGTTAAACAAAATGTTCATGTCACAATGCGGCATTTTTCCAAATTTGCTTTAAAGGGCAAATTCTTTATTGTTTACCAAACCTGATTAAGTTTCCTCCAATTAGCATGTCAAGCCCAAGTATCTGCTCTATATAACATCCAGTAAAAATTGACATCAGCTGTGATTTCAGCCCTTCTATATAATTATATTTCAACATATAATTGTATTTCTACAAATATAGAGTTCCATTCTAGTTTCTACTTTTCAAACTATATAACTACTTTCTTTCTTATTTGTTTCAAATATATCTTTTGGAGCTAAATACTAATAATACCTTGAGCATGTATTTAGTGCTACATGTATAGCTGAAGATTTTTTCCAGTGCCTTGTGAAAAATTTTAATTTCTTCTTGAAGTAGTTGATGTAGTTTCTATCTAATTTTTAAATTACAATCTGGGTAAGCATATTCCTGTTCGCCTCAAATGTAAACTAACCGGAAAGACTTAACATAATTGTGATATAGGGTGTCCAAATTAGGTTCCGATTTCCACATCTGTTTAAAAGATGCAATATGCAAAATTAAGTGTTAAATCATGATGCTAAAATAATGATAAAGGAGGCATTTTCTTCCAAAAGAGAAAATCAAATCATTGGTGAATAAAAAATAACCAGCAGGATTTCTAGTGGTAGCATGTTCCTCCCTAACAGGGAGGACTTGGGGCTTTTTTCTACCTCTTGGTGTAGATGAGAAAAGGCTCAGACCCAGAAAATGTACAGCAATACCCAAATATTCAGTCCTTTTAGTCCCTTGTGCTCCCCCACTGGTCTTGGGACATCTGCAAAGGTTAAACACAGTAGTTCAGCTACTCAAATTGTATCAGCACTAAGAAACTGAATAATATATAATTAAAAATTTGAATAGAACAAATATAAACCACAAAACATCCAACACATCCGTGTTACTTTCTCGGCCTGTCCAGAGAAGCCATTTGTTTGTGCAGTGCTTTCTCTGCTGGAGAATGGCTCTCCAGGTGGGAGCTTTCTTGATGCCCAGAAGAATTCATCATTAGGTTATACTTTTTGCCTGCATGTCACTCACAATGTTTTTCAAAAGGAAAAAGGAAACCCAACAGCTAAATCAGTCTGTCACTTACTTCTAGGAAAAATATTCTTTCTTCTCCAAAAAGTAATAAAAGTTAATTTTGCTATTTTTTATTCAGAAATGAGAAAGAAACTGTTCTTCACTCTATGATACATTTTAAGAGCATTTTTGTTCTCAGAAGTGTATTTCATTTAGTTTTGAGTCATTCAGTGTAATAATGTATCTTTAAAAAGAATTGTGTGTATTCTATATCACAAAAAAATGAACAATATTTTGGCCGTACTCAAATATTTCATGTCCGTGATAAAGTACTTGGGAAAAATGAGAGGTGTCTGAAGCTCTGAGTGCTCTGTCCCCCTGTTGAGGGGTGTGCGTTGGTGTCAGAGCCAAGCTGCTGTGGTGGGGCTGCAGGCTGGCCTCTGTGCCAGGCAGCTGGCTCCAGACAATGCCCCAGCAGATCCACCACATGGCACAGCTGAGCCCATCAGCCACCTCAGGGGCACCTCAAGGGAAATATATTTAAGGAAGGGCACAAAATGCTGAGGAAGGGGGAGTGAGAGCAGCAGTGCCAAGGTCAGAGGAAAGGGGAGGTGCTCCATGGTGGATCCCTCCCATGGAGGACCCATGCTGGAGGACATACACCATGACACACCATCGTACACCATCATACTACTGCCCATGGGTAAACCCAGGCCAGAACAGAGGAAACAAGTATGAAGGAGCAGCTCTTGAGAGGAGAGCATTCACTATCTGCAGTATGAACAAAGAAGAGAAAGAAGTGACTGGAATAAGCTTGAGCCTGGAAAGGGGGGACAAAGTGCTTTCCTTTTTAGATGTTTTTCTTCTTTACTTTACAATGCCCAAGTCAATAAAAAAAAAAATTCAATTAATTAAGCTAAATTCTCCAAGACTGTTTGGGCCAAGACAGTAACTGCTGAATGATTTTTCTCTATTTCTTTTGATGCACAAGTTCTTGTGATTTTCTCCCCTGTCCCACTAGGTGTGGGGATAAGCAAGCAGGTCTGCAGATACTTGGCACCAGCAGGGGTTGACCCAGCACAGAGTATATCTGGAAGAATGCAAAATACAAAATAAAGTTGTAGGAAAGGTGGCACAGAGTACTAATGAACTACCTTCCCTAAAACACTGGAGCTTTGATAGTCAAGATTTCCTACTAGCACAGTCTAGATTTAGAGAGCTTTCAGAAAGAGTAATCTTGAATATTCTGATTTTTCTGCTTATTAAACCTTAACAAGGACAATTCTTCAAAGGAACCTCATGCACCATGTATCCTCATCCTTATACAGAAATAAATATCAAGCAACAATGAAGGCCAGCCCTTGAACTTGTCAAAAACTGGCTTTTAGTATTGCTAGGACCTGTTACTAAATAAGTAAGAAGAAAAAGTGAGAGCCTCCTTTCCTTGAAACTTGATTTGTTTTTTATAACAACATTTTGTACTAAGTTCTGCAAGGATTAGAAGCAATTTGAGTTACTGTAAATGAGTAACATATCAGAGTCCATATGTGGCAGAAAAAAAAATAGAAGATAACATTATTTAGCAACATTATAAAAGAAGATAAAAACATTATTTATTCCAATTTTAATGTTATCTCCATATGCCAATAGTCAAGATATGGATTGAGTTCTTTGTTGGGGCATTTAAAAAATCCTCAGGGGAGTAAGTAGGGGCTCACCCTTCATTTAGTGTTGGTGGGAAATAAGTACCTTTTATTCCTTCAGAACTAAGATCCACCTTTTTTTTTTTTTGTTTTTCTTTCCCCCTGTTTTTCTACTGTTGATTCTTTGTGATGCAGATGATTGAAGTGGCTTCATTGCTAAATGCCAGTATTTAGATATTTGAGATTTGATTTGTGAGACTGATGTGGTTTTATACCTCATTTTAACTGTGATTCAGAGTTTATAATAGCCACACTGCAGATATTTTAGAAGAAAGTCATTACAAACTAGGGCAAGGCTATATTGAAAAAAAAACACATGTAATATTCAACTCAACTTTGTTGTGCTGCTTGAAGACTTCCTAGACATAATCTGTATCATTTAATCTAAATCTGTATCATACCTGTATCATTTAATCTAAATTGTTGTCCAATTGTTTGTTGTCATTATTAGACTGTCACTAAAGTTATCTCACTAGTAAACCTGAGTTAATATAAGGTTTTATATTTCCATCAACTTTGCATAAAAAATATCTTTGTAGTTTTTAAGAATAGAAGAGTATTGGGAGTAAATTCACTTGCTGCTAAAATGTAGCCAACTTCAGAAGACACACCTGAAAAACAATGATTTAGACAAGTGTAGGTTGAAGAAAAATATTGGGTAATTACACTGCATCTAATCTATGTTCTTGTGGGGGAAATCTATAGTGTGTTATATAATATAGATCATAGGTAGGCTTTACAATCTAATGTGAAATACCTGCTTAGTGATCTGTCCTAGGCTCCAAAGAGACAGACAAAAGAAAAGCTAAACAAAAATAGCAATAAAACCCCTGAGCTGACCCTGGTGTAGGAGAGTGCCCAGACAGCCAGTTTATGGTAGAATGATTTCCCAACACTTTTTTGGCAGTTTTACATTCAGCTGTATGTTGGCTTCCTATGGCTTTTCGTCCTCCATTCTCATCAGGTAATTCTGCACTCTGCTCCAGTAAATCCTTATCCCCCTCCACTTCTCTGTCTCCCCTCCATTTCCTTTTCCCTTTCCTATTTACCTCACACATCGTTTCTCATGAAAACTGAGTAACAGCAGAAAGGATAATGGCTTTTATGTTCAGCTTGTGAGATCACAGAGCTGTAGTGCTCAGTACAGCCAACGACAGGATCTAACTGAATACAGTTTTTCATATTTTCCATTTTTAAATCCACATCCACCAAGTTTCCAGGTGACAAGGCTTTAAGAATAAAGTGCAGAGAATCTTAGCTAACTCAAAAGCCAGTCCATAGAATATCAAACAATAATTATCAATACAAAATTTTAAAATTTCAGAATGTTTTAAAACATTTTGTTCCTATGATATTTCCTCTAGATTTATGGCACTAGTGATTCATTGATGGATATATGGAAAGACAGTAATCTCATCTATTGTTAGTGCATCTAAATAAAGAGATAAAGGCTAAATTCTCTCTCTAATGGCAACGATATTCTTTTTTGAAAGAGCCCAGTCTATATGGGGAGACCAAAAGAGATCATTCATCCTCATATAAAAAGATCCAAGAGGGATATGGTTGCTATATAAATACATCAAACAGGTAAAAAAAAGTGAAAGAATAAAAAAGCTCTTCCAGCTAAATGTCAATGCAGGAGACTGAACAAATGATATGATCTATAAATTTAGGTTGTGTATTTAACGAAATTTGCTAAGCATCAAAGAATTCAAGTACTGGGATGCCCTTCCAAAATGGATGGGAGGAAAGGCAAAATAAATGTTTTGAGGCAAAGCTTGATAACTCTGATGGGATGCCTGTGATAACAGAGCTCTATGAATATAAATGATATATATATTGTTTCCTTTTATTAACAAGTAAAGCTAGTGAATAGAAGACCAAAATCACAATACAGCATGAGTCACAGGAAAAGAGCTGCGATGCTTATGCAGAGATTACATAACACAATATATATAATAATAAGAGCCTCCACAGTCATGAATGTCATGAAAACTTGTAGGACATGATAGAAGTCTTTCACATTTAAATGGTTGCTCCAAGGAAGACAGTGATCAATTGTTCTCCATGGCTAGTGGCAGCGCTGCAAAAGAAAGACACTTACGTAGGAGCAAAGAAGCAGTCAAAATTTAGGGAAAATTTTCTGACCTCTAAGGTAGGCAAATAGAGTTTTATGAAGTGGTCAGTGGAATGTTCATCATTAAAGTGTTTGTTTCAGCTGCTTCATAGATAACTGCTGAAAACAGTCTAAACCTTTTGTCACAGCACATTACTATAAATCTTGAGGTATATTCTCTCCATATATATCCTTATGACTGCATGATTAAAAGAATAGTATTGATTTAACTGAGAGGGGAATTTGGCCAGAAATGGCCCTACTTTCCCAGCTCTCTATCCCCATTTCTCCTACAGAACTTGCGCTTCTTAATTGTGCCGATTTTATTCTATGAAACAGAGATGTATTTCCTGATTATTTTCAAAGATGCTTTGTTTCTTAATTTGCATACCTGAGTATTCTGTTGTCATGGAAATCTCTCCTCTGAAGCCCTTGACGGCCAGCTCTCTTCCTTCAGTTCTGTTTCAAATTTTCTGCATCAACCAATCTTAATTCTTACTCCAAGTTTTCCACATATTGTTGTCACATCTAAATGACACAGTACTACAGCTCCTTGGCTCAAAACCTTATCCATAAGAATGCAAGGTTCACTTCAAACAAGTGTAGTACAAAGGTCTAGTGCAAAGACGTTTTTTGACTCATTTATTTGTTGGCTATTTTTAATTCTTTCACTGAAGGACCATTCACATTAATAGATGTTTATCAGCTCAACAAACAAGAAAGAAATTATTAAAAAAGGATATAGCTGTAATAAAATTCAAATAGAATTGTTTGAATAGTGACAGTATAAATTTTTTGCCCACACCTGTCCTCTTACATTGATGGAGGGAGTCTTACAATCTGTCCTGAAAGTTAAAATACTTGATTAATGACAAAGATTAATCACATCAGTTTTCCTTCCAAGTATAAACTGGCCTACCAATCTCTTAAATTTCATCACCCAAAATATATCAGATGCCTTCACTGATCACAGTTTAAAATACTGAAGAGAGTCATGAAGGTCAGGTTAGGACATTCATGGTTGATGATGACTTCATTCCACTGAATATTTCTGAATACTTGAGAATAACGTCATTCAAATAAAAAATACTTCATATGCCTATAGGAAATCGGCAGCTGAATGAAGAATCTGGCCACCAAACTAACAAGCTTTAGTTTCTGGAGGGATTTTAGAAGATAATTCATGCCAAGTTCATCATATCACCAATGGAAATTTTACATTAAGAAGAAATGGTCTCTGAGCACCAGAGAAAGGTGCTTTTCAAGAAGCTGCTACATTCAACCTTTCAGTCAATGACCTAAATCAGCTAAGGACAGATATACATCCTGGATGAAAGATGCAGAAATATATCTACATTACTATCCACTTGTTTCAGCAGTTAGCTCACACAATGTCATCTTGATTTTCAGCCAAATTGCATTTATTTTTGTCACAGCTCCTGCCAAAAGAGAACAATGTAATCTTCTTTCATCTGGATTTGGAGATGCAGATATAAAGCTGTGTGTTTTCTTCATGCTGAAGCAGAACCTGTTTGCTTTTTTTTTTTTTTTTTTTTCCCTACAGCCTCCCATATGTGCTTGATGAATTAATGACTGAAGTAGAGTATAAAGTAATGGCACTGGTCATATTCGTATTTATTATCAAATCTATATGGCAAGCTTTGGTTTCTTAACTTCTGTTATAAGCTCTCCCATCCACCTGATTTGATCCACCAGACTAGGCTACAATATGGAATTCTCTCTCTTAATTACTTTGTTCCTTTTCTGTAGAATTCTAATTGCTGCAGATTAGGTCAGAGCATTGGTAATAGATAGTTAATTTCATAACTTAAAAAAATTCAAATTTGACTAGAGATTATGAGTCTGTATGTTCTGAATTGGAGCCATTATCATGAAGCTCACTAGTAAGTCAATTTAAATTGTTGTACTTATGAAGTTGTACTTCGTCTTCCCATTTTAAACGCTTTACTCTTCCATTACAGGTATTTTACAGGCTACCATCAGTGTGCTTACCCTATAGCATCAAATTCTTACTCATATTACCCTTTCTGGCTTTCAGCAATTATATACACATAATTTTTTTCCTTGGTTTGTATCTTAAGACTAAGAAGCTAAATTCTCAAATATGGTATTCCTGCCTCAATGTGTAAATTTATAAATGAATGCTGAATGTCAAATAACTAATATGAACATTACAAATTTAGTAATAACTGTTGCCATTCTGGACATCCAAAAACATGAGATTACCTTTCTGTCAACAATGTGTGGCAATGTCTGAAACACTGTAAGCCTGAAACTCATTTTTGTTTCCACTTGGACACCCTTACTGCACAAAGAAGTAATGTTTTCATATTTTCATGCTCTTCTCAACAACTGCAACAGATAGTAACCTTCTGTTTGTCTTTTACTTATTCAAAACCTTCATTTTGAATAAGTAAAAGACAAAACTGATCTGAATATAAAGATGTTGCTGGAAGAAAGAGTATCATGACCTCTATGACATAGTTTATGAGAATACTAACTGTGGCACTGCTTTCTTCTTCTGAGATTTGAGAGATGCAGTTCATTAGCATCCATGAATCTTTATATTTGCACAAGATCCAAAAGAAGAGAAGCAATTAGATTGTTATGCATGTGAATCCTAGCTATTCTTCCTACAATGTTGAGCTGACTAAATTGCATGTACAAGGTACAGTTATAGGTAGTACTGAAGAAAATCGATTTATCCAAGAGTTAGCTTGGAAGATCTAGTAAATATAGGGTTTCCTCACTGCGTCTTGTTTTGGGAAGTCTCTTCAAAGAAGATTCATAGGTCCCATTCTCTATCAGTTACTCAACGTGGATCAGCTCCCCCAGCTCCAGATTCACACTCTTTTGGTGTAAGAATCACACTTGATCCTAAATTGACAGCTTTAACACTTAGGCATTCTTTTCTCCTGGAAATACCAGGGCTTGATGATGTGGGATTTACACCACACCATATGAGGTCTTTCCTTTTAGTGGTCACACAGAATAACTTTCCTACACATCTTCATTTTCCTACATGAGAAGATTTGTGTTGGGGAGCAGATTATAAAACAGTGCAATTGTTTTTTTCTGCAACACAATTCCCATTTAATTATTAAAGAGGCAGATTTGTACATGATTCATTGAGTCAGTTGAGTGACTAACTACTTTCAACCTAGGTTAGTTTCAGCAAGATAAGGCCATATATTGACTGAAGAAATGCAAAGGATCCATACAATAATTCCCAGAGGTGACAGAGACCCTGGTAGAAGCAATGGATGGAAAACCAGGGGACCAAAGGAAAACTCAGGAAACCAAAGCTAGGAAAGTACCACAGCAATTTTCCAATTCCTGAAATCATGTGTAAAGGTTATGTGAACAATCAAATTACCTAATCAGAATTATTAGAGAAGAATTCATTCTTTGCCCCTTCAACCAGTAGTACAAAAGCAGACAGCCTTAGCTACTGACAACTTCCCAACATTTCTATGCTCTATTACTCCCAGCTTTAAAGGGAAGCTACCACTGAAAGAGAATCCCTACTTTGAGCTTCAGTCTGGCTTTGAGGGATGTCAGCAAGGGGCAGCCACAAAGACAGTTCACTTCTGATTCACTTCCCTCCCACTAAGGTTAAAACACCTTGGAAATCATGTCAGGTTTCTTTTTCAGAGGAACCAGCAAGAAAATCTATACATTCAGGGTCAAGAGGGAGTGTGCATGACCATATGTATACCAAGTGGTTCTTTGGTAGGACTTGCTCCATGCACCTAGAGCTATCTTAGGTTATATAGTGGCAATATTAACTGGTTCATTAGCATGAAAGTTAATGCTTGTTAACTTCATAGTATTCTTTTCTCATTTGAGCCTGCAGGCACATGATTAGTCATCACATCTTCTTGTCATAAAGTACCTCAGTTCTGTCACAGAAGTAACAGCCAGTCTCCAGAAAAAGCAAGTATTTTTCCATGAAGCAGACTTTGGGACTTCTTCTGAACACCACCCAGCAAAGCCTGCTTTAGGAGTGATAGTGATATAAAGAAAATATTGCCACTCACTTGTTAGGGATGACCTGATCTAAGCTACCTACTGTATATGACTTTTTTTTTCTTTAAATGGAGAGAGGTTATGACTGAACTGTTGAATCATAGATTAAATTACTGGTTTGTGTTCTTTAAAATTTGTTAGAACATTTCGTCTCCTCAATCCTATTTTAGCAGGAGAAACAGAAGGACAGATTACAGAATAAATAACTTTTAAAATGGCATATGCATAAATTTAATACTGTTAGGGCACAAACTGACAAAAAAAAAAAGGAATCAGAAATGGAGATGGGAAGCTGCTACCGTGGCCATGGCAAGTAAGGTCAGGAAAGGAGGAACAAATTGATTCCACAAAGTCAAAGGTCTACCCAGCAAATGCTGCTAGGCACTGTGCCAAATTCTAGAAAAGCAAAGATTAGATGGGGAGATCAGGATAAGCACCAGGCAACAGAATTGTGCAAGACATAAATTTAGCTAGTAAACAAGCTTTATAAACAATGGCAAAGTGTATTAGGGTTGAAAATCGGGCAAGCTGGTGGTAAACCAGGAACTAGGCTCTTCAGCTGCCAGGATTCATCAAGCTTTCCTCCTCCTGTGGTACTGACAAACTGGCAAAGGCAAAAAGGCTGTCTGGCCACATGGATCTTGTTCTGTTGACAGAGTTCATCAGCAAACCACAAGAAGAGCAGCCCACAAGCTCATTCTGGCTACAGAGCAGCACAGCTTTTAAAGTCACAAAACTACCCTAAGTATATTGCTGCTACAGGACCCACCTGACACCTCAGCTGGGGATGGGGCTGTGTTACAATCTTTCTGCACAGCATCACGCTGTACCACGAAGAGCTCAAACTACCATTTCTTGCATTCTCATTACTAAACCACTAGAAAACAAGTGCTATAATGATCAGAAGAAAAGCAAGAATTCTTGGATATGTGCAAACTTAACTTAGACAGCTAACAAGAGAGATAATATTTTTATAACTTATTCCAAAACAATAAATATATAAAATACATAATTGGAAGACTATTTTACAAACTGGCATTATTAAGAGTTTCTGATGATTTATTCTTTAACATTTGCTATGTATTACTACATTCTAAAATTCATATATTAGGATTCTATGTTCAATTTTCATTTTGAAGTAGCAGCCTTGGTATTTTTATGATAGCTGACTGATACGTATGAAACTGCCAATGACAGTAAGGTATAACAGAATATGCTTGAAGGCTTTTTTTGTTGGTTGGATTTTTTTTACTCATATTCAGGGACATATTCTCAGTAGACTTTCACACTGTGATTAAAGCAGAGGAAGCACAGAGCATCATCTGCCATAGTACTGTCATTAATCTAAAGTCACCAAACCTGAAAATCACAGGGAATATAGTCTAGACTAGACAATGGCAAAAATACAACGCTGAAAAAAGAAGTGTATTATTTCCCAATATCATTCCCTGAACCTCAAACACTAATAAGGTAGCTAGTGTCAATTTCAAGCTTCTTACCTGAGTAGCAAATTATGCATGAACTTTCTCCTTCAGGAAACTTCCAGTCCTTCAGATGCCTCCAAACAGTGGATGACATTCATCTGCTAATTAACCTTCATCCAGTGCCCAGCTTTAACCAAGTATTTCAGAATTCAAGTGCATCTTAGGTGGCAGATGGAGGTTGTATTTCACTAATAAACAAAAAGTGTCAGGTACCTGGATTCATGACATTTGGAAACAGTCTAAAATAGTTAGAAGGAACTCTAGCTCACAGTCATTCCATCTCCAAAAGACTGCAGCATTTCAAAAATGTATGAGACAGACAACAGATCTTAAAAAATAGCATGAAAATTATTATTTGTTGTTTAGCAAGATTGTCAAACATAAAAGCACAGGTGTCAGAATACTGCTTGAGGGGGAAGTTTTGATGCAGCCTCCTGAAGGGAAGACCTAATAGTGTCCATCAATTACTGAGCCAGAGATCCACAATGCACTTTCCAGTCAGTTCAGACAAGGCAATAGGAACTCTTTGAAAAATTACTTTATGCTAAGAGCAGATTCAGTATGTATTTAAAATATACCTTTGTGCCACAGAATCATACGGCATAAGCTAAGTCCACGAAAAGAAATCACTATCCAGGAAGCAAAATCTTCATTACCATCATATCTGATTATCTTCTGAGAGTTAAAAAAAAAAAAAACCACAACAGAAAATAAACCATAAGTTCAATATAAAAGATTTCCTCTTAAACAGCATTTTTCTATGTGAAAAAATTCTGTTACTAGAGCAAATAAAAATACAGGTGTTATTGTTTTTATACCATGAAAAGTATTCAGTGAAATTTGTTATTTTCATATTAATCTTACAGGCCCCAAGATTAACTACATTAACTACTACTTTTTCTTTAAAAATATGCATGCAGATGGGGTTTATTTGTTTATTTGTTTGTTTGTTTTGGGGGGGTTTTGGGTTTTTTTTTCTTCAAGTTGTATAGAGCTGTCACTGCAAAGGAAGCTAAAAACCCTCTCTGGTCTCAGTACTCAAATCCTGTTTTAGACATTTTACATACTACTTAGAAAATGCAGTATAGATATTAATCTCAATTCAGCTTCAGTCACAGGTAATGTGTTGCCATAACTGCCTGCAATATGCTGATTCAAACTTGGAACATCATTATAATTGTGCATTATCATGTATTTTTGAAGAAATTGAAATCTGGAATAGGTGTAAAAGTTTAACAACCCATGAAGTCACATATATATAAACACATAGCAGAGAATGCAGTAAAATCTTCACTTATGTTGGATGTATCAGAAATAGGTATTGAAATTACAAGTAATTTTAGGTCTAAATGCATTGGGAAATTACATCTCTGTAACAGTATTACCCAAATCATCAAAATCATTGTTTTTTTGCTTTCTGAATATTACTTTTTACCTGGATTACTCACTATAATATATCTTGCTTATATTTGCATATCTTACTAATTAAGTCCTCTGACTAACAAAATTATAATCTAACAGTGCTATAATTTCAATCTGGACTAATTTACTAATTTCTATAGTGAAGCCGGACAAGTTTTACCTGCTGTGTTTCCTTATCTGTGAAATGAAGCTAATTTGCTTGTATGCAGAAAAACACTTATAAATTCCTATTGGAACATTTCTGCAGGATGTATTTGAATATTTAGAGAGAAACATGACACAAAAAAAAGGTTGTTAGGCTTCTGGAATACAGCACAGAGGGTATGTCACAAAATGACAGCAAGGGAAAGCCAACCATACTGTTTCCAAATAAATTGTTTCTAACAGTGTTTTGTTATTCAAATCATACAATAAGAACCAATTATTTGTTTCATATGAGAGCAGAAGTCCTTCTGCTTCGAGTAGATTAATTGGCTTGCCTAAATTCTGTATATTTGACTCAGTATTGAAAAAAAACCCAAAACAGAATGAGGCCATCATTTTTAGTACTTTTTGCACTCTGGTTCAGGCCAAACAAAAAGAAAATTAATGAAATCAATTTGTCATACTGAAAATACATCTTGAATGGAAAACATGGTCTAGCTGCTTATAACCATAGAGAAAATTTTAAGGCTTGTCTATTAACTTGAATGTTTTTTGAAGTAACCAAAAGATAGTGCAAAACCCATCACAATATCTATGTATTCACTTATTCTGTCTTTGGAGAAAGAATATGAAATTTTTGTTCTATCTCAAGGAAAAATAATTTTCCAGAGGGACTGTAAGGTGTAAATGGAAAATTCCACTTCCAAGGCACTTTGAAATGTAGTGAGATGGTGTGAAAATTCTGAATGGTTGCAGCAGGATTGATTGCTTTCCAGCATATCAATACACAGGAATGAGATCAAAAATAAACAGCACAGACTGATGACTCTGCCACAGTAGGGAATACTGGTCAATAAAGGAAAATTAGAATAAAAGCAGAAACATCTGTACAGACAAGGCAGCAACATCCATATTGCCTCTCTGTGAATGAGCTATAACTCTACCTAACTTCAGGTATGACAAGCTTCTAGAAGGTATGCACATTTCAAATGCAAGTGCAGATAAATCAGTTTCATTTGCAGCTCTGCTCATGAAATAGGTAATTTGGCATTATGTCACTGCTTCCAGGACTTGGGTTTTTTTAATTTTGTTTCAATGCAAGAACTACATTCTTTAAAGTTTATAGACTCAAATAATAGTTTGAGTTGGAAGAGGCCTTTCAAAGACCATCTAGTCTATTCCCCAACCTGAGCAGGAACCTCTTCAACTATATAGGGTTGTACAGAGTTCCATCCAACCTTGAATGTTTCCAGGGATGGGGAATCAAATACCTCCCTGAACTACTCAATCCTGTGCTTGACCACTCTTATTGTGATAAAACTTCTTTCTTATATCTAATCTATATCAACACTCCATCAGCTTAAAAAGCATTACCCCCTATCATATCATAAAAGGCTCTGCTAAAGAGTTTGTCCCCATCTTTCTTACACCCCTTAAGTACTGAAAGGCAGCAATAAGGTCTTTCCAGAGCCTTCACTTCTCCTGGCTAAACAACCCCAATCCTCTCAGCCTTTTCTCCTTTCCTTGTAGGAGAGGTTCTCCATCCTTCTGATCAGCTTGGCAGCCTCCTCTGGACCTGCTCCAAGCAGTCCATGTCCTTCCTCTGCTGGGGACCCCAGAGCTGAGCCCAGCACTCCAGACAGGGAGCAGAGCAGAATCCTCTCCCTTGCCCTGCTGGCCACATTGCTTTGGAGGCAGCCCAGGGTAGAGTTGGCTTTGTGGGCTGTGAGTGCATATTGCCAGCTTTTGTCCACCCTTTTATCCACCAGCACCCCCAAGTCCTTCTCTGCAGTGCTGTTCTCAATCCATTCATCCCATCCCCCAGCCTAAAAGCAGGGATTGCTCTAACCCAGCACAGCACCTTGCACTTAGCTTTGTTAAACCTCATGCAGTTCCCATGGGCCCACCACTCAAGCTTGTCGAGGTCCTTCTAGATCACATTCCACTCTTCAGGTGTGGCAACAGCACCACCCCAGCTGGTGTCATCAGCAAATTCTTGGAGACCACTGTTGTCATTACATTGCAAGAGTTCTATTATCATTACATTGCAAGGGTTCCACATCACCAGAGTTTCATATCTCCTTGATGTTTCTTGTAGACAGCTCCTCCAAGCACTGACTCTTCCTTGTCCTCACAGCAGCCAACTGACTCCAGTTCCCACCAATTCACTCAGTTATAAAACTCTTCTTATTGGCTACAGGTGTGGCCTGTTAACATCAGGCCTGCTCGTAATCTTTAGTAATTGGTTCAGCTGCAGCTCTTTAGGGGATAAGATTACATTCTATACCACCTTCATTTACCCATTCTGTAACCCCCCCAAGGACCACACTAAATTTCCATGTCTAAATGTCTATGTCACGGAGGAAGACATAAAACACCACTGGTCCCAAGGACCCCTTGGAGGACACCACTTGTCATTGATGTCCATTGGGACTCTGAGCCATTGTCTGCTGTCCTCTGGATGAAGCTGTCCACCCAAATCCTCATACACCAAACAAATTCATCTCTCTCCAATACAGAGTGAAGGATGTTGTGGGGGCCCACATCAAAGGCTTTGCAGAAATCCAGATGAATCGCATCTGTAGCTCTTCCTTTGTCAGCTGATGTAGTCACTCTATTACAAAATGCCCTCAGGTTGGTTAGGCTTTTCCTTACACGGTAACATTTAAAATGAAGTGAAATTAAGATGTCAAGCCAAACGTTCTATTTTGTTAGCATGTTTGCATAGGCTATTATGCATTAGCCAGTGTATTTTTATTAGATTTATAAGGTATATGCTGCTGAATCTATAGTTCTAAATTGGGTTAAGATGCTGTCAGAGACTGAAGGAATTGATATCTCAAGATATTTTAGGATGCCTGTGTGGGAGGGAAGGTGCCCTGGTGAGACAGTGAACTGCCCCACACCCCAACTAGAGCCCATATCCCAGCCTGGCAGAACTGCCAGCGACTGGCACACCAGGAGCAGTGCTCCACTCTGCCCTAACCCAGCCCTAGAGAGGCCAAATGACAAGAAGTGACACCTGGGGGGAGGGCCCTGAAAGGCCATTGAGTATTTAAGGCTGAGGAGGCATTAAGGCATTAATCCGAGATAGGATTAAGAACACTTCTTAATCCTATCTTCCTCTGTCTGGACTCTGCTGAGCCCAGGAGCTGGTAGCTATGTGTGTGCTTTTGTGCATCTTTTCTGTCTTTCTTCTTCTAACTCTCTTCTCTTGGAACATTCTGAGTGACAAAATATCAAACAATATTTGCTAAGTTGAATGCGCTAAATTAGTGCTGTAAGAATTGATTTATGTTGTTTGGATATTGTACTGCATCTTTTGTCAAAGTTCCTTATCTTTCTAAATTTTGCCACTTATGTTTTGTGTTGTTTTGACCTCTTGAGAATATCTGATCGGTGTTTCTTCTGTGCATCTGGAAAGTCTTTTCATTGTGGCCTTACTTTTACACATTTGACTGGAAATTTTGCTTGAGTAGGGACTGCACAATGGTATAATTTTCCTTCTACTATGATTTTGTAGAAGTGCCTTGGTCAGTAGCAAAGCATTTAAGGGATAATTCATATATTCCAGAGATTGTGACTTTTATGATCACAGCCTACTTAAGGGAAGCTGAATGAGGAGCAGCTGAGGTCACTTGGTCTGTTCAGCCTGGAGAAGATGAGACTGAGGGGAGACCTCACTGCATTTACAGCTTCTTCAGGAGGGGAAGAGGGGGGACAGGCACTGATCTCTGCTCTGTGGGGGCCCTGGCAGGACCCGAGGGAATGACCTGCAGTTGTGCAGGGGAGGTTTAGGTTGGATATTAGGAAAAGGCTCTTCACTCACAGCCTGGTCAGCCACTGGGACAGGGCAGTGGTCACAGCACCAAGCCTGAACGAGTTCAAGAAGTATTTTTCAGTGCTCTCACACACATGGTGTGATTTTGGGGGATGGTCTTATGCTGGGCCAGGAGTTGGAATTGATGATCTTTGTGGGTACTTTTCCAGCTCAGCATCTTCTGTGATTCTGTGAAAATTGAAGCTTTTTTTTGTGTGAGTATGATATGGGAATATATAACATGGGAAACCTTTAAACAAATACCATCTAAGAAGTCAATAATTTTCATACATTAGCCTTCTGTGGAAGTTCTCTAGAAACTTGTCAAGAATTTTATCCAACCCATCTATTGATAGACAAAATGAAATTTGTAAGAAACTTTGAAAACAGAGTCATTAACTTAATTGCCCAAGGCACATGGAAAACTTTTAACAGTAACCTCCACAGCATAATCTATAACTATAGAGAATATAAATTCTTGAACATTCTTCTTTCCTTCTTTCTGACATCATTGGGATTTCTCTGGGTAGCTGACTGTGTTTATGAGATCTCAGAACTGAAATTACTCTTTTCCACTAGAAAAAATCTTGGGGCAAAATTCAGACCATGTTCATTTCACATGACAGTGCAGAAGACCACAACTGTTAACCAACTGTGCTTTAATGTAATAGACATGTATAACAATCAGTGCTTGAAGTTACTGTGTTAGTTATTTTTTAGTTTAAATCCTTCAGTCAGTCACATTCCAGGATTTATGTCTAGCAGCATATTTTGCAGCATTTGTTATAAAAGATAACTCTTCAATTGCTTCACATGTAATGTTTTTTTCCTACACTCAATGCACATATTAAAGTCAATGCTCTTGGGTATTTATCATTTCATAATAGCTTACCAGTCATGCAGAAGTAGTAATAATATTGAGGAGAGGAAGAAAATGCACTAATAGAGGGTTTCTACAAGCTGCCCACCAGGATAAGAAACTCTCCTAACCTTCTGAAAAAAAATCTGTACTTTCAGAAATTAGATCTGTTTAATATTGTTTCTGCTGAATGATGAGAGTGGTGAAATGTATCACATTTAACAGTTTTGCCAAAGTCCAGGCCCTTCTGACCACACTGAGACATTTTGCTATGAAAATCAGTGTGAATAGGTCATAGTAACAGATATGATCACATGTGAAAATTTGAGATGAGTATTGTCTGCTTTTAAAGTTCACAAAAGGGTATTATTAACATTTACTCAAATAAAAATTATTTTTCTTACTAAAAACAAAACCAAAAGAAATCTAAAAGAATCACAGAAGCTGCTGAAATGTTACCAGAGAAGATTCCTGCACTGGTATCATAAGTGTAGATCTTTCTGCCAGATAAAAGCTTTGTTCAAGGAAGATAAGAAGAAATGGATCAAAGTAAAATTCCCCATACTCACCAATTCCTTATTCTAGGAAATTTGAATTCCTACTGCAGAAAGTAATAAATTATGGTTTTCTGCTTTTCTTGAATATTGAATAATGGCTATACTTAGAGTGTTGAAACAGTATCTAGAAAAAGTTAGAGTTAAGAGTGAAGTAATTTTGGTACCCATTTTTCATTCTCCTGTAATATAATCTATGCAATTTGGATTTTTAAAAAAAATTCTAATACAACAGTGCTTCTCTACTCTTGTAATGTACTTTTTTACCATAGAAAATTGTCCATTATCTTTAATAATGTGTTGCATTCTGAAATCTGAAGTTCTTATCTGTGTCTAGAAGATTGCTCATTTGAGCACAAATTAACAAACAAAAACTGAAGCAGATCACAAGAAGTATTAAATTAAAACTATGTTAGAAAATGCTGTGAACAGATTTCTTTGAATAACTTAGCACCTTCAGTCTTGGGCACAGTTCTTTTACTTACATTAAAATATTAATTTCTCCCCTCTGTGTTTATCCAATAAACTAACATTCTACTTATTACTATTGTTTGTTTTAAACTGAACTCATAAAGGCAACTGGAGATTATTAAGGTGAATGACAAAGCAAAAATGGGTATTTGTTTGAAGCACTTGAACTGAAATGCAAATATATTCTATCCCTGTTTTCCTGGTGGTCACTGACTCTACATCTGTGTAGTAAAAATAATCTTAACTTACAAATGTTTCCACTCTTTAATCTCATGGCTGCTAATATAAATGTGTAAGAAATTCCTAGACCATGGATAGAAATCCTGCCCCCTGGTTTTGTAGACAAATGTTCCATAGCAGCTGTTTAGACACACCCACTGCTGTGAACTGCATGCCTCTTGGCTTCTTGCTGCAGTGTGCCTTGACATCAGTGGTAGAAGGGGAGGGCTTCTCATTATATTAGTTGTTTCATTGCTTGAGCATATGTTATGACTTCTTGTGAATCTTCCTAAGCTGTTGGTGATCTGTGCTGATGATGATCAGAACATTCATAGGAAACACAGGGGTTTAAGTCCTCTGGAGAAGGAGGAAACAAAATTCAGTCCTGCTTCTTGATGCTCTGCCAGGTATGCAATTACTGAAAAGGTCACCTTCTCCCCCAGCATTTTAAAATGAAAAGTTAGCTCTGCTTAGGTGCTACAAGAGTAGCTGTAGATACATGTGCTCATGAAATAATTGCAGATAACTCAGCCAAGCAAGGGTGGTATCCTTACAAGCAACATAGAAATCCAAGAACCAAATTTTAATTTGAGCTCATTGATATTCAGTTTCTGTAGCTTCACTTGCAAAAATCCTGCAAGATTTATTATCTATAAAGGCCTTCCATGGCTACAGGAATCATGTATATTGACGTATTTGTAGGAGTCAAGATGCATGATTTCAGAGGGGGTCAGCCCATTGAATTAATGGCCAAACAGAGCCACAGCTCTGTGCTGGTGAATAGCTCTCCCCAAAATGATTGGGGGGGTCTTTTGTGAGCCTGCAGTTTTCAAATAAAGAGAGCAATGACTTTAATGCATCTCAGTATCATTACTCTAATGTGGCATATTTCTTGTCACTTTTATCCTTATGTTCCTTCTTTCCAGCTCATTGCATCTTCTTTCCAGCTTGCCATCACTTCAGCTCTGTTCATGTTTCTCTGTTTCTGCAAAGACAGCACTTCCATGAAAAGTTCTGTTGGTTTCAACACATTTCTCATTCAGAGCAAAATGTTCACTTATACCACAAAGTCTGTAGTTTGTAGTCTTTTTCTCTCCTTTATGCAGTAACTAAATTCAATAAAAGTAGTGTCTTGTTCTCAGCTGTACTTTCTTGGTAATGAATATAGCACCAATAATTAAAGATTAGTCTAGTAAAAATGCAAAACAAAATTAAATTGACATGACAGTTGAAATATTAGGTGAGAATGCATTGATTCCTCCTCTGATGTTTTTTGACATTATTCGTTCCTTGTTCCCTGTATACTTCCCAGAAAAAAAAAAAAAATCATAGAATCATGGAAGGAGTTGGAATGAATCTTAAATGTCATATAATTCCATCTCCCATGCTGTGGGCAGGGACACCTTCCACTCTACCAGGTTGCTCAGAGCCCTATCCAGCCTAGCCTTGAACACTTCCAAGGATCTACAACTTCTCTGGACAACCTGTTCCACTGTCTCACTGCCCTCAGAGCAAAGATTTTCTTCCTAATGTCTAATCTAAAGCCACTGTCTTTGTATTTGAATCCTTTCCTCCTGTCCTGTCACTGCATGCCCTTGGATATAGTAATTCTTAGAAGGTTAAGATGATGCTTAGATATGTAAGCAATAAATATTTGCTGTTTATTTAGTTTTCAAAATGACTAAATTACTATTAATCGAGAAATAAATACCTATATCCTTCAACTGAAAGCACATTAAAATGAAAGGAGACAATGCTGGCAGTACTAGCTTTTGGTGATAAGGTTAAAGTTTTCAGAAACCTCTCAGCATGAGACAATTCTGTGTCCTATTACAGCATGGAAATAAGTGCTGCAGCAAGACTTGTCATGCATCCCATCCCTATCAATAGGATTAATTAATAATTAATGGAAATTAATAGAAATAATTCTCAGCTGAATGTCAGGTGATAAAAATCAGCAAAAGCCCCTTTGGAACCCTAGGTTAGCTGTGCTAATACTAGTCTATAATTTTATTGGAAAAGCTTTACTTAATTTTACTCTTATAAGAGGTATTTAACAAATAAAAAATATTTTTTAAACTCACCTCCTTACTGCAGGAAAAGTTACTTTATTTTCTGGATCAATTGAATTTAATTCTCAAGCAATACTTGGTGCTGAAGGAGAACATGCAAGCAAAACCTTAAAACACTGCCCTAAGCTTAACTGTTTCACTTTCTCCTCCCCAGTTATTACTGTTTACAGGCTCCCTACTGTCTAAAGCAAGGTAGCATTAAAAGACATTCACATCTGAAATTTCTACTTTTAGCAAGAAGTTAAACTAGATAGCTCAAAGAAATTGGTATCATTTTGACCTAACATATCTGAAGGTAATATGGGTTTACTGCTAGTGAAATAATACACATTCTGTAATTAACATTTATGAATAAATATCACAGCTCAGTCATGAGTATTTCATAGATAAATTTATTTCAATAAATATTTCTTCCAATTAAACTTGAGAAAAGAAATAGTTACTTTAAGTGCTGCATGAGTAGAAGAGTTTAGACTTCTACAGTGCTTCTCACATAAGCTGTTAAATATGCACTTAGTGCTACACAGAGTGTGTAGAGTTATTCTGCTATGACATAAGATTTAACAGCCCTTCTGTATTCTAGCTGGAATTCCCAAAGCCAATAGATAGAAAAACCTCTTTTTCAAAGTTAGAAAGCCTATAGCTTTTGCTATGCTCTGTTTCAGTTCCCTTCTTTCTCTCTTTTAATTGCTTAAGGAGATTAGCAAAAGTAGCCCAAACCCCATCCTGCAGCACTTCAGAATGCTCTCAGTTCTTAGTCATGTAGCCAAATTGACTTTAGCAATAAGTCTACTTTCTACATGTTCTGATCCTATATAGCCTCCAAATTTATGATTCAATTTGACTTTATTTGGCTCCTATTCTTAAAGGGATCATAAATTTGCCATTAATCTTTGATTGTATTCCATCTGTTCTCAAGGTGACTTCTGCTGCCTCGTGAGGTACGTACTACTGAGCTACCTGCCAAACAATCTTTCTGCTTCAAGGCTATGTGTTTTCCAGGAATATTTGTATCTGGGCATTTCATTCTTGTTTCAAAAGCTGATTGCCAACAGCACAGGTAATGAATGACATTCAATTCGTTTCAAGCCTTATATGACCGACTTAGAAAATGCTTTCAACTTCCGTTTTCTTACAGATCGACTTGGCCCAGTATCCAAGATTCCTGTCACTGAAGAAAGTGTACATATTCCCTGGTGTAGTATTTAAATCTTTGTTTCTGGTCTCTAGTGTAGAAATTTCCCTGGGTTTGTGTTAGCTACTGTGCAGTAACTTCCTCTGTGTGTGCTCATTCATACACAGCAGAAGGCATATTGAGGTGTGGGTGAGGCTGTCTTCCTGCAGCTGTGATCCAAACCCTAACCTTGCCAACAGCATTTCATAGCATCTCACTCAGGGAAGCAACACAGCACTGACAATGGATGAAAGAAGTGCTGAGACTGAGGGGTGATTTGCTTATAGAACTGATTTGCTTAATGGACTGATATTCAGCAGTTAGTAAAAAAACTCTCTAGACCCTTCACATCAGTCTTTAGGCTTCCATGTGGGCTTTCATAGCTTGCCATACAAGCAGGATGATAATGGTTCTCTAAAAACTAAAGATAAATTTCTTACGAGTTGACAGAAGTGTTGTTTGGTTTTTCTACATATGAACTTAATTCAACAGTCTGGAACCCAGTCCTAACCCTAACTCTATACCTACTATTTCAGGTGAGCAAGAACACTGAAAACTGAAAGCAAGTTTCTTCTGGACACAGTTTTATAGTCATCACTGACTTTCTCTGAATATATAAGCCTAATTTTCTGAAGTTTTACAGAGAAAGAAAGCTTTGACTCCAGCCAAAATCTGAGCTCCAGATTTCTAGTTAGGCAAGGTTTTCAGGATTTGTCAATTGTCTAGATGAACCAGCTCTTGTTCACCATTGACCCCTTGGAGCTTAACAGTTTTAAAATAAAATTTCTACAAGGACCATATTCTATGTAAACAAAACCCTTGAGCTGTTACTGGGCTCATCCATAGGAAAAGGTCTCTGAACACCTTGAAAACTGAGAATTGGAAATTTTATTACCCTCTAACAACTCCCTATTCACTGGCCTGGCCTACTTCTATCAAAATTACAGCTCCTCGTCCTCAGGATTTTAAACTCAACTATAAGTCTAAATAATATCTTCCAATGGGTAGAAAACCCATGACTACTAGAAAATTAATGGGAAATTAGTCACAACTGCAGGTAGCATCTCCCAAATTATATCTTCCAGCCCATATGAATTTATTAAATTCACTTTAGCAGCTACATTAACTCTACAGAACCATTCTCTATAAATACATTACAGCCATAACCATGTTTTTCAAAAAGAGAAAGTTGCTTCCACTCCTTGGAATCCTGGAAGAAATTGTTTGCAATAACTGGGAATAACCTGTCTTCAAACTCTGTGTTGGCATGTGGCTTTGCAGATCATTTCTGAAGCTGTTGTACTTCAGCAGACACCCAAACTGCTGTGAAGGTCGGCTTGGTAATCTTGTGCCACCCGCTGCTTGCTTCTGGCATCATTGCTGTTTAACAGCTGACATACCTCTCTACTATTAACCACAGACACTCAGAGAAGGATCTTACTCAGAAATGGATGAAAACTTAGGAAAAAATAATTCCCAGAGGCTGAGAGCAGCTGTGCTGTGGATCAGACCTGGTAAGGAGAACGTGGGTCAGACACAGCCTTGGACATGGGGCGCTGTCTGGGGACAGGAGCAGCCAGGCCAGGTCACAGGGCCTGTCTGGGGACAGGAGCAGCCAGGCCAGGTCACAGGGCCTGTCTGGGGACAGGAGCAGCCAGGCCAGGTCACAGGGCCTGTCTGGGGACAGGAACAGCCAGGCCAGGTCACAGGGCTGTCTGGGGACAGGAGCAGCCAGGCCAGGTCACAGGGCCTGTCTGGGGACAGGAGCAGCCAGGCCAGGTCACAGGGCTGTGCAGGGACCTGGCTCTTGGCTGTGGGAGCTGCAGACCAGCCCTGCTGCCAACACCACTCGAGCAGCACTGACAGACTGGGAGAGGGGACAAAATGGGGTCCTGGGCCCACCCTGGCCAGGGTAGGAGAGAGCCAGAGGGCTTCCATGAACAGCCAGGGTGGGCAGTGCTCGGAAGGTCTGCACAGCCAGCTACCCAAACACCAAGAGGTTGGTTATATCCACTCATATTTACTGTCAGGCAGCAGGATGCTCATAAACATCACTGACATCCTCATTACAAAAATTCCTGACTGTAATCATACTGATCTAGTCTTCCAACTGTCAATGGGTAGTTGGAATCCTTTTGCTGACTGCTATGTTCTCTGCCCATTTCTTATCTCTGCTATTTCTGCTCTAAATCTATATAAATATAACTTACATAACCTATTGAAATTCAGTTGTCTTTAGGTCAAATTACATCATTTTTTCAAGTGTCTAGTCCTAAGTCTATTTTATTTAGTGGGTAGTTTCCCAAAGAGATGGTCTCTCCATAAAGCAAAAAGCTCATCCAAGGTATCACTTGGCCATGCCCTCAAAGGTAATTTCACATGATATGTTACAGACTTTGATGGCTTTGAGTGTTCAGAACAACAGTTTTAATTCCCTCCAAGAGAGCAGTGCCTCTTAACAAATGATGTTCAGCACTTCAGCTTGGGCAGGGTTGATCAAAGAGGAATAATGAGTGTATTTGACTGTATTTAAATCCAGGACCAGCTGGATGTTCCAGTTTAGTTTCTCATCCACTCCTCTAGCCAGTCTCCATTTGTTTAGCTCAGCATTGAACTCGTGCTGTGACATTATCTTTTTGTACCTGAAAACACTAATTATGCATAAATCCTCCTGGAAAGGGGTATACAGTGTAAAATTTTTGTTATATTAAAACACACAAATTAAAACAGGATCACTTGCTGATTAAAAGAGAAGATTCTTTCTGAATAGAAGTAGTTCTAATTACATTTGCCCTTTTTTCTTATATATAGTTGTGTTCTGTGCAATACCCACAGATACAATAGAAGTGGTTTCCTTAGCAACCTTTAGATTCTGAAGAAAAACAGAAATACATTATTTCTAAGTGGAAATAATAGACAAAACCAATTAATTCCAGAATATTAATTTCCATCTATTTTAAAATTATTAGAAACTATTCAAAAATTAATTGCAATATACTTTATTATCCTTCAGAGAATGAATCTCTCCAAATTACTTTAGTGCATTTTCCATATTAGTTCAGAAAATTAAATGAAAATAATTTGCATATAGTTGGTAGTAAACAACTTTCTGCTTTATATCTAATTATTGCAGCATTTTAAATTTCAGTTAATATTTTAAACATAATCAAAACTTAATAATGGTAACCAAATAATTTGTGTATTTCTAAAGCAGCATTTGCCAGTGTTTTTCTCATAAGGAACAGAAGCAGGCAAAAAGGTGGTTTACAACCTCATTTTGCTCATTCCACTAACTTGAATTTATAAAAATTCAATATAACACTGCTGATTTCCATCTATGTAAAGATAAAGTTCAAAAAGGGAATTGAATGTGTCATTTATAATGAGATTTTCCTGAGTGTGCAAACAAAGAGGATGAAACAATAACTGTTCTAAACTTTCTCAGTCCATTTTAACCCACTTTTGACTTTGAAGCCAAGAGCAACAGATTGTTTTAATGCTTTGTTAACTGCAAAGTTTAGAAATCTGAGGAGTTTACTGAATGTAGTGAACACCTTTTCAGTTTCAGATTAGGTAAAGGAAATTACAGTATTCTGATTTGTTAAATAATGGTTTTCCTTTTTTCCTTTCTTCCCTTTAATCAAAACCTGGTCATTTGCTGCAGGAATTTGCTTCATAATTCATAAAAATAAAATGCATACCTTTGGTTTATATGACAGCTACAGCTTGATGTTCTGAGTTAAAGTGTGGCAGTATGTTTTCAATTACTTTTTGAAGAATTAAATTATTCTCCCCCTCTCTCCTTCAGATGATTTCATGAATCTGACATTTTTCTGTAAATGAAAAAAACAGGCTCATACAATTTAAATACAGCTGATAAATGTTGATTTATCTCTGTGTCAGATATGTGTGGGATAGGAGGAGTGGCCATGAAATGTTGCACAGCTGCTCAACTCAGTTTTTATTAATTTAATACTGCAGACAAGACCATACTTCATCCAATAACATAAGATTTCAGGAAATTCATACTGATACAAGATGAAATAAAATAGTTACTTCACCAGACTTGCCTTTTCCTAAAAAAACCTTTCCTACCTTTACATACTGTTGGGTATGGCCCCTAAGTTCAGCTGCTGTCCAAACACTCATTTGTGTAAGAAGCAAGGGGAATTCACATCTGAACTGAAATAATTCTGCAGTGGCCTTCTCTAAATGTTATAAATCCAGTTTGCAATCCAGCGTGAGGTCAGTCACACCTCCTGAGTGAAGGCCAATGGCTTAGACAGGTAAAGGTCCTTTTTGTACAAAGTCTCTAGTTGGAAAACATGCATTCAGTGCTTGTTTGGCAGATGATATCTTATCAATGGTAATATTAGAAACACTGAATATTAACAAAGTTATAATTTTTGCAGGAATAGAAGCATTCACTTTTTTCCCATCGTAAATTCTGAACAGCTTGCGCAGCAAGACAAAGATTTTTAATAAATGTAATTACCCATTTTTTCAAACTTTACAGAAGACTTCATTCTGACAATCACAGAGCACAGAGTGGGCAAAATGTCATTTATGTTAGTACAAAACCTCATAATTTCTAATCTCATAACAAAAAGAAGATACCAGGGGAAAAAAGACAGAATTAGGTCACTCTTCACAATGGTGCAGTAAAATGTGATGATGTGGTGATTGCTAACTGGTTTAGCATTGGGAAATAAAGGTTAGTGGCTATTTTTACTGCACCTGGTTATCATTTAATACATGTGTAGTTCACAAAAACTCATTATTTCTGGCAGTAATAAAGGTGCATAACATTCTGAAATATTTTGTGTAAAACAATGCATTGAGCTGTTCCCAGTCATAGGAGAGATATTTCAGTAGATCTCTGTATTTTTCCCAAGGTGCCAGGACTCTATGAAAGAATTAATGCAACAGCTGTAATTAATTTTCCTTTGTTCAAAACTAAATTAAACAGTACTTAATCAGTGGATGCCAGAATATAGACCCTCAAAGAACTTTGATATGATATAGATACTAAAAAATTGCAGAGGAGCAAGAAGAAACCTTTCTTTTTAGGATAAAAATAAGTCAAATTAATTATATGAGGACTGAAATAAAATTGGCCAAATTGTTAACTCCTGCCCCCACATATTTGCAAAGAGGTATCAACTCAAATCTCTGTTTATGTTTTCAATTGCACAAAAATATCTTTGGAATCTCTCCTTTGTTGTGTTTGATATTGCTGACTACAGTTTTTCAGAAAAGAAGAAGTGGTATTCAACAAAAATAATTTTGACCTACTTTCTGCAGAAAATATCAATACTTTACCTACTTTTTAAATGAAAAAGTGAAAATTAGCAAATTTTAAAATTATTTGTATAAAATCAAAAGTAAATTTGCTAATTTTTCTGCAGTGTCTGAAAATCTTAAGTAGCAAGTGACAATGAAATAGCAAGAATTAAGGTTCCTGGTGACATAAAACAAAATGTCAGTGAAATATTGTTGTGTTCCCAATGCTTTTATCACTAGAGTAAGTGTGTCATTTTATTTATCCAAATCTGTTCATGTACCTAGGTTATAGGACAGGAAAACCAACACAAAAGTGGAAAATGTAAACTTCACATCCCACAGCAGGTATGGCCTCCCAGCCAAACACTCTTCTTCACAGTCATACCTTAAAATTTTTATTTACTGATATGACAAATACAGGTTCAGAGGAGTTTAGAACCTGTTTATAAAATAATTGACACTAAGTACTTCTTAATACCTGAATTTGCAGCTATAGTAAATGAATTTCTCAAGTTCTTATGAAAGACTGACAGACTCCTTCACATGACTCCTGTATATCCTTTATATAATATTTAATAACTGAAAGACATTTCATCATTCTCACAAGGTCACTATCATTACTTTCCTTGAAGAATGATAATGTTTTGCTCTTTATCATTTTCTTTCTTTTCCCCTAATTTTTGCTGGATCATAGAAGTTATTTCAGAGGCAGATATTCTCTTACTCTAGGATGGGTATAGACCAAGAGAGACCAGCTTATGGAAATATAACATCTATTTTTTCCTGAATTTTGGTCATGGATAAGTGGGCCCCATTAGGCTGATAGAAAATGGCCTCCCAGAGTGCAGGGCAGAAGTTAATGATTTGCTTTACATTAACTCATTCACAAATTTAAAATTAAAAGGAATTAGAAATGCACAATGCCAAAAAAAGTATTTTTTAAAATTTGTTTTTTCTCCTTACTATAATAAAGCCTAAGGGTAATAATGCTATTTATTGTACAAGCCATTAATTCAGTACGGTTTTTCTACAATACCTGACAACATTTTGGGGAAAAATTCATTTTATCATTCTTACTCATTTTTGTGTTAAACACTAGGAAAGTAAAAATTCATCAGAAGCTAAAAGAAGAAAGAAATAATTTCTGTGAAAGTCTACAGAAAAGGACCTGTACAAATTTTCCTGGAGATTTAGGTAAGGTTAAAAAGATTTGCACTAAGATTCAAGACACTATTAGGCCATTACCTAAAACATTGTGTACCATTCTAATCACCTTCACACAGGCAGAGAATGAAGGATACCAACTTATCTGTTGTTGGCAAACCCATGGGGAGATAAAAATATGAAAGAGGGAGCTAAACTGGAGGTCAGGGATAAAGTTGGCACAGGAACATAAGGGTGTGAACCACACATTAGTAAAACTGATGGTGACATAAGAAGATACCAAAATGATCAAATTTGCTGAAGAAGAAATTTGCCAAAACAGAAATTTGCTTCTTAATAGGCAAAAATGGTAAGCTTTTTGAAGATGAACAGAATTATGGAATAAAGTTGCATGTGACAGGCAATTCCTTTCCCTGTTTCTTGTGATCTTATGTTACATATAATATGCAACTTCAGTTTAAGGATATCCATACACAAAGCCAACATTGTATATCACTGTTCCATACTTTATTTTCAAATGGATTCAGTTTATTAACTTGCATTTATAAATATTTATAGCACATGTAACATGACTGACTTGACAAGAACAAAACAGATGGAGCATATCAAGTTGTAAATGTAGTGAGATGGTGAAAACATTAAACTCAGCAGCACTTTGCCATTGAATTCAGGCTGGAGCGAGAACAAGGATCAGACTTCAAAGCATGGCAAGAGTAGAAGAGCTGCACATGACTTTATAATAGTTCTCAACTATTTTAAAAGCCCTATCAAAGTGCAGAAAAACAGCATTATTGCAGTGCTTGCAAAGGGCTGGGGTTCTGTTGGCAATTGGCCTGATGCTGTCACGGTGACAGAACTACACTGTGTCACCTTCTCCAGCTGATACACGGCTGCTCCTGTCTGGAAGCCTCTCCACGTCTGTCTAGTTTATCAGCAAGATTTTCTGGGAGGAATCGCTGCCATCTTTTAATCTGGATAAGTATTCCGCCTCTGGACTGAGGTTAGCTTTCTTCACAGCAGTGTTGTGGTGCTGTGAAAAGAATTTGTAGGTAGAAGTGTTGAATATGCCCTGGTGACTTGGCTGTTCTTGAGCAGTGCTGGCACAGCCTGGAGGTTTTTTCTTTTTCTCCTAATGCCACTGCTTCCAGCAAGTGAGCTGGGTTGGGCAAGAACCTGAGGGCTGAGACAGTTGAGCTGAATTGAGCAAAGGCATGATATGCTCTGCCATAAAAGCTGGGGAAAGGAGAAGGAAAGGGGAACATTTATGGTTGTAGCATTTGTCTTTCTAAGTTATTAGGCATGGTGAGGCCCTACTCGCCAGGAGGTGTCTGGACATTTGCCTGCCCATGGAAGTAGGGAATAAATTCCTTACTCTTCTTCGCTTGTGCAGGCAGCTTTTGTTTCACTTGTTGAACTTTCACATAAACCTTCTTTCCCTCCTCCTGATTTCTCCCCAGAGGAGAGGGAGTGAGCGAGTGTCTGTGCAGGTGCTTGACTGTTGGGCAGCATCAGCACAGCCCAGAGGAGCCGAGTGTGCAAGGCTGCTCAAATAGAACAACAGTACTTGATATCTGTGTCAGAGATTCCACTGTAAGGTTAAATTACTCTGCTAAATCACACTTTAAATACTTACTGTACAGCAGTAAACTGACTTTCTAAATTAATTTAATGCCAAATAGTGTGATTGTTCTCTTCAGCTCTGCGGTCCAGTCCCATGCTCAGGTATTTTCTACTATTTAATAATTTTTCTACAGGAAACAGAGAATACTGCTCAAAAAATTTCAAAAGGAGGTGCAAAGTGTAAGTCATGGTACGTGTCTGTTCAGGAGAGATGGCAAGGTAACATTCTACAGTCTCAATTACCCTTACTCAAATGGGCCTTTCAGACACATTTGGTGGGCCACACACAGAAGGAATTTTCTTCCTTTTCTTGTTGGACAGCAAGAAAACGGCCACAGGCCATAGTAAATGAAGTTGTGGGCTACCTCAGCTTCAATTAGATTATACATTCCCCATCCCTGGGTTCAGCATTTCCCTGATGCACACCACAGGTTATCCATACATTTCTGGGGCCACGTGGCTACCATGGAGGATGGGCACCAACAAATTGCAGAGGTATTAAGACAAAGCTGTGTGATGGCTGTGTCATATAGGGGTCTTCTGTCTGGCCTTGAAATATGTGAGTTTGTGGCTATATGGCAGCAAGTCAGCGAAAGCATCTGTACATTGACTTTATAAAGTAAAGCAAATATCTGTTCAGGAAAAGCTTATTAAAATATCCTGTAAGCACCTATTCACAACAGCCTTTGCAACCTTTTGCTTTTAACATTCATATTGTCAACATTTTCTGGACTAACCTTACTAAACGTATTTTTAAATCCATTAAAAGCCTTAGCTTCAAGTTTTTACATGAAATATCAATACTATTGATTCACGCTTTTTCTCTCCTCAGGGCATGGTTTAATTTCACATCAGTTTGAATAATGAAAAAAATGAGTGAATCTGCCAGAAATGAATGCAATAAAAATCAATTAAAACACCTTATCAGAAACAAGGATAGTCATATCCTTTTACTAATGAAGGAAGACATATTGCAGCATAGAAAATCAGAGTTAACCTGATACCTGTGTCCACTAGCTGATTTTGTGCTTCACTTGGCTAAAATGATTTATGCAGATGTATTTGAATTTAATTTGCCCACTATCAGCATTAAATTAATGGAAGATTAAGTAGACAACTCACTTCGGTGGAATGAAAATTAAACTATAAAATTAAATAATAAAAAATATTTTTATCCCTTAGTGCTTTGTGAGGTGTTTATTTTTGTTTCATCAGCATAAACTATTTGTACACTATGACTTCTACTCACAGCAAGGAAAAGAATACATATATATATTATTTTCCCATATATATAAAAATCTATTTTAAGAGAAGATACTTTCTTTTCCTCAGAATGAAATCTTGCTTCTGAATAATCCATGAGAGACTTGCCATTGAATTTGGTAGTGGCAGGAGTTTACCCCATGAAATATACATTAAAATGTATTCATCCTGTAGAATCAAAGAGAGGTTGGCTGGAAGGAGCTTGCAGCCCAAATTTCCACCTGATGTGGTATCACTTGTCTAGTCAAGTATTGAAAGCTTCCAAGGTTGACATTTTTACAGTCTCCATGGGTTACTTAGAGTGCTGTAGCATCAAAGTGAGACTGTATAAAGTCTGACATTCAATCCCTTTAACATTGGAAATTTACATGAAGGACATTAGGTGGTTATCCCTTCTCAAACCCAGATCCTTCTTGTCCTCAGAGATTTAAGTTCCACATTTTTCAGTTTCAATCTCTGTTCCTTTAACATGTGGATTACTGTTGTGATTGGAACACATTTTGTGATGATGAGGGACAATGTTGGTATGTAACATGGCCTGGCACGATGGAATGTGGTGTACCAAGTAGCATGGGAACATTGCCCAGCACCAGGACCCACTGTGCTGCCAAATAGCAACACCATAAATGTAAATTAGTATTTCCCTAGGATCTAGGAAAAGAATCTAAGTGTTGGTTATTATGCCTCCACCAACCTCTTTTCCCTAGATGATGGGTAGCTGAGACTTGAAATTGTATTCTGTTGGCTGGGACCTTGACAAGATTTTGGTTAAGAATGAGTTTCCCTATGCAGGTTTTCTGTATAATTCCAGAAGTTAATTTTCATCTCGTATAATGTGGTGTATCTTAAGCTGTCACTGATGTTTACCCCTACTTAAAAGGTTCTAAGTGGGAAAGGATCCCTAATTATATATATGTTCTGATTGTTTGTCACATTTTATCTGTGTAAGGCAATGAACAGTAATTTTTCAGTGTGTTTTTATTAAATCAATAGCCAAAGCTTTTGAGAACTTCCTTTTACTTGCTTTTAAAAATAATTGTTGAAGCTTTTATTTCCTTCTGCTGTAGCCTTTATGAGCACTAATGCTCCAGACCTTTATTCTTTTAAATATAAGCTGCTATTGTATCAAAGTGGAGACCAATAGTGCACAAGAAGATAAGATTTTACAGTAGCAATTCCAGAATTCTATTAAGTAAAATTATTAAGGATTTTAAAAGAAATGGGCAATTTATCTTAGGCTAGGAGGTTTGTGCCAATTTCATTAAGGAAGAAATATACTTGGTAGTCCATCCTTATAGTTGCCATAAAATGCTGCATTTTAAGGTTTTTAAAAACTTTTGAAGATGCCTGTGGTATTTTCAAGATTATGATAACAGATTTGACATACAGCGTGTATGAAAATCCCAGCAGAACCTGCTGACAACTGTTGATTATCTAATCCCAGCAGCCTGTCTGCCTCACATACAGCAGCAATGAGCTATCACTGAATAGCAAAAGCATCTGCATTCCTTTTGTCCTTTCCTATGTCTTTGCTCCTTCCATTCATTCCCACAAGTGATCTACAAGACAAACATCATCCCAAATCAAATGTTTGGCAGTCAATAATGAATATAAATGTGCTCCAATGGAAGAAAGGCAGTTATGGAATTAAAAGTTAGACTTCTTTGGTTTTTTTTCCCCTTTCTTTTCAAACTGGTATAGCTCCTTAGAGTTTAAAATTGGTATAAATTTTTACAAATATTTTAGTAATCCATGTATAACAGTCTATAAGACCCTCCTGTGTTATCCAGTGGTGTCTTGAAGGAAGAAAGTAGTTTTCTGCCAAATGGTTTTGGCTCAGTTTTCCTCTTTGCTAAAAAGGAGCCACTTTGTGCAAATCTGTCCTGGGGGTAATATTCAGAAATATAATTAGTACATGATGAAAACAGCTATAAATTTGATTTATGGCCCTAAATGTTTGGCTATGAAGGCATGCAGATTGAAGCTAGAGGATATCCTGGAATAAAAAAAATAAGGAATGGTAGAATTGTTTTTTATGATGAGAGTGCTGCTTCTTATGTTATGGATATTAATGTGATCCTCTTTCTTTTCTGCATTTATAATTAGATAATAAAATCTAAATAAAATTGCTATCTGTATTCATAATGTTTGGACTCATAACCAGGGTTGAAAATTCAGTTTTGGTTTCTGCATGTCTAAAGTTTGACAGTGAGTTAGAAACTGCAAGTGATTTTACCTGCTTCTATCATTTCGGTGCACAAAGCTGGAATTATTCTGATGATAACCTGAATGTATCTGATATATCATTGGCAAAGCAGTTTCAATGAGTCTACCAGGATGTTTTTATCAGACAGATAATGAAAAACCTTTACTCTATTTTTTAAATGGGCTTGTTGAACAAGATGTATTGATAGATCATTAGGTTTCCCATTTTACAAACAGCAGTATATTCACAAAATACCATAGACCTTCAATTGCTCTTTTTTAGATGTTTTTTGTCATAAAGTCAAGATTCCCAGTTCCAGGGTTTTTCAAGCTTTCTATTTAGATTTGCCTTTAAAGTTTCCACTGACAGTAGCATAGACCTGATTTGTAAGTTATGAACCTGTGTTTGACAATTTATCAGTTTGCCAACTTGAGACTATTGAAAAGCAGAATACCTCAGTTGAAAAATATGTGGAAAGAAGTAATTATGGAATAAGTTTCTAAAATGCCAAGAAAATATGTTTAGGGTACATAAGTTTATAAGTATAATTGTCATTTTTATATAAAATGTTGTGTTTCCAAACAGCTAGAAACTGCAAATTAATATAGGGAAGCTCAGAGATCAACTGTAAGTTGACATGATTAAAACCAGCAATAGGCAAGTGAGATTGGTAAAATGTTTCTGCTAGAAGCTATTGATTCAGCAGACTAAGTGTCTTTTGGAAACAGTCTAAATCTACAAAAAAAAAAAAAACAAAACCTTTTTGGCTGAGATTTTGCTGATGTATTTGATAACATCTCAGAAAGAAACCTGGAAACCTGGCAGACAAAGGAATTCCTCAGAGTTTGCACTCTCCTTGACAACAGTTGACTCCAAGACACTTCTCCATGTGAGCAGTACCAAAGCCAGAGTGCCTCTTTCTTAGAATTACAGCATTTTAGATAGAACAGAGTAAGTTTTCCTGGTGCTGTTCTAAGAGTTACATGGTTAGCCAGACATAAAGTTCAGAGATTCAAGTGGCAAAATCCCCTCGCATATACTGAGTCCAAGCTAATGTGAAGATTAACTGCTGCCTAAATAAATATGAAAGACAGAAAATAATGTTAAAAAGGTGAATGCAGTAAATACAATGCTAGGGTTAAAATGAAGCAAAATCTTTGAATATGAATATTTTGGGGTTATATTCAGTATGTTTAATTTTAGGAATAGTTATGATTGTTTTCTTATCAAAAAAACAAGTTAGACTAACAGCATGCTGGAATTAAATTTATCCTGTGTTGGCCGCTAATTTCAATTGAAATGCTTGAGAAACATAATACTAGTTTTAATGACAGATAAAGAGGAGTTATTTGTCTGACCCAAATAACCTTAATTTAGGCAATTTGATCAATTTAATCAAATCAGACCATTTTGTTAAAAGATACTGTATTTGCATTTTAACATAAGTATTACGTCACAAATATTAAAGTTTTAAAATGAGGTATTTAGCTTATAACAAAACCAAGAGTGAATGCAGAGGGCTACTCATAGATACCTATAGCATATCTATACATCTGAGAGACAGAGACTCAGAAATTCATAGAAAATTCAATTTCTTTTCAGCATACAGAATAAAAAAAGTCAACGCATTCAACTTGCTTAGGGGGTACTTGCTTACACGGAGCCAAACTCTCTCTAAAATTCCACCTTCTGAATAAAATATTGAGCAGAAGGACTCACCAATTCAGTCAACATGCAGTAACCTGCAAGTGTGATAGCCTGCTATCTTTGGAAAAGCCAAGAGTGAGAGGGTTTTTAAATGTAGGTTTATACAGCAAACTAACACGCAAAGCACATCTTAAAGAAGTAGGAAGCTTATGTTTTCATCCTCTGCCTGAGGAGAATGAAACCCCTGTCTACTGTTTCCTGGAAGAATACTCAGACTTTCAAACCATAGGGTTTTTCTGGGCTTTTTACTGAGATTGTGCCAAAGGCACGAAAACAAAAGACTCGTTAAGCACAGATGAGAACCTCGTTGTACCATTAAGCTGCAGCATTTTTCACCTTGAAGAATAGATCCTCCTGTCCTGGTTTCTGAAGGAAAAGCAGTTTGTGTAATTTAAAGCAAGAATCTCCAACCACTAAACTATTAAGTAAAGGGCATTTGAGATTAGATGACAGTTCTGGGTTTTTTGAGGACTTCAGGATTGAATTAAGACCAAGTACCAAATCTTCCTACTTCTGTCTTCTAACAGGTGATGGATACCAGCAGACCATCAGCAAATATCTTTGAGAGTTTGGCATAACACAAATCAGTAAATTACTAATGATTCAGAGAGGGTCCTTATATTTCCTCATGCCACAACAATTTATTAGTGTATTAAAAGAGATCTATAGAACTAGTTTCTTAGCAGGTATATATTAATTTAAATCTGAATTAATGTTTGTCTTATTTCATACTTTTATAATGAAAACTGCAGTGATTTCCCCATTTATTAGGAACTTCAATGGATGTGCCTAATCAAATTGCAGTATGATTAATAGATATTTGAACATAGATGTAAGATGTTTACAAATATTTTCTGTTTTCTGCTCTATTAAAATATGGGCATGGTTTTGGCATTACTTCATTTCAATTTTACTGACTAAGGCTTAGGAAGTACTCTGCTGGAAATGATGAAAGATGGTGGCTTGAGGCTTCTTACTGAATCAAATTAGGAGAGCTTCAGTGTCCAGATCCCAAGTTCACTCCAAGATCAACAGTTCTACAATAAAATAACTTATAAACTTGCACTTCTTGCAAATGTCCAAAGTCTCTTGGTTTTGTCTTTCAGTCTCAGAAAACAAAATATCTTTCGTTCATTTTCAATTCTTGCAAACTTCTTTGTTAACATTACAAATAAATAAATAAATCATACTCTAAAACAAAGCATTTATTAATGCATTAAAAGAAAGGAAAAAACGACTCAGCACAAAACAGACACAATCCTTCAAGAACAGACAAATCCTAACTGCTGAAAACCCAGTTTTAGCAGCAGCTGGTTTTTGGATGTCTGACAGAGTGCAAGTTTTAAGCTAGATACCTAGAGAGTGAAAAAGGTTAAATTAGATATGCTCCCTTCCAGCAGTTGTGGGATTTAAAGTGTCACCATACTTCGGTTGATTTAGATCCTTAAATTGCTGTCTTTTGGAGATTTTCTTCTCAGAACAGTGTCTAATCCCCACTTCTCCCTAATCCTTCCTACAGCTCCTTTGTATTGTCTAAGGAATTTCCATGTGCTTAGGTCCATGATTTTTATTAAGATCTCTCCAAAGCACAGGGGACCTTTTGAATGCAAACCCAATTTACAATGTTTGTGTTCAGCTGCATGGAAATTCACCTAAGCCAGCCAGTCGGAAAAATTGAAATGGAAGATTCCAGTAGCTTTCATTATTTTCATTAATCTTATTAAAGAAAAACATGTCAATATGGTTTCTTTACCTCTTAATGTTTTTGACAATTATAAAATACCCTGCAAAAGACTAAATGATGGTCTAGTTGCTACAAATCAGCCACACACCACTGGATAATTTAATTCAGCTGAATGGTTGTATGCATCTACTGAGGCTCTTACTCCTGTACAGTGGTTTTCTCATACCCAAGGTTGACAGTTTGCAGTAAGAGGGGCCCAAAACACAGAATAAATAAACATCTCAGTTGAGACTGTGGGGTTTTACAGTGTGGGAGCTATTTCTAGTTTGAGCTCTCAAAGAACTTTTCCTTCATGTCTTATGTCAGTGATGCTAAACAGGTCAGCTGTCTGTCGAGCAGATAAAATTATGACAGACAAACAGATAAAGCTGTGACTTTATCATAGCGAAAATTGATTGCAAATTTTAGCTTAATAAAGTAAACATCTCAGACAGAAAGAACCAGTATCTGTTTTCCTTTCTATTTGGTTCTGTAATGAAAGCTCCAGTTCCCACTAATATAAAACATTGTCTAGGTCAGCAGGATTCCCAGGAGATCTGACAACAGTTCACTCACTCTGCTATGGGGCACATTCCCAACACATTGGGAATTGTTTGATACATGTGACAAAAGCTGACATTTCTAGTCCTTCTTCTTATAGCTCAGGGCAGAAGAGGCCTTTGAATGGTGCCATCCCTAAACTCCCCAGTTTTCTCTGCTAAGGGAACCTTCTGTGCCGTTGTCTCTGTTTCAAGTGATTATTTGCTGCTAAGCTGCAGGCAGCCCTGTACATCTCCCTATCTCCACATGTTCCCAGAGGATGGTAGGAAAAATGTTCCTCCAGCCACTGGAGTTCTGCTATGATCTGCTATTGTGTGCTGGCAAGAACACTCCTCACCTCAGCTTGCAGCCCAGGGGAGCTCCCTCTTGCTTGATCTCCCTCCGTGTGTGGACGCAATGAAATGCTGGTGACATGAGGTGTCTGTCTGAGGTGTGATGACCTGGAGGGACTTACAGACAAGTATGCTCTGAGAGGAACATTTTAGCCTCCTATCCAGATATATCCTGGCTTCCCCTTCACCAAGTAAACACAGGTAAACCTATTATTCTTCCCAAAATTTCCACGGACTAAGAAAAGTATGTGATCTCTACTCTTGTCAGCTTTTATTAGGGTAGGTGCTCCTGCAAAACATGCCATTTGTTTCTTAAGAAAGACAATTAAACTAGCAGGGAAAAAATGCTTAATGTGGTAGCTACTGCAGAAACTGTTCTATCACCCTGCTACTCAGATTTCCCATTTTAAAAATCTGGACGTGTCTGTAAATCAATGAGCTATTTTTGTTTGTTTACCTGATCATAAGCTGGTGAAACTGAATATATTTATAAATGCTGATATCTCCTGTATTAGGAATAGCAAGCTCAGTACAAAGCACACCTGAGCCCTCTGAATTTTGTCAGATATTTATGTCATTTCATTATCTAAGTTTTCAGATTATTTCACCTCAGTTTCAGTTTCTTAATTAAAAACAGTCATTTCTCCTGCTGTTTTGATTTAGCATTTCACTGAATTTCATACTTATTTATTTGTAAAATAAAATCTCTGTTTTGTTACGTCTCCTCTCAGCTCTTATTTTTCAAAAGGTTATGCCAATATTAATGTCTATATAGCTGAAGAATTTAACAGTAAATGGACCTAAACTAGGACATCAAGTTGTTGATTCTTTGTATTTTAAATCCATGAAGATGCAGTGCATATTTTAATCAAAACTATACAGAATTAAACATAGATTTTTGTAATGATTAGTTCATCTTATGATATTCTTTCCCTTAGATATAAGTGTAAGCTAAGTTAAAATAAAAGTTACTCCTGGGAAATCAGCACGATTCGTATATTCTAAGTTTATTGTCAAGAGATAAATGGATGTATTGGGACAATTTTATACAGGTAGCCTGTTCATTCCAGTGCAGATTTAAGCCTGGGAGAATGACTGGAGCTAGACAACAGCTTCCCCTTGGCTCAGCCAAAGTGAGTTCTATATCTGAGTTATTCAGTGGAGCAGAAAGGTGCTGGATTGCTTCAGTTGCTGGTTGCTGGTGGAAGATCACTTGGATGCAAAGCAGGATGTGCAGTTGCTGCAGAGACAATTTGGAGTGAAATCCTTGTCTCAGGGAATTTCAGTACAGGGTAAAGACATTTTGGAAGAAGAGCCTGTCAACTCCTTTTAAAGATCTGGTATCTAGGATTAGCTTTTTTTCTTCTTGGTGGCACACCTACACACACTCAAACCCTGACACACACACACTGGAACATGCACACGTGTTCGTGTGGCAGAACTTCCTAAAGACCATCCTGGACTGCAGCACATCTAAGTACAAAGCTTTGAATGAAGGCAATTTCATTTCTTGAAATGGGTTAAGTCCCTGCCCAAAGCATTATTTTTATTATTTCTTTAACAGCCTGGGCTAGCTCCAAGCCCTGCGTCCCATAAGCTTTGAGGCTTTCCTCTATCTTACCTTAGTTTCTTTTCACAAGAAGGGCAATGTGCCAGCCTCCAGCTACAGCATGTTGTAAGCAGTTCTCAATTCCTCCTCCTGCAAGATTCCTGCAGCTGACATCTTCTCTACATCCTGCTTGAACTCTATTCCAGCCAGCCCACGCTGCACCCAGCACGACATAAGATGTTGCAGCAGTCCTCTTGTTTCTCTACTGTAAAAATTCTTCACCTTCTCTGCTTTCTGACAGTTTGCCCTTGCTCTGACTCCTGCCTTCTCATAGTGCAATGTCACAGCCTGCCAAAGATGGTGTGCCAAGAAAGGGGAGCACATCTGCTTCCACATCCTGGCTAGGTCAGCACAAGGAGAATTGATTTAATAAAATTTATTTTTCGAGATTGTACCTTTCCTAATCCAATATAAAAAAATCAACTCTTGAAATAATCCCTAAACTGGCTATTTGTCCTTCAATTCTTGAAACCATAACACAAGTTAGTTCTCAGTTCTTCTTCATATGGATTAAAAACACACTAAAAATAAATTCTAAGGCCCTTTGGAATTGAATTAATATTATCTCTAACTGCTTAAAAAAGTACAGCTGGATTTTGAAGAACTAGTAAGACTTAACAAGTCTTACTATAGTCAGGAACAAGACTCAGTATTTGAGTCTTGGGTGAAATAGATTTCATCCAAGCAGCCTTTTATTTCCACCAACAGAGTTAGGCCAAGTCCTAATACTCTAGAAAATGCTACCCCTTTGCCTTTATACAGTAATAAAGACCTGATGGGTTTTTATATGGAGTTTATATCAGCTGAGTAAGAGGCAGCTGGGGTTTGTCTGGTAATAAGAGTTAGAATTCATAACCACTGGTAGGCAAATGAACACAGTAAATTATAAAGCCAAATAAAATTGTCAAGATGCATTTTTGGAAACTCAGTGAGTTTTCAGAAAGGTTTTCTGTACCTTTCACAGTGATTAGATGTGACCAGTACAAAAAAAACCAACAGGCAGAAAATAAAGGTACTAATTGTGAGTGCCTGGGCAGCTACAGAAATTAACAATAAATTTTTGTTAACTGAATTGGAAAGGAATACAGAGTGTCCTGAGGGGAGAATGAAGTCTCACTGCACAGTACAAAACTGCAGGTTAGGGACAATGTTCCAAGAGTTAGAAGGAGAAGCTTGCTGAAACACCAGTAAAGACAAACCCTGGAAAACCATTGGCAAACTTCGTGTTTGAGCTTCATATTTTAGCTAGTTTTTATTATGATTATTTATTAGTTTGAGTGATTACATTGGGTCTGAAGACACACAGCACCACTGTTAATTTACTTCTCAACTTCTGCTCTTACAGCTTCTCAGCAAGTCTGAAAACCCTACTTCCAGTCATGTTCACCTGCAAAGACCCCTAGATGAGGTAAGCAGGGAATGTTCACAAAACTGGTGTTTAGGTACAAGAGAATGTCTGTTCAAAGGAACCATCCTGTGCTACCTGTAGTCTGCCTGCATCCTGAGATGGGTTGTGTCTACTGAAGTGTATGGCACAGCTTTGCATGCTGCAGTGTCACAGGATTTACCTTAAAATGATAACATTTTATAGCACAGAAGTTAATCTGATACAGTACAAAGATTTTTGCCATTTCTGATTTGTAATTTAATGACTACTAAAACTTAATTCACCTGATACCCAGTACCTTGATAGCAATAAGCAGTATCATCTCTCAAAATATGGCTCCAGGACAGTGAAGAACCATGTAAAATTTCTTAGGAGCTATTTCCACTGAGCTCTCACAGAGGGGCGATAGAAGCCAGCGACTAACTAACGAGGGGTTTGATGCTGTTCTTCTTGTAGAGGTTTCTAATTACTGACCAAAGATCTTTAATTCCACTGACTGAAGCAGTTACTGATTTCTGAACATGCGATACTCAATCATGTGGCCTTGCTGCATCTATTCCCATGGACTATGTGACCAATTCCTCACCAAACAATTTTCAGAGGCAGAAACATTTTGGCAATGGAGCTACTTACATGGAGTAATGTTGCTTTGGGTATATTTTTGAGGATGAATTTTGAAGTGTATCCATTCCTTTGGATGAAAGATTTCTGCTGTAAGGTTTAAGACGGCGTTAAGGTGACCTCCAAGAAAGCAAGAATATGGATAGTTGAAGTAGGTGGATATACTCTGTATGGAAGAGCAAGTTAGATAACAAAGTGACCTAGGCCTGAGTAGTTTATTCTATAGCCCACATACACATGCTTCATGTGTATTTCTCTCTTGGTTTGTAAACAAATGTTACACATTTATAGAATCATTAACATAGCCCTTCATGGCTAATACAGGGGTAAGGATCATAAGCAAATTCATCAAACACAGACCACAGTTTTTCTAGTTATTTCTAGGAAATTAAATATCTTCCTTAAATTCAGATCTTCATTGACAGAGTCTCATTTTCTAGTCAGTGGAAAATACCCGAGAAAGATTTGGCCTATAGAAGGGTCAAATCATCTTCTGGAGAAACTTGATCCACTTTCCACTGAAGATGATGATATTCTGTCAATTATGTAAGAAGTCCAGAGCAACTATGCTACTGGAAACCTCAATTAAATACCTAAAATTTGTCAGAGTAAAATGGCCCCAGGAAAATGGTTCCAAAAACTTCAAATGCACCAGGCTGTGTTGTAATTCAGTTAACAGACTTTCAAATTAGTGAGGAAATGTGATCAAAGCGTCACATTAAGGCACTATTAAGAGGAATACACTTTGATCATGACTAATGAGGTGCAAAAGTAAGAAAAAAAAGAAAAAAATTCTGTGGAATAAAAAGATAATTAAATGTAAAAACTAATCTGCCTCCATACTGTCTTATTGACAGGGCAGAGGTTAATATCAGTGCATATTTAGGCAGACCTTATTATCTAATTCTCTAACCAGTTCTTTTCATGAAAGCTGAGGCTACTTGTGCTGAGAGCAAAAAGGATTAAACATAAAAATCCTAGGTTATAAATGGGTGGCTATACTGTATTTTTTCCATACCATTTCAGGACTCAAGTATGAATTCTAAATTCCAATGTTAGGAAAAATTGGTGAGGCTGTGCTAATGTCTGGAAAGACTAGAACTAACTTAGTATTTAATAGATTGATTAAGCTTTGTATATCTCTCTGTGAGAGGTCAAGTGAAAGTTCCATTTATTGACAGAAAACCAGAAAAACATGAGTTAGTTGTTTTTCTCTACTAAAATAAAGAGTGCTTTTAATTTTTAGATTTATCATTCATTTGCCAAATATTAAAGGGCCTCTATTGATAAGGAATCTGAGATTGGTGTGGTTTGTACTGCAAAGAAGCATAACCATGGTGCTGCACATGAAGGACACCTCTATGCTCCATGCTCTGCTGATCTGCACGATAAATATGTGTGATAGTAAAGTTAGATTCAAAATGAATTTAGAAGCTGTGAATTTATCATCATTTATCTTCAGCTTTTATTGATCTAAAAAAGACTGTGCTATCAAAAAAGGAAAAAAAAAAGTCATATAAATAATGTATATCAATACTTCTGATTTGTTGCCACAATTGTTGATAGTATGAAAAATAATAATTGTGACACAACCAGTACTCAGGGTCTTTGATGAAATTTCAACCAAGCTGCAGCAGCTGGTGAGGATACACATTTTTGTAAGCAGTGCAGCAAACTTGATACTCTGTTACCCTATCATCACCTTTATACTGTGTTACCCAAAAATCAGCTACATCTAGCACCAGCAAGGCTGTATAAATAATATATTATCAAATAATATATATTATTATATAACATATATATTACATATATATCATATATAATTATGTTGCAAAAGTGGGCTGTGCTATCTTGAGTATGTATGGTGTAGTACACCTAAAAGTTAGTGGGATGAAGAATGAATATGTTATTCTTCTGTGAGTATATTATATAGATATATAGTACATACATTATTACATGTATTAAAATTTTATCATAATACTGACTATAAAAGCCATATTTGCTAAGATTTATGTAATCTTTTAGTAATATGCATATGGTAATATAAAATACTATGCAAAGTCTATAACCTGAATATGTTACACTGACCACTTCATTATCGAATTTATATTTTTAAAATCCAAAGATCTGAGTAAGAACTATGCCTTTCATATTATAACCACTAAAGCTAGGGAAATTGTCAATTTTGTTGCATAGTTAGAACTCAGTTTATACCACCCATTGCACTATGTTCTTCCATCTTTTCTCATTGATGAATGATGGGCCTTATTTTGAAATAAAAGAGAACAAAACCAAACATGTTTGTAAGTGTGGTAAATGGAAAAGCTTTTTAAGTCTGAATTAGAATTACCCTGTAGAACATACTGCACAATGGAAGCATTGATAGCTAGATACTCCTGTGGGTAACTATGGAATCAATAGTGCCATTCTCTATTAAGAATTAGCAGAGGCACATCACATCTTCTGCTTTCCTCCTCTCCTGCGCCTCAGAAAGAAAGGATGATAAACCCATTCTGGTGATGCTTTCTGCTTTTGTTAACAAAGAGGTTCTTCAGGCTGGAGGCATTACCATTACATTTGTGTTCACTCTCTTTGAAGAGTCTCTGTGTGTACAGTTACTCTCACTTCTAACCAGATATTATTGGAATCTTTCTGAAATCTAAGTTAGACTAAAAAGCCTATCTTCTTAGTTGTGTATTATAGGAATTGTATTAGCTTCTCTGTATTGTTCAATGTTCCCTTTGGTTACCCATAGATAGTACACTGTTCTCATCCTTTTACATGGGCTCCAGCAGCTAAAATGTACACCTTTAGTCCTGAAACTCTTGCTGTTTTAAGCTGCTTTGTCAAATGGAAAAGAAAAATTATTTACCAAAATACTGGTCTTTTTGGTAAGGCAATAAATAAAACATCAAAATTGCTGCAGTAATTGACTAAAGCAACAGCTGGTTCCTATGCCAAGTTATCAATGAATGCCTCATTTCTTATTAAAATGTGTTGTGAAGCAGATTCTTTTTAAAAAAGCAGACAAGTAAAAACCAATTAGTATTTGTTTGTAATGCTGATCAACATGTCTAATAACTGTTGCTAGCATTTTCAAGAGAAATTTTTTTTCAGTATTTTTAAATTTTCTATTTTTAATAGATTTCTCTTTGGCCACATAGTTTATGATTGACAGATGGTGGCTGTGCAATGTATTTTGGAACAAGTGCAGGTGACAGACTGTAGGTGGGTAGTATATTGAGCTGGCCAATCTCAGCATTCTGTCCACATGTAAATAGCACAGTTTATTAGGTGATTTTTTGTTTCTGTCCTGTCATCAAAAATACAATTAAATACTCTGAATACAGAAATTAAAAAAAAAAAAAAACTTCAGATAAAATGTGCCCACTTGCCTGACCAAGTGTGGAGCTAACAGAAACATGGTAATTTAGATTACTGAGGATGTGACCACTAGTGCATGTATCCGGAGTCACAGAAAGATATAAAGAAACTGTATTGCATTTGTAAAGATTTAGCACTTTGTCTTCTCCATACAGAATTAATGGAATGTTTTATTGGTTTTATCCATCAGCTTCAGAAAAATGTATCTTCTGACTAGACTCTGCAAGATGCTCTCATAACTGAATAAACCTGGATTTTTATTGCAAGAGCACCAAGAGGCTATCAGAAAGTAAAAAATGTGCTGTAGAGCATTTAAAGCTTGGGGAAAAAAACGTTATTTCAAGTCCTGCTTCTGATCAGGAACCAAAACCAAGACATTTTTACACATACCCCTACAGGCTTCATTGTACTCAAAGATGAGTAAAGTTCTAATAAAAACAGGGACAGAATTTCAAGGGATTCTAATTTATATAAATTTGATTTCTTATATACAAACAAGAATATGCATGTTTGCTGATAATTCTTATCCTAATCAAACTACAGTCTACCTGGCTGTAACAGGGTTGTTCGCCTCATAAGATCCAAAAGCTCCATGAGTCCTGTTCAGCTGCCTGATGTAACCAATGCATGCTGTAAGAGGAAAAGGGCAGGTTCTGTTAGAGCCTGGGGGAAATGAGGACTGCCAGACTGTGATCTGAAGGTGGAGCTGAGCCAGTTGGTGTCCAATGCAATGATCAAATGAGTGCTAAGTTGTTGAAGATGGTTTTTGGTCTTGACTTCTTCCAAAGGCCTTGGCTTTCCTGATATGCTGAGAGGTCATGAAAAGATGGCAGTTATGAATAGAATCTTTGTGAAGAGAAGAAGCAAAAAGGGAAGAGCTGTTCTCAGGCTGGGAGCAGGAAAGGGCTGTTAAAAGGAATGTGATGACCAAGATACCATGAAGGAAAATGTGGCAAGTTGATAAGAAAAATGTCGAGGCAAGAAATGTGCTGAATGCAGGAGACATATAGCCAGTTGTAAGATCAGTTTGTTCCATGTTGGGAAAGTGCTAAAACTGCTGGCAGAAGGGCAAAAGGCAGGAGAAACATGCATTTTATAGCACTTGGAGTAGACTGGGAAGAAAAATTGGGAAGATGTCTGAATACTGCTGCATCAGCAGGTGGAGAAAATGAAGGAAGCAGAGAACAAAAGGGTAACAAATTTTCCCTTCATCCAAGTTAATTTTGAAAGCAGGCTGTTGTGCAGGGTAACAAAAAATACTTAACAAAGGAGGAGATATAGAAAATGTTAAGTCAGGAATTGGCAAGAAAAATGGGCCCCTGAATTTCTAGAGGCACCTTCAATGGGGGCCAGAAATTTAACTACCGAAAGAAACTGGGAGATGTGTTTTGTAATTAACATGCATGAGGTAGAATTGGCTGCTGTAGATGAAAACTGAGGGGAGACCTTAAAGTAAGGTGTTACCTGGAACCAGTTTTACTGTGCCAGGTGGGTGCATTGGTAGATGACTCTTATTAAACTCTGTCCCTGGTTAGCTTGTGCATGAGATGAACTCTGGGAGACAGGGGCCAAAGAAGGGAGCAGCTGAGGGGCTGGAGACATCTGGCAAGGAATGAAGGAGGAAATGTGTTGTATTGCAGGAGTTGGCCTGTTTTTGAAAGACTTTAAGAGGTATGTGTACAATAGCTGGCTAGATTCTCTGGGGGTTATGAGGTCTCGAGCAGCCCATTTGTGCTGCTGATCCTGAGAGATGAAACCAGGCAGTAAATGGCTTGTGGGTAGTTGGAGGATGATGAAAATCTCTAGACATTTTGCATACAATCTGTCTGGAACTCATCATATGCCACGCTGTTCTGAGGTATACTACTGCCATATGGTGTTCTGGAAGATGTGGCTGCCACACACGAGGGAACAGGTGAAAAATGTCCCCATTTGGTGTAGTTTGCAGTGAACAATGTCTCTGCGTGCATCTCTGTAACTGGAGCACAATCTAACCACAATGAGCAATGGCCACACTATTTACCATCATGACGATGATGATTAATGTCAATGTTTTAACTTCTTTCATTCCAGATAAAAGCTTGTGATTCACTTCTCCTCTTGTACAATTAGATCAAGGCTATCATGTAATTTACTGAGTTAATCAAATTCACCATGTACATAAAGAAATTGACATGGTTCTTCCTTCTTTCAGTCAAATACAAAATTTCCAGGAAATATGGCTGAAAGCAACGACAATGATGGCCAAATGTTTCATAATTGCTTAGTTTTTCTGATTGTAATGGTAATTCAACTTTTTCTAAAAAGCACTGAAGCTTTAATAGATTAAATAATCCACGGCAGATATCTCTTGATTTTTGACTTAACCACCTGCAATGACCTGCATTTGAAAGAATCCTTGTGATGCAGATGCAAAATACTGTGGTTGAGCTTTTCCTTTGGACTTATATTGAACAGAAACTTATGCCTAGGGAACAAGCAGGGCACAGCTTGTTTTTGTATTGATCTTAATAAGATCAATACACTGAGATTACCATGGCAATTCTCCAGAACATGATGTAGGTAGAGAGGTGTGACTTGCTATGTTTACAGATATCTGAGCTTAGTGAGGTCTTGAGATGTCTATGTAAAGAATATAATGGATATATTCATCTCAGTGAATTGGTATTATGCAAATATTAAGTAATTTTAGTAATGTCTTTTTTTGCCTCTAAATATCATGATGTTAGGAAGAGAAAAATATTTACTGGGACACTGAAGAAGAAAGCTTTTATTTGAACAGTGTTTGTCTGAAATTTGATAAAGCTAAGAAAGGGAGAGAAAAAAAATCTGTGTATCACTGTCACATACATAAACAATGAAGGGAAAGGAAAACCACAGGTGAGAGCAGCTAGCTGCAAAAGGATGGGTGGGTAGAAACCAGAAGGATGAGATTAGAAGTAATTACAAGCTCAATGATTAAGCTTTTTAAGCACAAATGGGGAAGGGAGACACTTCCAGAATAGCAAGCTACAATGTTATAACTGTGCATGGGAGGAAGGAGACAGTTCTTTTCAGGACACTCAGATGTTTTTTTCATTAAAGGAAAGTCATAATATTTTTGAACAGTTATGCAAAAGAAGACAACAATCGTATTTGTTTTAGCAATGTCTAGAAGTGTATGTGTTTGTGAAGATCTTAAGAGACAGCAAAAGGGGAACTGAATTGTTTGTGAGTTTATTAATACCATGCTTCGTGTTGAGAAGGAGAGAGGAAATACAACAGTTTGGAAGCACGTGGGAAGTTATTAAGGTTCACTTCTAAAGAAAAAATATATTAAAATCTATATATAGAATGAATGATTTTTCAGAGCCAAATCTTTAGGAGAGATCTAGTGATAGTTACACAGTGTTAAGATAGACATTAAAGGAAAGAGTTGGCATTTCCCTTGAGTGTAGAGGATGAGCACTGGCATTCAGGAGTGGTAATTACCCTGAGTTCTGCTGGATAAAATTGCTGTGGAACGAACCTCTTCTAATGAGTTAAGTTACACATTTTACCTGATTCCTTCTTTTATGCCTTGTTTAGAAGTCTGCCCCTTCCTTGTTGTACCTCACTGTATCTATTATTTAATTTGTAGTACTGTACTGTGGTTTTATCAATTATGTGAGTAAATAAATAGCTGGAATTTGGAGTAAATCAGTTATTTATTCTGACCAAATGAGTTGTGTGAGCTCCATTCTCACTGTAGCTCTTTGAATCCCAGACTACATGTAGAGGTAAGCTCTTCTGTAACTTCCAATGTGCAGACTCAGCCTGGGGTATGGCAATTATGCCATGATTTTCTTTTCCTTCCGTCCTTCTTTATCACCTGGCACAAAGTCTGCAAGGGAAGCTGATCTTATGATCCATGCTTGTGGATAACTGGAAAAATATCTCTGAAATATGTTTCAAGAAATTTCTTGCTGTGAGAGGACTTGCTCTCAGCTTATGCTTTTTTACACTATAATGACTTCAAAAAATGGTTGTTTAAAATGTCAAATTAAAAAAATCATTGCACAAAAAATAAAGTTTTTTTGGGGTAAAAAAATGCCATTTCAGAAAGTTCTGCTCAAAATCAATTTGAATACCAAGGGATTCAAGGAAGATTATATAGAACAGGAGGATTTGACACTTTAAATTGAATACTCACTAGACAATTTCTATAGTAAATCAACTTGACAGGCTCTTTAAAAAAAAAGAAAATGAAGCTTGCCTATTAATAAGGAGCATATTAGAATATTTTATTTTGGATAATAGAATATTTCTACCTGAAAACAAGTAGCTCTGAGAGATATAACAGCTGGTATGGGAATTGGCAGCATTCTTAAGTTACAGATGCTGGCTAATGGCTCCTTGTGGAATGTGTGAACGAGTATACCTAAAGGGTCATAAACCTCAGGAAATTCCCCAAATACTCAATAGTGAAAGGGGAAATCATGTCTGTTTTTTCTAGAAAAGTTGTTTTGCTGATCCTTAATGTTAGGAAAAGTTCTGTCATGTGGGTTAAACAGCTTGGGTATGGTATTCTTGCCTCTGGTCCTGCCAGTTGACTGAACCTCACCACAGTGTCTCAAAAAGACTTTGAGGTCAGATCACTCAAATCTTTATATATGAGATTAACTGTTGGATTCAATAAATGAGATTAACTGTTGGATTCAATAAACAAATTCTAAGGATAAGATGGTGCTGACCATCAGAACAAACAGTGATGCAAATAGTATGTATTAGTGCAGCTGTACTACTTGTTTACCTAAGTACAAGAAAAGGTTGCTTGTTACTCACCTATTGTGATTAAATTAATATGACCTGTGTGGTGTTTTTATAGTTACTGAATGTGTCCAGATGTGGAAACCTCCACTTTCCTTGACAGCCTTTGGGAAGTGTTACTTTAGAAAGTATTTTCTTTGGGAAGTATTACTTCAATAAGTATTGGAAAGGACTTAATGCTCTTGGCAGTTATGCTACCAATCAAAAGTTCACTGAAGTGAACTGTGGAAGGATTTCATTAATTTTGTGATGTTTTGAACCAGCCCTGAGACTTTTCTTTTGCATATTAGACTTCTCAAACCAGGCATTTGAACTACAGGTACCAACATATCATGAGTGTCAGAAGGAAATGCCTCCAGCATCACACAGCTAAACCCTCAGCTTTGATGATCATCTTCTGCTTTTCTGGTAGCTCAGCTACCTTTTGTAGGTGACAGAGAAGACACCTTGTATCTAAAATGGAATGCTTAGGAAGTGCTCAAGTGCTTTATTTCTCCCTGATCGTGGATATCCTTTCCTTAGACATCTTATTCAGATTGTGGATTGAGCAAGAAATCTTAGTTCTAAGCTTGACACTGATGCATGACCCTCGACACTGCAAAAGGGTAATTACTTCTGACAATTATCCCAGGTGCCTTGTACAGTAATCAAACAGGAATAGTGTGCTAATACTGTAAATGGTGCAAAGGTCTCCTGAGTCTGAGTCTTAACTGCAAGAATTTTTCTGTTGATAGGGGAAACTTTCTATACTTGAACATATAAATGATGGCTTTATGATGGTTTTCACTTAATCAAAACTAATTTGTTGTTGGAGTTTTTTAATCATAAAGGTGAAAAGTTTTTCATATGCTTTCTATTATTTTTTCAGTCTCTAACAGAATTTATTACTGAATATGTCTCTTGCAAAATGAGATATGCATGATAAATTATATTTGACAGTTCTTTGTGTATTTCTGAATAAAACAACAAATCTGAGATCTGTTATAGTAGGAGTACAGGGCAGACCTGAACAAAAAAGCTGCTAGAGAAAGACAAATTAGCCAGACAGAGAGAAAGGGAAGTCAGACAAATGACCTGAAAATATACTCTAACTCCATTATTTAAATGTTTTCATGCAATTATAAGATGTATGTGTGTTTTTAGACATCATCAGCCAAAGTGGATGGCAGGTGATTAAAATATTTCAAATTAGACATGAAGCCCTGCTCTCCTTTTCTTGTGGTGTCTGAATATGTTGACAGAAGTCTAAATTACAGTCTGTTTCAAGGTGGCTACATTTGAAACATCACACCAGTTTATAAATCTCAAATTACAGTGACCCAATTCATCAATACCTGCCTTTGCTTCTTACTCTGTTTCAACTCCTTTTTCTTGCATATATAGGACTGGAAAAAAAATTTGGAAACAAAAAATTTATCTTTCTTATCCATCTTATGTAGCTTTGGTATTTGTGAAATCAAGAAAGTAACCTGGCTTTTGGAAAATATGCTGAACGTGGAATGTAATGGATCACATATCTGAAATGTTATTTTCCATTGCTTTGTGCCTCAGGGTGTTTATTTTTTAAGCCAGAAAATCACAGTACAAACTTTCATATAGTGATGAAAATTTTGAAGAAAGCTTGAAGGACAGTAAATCAGTGGTTTGCATGTTAAAGCACAGGCTCAATAACATATTAGGAATGATGAAGACCCATACCCATGGAAGCTGTGTACCTCCATGGTTGGGCTGGGGGTTTGGCTACCTCAATTCAGTGGGAGATGGTTCCCTTCTTTCTGAGTCGAGAGAGAGTTGCATCACAGAGCAAGCTGGTGGATATCCCAGAGTTCCAGAAAAGCTTGATTAGCTTTGGGAACATTGATAAATGCTTCCCCATCCCACTCACTGCTGCAGATTTCCTTTCCTGTACTCACAGATGTGTTATTCACAGCAGGGTCTGTCCCCAAGAGGAGGGGATAGCTACACCCCCATTTTCAGTCCATTCACCAAGGTATGAAAGACACAGAGATCACTCCAAAGTCATCCAAAGAGAGCAGACATTTACCAATAGGATGGGAAATGCTGGATAACTAGAGCCAAGACTACTCTGGGTACTGGGGCTGCAAAGTGGAATTTGGGTGAGAAAGTACAGGTTGGAAGAGACACCAGCATGCCTTGGAAATGTGTCCAGTGTTAGCTGCAGTGTCTCTGCTAAGAGTCTTTTCAATGAAGAGCATCATGTACAGTGTCCTTCCAGGTAATAGCCTAACAGATGGCAAATCAATGGCAAACCCCTGTATGAAGGGGCAGAAAGAATTCTGGAGGGAGAACCAGCATCATGCAGCACAAGAGGTGTGGGAATGAGCAGGGAGAAACCAGGCAAGCGAGCAAGTGTCATTTTGTTAACTGAACTCTGGATTTCAAAGCACAGTGGAATAGCTGATTTGGTATAATCAAATTATTTATGTGCTTGGAGATGTGATTTTTTGCAGGCATGAATGGGAAGCTACTTTGGCAGATCTGGTTGCTTACTGAAAAGTCTTTAATTGTCTTTGTGAGATCTGTGTGCTCTGAGTTGTGTTTACTAACGTGTTTTGCACCTCTGACAGTCTTGATGTACTGTGTTACTGTAGATGTCTAATTGAGCAAGAGGAGGGACAGGGAGGGTGAAAAGGTTTGCTGGGGTGTTATGTGCCTTAGATCAAGCAGAACTTGCTCCTTTGGCAAGCAGTTCTGCTGAAGTGCAGATAAATACCAGATGGGGACTTTCTTTTTTGGCTCACATTTTTTGTTTTGAAATGTGTTGAAACATTTTATGAGAAGGATGTGGTGCCATCCAGAATTTCTCTCAATCTTGCCTCATTTGTTTGACTAGATATGTGCCTTAGCTATAGATTTATCCAGGAAATTTTGTGGGTTTAACAGTCATTTCTCAGCTTTAGTACATAAACTGGAGTGTGCAGTGCTTCTTCATGCTCTTGATGTCATAATTTTTCTGCAGAGTGATAGATATGTACATAAAGAAAATTGATACATGATCTATCGTCTAAATCTGAAAACATCCCTTAGGGCTGGGGACACTTGCACTAATTTAGAAAATTCTGAGCTTCCTGTTCCTTCATTACTGCAGTTGTCTGAACCATTCTATGGTAATTTATTACAGAAAGTTTGATCAGGTTTACAGTATTCTTCCTATGTGTATCACAAATACTCAACTTTTGCCTACCTCTGGCCATCCAAATCCTAAATTAACACAAAAACCCCTGGGTAAAGGAACCCAAGTTGAGCCATTGTGTTGTGGATGTACAGTGTTTCCCAGAAAAACTTAATGATGCAGTGGGGATGACTTCTGAGGTAGGGAAACTCACATGGTTTCACCATGAGAGTAAACTACCAAAATGCAAAATCCCTGTCAGCTCTCTCATAGTTGTAATAACTGGGTCTTCTCTTGAATATCACTCCTGGCCTCCCCAGCACTGAACATAGTAAGGGAACTTTGTGCCTAGGCTCATTGACATTTCCTTAAAAAATGAGTAAAACAAATGCACAGCCAAGAACACTCACCTATTGCTTGGTGTATATTTTACATTCCGTCCTGATCCCTTATCCAGTGTTTGCTTGTTTGCAGATTGCTAACCCTGTTCACCTGTTCAGAAATCAATTGCATTGTTTTCTGGGTATGGAGGAGAGAAAAAGGGAGAGATTTTGGAGAAAATGGGGAAGAGAGGTTGATAGCTTAAGTGAACAGAAAATAATTAGAAACAAAAGAGAGTTTCTTAGTTTCCATGGTATTTTTTGGACTCTAGTGCTGCTTCACCCCCACCCTTGCTAAAGAGTTTGATAACTAAAAGAAACAAACTACAGCTTTGAGAAAGGCCCACTGATGAGGACTTATTTTGGTCACTACAGCAACCGCAGATTTCTCTGCACAGAAAATTCTTCTCAATTGCAAGGAGCTTGCAATGAGAACACAACAACAGATAATTGTTGTATGGGTGGACAGAAGATGGTCAGAAAAGATCAGCCCCTTTAAGCTTCAAGAAGCAATTCAAAACATTTGTGGCAACTTTTCGGGCATGGAAGCTGAAATGTAAGCATGTCTGTGCTTTGTCTCATCAGTGATTTTGATAGAAACTTGCCTGCAAGGTTTGAGGATGTGTTTGCATCCACAGCTTTGCCACTTGTGACTTGCAGGGCTAGTGCTGGGTACATGAGCAAGAATCAGCTTAAGCCAGAATGTGTTTGTCTCTTTCCCTTTCTTCCACCTTTTGAAGCTTAGGCTTTCAAGCTCAGAATAGGAGACCTTGATGCAATGTCCCTGATTTTCAGAGGTCACACGTTCCTGAGCTGGAGTCTTGGAGCTGTAGTTCCTCCAGTGCTTTGCTCCTGCCTTCACCACAGGAAGCCACCATCAGATGCTTCCTGTAACTTCCTCAAGCACAGACACTGATGCTGCAAACAGTTTAACAAATGTCTACTGTTATCCATTAATGCATAACTTTGGGTGGTGTTGCACTCAACATTCAGTTACTTTCATCTTGTGAACCCTTCTCTTAGGATTTGCTCTTTTGCCTTTGTTTCGTTGAATATCTGTACTATATAAGTAGTGTAGAACTGTTCATTTCAAATCATTGTTATAAATAATTCAAAATATCTCCAACATGCCAGCACTGTAAATCTTCTTTTGTCCAGAAATCCACAAATTTTGGAAAAAATAGTATTTTTGTGTCAGTTTATAATGACACATTCTGACCTTTGTAAGAGAAAACTATTAGGATTAAATTAAAACAAATGTCAATATTCACTATTTCAGCCACTGTAATTGGCTTCTTTTTTTTTCTTTCTCTTTTGATTTCTGCTACTTAATATAAAAGAGAATCACTGCCCTTATAAGAAGACTGACAAATCCTATTGCAAAACTCACTTAAATAATTTATTTTAAACACTATATATCCTCTTATCTACCCTGTTCAATTCTGAAAGTAGTAAGCTGGGAAATTCATAGGAAACAACTAGTGTCAAAACCAGCTTAAGCTTTGTCTCTGGCCTCTGAACCTTGTGATTCTACCATTACTTGCTCAACTCAATTACTTTTCCCAGATGATGGTCTCTGTTAATGAGGTTTTTCCTTATGTGCAACATATATGCTGAGCTAATTGCCTTCTAGAGAGAGGAAAATTCTTCTCTATTTCATGATAGTTAGAATAAGCAGTAGTGATCCCAGCCTAAGCCATGTAGAAAGAACTTAGTGAGAATTAAAGTGAGGAAAGAAAAAGGGATACTTTTCAAGTTGTCTTCCTGTGTAGAGCTGTGTGACAGTGACAGATATTGCAGGAGGCAATTTTAAAAGCAGGTAAAGCCCTGATTGCCATATCTGTGAGAAAAATTATGTATTCCTCATGGGGTTTTGCACAGAGTCCAGGGAAAGCCTGAGATTTCTATCTTTCAGAAAGCTCCATAGAGAGAAACCAGCATTGGTTTGGGAATGAAGATGTGATGTGTATTCTTTGTATGGAAATCAAATGAAGAAAAGAAATACTAAACTCCTTTCAGACTCATCTAGTTGATGGAAATAACCTTGTGAAGGCCCATCTCTCTGTTAGGTCTGAGGGGTCGAAAGGAACATGGTCTGTATCCATTTGGATAACAAAAGCAAAAGACTTATCAATATAGAGCAAAATTATATTGTAAGGCAGAAATTACTTACACAGAGTTAGTAAATGTGATTTCAAACATTCATTTTGAGTATTTTGATATCTACGCTTGAAATCTGTAATCTCCAATCCAAACATACACACACCTACATAAATTAAAAAGAATTTACTCTAATCAAGATTTTCATCATTATTATATATTATTTTATATCTCACAGCATACAGCTCTCATTTGTGAACAAATTATTTGAAGACAAGATTTACAACAATTAGTATGCAAAATAAAAAAAAATGCAGAACTATTACAAATAAAAACAGTAGCCACTGTGTTTGCTAAATCAGAAACTGAAAGCTAGGGTACTTTTCCACAACAAAAAACCTTAGATGTGAGAAAGCCATACTGCTCTGAAACAATCTTCTTTTTTTGGTGTTTTTTTTTTCATTTGTTTCTTTTTATTTTGGGGGTTTTTCTGTTTGTTTGTTTTGTTTTGTTTTACTTTGGTTTTGGGAACGGTTGTTTTGCTTTGTTTTGTTTTTAATTTTGCTTTTCAAAGTTCAATACTTTCAGCAGAGGGGAGTTGAGCACGTGTGAATGTAGTGTAGCAGGAACACAGGAGTGAGTGTTTTGCCTTGCTATGAGCATGAGGGAATGAAAGAGTTGTGCCACATCTGTGTTTTATACAGTCACTCAAAAGAAAAGGACTCCTTTCTGACCAAGATTAGTTTTTAAAAGGAAGAAACATAATCCTGTGGGATTTGGTCCAGTATGGTAGATTCACTTTGGGAGTGTCCTGGAGGATGGGTTAGCTAAGAATACAGGGGAAATAGCTCTGTGGTCACAACGAGGTGTGTAGATCTACCAATACTGAAAAAGATTTGGGATCTTTGATTTTGTACTACATGCTGCGCTGCAGTGGTTGCAGAACTCAGATTGCATTGCTCACTGACTAAATGGTAAATGAATAAAAGATTCTCAAGTTATCTCCAAGGAACCAAGTTAATTTTTGGAACTGTATTATCACATACTGCCTCTATAGGAATGTTAAGAGAGACACACTAAGCAGCAAGCAGGATTAGTACTCATTTATGCATGGACTTAATCCACACCTTACTTCAAATAATATTTCCTGCTCTAGTGTATTGTGCAGGCACAGTCACTATAAACTGCAAATAGCAGAGGAACAATGGTATCTTTATGGTATCTTTAATAAAGTGTAATGTTTAACAAAAGTTAATGTCATAAAGCAATCTTATCACTTTCCAAATGAAACCGATTTTCCCATCTATGATCTCTAAATAGTATCTGGAACCCATAGAAATGATATAATGTTTAATCAGATTACAGTATAAAATCTATTGACTCTCCTTAAGAGATTTTTAAAATTACAGTGTATGCTCTGTTAATCAAGCTCCTTGTTGCTGAGAACAGGAGTCACTGTCCCCTCAGGAACAGATTTCTGTGCTCATTTAGTGCAGGAAATTACAGTGTACACTAATCTTGCTGTATTGGTAAAGATCATGTGACTTAATGCTTTTACTTTCTAAAACTCAAACTTTCCAAGAGAAATTAACTGTGTTATTCAGTCCTGTGCAAGAGATGCAACTAAATCTGCAAATGAAATCAACAGATGTTCAAAGCTCTACAGGTTACCAGCCATGGTGAAACTACTTCATACCCAGCTCATTACACGTAATTTGAGCATGTCTTGAAGTACAGTGACAGTGAGCAACATCTAATACCCCTTGGAAGCAAGAGTTTGAGAGAGTTTCCCAATCTGGACAGTGTTCAGTTTTCCTTGTGATATTCCACAAAATGTATTAAAAGGGAAAGACACATTTCTTGGCCAGGTTAGGGCTGACTGAGAATGTCACAAACCTTAAAGCTGTCATCACTTAAATACACCAGATGAAACATCTGTAGGATGTGCCTGCTTATATACTATTTCCTTTTACTCATTCCTCAAAATCCTATGCTTGGACATCATCCTGCCAGTTTTGTGTGCTAATTGTGTTGTAGATTCAGCTGGAAAAATGGTTTTCAAGAATAATTGGGAAAATGCTGATTTTAATCTTTAAATGAAACAACCAATAGAATTCAAGCTGCAACAGAAGAAACAATTACTGAATAAAGGTTTTCTAATATTCCTCTTATTAGATAAGATTATTAATAACAATGGCTTGTTCTTTTGTAGAAAAATATAACAGCAGCAGGAAATTGATTCTTTGAAATAATCATGAAGTTCTGCCTGGCAGCAAAAAAATATCTGTTTCTTTTCAGGACAGATAACTTTAAATTTATGAATTATATCTATGCTCCACCCTTACCACATTAGTATTAACATCTAGCTATAAACACCACACCCATAAATATTTGATACATTTCAGCCCATAGGAATACACCATCAAATTTCAAAAGCAAATCTTAAGTCATGTTGTACATATTTGGAGTAGGGATAATCAGAGTTAGCCAGCAGGAAGGAAAGATTTAATAAGTTTTAGAATTAAAACTGAAGAATACAATATAGATTCAGCATTCTGTTCAAGAAAACATTAACATTTTATAGGTCTTTGGTCTTGTTTTCCATTTTCTCAGTTTAGGCTCCAGGCAGTGCAGGATGTTTGATTTATACCAATTACATGTGATTGCCTTGTGTACTCTGTAATGCTTGGAACAATAAGGGGATGTAAACATCTTTGTTTCTGAAGCAATAATAGGTTTCATTTCAAATATGTTCATTATACAGCACATACTTTGAAAGATAGATAAATCTGATTACTTTTTGTTTACATCCAACTTACAAGGTAGGACATTGCTTGCCTCTTAGCACTCTGGTTGTGGATTCTTGGCAAGGGAAAAATCAAAGAAAAACAAAGCTCTGACAGGTTTTTCCTTTTTTTTAATATCACAGACGTAACCCAGTCAATAAAATACTTCATTTATCTGGGAGTGAAAGTGTTCATCTAACAAAAATCCAACCATAACAATACTGTAAGAATGGACTATGCACAAGGCTAATGCTCCTTCAATGACTCTTCTTCAATTCAATCTATTCCTCTATTTACTGGTAAAGAGGTTCATATTATTTAGGGATTTATTTATTATTTAGATATTTAGATAAAATCTACCTTTATTTTTAATGTTCTTATTATAAATGAAGGATTTGTATTTTGCTTTTTTAACACCAAAGCCCCTCTTGACTGGGTCTCCTGACACTGATTTTTTCTGCTCTGTGGACAAGCAGAAATCAGTCTGTTCTTGCTGGTATCTCTGCTAATCTTGTTCCCATATGTGGTCTTGGTGCCTCCCCAGCTCAATCATATTCCTTAAAAGTATTCCCTCTTCTTCACACTCCCTGCCCGTGTACACACTTACCCTCACCTCTTTGTAAAAAAATAAAAGAAAAAAATGCCTCAGCCCTGTCCTTCCCTCCTTATTAAAAAAAAAAAAAAGACCAATTTACAAAACAATTTAAACAAAAATGACATTCCTGGTGAAGGCTGGTGCATGCCATGGCAGGGACACACACACACAGCCTGGCCCTTCATCTCCTCTGCACAGCAAGGAGAAGTGAAAAGCACCTTAAAGTAACATCCAAAACAACTCCTAGGGCTTTCAAGACAGGAACCATGATTGAAGCTATGTCTGAAATCCCTTCCTTTCTCAGAATAGAGATACAGCAGTCCTGTGAGAGATCTCTGTCCTTAGAAATAATTGTTCCTAGAAATAATTGGATACTTGCTTATCTCAAAACATTTCTGGGTTATGGAGGCAAGGAAAGGACAGCAAAAGGGAGTCTTCTTTTGTTATTTCTTAGTGAAGTTTCTCCAGTAATTTGCCTGGTAGGGAGACACAGTTTCATTTTCCAGGTCTGCATGGAACTAGACTCTGGTCGTTCTCCTTGAGCAATGCTGGAAATGCCAGGCTTTGAGTGTGAGCCATTATCTGCCTCTGCTCTGTGGCTGTGGTTCCCACCCTGGCAGTGTGTCAGAATGTGCAAGATAAAGCATGGAGGTGCTGCTCTTGCTGCTCAGAGAATGCTCATGGAGCAGGGGTGAGCACCAGCAAGGACCACGTCTCACCTGAGCTGAACAGAACTTCCAGAAGTAGAGCTCCCAGCAGAACCCTGGAGGTCTCCTCCTCTGCCCAGAATTGCCTTTACAGCTGTTTTTAATTGTATTGCCCTCCCTTGTGTATCTGCTCCTCTGCTTTCTTGTGCTTGGTTGATCTTGGGTTCCTTTTCCTCCGGCCACAGGGAGGGATGGCTCCCTCTGAGCAGAGAAGCTTTCTCCTGCCAGGTGGTGTGGATTTGAGCTCCTCAGCCTGAGAGTAGGGACTGAACACAGCATTCCTGCTTCCTTACACTCTGCTCTTACAGGGGACATTGCTGCTTCTCTCCAAAATACAACAGCCAGAACTATTCTGTGTGTGTAATATGTCTCCACTGTAAATATTGTGCATGCTGTGACGACACACAGTATTTGACATCATAGCACAAAAACATCTACTAATTTGTATGAGTATGGACTGTACAACAACCGGGAACTCCAGAAGCTTTTAAATACTGCAATATTGTTATTGAAGCAGTAGCTGGAAATAAGAGGACCGGGAAAGCAGAAGAAGGAGTGAGACCACATATGTACCAAACCCCTCAGATATTTACAAGGGACTGAGGAAGGGGGCAAGGGCTGGTGAACTGAAGAGAACAGATCAGCCACATGGCAACCTTCTGACTCCCTAATAACTTGAGGACTTGCTTTCTCACAAGTCTTATCAATGAATAAAATCCCCTTTTATCATGCATAACTCCAGGCTATTTGATTTGAAAATATTTTATTTTAACCAGAATTTTCTTTTCAGTACCAGAGGTATAAGGGCTTTGGGACACCTCCCCTTCTATATGAATATCAAGTTTATTCTTTGCAGGAACAAAGATGTTCTGAACAGAATTAACTTTAGGAATTATTAATAGTGACTCATACTATCTCATAGTCACAAGGAAAATGAAATTGATTGAGAAATAAATACTCAGCATAAGGGTTTATAAGAGCAGGGAACAGGATGCAGCCTTTGTCACTTCATTTCAAATAGTTACTTAGCAAAAAGTGCATTGAGACTCTAGCTTGTTTTTCAGAGATTAAGTTAAAATACTTTTATGCAATTCATCAAGAGGAATTTTCAAAGGTCAGATGGCCAGCTGGAAAAAAAGTAGATCTTTTCTCTGAGCAGAAAAATAGTCCTGTCTAGCTAATCCATTAGTGATTTTCTTTTTTGTTCCACAGCACTTAGGCCGATTTTATTCATCCTGTGTTTATAAATGTCTGCAAATATGAAAACAAATGGTATGTTTTTTTATAAAGGGAAACTTAGTATTATAATAATTCACACTTACCAAAGTGTATGAGCGTGCTTCATGGCATTCCCCTTTCCTCTCATTCCTCTCTGTTCCACAAGCCTACTCAATTACTTAATTTAAATAATCACAAAATTCTTATTAATAATGTACAAGTTTCCCAAACACTAAATTGTCCTTGTTAAAAATATTAGAAACAAGTTAATATCAAAATTTCAAATGCTGAAAGGTCAAGTGCCCCAAGTGTCACCTCAGGTGTTGGTGACTGTCACCAAGTTCCCCACAATGCAGACTGAAAGTGCCTACTGCTGTTCCTTCTCCCTTTGGTATCAGCTCCTGGTTTGTTTGCATGTTTTGTACCTGGTTTCCACTGGCCATTCTCTGCAGTGACTGCACTGCAGGCATTGGCAGTGGGAGGATATTTTCACACTTCCTGCAGGGCTCACGTGGGGTGAGATCAGTAGTGCTCTGTTACTGCTCTGCCATTGCTCCTCAACAATTAATTGTGGCTCCTGAGGCTGGGCTGGTGCTCTCTGATTCCTCTGGACACAGCAGGTTCTGTTAATCCCATCATAAGCCAGGCTGTTAGTTTGCTGTGATAAAAGACATGGCATTAGATTTCAAATTCTACATTTCCTGATTATCAGGCAGTCCTTAGAGGCTACTGAATGACATATGCTAAAGATGACTTCTTCACACATACCAAGAATTTATTGTGTAGGAGTCTTGTGAAAGTAGTGAACAGAACAAGCACTCATTCCAGCTCTTTTCTGTATTTTTGACATTATAGTTTCTACTTGTTTTTTCTGAAAATAACATCTGGAGACTGCAGATTTAACTGTTGCTCAGTGTTTCATTATCATGACAAGTGTCTGAATTAAACAAAATTGACTAAAGGAGAAGCATCGAAAAAAATTGCATGACAGAATTTGGCTTAGAAGCCTGACTGTCTAATGCTTAAATTGTGAGAAAGAGATTTTGGTACTGAAAAATCTTTTGTGTCTAGAAGTGTATCCTGAAAGTTTGAACTTGGAGAACTCTGCACACTGAAATGAGTTCTAGGAAATGACAGAGAAAAAATGCACTGAATATAAGAACGGAATATTTTACTGTATCTGTACAGAACGAAGTTAAAGCATTGCAGAGAATAATTTGATGCCAGCATCCTCTGAGACAAACCAGGAAAATGCTTGTGACCTGGTTTAGAGGCTCAGTGGAAGAGCAAGAGCAGTCACTTGGTTCTGTGGCTGCTCTCTGCAGCTCTGCAGTTTCATGTCTGACAGCCCAGTGGCACATCTGTTTCAATGGGCCTCAGCCCACCTGCCTTAGCTGAAGTGACAATTTGTGTCTCCTTTCTCTCTCTCTCCATTCCTTGCCAATACCTTAGCTGTGATCATCTTTTCTTCCTTGCGATTTCATCTTCATTTAAAATAGACAAAAGCGGGTAGTGCAAATCCCATTGGACTATCCAGAAACATTTTCTGGCACAGTTGGTAAACTGGGAATTTTTAAGGGTATTTAGGGGAGGTGGTGTTTTGGGGTTTTGTTTAACTTTGTTTTAACAGATTTTCTTCTCTCAGGTGATGGGACTTGATGTGTCTGCAATGTCTTCAACACTGCTGCCTCCCAATCAGTCTTGGAGTCTCGAAGGATGTTTACCAGGTCATAAAAAATGAGTGTAGGATACTACAGAGTTTGCTGTAATCTTGAAAAACAAATGGTTCTCTCAACAGCAAAGTTTAAACATGCTTCAGAGGCTTTGTGCCTCATTGGACAGTATTGGTCCAGTAACAATATGGAAGGTCTGAACAGTTTTTCAGGCAGTTGGGATATTTCTAGGTTTATCTAGAAGCTTAGTCCATTCTCAGTATCTGCATTAAGTTGTTTGATTTCATCTGTACTCACACAATGCAAAAATCTCCTGAGATATTCATCCCTTTTTAAGTAGAGTAGGCCAGAATGCTTCATACAAACTTATACAGGTTAAGGTAGATACTTACCCAAAAGTAATGTATCCCAAATGGATTTTTTACCTTTTGCTTTTCTAAAAAAGAAGGGTGGTTTATGATATAGAAGATTATAAGAGGAGTTTAAAAGACAGAGAGTATGAAGACTGAATTTCTTTATCTTTCTCAAGTGAAAAATTGCTTTGGATGCTAGCATGAAATGTCCCTGATATGAAAGCATACAGAATATCCATAGGTCATCTCCTTCAAACATCTTCCACACCTCCAGAAAGGGAGAGTGTTTTCTTTGATGCTACCTACTAATTGCAAGCAGATGCTTAATTAGATGCATTATGGCCCTTCTCCAGGCTTGTCAGGCACCTTTAGCAGGAAAGGTAGAAAGACAGAGACATTTTACCACATTCACAATTGAAATTTTGTAGTTCACTGGTTGCGAACACTTTTTGTGCCTGCTGGGACTTGGCAACCTCTCTGAACCTACTACTACTGATCCTTTGTCACCCATTTTGAAGTGCTGCATTAATTTGAGATAGCCCAGTAAATCATCTAGAAATCTTTGTTTCAAAACTTATTAACTGACTCATTAGTAAGAGTCAGCCTTGAAAAGTGCCTGCCAAAGTGGAGGGGTGTGGCATGGAATGGGGCATCGCTGCAGGGTAAAGCAGTGGCAGTCCTGGTAAAGCAGCACTGAGCTGGCACTGCTTGGGCTTGCTGAGAGTCAGGGCTTGCCAGCTCAAGCCCAGCACCTGATGATGTAGTCCTGCTGTGTTGTTGTTCCACACAGCATCTCTGAACAGTCCTGCTCAGAATATACTATGTGTGTACACCATTGCAGCTAAAACTCCCTCAGAAGTCTGACCACTATATCCCAAACACCTCATTTTGTGATGTGGATGTGCCCCACAGGAGTAACTCCCTGTGCTGCTCTTCAAAATGCTATCCTTAAAGCAGCTGTCTTCTGAGTCAAATTCTAGTGCACAGAACCCATTTGATCTACTTTCCTTCACAGGTTATCATTTACAGTTTGCCCCTTTCATAAAAGTATCTTTTCATTTTTTGACGTTGAAAAAAATGTATAAAACAATTTGGTTTTTTATTTTTATTACCCTGTCCAATTTTATGAGAACAGTGGTATTTCATATGTTTCCATTTATTTTCCAGACTTCTTTATGTTCCAGTAATTAAAAGAAGAGATTATATATCCAGCTGGCTTTATAAAGCAAACCCAAATTTTTTTAATAGCAAAGTCATTAAAGTCATGTGTAAGTATGAGACAGACTCAAAAATATTCTGTTTTAAGTATTAGTAAGTGTTCATTCTGTGCATTTAGTCACATGATTCATTGTTACCCTTACAGTGTTTTGAAAGGGTCATGAAGATGACTTTCAGCAATACAAACCTCATACCAAACTCTTTCTTCATATTTTAGTTAATATGCAATTCACATTCTTCCTAAGAAAATTTTGGCTAACATTTCAGAGACTGGACTTGAAATTTATCTGACTTTTATGAGTTTTGAAAGAAGGAAAAAAGGAAATTGCCTGCAATGGAACTACTTTCTTTAATAGTCCTCAGAAACAGAAGTATTAATAACTCAGGTTGCAAAGTAAAGCAAAGGGACAGAATGTTGTAAAGGATCAGTGAGGAAAATATTAAATTCTCTGTTCCGGTGCTGCCTCCAGGGTGCCAAAGGGTCGTTTTATCTAGTACAGAGTACCAAGTGCTGTGCTACAGAAGCCATCAGGAAGAAGATCTTGAGTTACCCTGAGTCAGATGTGAACTGCCCAGGAAGAGGCACCCCTGTAACATTCCCATTGCAGTGACAGGAGGGAAAATCTCTGAAGGCATGTCTGGCTCTGTGTCAGTCGGTCGAGCCTTCTCAGGCAACAAATAATCCATTGCCATGTGACTTACAGATGACAAAGAGGGGTTAGAGATGAAACTTGTTGGTCAGCTGGTCTGTGGTGAGTTCTAAAAAGACCTTTTTCGAACAAAATAAGAATTATGTTAGTTTTCTTGGAGAATAACTTCATCATTTACCTAGAAGCACAATTATTACTACTACCACTTCTACTATTATTATTATTATTATTATTGGCATTGGCATTCACATTCTCTGAAAAAATTCCTTCACCCAGGATTTTTCTCCTGGGAAGCTGAGAAGCCTCAGAGAATAGGAAAACAACTCTTATCTCATTTGCTTCTCCTCTGTTTTGCTTGTGTGGAATGTGTTTGGAGATTGTTTACCCACAGGTGATTGTTGAATTGGATTCTAGTGTGAGTTATTTTGACTCTTTGGCCAATCAGGGTCAAGCTGTGTTGAGACTCTGGGAGGAGTTACAAGTTCTCATTATTATCTTTTTAGCATTCAGTAAGTATCCTTTCTGTATTCTTTAGTATAGTACAGTATTCTTTAATATAATATAGTATCATAAAATAATAAATTAACCTTCTGAGAACATGGAGTCAGATGCATCATTCCTGCCTTTGTTGGGACATTCCCAGCAAGTATTGTTGTTGTTATTATTATTATTACTATTATTATTATTATTATTATTACATGTGAGGTAAAAATTCATATATGCATCTATAATGCAAACCATATCCACCCTCACTCCTGCAATGCAAAATAAACCTGCAGCAGTTCTACTGAATGAATTCACCACACAATTTCTTTCAAAATAATTTTTGTAATGATAATAAATCCTAAAATTGACATTGCTGTTCTTAGGAAAATTAAAATGAGAACCTGACCCAATAAGAAACAAGCAAATTTAAGGGAAAGTTTTAACTGTTGCTGTTTTGCTTTAATTCATGTATTCTCTGGCCTATTATTTTGGTCCTTAGCTTAGTGCCAGCTCTTTTCTTGGGGCAGTTCAATTTGAGACAACAGACCATGATCATATTTTTGTCTTCTTGGGAATGGGCCGGAGGTAGAGAAAATTAAGTTTTGCCAGAATACATTGTTCCTCTCGTCATTGCTGCTTCTTCTTAGCCAAGTAATAGGATTTACATTTTGGTAATTGCTCATGGGTGAGAGGTATAAAAATATTTTAATTAAACAATGAATCAAATTTTGGATGGTAGCCCTTCTCTCATCAAGATTAATATGAGACTTGACAGTGTTTCCAAGGATTCGTGGTGACTTGGGAGAGAGAGCACCTCTTCATGCCACGTTACAGAGAGGAGGACAAGCTCAGGCAGTGATTCTGGGGAGAGCAGAGCTGCCCTTGCCACAGGTTACCCCCACATTGTGCACAGATTCCCTGACTGTGGTGTTTGCAGGAAGGCTACTGGGACAAAACAAAGAACTGTGATCTAGGAAATATTTGCATATTGGCTGCATCTTCCTCTAGCTCAGCTCCCTGCAATATATCACACATGAAAGGATTTTATGCTGCAGTATAGAAAATGTACACCCTGCAATATAGAGCCATCTTCTGGGGGAAAAAATGGACATCTGCCAATGTATTAAATATTATTTTATAATCAAAAAAACAGCAGCAGCAAATAAAACTTCGATGACTTCTTAAAAAAAATAAAAATACAAGAATGCAGGATGGGATTTTACAGTGTGAAATTTGATTCAGAAGCAAAGATATCCATGATCATTGTGGAAGTAATTTATTAGCTCATAACTCATCTGGGATCTTCTGAAAATATCCATAGGAAATTTTACATTCTTTAATTAACTACCAGGGGATATTTGAAAGAGGGTGAAGCTCATACATTTTGTACACACACCCACACACATACTTGCACATAGACAACCCCTCTTTTAACTTGCAACAAATCCTAAGAAAGTAGCAAAAACTATAGAATGAGTAGAATTATCCAGAGAATTTGTGTTCAGTTCTGAAATCAACAAACACAGGCTTTTGTTAGTCTGGACCCAAATTTCTGTTCTTTATTCTTAGCCCAAACAAAGCTTCTGTTCAGTGACAACAAAACCAACAACATTTCCTTGATATAGGTGACTGGTTTATTTTTGTTCTTAGCTCTGTTCTTCACTGCTTATTTTTTATCTTAAGTTTCAGTGGCTTTTAAGGCCACCTGAATATGTTTTCACCACTACTGTAAGACCTGCAAAACCACTAGTCTATCACATATACAACTTTATAATGACTTAAATGAGAAGGGTATGGCAAACATATATGCCATTTTGCATTAATGAGCAATTGTTGCAAAACTGTTGTTAGATATTATTCATCCGATGAATAATTGAAATGTCTGGTTTCATGCTTTAGGTGACTTAACATCAATTGACAGTATGTTTCTTGTATCTTGAAAGAAGTTTATGCATAGGGGGATACAATATAAGAAAATAAAGGTAATATAGAAAGTAATTTTACCCCTTAAGGAGTTGCAGCTGAGCCAATTATTAGAGATTGGGAACAGGCCTGACTTTAACAGGCCACAGCTGTAGCCAATGAGAAGAGTGTTATAAAAGAGTGGATTGGTTGATTGAGGGGAAACTGGAGTCAGTTACCTGCAGTGAGGAGAAGGAAGAGTCAGTGCTTAGAGGAGCTGCCTATGAGAAACATCAGGGCGGTATGAAACTCTAGCAATATGGAACCTCTGCAGTATAATGGCAACATTTATGTGGTAAAATTTGCAATAATTGTCTGACTGCACGGCTTCAAGATTGGTATTACTTGGCTCAGCTGCTGCCTTCACCAGCAAACAATCCCGTGAAATTGGCAGGACAACTCAAGACATAGGACACTCCTAAACAGAACTTAGAATTTATTCTTCTAGCTCATGCAAGATTGTAGGTGCACAGTTTGTGGTGATTGGGAGCGGGGCTGTGGCCAGCCTCACCCCCAATGGGCACAGCTGTGAGCAGCATTGAAGGCAATGAGCCATGGAGAGCCCAGGGGCACTGACCAAACACCAAAGGGAGCTGAGGGCACACAGGTGCAATGCATGAACAGGAGGGGATAAAAGGCTGGGCTAAAGAACAAGAAGGGCAGCCACTTGAAGCTTTCTGATATTACTCTCTATGGGCAGACAGCTGAAGCCCTCTAAGTGGTATGGTATTGCTCTCCATGGGTTGGAGCCTTCTGATACTGTAGGGTGACACTCTGTGTATTGTGGCTGTCTCAACTGTGGCATGTGCTGCGACACAAGATGTGTGTATGTATGTTAAAATCCATAGTTTCCTGAGATTGTCTAAGGTAAGTTTTGGCTTCCTGGTGTTTCTTGATACGTTTATGACCATTTCACTATTTTAGAAAGAGTTTTATAAAATGCCACACTAGTTTAAAATTGACTAGGAAAAGCCCAGAAGAACAAATTTGTTATGGTGTGGATTTTATGGCAAGGATTTTGTTACGGTTGCATCTCTTCTGAGATTGAAAGGTGAATATTTCAGTACTTACTCCTTCAGGGGTGCTGGGTTTCACTGAGATGGATGTATTCCTGTCCCTAGCTTTGAAATTATTTCAGAATCACTGTCATTATGTTACAGTTAATAACATAAAAGAATGTCTTTCATCTCCAGAAGCAATTTACAGCTTACAATAAACTGGCACATAAACTCTTCAGAAAGATCACTTTGGGCATTAACTTCTGCTGCACCTTAGAAATCTGTTTAATCATGAGTCAAAATGTTTTCAGGGCAGACATTAGAGCCTATGGTTCTTTGATTAAACTTATCACATCATAAAGTGAATGTTAGAATAGGTCCTTAATACAGGTGCAGCACACCAAAAAATACAGGTTATGCACACTGTAATTTTGAGGGAAAGTTTTGATTTTTGTTAATCTGATAATACAAGAATAGCATATGAGGAGTTATTTTGCTTTTTGCTGGTATTAACATTGGAGCCAAAGTTAAGCTTTAATACCAAGGCCAGCTGTTATCTCTTTCCTTACAGCTTTAAATGCAGTGATTTTCTCATACATTTTAGGGAATGCTGATTTTTATTGATTATGGATTGCTTTAATTTATTTAATTCTCTGGCTCAGTTCTTAAGAGAAGATGCACAAGCAAGATACAGATGTCAATTACCATAAATCAAGTTCTTTAATGCAATTGTTGTCTTTGGCAGGGCTGGGCAAGCAAGGCTGTTTTCTGTGTCTGGGATTCATAACTAGACCTTTTAAGTATTTGGGGTTTATTGTTCACTTGCTTCATAGGAGATCAGTGAAAGCATCAAAGTAATTGAATACATTACATAAACCATAATAAAATTAATGATTTGGGAATATGTGTATATTGTTCTTCTAAGAAGATTTCTGTAAGAACCCAAAAGCTAAGACTGGGAGTTTGGGTGGAGGTCACTGAGGTTTTTTCTAACTTTCTTTTTCTTCTATTGCATCAGGTACAGAATAGGTTTTCAGGGGTTGGTAGTGCAGGATTTTGCAAAGCTAGTAATGATATAAGGGCCAGAAAACAATTACTTTGAAATCACACTATTAAAAGTGAAAATAATAATAGGATTTATGAATGTAGTATTACTTGACAGTTTTCTCTGTTTTCTCTTTCTAATCACAGCTGTACTCCCCTCACTCTTTTTCTCTGCCACCTCTATTATTGAAGCAGCCTTTAATTTCTGGAGGTGATCTTGAATGTGCTCATATTTGTGAACTTTCTCCATTTTAATGTGACTGCAGGCAACTTTGAAAGACCGCTCCCTGTTGAAATCTGTGGCAATGCTCTCTCCATGACTGAAACTGTGTGGCAGGCTTGCATTGCCTCCTTACTGTTCTGTTATTAGTCACATTGTAACTTCATAGCGTTTATTTATTATTATGTCCTGTCCCTATGTTTGTGATGAGTTTCCAGTAATGTATTTTGCCCATGACTGATAGAAGTGGCATGTCACTAGCAACATAGCAATATATTTAGAACTTTTTCTAAATACATTTTCTCCTCTATTCTGTCTTCTCAAATCTTCAGGGATCTTTCAGGCCCTTGAAGTTATTTCTGCAGCAGTGGCCCTTAAGGAGGTGTGGGAGGACTGGGAGAACAGTGGGCAGTGGAGTCTGGTCCTATTAACCACAGAGCCCTGTCATAAATGTAAAATCTTTCTATAAACCACATTTCTTTCACATGTTCTTCTATTCCCACTTCATCTATCCTTGTATGTTTCTTTGCTTCCTGCTCTTTTTTGCATTAACAAGTGGAGCACAGCTCTAGGAAATTTTTCTCTCTTCCCTATCAAATAGATTTGGTTGTAATGCTGCTGAAAAACATAAGCATTATTTTAGCCTGAAGAAAGGAAATGTCACACAACTTGAACCATAACCACTTTAATTTTGTCCTGGAAATTAAGAAGAGAATCTTTGCATTATTAAAGACTGCATTTTTTTTTTTTTAATAGAAAGTTTCCTTAAAACAAAGGCTGTCCATAGAGAACTAAACATTTCCCATGACTCTTGCTTCAATTCTTTACTCTTTGAAAGTATGAAGCCACTGGAGCTTATACTTCTGGAGGAACATAGGAGACCTGAGACAGATGGAATTCTGTACTCTGCATCTTATGCTCATTGTATGGAAAGGAGATGAATTTTCTTCCTGCTGAGTTTTTTGCATGCTGCTGTACTGGGTGAGCAATACCTTACAGTTAGCAGGCAACTCGGACTGCCAAGGCTGGATTTGATCATGGCTAGTGTGAGACATCGGATCACTGAGATTCTACATCTGTGAAACGAGTTGGGGCCTCATTATCACAAAGTACAGGGTACCAGCAGCTCAGCTCCCCTTCAAAATGCCTGCCTGACAGCACCTGACTTTGACTTCATCTGTACAGAACATGCAATGGAAATGGTAGAGCACAGGAGGCAAGATGTGAGTATTAAAAAGCATTCTTCACAGCTTTGTAGTTCTGGATATCTGTTCTGTAATTGAAAAAAAAAAATTGAAAAACTTGCCCTTATGCAAAAATGCACTGTAACAGTATCTTGAATCTTTTCAGCAGGCACAGTTTGAAAAGAACCAATTTCCTTATGGAGGTTTGTGTCTTTTTTTTTTTTTTTTTTTTTAGTAGAGCTACATAAACAGCCTATTATGAATTATGTTGGCAAGTAGGCATATATTTACAATTTCTGGCATGTGCTTTCAGAAATAAAAGGGTTGAGCTTTTTATTTTCTCTAGGTGTTCTTCTGTGCATTAAGAATGATGATATAGTATTTGCTCGATACAAGGCTAACATGATACTTGTTAAAAAGCAGAAACACTTAAGAAAAGTAAGAGGAATAATATAGCAGGTCTTAGAAACAGTTTCAGACAATCCCTCACATATCTATTCCAGACTCATAATGATACCATGCTACTGAAGAGCCCATCATCTTTACACAGATGCACAGTTGTCTCACAGAAGAAATACTGTGGCCTTGCAGAAATTGATCATATATGCTTAAATTTCAATAGTATTGAATAAAGCTTTATAAAATGCTTCTCAGTTACATAAGGCCACCTTGCAGCAGAAGCCAGTATTCCAAGGGGAAAGGTGTGCAGGGGACTTGAGGCTTCTTGGGTTTTGCTCATTAGAATACACATCCTTAGGAAAAAAGATACATATTGGGAACTCAGAAAACTTCCCATTAGGAAAGATACATGACATGTGTTTGACAAGCTGAGTTAACTTGCTGAGTTAACAGCTGTTACCTATTGAGTTCATGGGGGAGGGAAAGGGAAGAAGACCTCCAAGTGGGCAAATTTAAGATGCTCATAAGCAGCAGGGACCAAGTAATTTTACCCTGGTCCTAGGATGGTGGTAATTGCACTGTTCTAAAACATGGTGCTTTGGGAACACACACTGCCCCTTGAATGGCTTTGGCCATTAAGTGCTGTGGTATTTCTGACCCATAACCTTATTCTGAGTAATTTTTTCATGACACTCCTCGGTCTGCCTGCATGTTTGTAGACAAAAGCTTCAAAAAGACGTTGGTAGGGGCTGAATTAGAATAATCAGATGTCAGCAATTAAACTCCAGCATTATCACCATGTCTAGACACTAGGCACTCCTATGGCACCTCAGAGCAGCTTCATCTCTTGATCTTTACCACACTGAAGATATTTTTACCTATTAAGCAGTATTAAGATTTTGATCTTGTTACCCAAGCTTTCCTTTGTACATGAGGATACTTGGAACTTCTTTACAAGACTAATGAAGAAGACTTAAACTGGCTTTTGTTCCTGTTCTTGAAACCAGGAACACTGGATATAAGGTGGTAAATGTAACAGGCAAGAGGAACCACACCAGTTGAGCTGGTATCTTTTAATGAATTAGACTTTCCAAGCAGATAACTTACATTAAAAAAAACTATGAGAAAAAGTCTAGACCAGCTTTATCAAAAAGGTGGCTGTTGAAGGTGACAGGAAAGCTGAGCCATGAACTGAAGGGAGAAGCTGACACTACTCTATGTGCTGTTATCATTGTGCAGCTGCCTGCATTTTACATGGAAAGATTCAAGTCTTGGAAACAGTAATGTGTAACTGTTCTAACTCTGAATGAGGCTTTTCTTCAAAGCTTGTTTGTGTCATCCACAAAGTTCAGGTAAAACTGCAGCTATGGGATAGCCAGATGACATTACTTTACAGGATAAGACAATGTAAGTCATCATCAGGGATGGTCCATCAACTGATGACAGTTCCCACATCCAGGTCATCTTTCAGCTGAAAGGTACTGGCCAACTGTATATGTCACTCCAAACTGGCAGCATTTTAGGACAGTCTTTTGGATTGTTCATTACCCATATGTGGAAGGAGCAAAGCATTGGTGATTGCGCTCATTTTTGTTTATCAAATCTTGAGACTGTACAGGTCTGAGAAGATATTTTTACATCTGCAACTGTATTTAATAAAAGTGTCCTTTCAACTACCCTCTTCTACTTCATATCAAAATCTTCCTGGCAAACACTATGTATCTTGTAGTTACCAAGCCATAACTAAACTCAAGTACAGTTTCACTTGAAATTTGAAATAGTAGTACAGCTTCAGCCCATAAGAGCTGAAAATTAAACTGTGGCCTGATCCAGCTCTGTGTCAACAGAATTGACAAGTTCATGTATCACAGCTCCTCTAAGAGCCTGTCAAAGTTGCATGTCTGGCACCTTTAGAGATAAGCCTCTTAATCATTAGATGCACACTACACCCAAGTATTTAAGTATCTTGCTCAGCAGCTCCAAATGTTACCAAGGATGCCTCCTTCCCTAGGAAGGAAACTGTCCTTTCTACATGCTTCTCTTTTACCAGTTGCATCCAATACAAACACCATCAGCCAACAGATGCAACAGAGTCCCTGCATACTGCACATTTTTGCTGTTCAGATTTGGATTCTGCCTTATAAGAACAACTTACTCATTTGTGAACTAAAGGGAAATTGCTGCAAAAAGTTCGGGAAGCTGCTCCACAGTGTCACAACATAGAAGGCTGTTGGGGAGGTCAGAAGATAATCTATGTTAATTTGAAGCTGACAACAAATTGGGAAAAAGGCTGCAGGAGGAATATTTGATACTGAAACAGAATGATCATAGACAGCAAACAGAACTTGTAAGAAAGGGTTCACTCTCTCAAGAATTACATCGTGATTCATAATTTAGGCCCTTTAGGCTCTCCAAGTGAGCTAAAGTCCTCCTCCTCTAGGTGAAAGCTGAAATTTACACTTAGAAGATAAAACATTTATATGAAAGGTAAAAAAATAGTATGTCTTTAGTCACTTTATGAACAATACGTCTCTGAAACAATCTCTAAAATCACGTTCTAAAAATTAATCTATACTAGCATTTAGCATTCTCTTTCATTTACACAATTACTGGATTTGAGGCTATTCAGTGATGTCCCACTTGAAGAGGTGTATCAAACCCTTAGTATATGCAGCAATTAAGTATCAAGTGCAAAATTTCAAGAATCTTCATCTAATAGAAACTAAAAATTTCTCCTTGGTTTTATCTCACTAATACCTAGTCTTGCCTCATCTATTTAATTACAAAGCTTAAAGAATATAAGAATTATAGGTACTATTCTACTCAGTAAATGCTGACTTCAGAGAAAATGCCATGTTCAGCTATGCACCTTATTTGTATAATCAAATTGTATACTTTGGGATTACAGGTGTTTTAAAGGCTGTTTGGCTTTTTATGATAAAGTCACATCAGACATGTAATCAGCTGGCTTTGAGAATGTCAGCAAGTCCATTTCTGCACTGACCTTTTAGTTTCTGTCTTCCAGCTCTCTAGAGCCATCCTCCACAATTCCATACTTTGTCTACAATGCATGGGGAAGGCGCAACCCCAGCCAGCAGAGAAGCTGCTGTGAGCTCTGTGAAGGCTTTTCAGACGTGGCCAGGTGAGTGGAGCAGGCAGATGGCTGCTTTCCTCACCTCTAGCCAAGGACTGCCATTCTCTGCCTGCTTACACGGAGCCAAGTTTCAGCTGTGGTGTTGATGGGCTTGAAATACTTAAAATCTTACTAATTTGACAGTTTTCAAAACTTGACTGTTCTTTATAAAATAAATTGCACGTTTGCATACATTCATTCAGCACGCAATTTCCTCCTCCACCTTCCCAAAAGTCCATATTCAACCAATCTGGGAAGCGAAGGTATATAAGCCTCACTTAAACTAAAACCAAACTCCTACAACACAACAGGTTCAGCTTTTTTGAAAGCAAGGATTAAAAATACAGTGTGTTCATTTAAATTAGATGCTTTTTTCATGCTTTATGTTAATCTTGAACTCCAAGGAGAACAGTACTTCTCACTGATGTCTATGCCATTAAGCTAAAACCTGGATACTGTGTCCTATAAAACCAACCCTTCACTTTGCTCAGGGATGTGAAAAGGCAGCAATAGAAGACATCAACAGCTTCAGCAAGCAGCACAGTGCTAACAGAGCAGTGCTCAGAATGCAATTAAGTAAAAATGAAAGGACTTAATAAAAAATCACTGTTTCTTCCAACATCTGAAGTATTTCTTAACCTACACAAAGCTTAAATTATTAGCATTGAAGGGGTTCTGATAATGGGTGAGATCCAATTAATAAAAGATGCCTTTGTCCAAATTAAGGTGCAAATGAGACAATATGCCAAGTCAATAGCATGCATTTACAATTAACATGAGGCAGAATGAAAATTCTGTGTAGACTTCATCACCTTCCAGATCTGAAGGGGCATACAGGGAAGTCAGAGAGGAACACTTTATCAGGAATTGTAATGACAAGACATGGAGTAAGGGGCACAAATTGGAAGAGGGGGAATTCAGGTTATGTATTAGGAAGAAATTGTTTACTCTAAGGGTGGTGAGATACTGAAACAGGATGCCCAGGAAGTTGTGGATGCTCCATCCCTGGCAGTGTTCAAGGCCAGGTTGGACATGGCCTTGAGTAATCCGGTCTAGTGGGAGCTGTCCCTGCCCATGGCAGGAGCAGTTGAAACTAGATTACCTTTAAGGTCCCTTCCAACCCTTAACATTCTATGATAAAACCACCAAAACTTTTTTAGCCATAAACAGGGTGTGCTTATACCCTTTTTCCACTATACCCATGATGCTTTTCAAAGTCTGCCTCTGCCAGTAGTATGACTGCACAAATATATTCACTTTTATCATGGAGGCAACCAGCCCTAACTACTGTTTCTAGTCTCTCCATTCTTATGTAGATAATACAAACTGCCCTCATAACAGCACTTTGTATTATCTGCTTTCCTTTATATATCTGATTAATGATTGTAGCAACTCTCTCATTGATCCACTTCCCATTTAGAAGGCCAAAAATAAGCTTTTTGTGGTTTTGTTTTGGTGGGGGTTTTTTTGCATTGGAGTGATTTAGGTGGTTTTTCATGTGAAGATTAATTACAATTCTGAAAATAAGCTTGCTTTACATTATTAGGAAAGTATGAAAAAGCCTGAAGACTTTCTGTTTCTAATTTTCCTAATAAGATACTATATTGAATATTCCCCCTTTTACAGAGTCTAATAACCTGCCTTCCATGTTTCATTTACAGAAATTCTTTCAATTTAAGATTCTTCATGAAAAATGCAGCAGATGAGAGTATCATTGTGTTTGTCAAGACTGTATCAGAGAACAATGTCTTATCATCTGAGCCAAAGCACTTGTTAGATGAAAAGCTATGTATATAGCAGTGAGTGAACTAAGCATGTTCACTAGAGTTTATCAGAGTGATGATTTAAGAAATATTTTACATTAATGACCCTGTCTGTACCAAGGCTAGTCAGAGTTTATTAGGTACTATGAGAAAAGCTTTTTTATCTCATCAAAACAGGGCAAACTATCATGCTATGCAGAATTATTACACATAGAATTCATTTTAAAGGTAGGTTTCAAGAAATACTAAACTGATGTTTGGATCCAAGCAAACCTATGAAAAGGGGCAAGTGCTAAAAGCAATGGGAAAGCAGATTCTAAAGGATAACTGATCCTACCCTAAGTCCCTATCATACCTCATTCAGACAATAAATAATCTATGGACTGTTTGAATATCTTTCATGTATACGTGAATTACAATTTTCCAGCACTATGTTTTTAAAGATAAAATGTAGGCTTAAATTATTTGCATGAGTACATACATTGTTACCATAAAAAAACCCACAGCATCGACACCTGATTAAATATACTGTAAGAGTATCTCAGTTGGAGCTACAGACTGTGAATTGCTCCTAGCACATGCCCTTACTGTCTGCAGTTTAGTTTTCTTGACTTGCAGCATTTGGAGTGGAATAAGATCAAGTTGCTGGTTTTGACTTGAAGGTCCAAAACGGCATTTCTGCCACCAAAAGGAGCCCTCCTGTACCAAATAACAGCCCATAAACAGCAATTACAAACCAGTCAGTCAGTTGTCCAAGATGTGTAGATACCTTATCAAATAGATTTAAAACAGCTATTATATACTTTTATATTTAGTTAAAATTCTTTTCTTTGGTAATAGCCATAAGCTGCTTTTTTTCTGAGAGTCTATCCTTATGGTAGCTGTAAGGTTGGATACAAGCTAAAAGCCACCTCTTCTGAAACCAGGAAAATAGAATAGCAATGAAAACTGACTCACACACCTGTCAAAATGTTCCTGTAAGAATTCTTAAATGGTAACTACTCATGAGAAGTAAAAATAGAACCCAAACTAAAACAACACTGTCCTACTGCAGACGTTTGTAGAAGAGGTTTGTACAAACTAACCAAAGATTAGTTCACACGGTCAGACTACTAGAGGCTGCAGTAAATCTGGCAAGCAGAAACTAAACATATTTGAACGAGTTTACAAATTATTTAACACAGTATTTGAATAGGGACAATGTTAGATCTGTATCATAACTCAGATACACTTAACTAAAACACCCAGAAGTGGCAAGTCTGAAGTGGGTACCCAACTAACCAAGCATATACAACCCAATGCTATTTGCTGTTTAAAGGCTGAGTTATGGCATCCGTACTCAATTATACAGAACCATTTTTTGCTATTTAATACACATAGCTTCAGCAAAATGGGTATAAGTGCTGGAAACAGGTACAACCTCAAGCACCTCTGCAACTACAAGTTCAAATTGATCACAGCAGCAGACTGATACAAAATATTATCTTGTTTACACTGAGGTGTCAACAATCTAAGTGTAGAAAACTGTAACTTCAGTATTTTATCGGTAACAGAAGCTCGTAAGTTTCAGATAATGAAACAGTAAAATCAATAGACATTCAGTGCAGTAGTAATTTAAACACCCAACAAAAAAGTGCAACTTTGGGCTGCTGGGGAAAATACTATTTATTATACATTTAAATACAAATTTGAAATGTGTTGTGGACACATCTGCAGGGTTACAGGTAAAAAAAAGTACAAAGTTGTGTTCTGCATCTCTCAAGACTGACACTTCAAAAAAAATTTCACAAAATACCAAACAAGAGTTCATCTTTGTAACAACAGTAAAGGTAATGTTGCATAAAATTTTTTGCTTGGCATATTATCTTTGTTCCCTCCCTGCATTAAGTACCTACAGTTTGTAAACAGTCTTTAAAAGTGTTAATAGCTTTAAGGAATGTGTAATCACAGTTTATATGGATTAATCCCACAAAGAATTATAATGCTACACAGTAGTTTCATGTTTCCATAACCCAGTTCTAATATTACCAGTACTGTCTGCAGTGAGCAAGGGTCCATCCTGTCCACTGCTTTTCAGTGGCCCATTTTGGATGGCTAAATTTAAGCCGTAAGATTTTTGCTGATTTTCAAGTTCGGCTGCTATTGGTTTCCTCAGAATATCTTTTTTGTTGTTGGTAGCTATTGTTTTCTCTGTATTTCTGCTACTTTTTGGAAGTGTACTGCAAGCATCACTGCTTTCTTGCTGGGACTGGTTATACTGACGTTCCCTGTATGCCAGATAGGCCCTTCTGCTCCTGGAGTGCCCTTCGCTGTTGCTCTGGCGAGTTTTGGGTAAGCCATTTTGCACACTTCCTTCCACACTCGTGGGAACGTCGTAGGCGTATTCCCTCAGCACTGCAAGCCTGCTGGCACGATGGCCCTTGCTCCTGTTCTTATGGTGCCGGCTGGGGTGTCCGTTTGTCCGGAACTGTACCTCTAATGGAGCTACGTGCATTTTGATGTCATTATCTACTGAATGCTCAGTCAGACTGTTATCAAGTTGAGGACCTGTGTTCAATGGCAGAGAAGTAGGGTGGCATTGAGCTGCTGCAGCTTGTAAGTTAGTTAGTTTACAACCTTGAGACGAATTTTTTAGGCTTGAGGCACTTTTATTTGTGCACGAGGATTCTGCACTACTGTTGGTGCATTTTGGGGCCTCTCCGTTGGTTCCACTGGAACTGGAGGGTGGCACATTTACTTGCACTGAATATGTACTCCTTCCTGGGCAGCATGTTGTTATCCAAGCATGCCTGACATCTTCCCTGTTAATGCAATGGTGCACCATAAGAAAGGCACTGAGGCTTAAACATGTCACTCCAAAAAAGCAGCTGAAGATCAGGTCCATAGGGTAATACAGGGAGATGGACAGAGCTCCAAAGATCCACAACGTCACGTACAAAACCAAAGTAAGGCCCACTCCCAGAAGCTGTGCTGGAAAACTGTGCTCGTTCTCCAAAGCAGATGTGGACACCAGGGACACTGACAAGGAATCCTGATGGGCCAGCTCTCCATGCTCGTTGGTGGCCAGACGCTGCTGCTCCTCAACGGGCTCCTTCAGCTCGTATTTGCGTTCAGGGTGACGCTTTAGTTGTATGAATATGCTGAGGAAATACATACAGTTTATGAAAATTATAAAACTAGCAGGTCCATAAAATGCTCCCAAGCTAGGTTCCCAAGCCATCCAGCAACTGCAAAAGAAACAAAGCAAAGAATAAATTAACATCTCGCACAAGTTACTTATGCTTTTTCAGTTCATTGACATGATCTTGTCCGTGGTATGTTTTTAGAAAGAATCAGAATTAATTGCAACAAGTATTCAGAGAAAAGAAAACTTAAGAAATCTTAGGACAAAGCTCTAACTTATAGGGTACTTACTAAGGTGCATTAGGTCTACTGCCATAATTTCGGATGTTTGCTGCAGCTGTTATTCCACAAACTATGATAGGGATCCCTCCACCAATAAGGTAGAACCTAAAAAATAAAACAAATTTAGTAGCAGCTGCTTAAGTGAAATGGATTTTAAGTTACCATGAGGGAAATTAGAGTTTTCCAGGATTTGGTAAGCATACAAGCTCTTTATGAAACTAAATAGGGTGAATCAGGTTTAGGCTTTGGCAGTATCAGCAGTATCAATTGTTTTTTAAGTCTTCCCTGCTACAGTTTTTCTCCTCCTGCTGTAAGCTGCCTCTCTCTCAAAGCTGCTCACTCCCACCTCCCACTTGCAGACACCGAACAAAAGCATACAGTGCTAGAAGGAAGAAGCAAAAGCACTCAGTCAGAAGTTGTAAACTCCTGGAAAAGAATAAGGAAACTTAGAATAAAAAGACTAAGTGGTATGTCCTCTGTTTCACAGATGAACCTGCCTAATATTACATACACTGTTAGTTGAAATTTTTTGGGTGCAGGGGTTCAGCAGATGGCAGGGTGGTTTTGGTTTTTTTAAATTTTTAATGGATTCTCTAATTTTATAGTATATACTTCCTGCTTCCTTGTGGTGGTATTGATGAAAACTTTCAAGAAGAAAAAGGGTCTATGTTGTTGGAATATCTCACTTTTCATTCTGATTTGTGTGAATTCACATTCCATTCATTAGCGGCAGATCAATAATTACTGATCAGCAGTCAAATTAACAGCACTCAGTCCTGCAGCTTATACTAATTCACTCCAAATTCGGATCAGAGCACCAAAGTGAAAACTCTTACTGTGACATGTGGATGAGCATTTGGTTTTTATCAACAGGGGACACCTATTACAATGTCCTGGACTTTTCCACTGCATTTCTGATAATTCACCAGAAATTACTCTTGTCTCTTTTGAGACACAAAACAACAGCATAAAGCAAATGATGACTTTTTTGGAAATCAAGATACACTGAATTTATTATTTACTTGATGAATCCTATAAAGAACAGATTCTGACATTGGTTTATTCTGTATCTTGATGCAGTAATCAGGAGCTGGCCAGACAAACAAATCTTTGTACAAGTACTACATTAATGGCAGTTTTATTTTGAACCTAAGTTTAAAAGACAGCTGAAAAAAATAATCCTTCTGTGGCCTTTCCATACAAAAACATCACATATCTATCTGACTGAGAAAATTCCTGATCTGCAGGAAGCTGGACACTGAGTAAGTCTGAGAAATATAAAACTTGTTTGCTCCACTTTTCTCCTGGATACCTGCCTCCAGGGCTACTGCCAGTGTCAGAGATGAGGTGCTCAGACCTGAAATGGCATGTTCATGTCTGTGCAGAGCTGAGCCTGTGAGGCTGGTAATTTAACTGCAACGTTTTCCAAAGCAGGAACTTCATAATAAATGATAACGGATATAAAACGCTTGAATGTAGCATTGAAAATGTTACTTGAAAATAATCAGAAAAGCACTTCTGTTTTTCTGCAGTCCCTGTACTTTCAAAATCAAGTTCTTTGAACATTTGCCTGTAACTAATCAAAGTTAATCAACTTCTGCCACCTTGTGGAGAATTTCACAGTAGCAGTTTTTAATTAATATCCAGAAGCTGAGGAGGCAACATGAACAAGGTATGTCAGTTTTTTCTAATAAGAACACTGCACATATGTGAATTTAACAAAGAATTAGTCTCATTTCTGGGATTTCAGAAATGAAAATCACACAAAACTATTTTCATTTGATAATGAGTGACACTACTATTTTTCAAGTAATTTGTAAACAATCTTTGGAAAATATATTTTAGTTTATTTACTGAAATTGCAGTGTTAAATTGTGCTAAGAGTTCTACACATTCTTTCTTCTGACAATTTAATGGGTTGTGTTGCTGTCTGAAGTCCTAAACAAACCTTCAGTGGTGATGCTGAAACACTACTGATTTTTAGTTTACCAATCAGCAATTCAGCATTGCATCTGTAATATACTAAGACCAATAGTCTTTCAGCTCATCCTCCTTAACATAACACTGAGGAAGAACAAAATCTAAAGGAACTTTACAGACCTGGAGAGAACACAAGGGGAGTGACTTTTTACATTTTCTGGTAAAAATATAAATGTATATAACCTGGGAAATAAGGAGCCACAGAAACAAACAACTCACCTCAGCATTGGCCTAGGTGGAGGAGGTGGCTCATCAGGATCTTGACACCTTTTTGCTTTTTTGGTTACCTGCTTGTAAATATTACGAGATGTCACTCCCAGCCACAGTACTGTTGCAAGAGTGGAATAATGGAGAATTATTCCAACCTTAAAACAAAAACAGACAACAAAGAAAGAATTAACCCCCAAATATTTCCTTTCTACTAAGTTAATACAGAAATCATTAGACTCACAACTCACCATAAACCTGAAATTTTCAGAAGCTCAATTCAAGAGAAAAAAACCCTCTTATTTTATATGACCACTCTATCAAGTGACTGTCATTATATTTTAAAACAAAATCAAGTCATTATAGTTTAAAACAAAAAAAAATATGTAATGCAAACCTTTAAAACCTAGTAACAGAAGAAAAACACTTTCAGAAGTGTACATATCAATCATACACTTTAGGAAATGGCATTTTACAGAAGACTTAATTTAAAATGTCCTGTGTTAAAGATATTGTTCAAATTCAAACAAGTAAGGGAACAGCAAACTCGTGATACTGTGATTAAGTACGAAGCAGATGGCAAAACACAGACAGCCAACACTCATCAGCAATTTTAACATAATGCAAAGATAATGAAAGTGCATTAGATATTTAACCTGCCCAAACATTAATGCAGTCTGCTTCACAGTGGAATCTTCTTATCCTCTACTGCCTTATTCCCAAGCCAACACTGCCATGACAGCACATGCACGAAGATGGGCCAACACTTTAGTTCCAACTAAGCTGACTACAAGTGGGTTTTTTGCCTTTTTCGGTCACCAGTAAAAACACACAACTCTCAAACAGCCCATCTGTATCATAAGGTTTCTTCTGGAGGATTTCTGTCTCCAGGAAGGTATGAAAAAAGGTGTGTGTATGTGTGCACACACATAGGAGAAAGATCAGGAATAAATTTAACTGCAACACTTTCGAGCCATCAACGTAATAACTCCAGTAAATTCACGGAAAAAGCGTTATAGAATATTATGGTGAGGGGTATGAAAATTTTTGTAATCACTGGATTAAAAAAAATTTTAAAATTTCACTAACATTTTTTGAAGGCAGCAACTATTTTTATACTGAAACACTGCAACTGAATTGAGATGGCCAAATTTTAGGAGGGCAAATCATTAAAAAGAAGGAGTCTCAATAAAGCATGGAGGCTTGAAACACTTCTCTCCCCTCCCCTTCAGTTATACTGAGCAAATGGAAATAGGTATTTTAATACCTGTGAAAATCAGATCTCACATGGCCTGTAAAGGCCACATACAGGCCCGTAAAATAATTTCATAGTAAGTAAGTCTCAAAACCAGACATAACCAATAAAGTTAGTTTCTGTTGTAGCATTCTGGGAAAAAATGTCTGTTGCACATTTTACAAGGGTACGTAGTGACAGGAGGAATGAGTTTAAAATGAAAGATTTTTATTAGATGTAAGAAAGTTTGTTTTTTACAATGAGGCTGGCAAAACACAGGCACAGGTTGCTCAGAGAGGAATTAGATGCCCCATCTCTGGAAATATTGCAGGTCAGGTTGGATGGGGCTCTGAGCAATCTGATCTGATTGAAGATGTCTGTCCTTACTACAGGGTGTTGGACTAGATGACTTAAAAAGCAAAACATTAATTTTTTTCTAGATTCTATATTTTGATGAATGCCTATACAGCATTAGAGTTCTGTATGTGGCAAGGAGGGCATATTCATATATGAGAGTACAAAACCAGTAACAAAGTTTTACTTACCGCTTGGCAAATACTGGCATGCCTGGTCTGAGTTATGCCTCCAATAAACACCACACATGTCAGGAAAATATGAAAGCTCAGGTTAACTAACATATGCCAGCTTTTAACACTGATCCTGATCACACTGTTAAAAGAAACAAATTAGACAATATAAAACACAGCTACAACACTGTTTTCAGAAACTAGCAAGATATTCTTGTGATAAACAACATATAATTCCTCTTAATGATTGCTTGACTACCACATATTTTGTAATCAAATAAAAGTCTTAAATTAAAACGCTCACCTATTACCAACTTTATACATCTATTTGGGGCCCGAGTTAAAAATTTTAGGATTCAAGCTTTCACATCAACAGAAATGTAAAAGGCTGAACAGTTTGTTAAATTCTATCATTATTATTGAATGGCCTCCTCTTTTATCATTCATGAAGCAAAATGAAGAATTAAAGGAGAGACATGGTTATGGCAGCTAAATTATCATACTCAAGAAAGACAAAATAGCTACTTGCATAACTGTTAGTTTGCATCAACAAATTTTATAGGGAAAAAAAAAACACTGAAAGCATATTACTATATCATCCTCTTACAAAATAGAAAAGGTAGTCCTAAGCACGATCAAACTCATTTTCCTAGTCTGGTAATTTTGATTCCTACCTGTGATGGTATATGTAACTGACCATGATCATCAACAGGCACATCAGCAAAACCATGGCAGTGGCATAAATTACTGGATGCAGAAGGTCAGCTGGCTGTGTATATAACTCGGCTCCAGTCAAGTCCTGACAACAACAACAATAAAAAAAACCCAAAAAACATTAGACCACTGTATCTATTTTTTGAGGGTGAGGCAATGACAAGGGGAACACAAGAAGTAACAGACACCTTCCAGATGAAATGTCTTTCTTCCTTTCCCACTGGTCCCAAAACAACTCTTCAATTATTTATTCGTTATTTCTGGGTTTCTTCTGCAATTATCTGCTATTCTGTCTGACCTTTATAAATGCAGTCACAATTCTTACAGAGCAGTTCAACTTCATATATTTTTGAAGATACAGAGAGGTCAGCAGCTTAAAGAAACACACCATTTTCTTCACCTTAAAATATTTCTATGTACAGATGTGGAATAACTGTGTGTTTCAGTTGTGATTATCTTCTTTACCAGCCCAAAGAACATCACAGACAGGAAAATGTTAAAGGATCTGCATGTGGAATGAAATGACCCCATGCACATAAAAACAGAGGCTGGGCATTGGACAGATTAGAAAACAACCTGAGTTAGTGGTAGACAAAAGCCAACCCCAAATCAGCCATGTCACCTGTAGCCCAAGGCCACCCTTTGCTGTGTGAGCACTGACACAGCACGCGGGTGAGCTGATCCTTCCCTTCTGCTAGCACTGAGAGACCACCCTGCAGAAGCTGCAGTTTGAGGCTCCCCAGCACAAGAAAGATACTGACACACTGGATGGAGCAAGTCTAACAGATCACCAGGATAGCAGCAGTGTATCCTGAAGCATACACTGTCTGAGGCTGAAAGTGATGTCTTTTATCTTTAAGAAGAAAAGGAAGAGGGGAGAAATCTCATTATTGTATTAAACTACCTACTGGGATGGTATAAAGAAGACCAAGTCAAACTCTCAAACTCTTCTTGGAGCTGAACCATCCACTAATGAAAGGAAACTGACACTACCAGCAACACAGAAAATTCTGATTAGACACATGAGAAATATTCTGAAGTGGTCACATACTGCTCAGAGAGACTGTGTCCCTGGAGATACTCAAAGATTGACTGAATGTGATCTGGAGCAGTAAGATTTGACTTTAAAAGCAGTCAAACTTTGAGCAGGTTAACTGGACCACATGGCACCAGATGTTCCTACCAGACTGCTATTCTATGATTACTGTTTGACCAGAACAGATAGTTGATAATTCTAAGAGAATTCAACAGCTCCATAGCACCAATTAAATTTTCTGAATCCACCCAGATTTTAGTTTACTCAGAAGAAGAAATAATTCTGTTTGCAAGCAGTTAAAGTTTACTAGAATTCCAGCACTGGGGAGGGGACACAGACATGATATGACAACTCAAATAAAACTGTAGTCCCCAGCACAAAATACAGTAAATTTACTTAACTATGATTAGTGAAAAAAAATCAATTAAAAGTAATTTTTTTGAATGGACAGGATACAGAAAAAAATCTCTCCCTTATGATTCTGAGTAAGTTACTCTTAAACTTCTGAAGTTGGCAAACTTCAAAAGTGTCCTGAAGAAAAGGAGAAAAAACTTAGCGTTAAGAAAGAACAGTAAAAGATTGGGAAGAAGTTTCAGTCAGTTTTGAGAAAAAGCAGTGATATTTTTCAGCCTAAGATCAGTAATCTGATTTCATAGACAGGAAAAGAGTTTTTGAATTAAATTAGAGTCAACAGTCTCTTCACCATACCTTCAATTGTTCTTTCATCAGAATATAAATTCGTTATTCCTAACTAATTCAACAACCTCATTTCAAACTAATTTAATCAAGCTGTCAGTTTGATTCTTATCTATTTGGTTGTCTTTGGCACCTGGCAAAGGATCATAAGAATTTATGCCTCAGGCAGCCAGTGTCATCTGATTTCAACACTACCCATGGCCTGGTTGTTATGCAGCTGGGGATCCCTGAGAACTCACTGCTGTTACAAGCATGAGCAAATGTTTAGTCACACCTGGCCCGTGAGTACCAGGGAACAGAAACTATAGGGCAATTCTGCTTGCTGCTTCCAGACTGGTGCCAGGTATGTATTGGTGTGAATTTTGAGAATGAGAGCTACAAAATCATAAGATTTATAATAATCTTCTAAAACATGTGAGGAAACTCAGTATATGCCTTGTCTAGATAGCTGAGGCCTTGACCCAATAACCAATGGAATAAATCAATGTAATTCTTTATCCATTCCACTGACATTCCTCATCTAGTAAAAAGAGTAAGGGGAGCAGATAATGTTATTTCTGAGCTAAACTGATCCTAAAAAATTACTGAGTGAAAAACAATGACAGTAATAGTAGAGATGGCATTAAGAATACTGGGGAGTTTAAAGTTAATTAGCAGAACTCTTGTTTCTTCTCAAGCACTATTGCTGGATTTTTTTCTTCTGCTCAGTCTGTAATAATGAGTTTTCAGCTGAGCCTTCTGCTTATCTCTTCTATTATTAAATAGTGGTGAAGATAATCTCCAAATAAATACAAAGTTTTACAACTGCATCTTTCTAAATCATTAGATCAGAAAACCAGGCAATCAGTGATGTGTTTCCTTATCAGAGGACTTCACATTATGAAATGTATGAAGAGGGTCAGTATACTACAAACTCCTTTCTTCTACACATATACATACTAAAGTAAAGTAGATTAAAAAAGAGTGAAATAGCTCTGGTTAAGTCATTCACCATCCAAGCCAGGATGATTAACCACCATGTTCGGGTCCCTCCTGCCTCTGCTGTTTCATTAACATATTTGATGTTAATGACAACTGCTGGATTAAAGAGCAAACTTCTAAAACTGAACCCAAAAGAACTTCCTCTGAGCCTGAGACCAGAACCCAGACTTGCACAACATGATGGGAGTCTAGAAATGAAATAGGCTATTATGGCTTTTTTAGTTAATATATGGATAGGCATTATGAAAAGCTTTTTTCACAGCACAGAGACATCCAGAGTTTCTGCAGGGTATTATCTGTGTGCAAAGAACATCTGTCAGATGAGTGTTATTCTGGGCCCCTCCTCTCCAATCTCTACAGCCTAACATTTTGGTAAGTGGCTTAATATTTAAAGAATACCAGTTTTGAGCGAGTCTACAACAAGAGCTACTGACAGAAAAGGAAGAAAGCTGCCCCTTTCTCTAACTTGATCTCTGATTGTTAACAGTTCCCTCTACAATTCACAAGAGGATATAATTCATATAATCTTACCATGTGTTAATTCAGAACTACTCTTCATAGAAGCAGATTGAGCATGCTTTTCATTTTTCTTCCTCCAGGTAACAGAAATGTGACCAATTTAAAGCATAATCTCTCTTTACATGCATATTATACATACAAATGAATTTTATTTCTGTTTTAACAAATGCTGCCAAATTTTAGGAAATTATTATATATTTTAAAAATATCAAAGAAAGGAGCACTATTTCTAAAAGTTTACTTGATTGCAGAAGTTTAAAGTAATTTAAAACACTACCCTCAAAGGTAAATTGAAAAGCTGCTGTCTTAGAGGTCTTTTAAAAAGCTTGGCATGTAAATCAATTTTATATAAGTTTAGCCGGGTAATTACCATTTTATTCTCTTCTGAGGAAGATCTTTAAAAATCTGAGCTGCTAAAGAAAAATATCAACTTCTAATCCACTAATCATCATAAAAGAGTGCTCTTTTTTCCATGTATGATTACATAAAAATATATATTTAATTCCACATGGAACACATTAACTGGCACAAAAACCATGCCAAATTTACATTTAACAGTATTTCCTAAATCTCGTAATATTTAATTCAGCTTACTACCAGTCCATCTTATTTATGTATCATATTTTCTAATTTAGCATCTGTAGGGATTACTGACAAGCAGGGTAGCAGTCACCATCTATAACAAGGGAAGTTTCCCAGGCTAGACTCTAAAATTTAGAATTTTGAGAGCAGACAAAGAAGAAATTCAGCTTCCCAAGTGAGGAGCACTAAAAGAAAGTGTCTCTTCTATCACCATGCTTCAGAACTGGTTAACCATTTTATTGATACCAATATACTTAGACTAGATTTTGGATACTATTTTTCAGCAGTATTTTTAAAATATTTTTCATAGTTACTAAGTGTTTTGATCTTTTTTCCATTTCCACTGATGTCCTCTGGTAACAGACCTACATACTAGTGAGCTAACAGTTAATTTGGAGTGAAGTAACTGTCTTCGGTTATGGATCACAGAAAAAATACCTGGGAAACATTCCTGGTCAATTGACAAAGTCAACATATCTAACACAGAGAAGGTAGTTTAAAAAAAGAGCAGTAACAGTTGAAGATAGCCTGTCATTCATAGACTAAAGTTCATGAAAGTTCCTGAATTTGATTAAGTAACTCATTAAAATGTCTTCCTATAATATAACACTTTGCATATGAAAATTCTTTCTTCCTAGCATATCCAGTTGTTCATTAATTATTTATTACCCAATTAATTACACTTTGAGATATTTCTGCTTAAACCTCATCTAACCTCAACATTTACATCAACAAAAGTAAAAACTAAAGATGTATTTATTATGTCTAGTTTTATGTGAAATGGAGTGTGGGAATGCTCGTTTTTCTTAAATCAAGGAAAAAAACAAACAGAATTGTATCTTTAAACATTTTTAAGTTCCAGAAAGAAATTAAATTCCCAAGTGTCATACCATTAAAACAGCATAGTTGCTGAGGGAGTAGCACTGAATGGTGGTAATATTTTCATCAGACAGAAGGATGCGACAGCCATCAGATTTCCATCCCCCTTGTCCGTTCAGGAGATCGAAGTCCCACTGAGCCGCAACAGCATCTGCCCCGTGCGCAATGCGCCGCAGTGTCACGTTGATAGGAACGTGGGGACTGGCTACGTTTAATCCATCTGTTACAAAGAAAATGTATTTGCACACACATTTCTCAGCATGGAACTAACACATTAATCAAAATAAGGGAGTCAAAACTGTTTACTAAAGATCATAAAAAAGTAATAATAAAAACAAACCTATCTTGGTAAGAATAACTGGAGTCACAACTGTACGACGTTTCCCATCGTCAGCTAGATTTGATGAATTTCCTGTTGCTGGGAAAAGCTTTCCATTGCGAAATGCAATAAGCTGAAGCTTGTAGACAGATTCATCTGCTGGTCTGATTTCTCTTTTTTGTTTTTGGGTGAAAAGGGAAGCTGGCAACTGGATGGAGGCCTCTACAATTGTGTTCTAGAAACAAACAGATTTAAAGTTCAAAACCAGTTTTTTTAAGCTCAAAAGAGAAAACTATGTTCTTTACAGAGATTAAATTAGCAATTCCTCTATATGTACAGAGATGAATGCATTTAACAGACTACACATTGTGACGAACCTATCTGACAGTGTTTTCAAGTAACCCAGGATAAAATAGCTTAATCAGGTTATTAAAGCCTTAAAACAGTTTTTAAAAGAAAAAAATGTTAAGATTCTGCAGTTATCTTACTTGTTACAGAGAGTAAAATTAAGTTGGTATCAGTAAAGTCTTAGGAGAGTTTTTCAAGACTAGACTATTAGCAACTAGAAGCAGCAACCAACACAAGCAGAGAGAAATGCTGCAATTGTGCACTAGAACCATTCAAAACAAAATGCTGTGTATAAACAGGGTGGTTTACTTGTATATAAATGATACTTGAGTGAGAAGCATGCATATAATTTCACAGAATTACACAAGCATAAATTGTAATATACACCCTGCAGTGACATTCAAGCAAATTAAGTGCTAAAAACAAACGGGTAAATTGGGGAATATAACTGAAAAAAAAACTTTTATGGAATATGAGGAAGTGTTTCCATTTTATACACACCCATATAGAGACGTAATACATGTAGGTGAGTGTGTGTGTGTATATACACATGCACACACAAAACTATCAGGTCCATCTTCTACTTCATGCTTAATTACAGTATTACTCTGAGCAGAATATTTCACATTTTAAGGACACTGCTAATATCTGATTTTAATTAAGGTGAAAATACAGAAAAATAAAGATGTATTATTCCAAATTAGGAAGTGTCTCAATTTCCATACTTATGAAAAAGTCAGGAGGGATCTTTCAACTTATGAAGTTACAATGAAGAAAACCACCTACTTATTAAAATCTGTGGCCATTAAAACAACTATTTTATAATCAAGCTTTATTATCCTTTATCCTTTTAACTCTTCTCACAGTCATTTTGGATTACACAAAAATGCTAATTTAAACTTAGAAATTAGTAACAACAAACTTGCTTGCCAAATCATTCATATATATTATTACAAAATCAGTAGGGAAACAAAGAGCATCCCACCTTTAAAGCCAGGCTTGACAGTGTATTTGAAACATTGCACTTAAAGCTTAGTTGTTTATCTAGATTTCCATCTGGGTCCCTTCTCCCATAATCACCGAGTCCTGTACGGTCTGATGTAGCCACTTTCTGAAATACGGTGCAAGTCATCCCAGTGAAACCAGCAGCCTTTATTACATAGGCCTCAAGAGCAATATTTGGAGAATACTGCAACAACAAAAATCAAACATGAAATGATTTTACACACCGCAGACAGGATAATAAATAATCTGAAAGGGATTCTCTGTCTTCACCGAAAAACACATTCAGAAAATCATCTTGGTTTAACTGGGAGGTATAAATCTTTTCAGAGTATTGCTCTACTCCCTTCAGAAATAGTAGGCATTTCAGGTAATGCCAGCATTTATTAAGAAAAATAAAAAGCTATTCAAATTCAAGAGCAAGCAAAACCTCTTCTAAATAAATAAATAAATTCATGCTTACAGTAGAATAAACTTGAGCTCCATTTGCAAGCCGATACATAGCAATTTTCTGTAGACACTGTACAATTCTGGTGCAAGCCTTGGCTTCCCTTTGTGCCATCCACAGAACACGTTCATCAGCCAACATAATATTACTTGCTATGTCCACCATGACGTCGCCAAGCTAACATGGAAGAGAAGTAAGGCTCTTTTATAGGTGTGAAAGCATTCAGCAGGTAGGGTCATTATCAGAAAACACAAAGTGAGTTGGCAGCACAAAAAGCACAAAGAAAATGGTTGCTCCTATTTCAATCACCTCATCACATTGATACTGAAAAACGTTGACTTGGACACTTACTCCCACTGAAGAAAAATGTAGTGCAAATAGAATGTGCCTGTTTATATAGTACTCAGGAAAAAAACTATTATAAATATTTTATTAAAAGGAAATGGTGCAATACTCCACTTTCTACTGTACTAAATGCTTAAGAGGACCATTTACCATCAACTTGGAAACCAAAACTATAAATCAACTATAGTACAGTTTGCATGTATGATAGAAGATAATAGGAAAAGAGTAAAATAGGCAAAAATTAGCATACAACCCATCTGTTTTGCTTCCTTTTAGCAAGTTAAACTTTTTTTTAATTGCTTTCTTGCTTGCCTTCAAATTTGCATGACCTGTTTTAGGTCACAGGTTTACATGAGAGAGACAGCAAATATCCAAAGGTACCAGTGCTGCTTTCAAACCATCAATTACATTGTTTTAAGTTCACAGCCCTTACTCTGCCTTCTGTATGAAAAACAAACGATAAAGGGAATTTACTTACTTAGGCCACTCTACCAAAAATAATGAGCAACACTGACAACACTGACCTATGCCAGATTTTCACATTTAAGGAGCAGTGACAAACACTGGACCAAAAGCAAAGATGAGTATAATTTTTAGTTTAATTGACCAAAATGCAATTGACAGTGCCTAAATTTAAGGACTGGAATTTTCAGCTTGAAGACACAAAGGGTAGGGTGTGGAAGGTATCTCCTTTACTATGCAGGCTTCCCAATTTTTTTTTTCCCCACAATATTACTCATAAGGAGAGAACACAGTAATTTGCTTTTCTCCTTAAAAATCTTTAAATATAAAGGCAAGAATTGGAATGAAAAAGTATTTGTTATTTTGAGAACTGGATCTCTGAGGAACGTAATTTTCAATCGGTAAAAGTTCTTGTAAATTCCTTAAGTAGCATTTGCAGGTTGTAGTCCTTTCATTAAATCTTCAACAACAAAGTTAAATTAACTGAAAGTATTTGTCATGACTTATTACTACTTGAGAAATGGTAACAAGTTTTACACATCAACACACATTGACTTTAGAATAAACCAGCACAATTCGCAGAATTAAAGTTGCTTCATGCTTTTAAAATATATTACACATTATTCTTTCTCCTACTTATCGTGGTACGAGCAAGTTTTTCCAGCTGTATTCTAAATTAAGACAATCTGCTAAGAACTTTCTGAACAATTGTCTTGTTGCTCCTGATATGAAAGAGCTAATAATTTGTTATTTATTGTACTAATCTTTTAAACAGCCCCTTTAGCACTAACTAGGGAATGGATAAGAGGATGGTATAACTGAATCAATATGAATAACAGGGTTAAGAACAAGTTCATAGAGTAACAACCTGAGAAGACACCAATCCTTATTAATAGCTACTAAAATTTTCACATGAAATTGTACTCATGTTCTTTAAATATACCAGCAAATCACAGGCTGGCTTCAAAACAAATCCACTGAGAAAAAAACCCATTGTCTAAGATAAAAATCCTCTAAAGAGTTCTGCAAAGGATGTAGAACCAGCATTTATGGTTTGCTGGAGGGTGGACAGGGAAAATTTGGCTTTTTTTTAATGCACGAGTTTAAACTCGAGGCATTGTGGTCTCCAACTTCCCAACATGCACTGTACAGTGAGATCAATATAACCTCTGTTCAGCAGTGAAACAGAGAGTTTCTACCCACTGGTGGGACTATTCAACTACTTGCATTTTTCTCCCCAAAAATGAGCGTTCTCTAAGATTTTTTTTAATGTCTTATGTTATATCCTGCAAGACAGAGGAGTACTGAAAACCTTAGAGATATGGCTCAATACTGAATAAAGACAGTCTATCACAGTGGAAGGGGAGAAGATAAGTCTTGTTTTATTCATTATTGAGAGGATCTCTGAGGCTTTCATTATTTGTGTTTTGACATAAAAATATACCAATGAAAACCTGTGTGACCCACTCCATATTAAATAAAAACAGACTTACTGTACCTATCTCCCTGCTCCAGTGCTGACCAGAGGTGTTACTCACATTACAGGTCCAGTGAATGCTGGATCATCTCAGCGCGAATGCAAAGTCTGTGACCATGGGTCAGCAACTTCAGGGACCTACTAAACAAACAAAAACATGGAATAGAATCTGACAATCCACTAACTCAGTGCCTGCATCTAGTGTTGGGAAGATTTCACTGCTCAGAATACTTAAGGACAAACACTTTAGTTATCTTTAAAGTGATGGCAAATTATCCAGTTACCTCTTTATATTTTTCAGCAAATCTTCCAAATTTCTCTATCATTTCAGCCACAAAAATAACATCCATTTTATCAGAAAAATTTGCTGCTTCAACTGTGTAAGCCAAGAGCTGTCTTGCTGTTGCCACTGCATTAGTGAGGTTGAGAGGCATCTAAACAGAGAACAAACATGAGCATTTGAAAAAGAACAAGATAGAGACAACGCTTCACCAATTAATAAATAAGGATTGATCCAAAGAGGAGAACAGTTCCAAGAGGGTTCACAGTATTTTGAGTAGCTAAGGACCACCACTTTATCTGTAAGCAAAAACATTTCCTACAAGCCAGAGAACTACTGTTTGTACTGGCAGCCAGCAACTGGGATTTGTGCTGTTTGTCCTAGAAGGGAGAGAGGTATTACACCAAAAAAAGGAAAAAAAATCCCCCAAAACAGTATTGTCAACTGCTTATTTTCATTTTCACCAAAGCCAAGGCATGACAACACAAAGCTCTTTAAATATAGCAAGAGAAGCCAAAAGCAATTCAAACACACCACTGCCACAGCATTCACTCTCAATTCTGTAATTATAGGAAACATTTGGAATGGCATACACACACAAAAAACAAGGCAGATCTCACTATGACAAAGGTCATGATTTCACTCCTGAAACAAACCCCATGCTGGAAAATTCTTCACTAAATAATACACAACATCCACATGTCTGCGCCAGCAGGAACCAAAAATGGGCAATTTTACATAATATACTGGAAAGCTGTGCTAATGTTATCAGCTCATGTTCAGATGATGTTTATCCATGATAATCCAAACTACAGAGGCTCTCTCTGGTTTTTGGTGTGGAGATATCTAGTCTGCCCTACTGAATTTGAAAAGTGCCACCTAAGCACAACTATATATTTGTCCTTGCCAGTCTCACCACTTGTACATAAATTCCAATGTAAGTAATGGAAGCTAATTTTTTTGTCAATTTGCTGAAAGTTATGTATTTAAAGTGCCAATAAAGTTCAAAGTCATAACACATACTGAACAAAGTCAACTTTTAAATTCAGACACTCTTTAGGATTTCTTTGAACTTTTTCTCTAATCATGAATTTCTTGTCACCTAAAACTCTACTTGTTCAATACACAAAAAGAACAGCAGAATATGAATGCTCTTGTAGAATGTTATAAAGGTTTTATTTTATTTTACATGTGAACCTTTATTTGATTTTAAATGTTTGGCAAAGTTTTGATGTTCAAAACAGCTCAACTACCTTTGTTCAAAGGCTATAAATATGTAATATGTAATATGATTACATTTAACATTAGTCTCAGAGACAAGAAATTTCTGTGCAGAATACTGCTAAAAATTCCAGGCCTACTACACATAAAAAGAAGGCAATTTTTGTAAGTAAAAACAACTCCCAAACCCAAAACATTCCTCTTCTCCCTTTAAAAGAAATTCAGCATAGAATATCTGTTTACATTTATTTTTGAGTAGATAATAGGAGGTTATCTACTTCACACATGAAAATTATTATTCTGCTTTTCTGAAGATACCAGTCTGATGCTTACACTTTAAACTTCCTAACACAAAGCTGGCAGCATTTTTCCACCACCTGAAAATTGCTGGCTAACCAAAAGCAGTTATAATAACAACCTTTAAGTTATCTATGCTCTTGAGCATCTGGGCTATGGTAAATAGGCAGGAGTGGCACTGAGTTGTCACAGACCTTGCAGAAAAATACAAATTCTCAGGTGAGGAAAAAGCAAACCAGCAGCATTGAAGCTCTATTTAAACTAACACTCAACCTTTCTGTGTCCCAGAAAAGGACAGAGTGATCCCAGCATCACCTCTCTCCTGTTAATCAGTCAATAAGAAAGAACATTTGAGCCCTCAAACCTGTTTCATGTGACCAAGCCATGGCATGCACCTCTAGTTCTAAGAATATAAAGCAGTAAAGCAAATAGTTATGTCAACCTTTAAGTTTTTCTTGGGCCAGAACAGGCATTCCCTTTTTTTGTCCTTCTCACCCCTGCCATTTTTGTTGGCCAGCACTCAGGGGTCCTCAGAGAACCAGAGAAGGAGAACAAAAAGCAGTGTCAGCATTATTAAGTACCTGAACACAGAGGGAGCAAGTCAGCCCATCTTACACAACAGGCAGTACAAATCTTTTGCCTCAAAAGAGTTAGCCCAATCAACTGGACATCAAGATCTCACTATGTGTATAAATCTAAGGCATGCCAAAGGGGAAAACACCAGTTTAGATCTGATTGCTCTGGCTGGGGGCTGAGGTGCTTCAGAGAGGTAGTGTGAAGTTTTCCTTTAAAGAATGTGACATGAACTGGAACACTCCAAACCCACACAACAGGTAGAAATCCTACCCTGGGCTCAGACAAGCACCATGGCCCCATGTTAAACTTAAGTGGTGCTACCAACACCATCACCCAGTGACCAAGCATTATTAATAAAAAACAAACAAAAAACCAACCACCAAACTCCAAAACACCACACCAAAACCAATCTCGTATTTCCATGGTTTCACCTCTTGCATGCAGACTAGTGATCTGACTGCACAAGTTGGAAAACAAGCTGAAACCAGAAGTCTAAAGCTTTATGGAGTAACTTCCAACAGAGCACCTATACAGACAAGGATGGGTGCATCACTGCAGAACAGCATTTGTGGAAGAGTGGATTAACTACATAAACCTCAAAATGAACGTGTAGCTGAAAAATTTTGTTTCATAGCTACAATTTAAATTCGAGAATGCTCTCTTGAATCCTGGTAAGTACTACCAGATAAAGAAGCCTAGTTATTACTTACTACTTTCACTAGTTAACCCTTATCAATCACACCGAATCTACCAAAGGTTTACAGTAACAAAGGCAAAGCAGAGATTGACTACTCTCTACCACTATAATGAAAAGAGCTGTTCTCATTATGGATTAAGCCTGCCTTGTTACTTTATAGCATGTGGGCATAACAGGGCATCCAGCTGGAAAAAATAATCACGACCAGCCATTCTCTTATGCTTTAGATAAGTACAAAGAATAAAATCTTCCTTGCACTTTCAATCTAGGGCATTCAAAACAGATACTAAACCAAGCTTTTAATCTAAACCTACAAGTTTCAGTATTGTACTCAGAGGCATGTGTCCACCATAACCCATCTAGACCACCAGTATTTCCAGTCTGGAGAAGATAAAGGGTCTTCTGAGTTTTTATTTTCATTAATCAGGTTTTCATAATTTGGTTTTTACAGAAATGCACAAATTACCTGATTGAACATATAAAGAACTCGAGTCACATCATTTGCATACTGGCACCTGGAGTAGTCCTCGTCTGCCCAGTACCCTCCCCTGTCGCATCTGCGCCAGGCTCTTCTCTCATCTTGGGAGCTGCCAGGATATATCCCACTGCCAGCAGAATAACGTGTACACAGCAGGTATGCTGTGATGCCTGCCAATGTTCTGGGCCACCTGGGGAGTCAAAAGGAAAAAAACCCCTCACATTTAGACAAATTTACATGACAAGCAAATAAAAGGATTAAGCACTACAACATGAAATAAAGAGACACTCAAAACTAAGCATCTCTAAACTATTTAAAGGGCCACCTTGGCTCATCTTCAGCATTTTCAAGCTGCTCCTATTTCTGTCTATTAACAAAATGAGTTCTAATGCTAGTATGCTTTTTTGAATTCTTTCATGAGGTTTAAGTGGAGAGAAGGTGCTTGTAAAATAACTAAAATTGGTTTACAATTTTTTGATAAAAAACCTTGCCTACTTCATGAAAAATTCCCTGTTAACACTATAAAAACAAATTGATGCTTGCTTTCTACTTGTCCTCTACAAATGCATCAATACAATTTTCAAACAACTGCATTCATGTTTGTACCAAACTGCAGATATGAACAGAAGATTACATTTGCAGTATTCAAGAAACACTAGTAGCAGTAGTTCAACCACTCTGACCAGTTTTGCAAACAAAATACCAAACAATTTAATGGGAACAAATTTGTTCTTAATGTCAAGAAAGGAGACAAGAATTTCTTTCACTCAAGGTATGTGAAACTATGCCCTTCTAAAGAAAAATCCTAACATTCTCTCCACTTTCTCCCCTAAGTTTACTGCATATTTTATCTGTACAAACAAACACAGATAACAAAAGCCCCAGAAAATAAACTGCTATACATCTGTAATACACTGATCATTCATTAGAGCAGAACACATTTGGTGACAATAGAGGTAAATAAAAGAAAGCACAAAATTTAAAAATAACTAGCACAGATTTTAAATGCCTGGAATCATATTGAGGTATTTCAGAGAATGTAAATTAATTAAAAGAACAGATACAGATTCTGCAATGGTAACAAAAGGATTTTAACATTTTTTAACTGTAAAGAAGGCAAAAGGACAAAAATCTTCCTCAGAAAAAATTACAGTAGTATTATTGTGAATTGCCACAATTCCAGTAGTAACCCTAGTGCAATGTTACATGCACCTCAGCAAGCTAACAAAATATCAGACTCAATCATGTCTGGCCAACTCTGCTCATGAAGAGAGCAAGTTATGCATCTGCTGGGGAGGGAGGGAGGGACAGTGGGATACAATACATGTACACTTATCCAAGCCTCTGAAATGTCAGTAGCAACAAATTGAAACAAACTCTGATTCAACACAGACTGAAAAAATAAGTACAAAGATGAAATACTTCTGTGGTCCCAATTTTTATGTGTTTATAATAAGCCTTCAGAGAACCAAGCCAAAAAGAAAACAGGCAGATGAGGACAACTAATAAATCAGCTGGCACAGCTGTTACGAGACATGCAGGCCCACAAATACCTTGCATAATACACTCAAACCTCCACTTCTAGAATGTGAAGTCAGGTTTCCAGAAACACTGCCACTGGAGTACCAAAACATAATTTCCAAAACCATTTAACAATGCTGAAATTTTTATTTCAAGTTCAACATCAAAGATGCCACTTTGAAAGGGATTTTTGTCTCTGTCTTTACAGTTTTCTAGAAGTTGTATTTTTCCAAAGCATTTTCAGAAGAAGTGTGGTCAGCTCAGTTTTCACTGAATGTATCACCTTACAGGCCATGGAATGATTTAAATTCTGTGGTCCTGACAGAGGTTTTATGACACAACCTCCAAGCCAAATATTTTAACTGAAATATGGCACATGCTGTTCTTTTTCTCACTATTCACATCTAGTGCTAAAGAAGTAGAAAAAGACCAAACAGAGTTTTTCTCTGGCTTCTCAGACTAGGACTCAAATGTAAAACAGGTTTTTCAGGAGAGCTTCAATTACTATGCTTTTAAACAAGTAATATTTCTAAGTTATATATGTATCTTCTAGAACTTCCATAGCCATCAAACAGAAAAAAAGTGAGAACACTGCTTCAAAGGTTATTAGATTATTACAAGGTTATTTGCCTTTTCTCCCTCTTCTTATCTCCACTTTCCCTATTTTTATTACCACTCTCTTTCATTATTGTCCTTTCACTCTCCCTGAGTTTACTTTGCATTTATGTCCCTACACAGCATTCTACCATCTTTTGCCATGATCTTCTCAAAAGAATACAAGCAATACCAGGTAGTCTTATAGTCTACACTCCCTTTAGAACAAATTTAGATATGTACAGAAACATTTTACTGTTAAGACTAATGCATTATTTGTATAATGATTTAGAAAGCTTTCTACTACACCAGACATAAAAGGGACAATTTAAAACTCAACAGCTCTCTGCCATAGTCTCACATCACAAAAACAATACAAATGCACAGCACCATGGAGAGAAACACTTTCAAACCACAGCCATCTCTTAGCCTCTTTCCTCTCCCATGCACAAAACCCCCTTGCACAGGTGCAAGTTTCTTTGTAGTCCAGTGGTGAATGAGAGAGGGGAACTGATTTTAGCTTTAACTACATTTCCCTTATTCCCCAGTTTTGCTAAATGGATGTTGTAAAGCTGTACCATTCTCAGTCATGAGCTGTTCTGCCCAATACCTGCATGACATGAGCTGAAGAGTCATTCTCCAGTTTCCATGAAGGAAAGGAGGACATCCTTCCAGCAGAGCTCAAAAGGTGATTAATGGCATGAAATTCTTACCATGCAAACAAAGGCCATGTAAATTTGTATTTTTAATTCCTTGTGAGTCTGAGCTTGAATGTCTTTCACAGTTAACCCAACTGCTAGCAGAAGTGCCAATCTGGGCTGTATTAACACTCTTATTTCATTACTCTGTATAATTAGGTGCTCAAAATTTATCACATATACATGAGTGTAGACAGCTGTGGGGGGAAAGATGGTTCATTTACGTTTAAGCACTTTAATTTCATTTCAGGGGGGAAAAAAGGCAGACCATGACACTATAAAAGAATCCTTTCTTTCTTATATATTAATTATGTTTTGAAAGCACTCATTTCTTTAAACGAACAGTTACTTTCAGTTACAAAGTTACAATGAGTTTTTACATAATAATTTCATTAGCTTAAAGATAGTGTAGTCTTTTTGTATTACATCTTAGTAAACCTCTAAATTCAGCACGATAACTACAGTTTTAAAATATATTATGTCCAATGAGTAACACTTTTCAAAAACATAATTCTCATAATTAAAAAATAATTCTATCAACTACCAGCATAAAATTATGCTAAGAACAACAGTTAAAGGATTTATGGAAGTGAAAGTATTTTAACATGAAAACTGTATTTTTAGCTTAATCATTGTAAAATACTCAGGGAGTTTATCTTAGTAAGCCTTAGGATATTTAAATTAAAGAAAACATATCCCAGGATGAAGTTTCTGCCTAACCCTTGCAAACTATGCTGAACCAACACCGAGCCAAAGACACTGAAGAAAAACACCCTCCTTTGCTACTCTTTGCTATCCCATCTCTGCAGGGATAAAAATCTAGATGCCAGTTTTGAAACACCATCCAAGCTAAAATGACTAACCAGTTCCAACTAAAAAAACCTATAAAATCAAATACACCTAGGATCATTTACAGCCATCTGCTCAGAACCATTTTCTCACTAGTCAAAGCCTTATTTCCATATGCTCTCAAAGGTGAAAAATTACTCTTTATTATTACTCTACACTAGCTACAAGAGGAAGTCTGTTATAGTAAACCCAGACACAGTGAACTTTTTGATAAGCTGAACATTTCCTGAAATCTTATTTCTTTCTACTGAATTCCAGAGGGGGTAAATCCTATTACACTGAACAGCACAGGTTAATTTAATGGAAAACACTTTGAAATAAGCCTTTACCATCTGTTTTCACCTCTAATGGCAAATCAAAGAAGAACAATTCACACTAGTATCATAAAAAAATGCATAAGTGATTTAAATAGATGTGTTCTTTGATGAATACAAACCTTTGTCTGTTTGACTTTCTTCGCCTTTTATCTAATGCAGGAAGTTCTCCTTTTCTAATGTAATGCTGCAGTTGAAACCACCACAGTATAAAAAGACAACATGCACAAAGTTACTTATCTAAATAATTCCTTACAAGGTGAAAGTGAACTTCTTTAGTAATTCTAAATTGCCTCTGTACAGCAAATGATCTTAACACTAATTCCCTTACTAATGAAGGAATACACAACCCTTCTCAAATTGTCCAAGTGATGAACATAAAGGAGATCAGCTTGAAAATAATGCTCTCAGACAGGACTTTAAGTGAATTTTTGCTACAGCTGGAGGTCTTCTGCAGATGAAAGCTTGTTTTTCCCTCCCCCCAAAAACTATGTCCCTGCAACGTGGTTGAACTTACTTTCCATTTCTTAATAAAAAAAATACATGGTCTTAGATCAGCTATATACAAAGAGCATGACTTTAAAAACTCTAATGCACACAGGGAAAGGAAAAGTTTCTAACTGTAAACAAAAGACCAAGCAGAAGATCAACACAGCCAAGCAGCATAAGAAAAATGAAATGAGTGGATAAAAGCAGTTTATACAACATTAAGAAATCCTATGCACCATAGTGAACACAATGCTATTGCAGACACTAATTCTCAGTAGGAACTACTGCAGGGAGGTAAAACACAGAGTAGTCATAAAGGGAATTACCTTACATATAGAGAATCTATACAGAAGCTATCTGTTACAGCTGGCACCTCCAGGAGTAACGTGTTGTTAGAGTGACCAGCAGCAGAAAGATCAGAAAAGGGAAAACAGGTGAAGAGATAAGAACAAACGATAAAATACTCTGCAACACTCAACACAATGGAATATCACAGCTACCACTAGAGTCCCAACAATCATTAAAAGCAAGCAGCACCATTCTTATTGTTTAATACTCACAGGGGGAAAAAAGATCCAAATTATGTTAGATATTTCTTAAATATTTGTATATTTTACCATATAGGAGCAGAAGGCTTTTAGAAAGAGAATGATAACCTGGCAGAAATCCCCCTGTCAGTATGTGATCTAACTTGATCTTAGAGGTAATCTACAGAACTTTAATTATTTAAATAATTTAATTTATATATTTCAAGTATTATAGGTTAGTTTCAGTATCTTTCCAGGATGTGTTACCCTGGCTCAGAGTTTAACATCAGTATACTTTCTCGCGCTTCTGTCGACACCCAGTAACTCAGAACAGATGAAAATCTATTACACACCATTTACAAGCAAACATCCACATAGGTACCTCTAATGCATAAAATCTTAGTTAGAAGCTAAATTAAAGGGACTTTTTTTACTCTGAAAAAAACCCTGAGGTTACTAACCTGAAATCCCCTTTATTGTTCACAACCCTCTCTGGAGGGCAGTACTGTGCAGAACTTTCTAACACCACAATATCTACTGTCCTTGTGTTATTCCCACGTCTGGTTTGTACATGACAACCCCAGTTTCCCGTGGAGCCAGCCTGAATGTTCGAGATTGTCAGTGCACTGGAAAGATAAAATAAAAGAATAAATCAAAACAGTCTTGTGATAACACTTATGTGTGCTTTTACCAAAAGATTAATTAAGTACAGAAAGACAATGGAAGAAAAATCAAATTACATACAGCCATGAGTGATCTTATAAAACCAGAGCTATTTACATCTCAAAGTACTGTAATTAACAGAGAAGTATTTACTATTCTTCGGGCTTTTAATTTTGCCAAGGTAGGAAACAAAAAGAACAGCCATAGGAAAAAGTCCTCAGACTTCAGAAAGAAGTCCAAATTCCTCAAATGTTATCATTACTATTCAAGACAAAGTTTTTAGTTGTTTAGAAAGGCCAAACTAAAATAAATTCCCAAATGCATAATTTGTTATAAATACTGACGTTTTAATTTACTAATGCAATTACAGGATATATAGCCCCTTGGTAGATGCTGAATAAGTCAACAATCTGCTGCAGACAGAACAAATTACACTTTTAGATCTCTGCTGGAGAACAATATTAACAACTGTGGTGTGCTCAAAAGGAAGAGTAAAGAATCCATGAGCAATTCAGTTAAATGCCTTGTTTCCAACATTTTCATAATTTTAACGTTCCATGAAAATAAACGTATCCTACCACAAACATATTTTAAATTAATGCATTGGGTGAAACTTGCGGAAAATTAAAGCTCAACTGCAACTTCCTCTAGCTAATCTTATTTTAAGCATGTAGGTTTGACCTACCAAATTTCTAGACCTCCTTCGTCCAACTTTATTGTTAACAGGAGATGTGGAAGATTACTTCCCTACTAGGGATGTTTCTGTGTACATGTTCCCTCAGTGAGGATATGAGAGGGCCTTACTGCTAAGGTAATAGTCATTAAATCAGAGCAGAAAGTAAGAAGCAGGAAATAAATTTTCTCACTATGGATTCACCTTGCAATCAATGAGCAGTTATGAATCATGTTTTTTTCAACAAAAATACCCTGGGACTCATCAGTTTCCACTATCTTCCCATCCTGATACCACAAGACTTGCATGTCTTGATCAATATATGAAGCCATACATTGGAAGGGCAGACTGTCTCCTTCAAAGACCACCTGACGATGAGATGGAGTCATATAGAAAGATGGCAATTCAAGCGGTGGTTCTAGAATTCAAGACATAAAACCACAATTAACAGCAAGAATCTGTTATATACCTAATTTTCAAAAGAGGAGTTAGATACACTAAATGATTATCAATTATTTATATATTAATATGAAGTTGCATCGGCCAAGAGGCATATAAAAACTACATTTACTGTATTGGATATTGAAAAATACTAATTATCATTATATTCTTTTTCAAAATGTGTATTCCTTTAATGTAATATATTTCAAGACTCTTTTGTTAACTCCTATCTAAACGAGCGGGAAACACAAATTTGAAGGAAAAATTTAATTACTCATTTTGATTTTTCCCAGTTTTTCACCTGGACTTCAAAATCACAGTAACATGTGAGTTTTTATTTTTACAGTTGGAATAATTCCAGTATAAAAAAAAGTTAAGGAAGCCGGTCACAGTTTTGTCACAAAAAGAAGGCTAATCAAGAATAGAATCACCACACAGGAAAGCAACTCATAAAATGAAGATCTTTTAACTTTAGAAATTTGGGGTTAGAATAATTGATGTATCTGAAATCACATAGCTAGACTGATAATTTCATGAAAGAAATTATCAGTTTCTGATTCCTCTTGTGACATTTAGGTAAAGATCTCTGAAAAATACAGACTAGCTGGAAAAAGGAGTTTATCAAGAGAGCTACTTATCCTTAGTTTCTACAAACTAACATCCACCATCATCAATTTATTTATTATTAATTTCCAAATGCAAGCAATATTTAATCACAACTCAAGATCAACTTTTGAAAAGGAATTTGTTATTACCATTGTCATTTAACTCTTGAATATTAGGGAAATGAAATATAGCAAAAAACTCGGTTCAATAATATTAGCAGAACACAGAATGCATTAGAAAACAAATACCAATTGCCTGCAGTGCTTACCACAGGTGAGAAGCTCCTGTTTAACACCAGTCACTGTCTGTGACTGAAGTGACTTGGGATAGGCACATTTAGTCTCACGTACAGTTATATTTCTTTCCTTTAACCACTGATGCATCCACAGTATGTTGCAATCACAAAGAAGATAATCAGTTTGAAATTCTCTGCAACAAAACACAGGCATTTACAGCGACCAACTGCAGAATTCCAATGTCTGAAAGCTAAACTTAAACAGTTGTGCCACCCCTCTCATTGTCACCAGGAAGGCAACAAGCAAGTCTAGACTACAGTGGATTTGCCCACCTCTACCTACTGAAAGTTACTCTAACCCTTTGCAAGCTGTACTCTGAGAACAAAAGGACATACTCCCTCAGAAAAAGGAATCCTCTCCATAAATATGAGGAATATCTAAGAACAGTACATGAAAATAATTCTAGTAATTTCTTTCATGGGAAGTGTTCATGCTACTTCAAGTGAGCAATAAGAATTGCTTGAATGTGCATCGTCATAACCTAAGACACTTCATTGCTTCAATGTAGTGATCAAATGCTTTAGCAGTAAAATCAACTGAAATAAAAATAGCTCCTCAACTATTTCTCTTTTCAGAGGCACTATTCACACAATTTCAATATGCTTTACATGAAAATTATAAGGCTTTTAATTGACTCTGTCTTTTCTATATAATTCAGTACTTTCTAGTAAAAAGACATACTAAATCCCCCATAGATGTTAGCTGAAGTCAGCTAAATTACAGGATTAATTAATTTATTTTATCTGTTCAGAAATTATTATTTTATCTGTTTAGAAACAGGTATAAATGTAGCAAAACATATGACTATGTCTACATTGGTTTCACCTCTAGTGAAAACATTTTCTCTTTTTGCAGATGTCTAGAGGATAACACATCACAGGCAGAACACTACCAACACTAGATCAACATTCCTATGAAACACCATTTGGTGTTTGTTCACATGAATTCCTCCAGATCATCCATTATTTTAATAATAATATGTTATATCCAGGTTCTCTTGTCATTTCTGTGGTGTTGTTGGATAGCAACCTTTAGGCAGACAACTAAAATATCAGGAATAATACCTTATGAACAATTAAAGGGATGAAGGGAGGGGAAGAAACATTCTCCTTTATAAATATAAACAAGAAATTAACTCAGCGTCCAACTCAGAAACCAAAGCTTTTGATTAAGTCCCAGAAGAGTGAACCAACTGTCACGACTACCAGGGAAAAGCATAAGCTAGTCATCAGCACTTTTTTTTTTTTCATTTACTTTCTTTCTTACACAAGATTACAACTCATGAAACCAAGAGAGAGCAGAGGAACATGAGGCTGATATTTACCCACTGTTATGTGCAACAAAACTATACTGCTCATCAAGGACTAAGATCTTGTTTAGAAGTGTAGTATATGGTAGAGATAATTCATGCTATTTATGTATAATATTATAAATTCCAAGCTATGTCTTTGACCACCTGGTTGGGAGAAGAATCTTATGTTTATTCAGTTAGTTCCTGGACAACGTTAAGACAATATCAAGTCTGTTAACGTATGAATGAAACCTTCCCGGGCCATGATTGCTGACTTCCCTGGAATGTCAGGGCCACTCATGAGGGACCTGCACCTGGGAGTCTGCATCTACGGCACTCAGGCACCGGTGCCACTCTGCTACATGTGAATGTGGACTCTTCCAAAGTGCTCAGACAACCACCTAGACATCTGGACTCACTTTTGTCTATTCCTGCACATGTATGGCCCCAGTTCTACATGTGAAGGGACACAAAGGAACATTCGGTCATCTCTGCCTCAGGCAGAATAAACTGTTTATAAGCTCGCTGCATGAAGCAGTTGGGGTGAACCACTAGGGAGACTCTGACACTTTGATCCAGGCTCAGCCAGCGCTGACACCCGGGATTGAAGCTGCCTCGGTTGTGGTTTTCTTCTCAAAATTCTATTTTGTTAATGATCTAAGAAATCATTGCTAAATTTTCTTATAAACTTGGTTTCCAATTTGATCGTTTATAACAGAAGTATTTGGTTCTTTTGCTATAAAGGTGTAAAATGCTATTTATTTACTATAAATTAATAGGTGATACATATAGAATAAAACTCTTGGAAGCCCAGATGAGAAAATGGCTTTGTTTTTCCTGAATAACGTAGGACTAGATGCAGCAAATACTTACAGAGACTTCAGTGAACCAAGATGATCAAACGTTCCCTGTGTAAGTGTAGAAAACAGATTTCCAGAAAGATTCCTGAAAAATAAAAGTATGTTCATGATTTGAACTCATACTCAGACAAATGACGTGAAAAAAACCAAAACTTCTCTTCAATATAACTCTATGTTTAAAAGTTACAAGGTACTATTATGACACTGTAATTAGTTCACAAGACTATAAGAATAATAATCAGGTCTCAATAGCCTAGCAAAAATCTCCAAATACTCCTGGTTTAGGTGAAGAATTTTAAGATTGGAAAAAAAAAAGTAAATGCAGAGACTTTACTTTTATTTAAAGCATTAACTGGCATATGTTGAGCACAGATTTCAAGAAGTGTAAAATTAATTTTGTTGTTCACAGTGAATTGCTGCCTTCCTATTAACATGCTCTAAGAAGCATGTTCCATCTATCAGAATGCTTTTTTAAAATACTATCCATAACACTTTCTATATATAAGGGAAAGCACTGTATGTAAGAAACTAACAACCAGGGCAAAGAAATATTTCATAATCTTACATGTTATCCTCTTAAAAGTAAATGAAGGACTTCAAAACATGCAAGACTGCCAGCAAAACAGACTGACAGCAATGCCACTGTAGAAGGCATGGATACTGAAAGAGTCTACAAGGCTGAAATATTTTTTTTTTTTTAATTTTGTACAGTCTCCTAGTCTCCATCCCAGCTACACATTCTAAGAAACTGGAAAACAGCTGCAAGGCCAACAGATCACTGAATAGCCTGGCTTGGGTTGGCCCCAGCACTTTGTTTAAGCTTGCTACTGAGTCACAAACCACAACCATAGGCACTGGCTGTCTTTCAAGAGCACACTTAAATAAACTACTCCACTTGAAACAAAGAAGGTTAACTTACACAAGGCTAAAACTTAAGTGTATTCATATAGGACAAATTATACTTACAATCTAATAAGGTTTACAAGTCCTCTAAATATATCTGCATTCAGGCAGCCTATTCGGTTATTAGTTAAGTCTCTATAAATAGAAAAAAGGAAAAATTGGAACAAGATGGTTTTTTTCCAAATGACACACAGTCTGCTAATAGAAGTATTTGAACAAAAATTCATGAGTAACAGATTGCACCACATGCATATTTGGTCTTTCTCAGGAAAACCCACAAGGTACTGCTATATGGGTGTCTACACATGCACACAGGCTCCTTAATCCATCTCTTAACTAATTATTGTTTGTCCATATACAATTCAACAAGTCTAGACTTACCAATAAATTCCCTTAAACAGGCTTGGCTTACATCCCTACCTAGCAATTTTTCATATTTGTGCAGTATTTATATATGTGTGTGTATAAATATATATATATACACACAGAGTACATCACTTAATTTTTAACATGTCAGAGACCTATAATAGTGCGTTTATTATACATAAGTAAGACCATTTCTATACTTATACTTCAATAAATACTTAAAAGTTGTACAATTAAGCTTGCAAGTAATAAGGATCCAGAATTGGTCCTTCAGTTTTACTTTTAAGGTTTTCAGAAGTGCAATTACCAACATACTTTCCTTTTAAGTGAGCCAGATCATCTAATCAGTTACAAATTAACATACATACTCTAAAAATTTAAGCAAGAAACAGGGGAGGGGAGGTAGTACCAAAAATCACTAACACTCAAAAGGTGTAATAATATTACAAAAATCTGAAGAGTATTTAAAAAAAGAAAAAAAAGCAATAATGCTGAGTTTTTGTTTTTCGAGTTTGATCTGGTACAGAACTTTTACAGCCAACGCATAAATCTCCCAAAAATATGTTAATGGGAATGCTGGCAAAACCTTATATAAAGCAGCATAAATAGTCAGTGTAGCATTAATAGCAACTCTACGTTCCACTGTGACCTTTGGAAAATAAAAATCACGAGTTTAACATTCAACATAACAAGACTTGATGGAATCAAATCTCTGAAAAAATGTCCACCCAGCGAGGTTTCAAGCCACTCAAGTACAAAAAAAAAAAAAAGGAATACAAGCAACTGTCAGAACAAGGGAGGCTGCCAAGCCACAAGCAGCGGATGTCCTTCAGTCATAAGGCTGAAAGCAGACTTTGTCTTATACGTGTGTGTGTGATATAAAAAACATGTATGTTTACAAAAATTCAGAATTTTAAAGCATATAATAATCTACTTAGGCGGGTGGAGGGAAACAGAAATATATATCTAGCTTATTTAGCAAGTTCATAAAAGTAGAAAAAGCAATTTGTAACAGAACTCATAGGAATGTAACTTATTAGGTAGAAACAACTTGTAACAGAACACAAGAATATGGTTGCTAGGGAAAGGCCATAAAGGTAAGATACATATTGTAAAAACTCAGTAAACCAAGACTCAAGTATTGTAGAAAACCAATAAAGCAGAACCTTTTACTGAAGGAGCCAGCAAAAGCCAGGCTCGAGGTTTTGGCAAGGACAAACTGAGCTGAGAGTGAGCCAAACCTCCACTGCACCTGCCCAGCAACGAGGTCAAAAAGCAGCACCTGAGGAAGATTTCTTACTTCACCAAAATGGCCCCTACCCACAACAACCAGAGAAGACTAATTATAGTATGAAGCACAAGGAGGCGGAGAATGGGCAGGGAATGGGCAGGCAGGGAGATGTGAGCTTGTGGGATCAAGGTTTATTTAAACCTGGAACCAGTCTAACCAGGTATGCATGTATGGTGGAAATATCCCCCATGCATCCCAGCTAGAAATAAAACATACCTGCTTTGCAATTTTAATTGTAAAGTCCTTATTCCAACACACATATATATATTAGACAGCATACATATATATATACATATATTCAATTTTTAATATATAGTAACTTTGCTTTCTAAACTTCCAAGACTTACTCTCTGAGAAGTTTTTTATTTGTTTTGTTTAAACTGACTAGCTAAATATACTACTTACAGTCTTTTCAAAGATGAAAGCCCCAGAAAAGCTCCTGGATCTATGGTACTAATAAGATTGTTCTTAAGATCCCTGTGGAAAAAAATTAGAAGACAGCATTTACCAAAAAACTTCATTTAAAAACAGAGATATTTGTAAAGATACATGTAACTTGTCTCAGTTTGCTTGAGAACCTCAAAACCCCCCACCCAAACCAAACTGCCCCTCCCCTTCGCAAACAACCCAAAACCAACCAAACCATCCCCAAAAAAACTCAGAACAAAACATCAAACAAAAAACCCAACAACACATTTTTATTTCTCTAACAGATTTCCATTCAAGATTGGAAAAATCTCCGTTTTAGCTACAAGGAGGAACAGAAACAGCACGTGTATTCTATTAAACATTTTATCAGTTCATATCATGTGAAATTATATAGCCTCAAAGATACTTTGCCACAGCGTGAACAGTTTACAGCTATGCAGGGTGAGACACCTGTTTATTACACAGTATGATACTGTCTAGCACATGTTGTCTTCTGTAGCCTATCCAATTTTCACTATTTAGTAGTGCCCAACATCTACCAAAAAAAGCAAAATATGATCTTAAAAATACACTGAAGACCTAACACAGAAATTTTCCATTTATGTTGCTGGCACAACAGCAAAGCCCTCATTGAAAATCCAAATACAGCTGGTGAAAAAATTTCAGAGCAAATTTTTAAATCTTAAGTTTCCAGAGACTGTAAGGAGAAATGTAAAGTAATCATTAAATTAAACTGCTTTATTAATTGTACAAGTGATATAGGAGTTTTAACTCCTAACTTGAGTTATCCTGCAGATACAGCTTAATTTCAAAGGTCACAGAAAGCAGCTGACAGCACTTATACTAGTTTTGAACAAACTTTATCACTGCATGAATGCTAAAATTACTTCCACCTCCCTAGTCACACTTGATTTTTACTTTAGTACTATCCGAAACTTCACAGTTGCTTATTACTGTAGGTAAAATTTCTCACTCCTTGGTCATATCCAAACATTCTAGATTTGAAAAGAAAAACAGTACTTTCATTCAAAAGCAGTGATTAAATTTGCAAGAGCAAGAGTAGAAAAAAGATCTCCTACATCTACCACAACATTAATAATTCTGCTTGAAAGAGAACTGTACAAGAGGATTACATCTACCATCACACAGATATACATGAGTAAAAATATAATTCATCCCAAGATTTCACAACAGCATTTCCTGCAGACAGATTAACAAATCATGGTACAACAGACAGCGTCATGGCACATGGATCACACCTGAACGCTCTACCTAAACATCTGAAATACCTGAAATACGTTAAATTCACCTTGCAGTAAATTAATTTTCATATACACTTCTCTCAACTTTATTTTCTTCCCTTGCTATGGCAGCAGGAACTGCCAAATACTTCCAGTGCAGTAGTACCAAGAGCCTGAAGAACGGGCTCTTTAGGCATATAACACCCTGGAATACCAGATCATGGCAAATCTGAGACTAATAAAAGGTATTCATCACTCATTTACCATTAATCTTTGAACTGTAAGAAAACTTACACTTACCTTTCATATTTCAAAATTTTTATTTAAAATCACGTAACTCCCACTTAAAACCTCAACGTTGAAACCACTGAGCGAGAAAACCTTCCCAACATGCCTTGGAAATCCACTAGTCTAGATTATCAGGCCTCTTTGATTTCACTCCATAAATTCAAAGAGTACTCCCTGATACACCTCTTTCATAAATCCACTGCAGTGGATTCATATCAATGAATGCCCAACGTGCTAAGACTTTTCTCAACCTGCACCTACAACAGATGAGGAGTCTCTGTTCGGTTGGTGCTTTTTACCCTTTGGGTAGGCATTAGCTGTATATCAATCTATCAAAATTATTTGCAGAAGAAATCTGTGAAACAAAAGAGATACCAAAAGATCTCAAAATTAACAGTGCTGACACATCTAGCAGCTCTTTAGACACAGTGAAAGATGTTAATGCAACATAGGCTGGTAAAACTACCAGGATTGCAGCACGTAGAACAGTCTTTAAATGAAGAAATTACAGTGGTGGTTAAACCAACAGACTTGTATTTCTCATAAAAAAGAGAGGTGGGGAAGTTAACCTTACTAGAAAGCTGTGTTTGGCTTTAATGTTTTTGCTGGTTTTAACATCAATGAATACATTTACATAAACTATATTTTAGCTTCAGCAAAGGAAATTAATCATTTCAGATGTTGATTTTTCTTTGGCAAAGCTCAACCAACAAGATATATCTACAGATACATATTTGTCCAAATGGAATAAAATCTCTCCAAAATAAATGCAAGAAAGGATTTGAGTGAGGGTAATATCATTTATATTATACTAACTTTAGCTTCCACCATCAAGAATCCTTTGAAAAAACAAAACAAGGAAAACAAACCAAAAAACCACAAACCAAAAAACCATGCCCCCCCCAAACCTAAACAACCCATCAAAAAAAGCCAAAAAACCAAACAAAAACCCCACCCCTTTAACAACACAAATCACAAGATCAACTGCCCCACTGTTACATCCAAAGGAGGCCTGAAAACCTCAGAGGATGCAGATTTCACCATCACACAACTCTGTTTAACCACTCTCATTACAGAAGATACTGTTGTGTCAAATTGGAACAGCACTTTATCACAGCCATAAATAAGTGGACAAATAGCAACTCACCAACAAAAATTCTTTCGCACCTTATGTTCTTGTTGAGATGTAAAAAGTATCTTAATGAAAGATTATTTATATTTAAATATGATTTGCTATGCAAAAAATCCCTTTTAATTTTATTACACTTTGTAATGAAACATTTCAGTAGCCAGTTACCTATGATTTAAAGTGCATGTATACATACTTAAAAATTTAGTGCTTTCTATCTCAGCACAACGAAGACTGTCCTAATTATTAATAAAGCATCCTGCAGTCATAAACTATGCCTATACATACATATTGACATGTATACATTATTAAGTTTTCTTACCTACCACTGGATAAATTATCTTTTCTTCCTTAACACTACTTGAAAGTAAATGTTAGACAGGAAACATATTAGCTACCATGGACTCTTCCTGTATGAAATGCTTTTCCAAGAGGGAAATGAATGAAGAGCACAAGGTAAGAAATTACAGAAATAGTAATTTCTGTAATAGTAATAGTTATACATTGCACACATAACAAAGACAGCCTATCCTTTCATTGGCTCTCTGTGGTGTGCATTTTTTGTGGGCAAAACAAACGAATGCTTATGACTGAATTTTTACATTTCCCAGTACCACCCAATGGGTCAGGCTGAAAGGGACTACAGTGGTCATTTGATCCAATCTCCCTGCCACATGCAGTCATCCCAGAGTACACAGAACAGGATTGCATCCAGATGGTTCTTGAGTATCTCCAGTATGGGAGACTCCTGGGAAAGCTGTTCTATCTCCTGTCACCTGCACAGTAAAGAAGTTCTTCCTCATGTTCAGGTGGAACTTCTCTATATCAGTTTCTGCCTGTTGCCTCTTGTCCTGTTGCTTGGCTCCACTGAGCAGAGCCCGGCTCCATCCTCCTGCCACCCTCCCTCAGGTACTGACAGACATGGATGAGCTCCCCTCCCAGTTGCATCTTCTCAAGGCTGAACAGGCCCAGCTCCCTCAGCCTGTCCTCATAACAGAGATGTTCCAGTCCCCTCAGCATCTTTGTCACCCTCCTCTGGGCCTGTTCCAGGAGCTCCATGTCTCCCCTGTACTGAGGAGCCCAGAACTGGAGACAGAACTCCAGGTGAGCTTCACCAGGGCTGAGTAGAGGGGCAGGATCACCTCCCTCAGCCTGCTGGCAATGCTCTCCCTGATGCTCCCCAGGGTACCACCGGCCCTCCTGGCTCTGGCTCATGGACAATTTGTGGTCTACCAGGAGCCCAAGGTCATTCTCTGCAGAGCTGCTCTGCAGCAGGTCAATGACAGCCTGTGCTGGTGCTTGGGGCTACGCTTCCCCTGATGCAGGATCCTTCACACTTGCCTTTGTTGAATTTCAAATTAATATGAAAACAAAATGGAGATTAAATACTTAGTATCTTTTTGTACAGACATTTTTATTACCACTTAAGACATTTGCTAAAATTTTTGACCTGGTTACTCTTATTTGCATACTTTTGTCCTGTAAGAATAGATGTAGACATAGCAAAGTCGTTTTCTACTCTAATTAACATACTTTCCAGCAAAATTAAACTTCTATTTTGGTAAATTTATCACCCTCTTTACAAAATAATGCATTAGCAAATTCACATTATCATAAATTAAAACACCTGTAAATATTATTTATTAAAACTATGACTTATTATGTCTACCTGGGGCCACCATTTTTAACGCACTTGCTCATTGTTTTATTTGTTGCTTGTATGCCCCAAAACTATATCCCTTTCAATAGTAACACAGAAGAATTACCTGATGTGAAGGAGGTCAAGTGATAACATGTTTGAGTAAAATGATAACCTGAAGTGCAACAAGTTGTCAGCTACAAATACCATGTCCCCAAATTTACTAGAAAAATTAATACAATGACAGAAACCATTTAAAAATATCTACATTTTCATTAAAATTTTCAAGAACTGAACAGGAGAAAAAACGTTAGTATGTTAACAGATGAATTATAAAGTTGTCAGTATTGATTAAAATTAAATCAATTATTATGCAGATACATGTTCCTGACATATTCCTCTGATTTACTGTTCTAAAGGCTTTATTTAAATATATCACAGAATCACTAGGTTGGAAGAGACCTTCAAAATCATCGAGTCCAGCCCAGCTCTAAAACTTCAACTAAACCAGGGCACACTGCTGGCTCATAACAACACATCTATAATCTCTGCCTGAAACCCACTACAGTGAAATGGCAAATGTTTTTCCTATCAAGTAACATAACAAAGAATGAACAAAGAAACTTGAAATGCATACAGAATCTCTGCCTGGTAAGCAGAAAAGTGACAATCATACTGTCTGAATTAACTATTTAAATACCGAGAATTTATTTCTGTTATCTCCATTTCATCTCTTAAATTGAATGTGGGGAAAGGAACTTATCTACAAAGCACAAAACACTCATAAGGAAACAAGGGAAAGTATGAGTAGCAAGACAAAATAAAAATAAGGAAGAAAATGTCAAAAAATGCAATATTCAAGGCATGCAAGTTCTTACAATGAACACCAGGAAAATAATTTGAAACTACTTAACAATGTAAATGTTTAAAATAGTCTGTGACTTTCAACTGTTTTTCCTTTTATGACTGATTATCTATTTAAGTCTGAAAAACTATTTTAATTACAATAGTAGTTTCTGTCCAAGGTCACAAAACATTTAAAGAGGAAAAATTTACTGTGGCTAAATATCTATGTCTTTTAAACAAGTCTTTCATGTACAAAAGAAAAAAAAAAGAAAATATTATCATTAATAAATAGTGTATTACACTTGTTATCCCTCGACTTACAATGAAGACACCTGGCCATTATTAATCTTTTGTGATGAATTAATTCCTACAACAGTGCACAATAAAGAATGTTCTCATTCTGATGAGACTACCATACCCTCTAAAACACTGCTATCCCAGCTCACTTTAAATGCTCAAACTTGATGCCAGCCTTGCTGCTTTCTTTTCCTTTTCATGAAAGAAGATATTAAAACAACCTAAAAAAACCTTACAAATGACAGGAGTTAAATGGAAGAAAGCTACATTCTTATGATTTTAAGGAAAATTAAGATTTGGATTCATGAAGAAAACTTAAATCATTATCTCAAACTAACTAGAGTTTCAAGTATTTCCTGTCTGAAAACTGTAATGAGTTTCAACAAATAACAACCATCAGCAGATGCCTTTATTAGCTAATCAAATGCCATCACTGCTGATAACCTTGCTTCTTTGGCACAGCAACTTACTTCTACAATAAAGTTCATCTGCCAGTGAAAAGATGTTTTCTTCTGGTACGTGGGAGAGGGAATGGTAGAAGTGTTTGAATTTATTTAGGTCAGGTGACTGGGATTGGAGCCTTTGAGTTTTAGAGGAAGAATAAAATACTTTTAATTCCCTGAAGCCAAAAGCTGCTTGGAACTCTTCCTAGATGCTGTGAGATGATTATGAAGCTGGCTACTTTCCCAGTCAAATGGCCTAGAAAAATCCTTATCTCTAAAGTTTATGCTTGCTCCCAGGTAGAGCAACCTGCCAATCCCGACCTTCCAGCAGCTGGAAAAAGGCTGACTGTAAGAGAAGCTACAATGCTGCTTCTTATCTCATAGGCAATGTATCATCTGTAAGGAAAGTGAAAACAGGAAGCAAGAGATATCCAAGAAGTTACTCCCATCAGACTCAATCCCATCTCCCTGTACCTTTGGCATATACCAAAGCTGTGAAGCAAGCAGTAAAACTCTCAAAATAAATGTCAACAACAAATCTTTAATAAATCCAGTCTCTCTTAGGGGCTCTAATACATATGCTTCTCCTGCAAATATACTTTGCAACTGTTCAATAAATGGTTTGACACTTAAGAAATTAAAGAAGTAATTTTCTTTACAACATAGTGTTTAGATAATGAAACAACCAACAAAGCAAATCCAGCCATCATAGCATTGCCGTAAAATTCCCACAGAAACTGCCCTCTCACCTGCAGGTGAGATTATCCCTTGTTTGCTGTTATGTTATTTATACTGTTGAATAATTAATTCGTTCATACTAAGAGAACACTATGTTAACTCTTCAATCACAAAAAAAGACATCAAAACAAAGCACAGATCCCTTATTTAAGACATTCTGTTCTTAGAATTATCAATGAAACAAACAGTATATCACTTGATTTTTAAAGTGAATATAGCTTTTCAAAAAGTACTTACAATCTTTCAAGAAGGTGTAATCCAGAGAAGGAACCGTTCTTCAACTCTGTTATTTTATTGTTACTCAAAATCCTGTAAACAAAACCAATCAAGAACAATGTATTATAAGTTTGGTAACAATTGTTTTTGCTACAGCTGACACTTCTTTTGTAATTCTTTTTGTTTAACAGCCTGTATCAAACTACTATGCCTAGCTCATTTTCTTGAGGTGTATACAACAGCCCTACTTAAATATTATGAAGGAGAAAAAGAAAGCTTTGTATGTCATCTGTTTTAAGTACCATGAAAGTGCACATATATAACATCTGAAAGGAAGTACACCCATTTAGGATTATACTAATATGACCCAGAAGTGGTGTAGTAGAAATTAAGCATTAAAGAACAAATCACTACATTCAACATTCTTGTCTTCTATACCCATTTTAGTTTTCCAAACTAAGCAGCATCCTGCCTTCTTCCCACTTCCTCTGCTCCCCTTTTTAGCCACACACACACATGCACTTCTCCCAGACTGTATTACCTTTCCCAGCCATCCTTCACATATTCATCCTATTCCTCAATGCAATCTTTTTAAAACGTCTGCAAATAAGCTCAGTAAGCACTCATCTATCCTTTCTTCTCCTAAAGGACAACACAACCACAAATTCCTTCTTCCTTTGGAATAACTGGATTGGGTCGATCTTACCAAGCACCCTATCCTCCAATCACAGCCATCTGCACAGATCACAGCAGATGCTAATTATCCTCAAGGTGGGAATTTCTTTGTATGGCTGCTATTTCCTTACTTAGAAGGACCTGCTTTCTACACAGCCACAAAGCTGTCTGTTGGACAAAAAACCAAACCAAACAAAATAGCCTATTTTCCTTTTGAATCATGTCAAATTTTGGCATCTACAATACCCCTTACAAAAGGGTTTGCAGTACATATCCAATCCATAAAAAATGTTTCATTTCACTTGTTCTGAAAACACCTCCTGCCAGCTTTATTTAATGTTCCCCACTTCTAAAAAGTGAAACACACAGTAATTAATCCACTTACCCTCTTTTTACTACATGCAATTATGTACAACACTAGATGTCTTTTTTCCATTTGTAAAATCCATGTTTTACTTAATTATTCTTTACACAAAAGCCATTTGTGACACCTTAGTAATTTCTGAGTTCTTTCCAGTTTTATTACACTAAAAAAATTGTGAGGTAAGACCACCAGACCTGAAAAAGTATGCAACACACAGACAAGTCACAAATCTACATACTGGAATAATGACATTCTATTTCCTACAATTTCCCTAGCAATTCCTAACATATAATCTGCCCTTATCACTTATGCTACGAATCTAAGATTTCTAGTCAGCTCAATGCCCATCATCTTAATATGGTGGGTCAACAGAGGTTTTGTCCAGAGTAAATTTTTCAATTTTTTACAGTGTGCTGCTGCTGCCATTTTATTGCCCAATTACTTTCACAAACTTCTTCCAAAATTCTTCACTTTATCCTCATCCTTATTACATCAATCAACTCACTCGACTGTGTCAACCCCTTACTCACACTGTTTTACAGCTCATTAGGAAGCAAGTTGTGCATTACAGTTCTCTATGACTCCACTCCACTGAGAAGGATTTAGTTCCACACCCTCCTCTTATCCTTTAGCAAGTCAGCTGCTCATCTGATGATCCTCCATCTCAGACTGACGTACTTTTTTCATCAAATGCCTTTGGCAAGGGACAGACACACCTTTTAGAAAAGCATGCTTCATTATAACAACTAGATGAACCTTGTAAATATTTTGCTGACTCTGAAGAGCTCCAAAGGACTGTGAGGAAGAGCTTCTCATTACAGAAGATGTAAATTTCCCACCATACCCTTATCTTTATCCAGGTATCCAATATATTTATTTTAAGTTCTACTGATTTTTCAACACAAACATCAGACTTGGAACCATGCAAATGGTGATGCACTTTTAAAAATAAGTATTTGCTATCCTCCAGTCCTCAAAAATCAAGTTCATTCTAAGCAAGACTTCATAAATTTTATCCCCAAGTTCTTGTAAAAGCTCTTCAGTCACACCATCTTGTCCTGCAAATTTATTCACTGTCAGATTGTTGCACAACTTCTGCTACAGTCACCTCAATTTCAGACAGACTCTCTATCAAATGCATCCTTCATATCCAACATGTCCCCACAGTTCTTCACTTACACCAATTACATCTTCAGGCTGGATAACTACTTCTACACTTAAAGGTGCCACACTATGAGATTTCTTTCCAGTCCACTACATCTTTCAGATGTCTTTTAAAACAGCCATAAACCAAACCCACACACACATGCACTCTTTCTTCCAGTACATAAAATTTACTTCGTAATGACAAGGAATAATACTTCAAAACACACAATAAGATAAAACTAAAATACAGATCTAGCAATCTATGAAAACAGCATCATTTTGATACAGCTGTATATTACATTAAGTAGTTTTCTTCTCCAGGTTTCTCAAAGATTACCTCAAGTCTCTATAGTTCAGACAAACACAGAGTAGGCATTTCTTGTCAAAAATTCTGGCTCTGACAATTTCTCTTTCTCATCTCACATACACAAAGTCAAGACAGCTGAACAAACTGTTTGAAAATCCTTTCATTTCCAGCCTGATGATAAGAAGGTTTGAAAATTCTTAAAGTTAACCTTAAATCATCAACAAGTTCTGATGCTAAAATGAGGAGATTCCATTCCTTCTTCTCACCTTCCAGTCATACCATGTATTTCTGCAGCTCATGCCAACCCATCCCTGGAGCCCACTGCTCCACAAGCTGCAAATGTTAAACTACACATTTATGTAGAGCAACTCCCAGGAGACTGATTCATGTGTCAATTACATGAGTGTGATCAACCTAGTATTCTACAAGGACAGATAATACCAGGTGAAGACTGATCACAGGAATGGTGGAAAGGAAAAAGGGGAAAAATACTTAGAAGTACACTGAGAAATTGCTATTGTATTGGTATAATGCCTGCAACATCTACTGGAGTGTCCGTGAAGAGCATTTGCTCTTGTGAAAACATAGTTCTGTACTCCAATACATTAAGCTACCTCACAGTAAGAAAATAAGGAAATTTTTCCCTTGCCTGCAGCTGTGATAAACTAGATGAACAAAAGAACCAGTGCTGGTTTTTAAAAACACACATAGAAACCAAGGAAGCACAGGTACTCTTAGAAAATGTATTTCAATGACTCTTTCCATCAAGAATGGCACAACTTTTAACATAAAACCACTAAATACATTTGCAAGAGTGCAAGTTTGGTAGTAATAATATTAATAAACATCATCTACAAATTGGAATCCCCACAAAACTAGTAAAATTTAACCTGAAGCATTAAAATTACACATCCTAAAGTCTTTGAAACTACTCCCCCTTCTACTCAAAGAGAAAAGGTTTCAACCTAAATACTAAGTGTTATTTGTAAAAATGGCAGGTACTGGATACATTCACTAGAAAACCAAATAAAGTATACCTCTACTTCAACATCCTTCCTGGTTTCAGAAAAGTATGCATTAAGAAAAATAGTAATAATATATAAAGAAGTAAATGAAGGAGCTTATAAAAAATCATTAATAGTTAATGCAAACTGAACATACACAACAGCACTAGCAAGAAAGGAATGCATACCAATTCCACACTTCAGGAGAAATTAAAGAAAAAAACCCCATGATGTTCACAAGCAAACATTGATCTAAGTCAACACAAGCAAGCAAATTACAATCCTTGGTAGCATAGAAATTAAATTGTATCTTAGTTACAATTTACTTCATCTAAAGATCAATTGATATACCTGTGTTTTTTCCAGAAAAATAACTTGTTCAAAATGGAGCTGGAACCACTTCAAAAGTAGCTATAATTGACTGAACTAAATTTAAACTAAATAAAAATAACAGTTCTGTAAGAAAAAAAAAAAAAGTTTTCTGACATTGCCTATAAAATAACAGGTCTAACGTAGATGCCTTTGAAAATCTGGGTACCAGGTAAATTTCTCTCTTGAGTGTGATTTACAAATTACAGTCAGACTGATTAAGTATTTTCTCTGCAGAGGCTGTTAGTTGTTCAACCATAAAGGTTTAGTACAATAAATGATAGATTTTACAACACTCCATATAACTTAAAACACTTCATCACCCAAAAATGTTGTGTAATCTTAAAAAAATGAAGTTTAAAACTTGCTATTAATATATAGTCTGTACATTATTTGAAGAATTAAGAGATGTGGCACAAGAAGACAAAATGTAATAAAGCATCCACCTCAAAGCAGATGTTTTATAGCCACTTTCAGTTTCTGTGCATTAATGCACAATGAAATGATGGACTATTATGTACCACTTAGGCAAAGGATATTATTTGTGATCAATAATAATTCTAAGTTACTAGTTTAAGACCATAATTCTTCCAAAGAGCCAAGTAATTCTGAAAATATGCTAACTTTTCCATCATTAAGAAGTCTAAAGAGAAAACAGTAGAGAGCTACCATTGAGATGAGAGCTGCACTCATCCCCATCTTATTCAGCCCTTTAACAAATGACTTTGAAACATAAATGATGTCACTGAGGATTCACAAAGGGGTTTCCACAGCCCAACGTCACTGTTGCTCCATATTTCCTATGAGCTCCATATGAGGATTTTTATTTTCTTTTCTTTTAAATAATCAACAACACCTGATTGGACCATATTGCTTCTCCAACACTTATATATCAGAAAATAAAATGTGAAACTAATGCAGGTAATGATAGTTCCTGTGTTTAAAAAAACATGGCCATGGGAATTAACACTAAAAAACCTGGAAGAACAAGCAGCTGAAAAGTAGGTTCTAGAAAGAATTATGGACATCTCAAAGCATTTCCCTCTTTCTCTGAGCAGAAGATCTGAGAGACCAAGAGTTAATCTGAAACAATGTACCTCAAGAAATGTACCAAACCCCTCAAACCCCCTTAACTCTCCCCAGCTTTTCACCTATTCCAAGAACATTGCTGAAATGTTTCTTTGTTGAATATAGCTTGGATCAAAAGCCTGTTTTCCATTTTGCTCCACAAACTGGCAGACAACTTTGAAAAAACTGCAAAGAAACTCAACTATGACTATTAACTTATTGGCTAGACCTTTAGCAGTAGATGCTCAGCATGCAAAACATAAATGCAGCCAAACCCAAAGTCTCTTCTTGGTACTATAAGGAATTTTAGCAATAGGTACCAAAGAAGATGTCCTAACTTTCCTTTCTCATACAGAGGGAGAATAAAATCACTGCTGGATCCATTTCTACCATTAGAATGCACTGAGTAGAAAAAGTTTTGTTCTGTGAAATCATTTTGGCTTGTCAGCTATAAAACAACTATCACTAAGACAGCAGTGAATTAGGCAGTAATTTAGAATGCATCTCCTAACATCACAAATGAATCCTAATCCAAAGAATATTATCAAAACACACACACATGCATTAACATTATTACCAAATAGTCAAAAGGCCACCAAGAAGCCTGTATGAAGCCTGTATGAAGTGTAACTATTAGCTGAACACTGAAGTAGCTTCCAAAACACATTTTAAAAGACACAAATGGAGAGCCAGGAAATAGATAATAAATCAGATCAATTCATGGTGACTGCATACTCTAAGAACTGGGAAAGTAGCCACCAGCAAGAGTCAGATTAAAATAACCATCTGCAAACAACCAAGAAAAATGCTTTCTGCTGAAAGTTGTGAACATGGAAAAAAAAACATATTTCTCAAAGTTTTTCTTGTAGAAACTGTGATTTAACAAGGATATAAACCCAGTATTTTTCAACAGTTAGTATTTTGCCTTCTAGTGAGTTACTGGTATCAAAGCAAAAGAAACCTTGAAACCTAGACTGAACAGAACACAAACAGTACTTTCTTAATAGTAACTCTGAAATGAAAGCAGTCCATAAGCTTTATACAGAGAAAGACCTATTATTAATTCCAAAACGCTAACAAAAGGAGACAGTATTTTCCAATTCAACAAAACCATTATAATTAAGGAAGCTTAGCAATGAAACATTTGCAAAATAAAAGTTTGCAACAGATAAAATATTTCCTGCAATATTTCATTATTATGCATATTAAACGATATTAAAATTGTAAACTAAACCTCTCAGAAGTAATGAAATTACAGAATTAAAACTGTGTCTACTTATACTGCTCCATTTTTAACTGGTAATGTGCTAAATTTATATCATCTAATGAGGAATTTTTATTTTTCCTACACAATCCCTGGATTGTTCAAGCAGTGATGCCCACTATGCAGGGCCATTAAAGAATTTTCTTCTTGATATTCAGTATGCAGAAACACACTTTATTGATTGCTTTTCATTAAAAACAAACTGTTCTTAAGGACAGAAATTATTTCTAGTGAAAAACATTGCCAGTCACTGGAGCAACACAGCAAGTTTTCTAAGTTTTAATAGTACCAAATAAAAATCATCTTAGAAAAGGACAGAACAGAGGGGCAAAACAGAATGCGAGAATGAACACCAGAATTGCTGAAAATCACACTAATTTCAAAATAAATTCTTCTGAAATTACAAAATTACCAACCAAATTTTGCTTTTTTTCTTGTACTTATGCCAGGTTCCAAAGCCTAGCATGGAGAAAATTCAGAGGACACAGCTACACCCTATTTCTTCCAACATTATCTCTGTGTTGCCATTTCTAAAGGAAACAGAAAGCACTGGAAGTCTAACCCTTGTGACCACTTCATTCTAGAAAGCTTCCTCAAAGTTCTCTCCCCACTGGTTAGATCTGCAGCACCTGCATTATTTTAAGATATCATGATCAACTTTTTCTGCAGTAACTGTCTTCGTTTACTAACTTCTGCTCCCACCTGATTTTCCCACTTAGCCACCAGCTGTGTAAGTTTTAGGATTACCACTCATCTGCAGTTCAGTGCAAGTTCACCTGACCCCAAAAAAATCCATCCATACACGCAAGAATAACTTTCTTCACACAAAACACCACACATGGATACCTTGCCAGCCACTTCCCACTAATAAATTAATAAATTCTCTGTGTCATATCACAGTAGTACTAATTAGAACATAGACTGTCACACCTAGTCTCACATGTATTCCCATTTCCCACCAGGTGTACCTGCTCTCTATGAAATTGCTTTGTCTAGACATGTTAACAAGCACTTCCTGTCAGCTGCTGGCACACAAAGATACATTTACAAAAATTTATATCCTAATCCTACAGAAGTAAACAGTTTTTGGATAGCTTAGCTCCCTGAACTGACTAGGCATGGAGCCAGACAAATGCTAGTACTGCAGCCAGGGAGGGGAGGGGAAAAACCCACAAACATCCACACAGCGACAGACTGGGAGGCGAAGGTATGAACGCACCAGCTCCAGTTCAGGCTCGGTTTTACCGACAGCTGGATGCTGATGCAACATTCCCCACACAGGGGGGAGATCTCCTCAGCCCTTGCCTCTCATCATCCCTGCGTCAGGGAGAGAAGCTGAAGGGGATCTGCAGCACACAGCCATAAGTCAGGTCACTGCAACCCACAGAAACATGAATGATCAATCAGCACATAAATTAATTTGAGAATTGCTTAAAATTCCTGCTAACACCACAGGCTGTTATCCTGAAACAACAGTCCGAGTTTTGGAATAAGTTGTCCGAAATGTCTGACAGGACACTTTAGAAACCTAAGTGTAATTTGCAAAAACTGTGCTTGATACTCAGTTTCAAGGTAAAACATACTCTATAACAACATGGGAAAGCTAATAAGGAGCTCTTGTATCTGACAGAAACAGCTCAGGTGGAAACAGCACATCATGTGGACAGCACCAGAAGAACTTTCCTGGACTATATATGTGACATACCACTACCATTCCTCATATGATCCAACTCTCTTACTGGCATAGAGATGTCAATAAATCTAGTAATTTCAGGGGTAGCTGCTGAATTTCCAAGAATGTTGCTGATCCTTCATCAAGCCAGTTTACACTCAGCCTTCAGCATCTTATTTGTTCTGCCTTCATTCCCTCTTAAGTTTTCCAGTTTCCCACCTCCATAATTGACGCATCAATTCAAGGAAACCCACACTTCCAACCCAACTCCCAGAAATAGCCTCCACCTCTTAATCCAATCTTTCTGTGTTTATTCACCCTAGACTCTAACCTCCCTCCTCCTACCTCAAAGCACCTTCTTTCCCAAGATTGAAGTGACATAGCAGAGGGCACAGATTGTACTTTTAGACAAAACACGAGAAGACAGCACAGTCCTCAGCCACTTGGAGTCTGGATGAATCCTAGAACACACTGTCCAGTGCAGAAAGAACTGTGGAATTAAGCTGCCTATTTCTTAAACATCTTTAATCAGTCTGCATCTATTATGTTTAGGTTTCTTCCCTCTCCCCAAAAAGCTTTTGGTCTGTCTTATCAAAAAGGTCAAGTTCCTACTCCAGAAGTGAAAACTCTGCAGCCCAGCCAAACCTGGCTGGCCAGCCTGGATCACACACACAACCACAGCAGGCAGTCTGCTCCCTGGGGACCCCAAAGCTCTGCACTGCAGTGCCCTGGCATCTGCCTGGCCCCAGGGCAGCCTGGAGAGCCGTGGGACAGCACTGTCCCCAGCCCTGGACATGCCCTGCAGCAGTGCACAAGGATCAGCCACAACACAGCGATCCAGCAAACAGTAATTAGCACAGGATATGATCTCAAGCACTCTACAGCAACAAGGCATTGCAGTTTTCACTGCTAAACACCCAAACAGTGAATACAAGGGGAAAATTAATTCTCGACTATATACTACATAAAGACTAGAGACATTTGATAGATTATATAATTTTTAAAAATAAATTTAAAATTCATTATTCATCTAATTACAGAAAGAAAAACTCACAAAAACATACTTTATGTGACTGATGTTTTTAAACAGTTTATTATCACTGATGAAAAGAAATGCTCAACTGTTTTTAATCTTCATGGATTAACTAATAGTACAAAAAATGCATTTACACAGAACAGATTCAAAAATTATAGACTGTAATGGTGAAGACAGACTATATAAGGCAGAAATGACAAATCCATGAACCTGCAACATATCTGGCCCATGCAAAGTACATATGGGAACCATTAAATTCTGAAAACTCTAAACTTGCAGCTCCATAGTTGTTTCAAATTACAAAAATGACCTCTGAAACATGAGCAAACTGCAAGCATAGAGACATAAGAAGTTATTCATTCTTCATCATTGCAGCACAAATTCTAGTTCCATTCTTTTGCTCTTGGCATTAAATAAAAACAAAAATTTCAGTATTTTGCAGTTCTGAAGCAAATCCAGGAATACTACTGATCAAAAAAAGACAATAAAATAAAAAAGTATTAATTATGAAGATTCAAATCTGCTTTCTTGAGGCTAGAAACAGCATAACACATTCAACAATTAATAGTCACTTTAGGGCTAATTGAAGGGCTAATGAACACATGAGGAGCATTGCTTAAATGGGTATCTACTTAGGAACAAAGGTATTGGACAATTTTACATTAATATGGTAGCTCTGAGAATTTAAAAAAAAAGTTCCACTTCAAAAACTTAAATTTGCTCTCCAGAGTTATGCAGAACTTAGCTCTGTCCTTCTCCCTTATTTTCAACTCAACAGTAACCAATACATAGCTCTGACACAAAAGCTGAGCCCCAGGCTTGTTAAAACTGCTACAGTTGTATCTGTGGTACAGAAGCCATATTTCTAATTGTCTCAAGTATTTATTCAAAAGTAAAATCATCTCATTGAGAAAGGCACATAAGATAATTTTAAAATGCTTATACAGAAGAGTATTTTTATTAAAAAGAAATATGAATCAATATAATAATTGAATACAAGATTGCATGCAGACTATTGCCAGTTACAAAACCACCATGTATGTTAAAGTCATTACTGCAGCACTTCATGAAATAGGAAAACACTATTCAATCTTGACAGTGTATCCCAGTGGACACATACAAGCCATGCAACATGATGTCTTCCAAAGCTGAATAATTTTTCAGATAGAACTAAATATTGCTATTTAGAAGAAAACACTGTTCATATTGTGACATCAGAATTTTCTTGCAATAAGTGTACATAATAAGAGAATACTCCACATACATACCTTATAACAATCTCACAGCAATGAATCCATGTTGGAAAAGTACATACAGAAAAGCACAAAATTGGTTCTCTTCTCAACAAGGTTAAAGACACACAAAATCTGATAGAACACAAGCCTATCAGTAAATTACACACTAAGGATTTTTAGGAGTCAGATGTCACTGATACAGAGGCATGTACATGCACTTGTGAATTAGTACATTGTGGTTACAGTCTCAACTACTCTCTCTGTACTGCCTTGTGTTCATAAATAAGATGCATTTTGCACAGCCTGTGTATCCACTGGCCACAGAAAATTTTTACTTTTAATGGGGATTATTAGAACCTCGTACCTTCAAAAATGTTATCACTGCCCAAATTATTAGCACTCAGCACCTTAACAGTCTAAAACTGACTATTCCAACAAAATAAAACAAACAAAAAATCCAAACCCAAACCAGTGGTTACCAAGAGTGTCATCGAGTTAGTAAATAGAAATGTACTTTAAAACTTTAAAGCAGATAAACTTCCACAGAGGATATTTAAATTACATGACTCAGACACAATGTAATAACAGATTGCAATACAAATGGCTTCTTGTAATATCAGTGACATTTTCTGTCGAAACTATAAATTTAAATTTGTGTCATAAATACAAAAATTGCACAGTTATTTGGAAGTCCAAGTAAGCAGCATATGAGCTTCTTAATGGATGCAGTTTGATGTGATTTTATTTAGGAGCTGGTTTGAAGTTGTAACATTTTAAGATGTTTCCTAAGAGCAATCCAGTTAAATGTATCTTTGAAAAGCTCTGAACATTAACCCAGGCAAATGCTCTGGCTTGTACATCCTAACACATTTTTAAGTGCAAACACTGATACTCCTATGCTCCTACGAGGATATGTGCTTAAGCAAAGTTGTTTGCAGAGCAGTAAGCCTCCTGATCCAGAAGTGCAATCCTTTCCTGAGTACATATGCTTTTCCTTTATTTAGATTTCTGTTCTAATAATATATGTAACAGGTAAATAATATTTGCAACAAATAATAAGTTTCATGGGCTTGTCTTCAGTGGAGTTACACATTCTCTTCCAAAAAACAACTAATGGCTAATAGTCAGTAAGTTCAAACAAGTATCCACCATCATCCATTTGAATTTGCACCAAGAAACACAACAGCAGCAGATATTTTATCTCAGGCTTCTATTACAAGGCTACAGGGCATTCCTCACTTAAATCTGCATCATGGCAATGGCTTCAATACCTACTGAAATAAAGAACATGGCAGACAAACCAAAATTACATTCACCCTGTTTTGGTATATTCAAACCAAAAGCATCTCATCTGTCTGCTTAACCTACAAATGTCAAAGCAATCGATGCTGTGCCTGTAGATACACCCTTCATTTGCATCCAAATCTGCTACTATTATACAATGCTAAGAAAAAAGTCTCTTCCTTAGCTATAAATGAACTTGAACTCACCTTGGAATTTGACCTAAGTGCCCCATAAAGCAACAGCTAGTTCTACTTGGATTGTAAATGAAAACCAATTTACAGTACTGCCAGAAATCCTACACATTACTTACTCTCCCATAAACACGTTTCCATACTTTAACAGTCCTCTTCCCGTGTCTGCTTTTCTTCCTCAATCATGAAACAACCATGTCTGCTTTTCTTCCTCAGTCATGAAACAAATTTACTTTATCTCTTACCAGCTGAAATCAAACTAGGATTTTTTTTCTGAATTGTAACTGAAGATTGTCATCATACTGACCTAAATTACTGGGACAATAACAGGTTTTGTGGCAAACACAAATTAAGTGACCTTGCTCAACTCGTAAATTAAGTGACCTTGCCCAACTTGTATCATCATTAACCACTAACTACAATGGTGTGCAAGAAGGAAAGAACCTTGCCGGCATCCTCAGATGCTACCCACTTATCCTAATTTCCACTATTTCTCACTTATTTGCTCACTTTCTAGAGACTGTTGTCCTCAAAAGTATTTCACTGGGAAAAAAGAAATGGTAAATGCTAAAGGCACAGTAGCTAATCTGCTGAAAATCTAAGAACTTGACAAGTGATAAGGAAGAAACCAGTATTTCCAAAATGCATATAATCACTTCATTTGCATCATTCCTAACTCATTCAAAGAAGAAGTTATATAAAGCTATATAGGTCATTGTATTTAAAACTGGTTTGTACAAAATAGAGTCAATGTAAAAGAAAATGAACTGAATTAAAATGCAGCTGATATACACAAAAGTGATCTATTTTCAGCTACATATCTCTGCAGTGATCCAATAATCCAAAAAGATCTAATAGAAGTAGTATCTTAATAGATGAATCCCACAAGAATCAAGATAACTCAGGGCAGTTTGACTCTAATCAGACAACTGCTCACCAAGTGCTGCAATTCTAAGTATCAGCTTGGGGAAAAAAACATTATTTTTGGCAAAAGATTAGGTACCAATTAATCCAGGCACTACTAATCAACATGTTAGTGAAGTGGCATTTGGTGACAAGCCCCACACATCACCAACACTTTCAATCCAGGTTAACATAGATTTGGTAATAATAATTTTAAAAAACCAACCAAACACAACAAAACAAAACCTCAGTGAGAATGGAAAGCCATGCCTCAAGAGTCAACAAACATGCAAGATTCTGAACCTGAACACAACAGCTAGGTTTGGGAAAAGGAGGTAATTGGTTTAATAATCCTTGTTTTATATTGAAGCAAAAGTTTGAAGTGTATGTTCATTAAATTGTATCAACACAGTTATGATATCTCCTACAAACAACAATGAAAAATGACATTGTTTCTTGCTATGTCTACTAAAAAAGTTCAAATCAGAAAAATGTTTCAGAAGTTGTTATAAACTTCAAAGGCTGATTAATTGAAAGCTACTAATTAGTGTATGAAGATATGCTCTAGATATTGAAGGAGTATGAAAACCAAGATGAAAGATGAACCATTCTTCCAAATTCTTCTGTCACTACAGTGATGAACAAAGATCCACTCACAGCAAGGCTGCTGTATTTGGTATCTGCTTGTCTTTCACAGCAATCATAGCTGTGATTCAAGTTTTTTGAACCAAAAGAACCCCACAGTGAACTTCAGCATATCAACCATACTAATATCTACTTATATCAAAATTTTTATGGATAATACCATACTCATAACATGTAATCAGCTGCAAAGCATTTGAGGCTAACAAAGACTAAAAGAGATTTGCTATCAAACTACTGTCACTTCTACTTTTTGCCTTGTTTTCTACTTCAGAAACTTCAAGTAGGAACATCTATAATCATTTCTCACAAGTAATTTAGAAATATTGTCTGAATCCTTGCAGACATTCAAGTAAGAACAACTACTTTAGCCTTATTTAGCTCCCATTTTTTGCCTTCCCTTTTCTCACGGGTCCGGGTCCATGGATCTGCTGGGTTCACACCTCACTAAGACTTCTGGAAGAACACCGTTCCTTGGTGTGTCAGTGCTGCCAGTGCTCACAAAAGCAGCCGATTGTTGTTCTCATGACAGCACATTCTGTACTTTTAAAATGTCAGGTTACTGGTAGATCTTTCAAACCTGCGACTTCCAGTTAAGTAGATGAATATCTTAAACTAGACCCTATATTTCAGTTCCTTTTCACTGACTTTCACTGACACTACTTGGTTGCACTTGAGTTTTCTCATGGCAGCACAGGCACAATAAGCCTCTCTAAAGAAAGGGCAAGGGTTTCACTTTGGGAGCACCCACGGATGAGATCCAGCGTTGAGCGATCTTATCCATGCCAGAGGGATTGGACCAGCAGATCTGGAGATCTCCCTTCCAACCCAAACCATTCTATGAACTTAGAGTCATGTCCCAGGAAGGAAAACAACTTGCAAAACCTCTCTTTACATGTGCATACTCATGTCTAAAATAAGTGGCAACATACTTTTTACTTTGGATTAAGTTGCATATCCTGTTTGAAACTTGTTATTCAAATGGATGAGCAGGAATTGCCTCCGCACAAAAACAGCCCGCCTACTGAGGGATGAAGGAGGGAGAGCTGGGGATGCTGTTCCACGGGACGGTGCCTCCCCACCAGTGAGTTACGTGACACTTCGCCCCTTTCAAAAACGACCACCCCGGGAAACTACCGGAAAACACGAACAGTACATCCGCTCTCGGGGCTTTCTCCAGCAGGAGAGGGGAGTCACCTACGCTCCCACTCCCCCCAGCTCAACCCATTTTACCTCGGACCGGCGCTCCCACTCCCCCTCCGCCCATCCACGTCGCACCGAGGCTGCCCACCCCCCACGCGGGACGGTACTCACAGGGTGACCGTGCGGTTGGGCAGCGCCTCGGGAGGCAGGACCTGAGCGAGCTCCAGGTTGCTACAAACCACCTTCACCTCCGCCGGGCCGCCGGCCGCCGCTTTGCCGGCGCTCTTGGGACGCCCGTCGTACTTGCAGCCCGGGGGCAGCGCGGCGCCGCCGCCGCCCAGCACCGCCAGCAGCAGCAGCAGCACGGCGGGCATGACCCGCGCCGGGCGGCGGCGGCGGCGCGGCGGGCGGCAGAGAGCGCGGCGGCCCGGGGGCAGCATGGCGGGGCCGTGCAGGACCCTGCTCCGCTCCTGCCGGCGACGGACGGGCCGGCCGGGAGAGGCCAGAGGGAGGGAGGGAAGAAGGGGGCTCCGGTCCGCCCTGGCCTAGCCCCGCGGGGGCGGTGCCGCAGCCATTCGGTGCCGAGGGAGCGGCGGGCGGGCGGGAGCCGTGGCGGCCGCGGCCGCCTTTGTGTGGCGCGGGTCAGGCCGAGCGCGGCGGCAACAGCGCCGCCTCCCGCCGGGGCCGGACCCCGCGGCACCGAGCGCGCCTGCCGGGCCGCGGCCCCACTGCGCAAGCGCTGCGGTGGCGGCCGTACCCCCGCGCATGCGCGGCGCCGGGCAGGGGCCGTGGCCGGGGGCGCCGAGTCGGGGAAGCCGCTGTGGTGGCCGTGCCCTCGTGGGCAGAGCTTGTGCGGTCTCGGTTGCTGCGGGGCCCTGTGACCCTCTGTGAGCCCTGTCCTCCTCGATAAAGCCCTTTGGTTTCCCTCTCCTCTGCTTTCATTACTGGACTCTTGCCCTTCTGCTCCAGTTCCTTAGTTTTACAAAAACTGTTGCTGTTCAAGCTTCATGGAGGAAAGATAATCCCCTACCTAGGTGCTGAATGGCTTCAAAATTCATAACACCAAGTAAATAGTACTTAAAAACATTTTTCCTCAAATTGGTCCTGTAAGATGAGATAACCAGTTATTCCCACTTGATAGGCAAAAGTTACTCGTATATCATTTATCTCAACTATAAAAATCACCAATGACACAGACAAACACTCCAAATCCCACCTCCCTACAATGTGTGTTTTCATGGCACATTTGAAACCACTTTCCAGAGTGTAATTAGGTCATGTTCTCACATTTCTCTGCAGCCAGGACAGCCAGGCAGGGACGCTTCCTTGCCAATGACAACTGAAATTCTCAGTGTGGTCTTTGCCTCTGGTAGGTGTGAGGATAAGAAAATAACTGTTACCTAACAAATTACAGGAAGTGGCAGGATCCACTTTAAAAATTTTAAGACAGATTTTGCAGAACACAAAGGAAGTTCTAGTAACTAACCAAGAACTCACAGTGTCCCATCCTTTGAAAAGAGAACTGGCAAATGGCACCCTGCAAACTACCTGCTATTACACAGAAACGTCATTTTAGATATTGTCAGTAACAGCTGCCAAAATGAGTCTTGCGAAATCTCTAACCTAAGATGTCCTTGAATAATGCTGAATACTCAGACTGTAACTCAGCTTTAAATGTAACCTAGCAAATATTCTGGCAAACCATTGGAATTGTGGATTGGAGCAAAAGGAACAAGATTACAGTAAGAATTTCACAATCACTCTTTACTCCTAGACTCTGTGTCCTCTTACAAATGAAGATGAAACATGTCCTGAGTACTGAAATGGTTGACCAGAGTGCAAAGAAGACACTGGTCCCTGAGCTTTAATATGATGTTTGTGTGTCACTGAGTCACTCAACAGGACCAACCTGATCTGGGTGATATGTGAGGCCACTGTTACACTTGGTAAATTAGGTCAGGCACAAAATGCAAAGTTGACAATGCCTTTTTTCTCTTATGCTGCAGTTATAATGACTGTAAGAGAAGAGAGGTCTAATTAGCATGAAATTCACCAGTGTACAGGTAATTCTTTCATTTCGGGCTCTGTTTTATACAAATTCTAATTGTATTGTTAACTTGCATTGGATAGGTGCTTTTCATCATAGAAGTTTATCATTTTTGATCTGGCACCAGGAATTGTAGAGCTGGATTAACTAAATCAAACCATGGCCCAAGATATGTTTTCCCTCAGAAGTAGTGCTGGGTTAAACAGATCTTCCCTTTGGCTACCTTCTTCCCAGAATTTTTACCTATATCAATAACATGACCCAATTCTCTGCATAGCCACATGAAAAATTTGTGCTGGCTGGTGGATCAGCATGGAGATAGGACATAAAACTGCCTCTTTTGGCAGTGGGGGCAGAAAATGCCAGTTTAGACTATTGACTCAACCTGAATTTTGGTTTGGCTTCACCACAGTTTCAGCTGAGCTAATCAAGAGATTGCACTTCAGTGTTACTGGAAGAAACATTCTCGTGTTTTTCTCAAGCTACTTGCTTCTCAACCTTGTCTTGTGTTTGTGGCAATGCATGTTTTGATCTGTTGTATCAGTGAAATGATCCATGTGGTCACATAATCTAAGGATGATGATGATGGAAATGGTGAATGTTGCTTCTGGTGTCTGTTATCACAGCCCATCGTAATTTTCCATTTTCCTAAAGTCCTGGAGAGCAAAATTTCCTATTACTTCTTTTCATCTTAATGTCATGTCCAATTCCTTTCTATTGTACAGATTGTATTAATTGTCCTTGATGTTTCTGAACTATTTTCTCTGTTCTTTCCTCTCTGCTGAGCCCACTTCTACTAAGATATCTTGCTATGGACGCCAGTTGCAAAACTATGATTTTAAGTTATGCCTCTATTTAAACTGCTCCTATGGAAACCTACAAGTCTTGCACTCTGTTCATTTTTCTTCTTAGTTTGACTGCTTCTGCTGTGACTCTAATTCCATTCTTCTTCACCTGTTTTCAAAAAGCTTGAAGGCCTCAAGCATAAGTCTCTTGAAGGCTTATCCTTGTCCCTTCATCTTTCCTCCCTCGTGCAAATTACTGCAACTTCCATTCTATGCCAAATATTTGAAAATGTTTTTTCTTACATTGACTAAGAAAAACCCTTAATCCAAAACATATGTCCCACAGGACTCACTTAACAAATTTCATGTGAGGGTTTGGGGTTTTTTGAACTGCAGTATACCTATGTCAAGTTTATAAGGTCACTACTTTTATTGTAGTTGTTGTGGTCTAAGAATATAAGAACAAAGCTATATAGTATAGCTGCTGCAAAAAACAGAAAGTCCTGTTGCTTCTACCTTTCCAACTACCTTTACCTTTAGAATATATGCCCTCACTCTTGCTCCATATGCTGTAGTTACCTGATTGTTCAACAAACAAATTTAACAACACATTTTTTTGTGTTTAGTTTTCTGCCAGGTATTGAGTCAAGGCAGGAAAGGGTTAAAAGAATGTCAGAGCTGAAGAGGGGGACGGGAAGAGTGAAACCTCCCACCTGGGCAGCAAAGTAAGCTATCCGGTGTAACTTCAAGAAAAACAAGATTTGTAGGGGGACAAATACCTTTTCTTATAATAGCTGATATAGATACAAAAAAAAAGCAAGTCGTTCCCAAAGCTTACTTGCAATAGCTGGGGTTGCAGCTACTTTTATATATCACTTCTTTCTGCAATTCTTGCTTCTTTTTCTGCGCTGAAAAATCTCAGGATTTTCTTTCCCTTGATCCCCTCATTCTCCACCAGTGTTGGTGATGTTGTTGGTGCTGGTGATGCTTTCTTTGTAGTGAGCCATGTAATTTGAACTTTTTTGAATGTGCTTTGCATTTGGATTGCCAACAAGTACATTTTGTCCAGTTCTGTGGTTTCCCTTTTCTCCATAAAATTTGCTGCTAGTACACTTACTTTAAATTACTTTTCAAAATTGAATGTACTAACGGCAAATTTTATGAAGGGAAGGAAAACCACAGAAATGGACAATTTTTCCTCCCTTCTTTTTAGTCTACTAATTAGTAACTTTTTCTATCCAGTATATATAAGAAGAAGGGTGTGGGAAAGAAAGGCAACTAAATTCCTATTGGTGATTATGTGTAAACAAAGGTAGCCTTGGCAGCATTTCAAGTTCTTCATTTGTCCTCAGGTCTAAGAGATAAATAGGAACTTTTACATTATGTCTGTCTTTCATTCTGATTCTTTTCTTTGCTTACTCCTTTTTTTTATCATCTGTTATTTTACATCCCTGCACATTTCCCTGGGCTATCATTCCCTTCACTGAAACAGTTACTCTCTAATTCTTCTCTCAAGGGACTCCCAGGCTACCTCTACCTTCATATCTTATGGGGTTTTTTTCTCACTGCCACAGAGTTTTTTTTACCAACCATATTTAATGAATTGGGATATCATCAGTTACATTTTGTTTGCTACAGCAATTGTCAAGAAAGAGGAAGCATTTGGTTGCCCTCAGCTATGTCTGCAATACTGTGGTTATTTGATATTCCAAGTACAGGGAGGTGGTGATAACTGCTGACACATGCTGGCTTGCTGTTGGTAATCACTAAATCTAAGCAGGCACAGAGTCACCTTTGTACAACTACTTACACAGCTGCAGGTTGTGCCACTGCACCCCTGCCTCTGTCAGCCAGTTCACTGAGCTACCCCAAGCTCTGCTGTGTGAAATACACAGGTATTCCCAGATGCTTGGCTAATGTTTTTCAGGCTGGACATTCTCCGTTTGTTCCCAGACACAGAGATATTCTCTGCAGCTGCTCTCCCCAGTTTACAGCAGTCAAGGGTCAGAGACCTTCAGCTTTAGTAGTATAATGAGGAAAATGGAGGTTTTAGCCTCTGTTGGGAGTCTGAGGAGAAACACTATTTCCCTCTACCTATGCTGCTCTTTAAGCAGACATATTTCAAATATGGCAAAATACCATTCATTGACTTAGTTTGTATACTTCGTATGGAAAACTTTTTTGAAATGCTTAAAAGAAGAATGCTCTCCAAGCTGCTTATTTACAGATCTCTGGGTTTGATTGTCAATAATCCCAATTTAAGTTAGAATTATACACTGAAATTTCATTTATTAGAACTTGAAATACCACCAGATTCACTTCTGTGGAAAGGACAGTCAGTCCTTGAATATTTTCATGCTTGATTTTCATTTTCTTTGCCATGACTGAAGGAAAAAACCCATTCTCTCTGGATTCAGCATACTCATACAGGGATCTCACTCCTCCTCTGCTGTTTTAGACTATAATTGTAGATGGAGCACTGACTTTGAAATACAGTTCCATCCCATAATTTTAGAAAGCAATGTAAATGGCTCAAAAATATGTAAAATATGTTGTACAAGGTTTCTTTTTTTAACATACAAATTCCATTGGCACTTTTTGTGTATTTAGCCTTCAAATAATTGTTTCATATAATTTTGAAACATTCTGACTTTCTATATATCTTATATAATTCTTCACAAAAATAAACCTATAAATATACATATTTGCATGGAAGAGGAAAAGATCAATATAGTTTTCATACAACTGAGCATTAAAAATTTTCTAAAATGTGTAATGGTCATTCCAGTCCCCTTTGAAATATTTTCCCCTGTTAGGGACATTACTCAGCATTAATGTACTTACAGGTTTCTAAGCAATAATCTACTAATAAAAATGGAAATAAAATAGTTTTCCTTCTATGCCTTGTCATACTTCATTATACACTTCAATAGAGGTTATAATGTAAATAGGTTTCAAACACTCAGAATTGTGAGGAAAAATTATAAAGGAAAACAAAATCTGGACTACTTCATTACTAACATAGCAGTGCTTATAGCTTAAAAGAAGGTGATGGTGTTCTAAGGTGGTGGTTGTTATGTCTAGGTAGATAGATGGGTATCACTGTTGTGTGAATAATGCATATGAAAGAAAAGCTGTCTGATGCTTAAGCAATTCAAATGGTTCAGAAGTTAAGCTTCCTTAAGAGAAATAGTTTGAAGTATTTCCTTTATTCCCAAATCTTTTCACCTTAGATTTTACAGAACATTAGCCATAGAAAAGTCCCAAATTTATTGGCTGTATAATGTTGCCTGAAGCAAGAGATTCTCTTTTTCTTCCCTACATGGTATCTTGAACTCAGGGAGAAAACTTAGATGGAAAAACAGGAGGGAAAACGCTATTGTGCTAACGAAAATAAAGAAGACTAAAGTGGCCAGAGGCATGTGACAGCTGAGTCCCACACTGACACAGGACTGTAGCTCAGACAATATGCTGCAGGACTGAGCCAGGCCTGGGCATAGTCAGAAAAGCAGAAAGGGAGGATGATAACAAGGTCCCCTGGACTCACAGGCGTGCCCACAGGGATGGAGCAGGAGCCACGGGCACACTGATGACAATGAGTAAGATATTGCCTGTGAAACAGGGGTTGGCATCCTTGCTGCCCAGCACCCAAGATGCATGTACCCTGTGTGTGGCACACAGACACGGGGCACAGCCCCACCACCCAGAGATGCAAAAGGAGCAGTCAGTGGATGGGAGAAGCACCGTGCCTCACTGTGGCACTCAAACTCAAACCCATACCTTGCAGCAGGTGGAGCCACAGCAGTAGGTTATAGCTGCCTGTCTGCTTGCAGAGCTGTATCATCAGTGATCTCTGTGGCACCATCAATTGCTACACAAAACTACAGTCCAAACAATCTGCAGTGAGACTTGTACTGATCTTTTCTCCCAGTACATTTTATCCATAGGATTATTCATAGTTCTGGTAAACAATCACAAGGAATAAAAATTAAAAAAATAGGAAGCATAATAATAAATAGAAATTAATACATCATTAAAGTTTTTCTTCCCAAGACAGGAGGAAATGGAGAAAACAATGCATTTTGATGTCAACATCAGCAAAATTTCTGGATTCTGCTCTTTGTGTACTTAATCATCCTGACATCTAGGCACTTCCATGGGAGTTTTGGCAGTGAAACTATCCAGGGAAAACTTTTTGTTCAAGCAGGCGCCTCAGACTGCTTGCCTTTTTTTTTTTTTTTCTTAAATAACAATGTGGTTTTATCACAATAACACAGCATAGGAAACATATTTCAAATTGTGTCTTGTAGGCAATTGAGATTCAAGTATTAATATAAACTTCATTAAACAGTTATTATATATTAAACAAATAGCAGCTACATACTAAAACATATTTGCAGAGTATTATGGCAATGCAGTAAGTCCATATCAATTTCACTGTTATGAATCTATTACATAACTTTTAATCCTTGGTGAGTGTTTAATAATCAGTATTCATAAAACATACACTAACTGTCCTATTAAATCTAAATTAATTGTGGCTCAGGGAACATTAATTTAAAAGGTTGCCTATTTTCCCAGCAAATCTGATCTTTGTTTCATATTTTTCCATTAAAATTAGTATTAAAGACTGAGTTTGTTTCATTTAGAATCTATTTACTGGGTGCTCTGAGTACCTGTGAATTACATTCTGCTAAACTTCTCTGCTAATAGCAATAATAAAGACTCTCACCCATTTTATTCCAGTGTAATTAGCATTATCTGGAGATAATAATGATAATAAAATATCACATATTTGTGTAGGAAAAGCAGTCCCTATTGGCTGAAGGAGCTGACATTCAGCAGTTCATTAAAACCAGTGAGTCAAAATTTGTCAGTGGGATTTGCATAATTCTAGTTTGCAAAATGACCAACTTTCAGGAAAGGATGTCAAATTAAAAAATCTGGAGTACTTTTCTTGTTTGAATGAATCATGATCCCCACAGTGATGACCTAAAAGTGACTCTATCCCTTGTTGACCTCTGCAACAAATGTAAGAAGCTGCAATAACTCTGCCTGTAGACCTTGATGAAGACTGCATTGCTGTGAGCAATAATTGGCATCAGAGTGTTTTGGTAAGAGAGCTGAGATATTTCTTCATTGGAGAAATGGTCAATAATCCTTGAAATTAATGTCAGAAGAAACTGTTCAGTCATACAGTCTAACATATAAGAAGCCATCACAAGTCCATATTGAACTCAGTGGATTGTAACTGATTCAAGCTCTCTATGAAGATATTTCTGAGAACATCCAAAGCTAGAGAATTCATTGCTTCTTTTAGTAATCTATTTCTAGTGATTGTTCACCTTCAGTTTTAAAAACCAGTAGTGCTTTTTTAAAAAACTAGTAAATAAATAAATAAATAAATAAAATATATTTATTTTTATTATTTATTATGATATATTTGTATAATAATTTATTATTTAGTTATTATAATATATTAAGTAAATAATAAAGAAGTAAAGACATTATTCAGTACTCTTTATCTAACTCACAGGAGTTGTATCAATACACTGAAATCATAACTCCTCGCAGTCTTTTTAGAGCCAAACCATCTCTGTCATACGAAGGTCTTCCCTTCTGTGGATCTCTTCTTTGCTCCCTCCAGTTCCCAACCCCCATTCCCCCAAAAACAGTGGCCAAAGCTGAATACAGTATTCCAATACTAGCCTCATCAATGCCATATAGCTTCTTTGTTCCTATTTACCATTATTTCCCATTACTGTGTTTTGTTTTTCTGTGACTGCACGTTGAGAATCAGGAGCCCACTGAACTGTCTGTTAGTTTATGGATCTGCCTTCAGCTGGCACTGTCTAGATACCATGCCCAGATATACCTGTATGGAAAACACAGGGATGTTTGAGCAACTGCTGAGCTATCCTTACACAGCATCAAGGACTTCTCACTCTGCCCCATTAGTGAGGAGGCTGGGGGTGCACAAGGAACCTGCAGGGGACATGGCCAGCACAGCTGACCCCAGCTGGCCCAAGGGATATTCCATGTCCTGTGGCAGCATGCTCAGCACATACAGCTGGTGAGAGAAGGAGGAGGTGAGGCACGTTTGGGGTGATAGCCAATGTTGATGGTGCCCTGCTGTCCTGGAGATGTCTAACTAAACATCTGCCTGCCCATGGGAAGTGAAGAATTAATTCCTTGGGAAGTGGTGAATTAATTCCTTGCTTTTTTGGGGTGGGGAGCTTTTCCATTAAATTGTCTTTATCTCAACACATGAGTTTTCTCTTTACCTTTCCAGTTTTCTCCCCTATCTTCCACCAGGGCAATGAGCAAGCAGCTGTGTGGGCCTTAGGTGGTGAGCAGGGTTAAACCATGACACTCACATAAAGCCAGAGATTACATAACTTTCAGCTCTTGCCATATATTTCTTGCTCTACAGCCTTAGCACTGATGTTGTAGTCCTAGCTCTAGTTTGGCTGAAACAGTGAACTTTAATCTCAGCTGATTTATACCTGAAGATGCTAAACAAACAACTGACAACATTTTTCTTCACTGTCCCTCACACTCTGAAGAAATACACACTCACAGAGATCAAGAAGTACAGGAATTAAGAGAAGATATGGTCTTGTAAGCTAATGGTGGAAGGGACCTCACTACTCCTCTTTAAACAGACTTTCTCCTTTGTCCATTAAGTCATTGGTTAATTGAGCTAGATTTTATTAGCTGTGCTATTGCTTACTGCTCATTTTAATATCCATCTATGTTACTTTGTCTCTGGAAACCAATGGGAGGCTAAAATTGTATTACAATTTAAAAGAGGAGAATAAGTGAGGGCTGAGGAAAAATGAAGAAGAATTATAGGCCACTTTTTAACTTCAATACCTGACAAATAAATAGAACAATTAGTAAAGCAAGAGCAATCAGTATGTAAACAGGTTGAAGAAAATGCAGTGATAAATCGGTAACACATTTGTAAAAAGCATAAATCAAGTGAAACCAAACTAATTGGTTTCTTCGATGAAGTAATGAATGTACAAAGCAAAAGCGGTAGACAGAATTTCTTAATATTAGTAAAACACTGATCCTGGTTGCACATGGCATTCTCAAAAAGAAGTTTAGTTGGATTAAATAGAACCAGCACAGAATGAACACACAGGTAAATAAATCAAACACTGGAAAACTTTTCCAGTTGAGCTGATAGCTGGGAGTAGATCAAAACCACTTTGTACAATCAAACATCTTACACAGCTCAATTTGGACATGAAGGGATTTTTTTTTCCTTAAGTCACCCCCCCCCCCAATAAAACAGCATCTCATGTAAGAAACACCTAAATAAAGGAACTGAGCAGACCAGCAAAAATGACAGCCATTTTGGTTCTATGCCAGCACCAGAATAGCTTACATCAGCATCAGTTTTCTGCTACACAGCTGAGCTGCTTTATTTAGATGCATTAAATATTCCGAAGCATATCTAAATAGAGCTTTGGTTGCTGTAGGATTATCTCAAATTTATTTATTGACGTTGCTTCTGTTGACTGGTATTTCTGTCCATTCATCTAAAATCGCAGGATTCATGAAATGTTTATGCCTTTTTGTTTTGACTGAGTGAAAAAAGATGTCTACTGGTACTAAATGTCTTTGGGTTATTATGCTCTGTTTTCTTTATAAAAGCTATTAAAGATTCATATGATTATTTATTTGTTTTCACCACAGCAAATAGTCATGCCGTTGGCAGATACGGCCATGTGGTGGTTTTGCAATAATTGATTTTTGATGAAGAGGAAAAAACTCACCTGTGTTTTTTGACAATAAGAGAATATTTTGGCTTTTAAGAATACAGAACCATGTTCTTTTCCCAAAAGCTCATGTGCTAAGAGGCAATAGGTGATAGAGATGTAAGATCCCAAAATATCAATGAGAGGCTCTTTATAAGACTTACAGACAGCAATTGTAGCAGAAACATCAGCTCTCTCATAGTTCTTATGACTTTTCATTGCAGTTAGAGGAAAGGAACATTTTTAGAAATTTTAAAAGGTTGATTGTCAAGTTAGTTTTGCAGATTCTTATGAGACAACCTTTCCAAGTTAAGGGTAGCACACACCTGAACAGCAGGTGAGCTAATCAAATCTGACAATGAAACAACAAATGTATTTTAGTGTTGGAAAAAAAATATAATGGTGAAAGGAGACATCAGTTATTAAAAAAATGACTGAAATGCAGAGCACTGAGACTAGGCAGATGTAATGAACAGTGTTTTATACAAGAAAAAGCAAATACTATTAATTGTTAAAGAGTTGATTTTGTCTGCACATAGGCTTTATTTTAAAGTATAATGAATATATATATATATATATATGCCACAAATAAAATCCTTGTCAGTAAAACTTTTGCCACGGTCATTTCTACACCCTTAATGTAATCCAGATTGCATTAAAGTTGAAAAAAATGCAAAATTGCTTCTGACTTCCCCAGGAATGGCTTTGCACTCATAAGCAGTGAGCCTTCTCATTTCAGTCAAGTACTACACGACTTGAATAGTTAATTTTAAAAAGGGCAAGGATACAATATAATTAGATAGATTGGGGTTAAAAAGTTATGAGCTTGTATTTTAAATAGTAGAAAATTACTTCAGTGGGGGTTTTTTAGGGAAAAGATCACATGTAAAGATGCAAAGATGAAGGTAACTTTTCCCTCATAATGAATGCTACCCCCTAAATGTGTGTACTAGTACAATCATAATATTGTCTTAGGATAATTTTAAGAGTCTAAAATACATAATTAAAATGGAAGGATTTAGGGTTTTTGCCGTTATAACTCAATTTCTACTTAGACACGTTCACTTCATAGAAAATGGCAGCAACCTTTAGCAGCATACAAATACATATTAGATTGCAAGTCCTGCTTTCTGAGAAGAAAATAAAGGATTCATGCAATATACAGAGGAGAAATGTTGCTTATGATGGGTGGAATAGATAGTAAACAAGAGTGTCTGTGGAGTTGCTGCTTTTGAAGGCCCACGTGGCTGGAGTTGATGCAGTGTGAAAACAGAAGACATGAGATCTTTTAAGTTACTCTCAGCAGCCTGTGAGGGCATCTTAAGAAGCCCACACACCACTACCTCTTCTTTCAGTGGAAGCAATGTGCCAGGAATGCTTTCAAAAGTTGCTGGGACTAGTACACTCTATCTAATGTCCCAGTTTTTACATTCTAGGTAATTGTCGGATTTTTTCTAGATGATGGTTTTTTGAAGCAACGCAACGAATGGTACAGATTTACAGAGCCTCCAATGTTTGCAATTCTTTGTTGTGAGTTGTAATGGATAGAGATACTTCTACTCTAAAACTGAAACCATTTGTTATAGCATACCTAAACAAATTTATTCATAAGTGGCAATACTTTAAAAAAAACCTAACAGCTTCTGATTCAGGGAGGTCTAATCAGAGCTTAAAATACATTTTTAGGAATGTTTCCTAGAAGATATGGGAGGGTAATCTTTTCTTTTTTGAATTGAGAAGCTGTAACATAAATATCTATGTAGAAACACATACAGATAAGTAGCTCTCAAAGTTTTAAAGTGTTTTTGAGATCTATCCCACAGAAGTGCATTAGGTCACATACATGTAAGTAAGAATGCAAATAGCACATGTTAAGATGTGAAGATACATATACCCTTTCTGAATGCCTTCAGAAAAAAAGAAAAATCACCAACTGGATAAGGAAATGGGGGCTGTGTGATTCTCGGAAGGTGAAGAAATTTGAATCACAGCTGTACAGGAAATTTCAGGCTCAGATCCTTATTGCTCTCTCCAATTGCTAGTTTACAATGAAAAATATTAATACTTTGAAGATTCTTAACCCAACTATTAGCATAATTCATTTTCAAAAATGTACCTCCTACAAATCTCTATCAACAATTTTTTTCCAATCAAAGAGTTATAGCTTCTTCTGAGGTGTAGCAAAAACACCATGCAGTGGTCTGCCTTGCAACTATGTAAACCAAGAATCAAAGACAATATCTGAGTAAGACTAGATGGTGGGAGCAGGAAGATTTTTAAAAAGGTAGAATTTTATTAATGGATGACATTTAACCAAAGGAAATAGTACAGTTATTTTTTTATAAATAGTAAGATTTTAGATAAATATAAAATATAAACAGGAATATTTTAAAAAGGCGGATTGTATTACTGGATGACATTTAACCAAGGGAAATAGTACAGTAGGTATGATCTCAGTTTCATTGAGGCAAGTCTAATTGCCATTTGTAACCCAGAAGACAGCTTTTCTAACATGACCATGGGGGGACATATGTCTTCTTGTGGGACCTGTGTCCAAGATATGCCACAACCCTATAACACTAAAAAGCCCTGTAGCACTAGCCCTTGCAGATACTGCCTGTGGGAGAGGCAATCTATAACCCAGCTCTGTACAGTGGTGTGGCCAGGGCAGCACCAAGATCAGCACAAGCTTGCCATCCAAGTAGTTATATGAGTCTTTAGTCAGCTGCACGATTACTATCAAAATAACAGTGCTATCAACACATCAACTAGCTAGCTGAAACTCAACCTCTGTAAGTACACAGAGCTAACCACAACCTTCATTACAGAATAAATTCTCTACTGGAAGGAAGACATCACTCCTGACAGGTTGAGATTGCGTTTCCCCAAGTGCCTTTTGCTCAGTTACTCACTTTGCCTAATTTTAGAAAGAGTGAACTGACTTAACTTCATGCAATTTTCAGCTTTTGTACAAAAATTGCTCAAGCCTTCTCCAGCCCTTGGCATGGGCTGAAAGTTCATTTGCTCACTGGGAATTTGTGTGCTTTCTTCTGAAGATGCTGATTATTGCCACACACAGAATACTCACATAGTTGGATGCACTGAATCTATTCCAGTATATCATACCTTATGATCCTAGCTGATAAACAGATTCCACTGAAAAAGTACCATGAAAATTCTAAAAGAAAGCAAAGGTGGGATGACCTTCTCAGGTCATGACAGCAGGTGTAGGGAAACAAAGCTGCATGAATGTCAATTAATTAATTTATTCATGACACTGGAAAAAAAATGTAGTATTGAAAGTACCTGAATGGACTTCAATTTATGATAAATTAAATTGTTCTATACTATCTTGCCATATGTTTTAACATAACATTACCTTGTTTGTGTTCTGAATAGGAACACTTACCCAAATTTCATATAATTGTAGATCAATAGTCTAATTTTACTAGGTTTACCCACTTTTTCCACTAGATAAAGCCCTTTATCACCCTCTATGGAATTATGACCATGGCTCTTCATTTTTTGTAGTACAAAGGGTAGCTCCTCCCACACAATTTTTGACAGCCTTATGAAGTTGAGTTCACCTAATGCCCAGCCCTTTCTTTCTCAACACCTTACCCCGGCAGTTTATGATGCAGTCCGATTTTATGTGACTCTCTAAGGAGAAGAAGCATAGAGTTTGTATTCATATAGTTTGACCTAAGCTAAGAGCATAACCATATTTAATCAATTTCATGTTGAATGATCCAAACCTTTGTGATTTTGGAGCCAGGTAAAAGTGCAGTAAGTATTAGCAAGTTTATATTTCTGGTTTAAAATGTCTGGGCTACTTGACCTGACACTATGCATCTGCCTTGCTTAGGCAGCATTTGTCAATGAAAGACCCTCATTTTCAAAATTTGTGCCCTAGATAGTTTGGCAAGTCATTGTATTTGTATCTTTGGAGTATGCTTCAGTTTTCCTAGGCTCTTTTCTGAATAGAGTACGTACTATCAGGAGAACTATTATTTCTTCATAAACAATGCCCATGTTGATGACTGTCTTGTTTATAAAATTTACCTTTTTTATAGTCAAGCACTATATTATATAAGTGTGAAAATAAAATGCTTATTTTAGGGTCTTAAAGATGCACAGCTGAAGATCTTCTTCCTTTCCTAAATGCAAATGCTATTAAAATCACTTTTTCAGCAATTAAAGAGCATTAGGTAGACTTTCAGTTAAGATAAATTTACCTCAAAAATGTATTCATCACTCTCTTCAAAAGTAAAGCCCCAAAGCAAAATACACACAGTTGCCAGAAGCTTTAGTCAAAGCTAAAATTAGCCATGCTGATTAAGTGGATTTTGCATAACCTTAACTATTAATCCCTCATATTGGTCTTCTTTTCTTTGAAAAATCTTTAAGTACCAATAACCTAAAGGTTTATAGAGTCACTTTTTAATACTACTTAGTTAAGATTTAATCCTTTGTATAGCATTTAACATTGGCACCATCTTTTAATAGCGTAAGATTTCTAACATGCACTTGCTGAACAAAACAGGCATTTTCCATTCCAGGGAAATAATGGCAGTACACATGGAGCAGAAGAACTTTGATTTAAAGAATTAAAAAATGTACTTACAAGAGATAAAATGGAACTAACAGTAAATTAATCTCTCCATTTTCACCCTTTCCTTAAATAGTATTCTTTTCATGCTTAATTCTTTCCCTTTCCATTTTCTTTAACTCAGCTCCTTATTTTCTAACAGCTAGATTGCCTCCCATCTTTACCTGGCTAAGCAAGACATAAATTACATTTTCCAGAAGACCAATAATGAATTTGACTCCAAATCTTTTTTTGAAAGCAACCCCTGTTTTATAGACACTTCTGAAAAGGTAAGATAGTACTGAGTCCTGGATCATTCTGTTGCTGTCAGAGGGAAATTAAATTACTACCTTTAAAAGTTGAAATTGTTCCTATTTTCAGAGTAGGTCAAGGAGGAGTGAAGTAAGCTGTTCTTCACAAAGTGGTGTGCCTTTGCAAAGTTTGACTCTTGTTTGGGGCTGGTCCTGCTAACAGAGGGTGCTTTCCCTGAAGACTTATCCCACACCTTTTGTTTCAGATCTGCTCTAGGCTAAGAGTGCAAATATCACTAGCTACCCAAGCTCAGCCGACACCTGGAAGCTCATTAGTTTACCATAACTCCTTTGTGTGCCCCAGCCCTGCCTCAGCATTTCATAGCATTTGCTCATCTGCCTGGTTTTTTTCACAAAAAGTAATCAACCTTCACATTTTGTAATAATTTGCATTTTCTGATATTTATTTTTTTAGCACCAATAATTTGAAAAGGGTTTGGCAGCACCAGCAACCCTGCTTCCTTAACTTTAGAAATAAACAGAAATCCAAAGGGGAAAAAAAAAAAAAAAAGAAAAAGCTATTATAGGTAGCTGGTAATTATAGCTCACACTTCTATTTTGCCAGTCAAACAATTTAAAAAATCAATTATAAGGCAAATTAATTGAGTAGTAAATATTTTTGCTCTTTTATATCAGCTAAGGTTTTTTTTCATCTGTGTTTGAGCGTTAATTCATTAATTGTTTTAAACATCACTTCATCAGCAGTAAACTCAAAGCAGCTGACAGTTGTGTTTTGTTTATATATTTGATCAATACAACCAGCTGAAAACTTTCAGATCATTGATCATGTCATGTTCTGCTGAGTAATTGGCCGGTAGAGCTGGGTGTTTGGAAACTGATGACTTAGTGGTTCAAAGGTCATTCCAACTGAAGCTGGCTAAAACAGACTTTCTTTTCTTTGTCTTACTCCTTTGCAGGTGGTCTTCTGGATGATCTGTGACCTCATCTCTAATCTTCATTATGCTTTTCCTCTTTTTTAAGACAGATTTTAAGACATATTGTTGTTCCCTTGATCACCATAGACTGCTGTCTGTACTGCATTGTAAATGGAGAGCATAGTGACATTTATAGGGTTTTTAAATGTTTCCTTTCTGTCCTTTTCAGCTATTTGTGACTTTGTCGAACTTTCACCTTCCCAGCTGAAATTTCTCAGATATGATCATTGACCAGAGGTCAATTTTATCCTAGTTCACTTATTAAGTTTGAGGGGGGAAAAAAAATCACAGTTTTGTGATCTTTAACATGTTAACAGTTTGCTTTTACTTACATGAAGGATTGTGGATTTTTTTCTTACTGAGCATTAAGCAAGACTCATACCTGAAGACTTTGAAATTTATCTTAGAGAACATTTAATATAGATATGTTCTTTTCAGTGCTTTTTTACCAATCTGTTCCTGTTAGATTTATACAGATTATCCAAACTGTATTTCTATTTTATTGGTATGGACCTTGTTTAGAAAGAAAGAGAGCTTTAAGAAACAAGTGAAATTATGAAATTGCTAATGTTTGGAAAATTGAATTATTTCCTCCCCTCTTTATGTGGTTCCTGTCTCACAATAAGTGCATGTAAGCATTTATCTCACTAAATGATGCCGTGACATTGCATGAGAGACAAGCAGGCAGGAGAAATTGCACCCTGGTCAAGGAATCACAAAGGGACATATTGCCTGCAGAAGTGCCTGTCTGAGGAGAATGAATGAACTCATGGGAGGTTACACGTATCAAATGCTGTGAGTGGGATAATGGCATTACTCCATAGAATTCCCTGAATTATGGTCAAATAACCAAACAATTTTTTTCCCTTTTCCAGCCTTAAATAAAAATTTCCTTAATTTTCTTAGTGACAAATAACTATGCAAACATATTATTCAAGCTCTAATGATTGTTAAGAGGATAAATTTTAAAGTGCTTTAAGTGGGCAGTAACAGAGATAAGCCATAATAGAAATGTATAGCAGTTTTTTGATGCTGTCCAATGGAAAAGCTATGGTTTTCAGATAGGTTTGTCACTTCTGTTAAAATTGTAGTCCCATAGTTAAATACTTATCCATATTCTTAGAAGATTGTGATCACAACTCTCCTGAAAAGCAGCTATAATTATGTCTTTTATAAAATCACCTCTTTCCTTTACAGATTCACAGGGCAAATTTGAATGATAAAAAGGTAATCTTTAATGTCATTACAGTGTTCCTATTTTAGTTGGTTGCGTACAGAACACATGCCTTTAGTATTTCCTTCTCCACAGAAGCTGAGATTCTATAGTATTGGCTTTAATAGGCAATCATTCAACTTTTAAACTTTTAAGATGCAAAGTAAATTTAGTACAGAAAACTTGTTATTGCGAAGTTATGGATGAAAAGATATATTTCAGCATCCACTCAACAGTACATGCAGGTTGCTGCAGAGAAGAGCAGAGCTGAGATACATGAGTTTGGGTTTCAGGTCTTGTTTCTGACATTTTAACATTTCAGTTACAAATCTCCCTTAATGTCAGTTTTTGAAGGAACATAGGAAGTTCCAAATTCTGTTGCACATTCCAACAGACATGCTTTCCAGAACAAAACAGAATTGTTTATTTGCTTTCAGTGTATACCTCAATATGAAAGACAATTAAAGCTAACAAAAAACTTCTAGCTTTCCATTTTTATAGTTATATATTGTAAAGATCTATCTGCATGTTTCCTTAGCTTTTCAGAAATGTGCTCAGTGCCAGGTAATTGTGCAGTAGATATGAGAAGGTACAGATAGGTATTGTCCTCTGGAAAGGACATGTGCCTGATGAAAGATCTAAATGTTTCCTACTCCTGATATTGATCTTTTGTGTGGCCTTTGAGAAATCATTTCTCTTTTCATTAGGGGCTCTTTTCTCCTGTATTGTCTTTCCAGGGACAGAGAAAGATCTGTGCATAACAGTATTATAATCCATTATAATATTTTTTGCGCTGAACGCTTCCAGTACTGTGGCAGTAAACAATTGGTATGAACATTCTTTCCTTTTTTTAAATTTTTTTCTTTCATTTTTTAAAAATTTATTTTAAGGATTCTTTCTCTTTTGGCAGTGTTATTCCCTATGTATTGTGTTTTCTTTCCATTGTTTCATCTGTGAACACCTTTCATAGATGTTCACATAAAACTGAAAACTCAGCATATTCAAGGGAAAAAACTGAAAGGTTTCAACTTTGTATCGCTGTATTTTTAAAGAGAGAAAAACACAGTGCCTAGAGAAATTAATGGCTATAAATTATTCCAGGGTAATAAACAGATATAGTGATAAACAGAAGTTACAATAATCACAAGATCTTCCCTTAAGAAAGTATTCCCAACTTGCCCTGTTATGCTGACATTCTCATTGAACTATTGTAGGAGAACAAAGATAGTGCTCATTTTAAACCTTCTCCTCGAATAGCAAAGGTCCAGTTAAGGCACTAATCCAGCTGGATAACAATTGCAAGCTCTATAACCAATAGCACATGACACAAAGCGTGATGAATGATACATATTTTGGATCTCTTCTAAGCATCAATCCAGGGCTGTATTCTGTAACTGCATGAAAAATACCAAACCTGCAGCCTTTAGAAAACCTTAGAAATCTTATATATAGCATGAGGACTTGGCTAGTCTTGAATAGGAGAAGGAGAGTGAAATAAAAAAATCCGAGTCCATTTTGCAATACCTATTAACATCACATGATATAGTGGAAGTGCAGCCATTTTGAAAGAAGACTGCAAGAGTACCTTAAAATGTCAGTTGCAGTCATATGAAAAAAAAATATTTTGATGGACAAGACAAAAAATTTTGATAACATTCATATGTTATTTCCTCCTCTTTTTATTTTATTCCAATTTTTTTTTTTTTTGTCGTGAAAGCTAAGACTTGATCCAACTGTCAATGACTAATAGAAAGCTTTTGTTGATTTTGTAGAGCCTGTGTCCATATAGAGTCCAAAATGGAAACCTTTGTGATAGAATTTGCATTTTTTCCACCGTATCCTGGGGAATTCCAGAATAAGATGTTTAAAAGGAGGGAAACAGTGAGTATAGAAAGATGAGGCCTAAAAAGAAATTACTATGACTTTTTTTTTCCCTTACAGTTGGAAACTGAGATTTAGAACCAAGATATCTTGTCAGAATGCAGCATTATGGCATAATTTTTTTCAAAAAGATACCCAGGATGCCAAGAAAAAGGGGAAAAATAAAAAAGAGGAATTTTGGGGTTCAGCACAGGATAACCAATATGTGCTGTTTAAGACACTCATCTGGTTATTGAGAAATGCATATTCTAACCTGTCTCAGGCAAAACAAGAACCAGACCTTTGCAAAAAATTTCTTTAAGACACCTAATAGCCATTGCATCTATTCTTCGTTGTTTCAGGCCACAAGTCTGGCTGCCTTTTTCTTTTCAGTCTCAAATTTATATGAGTGGTATGGATCAGAGGCATCTAAAGCATGAAATTACTGCTGAAAGGAAACAAGATAGCTTTAGCACTCTAGGCACTGACTGAGGAGTGAATAAAAACTGGACACCAATGAGACATTCTTGTCAGCTTACCTCTCTTGCCATATCTATTAAGCTTCCATAAATTTGGACTCACTGTAAGCCTTGGAGAAGAAATACACATTATATAAGCTCAGTGGAGAACTTGTTAATGTTTGGTTGTGTAATCTGCCAAAGATTCTGTCTGCTTTGAGAATGCTTCAGCCCCCATCATCTTTTCATTAATTGGATTGGACTGCTCCTACAGAGCTGGAGCAGGCTCCATACTAGAATTTGGAGGCCCAACAAAAGTTCCTCTGTCATTCTTCTGCTACTGCCAAAGACTGTGTTTAAAAAAAATCCAAAAGACAAACCAAAACAAAACTGAGGCTAAGATCATGAATATAGGCCAGAAACAGAGTATAAAATAATTGGTAATCAGTAGAGCACAGTCTGCTGGAGAACTTGGAACTCAACATAAAGTTACTCACTCTTTGGCAAGGAAACAAATAACTGCAACCAACGGCAAGGTCTACATCAGAGGTAACAGCTTTCTATTGCTACAACTTCTTGCCTTGGCTCAGACTGAGAGGAGAGTGATGTGGGTAGCAGCACCACCACTGGACAGATTTTAAATACATTTAATAAGCTGCTATATGTATTCTGCTAAATAGTGGTTATTCACAACATCTGCTTTTCAAAAGCTAGAAAATAAAAGGTTGCCTTTGTTCCCCTGCCCCAATCTATGCCATAGATCATGATGTAGTCTTTTAATTACCTAAACACAATTTTTTCTACTTATCTCCATGGGAATGTGAGGAACCAGAAACATTTCTAAGAGCTCAGTATGGATGTGTGCCAAATATCCACATCCTCAGAGCTCTCTAACTGTTGCCTCCTATGGGATATTGATCACTCAGCAGCCAAAAACTTCCATACAACAACCATTATTAGTTCTATTCACCGGTTTAGTCTGAAGGGCAGTCAAGAGGGAATCAAAGTAGCTTGATCTAAAAATAAACTTGCTTACCCATAAACTCCACTTTTTTTTTTGTCTGATTATAAAATTCTGGAGTATTTTGTCAGAAGGGGAAAAATCTCTTTGATTTCATCTACTATGTCATAGTTCAGTTTACTCTGTGGGAAGCTAAACACATAAAGAGCTTGAATTGAATGAGACACTGTATTTAACCATGTGATTTCTTTATTAAGAAAACCACTTTTGTGATGGTAAAAAAGTCAGTGCTGCCTCATGATGCCTACTGTATCCTTTAATAATTTTTTTAATTTATGTGTTGAAATCAAGAAATAGAAAGCTATGTTAAAATGTTGTGTTGATTTTTTTTAAAATTTTATTCTTTTAGATTAGCTTCAGAGTCAGGTACATATTTTGTGGTATTTCCAGAATAACATAGTCCTGAGATATCACTGCACATCTGTAACACTGTTTGGAAGTCTATATATATATGTGTGTATGTATGCATAAAACTTAAGTTGTTTGAAAAATAACCCATGTTTACTGAATTTCAAATAGGTATTTGAATTAATTTGTCAAATTAAAGTACTGTTGTACATCTCCTTTTCCAGGTGCAAGCAATAGTGCTCACTACTATTTTGCAGGATGAAAAGGAGTACAATGGGTAGTATTTCTTGCAAAAGGAAAAAATATTTACAGGATAATGGGGTAGCACAAATCTTTTGGAAAGTAATATCAACTACTGTCTCTCATAGTGTGCTGCCATTTGATAGTAGATGGTTCTATATTGCTGATACAGGGAAGTGAATTTTATGTAAATGCACTAATATAATGGGATTTCTTAATCCTGACTGGTGGAAGAAGCTTTTCAAGCATATTTGCTAAAGTCATAGTCAATGTCATTAGTCATAGTCAGTGACTTGAGAAACAGAATTTCTGGAAGGAAAAGAAAATGAAAGATTCAGTTTCAGTACTGTATAAACTAGTTGCACTATTTCAAGCTAATTCTGAAAACAAATAGTGGGACTCAGCAGGACTTTATGCATATTGTAAATGTTGAAATAATTTTGTTTTGTCAATATATCCCAAATATAAAATTGGTCTGGGCAGAATCTTTTCCTGGTTTATTCTATGATGGCATTAAAATAACTAAAAAGTATTAAAAAAACCGCAAAAACAAAATAAAAAATACCCCCACCACAACCCAAACCTTAAAAGGAAAAAAATATGCAGTAAAAAGTGTTATGAAATTTTAGGTTATTATTGCTTTGGTGAGAAAACGTGCATATAAATTAAAAAAAAAAAGTTTTTGTGGTAATTCAGTTTTTAAATCAAGTTTATCTGATGGTGTTGATTTTGCTTTTTTGTGGTCCCATGGATGTTGCTTGAAGCATTTCCCTTAGTACCAGCATGTGTAATGTCTCCTTCAAGTATATTCTCTGGTGCCTGGTACCTGCACTAGCTTTTCAGGCTTTCTGCCATGCTGCAGCACCAATATTTATTCAGCCACGTATTCTCACCAGTGTCAGTTTTCTTTCAAATTTGTTTGGCTCTGGTTAGTGATCTCCACAGCTATTGTGCCTGTAAGTATTCAAACATCTCAGCAATGTTTTCACCCCCTGCCGTGTGATGTGATGTCAGCACATATCTTGTTGATGGCATGTGGGGTCAGAAGAAATTAAAAACATTCCTGTGCTAGGAAATATGTAAGTTGTGAATGTTAGAATGGGAGAATAATATAGACATCATATATGTAATCTTTCAGCCATAAAAGCCAAGTAATATGACAAGTTTCTAAGAGTAAATATGATTCACCTGGTAAGAAGGGAGACATTTCAGAAACAGCAAAACAAAAACATTTTCAAATCAGCTGTATTTGACTTCTTGTTTTAGACACTTAAATTATGTTCCAGAGGATAAGTTACTGGGATTTCAGAGTGTACCTAGTGTAAAAAATGAGGCATACTGATTTTAAAGCAGAACTACGTATGTCCAGTGAAGAGTCTATGCGCACGATTTTGAAGATTTCGCTGTGTAGCAAAATAGCCTACAGATTCATGGCATAAACAGGGAAATTGTGCCACTTTCAAACATGTGTAGGACCTTGCCTTCTGTTTTAAAAATGTTAACAAGTTTAGCTAAAATCATTCAGAGGTCTCTCTATAACCAGTTGCAGCCAAGTGGTAAGTTGCAGCAGATATTTTCCTGGCGAAATCATTTTAAGCATGTTTGCCAATAGGTATCTCTGGAAACAGCTTGAAACTCTCAGTTTCTGGAAAATTAAAACATCTCTCCCTGAAACACCAGTGAAAGGGTGCTGCTCAGAGTGCATTCAACAAGGGGCCTGAGGGCCTGCCTATACTTCTGGTATTTTTTGTGTTGTTTTTCATGTATCTATCTCTTTTTTTTATGCTGATATTTTTGCATGATGGCTCATTGGTTTTAAGTTTGTTCACCTAAAAGATGAGTGATCCAGAAGTATGGAGGAGCAGAACTTGCCAACATATAAATGAATAGAGCATGGCTTTACATGAAAGGGCTTTTGCCAGGTTTTCTATTGAAGTGTGCAAATTTAAAGCTGTGGATCAACGCCCTGCTCTGTGCACCCAGTGTTGTGTCACAATGCAGTGACAGTGACAAACTCCTGGGCAGACAAGCCCATTTTAAAATACTGTATGGAGGCACTCAGCAATAAAGAACAATTGCCTTCAACATCCAAGAACTATCAAGGACTTCTGAAGACCGATGACCAATATGGAATATCACTTTACAAACTTACTGTACATCCTAATGCTGTTGCTGTGCTGAACTGCTGAGTCTTTTTCTGGTTCAGGGAGTGATGTAACACTAGGTTGGCCCTCCACTATAGTTTGTGTAGGGTTATTCCCAGCAAGATTAATTTGTGTGAGCTCCCCAAATGCAGCTAACTTGCTCACAACTAGCTTTAGGTCTCCAAGATATTGTGCCCATATATCTGGTGTTGGAAAGCTCATAGCAGCTGGCAATCAATTGGCAGTTTCCTCAGGAATATAAAAAAATTCAAACTTCATGATTCAATTACCAGAAGCAGTGGGAGAATATTTTATTTCTTTGGTCTTGGGCTTTTTTATGGTTTTTTAGCCGGTGGCTCACTGTTATGTCATTCACTTTATGAAGGACAACACTGTTATATGAATGGCTTACTTTTAAGTTTTCTTCCAGGAAAAGGCTCCATAGCTGTAAAATCACTAACCATCTGACTGATTGTCTGTTTTTCCAGTGCCCATGCTGTACACAGAAGAGAACTGATGGTTGTAGAGCTGCTTTAAGATGAGTCATTATTTGTTTACTTATTCTTTAATAGTTTTGCCCAAATTTCACAGTTTATATCTACTGCTCAGTTGCAGATTCCTGCCTAGTTTTCATGATGTTCTTAATTTTAAATCTCTTCCAGCATTACAGCTCTCCAGATTTTTACCTGTTACCATCTGTTGATTTTTTACCAAAATATTATTCATCTATTTTCTAAATGGAATCTCATTGCAATATTCTGCTGGTGTTTCTAATCTTCCCAAGAACCCTTGAATTATTTCTCTATTTTCAGCAGTGTGCTCAGCTCCTCCTAGTTTAATAGATCTGCAGATTTCATTAATGTAGCATTTACTCCCTCTTCCAGCTCATTATTGAAGCTATTAAATGTGATCAGAAGTAATACTAATCTTTGTGTACTGCACTAAATGCCTCCCTTCAAAGTTATTGTTTATCATTACCCTTCATTGTTTGTCATCACCCTTCATTTCAGTCAACATGATAGTTCATTTCCAATTTGATTTAAGTTTGGGAACAGAATTTTGACACATTGGTGATGGGAGAAAAAAGGCTAATCAACAATCCAGGAGAGGCTTCTAATTAAGGCTGAATTTAAAGAATCTTTATGAGCTCTCTACTGCAGCCACAGTGTAAGACAGTATGGTGTCTCCATAACTTCATTGATAACACCTTGCTAAAGCTCAGTGCTAAAATATCTTAAAGAATACAGTATATGGCAAAAGGTCAGACATAAGACAGTATATCTTCTGCTCTCTATTCATTAATTTTGTATTACTATTTAAAAAATCAAGATTGTCTGGCAGACTTCAAAGTGTTTTAGTAAATTTGTTTCTCAATAGCTGCTCTATTATGTTGCCAGAGAGAGAAGCTAAATTTATGAGTAGCAATTACAAAGAGAACCCACAGAAGATATGAACTTGAGTCTTTGGCTGTTTCAGAGACATAGAGTCTTACTTCCAAAGAAGGTATATCTTTCTACTGGTCCATGCATTGTGTAAATTTCAGGAACAAGATTTTAATTTTCACCACCCCTTCAAAACCTAATTTCTAAACTCCATAGTAAATACTATTAATAATAGGAATAGGATATTTATAATAGGAAACACCAATTCAGTCAGGAAAATCTTTTGACAAGATGCAATTCTTCTGATAATAATTAACCCCACATGACTTGAAGTCCAACACCAAAATCTATTCTTTCACCTTTGTAAAATATCTCATGTTTTGTAAAGTTAGTAGCTAACCTGTATTATCAGGGCTGATTACTCCTGCTTTTTATTGATTTGATAAAGATATCTTTGTCCAAATACATTTGGATGCTGTTTGTTTTTTCTTATGCATAATTGCCTTGAGCTCATTTGGTTACATCTGTGCCAGTGCAAATGTAAAAGCCTTAAATATAGTCTGGAAAACATTGCCTCTAGATAGAGCTTTAGAGTTCTCTTTAAGTATTATATAGGTATATGGATTGAAAAAAAGCATGGGACAGTGAAATACTGAAATTTACACTGGGGCCAGATTATTTGTTAGATGTAGGGAAAATTATCAGAGTAAGAAGGTGAGTGCATCCTTGAAGCCATGCAGAGGGTCTAAGGAAGATATAATTTCATGCCACACCACTGCAGTAAGGAGTGGCTTATGAATTCAGAAATACAACCAGAAGTGGGATCACAAATGTAGAATCTGGGTTGCCAGAAATGTTTCATCTTACTTGCTATCAGTGCAGCTTCTCTGAATTTTGGAAGCCCTGCATCTTTCAGAATCTGCCTCCTTACCTGACATAAGCTGGTATCATTACTGTGAATCTGTCTTAACCTCTGAGGCAAATTTTGTTCACTCTCCCCCAGAATGCTTATGGAATATTTTTCTCCTACTCAATCTCTCTCAAAACCCATCTCTATTGATTTGTGATAGGGAATCAGCAGTGACACTTTTTAGCCTTGTTTTTATGCTTAAGCATTTTTAGAAAACTTTTTATTGGATTTTTATTGTTAATCCTGTCTGCCCCTCTCCCCCTATTATTGAGTTACATTTTTATTATATCTCCTGTGAAATTGAATTGTGTTAATCTCAGGGAAAAATTTATTGTTACTTACATTTTCAAAGGTGCCTACCAGTAACATTTAATGATGTAAAAAATAAGCATTATTATTCTGGTCCATTAATACTTATTAATAATAATTTAAGGTGGCCCTGGTGAGTTTTACTGGTAACTGTCCTTATCTTGCAGATGAAAGCCTGAATATTCAGCATCAACAAGAGAACATTGATTAGTTAATTTTATGAGGTTTTGATCACCTGTATAATACACATGAAAGATATGCATGTTTCCCTAGACTATGTGTTTTGGGAACAAATTAGTATGTTGTGCCTCATTTCCCCTTTGTTCCTTTGTATTCAAGGGGCTTTTACCTTTCCTATGAAAGACACTTGACGAAATATATGCCTGCTGTGAAAGCCCAAATTATTTTGCATTGCATCTGCACTGTCTGGTTCTGCAATACTTGTTTTGGAATTAAATCAGCTTCCCTGTGACTCTACAAAGGAATTTATTTTTTTCTAAGAAGTTGATTCTTTTATTGTGCTCATTCTTGGCAAAAGTATGTGCATTGACTGTCTTAGTGGCTTTCTTATGCATAGTAAGGTTTCTTATTTTCATTATCAGAGGAAATGTCAGTTATCTGTGTAATGCTTTGCAGAAGTAGGTCCTCACCTAGAAAGATCTCAGTCAAGAGAGTTAAGTGGAGTAAAGAAGAAGAATGGCAATGATATATCACAGCAGTCCAATATGTGCCCATACTGACCTTGGCAGAAGTAGTGTGCGTGTAGTGTCACAATAAATGGGGGAAAAGCACCAGTAAGTTTAAAAAAAAAAAAAATTAAAAAATTAAAATTGCAGTAGTGCCATCTAGTGTGCCAGGTGTTGCAGTTTCCTGGAGAGGGACAGTAAACTTCTTTCAACCCATCCCACTTGTTACCTGACTCTCCTCCTGCTGCTGCTCCCTTTTCAGTCTGCTGACAGGAGAGCAGTAACATTGACAGAAGGTAGAGGAAGAGACCTGAGGGCTGTTTTGCAGATGCTGATTCTGGCACACATGCCATAAGGTTGTCATTGCTGCTCTAAAAAAATGAGCATCCACGGGGTTTTAAAGAAGGAGAAAGATAGCTGTTCTCTCTGTACTCACAAATCTTGCTCGTCTACTCATTGGTTTCCACTGCAAAACATGTAATGGCTAAAATATACTTTTTCAGCTACTGCAGGCAGATTTCCTTAGTGTTGGAAGAGAAAAAAAAATGATGTGAGAAAAGAAGAGGGACTGCTGGTTTTGACACTTACTGGTGGAAATTATTTTTTGCCTGATGGCTGAAGGACTTATATTGAATAGAGGGTACACAAAGTATGGGGAGGTGAGAAGGAAGTGAAGGGAAAGAGGGACCTGCTTTGCATATTAATTGTCTGTATTAGGAGGAGCCTTTTTACCATGACCACCCTAGTCTTTTCCACTGCTGCCTTTTCCACTTTTACTGGTAGCTGAACCTCTCCACTTTAATCCCAAGATATGCAAAGTGCATGTCTTACCCTTCAGTGTGTGAAGCTGCACAGGGTTTATTTTTGTCTTCCACATAGAATCTGCTTGTAACAAGTGGAAGAGTGATCAAGCCAGGGAGTGTTGTCTGCAAACAAAACCAACATCTCCAGAGCACACATAATGCTGTGTATTCACCTGTCCTCTGCAGACAGTGCTGGAGGATATTGCTTTTCCAGTTGGATTTGCTTGGGGTGCAGCTACAGCAGCATATCAAATTGAAGGTGTCAAATATTAGCTATCAAAGTGTTAAAGAAGTTTTAAATGAACAAAAAGTCTGGACCCAGGAAAGAGAGTGTTCGATCTTTGCCTTGTAATGTGACACTACTTCTGATGCAAATCCATGTAGCACTTCTGTTCAAACACTTCTGACTTGAGGAGTAAGAAGAAGGTAGAAGACGTTTCAAATCTGAGAAATATAGCTAGGTAATAGAAATGGAGCTATTTATTGGGGGAAGAGGGGTGAGGAGAGGAGGAAGCAGTCATGAGTAATTTTTTCATCTACTTATTATGTATATTGTTTCTGTAGAGCTAGTTCAAGTAGATTGCTCTTGGCTATTTTGAAACTGAGTGGGAGAACTGCCTCATCAGACATCAGTACTCACAAGAAGCCTTCAGTTAGAAATTCTTCTCCAAAGGTTATGAAAAACAATGAACTGAGAGGTTAACAGTTGTACTTGTGGGGGGTGTCCCCCAGGGACATGTGTCATGATCCCAACTGAATAGAGGGACTGATGAAGGGATTTGCCCAGCACAATATGAAAATATGTTGCAGATTAGGAAATGTAAACACATAAACACATAGACACCTGTAGCCACAACCCCTCCAAACTTCATCCTTTCATAAATCTGTCTTTATAAACCTTCAAAATACATACAGACCTGATTTTCTCATATTATACCCTGCAGCATACAGACACTTAACTCCCATTGATTTCAGTACCTAAATGGGAGTTGTAGATCCTAAATTGTCTTTGAGGATGTAGCCTTTAGTTCTTGGTTATTGCTGAAATTGAGAGTACTTGCCCATGCTCAGTACATTTTAACGAGCTCAGTTCACTTCACCTAATAGACTGCACAGCTCGCAGTTCCCAGGGAATCAATATTCTGGGCCAGATTCTAACTCAAGTCCTGCAATGCACATAGCTCTTCTAACTAATTTTTTAAATGTGAATTGTGTGTGTATTATAATTTCCTGCCTTTTGAGTGGCTAGATGTGCAACTTTAATGTTCTCTTAATGTATTTTTAATGAACTTTCTTAAGGCTTCTGAGTGGGGAAAACATAAAAAAAAATCTATAATATGGTCTAGACACTACTCAAATGACCCTTTTCCTGCAGAAGTAAGAAACTCAACAGGGAATTCCTTCTCCTGAAAGCTTCAGAGGCTGTGCAGGTTCTGACTTAGAGGCAGAATGATTGAAGCAATAGTTCTTGTAGAGTCCAAACTCAGTTGCTGTGCATATCACAAGATACACAGTGGAAGAGGCACGAGCTGACAGGCTACTTTATTTTTTACTGTCAGCTATGTATTTATGCACAGCACAACCTTCTCCACTCTGTATATTTCAAAGCGCTAAAAAATCATACCAATTGTACTCTGCATGCTCAAAGTGCAGATTTCAAAGGTTCATGACTCAGTCAAATCAAAATCAATTTGCACCAGAACATTCAAAAGCACTTCTTCTTACTGAGGGCCATTTCTATGCTAAATTCTAACTCTCTGCTTGATTTTTTTTTCTTGAGGAAAAGTTGCAAAAAAATTCTTTTTTTCACTTCTTTCATATGCCCAATAATGGAACTGCATTAATTCAAATAAAATTACACTTTTTGGTCAGAGACCAGGTCAAGAAATTTTCACTCCCAAAGGTTAAAGGATAGCTGAATTAGAGGAAAAGTGTACTTGGAAAAGT